>CM062817.1:57017508-58302035 GCA_031772625.1 Pinus tabuliformis | reverse complement strand
ACATGCTTCTTGAAGTAGTAATGATGTGAATATGTTAAAATGTTAAAGTCCTTGGAATTGTTCCATGGTAGTACAAAGGAATGATTGAAAACTATTGTCTAAGATAACTAGTAGCAAAGAAAAGTTGTAGTGAAGAAAATGAAATTAAAAATATACATGATAAATTAAGACATGGAACCTTACTAAAAAGAAGAGAACATTGAGGATAATGTTATTCCAAGGGGGAGGGGAACGTAATGCCCAAATATCAACCCTTTAAACCTGATCTTGTTTATATTCTAATTGTGATTTTCATTTACTATGTGTTTCTTAACACCATGAGGTAGTTTCCATGGTGATTTTGAATGTTGAGAAACATTATCATTTTAATGTTACTAAAAGGTTCCAAGGTCAAATGATGGGGAGGACATCGATGGGGCTATGAGTCCACTATAGGGGAAAGGTAAGGGCATCTAATTTGGGAAATGACATATACCTTATGATGATGCCTTAGAATAGCAATAAAACTCCTTCATTTTATTTTCCTTTCTTCGTTTATCCTTAGCTTTATACTAAATTGGATGGAGACCCTAATTAAATGAAAGGGAAATTTAAATATGGGAACATAGTGATCCTATGCTAAAGTCCATAACTTCTATTTTGTAGTAACTAATTCCTACCTTTGGGGAAACAAGAAAGGGTTGGACGAAATATTCCTCCCTCTCATCCATTCACTCAATTCCCTCATGAGAAAATTCTAATTGGGAAAGAAGAACTTGGAAAAAAATGGGCTCTTAAGGAAATGGAGAGTTTTGGGAGACAAAAAATCAGCTATACTAGTATATGATCCATGGAGAGTTGAAGTAATTGATGCTTGGTGATATTAGACACCACTAGTGAGCAACTAGATACCATTTTAAATTCCTGAAGGTTGCTAGTTTACTAGGTTGTCTAAAGAACCATAAAAACTTTGTTTAATAAACTTCACAAAGTTGGAAATGCAATCTAGAAGTAAGTAGTGACTTGGGCTCACATGGCCATATTGGATAGCATTGAGAGGAAGAGAATACATGAAGCATTGAAGAGAAAAGAAAGGATCAATTCATGTGTTGTACAAAGCAAGGGAATGTGTGCCTAGAACTATCCTAGTTGAGAGATTAAATAAAGAACCGATAGTGACTTGCTTGATTGGTATCTTGGAAGATCTTATTGAATAGAAGAGTGGTTTTATAAACCTTAATAATATTCTTCACCTTAGTGGTATCATAGCCTAGCATAGGGGTGGCATTCTATAGCAAAAAAGCCTATAGTCGAGAGGAAACTAGTCCCCCCATCACAAGTATGAGCTAGAATGAAGGGTAAAGTGGGTGCTAAGCCTAAGGAAGGATGTGAGGAAACCATTCAATGAATTGTTGATGTCAAACAATGTTTTGAATAATTTATTTTTCCATTTGTGTTAATTTGACAACATCCTGAGGAAGCGGTTACTCAAATCCCCCTTATCTACTTAAATTTCATTGCTATGTATGATTGAGAGTTTAGATTAGTTCAAGGATGTATTGAAGAGTTAGAAGATATTTTTACCTAAATTGTATCATGGTTTGCATTTGTATATGATCTCCTTAAAGGGAAAAATGGCTCAACCCCTTATCCCCCCTTCAACGCATGAGAATGTAATGCTTATTTATGGTGTGACTATCATGGATGGGTTCAACACATGTTTTGAATTTATTTTATTATTGTATATGGTGATTTGAGTCATTCTTTGTTTCAATATTCTTATCACGTACCTTTAATGTTATTAAAATCCCTATACATATCCATGAATGTGAAGATGATAAATTGAGCGACGCCTACACAAAAATCATTTCTAGATGATGTCATAATCTTTCATGAGCATTGACTCACTCTTAAAAGCAAGGTATAAAGTAAATTACACACACACACATACATGTAGTTAGGCACTTTGTGTTACATCAAATGAGGATGACATAGACCATACATTTTTTGTTATTGGTCTCCCCGAAGGAAAACTAGAACAGTAACATAAGTTTAGAGTCTTGAGGTTGCTAAGACCTCATCTAACTATAGCATATTGTAATTAGAAACTTATTAAAATAGGTTGGTTGGCTAGACCTTGATATACATCAACATGAGAAGATAGAAAAGACCACTAGTGCTACAAGTAAAAAACTAGTGAGTCGTAACCATTATTGGGAAGAATCTCTAGGCATATGTGTTGGCTAGTCACTACCCTCATCTGAGGAGAAGGTTATGTTGGTTGATCTCCTAGCTTTAATGGTCAACTTAGTCTATATTTCCATTTTTAACCTCCAGATATGCCAAATTGATTGAATTCTCCTGTTGAGTTCTGTTGTACCTCCCTATGCAATATGTAATATTCAAATGACTTGAAATTTGTGTCGATTTCATGCCATGATTGATGAAGTGACAAGAGCACATTCAATGCACCAAGTATATGGGAGTTTCAACCCCCTTTTGTGTGAGTTGGCATCATATCAAGGCAGGGGGGAACGCTCACTCCTGGACACCCTTCGTTGGGTGAAGTAAATTACATATATTACAATAAAGTAATGAATAAATATAATGTAATAATACTCTTATGAATATTATTATTATTATGTAATAATGATATGTCATACTCTTACTAAGGAAATGGCTTATTCCCATTATCTATATATATATATATATATATATATATATATATATATATATATATATATATATATATATATATATATATATATATTATATATATATATATATATATATATATATATATATATCCCAAGGAAAAATCATAATTTTCATTTAATAAAATATTGAAAAATACATGTTGTAGATGTTGCAAAGAAGCATATCTCAAAACTAGTGGTCCACTTTCCACATACATCATAAAGTTCAGTAAGAACATATTGCATATAAGTATTTGTGTACATATATATATACACACACACAAATGTAAAGTAGCATATATAAGCTATCTGTAAAAAAAAATAAAAAATGTCCCATCTATAAACCGAGAGGGGTTAAGCAGTTCTTGGATCCTATATCTGGTGATCGATGAAAGGCATGTGATAGTATTGAAAAAGGTCCTGCTCCATATGCTGTTGTATCATCCAAGTGCCCAAATGTTGCTCCGCAACTTCTTTGGATAGACTGTCGGTAGTTTGGTTCCTTTCCCTGTAGATATGATGACATATCACATAGTCAAAATGTGATTTTAATATCATAACTTCATCCAACATATTCTTGAGTGTATGCAAGTGACAATATGCTTCTTGATTGAACCATTTAATGATGATTTTAGAATCTCCATAAACCTGAAGTTGTTTGCATCCCTTTTCTAAGGAAAAAATAAGCAATAATCTAAGGTTTTTCAGTTCTGCGTAGTTTTTTGTACCTCTCCCTAATCACATTTTTAGTTTTAAAAAATGATCTTCTTTTAAGAACAAGATAGCCTCATCACCACAACATTCTAGTTGTGCGGATCCATCAAAATAGGCTCATGGGATGGATTTATCAATGACTTCAGCACTAATGGTCCGGGTCTTTTGATTTTGATCACCTTCAGGGATTAGTTGATATGTTATCGTTGTATGGGAGCTAGGGATATTCCAATTCTAGTCTTTATCTAAAAAAAAAAAAAAACCCAAATAGATGTCCCGCATATTAGTAGGGGTAAATTCCTGAGTTTGGCAGGGTAAGCCCTATTCCACCATGATTCACATCCTTCTGATACAGATTACCCCTGCCACCTGATATTAATTGCTAAGATCTGATAAATCTGGTTCCATAATTGAATGGTGATGGGGAATTTAAGAAAAATATTATTTATAGATTATGCATTCTCCTTACATAAAGCACACCAGGTTGTACCTTGAAAGGATCAACGTTGAAGATTATCACTAATAAGAACCTTATTATGTAACAAACACCACATCCCAATATATATATATATATATATATATATATATATATATATATATATATATATATATATATATATATATAGATATAGATATACACACACATTCATTATATTTCAAAATGTGTCAAGAATAAAATATATATTTAATTATAATTATTTATTAGGGTTTTCTATAGTAATTATTAAATACTATACATATACTTTAACTCACGTCCTTACATTTAAAACCCTAAAGTTATTCTCATGGAGAAATCAATGCATACTTTTAGAGTAAGCTATATGAGTGCCCATCTAAAACAATGAAAGTTAGATTGTGGCTGAATTGTTCATGAATGGCGGATGGAATGGATTATGCCATTTATACTTCTTTGACATGATCTTGAAAATGTATGATGAAGTATAATATCATTCCATGGATTTTCCTTGTATGAAGTTCTTAAATCCATATTGTATTGCATAAACGAAAATTTTATCTAGATTTATAATAAAAATGTTTCAAGCTTGTATTGGGTTGTCTATAGAAATATTTATCTATAATTTGCCTTCAAACACTATAATATTGACTTATGTTAGTTCATGTAATGCTAAACATTGTCATTGCATAAATGAATTGAAGGGCTTATTATTGATATGGTCCAATAATGTGGAAAATAGATTACTATACCACTACCATCAATGCACTTTTAGTGATTTGGATTGGATCATTATATCCATCTTGATGCTTTCAAAGTGGAAAAATTTGAGGAATCAAATTGTAAGGTCATTTTCACCATCAGTCCTAGTTTGGAAAATTAGGGGGAAAAAACTCCAAAAGTCATTTTAAGGCCTTAAATAACCACTTTCCATCGTACCAAACTTATTATGGACCTAGATTCATAATCTACATACTGATTTCTTTCCAATAGCACGAGAATCGCCTTAATCAGATCTCGTATAAGAAAGTTACGCCTCTTGGAATTCAACCTATTGTGATTAACCACCATGATTCAAGAGGATTTCACATTAGCCCTTATTACTCATGAACAAATTTAGGTTTTAACCTTGTACCACCAATTGTTGCCAACCAAATCTTAATAAAATAGAAAAGATGCAATGACAAACACATACATTAGCACAAATATTTTGCCTTGGAAACCCAAACAAAGAAAACTAAAAAGTTTTTTCAATATATATTCATATTTAATATATCTATATATATAATGAAATCCATAAACCACCAATCCATTTATGTTGGATTAGAGTACAACCATAGATCGTTAACCAAGACTACAAAACCATAGGTTAAACCACCATATGCCACAAAATCACTAAAAGCAAAAAGTGTGTGCCAAAAGCTACCAAAAATAAATCCAAAAAACCACCCATTTTTTTTCAAGGGCATTACACCTGGTGCAACATACAACATGTGGAGGTAGTTGTGAAAAGAATATAATGCATACCCAACATTCTCCGACTTGTTGTTTTATTTTCACACATGATGTCATAGGAGTACATGACCAACAAGCCAAGGCAATAATTCCCATTGTTTCTCTACACCAAGAGAACTTCTCAACGCTTATAGATTTTTTTAATGAATCTACAACATTATTCGAAGTGTCCACCTTTACCAACAACACCTTATTCTCTTCAATAACATCTCTCACAAAGTGATATTGAACATCAATGTGCTTTGTATTAGAATGATATGCTTGGTTCTTCACTAGGAATATTACACTCTGATTGTCACCATCTATCCTCATAGCTCACTATACCAACCTAATACCTAAACACAATCTCTGTAACCAAATTTATTCCTTTCCTTGCATGAGTGGTTGCCATGTATTTAAATTCTATAGTGAGAATGCCACTATAGGCAGTCTCTTTCTCATCCAACTAATTTCTCCTCCAAACATGTTAAACACATACCCACTTGTAGAACGTCTGCAATCTAGATATATATCCTAGTTTTCATCATATATCCAACACTTTTTCCAATCCTGGTCTTCCTTGATAGCACAATCCATAACTAGTAGTGCCACACAAATACCTCAAAACCCCCTTAACTGATGTCTCATTTCCTTCCATAGTTCTAACATATACCTGCTCAATACTCCGACTGCATGTGCAATGTCTAATATCGTAAATTCCATTGCATACATCAAAATTCCAACCACACTAACACATGGAACATGGGATATGTGCTCTTCCTCTTCTCGTGTCTTGGGACATTGTTCTAAAGAAACGTTACACGTATAGGAATAGGAATCTTTATTGATCTAACGGATCAATTTAGTGCTCAAAATTCAAAGTGCTAAAAAATGTTCGAAACCTGTACGATTGGATAGATCTTGGCGATTTGAATCCAACACAACTCGTTTCACTCAAAAACAATATCGGATTCTCCCCATATCACATTCTGATCGATTGGCTAAATAGCTAAAATTTTACAAATGAGTTTGCAGGGATGCCCAATCATCATTCTATACGCTAACTAGGTAATGATTGGATAGGGTGACTATGCCTCCCATCAGCCAATGGGATGAAGACAAGTGGCATGTTTTCATTGGTTCGTTTGGTGGCTTGTTATTGGTTCAAGTGTGATTGGGTGGACCAATCAAGAGGTGCCACCTGGGCCAATTCTTGGCGGCCACATGGCCTCCTATTGGCCATGTAAAAGTATTATTTGAGGGCGAGTTGCTTCTACAAGGTTCGAACGTGAGACCTACCACCTACCAGCCAAGATTTCCATCGACCTGCCTACGTTGGTTCTTGTTTAGTATGGGAAATAAAGGCTATATAAATGTTATGTAATGCGCCATTAGGGGAAGGGGTCAGGCTAATCCCTATCCGTTGGATACCCTAGAACCACGCGACCGCAGGTGGGGGGCCAAGGGGCTAGGCCTTAGTCCGACCCACGGTTACAACCCACAACCCACACCTTACATGGGAACCAACGCTTAGACCGAGCGGGAAGTTAACGGTGCGAGCCCCAAGGCCATATGGCTACCATAGAACCAGGACCATGCGACCAGGAGTGTGCACCAAGCGGAGGGCTTAAAGTCGTTGGCACATAGGCCCTAGAATCTCGGCCCTAAACCATGTCATATGCACACCACGTGATCCAGATTTTCGGAGCTAGGGGCTTAATAGGTAGACTAACTGTCCTAAAATTTCACCCGTCAGGCAAGAGTGTAGGGCAAAATTGTGCGCCAGTTCCAGATTTGGGGCGCTCAAGCCAGTTCAGGCCGAATTGGAGGATGATTAGCTGTGTAATGGAGCAAAAACTAGAAACGGTGATAACTTACTCAATTTTTGGCCAAATGAGGTGTAGAAAGAACCAAAATGGGGGTTTTTGACATTGTTGGATCCATTAGAGACATCGGTTCTGATGTTTGAGATTTGTAAAGCATGTAAACACACTTTTGAGCATTTTAATGAAAGAGGCCTTGCAATGGAACCTAGACCAGGAGATGTAGCCCAGGAGAGGGGTGAACTCCTTTCTCATGCTTTGTGTTATGTGTTTCAAATATGCTTATTTTGTCTCTGTTTAGCTGTAAAATTTTGTTAAAATTTACTTGTTTATGTCTTTAGTAAATTGATACACTACCCAAAACACATATAAATTTAACTTGAAAACTGTTAAAAATCTTCAATTTTACACTTAGAGATCATTTTTGGTATCAGAGAGATAGGTTATTTTGAAGATTTGATTTGTTTGCAAGTGTTTTTCTAATGCTTACAAGGTTGAAGCTCAAAAGAGGAGAAGGATAACTTGTGGAGCCAAGATCTCAAATTTTTTCAAGGAGAACAAACACACCTCAAGCTTCAATAGTCATGGCATGTGAAGAAGGTCCTGAAGGGATGTCTGAAGATGAAAAAACTTTAAGAAAACCATTCTTTGAGATGTCTAAGATGGTTAAGGTTCTATATGAGGAGAGGAATTACAAACTGTATGGAGAGAGCTCAAAGCCTCCAAAAGGAGAGGTAGGAAAAGGAGACAAGCCTCCAAAAGGGAATGGAGGGACTGGTGACAAAACACCACCCTCACCTCCATCCTCATCCTCATATTCATCCTCATCTTCAACTTCTTCTACCTTTTCACAAACACCTCCAAATTCCCCAATGGGTCATGGTAAAACTCCTTTAATTAAGCTTCATATTAAGTTTGAATTGCCTATGTACAAAGGAGAGGTAAATGTAGAGAGATTGGATAATTGGGTTCGTCAGATTGAAGTGTATGGCAGGATACAAAGAATCAAAGATGATGAAACCAATATTCAGCTTGCATCTCTTATATTGGAAGGTGCAACACTAATTTGGTGGGAATCCAAAACTCAAGAGGACATGAAGAAACATGGTAAGGTTTTGTCCTCTTGGAATGATTTGTTTTTGTTACAAAGTGGTCTCAGAGTGTCAAGGTCAAATTTTGTCATTTCAGTGAGTCTTCAAGCAAAATTTGGTCACTAGGCATTAGGTCTAGGGTTTGCTTTCACTCCTTTCAAAATTGCCAAAATGTCGGTCCATGTCATCATTCTGCCGAGTCTATCATCATTCATAGGGTTGTCATCATCATGTCAAGTTCCATTAGGTCATTTTACACCTTGTTCATGCTTCAGTTGCGCCTAGGCAAGGTTCATTTCCCTCTCCTAGGGTTTTGGAGGTAATTTCTCTTGGATGGTCAAATCATTAGCAAAACTTGTATCCAGATGTTCATACACCTTCCCCTATCCTTCATGTACCTTCTTAAATACTTCCCATCCCTTAGATCCGCCAAATTCCTCATTTTCCCACAAACCCTAGTTTCTTGCTACAACCTGGCAATTTTTTAGGTTGGGCCTGTGTTTTGCCCGTTTGGACCCCTTCCCCTCACTCGATCTCCACAATTCCACTTTCCCCTACTTCCTAACATCCTTCCCTACTTCCAAAAATTTCCCCAAGAATTTAGAAGCCCCTTATCCCCTTCATTTCGTTTCATTTCCACAAAATTCCTAGTTTCACACGTCGGGACAAGTTTCACTCAAAAGATGTTTCAGAGCAATCCAAGATGAATTTTGAAAGACTGAGAGAGGTTTTTGTCCACAACAGGCCAAGGAAGAAAAATCTCCTTCACTTTTTACACAGGTGTCATGGTTTTAGATAAATGTCAAAAATATCGTTGCCTCAGGAGAATCGAATGCACCTCTGAAGTGACCTTGGGAAAATCAAGTTTTCTCCTAGCTTGGTTGGCCAAATGACTTTCTTGATGAGTCAAATGATATTAGACACAAAGAGCTTTCCAATGAGCTATCATGATCTCAATTTTTAGTTGAGGAAGGCATTCAAAAGTTGACTGCAACAGCACTCTGCCTTGAGGCAGCCTCATTTGGCACATTTTGACCAGTCTTGGGGGATTTGACTTTTGACAGGTCAAATGAACTCCAAATTGAAAAATTATAGTTGTGTTGGAAAGTAGACTCAGAGACCTTTCCAACGAGCTATCCTGCGCCTGATTTTGACACCGGGAAGGCCTCCAAAAGCCTCCTACAAAATTCACTATGTAGCTGGGTGCGCGCTACGCATCAGGGAGGGCGCGCTACGCGTTAAGGGCGCGCTACGCATCAGGGAGGGCGCGCTACGCGTCAAGGGCGCGCTACGCATCAGGCTACCTTTCTCATAGAAAAATTGCTCGTGCGCTACGCGTCAGAGGGGCACTACGCGTTGGGCAGGGCATGCTACGCGTTGGGTTTTTCGCCCAATAAACTGCCAGCAAGCTACCAAATCATCTTTTCTCTCAAGCAAATTTCAGGTAGGCCTCTCCTCCATGGCTAGTTTTGGTTTTGCAAGATGAATGAGAAATTAATATGTTAAAATGCCATGAAAATGAGAATTCAAAACCCTACATTGCTGTTGAAGATTTAAAGACTTAATGGTGCTAGGGTTTCAAAAAATTTTGCTGTCTAAGGTTGCCCATTTTTTATCCCTCTTTTCCCTCATCTCCATCAACATTCTCCTTCAAATTTTCCCATAAAATTTCATAATTTCCCTCTCTAAAATCCCTAAAACCTACTAAATTCCCAAACCCTACTTCACCTTAAAATCCCACAATTTTATGATTTCCCATGTCGCCTTCCCTAAATTCCTTGTTTTATTTCCATTATTCCCTAATTCCCTGATATTCTCCCCTTCCTAATATTCCCTTGTTACATTTGTTTTCCCCTTGGTCACAGCATTGTTTAGATCAGAAGAGCAATTCACATTCAGTTGTATACAACAGTTTTACATATCAGCATTCATCCAAGGCAGTCGTGCAACAACAGTTATGTCATCCGGTCATTCATCCGATTATGAAGTGGAAACCCAAAGTGACTCACCCTTGGAAGGACATGCACTCATGAGGCTTCATAGAGGTGGCAGAAATATCATTACTTGTCCCGGAACTTGGTGTACAAAGCGAGAATCAGAAGTTTGAAAGCAAAGGTAAAGAGAGTTTCAAGGAGGCAAAAAGTGGATGAAGGACTCTAGATATTGGTTGAGGCATCCTTGGCTCATCATTGCCCTTGATGAAGAACCTACAGTCCAAATTTCAAGAAATTTGGAGAAATTTTTGACATTTTGAAATTTTTGCACTAAAAAACAGGTTTTTGCCCTCAACGCGTAGCGCGCCGCGCGCTACCCTTAAGTTGGGGAGGTCCATTTCACAAAAACTCAAAATTTTTCGATTTGTCATGAGAAATTACACTTGCTCAGCCACTGCCAAGACATTTCATTGAGGTTTGGGCCCTCAAAAGGTCAAAAAACAAGCAAAAAATGACCTTCTGCCACTTTTTGCACACACAGGAAGCAGTCTTGGGAGATTGCATTTTTGGAGGGGAAAATGGCCACCAAATTGAGAAATTCCACTTGGGTTGGAGAGCAGACATCTAGAACTTTCCAACAAGCCCACTTGAGACTCATTTGGATGCCGGGAAGTGCCCCAAAAGTGGGCTCAAAGGCGCGCTACGTGTTGAGAAATGGCGCGCTACGCATCAGGACATTTTCTCAATTTTTCACCTTCAGCTCAGGAAAACGCAGCATTTGACCAGTTTTGACTTTTTGGTGGGATTTTTCACCCTCTTTGATGTAATTAATGTATTTTCATGTTGACATGACACTTATTTACCTATTCTAGAAGATTCATTCATAAAATAGCCAAAAATTAATGAATGAACTGGTTTCCTAGCTTATAGAGGCAAGTTGTTTTGATTGCCTAGATTGTAGTGCTCAGTTTAGAATTGGTTGAAACAGCTCCTAGGATGATGAGCTCGACCCCTAGAGGCAAGGAAATGTGTTAGCTTGCCTATATTATGTACTTTCTTAGTCATTTTCATGGTTGGACTCTTGAGGGATAAGCTTAGACTGTATTACTCTTTGTATCTCTGCAATTTTGGCAAAGGAAAGACCAGGGTTTTGCAGCACTGTTTGGGATTCCTGTGGTGATTTGTGTTGATGGTGTGTTTCTCTCATGTACTTGTAAGTTTGTTATGTGTATCATTTTCCTACTCTTCTCTTCTGCAAATTAAGTAAATGAAGTGTTAAGATAGAATTCATGGTTTCTATGCTCTGCCTTTAAGTTTGCTTAATATCTATGTTTTCATCTGTTTAAGGAGAACTCTTGATGGTTTCTTGCTCTCCTTAGCTCCTCACCAGTCATACCTATCCATTCACTTCCTTCAAAGGCATCAAGACAATCTCCTACCTTGCCCCAAAAAGACCTCTGCAAAAACTGTGTCTCATCCCCGCACCCAAAATTGTCGTGCTCAGTTTTCCAACAAAACCCTAAAACTTTGAAATCAAACTTTCCCTATCAATTTACTAGCCTAAAATCAGTGTTCTTTATTATTCATCTCAGCCCTTTGAAAACCTTTTGCCGAGATAGACTCGGAGAGAGCCCTCTCCTATCCTCGTAGGGCTAGCTACGAAGCTAAGTGGTTTGATGTTGCCTTGGATTCTGCCTTCTTCAGCCTGAGGCAAATTCGAGTGCTAACATATTGGCGACCATACTGGGGAAGAACAAATGGTTTGTTGGTTGATGTCATTTGTTTTATAAGCTACCGACGGAGCCCGAAGTTATGCCAGGTATCCTTCGAAACGCTTTTGCTTTGCATTAGCGAAAGTAGATAAACGCTGCTTCAGTCAATCTCTGGTCTAGCTTGTAATCGTGACATCTAACCTGTTAATTACCCCAGTACATGTATCAAGTGCATATCTGATTGTTGATGGTGGACAACGATCAGACACTGGCAAGGCTGAAATCATTCACGTGGCGACTCTAAATTAATTTTGAGATCAGATCTAAAGACTCCACCGGAGGATGATCCCGACCAGCAAAAGCATGAAAGGACAACATGGACAGATCAGGTATTCAAGTTGGAATTTCATCCAAGACATTTTGTTCTTTGTCATAAACTATTTCTTCTCTTTTCCCAAGAATGTCAAGAAGGCTTTGCAAAGTATACTGTATTTGAGAAGAGATCCTCGGCCTGCAGTTGATTCTTTCCCTTTGAAGATTGTGAATACCAAAGATTTGCATACCTTTGAGCTTGATCAAGCCCTTTCTTCTAAATCTTGTGATGACCATCTTCAAATTGATGAGCCTCAAGAGACCAAGAGTGATTCTATACCTGCTGTACATACCCCTACACCTTGTAAAATTCCAGATCGGTACAAACCTCTTGTTTTACCTTCTGTTCTCCATGCTTTCCCCAAAAGCTATGATCTATACTTGCCGAGGTTTGATGGTGAATGTAAGAATGTCAACGCTGAGCAACATGTGCACAATTTTGAGTCTTTTCTAGACCTTTTTGAAGTTGATAGCGAAGATGTTAGTATAAGGCTTTTTGCTCTTTCTTTGCAAGCTAAAGTGAAGAGTTGGTTCAAAGCCCTGCCTGATGCGAGCATCTCAGATTTCCGGCAGTTCGTCAAAGTTTTTCTCGACAGGTGGATGATCGGGCAGAACCTTTTCTTGATTGTAGAAGAGTATAACCAGCTGAAAAGACTACCAGGGGAGACAGTACAACAATTTTCTGCCAGATTTAATCAAGTTTATTATTCGATGCCAGTTGATATAAGGCCTATTCCTAGATCCGCTCTCTTGCACTATCCGGGTGCCTTTGATCCGGAGATGGAGTTTCAGCTGAGAGAAAGGGATATTGCAACACTTCACGAGATGCAAAACAGTGCAGTAAATGTAGAGGCTCATCTGTTGATCCGAAGGGCAAGGTTGAAGGAAGAAGAGATGAAAAGCATAGATCCGGAAACATCGACATCTCTAGAGGTAAAGCTTGACATTTTGGTAAGTGTAGTAGAAGAGATGATGGACAAGATCAACGCAAGGAATGATTATGATGTTCAAACTCATGGCTTGCTGATTGAAGAAGAACAAGTTGCTGATTCAAATCATTTTCTTTCTGATGCCAATTGTTATAGATCTGATGATGATTGTCTTATTAATCATCTTGGAGAAGAGAGATCTGTTGATATGACCTGCATGCTTGATGATATGTTTTATACCGATGATTTGCCTCAGTTTGATCAGTATGATGATGATTATGTTCTCCAAACAGAAGCTAATCTTGTAGACAAATCAGCAGCTAGTTTGTGGGAGGAAGAAGTTCACTTACAACAGCTCGAGTACAATGATCAACCGATGCATATCAGCTATGACATTGACGAGGAAAGTGCAGCAAAGTTTGAACTAAGTGAATGATCTTTGCCTTTTTGTTTTGATTCGTTTCAGTTCATCAGAGATAACTACCATGCAATCAGAAATCAAATGTCAACAAGTCTTGATTTGAATCATCTTGAGAGCAATGAAAATTTTGTTCAAGATTTCTCATATTCAAATTTACAACCCCCGAAAGCCATTGATTGTCAAGTTGCAGCTGAAGACTTGGAAGTGGACACACATGATTTAATGATTCAAGGTGACTCCGTACCATTCTGTTTTGAATCATTTCAGTTTTTGAAGGGTAGATTGCATAGTAAATCTTCAAATGAACAGCCTATAACAAATCAGCAATCTCTTAGTGTTAATGTTGAGGATGAGACAGATAAAAAAATTCTTGAGCAGCTTGTAGCATCAGATTTGCAGCCACCAAATGAAATTGAAGGGCAGATTACAGATGAAGCTGTGGAGGACGAAATACATGATTTGATGATGCAGGAAGATTCTATACCCTTTTGTTTCGAAGCATTTCAGTTTATAAGGCAGAATCTTCGTAAAATCTCTCAAGAAAAAGATGAACAGCTAGAAGGATGTCATACATTTTCAATGGATACATTACAACAGTCTTTTCACATTTTTCATGATCCAATAGCTGATGTTTTGGATGAGGTTTGTAGTCAAAGTCTTTCTCCATTGACTACATGTGAGCTTGTAACATGTGCTGATATGAATTTGATCCGGCAGCCGGTTTCTTTCTCATTTTCAGCAGAGGTCTCGTCACAAGGCTCAGATCAAAGTTTGCATTCATGGTATGAGGAAAAGAGAAGTAATCCATTGGATGAGCTAAGTTCCAGTGTGCTTGAATTTCAAGATCCTTATGCAGTGTTTTTGGAGGCGGATAGAGAATTCATATCATTCAACGGATCTGTTTCTAAGCTATCATGGGAGTTTTCGTTCATTAGTTCTCTCTTGTTGTTCATAAGTGAGCACTTGCAGAAAATTCGAACAGCAGATGGAATACTTACTTGGTTGCATTGGTTGTTTCATTTCACTTGATCAAGTGATGAATGAAACTGTTAGAGTAGGTTTTGATGAATAAGCTCCACTTTGAGCATCATTTCCAATTTGTCGGTTGTGTTTAAGTATTGAGTCAGTTTTTAGTTGAGTGAGAGTCAATTTGTGTTGTCAAGTCATCATTTTTCAGTCTTGCATTTTAGCTTGAGTTTTTGACTCCATTGCCCAATGGATGAAGGCATTGTCTAGCTCTTCCAGAGATCTGTCGTTCTTGGCACCTCCAAGGAGCTACCATCCCCATTGGAGCCAATGTTAGTGTCAGTCTTTCCAGCCTTCCTCCAGTGATCAAATATGCTCTTACAAAGTGGTCTCAGAGTGTCAAGGTCAAATTTTGTCATTTCAGTGAGTCTTCAAGCAAAATTTGGTCACTAGGCATTAGGTCTAGGGTTTGCTTTCACTCCTTTCAAAATTGCCAAAATGTCGGTCCATGTCATCATTCTGCCGATTCTATCATCATTCATAGGGTTGCCATCATCATGTCAAGTTCCATTAGGTCATTTTACACGTTGTTCATGCTTCAGTTGCGCCTAGGCAAGGTTCATTTCCCTCTCCTAGGGTTTTGGAGGTAATTTCTCTTGGATGGTCAAATCATTAGCAAAACTTGTATCCAGATGTTCATACACCTTCCCCTATCCTTAATGTACCTTCTTAAATACTTCCCATCCCTTAGATCCGCCAAATTCCTCATTTTCCCACAAACCCTAGTTTCTTGCTACAACTTGGCAATTTTCTAGGTTGGGCATGTGTTTTGCCCGTTTGGACCCCTTCCCCTCACTCGATCTCCACAATTCCACTTTCCCCTACTTCCTAACATCCCTCCCTACTTCCAAAAATTTCCCCAAGAATTTAGAAGCCCCTTATCCCCTTCATTTCGCTTCATTTCCACAAAATTCCTAGTTTCACACGTCAGGACAAGTTTCACTCAAAAGATGTTTCAGAGCAATCCAAGATGAATTTTGAAAAAATGAGAGAGGTTTTTGTCCAAAACAGGCCAAGGAAGAAAAACCTCCTTCACTTTTTACACAGGTGTCATGGTTTTAGAGAAATGTCAAAAATATCGTTGCCTCAGGAGAATCGAATGCACCTCTGAAGTGACCTTGGGAAAATCAATTTTTCTCCTAGCTTGGTTGGCAAAATGACTTTCTTGATGAGTCAAATGATAACTAGACACAAATATCTTTCCAATAAGCTATCATGAGCTCAATGTGGAGTTGAGGAAGGCATTCAAAAGTTGACTACAACAGCACTCTGCCTTGAGGCAGCCTCATTTGGCACATTTTGACCAGTCTTGGGGGATTTGACTTTTGACAGGTCAAATGAGCTCCAAATTGAAAAATTCTAGTTGTGTTGGAAAGTAGACTGAGAGATCTTTCCAACGAGCTATCCTGCGCCTGATTTCGACACCGGGAAGGCCTCCAAAAACCTCCTGCAAAATTCACTATGTAGCTGGGTGCGCGCTACGCATCAGGGAGGGCGCGCTACGCGTCAGGGGCGCGCTACGCATCAGGCTGCCTTTCTCAGAGCAAAATTGCTCGTGTGCTATGCGTCAGAGGGGCACTACACGTTGGGCCAGGCGCGCTACGCGTTGGGTTTTTCGCCCAATAAACTGCCAGCAAGCTACCAAATCATCTTTTCTCTCAAGCAAATTTCAGCTAGGCCTCTCCTCCACGGCTAGTTTTGGTTTTGCAAGATGAATGAGAAATTAATATGTTAAAATGCCATGAAAATGAGAAGTTAAAACCCTACATTGCTGTTGAATATTTAAAGACTTAATGGTGCTAGGGTTTCAAAATTTTTTGCTGTCCAAGGTTGCCCATTTTTTATCCCTCTTTTCCCTCATCTCCATCAACATTCTCCTTCAAATTTTCCCATAAAATTTCATAATTTCCCTCTCTAAAATCCCTAAAACCTACTAAATTCCCAAACCCTACTTCACCTTAAAATCCCATAATTTTATGATTTCCCATGTTGCCTTCCCTAAATTCCTTGTTTTATTTCCATTATTCCCTAATTCCCTGATATTCTCCCCTTCCTAATATTCCCTTGTTACATTTGTTTTCCCCTTGGTCACAGCATTGTTTAGATCAAAAGAGCAGTTCACATTCAGTTGTATACAGCAGTTTTACATATCAGCATTCATCCAAGGCAGTCGTGCAACAACAGTTATGTCATCCGGTCATTCATCCGATTATGAAGTGGAAACCCAAAGTGACTCACCCTTGGAAGGACATGCACTCATGAGGCTTCATAGAGGTGGCAGAAATATCATTACTTGTCCCGGAACTTGGTGTACAAAGCGAGAATCAGAAGTTTGAAAGCAAAGGTAAAGAGAGTTTCAAGGAGGCAAAAAGTGGATGAAGGACTCTAGATATTGGCTGAGGCATCCTTGGCTCATAATTGCCCTTGATGAAGAACCTACAGTCCAAATTTCAAGAAATTTGGAGAAATTTTTGACATTTTGAAATTTTTGCACTAAAAAACAGGTTTTTGCCCTCAACGCGTAGCGCGCCGCGCGCTACCCTTAAGTTGGGGAGGTCCATTTCACAAAAACTCAGCATTTTTGGATTTGTCATGACAAATTACACTTGCTCAGCCACTGCCAAGACATTTCATTGAGGTTTGGGCCCTCAAAAGGTCAAAAAACAAGCAAAAAATGACCTTCTGCCACTTTTTGGACACACAGGAAGCAGTCTTGGGAGATTGCATTTTTGGAGGGGCAAATGGCCACCAAATTGAGAAATTCCACTTGGGCTGGAGAGTAGACATCCAGACCTTTCCAACAAGCCCACTTGAGCCTCATTTGGATGCCGGGAAGTGCCCCAAAAGTGGGCTCAAAGGCGCACTACGTGTTGAGAAATGGCGCGCTACGCATCAGGACATTTTCTCAATTTTTCACCTTCAGCTCAGGAAAACGCAGCATTTGACCAGTTTTGACTTTTTGGTGGGATTTTTCACCCTCTTTGATGTAATTAATGTATTTTCATGTTGACATGACACTTATTTACCTATTCTAGAAGATTCATTCATAAAATAGCCAAAAATTAATGAATGAATTGGTTTCCTAGCTTATAGAGGCAAGTTGTTTTGATTGCCTAGATTGTAGTGCTCAGTTTAGAATTGGTTGAAACAGCTCCTAGGATGATGAGCTCGACCCCTAGAGGCAAGGAAATGTGCTAGCTTGCCTATATTATGTACTTTCTTAGTCATTTTCATGGTTGGACTCTTGAGGGATAAGCTTAGACTGTATTACTCTTTGTATCTCTGCAATTTTGGCAAAGGAAAGACCAGGGTTTTGCAGCACTATTTGGGATTCCTGTGGTGATTTGTGTTGATGGTGTGTTTCTCTCATGTACTTGTAAGTTTGTTATGTGTATCATTTTCCTACTCTTCTCTTCTGCAAATTAAGTAAATGAAGTGTTAAGGTAGAATTCATGGTTTCTATGCTCTGCCTTTAAGTTTGCTTAATATCTATGTTTTCATCTGTTTAAGGAGAACTCTTGATGGTTTCTTGCTCTCCTTAGCTCCTCACCAGTCATACCTATCCATTCACTTCCTTCAAAGGCATCAAGACAATCTCCTACCTTGCCCCAAAAAGACCTCTGCAAAAACTGTGTCTCATCCCCGCACCCAAAATTGTCGTGCTCAGTTTTCCAACAAAACCCTAAAACTTTGAAATCAAACTTTCCCTATCAATTTACTAGCCTAAAATCAGTGTTCTTTATTAGTCATCTCAGCCCTTTGAAAACCTTTTGCCGAGATAGACTCGGAGAGAGCCCTCTCCTGTCCTCGTAGGGCTAGCTACGAGGCTAAGTGGTTTGATGTTGCCTTGGATTCTTCCTTCTTCGGCCTGAGGCAAATTCGAGCGCTAACAAGTGGTTCACAGGCAAACCTCATTTCTGAAGACACTGTCAAGAAATTGAATTTGGAAACAAATCCTGATCCTAAACCATATCCTTTAGGTTGGATATGCGACAATGCAAAATTGCATGTGACAAAAAGATGTAAATTAAGACTCGCCATCACTGCAAATTTTATAGATGAGGTAGAACTTGATGTCATTCCACTTGATATTTGTGGTATTGTTTTGGGAAGCCCATATCTATATGATAGGAGAGCCATCTTTCATCACCATGAGAACAAATATCACTTGTTTAAAAATGGAGTTGAGTACATTGTTAGAGCACATAACAAGAAGTTGAATTTGTCACTTGTAAATGTTGGACAAATGAAGAGGTTAGTCAATGCTAGTAAGAACTTTGTACTCTTGATGATCAAACCCAAAGAGAATGTTGAAAATGAAGCTTTCCAAGGATGTGATGCAAAGTTAAAATCTGATTTGTATGAGGTTGTTAACACATATGATGAGATGTTTCAGGAGCCCAAAGGATTTCCTCCTAAAATAGGTATCCAACATGAGATCCAATTGCAGCAAGATTGTCCTCTTCCAAATATTGGCATGTACAGGATGTCAGTTATGGAGAATGCAGAGATTAAAAGACAAATACAAGATTTGCTTGACAAAGGGGTCATCAAACCAAGCACATCGCCATGCGGGTCACCAATTGTGTTAGTACCAAAGAAAGATGGTACATGGTGCATGTGTGTAGATTTCAGAGCCTTGAACAAGATAATGGTAAAGAATTGTTACCCTCTTCCTCGAATTGATGATTTGCTTGATCAATTGAAAGATGTTGTGTATTTCACTAAGTTGGACTTGAGAAGTGGTTATCATCAGATTAGGATTGCTGAAGGAGACACATGGAAGACAACTTTCAAAACAAAGCAAGGTTTGTTTGAATGGTTGGTTATGCCATTTGGGCTTTGTAATTCTCCTGCAACATTCATGTGAGTTATGAATGATGTCTTAAGGCCTTTTCTTGATGATTTTGTAATTGTCTACTTAGATGACATATTGATATTTAGCAAGTCTCATGAAGAACATGTCAGGCATGTAAAACAAGTCTTAGATGTCTTAAAGAAAGAAAATTTGTTTTTAAAGATGTCTAAATGTGAGTTTGGAAATACCTCATTAGTTTATTTGGGACATATTGTTGGAGGATGTGAATTGAAGATAGATCCCTCAACGGTAAAAGTCATTGTTGATTGGCCTAAGCCCACTAATGTAACTAAGGTGAGAAGATTTTTTGGAGCAGCCCAATATCGGAGAAAGTTGATTTCTAACTTTTGTTCAATTGCAGCACCATAACATGCATTGACAAGCATTAAACAGGTTTTTGAATGGGGAGGCAAGCAACAAAAATATTTTGATGCATTGAAGGAGAGAATTAGTACAGCTCCAGTTCTTGCACTTCCTGATTTAATTCAACCATTTGAGGTACAAACAACTGCAAGAAACATGTCCATCTAAACTGCCTTGCTTGTTGTAGCTTAGTTTGTGATTGAAAGTATTACAATGGTTGATGATCAGTGTGAATGATAGTTTCCTTTCCCATCAAATAGTGTTTCCACTTTTTCACACTTTGTGCCAATGCATACAGTTCCTTGTCATAAGTAGGATAGTTAACTACCACACCATTAAAAGTTTATTTGGGACATATTGTTGGAGGGGGTGAACTGAAGATAGATCCCTCAAAGGTCAAAGTCATTGTTGATTGGCCTAAGCTGTTAGGACTCTGGACACCACATATCTCCACAATGGTATGATATTGTCCACTTTGGGCCTAAGCCCTCATGGATTTGTTTTTGGGCTTTACCCCAAAAGGCCTCATACCAATGGAGATATTTGTCCATCCTTATATACCCATGATCCTCCCCACTTCTAGTCAATGTGGGACTTTGGTCGTATACCCAACAATCCTCCCCTCGAACAAAGGACCATCGAGCCTCCCCTCAAACGATTATCCATTCGTCCACTCTCTACCAACCAGGATTCTCCACTCCAATGCGTTGGAAGCACACGCCTTACATGGAAGCACCACCTGCCTCGAGAGCTTGCTCTATCCCAGGTCAACTCCTCTTCACCGTGTTGGGACCAGGACACGTCCATGAAGAATCCGGAGCACATCACCTGTCTAACCGAGCTCATCCACGGATCCCATCGTGATATTACTGGGGCCCACCACCTTCGTTCGGCATTCCGAGGATTCATCCACTTGGCTAACTTCGGGGCATGGCTCTGATACCACTTGTTAGGACTCTGGACACCACATATCTCCACAATGGTATGATATTGTCCACTTTGGGCCTAAGCCCTCATGGATTTGTTTGTGGGCTTTACCCCAAAAGGCCTCATACCAATGGAGATATTTGTCCATCCTTATATACCCATGATCCTCCCCACTTCTAGTCAATGTGGGACTTTGGTCATATACCCAACATAAGCCCACTAATGTAACTGAGATGAGAATATTTTTGGTAGCAAATCAATATTGGAGAAAGTTTATTTCTAACTTTTCTTCAATTGCAGCTCCATTACATGCCTTAACAAGCATTAAAGCAAGCTTTTCAATGGGGAGGAAAGCAATAAAAATATTTTGATGCATTGAAGGAGAGAATCATTACAACTCCAGTTCTTGCACTTATTGATTTAAGACACCCATTTGAGATACAAACAGAGGCAAGTGACTATGTCATGGGAACGGTCCTGATGCAACATGATAAGCGCATATGTTACCATTCTGAAATTTGTAATGGTGCGGTAGTTAACTATCCTACTTATGACAAGGAACTGTATGCATTGATGAAAAATGTGAAAAAGTGGAAACACTATTTGATGGGAAAGGAAACTATCATTCACACTGATCATCAACCATTGCAATACTTGCAATCACAAACTAAGCTACAAAAAGCGAGGCACTTCAGATGGATGGGTTTCTTGCAGCAATTCCACTAGATGATAAGGTATAAGAAAGGTATATGTAACGAGATTGTTGAAATGCTTTCTAGACCAATTGTTAGTGCTCCAGTTATTATTAAGCATAATTCTGTCATGCATGAGAGCTATGTTGAATAGTATGCTTTAGATGAAGACTTTAAAGATTTATATGAAACTTTGTGTCAAGGCAACCAAGTAGAGGAATTAGATTACCATGTGCATGATAAACTTTTGTATCATCTTGGCAAGCTATGCATTCCACAGGGTGAAAGATTCAACATCATAAGGGAGGCGCATACGTCTCTTATTGCTGACCATTTTGGTATAGGTAAGACAGTGGCACAATTACAAAGGTATTGTTATTGGCTTAGAATGAATGAAAGTGTTTCACGATATGTGATAGGATGTTCTTTATGTGCTACAAGTAAGCCTAACAATAGAAAGTTAGGATTGTATACTCCACTTCTAGTTCCTTCACGTCCTTGGGAAAGTGTTTCTATGGACTTTGTAGGAGGACTACCTATGTCTAAAAGAAATCGTGATTATCTTTATTTTGTGGTGGATCGTTTCAGAAATATGTGTATTTTGATGTCTTGTAAGAAGTAGGTTATAGCTAAACATGCTGCACAAATGTTCTTTCAACATGTATGGGTAAATTTTGGATTTCCCAAATCCATTATTTTTGATCGAGAGTCTCGATTTGTCGGGAACTTTTGGTCAAGCTTATGGGCACTCATGGACACTAGGTTGAAAAAGAGCACAACATTCCATCCACAAACCGATGGTCAGACAGAAGTGGCGAACAGAACGATAGTACATATTATTCATGGTTATTGCAGCAAACATCCCAAGCTTTGGGATGAACACTTACACTACATTCAACATGCTTATAACTAGGCAAAGAATTCATTGACTCAAACATCTCCATTTGAGGCATGCTTTGGTTACTTACCAAAATATCCTTTAGATTTTATCTTTGGGAAGGATGTTGCTATTGATGGTCATAGTGACATTGATAAGGCCAAGTGATTCATTGAGAAAGTTCAATTGGTGCATCAAATGGTTCAAGAACAGTTGGAAAAGAGCCAAGCCAAGTACAAGACAAGGCATGATAAGCATCATGTTGACCACAGTTTCCAAGTTGGAGATGAAGTTTGGCTTTACATTAGCAAAGAGAGGCTTAAAGGAGAAGGTAAAATGTTGAAACCAATAAGTTATGGACCTTTTAAGATTCTAGAAAATATTGGTAGCAATTCCTTCCGTTTGGATTTGCCTCCTTATATGCAAATTTATGCAGTTGTTAATGTTGAGAATTTGAGACTATATGAGCCTCTTTTTATTGATGATCAAGGAGAGCATGTTCAGATTCCTTCAATAGAAGATTTCTCACCAGAATTTCTTGAAGAATTGCAACAGGATACCATCCTTGACAGAAGGACAAGAACTTCAAAACGAGGGAATGTGGAGTACCTTCGTGTTGGTCTCAAAGGAACAAATCCAAGCAAAGCTAAGTGGATTGAGAAGGGAAGGGTGAGGGAATTGTACCCTCATCTATTTGTTGACTGAAAATAGTCTTTTGGAGGTCCAAAAGCTTCCAATGGGGAGGAGTGATCCAAGGGATCAGTTTAGTGCTCAAAATTCAAAGTGCTAAAAAATGCTCGAAACCTATACAATTGGATAGATCTTGACGATCTGAATCCAACACAACTCGTTTCACTCAAAACTGATATTGGATTCTCTCGATATCACGTTCTAATCGATTTACTAAACAACTAAAAAGTTTAAAAATGAGTTTGCAGGGACGCCAAATCAACAGTATGTACATTGACTGGGAAATGATTGGACAGGGTGAATGTGACTCCCATCATCCAATCAGGTGAGGACAAGTGGCATGTTTTCATTGGTTCGTTTTGTGGCTTGTTATTGGTTCAAGTGTGATTGGGTGGACCAATCAGGGGATGCCACTTGGGCCAATCCCTGGCTTCCACGTGGCCTCCTATTGGTGGTGTAAAAGTATTGTTTGAGGTTGAACTGCCTCCACAAGGTTCAAACACGAGACCTACCACCTTCCATCCAAGCCTTCCACCGGCCTGCCTACGTTGGTCCTTATTTAGTATGGGCGATAAAGGCTATATAAACTTTAGGTAATGTGTCATTGGAGGAAGGAGGTTAGGCTAAGACCTAGAACCTGGCCACCCCAGCACCATGGGACCGTAGGCGGGGGGCCAATGGGTTAGGCCTTAACCCAGCCCATAGTTACAACCCACGACCCAAACCTTACATGGGAACTAGCGCTTAGACCGAGCAGGAAGTTAATGGTGCCAGCCCCAAGGCCATATGGCTACCATAGAACCAGGAGCGTGCACAGGAAAGGGGACCAGCCCTATGTCACAGGGTGACCATGCGACCAGGATCGCGCACCAAGCAGAGGGATTAAATTCATTGGCACACAGGCCTTGGAATCTCAACTCTAAACCTGGTCATATGCACGCCACATGACCCAGATTTTCGGAACTGGGGCCTTAATGGGAAAACTAACCATCTTACAATTTCACCCATCCAGCGGGAGTGTAGGCTAGAATTGCGTGCCGATTCTAGGTTTGGGGTGCTCAAGCCAGGTTCAGACTGAATTGGAGGATGATTAATTATGTAATGGAGCAAAAACTTGAAATAGTCATAACTTACTCAATGTTTGGCCAAATGAGGTGCAAAAAGAACCAAAATGGGGGGTTTTGACAGTGATGGATCCATTGGAGACATCAGTTCTTATGTTTGAGCTTTGTAAATAATGTAAACATACTTTTGAGTATCTTAATGAAAGAGGATCTACATTGGAAGATGGACCAGGAGATGTAGACCAGGAGAGGGGTGAACTCCTTTATCATGCTTTGTGTTATGTGTTTCAGATATGCTTATTTTGTCTCTGTTTGGCTATAAAATTTGGTTAAAATTTACTTGTTTATGTGTTTAGTAAACTGATCCTCTACCCAAAACACATATAAATTTAACTTTCAAATTGTTAAAAATCTTCAAGTTTACACATACAAATCATTTACCAATTTACATTCCCACATATTTAACCTATGCAATATTGTATCGACATATTCCCTCTAATTTAACTAGATTTTCATGTTTTCTCGATCTCTTTAATTTCCATGCCCCTAGTGAAATTTGTAGCACCAATATCCTTCATGTTAAATTTAGAGGACAACTGTGTTTTCACTTCCTGCATAATTTCCCTTTCATTTATAATCAACAACATATCATCCACATACAAGACCAAATAAATAAGATGATCACCAATTAATTTGAAATATACACAATGATTTGATTTGCTCCTTCTGAAGCCAAGTCTCAATATATAAGTATCAAATTTTTTATACCACATCCTTGGTGATTTATTTAATCCATATAGGGGATTTTTTAGCTAGCATATTGCCTCTTCCTTTCCCTTCAACACAAATCCTTATTACTACTTCGTGTATATTCTTCTTCCAAATCCCTATGTAGGAATGATGTCTTCATGTCCATCTATTTTGCTTCAAAATAAAAAGCAACAACAAATAAAAGAAATCTAATAGAATTTAACTTGGCAATAGGGAAAAAACTCTCACAAAAGTCCATTCCCTCTACCTAGGAATAACTTTTGCTATAAATCAAGCTATATATTTCTCCACCTTGCTTTCTACATTCACCTCCTTTTAAACAAGTGTTTGTTGCCAATGAGATTTCTTCTAGTTGGCAACTCCACTAGATCCCGAGCCTCATTTTTGTATAAGGCTACCATTTATTCAACCATGGATTTTTTTTTAAGTTTTCTATCCTCTGAATCCACAACCTCCCTAATAGTTCTAGGATAATCACTAGTAATAAACAAAGGAAAAATTGAATAGAAATCAGATGGATTATACCTTTATGTCTACCTTATTTCTCAAACCAATCTCCTTAATACCAGAATATATGGTTATTATTTTTGTTCTTGTTCTCATTCAAACTCTCATTCATCATACTTTAATTCAATTTGTGTCTTCTTTCATTCTTTATCCCTTGGTAGGACTTCCTGTTTGACAACATCTTTGATTTCTCCAAATGCTACATCTTTATTATACAAAATCTTCGAAGTTTACAAGTTCCAAAGCTTATAACCTTTCAAACCATATTTGTATCCAATAAAGATACATTATTCATCTTTTGTATCTAGCTTACTCTCATCCTCTTTTGGAACATGTACATAAGCATCACAACTGAATACCTTGAGATGTTTAAGAGAACATTTCTTACCAGTCCATACCTCATGTGGAATCTTATCATCAAACAATGATGAGGGTGATCTTTTTTTAAGGGTGGTTCACGAACACTGGGTGGTCGCTACATCCACAGGAATCCAGGCAAATCAACCTGAAGGGATCTACCTATCGAACAAACAAGCAGAGCCTAACCCCAAGGACGTTGAGGAGATTTGACCCCGTGACCTCCCAACTAGCGAGGTACTTAGCAACAGGAACTCGACCAACTGAGCTAACCCTTGGGGATTCTGATGGTGAGGGTGATCTATTTACCAAGTAAAATGCCATATCCCTTGCCTCTGCCTAGAATTCCTATCCTAAATTGACATCAAAGAGCATGCTCTTTGCTTTATCCATTGACGTCCTATTCATCCTTTCTACTAATGTGTGCATGTAGTAGTCTTCTTCCTTCTTATACAACACTACTTACATAATTCTTTGAATTCACTCCCATAGAATTATCCACCATTATTTTTCCTCAACACTTTAATGTTATTCTATGTCAGATTTTCCATAAGAGCCTTAAACTCTTTGAATTTGTCAAAGACTTCAAATTTCTTCATCAAGAGATAAATCCTTGTTGTTATGTGGAATTTCACGATTGGTGACAAAGGTGAATTCCTTAGGTCTAGTGGTCTGACCTAGAACAACAGAAGACAAAAGGAATGAAGTTTTCCTTAGAGAAATTAGAGAATGGGAAAGAAGCCTACCTGGAATTAGAAGTAAGTTTTCCTTTCCTCCTCGCTTATAAGCTCCAGTTGTAGCTCCAAGTGTTATAATGAGAACCTGCACTCCCAACTAAAACAAGCAAAGGATACACAACATCCATGTAGCATAATCTAACATATCTATTCAATGAATCAACATGGAATTGAAATACATGAGTGCAAACATAACACAACAAATATAGGAAAACAAGGTACTCTTTGTATTGATAAATATAGGAGAGAGTTTACAATCATAAATAGTATTTGACTTTGTAGATGTCTCCCCGAGTTGACTTGTCATTCCTTGTCACAAAGAAAGCATCAAAACCAACCTTAATGCATGAATATGGTGACTCCTTGAGGCTCAAAGCATCAACATAAGGGTGCTCTCAATCTACAAAATCCAACCCACACCTTATGGGAGGCAATAAATTTATAGGAGGAGCGTGGTAGTTTATGAATTCTTATCCAATTACCAATCTAGGCTTGAGATCCACTTATAACGGGAGGATGAGCTCAAGGGATAAGAGATAAGGTCTCCAAGATAGGATTTGAGTTCTCTATCCATGGTAAATGGTAAAACTACTTTGGAAGCTTCGGAAATATTTTTTATTTTTCCCGAATTTCTAGAATTAGTGCACCTACAGAAGGGAGCAACATGTGTTGACCAACACAGGTGTACAAGCATGCAACATGCGTTGAATGCAAGTGACTAAGGAGGCAAGGTGCGGTAGGGCTAAAAATAATGTTTTTGAGCAATTTGTCCCAGAAACTCAAACTTTTTGGAGAGGTCATGATTAGGGCTTTGTGAATGGATGATGACAACATGTTTATGGATATTGATTGGTCCAGTTTGCAGGCCTATTGACCATGTGTGACAAAATTTCATGTAATAGATTTCCCCCTAAAGTACAAAGTCAGAAGCGACAGTTGATGATTGAAGTGCTTTACCTTGTGACAAGTCCAAATTAAGAACAATCGGTCAATATCATCATCTGTTACAATACATTTTCATCATGATATCATTGTTGAGGGAGGCATACCCATGCTCAACACATAAGCTAACATTACATGTACAATGATCAAGAAATCGCATCCACTAATGACAAAGAGTGGACCCATGCTTGGATGACTATTTGTATGATCATAGCCATCATACTTTGTAATCTTGTATTAATCCTGAAATCATAGCCCAGATGGATGGAACTAGATCCAGGGTCTTCTATCTCGTTCACTCGATCACTTGATGTACGATGTTGAAAATGCAACAAGATGATGGAGCTTAGTGAAAAGAAGTCGCCTTCACTAAGTGGGCTTGCAGGTTATTTTTGCCGCAAAGTCTATTTTTAGACATATGGATCATGGTCTATGAGTTGCAGGATGCTATTTGTGGGTGATTGGTCATGTTGGTAAAAATAGATGGACTTCTATTTTTAGACATATGGGCAGAGTCTATTTTTAGACTACCAGGCTAAAAATAGAACAGTCGAATATTATTAGCTCTTAATAATATTTGGACTATAAACATTATCTTATCCTCTTGGAGCACTTCAGTTCGAGCTACGGATGTGGCACATGCAACTGCCAGAAGGAAATACACTTTTCTTATGGGTCAGTTGAGCTATTGCATGATGGACTTCAGTTAGAACTCAAGTGATTGAGTTTGGTGGAGTTGATTGAGGAGTTGATGGAGTTGTGTTCAGTTTGACTTGGTTGAACTAGTTGTATTTATTCTAACTGCAGAATACACTAGTGATGATTGATGTGAATTAATTATTAATTAATTCACTAATTATTAACTCATAAAGCAACTAAAGAATACATCAGTTAACTCAGTGCATGGACAGTTCAGTGGAGACAGGTGTTAGAGGTGGAGATTACTATCAGTTGTGACTATAGTTGTGCATGAGATTTGCACAATCAGTGATTGAGATTACCATTGAGGATTGCGCAGTACAAGCCAAGGGAAAATGAGCTTGGATCATTCCTATTCTTACTTTGGATTGCGCAATAGAGGAAGGCAGACAACGGAGGAGATTTGAACCTGTGACTTGATTCATATCTGAGCTAGTTTGTGTGTAACAGGTGGAGATAGTACTGAGTACTTGTGAGGAGTATTGTACTATGTATTGTTACATGTTCTCTATCATTATAATATACAGATAGTTGGGGGTTTTCAGCTGTATGCTTTCCCCAGTACATATTGTGTTAATGTGCCCATGCGATTGATGTTTCATTGTTTTTAATTCCGCAAATTGATGATCAACATAGAGGAGGTTATGTATTATGCATGCATTCCGCAAATAGTGTATAATCAGGATAATCTCTATGAATAAGTGTTATATTGTTAAAAAATTCTACATGGTATCAAAGCAGAGTTGATCATCAGATCTACTATTCAGAAAGTGATTGCATTTTATTTCTTCAGGCAGAGTCTGTAATCGGGCCAGGTAGCCTCTGGATTCATCCTTCTTTTGGAAGGTGAGATATCTGGTAAAAGCCCATACAATCAATCTCTGTACGAGAAATACTTTGTTCTCATGAATTTTAGATCAGAATCGGTTGAGTTTTGAGCTGGTGGAATTCGAATTTGCAGCAGTGTTTTCTTGGTGTCGAAGTTGAAATGTCTTTCAACGGATTGCGATTGGAGTATGCTCTTGAAGGCAGCTAGAATTATATTACATGGAAAGACAGGATGGAGGCGGTGTTAGATGACAATGGGTTGAAGGATTTCATAGAGGCTGAGGTCCCAAAGCCTACTGATGCTGCTCACGTTGAGGCTTGGCAAAAGAAGACAGCAAAGTGTCGAAGGATTCTGTTGGAGGGCGTGAAGGATCACATTGTATCCAGCCTGCATGGAAAGGCTTCTCCATACTTGATGTGGAAAGCATTGACAGATTTATTCCAAAGCAAGAGCAACCAGAGGAAGTTGGCGCTCAAGGATAAACTCAAAAACATTAAGTGTGAGAATGGAGACAGTATGCCCAAGTATCTCACGGAGTTCACCCAATGCCGAGATGAGCTGGGAAGTGTGGGGGTGACTGTCGATGATGAGGACTTGGTGAGCTTGTCTCTCCTTGGTCTTCTGAAGAGTTGGCATTCCTATCAGGACTCTGTCAATGGTCGGGAGAAATTGCCAGGATGGGAGAGACTTTGGTCGGATCTTGTGCAAGAGGAGATCAGGCGGAATACTAGGGACGGATCTTCATCAAAGGCATCTGATGAAGAAAATTGCGCTTTGGCTGCCAAAGCAAAGAAGGGGAAGGAGAAGGGTTCTCTTTCCGAATCCAATTCTTCCAATGATGGGAAGAAGGTTCGCAAATCGAAAGTGTGATGCTTTCGTTGTCATGAGGTGGGACATTATGCCACAAATTGTCCACGGAGGAAATCCAAGAAGGGATCCGGGGAAGATCTGAAGGTGAGGCACTTGCTTCACTGTTTGAGTTGGATTTCACACTCTTTGCATGCATGGTTTCATGCATGGTGGGAAGTGGTTGGTTTCTTGACAGTGGAGCTTCTTTCCACATGACCGGTGACAAGAGTTTGTTCAGTACTTTGGAGGAGAAAGATCTCCAGATATTCATAGCGATGGGTAATGATGAGAAGTATAGTGTCTCAGGTGTAGGCATGGTTATTTTTCAAAGGGAGCATGGAGCTCGCCTTACCTTGACCGATGTCAAGTATGTACCAGGACTGAAGAGAAACTTGGTGTCGATCGCGATGCTGGAAGACAGAGGCTATGATGTAGTCTTCAGTAAGGGAAAGGTTTTCCTTGGACACATCATCACTAGACAGGTGAAGCAGATTGGTTCACGGGTCAAGAACCTGTATGCTCTTGAGGTTCAAGATGCATGCAAAGCCTTGAGCAGTGAGGCAACTAATGGAGACTTGGTGGTTGAGAAGGAGCGTATATTACCTCTCAACATGTAGAGCCAGAAGAAGTCTCAGACGATTGTGGAGGAGCCACGATTGGTGCAGCAGCTTCAGGAGGTTGTGGAGCAGCCACAACGAGGGAAGCTGAGAGGAGATCAAGTAGAGACATCTACTCATGCAGAGACCTCCAGTAGGGGGAAACTTCGAGCCAGGTGGGCTGAGGGATCACATGCAGCCATACCTCCAGGTAGGAGGTGGGCGATATAGAGTGATCGTCCCAAGGAGGAGGGGCAGGATCCTTGAGGTACGCAACCTCTTGGATGAGACCTTGCTACAGGATCCCCGATGTGGAGTAGCAGGAACTGACTAATTGGGTAGATACAGATGCGTATGGAGCGGCAGAGAGAGCGACAGTGTAGGGAATCCCAGGACAGTGCATAGCTAGCAGGCTGCAGCAATGCGAGAGGCACAAGTGTTTTGCACAGTGCTAGGTGGCACAGAGAGGTGTGCAATGGTGCGAGATGCATGGAGATGTTGCAGTAGAGTAGATGTCAGAGAGGGAGCACTTGTAAGCAGCAGGTAGAGCTTCAGCATCAAAGTATGTTCCTATCCCAACAAAGTGGTCAGTTGGGAGTGTTTTTGTTCCAAGTGTTGTTGGAGCAAGTGGACCGGGCAAATGTGTTGCATGCAGAACATTCCAAAGTTGCAGGATAGGGGTTACAGATAATCCATATCTTGTTGAGAGGGAGTGTTGAAAATTTAACAAGATGATGGAGCTTAGTGAAAAGAAGTCGCCTTTACTAAGTGGGCCCGCAGGCTATTTTTGACGCAAAGTCTATTTTTAGACTATGTCTATTTTTAGACATATGGATCATGGTCTATGAGTTGCAGGATGTTATTTGTGGATGATTGGTCATGTTGGTAAAAATAGATGGACTTCTATTTTTAGAAATATGGGCAGAGTCTATTTTTAGACTGCCAGGCTAAAAATAGAACAGTCGAATATTATTAGCTCTTAATAATATTTGGACTATAAACATTATCTTATCCTCTTGGAGCGCTTCAGTTTGAACTACGGATATGGCACATGCAACTGCCAGAAGGAAATACGCTTTTCTTATGGGTCAGTTGAGCTATTGCATGATGGACTTCAGTTAGAACTCAAGTGATTGAGTTTGGTGGAGTTGATTGAGGAGTTGATGGAGTTGTGTTCAGTTTGACTTGGTTGAACTAGTTGTATTTAGTCTAACTGCAGAATACACTAGTGATGAGTGATGTGAATTAATTATTAATTAATTCACTAATTATTAACTCATAAAGCAACTAAAGAATACATCAGTTAACTCAGTGCATGGACAGTTCAGTGGAGACAGGTGTTAGAGGTGGAGACTACTATCAGTTGTGACTATAGCTGTGCATGAGATTTGCACAATCAGTGATTGAGATTGCCAATGAGGATTGCGCAGTACAAGCCAAGGGAAAATGAGCTTGGATCATTCCTATTCTTACTTTGGATTGCGCAATAGAGGCAGGCAGACAACGGAGGAGATTTGAACCTGTGACTTGATTCAGATCTGAGCTAGTTTGTGTGTAACAGGTGGAGATAGTACTGAGTACTTGTGAGGAGTATTGTACTATGTATTGTTACATGTTCTCCATCATTATAATATATAGATAGTTGGGGGTTTTCAGCTGTATGCTTTCCCTAGTACATACTGTGTTAATGTGTGCATGCGATTGATGTTTCATTGTTTTTAATTCCGCAAAATTGATGATCAACGTAGAGGAGGTTATGTATTATGCATGCATTCCGCAAATAGTGTATAATAAGGATAATCTTTGTTAATAAGTGTTATATTATTCAAAAATTCTACATACTAGTCTAACCATGTGAATAAATCAGTTGAAGTTGAATATGGTAGACACCATTTGATTACAAGCCAATGATTTAAGTTGTCAACAGACACAAGAGAAACCTAAGATGATGTTAATGGCTCTCAAGGTACTATAGTACAGTCTGTATGGTGTGAATGAATGAGTTGAAGTTGAACACCACACAGAATCTTCCAATCGAAGGCCAATAATGAAAACCTATCACTGAGAGCAAGGAAACTTTCCATTGATGTATGCAAGTCCCAAGGTACCAAAGGGAGTTTCAAAGTCAACTTCCTAGATAATGAGTCGATGTCAAAAAGAAATGACCCATCACAAGAGGGCCTTTATGTATCTCCCATCAACAACATGAAATGGGTATAAAGATTCAAGACAAAATGATTTTGATGTGGAACTGGTTCAGGAACAACAGACATGAATTAAGGCTTATTAGTATCCTATTAGATATCAACTGAAGTACTTCTCTTGAACATATCGGTGACACTTTATGGAGTTGGCAGCATTGAACCAAAACCGAATGTGGAGGCTTTGATATGGTGTGATGAACCAAAGAGAAGAGCAGATTTCCCAACCCAACAGTCACAAAGATGAAGCGAAAGAGTGTCACGTTCAAGAGAAATGCATTGCCATTAATAGGTCGAATATCCTGTTTTCCCAATTTCCCCCACCATTTCTAGTCAGCACTTCTTTATTTTTGACAAGCTTGAGGAGGATAACATATGATTTATCTGTAAGTTCATCCTTCAGATGAATCTAACGAACCCTGAGAAGGAGTGGTTCGGTCCCATCATGTTCGACGAGTCCATTGTTGTTTGATGCTTTTATGAGTCCAACTAAGGTGTAACTCGACTCCTTTTTCATGTTTAGAGAGTTTGAAAAAGAGGCGAAAAAAGAAAACTCCAATTGTTCCTTTTCGTAAAATTGTCTCTTAGGTCTAAAAAGGCTGAAAATGATATTGAGGAGAACCTCTTAGCCATGTTCAACTAAGGTATTCCTTTTTCTTAAATAGTCTATCCCAGTATGGAAAAGGGTTAAACTTATACTGAGTAGACATCTTTTCATTTACTTTAACGAGTTTGAAAAGACAAGTGCTCGACAATCTTTTCATATTTAGGGACTCTGAAAATAGTTGAAAGAGGAATCCTCCTTGAGGAACAAGTGGTATTAAGGATAAAAATTGTTAACAATTATTTCTGGTCATTATGGAGCTGCTCAAAACACACAAAGGTCAAGAGGTTGGCTAATAATACCATTCATCACAGCGGTTCCTCGGGAAAGGGTAAAACAACCAAGTTAAAGTGTATGATCGACTAAGCAGATGATGATGATGGAATGAGAAAACCAAGGTTCATCTTGTAGAAACAATTTGATAAAATGGAAATCATGAGGGAGAGGATGAGAATTGTTTCGTTTTTACACATGCTTGAAACATGGGAAACTATGCTTGAAATTGGTTTTATTTTTACACAAGCTTGAAACAGAGACAAAAACTATGCTTGAAATAAGTTTTCATGCCCCTAACATAATGACTCAATTCTAGGCACATGCCCCCCATGCTTCATTTCATTCACCCAAGTAGACTACTAGTTACTAACAGGTGGATGGAATGAAGGTTCATTTATGATATTAATTGAAACACTCGACTAAGAATTTAAGAGATCTAATCAGAGACTTGAATTGGAAGGGGATATGTTTAATTTTTTAACGAGATTGACATGGGATATGAGCTATGCTCCAAGAACCTTGTTTCATTTTTTAACGAGCTTGACACAAGAAAAGGAACTTTTCTCGGGACCTTGCTTCACTTTTTAAAAAGCTTGACACAAGAAAAGGAACTCTGCTCAAGGGACCTTGATCATGACCTCGAGGAGCCCATGGCTTCCAAGGAGTTCTCATCAGATGGAAGAACAATGTTTTGGAAGGTATCAATATCAAGGGATCCAAAAGAAAGATTAGGCTCCAATGCCGCCAGTAAATGACTCACTATATCTCCTACTAGATCTAGGTCAAAAGAAGTTAAGAAAACAATGAGAGGCTCCTCTTCAACAATAGGTAAGGTAGTGGGATAGGTTGCCACATAATTAACCTATGGTTGGGGAAATACCACTTGCATATCCGGAACACTTAGGGAAGTAGGATGATCAGTAGTCAAATCAGGACTAACAAATGAAAGTTGATCGATAGTCACAATCCTTCCATCATGTAGGAAGCAAATCACTCAAAAGAGTGTGGACACAACAACATTCATAGCATAAACATAGTCTCGCCCTAGGAGAAATTGAAGTCCAAGGAGCCCATGACGGCCATAACATTAATACATGCAAATTTTCCTCCCAAGGTAATAAGAAAATGAAGAAGGATACCTAAGGGTTGATTGTTTCTTCTGTTAAAAGCAAACAAATTCGAAGTGGTAGACATAAGCGAAGGGGAACCCAAAGCTTGTCAAGCAGTCAAGGATAAAATGCTAATAGAAGCTCCCTCATCTATAACAGTGTGATCAATTTTCTTATCATAAGCCTTCACCATGATCTTAAAAGGCATGTAAGAAGGGAGACGAGGTTCTATCAATCGACTCCAATCAAAGGCAATGGCCTGTTTTCTTGGAGGGGATTTCGTAGGAAAAGGAGAAACACCCCCTTGTCCGGTAGAATAATAAGAAACAAGAAGAACCTAAGCAGTAGGATCCTCACTCTCTACGGGAAAGGTACGATCAACTGAAGGTGGAATCGAGCCAACCATTTTCTCAATTGATGGTTGGTTGGCCTCATGAGATTCACGTTCAAAGAGAGTGGGATTGACTGGAGATTAATTCTGATTAGTCAATTCATCAACTAGTGGAGGATTAGCAGAAAGCTTTCGGTAACTAGCTGGAAGTCATGGCTGAGAAATAGTAAGGTTTTCCAACACTTTTGAGGCTTCATACATATAAGTACAAAGGTGAATATGGTTATTCCCTTCACATAACCTACATGGAAACTTAAATTTACCCTTTTTATGATCACTAGTCGATGATTTATCACCGGGATGATCCCCAGACACTAACGATAAAGGCTAATGTGAGCCTGTGAACCACACTTCTAATACATGTGGAATACCAGGACAATCTCTAAGAAGGTGATCACCCTTACAAAGCATGCATGATAATTTCACTTTACAGGGCTTTATGGGAAGTTTATCGACATTAGTTGCATCCATAGCAATGGTTGCTTGGTTTCCCCCTGCTTATTTGGCTTCTTCTTCTTAGATTCTCGGTTACTAGAATTAAGACTTTCACCAGGCGAGGAGGAAGAAATGGATGAAGGAGCAACAGGTGAAGAAGGCGAAGGGTCAAATTTACGATCAATTTGAGGTTGATGTTGTTTAGGTGGAGGAGAAATTTGGACATTTGAAACCATAGGGGTCGAAAACAACCAAACTGGCAAACCAATGGTAAATCTGGGAAGGGACAATGTTGTCATATAAGGAGCACCAAAAGAAGGAAAAGGACTAGGATTCCCATCAGAGGGGTTTCCTTGATTGGTAGACTCGGGAACTGTCGCCATTAGTCTCAACTTAAGATCCACTAAGGAGTTGTTTCATGGTGAGGATGTTGTTTCACGGCCAATTAATTTTAAAAATTAACAACACAAATAAAACAAAGGGGTAACTAGGCAAAAGGGTTTACCAAGTCATTGTGAAATGAAATATACCACCTTAGTGAACCAAGGATTTATGTATGAGTAGGCAATCTTCCCAAATTTTGTGTTCGGTGAATCATAGTGTGTAAGGTGGCCTACTCGGTTACCTATGGTGGGAAAGCAACCTATAGGGGACTTCTAAAATACACTCGGAGGTACGTGGAAGCACAATCCGTAGTTGTGTTGTCTAATGCATAACCATTCGATGAGAGTGTTCCCATATAATTATCATGCATGGAGCGCCATCTAATATAATCCAAGGCATGTGGAGAACGATTCTATACACTTACGTGCGTGTAACGAGATATTACCCCCATAATGTAACGCTGAAAAAAAATGACGGCTCCTACGTTTAAAGACACTAGAATACATCTCTAACCTAGACATTTATGTGTGTCATTAATTTTCAAATGCTCCTTAGATTGATTTAGTAAATTTTAGAGTTTATCTAGAATTATGTTTCAGTTTAAAGGCTCAAAATGATGTTACCTGAACTCCTATGATGCAACTAATATGATAAAAATAAATCTTTTCAATATACTTTTAATAATGAAAGGCCTAACTAAGTAGGGGGAGAAGAAATCAATCAACAATGCAACAAACAAGTGATGCAGCAATTGATCTCCTCAACTTCACTGTTCCAATCAAAATCAAAGCCCTATATGCATTACAAACAAATGTTTTGCTTTCCCTTTCTTTTAATGTTTCAAATGCAACTTGATCGTTGACAAAAATAAACCACACAGACTTTAACTAAAATGTAAAAGTTGCTTTTCAAATTCAACAATCAATCTATGCATACAAACCCTAATTGACAAGAAGAAAGAAAAATGAAACAAAATCTTATAAAAAAGGTGATGACATTCAAAGGTGATTAACACTCATACAAGAAAAATCACGTAATTTTACACAAGAAAATGGCTTTTCAAAGACAAAGACAAACTAAGAGACTCAAGAAAACATCTTGAACCAAAACAGATCAAAAAGCAAGGCAAGGAATGCATTTTTTTTGCATTCTAAACGATCGATGCAGGTGCAATAGGGACACTAGTGCGTTTCAATGTAGGTGCAACATAGGAACAAGTGCACTGCAATGCAATGCAGGTATAGGGAATCAATGCAGGCACAACATAGGGGAAAGTGCACTGTAGCGTAGGCACAACAAAGGTACAAGTGCCTAAAGCGCTCCGACTCAGAATAGGGAATGTGCTAGAGCAGTTTCGGTTAAAAGACTACCCAAGAAACACAACCAAGCTCAACAAAGTGTTTTCCTAAGGTCAATCAATGTCTAAATGAGTCATTTAAGGTCGCTTTGAGAGGTGAAAAAGTGTTAAGGTCAAGGAAACCACTAAGGGAAAATCGATCCTTAGTATGGTCACCAATTTGTTATGAGAAATTTTCACGATTACAGACAAAGGTGAATTCCCTAGGTCTAGTGGTCTGACCTAGAACAACATAATACAAAAAGCATGAAGTTTTCCTTAGAAAAATTAGAGAATGGGAAAGAAGTCTACTTGGAATCAAAAGAAATCTTTCCTTTCCTCCTCACTTGTAAGCTCCAATTGTAGCTCCAAGTGCTATAATTAGAACTTGCACACATGACTAAAACAAGAAAAGGATCCACAACATCCACGTAGCATAATCTAACATCTCTATTCAATGAATCAACATGACATTGAAATACATGAGTGCAAACATAAGAAAACAAATATAGGAAAACAAGATAGACTTTGTATTTATAAATATACGAGAGAGTTTACAACCATAAATAGTATCTAACTTTGTAGATGTCTCCCGAAGTTGAATTGTCCTTCCTTTTCACAAAGCACACCTCAACATCAACCCTAATGCATGAATATGGTGACTCCTTAAGGCTCAAAGCAATAGCATAAGGGTGATATCAATCTCCAAAAGCCCAGAGCTTATGGGAGGCAGTAAATTTATAGGAGGAGTGTGGTAGTTTAGGAATTCTTATCCAATTATCAATCTAGGCTTGAGATCCACTTATGATGGGAAGATGAGCTCAAGGTATAATAGATAAGTTCTCTAAGATATAATTTGAGCTCTCTATCCATGGTAAATGGTTAAAACTACCTTGGAACCTTCTAGAAGAGGAAGTGTTGAAGTCCGAAATTGTTCTCTTTTTGACAACCCTTTTTCCTCGCCTTTACCTTTTTATGACCATTTTGTCGCAGTTTCAGTCTAAACAAATTCATCATAAACATACTCAAGCATCCAAAAGGTATTGATCATCCATGTTTTAGAATCTATTGTTTCTTTGTGAAATATAATTAAAACATCTCTACAACTACAAAATCTTGCTTATTCCCCCGCTAATGTAGAATTTTGCAGCTATCTCCATGGTTAGACATGTTTCAATGCACCAGAGAACAAATGAAAGATACCAGTAGATGACAATTGTTCCACACATGGATGTCCACATGTATTCATGATCTGGCAAGATACAAAGATTGAAAGGTCTAGAAGTCAAACCAAAAGTCAACTCTGGCCATGATGTTCCAACGGTCACGTAGATTTCGTCAGCAGGTCATGGAAAGATCAAGCAAGCGTGGAATGATTTGTTCGATCAGGAGTTGATGTGTTCGATCATAATCCCTCATGATTTTCACTTCCAGTAGCAAATCATGAGGAGATGGACTTTCAAATTAATATTACTTCTTAGTTGTCATATTAGTTAAATTGCCCCTCGGCATAAGACTCTTAGATCAGTTTTGATAAAGAAATGTATAAAAGCCTTAAGGAGAAACCAAAAAGACAATAGTTTTTTATTTTTAATTATCTACAAGCTTTGTTAAATACTTTTGTGATTAATATAATATAATACTACGCTTTTAATCAATGTGTGGTTAACCAAGTCGATTGAATCGATCACTAACTTACACTCAACGGGAGGGCCCCCTCGAGAGTTGTAAGAGTACATAGTTTCATTTATACTACAATTTCTCATAGTTTTTTTCTTTTTGTCAATACATTCACTTGTTTACTAGTCTAACTCTTTTTTGTTTGTGTCAATAAAGCGCTCATAAAAACACCAAAAAGATTTATTTTCATAATGCTTTTTGTTCAACAATTCATTTTCATAACTCAGTTAAATCTTGTGGATAATGAATAGATGGTTTTTAGAGTTTATTAGCACACATTCGTAATCATTCGAAGTTGTAATTTAATTTGATTTATTTCCTTTCTAAAAGCCATTTCCTATTTGCAATTATCCTTAGCATTCCTTTTCTGCAATTAGTGTTAAGATTTCCTTTTTGCAAATATCGTTAAGATTTCTTTCTTGCAAATAGCATCAAGATTTCTTTTATGCAAGTTAGAAATAGACCTTCAATTCTACAATTAGAACAAGTTGTGATTTCAATTCATAAATCAATTCTCAATCCAATTCAACATTTGGTTTTGAAGTGGATTTAATGAAAAGAACATGTGCGTGATAAATCTTTGACCTTGTCTAATATTTATCCATATTTAGATCAGTTTCATCCTAGCATATATTGTGTACATGCACTTCATAAGTACATGAACCTTGGTTGACAATTAATGAAGTAATTTAAGATCAATTAAATTACCCAACATTTTGATGTCGTTGTCGAGGAAGTGTATATAGGATTCCATTCTTGGTTTGCATATAATTTCTAGATCCATTCAATCTTGTAGAAACGAAATTAAATCATGTTAAAAATCATTTATGCATAGAGAAAGGGGTTCTAGGGGTATATTTGTAAGTAGAGGTAGAATTTCAATTCCACTAGACCTTGTAGTGCCACACAATCCACTAACACTCGCATTCCATCCATAGTGGGTAGACATAGACTACCCAAGGTGCATAGGTCTGAAATCCAACCTAGAGGATCACCAAATTCTTCTACTGAAGCTGTAGTTGAAGAACCAACATCCCTAACAAAAGGAGTAATATTTATCTCTTCAACAGGAGAATAACTCTTAAGACAAGAACTAGAGGTACCTTATTAAGAAGAGGAAGTTTATTCTAATATACCATTAGTAGAGGAAGCATAAGAAGAGCTAGATAATGCTATCATTGAACCTTATATCGGCTCTAAAGAATCTCAATGGCAGGGGAAGGAGAAGGAGAAGTACACAATGTAAATGGTGAAGTTAGGATTGGAAGTGGAAGAGGTAGAGGAGGAAATAGAGGAGGAGGTGGAGGATGAGGTGGTAGAGGAGGTAGGGGAGAACCAAATCCTTATGGATTTCCTATCTTTGATAAAGATACCACAACCACAATAAAGAATATATCACCTTCTATTCTCCCTAATTTTCATGGTTTAAGAACTAAGGATCCATAAATATTTCTTTTTGAGTTTGAAGTCTTATGTAGGTCTTGTGACTACTTACTTGATACTCAGAAATTTAAATTTTTTCCAGCCACTCTTAAGGATGGAGCAATTAAATGGTTTATGGGACTAGGAACACATACTATTAGAACATGGGAAGAAATGAAAAGTGTGTTCTTAAAAAAATATAAGTATTATTGTATGCCCCATAACCTTAAGGGTGAAGTATCTAAGATGATGCAAAAAAAGGATGAAATCCTTCAAGATCTAGTCGAAAGATTTACCTATAATTTTAAAAGGGCTAGGATGCATGAATTAGATGATGAGGCATTAAACACTCTTTTGTTGAAATCTATAAGAGATGAGTGGATTGACCTTCTCAACTTAATGGGAAAAGGAGATGTTTCTCAACTTTAATTTGGTGAAATTTGTGATTTGTGTAAACATATTTCAAGAGGCAAGGCTAGATCTAATAAGAATCCAAGAGATCATGTCATGTCAAGAATTAGTAAATCTGCCACTGGAACAGTAAGTAGACCTAAAATATGTAATCTGCTTGATAACTTCAAAACATATATCCTTGGGAATCTTAGTGAGCAACTAGATACTCTCAAGATACAAAACGAGCAAAAAGTTGAGAATGTTGCATTATCTATTTTTGCCCCAGATGTAGAAAAAAACATGTTTTGGGAGAATGTCACCTTGATAGTATAGAAATTTTTGTCATATGTGTTGAAAATCATGATACAAAGGAGTGTCCCTCAATACCTAGTATTAAAGCTATTTTTCAAGATGAGGTTGGAACAAGCCAAGCTGAATCACTCTGTTTTGTTGCTAAGAGACCATGGAAAAATCAACAACCAAATATGACTCAAGGTTTTAATACTCAATCATATCCACAACCACAATCACTGGACTACACCTATGCCTTTGAAACCTTGGCCCCCACAACCTCGAAATCCATTTTGGGCACAAGGTTTGCAAAATCCTTATGGTAGAAATCCTTAATTTCCTCAATTTCAACAATATTATTCCTTTCCACCACAATATTACTCTCCTCAACAAAACCAGCCCCCTTAATTTCAAGTTCAAAATCAAAATCAACAACTTTCATTACCATCCACATCATTTCCTCAAAAATTCAATCAACTACCCGCTCAACCACTTCCAAATCCATATAATAAAAACCAACAAGTTGTATATAATATTGAAGGTCAAAATTTTCAAGCTTGTATGATAAACCCATTAGGTCTAAATGATGTTCAACTTAGATCTGTTCGGGTTTTGCAAAATCAGTCACCAACAGCTACCATCCAAAAATCCAAAGAGGTGAAGTTCATGAAAAAGATGCAAATCTTGATCAAGAAAAGACTCCTCCAAAGGAAGACGTTCCTATACAATTGAAAGATAAGCAAATAAAACAAGCTCCTACAATTCCTCTAGTAGAGCAACCTTCTATTTCCTTACAAGATCCACCTTTTCCTAAAAGGCTCAAAATTGATAAAGGAATAGAAAGGAAAACTATTTTGCGAGATTATGATGTGCTAGATGAACTTAAGAATATTTGCATCAAAATTCCTTTGCTTCAAGCTATAAAGGAAATACCAATATTTTCAAAAGCTATTAAGGAGCTATGTATTAGGAAACCAGGAAGAAAAAGAAAAGATGTCAAGGAAATCCAACTGGTAGGAAAATTTGTTGATAGTAATGGGGAAACCCATTGTTCAGAAATATCTAGATCCAGGTAGCCCTATTATAAAAATTCACATCAATGGTATCGAGATTCCAAACACTTTGATTGATTTAGGGGCATCCATTAATATCATGAGTAAACAAACTATGGATCAATTAAAGCTTTCTAATCTTCAATATACTCCTACATTGTTGCAATTAACATATAGAGTTGTCATCAAAACATATGGCATATGGAAGATGTGTCTGTTTCTTTAGATTCTTGGGAATATCGTGTTGATTTTATGATTTTAACTCCCAAGAATAATTTAGGAGGCCATCCATTGATCCTTGGTAGATTGTGGCTAGTTACAACTAATGCATTTATAAGTTGTAGATATGGTGAAATGTATATTTTTTTATGGAAACTCCACTAAGAAATTCACATTATATCCACCTACAAAAACAATAACTAAAGTAGAAAGTGAAATTTGGATAGATGATGATAAGGAAGACTTTGACGATATTCAACAAGTGTTTACTCTTTCACAAATAGATGAAGAAGACCAATTGATAAACTTAATGAATAATAATGATTCTTCTTCATACTATGAGCAAGATCAAAATTTCAGGAACAATGCAATATTGAATATTTATCATCTCACCAAATGGCTTCACATTCTATGGAAAAATTTGGCAATTCTTGAGTACAAATCTTTCCAGGAGAAACATTAAATATTAAGAATAACATCAAAAAATTTCAAAAGAGGAAATTGATAAATATGCTACAAAAACATTCCGTTGCCTATGCATGGGAGTATACTGATATGAAAGGGATTGATCCTAAAACGTGATAAAAACTGAATATATTAACTATAAACTAAATGACTCTCCAGGTGAGATACCTGGAGAGTGTACAAACACTCATACAAGCCCACTTACATTGAGTCAGATGAGCCTCAAATATATAGGCTTTCACACTAACGGGATGGTTTCAACCACTCCCTAGATATTAGGATATGAGGTCTAAGATTAGAGTCTCAAACCTATCATCATCATAACAATAATCTAAGTTTAGCTTTCTCCATTACTTCCAACACTCCCCCTTAATGGAGAAAGGGTACTGAACAATAACATACGCCTGCTGGTTTAGTCTCAGCTAGGCTTACAATTAAAACATGAAAAACTTGGTAACAGAGGTTTTCATTTTGGTATTTTTGCTTGTGAGTCCATGCTTGTTCATCTTGAGTCGAGGCTTCATCTTCACTTTCCTCACCATGAGGTAGTGATGTATCTTCTCCTCATTTCTTCCCCAGTGGCGGAAATCTTGAATTCTTATTCTCGCCCTTCTCAAGATTATGACAGGCTGGATAGGAGAATTTTCCCTCTCACTATTTCCGGTGTCAACCATATGAATGTTAGCTATGATGTCTTCATCATTCATTGATGTAACATCTGCACACACAGAAATATTAATGAGATCATCACAATTTAAATTCTCTCTAGCTTTGTCTTCTTCTGCCACGTCTTTGCAATTAGCTTCATGTGTCTCATCCAATTGATCTTCAACACTTTGTTCCTCTTTACACCTTTCCTAAAGATCAACTTGTGTGTCTTCAATCTTAGGATCTTGCACAACAGACTGTGCCTCTTGATTCTCGTGGTCATCAACAGAACCACATTATTTTTCTGAAATTTCTTATGACTTGAACATACTACTCATGCTAATGCCTCCAAATGCCCACATGAGAAAATCATCATCAGAATAACAAATATCTAAAAATATAGACATGTTGTTAAATTCCAGATTATCTCGCCTTTATCTTGCTTCGAGATTTCTTTTCGACTCCACACGGTCGTCTAACGAGCTCCAATAAACCCGTTACCACATAGGCAGGAAACTTCTCCCTTTGGCAGCTCTTCAATTATGGAACCTTGTAGACTGTGGCTTCTATGCCACGCAGGTCTCAGTGCCCTCGGCTCTGGCGACGAGCAACAAAACGACCTCTCACAAGCTGGAAACGCTATCAGTATCTAATTTTGATGTATGTAATTAGCAATTTTAGATAACACATATTTCTGAAGAGGGGTTCAAATCAACAAGAACTTTCGCATTTCGGATTTTGAATTTGTGAAGGCTATTACTATTTTCATTCGTTTCTTCTGAATTCAGTTGCTGTTTGAAACAAGAAATGGTTTATGTTCACCTTAAGAGCAGTGCAACCATGTAGCTGTCACAAGTTTTGGAACACGCCTGAACAACACGCTGCCTCCACGCACCTTTCTTGCTTCACCGACTTCACTGGGAATCTACTTTACACGCCTCAATCATGATCTCCTTCCATGAGGTTTGATAACTGTTCTACTTAAACTCCACGACCTCCATGCCTCAATCATGATAGCCTATGTGCCTATGTCAGATCGGCTCCAAATCCATAAAACTCGATCTCACCACTCAAACAGGTGCACGTTCTACCTACACAAGCTGACTGCGCCCAAGCAAGTCAATTATCCAGCTTGACCTACACAACCCTTGACTCGACAGTGCAATCTTTTGCAGTTTACGGTGCAACAACAAGCAACAGGGATGCCACTACAAGGTAGTCAAATGTCTTTGTTTCTCCGGTCACCTCCGATCAAATCGCAGGTACAGTGAACTCCACAGATCCACTTCATAGAGAAAAAAATAAAATAATGCGACCACTTTAGTTGCCAAGCAGTCATGTGGAAAAAAAATCAGCACCAACAGGTTTCGGTAGCCATCCAACAGACAGTGTGTCAAGCACATCCAAAAAAAAAAAAAACCAATCTTTGCAGATCTACAAAGCAGATCTAAACCCATGCTCAACCACAAGCTTCACAATTGCAACGTTGAGGATTAATTGACTCAGTGATCCAATCCGCTCGATCAGGCCACTACAACTAGTTTGGTTAATCGATCCACTCGACGATCCAATCCACTTAATGAAGAAAGTCAACCAGCGTGAAATTTAGGTTGAAAATACATGTTTATGTGTTGCGCTAAATATGCGCTCCAACACACCAGGGAGAGGCTTTCGCTCTCAACAAAAAAGATTACACAATACACCTTCAAGGAGTCGACCTCTCTTAACACTTAATAAACATCACACAGGCCTCTGATCCCATGCAGACGACAACCCACCATGCAGCAAGGTCAGCGCGATTTTACGCCAAGCCCTCATGCTGATCTGCAAAATAAAAAAACCATGAATTTTTTCTAGTGAATTGGCACGATTTTCTCGCTGACACATACGAATCGGCGCTATTTCGTGCCCAAACCATGCGACGCTTTTGACTCAGGTGTGCTGAGCAGATTCTTCACTCAGTGTACAGGTTCCTTCGTCCTGTAGCTCTGATACCATGATAAAAATTGAATATATTAACTATAAACTAAATGACTCTCCAGGTGAGATACTTGGAGAGTGTACAAACACTCATACAAGCCCACTTACATTGAGTCAGATGAGCCTCAAATATATAGGCTTTCACACTAATGGGATGGTTTCAACCACTCCCTAGATATTAGGATATGAGGTCTAAGATTAGAGTCTCAAACCTATCATCATCATAACAATAATCTAAGTTTATCTTTCTCCATTACTTCCAACAAGATGTGTATGCAACATATTATATCCAGGAAAATTTCAAACCAGTTAGACAATCTCAGAGAAGGATGAATCCTAATTTGAGATAAATTTTTGAGGAATTACAAAAGTTACTTAATGTTAATTTCATTTATCCGATATCAGATAGTCAAAGGGTGTCACCTTTGGTTATTATTCCAAAGAAAAATGGGAAATGGAGAGTGTGCATTGATTAAAGGCAATTGAACAAAGCTACTTTGAGAGATCATTTTCCACTACCTTTTATAGATCAATTATTAGATACCTTGGCAGGGAAAAAATATTTTTCATTTCTTATGGTTTTAGTGGATATAACCAAATCCAAATAGCACCAAAAGATCAAGATAAAACTACTTTCACATGTCCATGGGGAACATATGCCTATAGGGTATTTCCCTTTGGATTATGTAATGCACGTGCAACATTTCAAAGAGCACTTTTAAGTATCTTTTCGGATCTAATTCATGATTGTGTGGAAGTTTATATGGATGACTTTACTGTATATGGAAACACTTTCGAAGAAGCTCTTGAAAATATGGAAAAAGTTCTTATTAGATGTAAAAAAGAAAACCTTTCATTAAGACATGAAATGTGTTTTATAATGTTCAATGAAGGGATTGTTCTAGACCACCATATTTCAAGTAATGGGATTAAAGTGGATACATGTAAAGTAGAAGTAATTTCTAAAATTTCAATTCTTGTTTTTCAAAGAGATGTTAGAAGTTTTCTTGGGTTCACTAATTATTATAGAAGATTCATAGAAAATTTCACAAAAATAGCCTCTCCAATTTTCAAACTTCTTACAAAAGATTGTGAATTTTTTTGGAATTTTGATTGCTAAAAATCATTTCTATCGTTGAAGAAAAAGATCATTGAAGCACCAATTTTAAGAGGACCTAATTGGTCTCTTCCTTTTCACATTTCTATCGATGCTTCAGATACGGCTCTAGGAGTCATGTTGGGACAAAAATATCTAACTCCTTAGGCTATTTATTACACAATCAAAAATTTGACTCCAACACAGTTAAGTTACTCTATAACAGAAAATGTGTTTTCAGTTTTTGTGCATGCCATTAATAAGTTTCGTCATTATATCACTGGTTAGGAAACTTTCATTCATACAGACCATTTTCCTATTAGATATATAATGAACAAACTAAGTACTAATGGTAGAATTACAAGATGGTTGTTATTTTTGCAAGAATTAAACATTACTATTCTTGATAGACCAGGAAAACAAAACACATTTTCTTATTTTCTTTCTAGGTTGCAAAATGATAATGATGATGTTCCTGTAAAAGATAATTTTCCTTTCCTCATGAATATGTTTTTGAAGTATCCACTAAAACACCTTGGTTTGCAGATATTGCTAATTGTTTAGCTACAAGAAAATTACCACCACAACTATCAGCTAGGGAAAATAAAAAAGTTATCAAAACCAGTGCACCTTATTCTTGGGTAGATGGAGAATTATATAAAACCGGACCTAATTTGATCATTCGAAGGTGTGTTCGAGAAGATGAAGTACTAGAAATCTGAAAAGCTTATCATGATGAACCATGTGGAGGACACTTTGTTGACAAAAGAACTGCTTATAAGATCCTTATTTTGGGATATTATTGGCCATCTCTTTTTAAGGATGCTAAGGAATATGTCAAAAGATGTGATAGTTGTCAAATAATGGGGAAGCCTATTCCATCAGATGAAATGCCTCTACAACCACAAGTACTTGTAGAGCCTTTTAAAAATTGGGCTCTAGATTTTGTTGGGCCAATAAATCATCCATCCAAACATAGAAGGTATATACTTGTTTGTACATATTATGTTAGAAAATGGGTAGAAGATAAACCTCTTTTATTTGCAACTGAAATGTTATAGTTACATTTCTTTCTGAGGATATCTTTACTTGTTTTGGCGTTCCAAGAGAAATTGTAACATATCAAGGTACTCAATTCACATCCAAGTTGGTGCAAAAGATCATGGAGAAATATAAGATCAAGCTTTGAAAGTCCACTCCATATCATCCACAAGCCAATGGATAAGTGGAGTCCACCAACAAGGTACTTGAAGCAATTCTAACCAAAATTATGCATCTGCATAGGAAATATTGGGCATAAAAGCTTCCAAAAGCACTATGGGCATATCAATCCACATGGAGAAATACAACTGGGCTACTCCCTATGAACTTGTCTATGGGAAGCAAGTTTTTCTTCCAATTGATTTCCAAGTGGAAACCTTTAGGACAATAGCTAAATTGGGCCTTGATCTATCTGAAGCTCAAAAACAAAGACTAGCACAATTGAATGAGCTAGATGAGATTCGATAAGATGTTATCCAAAGAACAAATGTAGTTCAACAACAAAGATTAAGATGGCATGAAAAAATTTATCAAAGCTAAAAATTTCAAGCTAGGTGACTGGGCTGTTCTTTTTTATTCCAAATTGAAAGATTTTCAAGGGAAGTTTCAAACTCATTGGCTTGGTCCTTGTGAGATAGATATTGATTTTGATAATGGAGCAGTCAAGATAAAAACTATTGGTGATGAACAAGTTACTTTCCTTGTTAATGGTCATAGATTAAGATTCTATCATAAACCACTAATAAAAGAAGAGTTGTCAAATATTTGCAAGAAAATTTTGAATTCAAGTTGGTTAAGAAGGGAGATTTTTCTCCCCATTTTACAACTCCATTGTAATTTTCTTATCATTCAATAATAATAATAATAATAAAAGTATAAGCGTGAAAACCAACAATGTTGGCATGCTTATACAGAAAATATTAGATTTTTATAATTCCCTTATATTTTCCCCATTTCTTTTTATCCCTCTTTTTTTTTCTCTACAAGTCTACAGGTGGCAAAGAAACACTTCTGAAGTACAACCTTTTTCAATGATCGCCAAAGAAGCATTCACAATAAGGAATTCTCCTCTGATCAAACAACAAGTCTCAAGGAATAAACAACAACAAAATCAGTGTCATTATGTAGTTAATCTTCAATCTCGCAGCTGATTCAAAATTCTACAGCCATAATAAGTTAACAGGTTACATTCAAAGAATTTGTAGCAAAGGAATATCAATAATGAGGTATATAGAATGTTAAATTATTTTCATACAAGAGCATTAGATTTTAATTCATTGGATGATTTCATTAAAATCCTTGGGCAAATAAAGGACCTTACAAACTGCTTAAAAATCCCACTACCATAATTGTTATATCCTCATTCCATCATTATAGCTTAACGTGTTACATCAAATCCATTCGAAATTGCATAAATCCTATCGATCCTATGAAATCGGATCTAAAAATAGTGGGAATCATGCAAAATGATTTAGTCCTATCATAAGTTTAATACTCGTGAGCACTTCATTCCATTATCAATTCACTTCATTTCATACCCCTCGCCATCCAGTTTGCCTACGTTTCTTTCTATTAACCCTCCATCACATTTGTCAAGAAAGAAGTAGTTAAGGAATGATACTTCTCTCCACCGTGGATGTCATCATCCGATCAGAACCCAATGGAGCCAAGTTCCTTCAAGCATATCCACGAGTCAGAGAATAGTTGCAGCAAGTAGGTTGGATAAGGTTCTTCGAAAATTTGATGGGCATGAGACAGAGGTGACCAAAGCTTTTCCTTAGGCTTTTGATGGGGTAGAGGCAGAAACTGGTGACATCAAACTTATACTGACAGAGTCCATCATGGTAGAAGCTACATAATTACCTGGAAATGGAGAGAGTTGGTTTAAGAACAGAAAAATCAAAGAGAAAGACTAGGTAAACTTCTATCTTTAAAAAGGGAATTCCGGTCACAACATTGAAAGCAAAATGGAGGAATTTGTTGTTAGTTATTCAAAAAAAATTAACCTGTGAAGGAAGGTTCAGAACCATATTCTTTAATCATGCTCAACTTCTGATGCATCTTATTGATGGGAATGAAATAAATTTTCCATATTTATTGCTCTATAGTCTTAGGAAGATGGCCTCTAATGTGCAACGAGAATAAAAAAACCTTGATAGTGCCCTATATCATCATGGACTCATCAAAATCCTCATAAAAACACATTTAGAAGCCAAAGGAGGTAATTGGAAAGATTTTCTAGTCCACAATCATTTTGTAGAAGCCCATGAAGAAGAAATAAGTAAAAAGGTTAAAAGAAGTTGGTGCAAGTCACTCTCAAACTCTAATACCGAAGAAGAAAATAAAAAGGAGGGTTCGGGTCAGAATGAAACAAAGGAATTAGAAGTCCCACTTGAAGATGATACTCCTCTTTCTCAGTATTTGGAAAAATGTAAACAAAAAAATGAAAAAGAAAATGTTAGAAGAAAGAAAGCCAGCTCAAGTACCAAACTGCCTAAAGCCAATGAGGAGCCAAAAAAGAAGAAACAGGAACAAACCAACAAAAGGAAAAGCATCCAGAACATTGAAGAATTAAGGGTAAAATTAATAAGAAGCAAAAGAATTTTGAAACTCTCAAACGCACAATCTCCAAAAATTGTTGATCTTGAAGAAGAAAGTTACAGGACGCCACCTCAGACACAGAGTCCGACAAGGAAGACACCATAAATTGATCCAGTACAATAGGAAATCTATGATTATGTGGAGTTGTTAGAGAAAAAAGTGCAACAAGAAGTAAATTTATCTTCTCAAAATCAAGAATATGCATTCAATGAAGAAACCCCTCTGTCAGATCATATTCCTGAAAAAGAATATAGAATTGAGGATGTTATGAAGCAAGATATATATGAGTTAGAAGTTCTTAATAAACATCTCAAACAGGAACAAGAAGTAGCAAATATACAAAATGAAATATTAAGGACTCATAATGACAATATACTTTTGCACTTATGAAATTGGTACAAGAAGAGCAAGAAACTCAAAGCAAATAATAGATTCCTCAAAATAGAATCAGGGGGTTATAGAGCAAAATCCTGATGAAGAAACCAAGGGCAATCTTTGGCATAAAAAAGAGGAAGAAGAGCAGTAGTCTGGATATGCTTGCACATGCTTATGAGAAGGAAAGAAAGAACCGATTTTGAATTTTTTATGCATGAGGACATGCAAAACCTTTGGTGTGGGGGAATGTTGAAGTCCGAAATTATTCTCTTTTTGACAACCCTTTTTCCTCTCCTTTACCTTTTTATGACCATTTTGTTGCAATTTCAGTCTAAACAAGGTCATCATAGACATACTCAAGCATCCAAAAGGTATTGATCATCCATGTTTTAGAATTTATTGTTTCTTTGTGAAATATAATTAAAACATCTCTACAACTATAGAATCTTGCTTATTGCGCAACTAATGTGGAATTTTGCAACTATCTCCATGGTTAGGCAGGTTTCAATGCATCAGAGAAAGAATGAAAGGTACCAGTAAACGACAACTGTTCCACACATGGATGCCCACCTATCTTCATGATCTGGCAAGATACAGAGGTTGAAATGTCTAGAAGTCAAACCAGAAGTCAACTTTGGTCATGACATTCCAGCGGTCGAGCAAATTCTAGCAGGAGATCATGGCGAGATCAAGCGAGCATGGAAATGATTTGTTTGATCATGAGTTGATGTGTTCGATCGAAATCCCTCATGATTTTCTCTTCTAGTAGGACATCACGAAGATATAGAATTTCAATTTAATATTACTTCTTAGTTGTCAGATTAGTTAAATTTCCTCTCAGCACAGGACTCTTAGATCAATTTTGATAAAGAATGTATAAAATCCTTGAGGCGAAACCAAAAAGATAGTAGTTTTTATTGTTAATTATCTGCAAGCTTTGTTAAAAACTTTTGCAATTAATATAATACTCTATTTTTAATCAACGCGTGGTTAAGTGAGTCGATTGAATCAGAGATGAACTTACACTCAACGGGAGGGCCCCCTCGAGAGTTTTACGAGTAGATAGTTTCATTTACACAACAATTTCTCATAGTTTTTTTTCTTTCTTTTTGTCAATACATTCGCTTGTTTACTAGTCTAAGTCTTTATTATTTGTGTCAATAGAGCACTCATAAAAACACCAAAAAGATTTATTTCAGAATGCATTTTGTTCAACAATTCAATTTCATAACTCAGTTAAATCTCATGGGTGATGAATAGATGGTTTTCAGAGTTTATTAGCACACATCAGTAATCATTTGAAGTTGTAATTTAATTTGATTTATTTCCTTTCTGCAAGTCATTTCCTTTTTGCAATTAACATTAACATTTATTTTCTGCAATTAGAGTTAAGATTTCCTTTCTGCAAATAGTGTTAAGATTTCTTTCCTACAAATAACATTACGATTTCTTTTATACAAGTTAGAAATAGACCTTCAATTCTGTAATTAGAACAAGTTGTGATTTCAATTCATAGATCAATTTTCAATTCCATTCAGCATTTGGTTTTGAAGTGGCTTTAATGAAAAGAACATGTGCGTGATAACTCTTTGATCTTGTCTAATATTTATCCATATTTAGATCATTTTCATCCAAAAGTTTAATTCCTAGCATATATTGTGCACATGCACTTCATAAGTACATGAAACTTGGTTGACAATTAATGAAGTAATTTAAGATCAATTAAATTACCCAACAAGAAGCTTCAAAAATATTTTTTGTTTTTCCCGAATTTCTAGAATCATCGCACCTGCAGAAGGGAGCAACATGTGTTGACCAACACAGGTGGAAAAGCATGCAACATGCATTGAACGCAGGTGACTAAGGAGGCAAGGTGCATTGGGGCTAAAAAACAATGTTTTTGAGCAATTTTTCCTAGAAAATCAAACTTTTTAGAGAGGTCATGCTTAGGGATTTGTGAAGGGACGATGACAACATGTTCATGGATACTTATTGATCTAGTTTGTAGGCCTATGTAACAAATAAATTATATATAAATAATGTAAAATAACGTAAATGATAATAATCATAAATAATTATTAGTTAACTAGTAATTACGCTGAAGAGGCATGTCTAAACGAGACATGTCTCTTCATGAAGAGACACTTGCCTGATATATAAGCGAGCCTCTCGTTCTCATTTGAAAATTCATTATCATTCTTATTCATTTATTTAATATATAAAAATATCCTTATGGATATCTTTATATTCCAAGTCTTTTGGAGTAATTAATTTGTAAAAGGAACTTTGTTCGCTTCATTTGGTATCAGAGCAGTTCGGTCCTCTAGGTTGCTTAACCGGTGCACAGAGCTCGTTCTCCGATCCAGGTCTTTGGCTATCGAAATTCGTCAACCGTGTTGCCATACAATTGAAGAATTTTTCTTAGAATTTGGGAGTTTCTCCTTTTCTTCGTTTATCTAGGCCTTTGGCCAAAAAAATTAAAATTAAAAGAAAATTCGCCAGTTGACCTTTGACCATTAAAAAAATTATATATATATATATATATAGAGAGAGAGAGAGAGAGAGAGAGAGAGATTAAAAAGAAGAAGAAGAAAAAGTACAAAAATAAAAGAACATAAAAAAAATCAAATTATATCTTAAAAAACAACAAAACAAAAAAAAGAAGAAGAAAAGAGATGTAAAATCACCTGGTAGAAGCCCATGGTTTTAGAAACAACCCATGGTGGTAATTGCCCATGGTATTTTAAAAGTAAAAGAAAAAACAAAAGGGATACAAAATCTCATACCAAGTGATAATTAAAACTTTTTACATGGAGAAGCCCGTGGTTTTAGAAACAACCCATGGTAATTGCCCATGGTATTTTAAAAGTAAAAGAAAAAAACAAAAGGGATACAAAATCTCTTTACGTGAAAGGTAAGTTTTACTTTTTACTTAAAAAGTTTGGTGAACATCGTGACCTTTTCATATGAAAAGACGTGACCTTTATATTTATTAAGTGTGGTGACATCATAAAAATTTATAATATTAAAAAAATAATAATAAATAAATAAAATAATATACAAAGTCCAAATTCAAAAGTCGGGAAGTGCCACATTCAAGTCAAAAGAGGTGAGATATATAATATATATATTAATTTATTATAAATTTTATATATACTTAAAAGGATTATTAAAAAAAGAAAAGAAAGGGGAAGATAAAAAAAAAAAAAAAAAAAGAGTGAAAAAAAATGGAATTTCTAAGTAATGAACAAACACAATTCCAAAGAGAGGTAAAACAAGAAATCACAATACTTAAGAGAAAATACGCTGAATTTGTGGATATGCATCACAAAGAAATAATGGAAAAGGACGAAGAAAATTCTCGTCTCAAGGACCACGTCGAAAGATTACTTGCGCAAGTGAAGAAGACTAAGGTCACAAAGAAAGAACTCAAGAAGCACTTATCAGAACAAGAAGAGGAAACTTTTCGTTTAAAGAACCTTAATAAAAATTTATTAGAACAAATCAAAGATCTAAAAGATGAAAATCTTAAAATTCAAAACACTGAAAATAAGGTTGATAAATCAGAAATCAAAGAACTTTTACGACTGAAAAACATAATCAAAGTCTACTCACTCAAATTCAGAAGCTTAAGGATGACAAGAAAGCATTAAAAGATAAGTTGGAACAAGTCACTCAAGAAGAAACATCGAAATCTCCAGTTGTAACAGTCCATCTTGAAAATAAGGGAACGAATACCGATCCAATGAATATGACAACTCAAGAACATAAGTCAGTTGAAGAAACGACACACTTAGATGTTGCAGTTTAGACAATGGACATCCCAAGTGAATGTTCCATAACCAATTCAACAACATCTTTGCCAGAAGAAAATCTAAAAACTCCATATCGACATCCGAATCACAAGAGTAGACCAATCAACCATGCTACGTATCGGTACCATTCAGACCAGAAACAACAAAGTGATGTTCCAGATAATAGTGATGTAATCTCACTCCAGTCTTATGCTAACCAGTGATTACAAAATTCCAGTGATCGGAATATTCCACAAAAGATTAATCTGGGATGGTCTGATCCCTTCTCAGTGCGACAATTTTGTTTGTCACTAAGAAGATCATATCAACTTGTATCGACAAGGATGACTATCCCGAGAGAGAAAGACGTTCAAAGCCGAAAAAGAGATAAAGTCTTTTTCATCGACAAGCTTTGAGGACAAAGCTTTTTGAGGAAGGAGGCAATGTAACAAATAAAATATATATAAATAATGTAAATGATTATAAGCATAAATAATTATTAGTTAACTAGTAATTAGGCTGAAGAGGCATGTCTAAATGAGACATGACTCTTCAAGAAGAGACACTTGCCTGATATATAAGCAAGCCTCTCATTCTCATTTGAAAATTCATTATCATTCTTATTCATCTATTTAATATATAATATTTGTATCCTTATGGATATCTTTATATTCCAAGTCTCTTGGAGTAATTAATTTGTAGAAGGAACTTTGTTCGCTTCAGCGTATTGACCAGGTGTGACGAAATGGCCTGTAACACTTTTATTCCTTGAGAAGTCATCTATAAAAGAGACATATTACATAGCTTTAGCTAATGATGGAATCAACACTGGTCCAACCACATCATTTTGTACCAAATGTAATATTCCCTCCGCCCTTGTAGCACTGGAGGAGAATCTTACATGATTATGCTTTCAATATAAGCAATGTTTACAAAAGTTAAAATCCAGGAAGAAATTAAACATACCTTCTATGATACCATTACCATGTAATACTTCAAGGTCCTTTTCTCTTATATGTCCTAGTCTTTGATGCCACAACATGGTCCCTTATCCAAAGGTTGTGAGAGATTTTCCTTCTTAAGCTTTTCTCTCGGGAACAACAAAATTGTTGCACGCATCACTAAAAGTGTTTCCCAATAGCTTATATAGATTTTCAATCCAAACTCCCCTAAGAAATACCATCCTACAAGTATCCTTTTCAAACATTGTTTTTAGATCCACATTGCTCATCTTGCTTTAAAGAATCAAATTTTCGGTCAATCCTAGGATGTGCATAACACCAAGGAGTGTTCTAATCCTTCCACCCATGAGCTTCAATTTGACTTTTCCTCGTCTTATGATTATGAGTGTTCAGTCATAGTTTAGAAAAACATCACCACCATCATATATTTCATACTAAAAAAACCACTCCCTATGAGGATACATATGAAAGATATCCTTAAGTCAACCAACCATGCCTCATGATCTACATGTGCACTTGAAGAGAAAAGTACACATCCCATCCTTCCTTTGAGAAGGTTTTTGCTTCTCCAGAAGGAGCATCATTACATCACTTCCCATTCTCTACATCTTTTGGATTTACAACCCTTCTTGTAATGCCCTTCTTTTCCATGTCTCCAAAATACCCTTACAGTTTTTCTAAGAGATTTAGATCTCCCACTTAAAGAATTATTTTTATTTCAATATTGGGAGTGCCCTCTTAAAGACAAGGAATTTTTATTTTGACAAATGCATTCTAATGCAATTTACGTCAAAAAATATTCTCAAAAAATTCCATGTTTTTTCATCTCATCTCCTTTGATAACAAGGATGAAACTATTGTTGAAACTTAAAGTAGTTGCGCTATTACCTATGGAAACAAGCAAACTACCCCATGAGTTTGGTAAAGAACAAAACAATATAATACACTAATCTTCATATAAAATCTTAATATCAACATATAATAAGTAACTTACCACAATGTTGAAGGTGTTTATATGCTTTGTCATCGAGTCTCCATCCTTCATCCTAAAGTTATACAACTTTTTTCGTAGGACAATTTGTTCACCATGGACTTGCACTGATACAAAGTCCCTAAGTTGTTCCACAATTCCTTCGTTGTAACTTCTCTTAAAATATTGTGCTCTTTGTCTTTCGATCCAACTTGGTCAAGTCTTTGATTGACATCCTTGTTGGTGCAGTACCCACATCCACAACGATCCACTAATATTTGTCCACTAACATATCTTCAATTTTGAGCTTCCACAACTTGAAACTTTTCCCATTGAATTTATTGATCTCTATCTTTGAACTACTCACCATTTCTTTCACTAGAAGAATTGATTATGTAGATCTCCCACTGTAACAAGGTCTACCATAGGCTCGAGCAAAACCATTTAGCCATAAAAGCATCCCCTTGAACCCAAAACTACTTTGATACCAATTGTAGGTTTTAACCTTGTAAAATTAATTGCTACAAACAAATTCTTAATAATAAAAAAAATATATACAATGACAAACACACACATTAACATAAAGATTTTACCATAGAAACCCAAACTGGGAAAACGTGAAAGATTTTGATATATATATATATATATATATATATATATATATACAAACATCCATAAACTGCAATCGAATTACTTTGGATTAGAATATACCTTTAGTTCCTTAACCAAACCTACAAAACCATGGGCTAAACCAACACGCGCCACAAACCACTAAAACCCAAAACTACCAGAGTTGGATGCAAAAAACCACCTAATTTTTCGGGGGTGTTTCCAACCCCCTATGACCCCTCATTACACTCGACACAACATACAATGCATGGAGGTCATCGTGCAAATAATATAACACATATGCAACAAAAGGGGCTCGCCACGTGGGGACCATGAAGAAGACTTTAAAAGGGGTAGTTTGTAACTCACGTTGAGGGTTGTGTTATCACCCCAAAAAACTCTCCTAGGTTGTATCTCAGAGATGCTCTGGAACATTACAAACTCAACAAAAATGTTGGATAAATGGTGGATGAATGAAAGAAATGCTGCATATTCAAGTCAGATAACCACTTCTACTATGCTTAACCTGAGACATGGGTGAACACCCCCAGACTACAAGGCTTTAGACCACCAATTACTCACAGTTTTAAAAAAAATGTGATGATGGAGAACACTGATCACACCAACAGATGCATAGGACCCTGTGATGGCTAGCTGCAACCAGTTAAAAGGTCTGTAAATCTGTTTTCTAATACACAGACATGATGACAGCTCTCTGGCATTAAAATAACAGAAACCTACAAACAAATTCAATGATACATGCTAAATCATAACACAGAGGTGGGATGACAGTCCCTCTAATGCTAAACATCAACAACACATGAAATAATGCATAACAGGCACAACCTGGAACAAAGAAGAAGAAGTGGAAAGTGAGCAATCAACAGCAAAAGAAGCTTGTATTAGCTGGAAATGAAGACCAGAAGCTGCAGGTCTCATAGTAGTTACAGTCTCCAAAAGTTGAAGCTTACAACAGAATAACACTCATCACCCTGATTACATCTTTCTTCTGCGTATATATAGAGTTTGTTCACAAAAAATCTCTATAGACCCATGCGAGGAGGGGTGATAACTGACCACCAACCGCATTTACAGTTAGATATGGGTCCTTTGCTACAATCTGAATGTTTTAATGGAAAGAATGACATTTACTGGTACTTTGTTGTCATTCACAAACAGATGAAGTATTATCTGAATAAATTTCAATAACTGCTACAGTCATTGAGCTGCTCGAGGATCGTCCTTCTTGTTCTTTAACTGTGGTAGCTGAGGAATTCATGCACTGAAAACCGGATCATCTCTTGCTTCTTCGCACACACAAAACAGGCTGAAAACACTGAAAATGCATTGAAAATGACTGAGGAGCTAAGAATGAATGCTAGCTGTCGGATCTCTTAGACGGACGGCCAAGATCTGATGGCGAGAGGCAATAGGAAGACATATAGGCGCGATTGAATATAAGCCGTTGGATCTAACAAATGGATGGTTGAGATTCGATCTGAGCAGCTATCGGGAAGAAATTCGGAAAGGAGGATCGTGGACCGTCGGATCATGATCGGGGAGATCCGACGGCTGACGGGCGGCGGAGTTGAACATGCGTTAACGGGCGGGGAGCCGTACCGGAAGGGCGGTAAGCGGTTTCCCCGCACCGCTCTTCGGGAATGGCGGTTTACGTACAGGCGGGTGCGATCCAATTAAATTGTGACATGTGGAAGGTGGGAAACCACTTCCCCGCATGTTATCGACCGTGCAGGTTCGCGAAGCGGGGAAAGTGTCAATCGATGGATCTCCGCGGGATGATCGGACGGTCACGGTAAAAGGCACGTGCTCCTGGGTTGATGTGACATGTAATGGTCTCGGCGGGTAATGATTTTAATTATATGTGCGGTTGTAAGGGTTAGGACTATAGTGCCGAAGTAAAACTAATAATAGGTTTATATCGGGTTTAATAGAATTTAAACAAAAAACCAAAAATCCGTTTTAAAGGTTTATCGGGGGTTTATAGGTTAACAGGGTTTTTAGTTTTTTAAACAAAAAGAAGCCCGAGAGCCCGAAAAAGGGTTTATGAGGGGTTTTGAGGCAACAACAGGGATAAAGGGGTTTAAAGGGAAATGAGGGGAATTTAAAGGAAAAGAGGAAACGGAGGTGGCGAGGAAAAATAGGGAGAGACAATGATAACCATTATAAACCATCTCTGAGCCAGCAACCAAGGACCGAACTTATTCCTTCTCCTGGAAAATCAGCAGCATGTAGCAGAGCTAACAGTGGCTCCTTCTGGGGATGAGAGCCTCCCTGTGAGGTCTCAAGAACCTGCAGACCATTGCCTTTCCAGCAGAAAACAGATTAGCCAAAATTCCTAGTGTTCCATTAGGCATGGAGTCTACTGTATCTATACTAAGACTGATAAAAACACAATATTTACAACCTTTAAGGCCAAAATACCTTAAACAACATAATTTTTTAGAAAACGTCCATTAACTGGGCCATCAAAAACTGCTTTTCCTCCCATACTTTTCAGTGTGAAGGTGTTGTTCCCTTGAACCTGTGAAATGATGAAAGGCCCTGTCCAAAAAGCATCAAATTTCCCATGGTTGCCTTTCTTTTCCTTCAATGCATCCCATTTCAAAACCAAGTCACCAATATGAAAATTATTTGTTTTTGCCTTCTTGTCAAAGGCTTCCTTGATCCTTCTCTGATGTGCAACAGCCTTTTCAACCAACTGTTCTCTAATCTGATGTATTTCTGCTAAATCAGTGATCCTTTTTGCCATGTCTTCTTCCCCATCCTACTCTTCTTGAAGGAATTTTGCCACAGGGAGAATTAGCTAAATCGGAAATATAGCCTTAGTGCCATATACCAGCTTGAAAGGAGAATTGCCTGTGGATTTTTTAATGGTCACTCTGTCAGCCCACAGTGCATACTTGAGCTTTGCATCCCAATTCTTTTTATGGTCCTCTAACAGCTTTTTAATTATCCTGATCAGACTTTTATTAGAGGATTCTGCTAGACCATTTCCTTTAGGATAATATGAGGTGGAATGAACAAGTTTAATCCCCATTGAATCACAGAATTCCACCAATTCTTTTGCCCTGAAAGCTGCTGCATTATCTATGATTAGTTTATGGGGACAACCAAATCTGCTGAAGATATTTTCAATTAAAAACTTCATGACCACATTATGATCAGCCTTCCTGGTAGGGACTGCTTCAATCCACTTAGTGAAATAATTAGTGGCTACTAATATCCACCTGTGCTGCCACTAGAATGTGGATTAATTTCTCCAATGAAATCTAAACCCCATTGCTGAAAAGGTCCTTTTGCAATTATTGGTTTTAAGGGCAGGGATTTCAACTGTTGTTTTCCTTCAAATCTTTGGCACCTATCACAAGATTTAACAAAAACAAATACATCAGAAAATAAAGTGGGCCAATAGTACCCAGCTCTGAGAATTTTATGGGCTGTAGCTTTTCAATAATGGTGCCCTCCACACATGTTGTTATGAAACTGTTGCATAACTTCTTTTGACTGTTCTTTATCCAGACACCTTAAAAATATTCCAGATGGATCCCTCCAGTAGAGCAGATTTTCGATAATGCAAAACTTTGCTACTCTAAGTTTTAAAGTTCTGGCTTGACTTTGAGTAAATTATGAAGGGATTTCTAGCTTCAACAAGAAATTAATTATTGCAGAATACCAACCACACAAAGCTAGATTCTTGGCCACTGACTGTTTTTTCTCTGTTTCAGCTGTTTTTTCCTCTTCTGCCTGACTATTTTCTGTAATTGTGCATGACAAATCAATATCTAAAGACCTGCAATTTTCTTCAGCCAATAATTTGGCAAGCCCCTGACCTCTGACCAGCTTGGTGGGCTTCAGCTCAATATTAAATTCTATCATTTTTGCAATCCACTTTGCCCTTCTTCCATTAACATCAGGTTGAGTCAAGACATCTTTAATTGCAGCAGAGGGTACATATGCAACTATCTTCGAATGCAAGATATAAAATCTGAAAGCTTTTAAGGATTTGATAAGAGCATATGCCTGTTTTTTTATAATATCATACCTTAGTTCAGCATCCCTCAAGTTCTTGGTGAAAAATGCCACTGGATGCTCTGAACCTTCTTCATCTGGCTACAATAAAACTGCTGTAATGGTTTCTTCAGAGGCAAATGAAAACACATGAAACTCCTTGCTGTAATTTGGACTTATTAATGTGGGAGCTTCCATTATAGCTTTTTTGATGGAATCAAATGATTTTCTTGTTGTTTCAGTCCATCTTACCTCTGACCCTTTTCTCAACATGGAGGTAATATGCTTCACTAGTTCAACAAAATTTGGAATAAACCTCCTTACAAAATTTATGTTGCCCAAAAAAGACTGAATATCCTTCTTTGATCTAGGGACAGACAAAGTCTGTATTGCTTTGACTCTTTCTGGGTCAATCTGAACACCTGCAGCAGACACAATGTCCTAACAACTTGCCTTCATTTAAAGCAAATTGAGATTTTTTGGGATTGACTGATATTCCAAACCTCTTGCACTTCAGAAACACTTGTTTCAAATGCTGCAAATGATTTTGATGGCTGTTGGAGTAAATTGTTATATCATCAAGGTAGATAAGCACAAATTTACCCTTCTCTCCGACAAATGCTATATCCATAGCTCTCTGAAAGGTGGTTCCAACATTCATCAATCCAAATGGCATTTTGGCATACATAAAAGTGCCCCAAGGAGTGGTGAATGCAGTCTTTTCTTGATCATCTGGGTGCACAACAATCTGATTAAAGCCTGAAAAAGCATCTAAGAAAGACATCACTTTAGCTCCTGAGACCTTTTGCAACAAGTGTTCAATCTTTGGCAAAGGATAGTTGTCTTTCTTGGAACATTTTTTTAAATTTCTAAAATCAACACAGTCTTATTTCTCCACTCTTCTTCCTCACCACCACCAAATTAGCTACCCATTTGGAATATCTGAGAGGGACTATGATCTTGGCAGCCAACAACTTTTTAATTTCTTTTTCAATTAGAGGAAGAAGCATCGGATTTATTGGTCTTAGCTTCTGTTTGAAAGGAACAATGTCTTTCTCTAGAGGGATGTTATGCTGAATTATGTTCTTGTCATATGTTTTCACATCACTATACTCCCAGGCAAACACATCAGCAAATTGCCTCATTAAATTGCAGTATTCAGCACTTTGATCAACAGACAAATGAGTGGAAAAATTCACATACCTAGGCTGGCCTGGACTTCCTATATCATACTTACAGACTGCAGATTGGTCTTCTTTTTGGGCAGCCTTGTAAGGCACATCATTATGGTCAAACAGTCTTTCAAGAGGAATTAGACCCTTAGGAATATGGTTGCTAGGAAGCTGGACAATGCTGTCTTTACCAATTTTATTTCTAAGCTGGGACTGGGGGTTTTCTTCTAAGACATCATTCTCTTGGTCAATTTGCATTTCGGAAAACTCATCAATGACTTGAAGGAACCTATTTATCTCATCATCATCTTCAAAAACTTTCCAATGGTGGACATTATCGGGCAAGGATGGTCTATACTTCATTTGGACTTCATAAACTAGTTTGGGAGGCATGGGAGGTATAAATAGACTGGCAGAAACAACAAGGGAATCAACAAGCTGATTTTGGGCTCTAGGAATGTATGAAATACAGAAATAATCAAAAGAGTCTCTGATTCTCCATACCTCATCTCTGTATACTTTCAGCCTTGGGTGCTTGGCCTGAAATGTTTTATTTACTTGCTGAATGATCAAATCAGCATCTCCAAACACCTTTAGATTCTTGACTCCTCTGTCTTTTGCTGCATTAAGGCCCAACAACAGTGCTTCATATTCTGCTATATTGTTTGTCACTTGAAAAACCAGCTTAAAAGACAGCTGAATACTTTCTTGCTGTGGAGATACTAGCACCACCCCTGCTCCTGCAGTCTCCCTGGAACATGCTCCATCGAAGAACACCTCCCAAACCTGACTTCCTTGCTCTTCTTCGGCCTGAACTATTGGTTTCTTGAGCTGCAATGAGGCCTTCTGAGATTCTTCTATTTGGAGAATACATGCTCCAAAATCAGTGTCCACTGCATATATAGGATGATTTATAGGATTCTTCTCATCACTAATGATATATGCCAACTGTGCTTCTCTATATAACCTCCTGCTTTCTCCTCCAAAAACTAGGACAGTTGCACAAGATAGATCATTTTGTAGTGTCCCACCTAGTCTCTTAATCCACCCTCTGGACAACAGCATGCCAAACTTAGGAGGGACATTTGCTACCACAATATCCATCATCATACTCTTTATGGGCAACTGAGTTAAGGTAATGGCCAGATCTTTAATCAATCCAAGACATTTCACCTTCCTTGAATCAAAAGAAAATAAATCATGATAGGGTCTGGTGATATCAAGGCCTAACTCTTCCATGACAGCTTTAGGCATTAAATTGTGGCTGGCCCCTGTGTCTAGCAGGCAATTGTGGAGGATTTTGTCATGAATGGTCAATGAGACATAAAACGATGGAGAATTATTATCAGCAGGTTCAATCATAGGGCTGAGCACAATGGCAGGCTTGTCATCTTGCAAATTAACAGAGTCAGTGGAGGTTTGTTTGGTTTCTAGCTCAAGGGCTTCAAGGATAGGCTTCCTAAACACTTCACTTTTTACCAACTCAACCAGAGGCACATATATTTTCAACTTATGAACTTCAGACTCTAAGCTGAAAGAAAAAGATGACTTATCAGAACTTTTTACCTCTTGAACTGGAGCTTTGAGGATGACTGGATCAGCTGCTGGTCTTCTTTGCTTGATATTCTGTGGTTGTGTTTGGACAACAGCTCTTTGTGCAAGATTCTCTTTGACATTCTTTGCATTTGATCTCAGGTTATACCTCTGTTGTTCACCAGTTTGTAGGACATCTTCTCTATCCCATTCTTGACTGTTTTGTTCTTGCAGTAATGATTCTTCATAAGCAGTCCATGTAAAAAATGCAGCGCTACCTTTATCTTCCATGCAGTGAATTTCATCCTCATTCTCTTCAAATTGTTCCTCCTCCATGACTATATTTGGGAAATGAGATTTAACTTTCTGATCTTCTTTTGAATCTTCACCCCTCTACAAAATTTGTAACTGTTCATTTGCTCTTCTGAAAGGATTTGGATTTCTTGGAGTAAATGTATTTTGTTGCCTTGTTTTCCCTAAGTTCTTCTCAACCTTTAGCTTAGAAATTTCAGCAACCAATGACTTTATCATCTTGGTCATTTTATCTAATTTAGGCTCTGAAGATGATGCAGAAGAAGTAGAAACTTGACCTCTCTGCCTCCTTCTGTCAGCTTGACCTTTTAGCTTCTTTGCAGCCATGATATTAGACTCTAATTCTAGTGATGCATCCTGCATGTCTACTAGAGTAGCACATCTCCTTTCTCTCAACAATTGGCAGAAATCAGAGTCAAAAGCATTGGCATAAGTGAGTTTGGCAGAGGTAGGAGTAGGCTTTACCTCAACTGGTATCTTACTATACATTCGATTGAAACTTTTATTAAAATCAGGTATTGATTCCCCATTTTCCCTCTTCAGATTACCAAACTCAGTATGATAATACAACAAGTCCTTTTTATCTCCCGATTGCTTCAAAAACGCATCATCTAATGCTTCAATATCAGTTATAGATCTCTGGGGTAATTCTCTGAACCACTTCCTAGCCTCTCCATCAAGGCTCTAGACAAAAACTCTCATCCACACATCATTTTCACTTATATCTAAATTATCAGCATAACTGTAAAAAGCTTCAAGGTGTTCTTCTGCTGTTACTCCCTCTGTTCCAGTGAATTTAGGCATATACTTTTGATATTCTCCCACAGGCATAGGATTTAAAGGAACAGGCAATACCAATGGTCCATATCTAGTAGCAACAATTCTCTCAATCCTCGTAGGTGCTTGCTGTCCTGCCATTATTGGATTATTTGGAGGAATACTAGTAGATTGAATGGTAGGGAGTAAGGTGATGGATGGTAGAGATAAAGGGATGTTTTGGACTGAATGGGAACCTTTCTTAAGACTGAGATTCAAAGGGGAATTAACTGCACAAGGGGCTGAACTAATCTCTGAAGGTTTTTCCTTATTAACAGAGCTGTTCAAACTATAAATCTTCAGCAATAACTTTATCTTTTAGAGATGAATGAGACTTCTTAGGCTTACCTGATCCTAATGCCCCTTTCTGTGAAGCTTTCTTCGATTTAACAGTCCTCTCAGGTTCAGGCACTGGTTCAACTGGTAATTTTTGAGGATTTCTTCGAGTATGTCTCACAAACTGAGCTAGAACTTCAATGTGGAGTCGCCAAATGATGGTCTTCCTCCAATGGAGTCGCTAGATAGATGATTGCAACCAAAAACTGTGTTCAAACCTTGTTTATCATCAAAGCTTGAAGCTGTGTCGTTCTCCCAAGGATGCTGAGCTCCAATTCTCCTCTCCCTGACAACGACGCCAATTAATGTTATCACCCCAAGAAACTCTCCTAGGTTGTATCTCAGAGATGCTCGGGAACATTACAAACTCAACAAAAATGTTGGATAAATGGTGGATGAATGAAAGAAATGCTGCATATTCAAGCCAGATAACCACTTCTACTATGCTTAACCCTAGACATGGGTGAACACCCCCAGACTACAAGGCTTTAGACCACCAATTACTTACAGTTTTAAAGAAAATGTGATGATGGAGAACACTGATCACACCAGCAGATGTACAGGACCCTGTGATGGCCAGCTGTAACTAGTTAAAAGGTCTGTAAATCTGTTTTCTAATACACAGACAGGATGACATCTCTCTGGCATTAAAATAACAGAAACTTGCAAATAAATTCAATGATACATGCTAAATCCTAACACAGAGGTGGGATGACAGCCCCTCTAATGCTAAACATCAACAACACATGAAATAATGCATAACAGGCACAACCTGGAACAAAGAAGAAGAAGTGGAAAGTGAGCAATCAACAGCAAAAGAAGCTTGTATTAGCTGGAAATGAAGACCAGAAGCTGCAGGTCTCATAGTAGTTACAGTCTCCAGAAGTTGAAGCTTACAACAAAATAACACTCATCACCTTGATTACATCTTTCTTCTATGTATATATAGAGTTTGTTCACAAAAAATCTTTGCAGACCCATGCGAGGAGGGGTCATAACTGACCACCAACCGCATTTACAGTTAGATATGGGTCCTTTGCTACAATCTGAATGTTTTAATGGACAGAATGACATTTACTGGTACTTTGTTGTCCTTCACAAACAAATGAAGTATTATCTGAATAAATTTCAATAACTGCTGCAATCATTGAGTTGCTCGAGGATCGTCCTTCTTGTCCTTGACCGTGTTGTTCTTTAACTGTGGTAGCTGAGGAATTCATGCACTGAAAACCGGATCATCTCTTGCTTCTTCGCACGCACAAAACAAGCTGAAAACACTAAAAATGCATTAAAAATCACTGAGGAGCTAAGAATGAATACTAGCCGTCGGATCGCTTAGACGGACGGCCGAGATCTGATGGCGGGAGGCGATGGGAAGACATAGGGGCGCGATTGAATATAAGCCATTGGATCTGACAAATGGATGGCTGAGATTCGATTTGAGCCGATTTGAGCAGCTATCAGGAAGAAATTCGGAAAGGAGGATCGTGGACCGTCGGATCATGATCGGGGAGATCCGATGGCTAATGGGCAGCGTAGTTGAACACACGTTAACGGGCGAGGAGCCGTACCGGAAGGGCGGTAAGCGGTTCCCCCGTACTGCTCTTCGGGAATGGTGGTTTACGTACAGGCAGGTGTGATCCAGTTAAATTGCGACATGTGGAAGGTGGGAAACCGCTTCCCCGCAGGTTATCGACCGTGCAGGTTCGCGGAGCGGGGAAGCGTCAATCGATGGATCTCCGCGGGATGATCGGATGGTCATGGTAAAAGGCACGTGCTCCCGGGTTGATGTGACAGGTAATGGTTTCAGCGGGTAATGATTTTAATTATATGCGCGGTTGTAAGGGTTAGGACTATAGTGCCGGGGTAAAACGAATAATAGGTTTATATGGGGTTTAATAGAATTTAAACAAAAACACCCAAAAGTCGTTTTAAAGGTTTATTGGGGGTTTATAGGTTAATGGGGTTTTTAGTTTTTTAAACAAAAAGAAGCCCGGGAGCTCAAAAAAGGGTTTATGAGGGGTTTTGAGGCAACAACATGGATAAAGGGGTTTAAAGGGAAATGAGGGGAATTTAAAGGAAAGGAGGAAATGGAGGTGGCGGGGAAAAATAGGGAGAGACAATGATAACCATTATAAACCATCTCTGAGCCAGCAACCAAGGACCGAACTTATTCCTTCTCCTGGAAAATCAGCAGCATGTAGCAGAGCTAACAGGTTGAATGGTTTAAATTTAACCCCTAGTTGGGTTTTGAACTGTGTTATAACCAACCTAGATCCATGTTAACTCCGGATCTACCAAGTGTCAAGAGGGATCAAATCTCTTTTCACTCTAAAAGAGGTTTGCATCTCAAGATATTTTATGCTTCTCAACGCTTGGTAGATCTAGAGTTAAGATGGATTTAGATTGGTTTTATTATAAATTATAAATATTAATTTTATATATTTTATTTTATTTTTATTTTTATTTTTAGTTTTAGTTTTAAGAGTAGTCTAACAAGGCCACAATTTTGCCCATAAAATAGTGGAAATTCTAGCATGATTTTGGCCAAATTTCGGCATAAATTTTGGGAAATCTAAGTTACGACTATTAAGCTTTAGGATTTTGGGTGCCCCAGGGTTTTTTAAAGGCGTTGAATTGATTTCCACTATAAAAAAAATGATTCAAATACTCATATGGTCAATTTTTTTGAAAAGAATGGCCAGATTCCGCCAAAAATTAACTTTCTCCCTAGAAATTGTGGCCTTGGTAGACAACGCCTTAGTTTTATGTAATTTGACCAAGTCAAAATGTTTTATTGATAATTATAATTATTAATTTTTTCACTTTTTGATTTAATATATATATATATATATATATTTTTAATTTTATTTTATTTTATTTTGATTAAATCAAAATGTTTATTAAACTTTACAACACCCCTTTTTTTTATAAATGTTATAAAATAAAACTAAAATAAAATATCTATAAACTAATCACTAACCAAACTATTTACACTATCTAAATCTATTGTGAACCATCTCCAATACACTAATCCATCACAAACTATCTAAAAATTAACATATACCATATACCCCAAATTAAAATATAAACACTTTTCATAATAACCCTACAAGCTAACAGGAAAAAAATATAAGACTAAAAACACCTTCTTTTATTTGTCTTACATATGCACACATTAATTTTAATAAGATATAAGACTAAAAACACCTTCTTTTATCATGTCTTGCATATGGCCACATAAATTTTAATTCCAAAATATTTGTTGAAACTTTAAAATCTTAAAAATGTTTTTCCACGTTTCAAATATCAAAAATTAAAATCCTAAAACAAATCAATTAACTCTACCAACACAATTAACGAGCATTAAAACATGAAATATGCTTCTAAATAAATAATAAATAAAAAGAGGTGGCACATTATAAACCATGTTCTAACTTGCAGTCTGCTCATGCATTGTCCACGACTCTAATGTCTAATCGTACTCGATTGGCAACCTCATTTGTCAACAATGTGAGGTACCATGCTTGACTCCATAAATTACCATTACTTTTATTTAACGAATATTGTAGGAGTTGTCAATGTCGGCTGCCATTATTGACCAATAGGGGAAAGGTATCATTTCCACTCCCATAAAATGGTAGGTAGGTAAACACAAATACATTCACATTCAACGAATGGTAGCTAGTTTTTGGGATAATCTATTTAACAAGGAGTTTGTCTAGAAGACGAGAACATTTATTGTGAAGCTTCACAAAAAAAAGGGCTAAATACATCAATCAGATGAAAAAGCAATCTATTCCATAGACTATCTTTAGCGTCGTGAACATTAAAATAATTTCTTTCCACTCTCATTTGTCATTATCAACTCGCCTGGTCAGCGTAAAAGCATGAAGGGAATGGAATAATATGAGGGACTGCAATCGCCTCTCCTCCAAGCGAAGTGGAGTTCTTTTTTTAATTCTTGGATTAAGGTGGAGTGAATAAATATTCAATGGCATAATAATGGTAAGATAAAGGTCAAATATATTTTGTTATTAATTTTCTTTTTTGGTATGGGGTACACTTTTATTATTATTTTTTGGGTACGGTGTATACTTTTTTTAACATGGATGTCATAAATAATATTTTGTAATTTTAAACATGATTATAAATATATAATATTTTTTTTTATAAATATTATAATTAGGATTAATGTTAAATGATATATATATAGAAATAAAGGATTGATATAATAATTTAAAAATATTACCTTAAATTATTTTTATTTCAATTCTTTTAAATTATTATTATAAACTTATCCAATCTCAAAAATATAAAGTAAAAATTTAAAATTTATATATTTTTTAAATATAATATGTTTCACATTAAAATAGAGAAAAGAAAAAGCAATAACATAAAGTCATTCTAATTCTATTTTTTTCAAGAATTTGAACTTATCTAATTTTTATTTTTTTATATAGATTCTTGATCAAAATTCATCACTAAAATATTAGTAAAGTACTCATGTGATTGAAAATCGTTCAATCTCTTAACCTTTATAATGGGAATGTGGAAATATATAAAGTATGGAGAAGGTATAATCATTCAATCTTTTAATTCTTATAATGGAGGTGTTGAAATATATGAAGTGCGGAGAAGGTATAGGAATCAAACTTATATTTTTTCTTTTTAAGATATGAGTTTTTAATGAATACTAAATGGAGTATTTATAGATCACATTATTATAATAATAATTATGTTTTAAAAAATATTTAAGTGGATACTTTAGAGTATGTTTAAAAAATATTTTAAATTAGGAAAAATATAATCAAATTATATAAGTAGATGTTTTAGATTGTATTTAATTTTTTTTTTTTTTCCAAATTATGGAAAGTATATAATTATGATTATTCATTTTTTTACGAGTTATGTAATATTTATGAGTATGAATCATTTTGTTTTTATTTTATGGTAATGAGAATATTTTTTGAATTTCTATTATATTATGTTTTTTGTTTCATTTTTAGTATTATTTACATATTTTTGAATTAATTTTTCTTAGAAGAGGAATACAATTGAACATATTTTTGGAAGTGAATACCTTCTAATAGAACCCCAAAATTAAATAAAACTCCCATCACATATAGCCTACTTCAAAATATAATATTTGATTACAACATATTTCCTGGATCCACATTGATTCGTAGCCCCCACAATTTTTTAGTTATTCAAATATAGTATTCATGCTTAATCCACTAAGAGATGGAGGGTGACCTTAATTGACCATTAACCATCAACTCTCCAAACTTCAAATTGCAACATTGGTTGGCACATTGATGCTTCACTATTATCCCTTAAAATGTGCTTGAAACTCATCTTTGGGATATCGTTGAAACCTTCTTAATCTCGGGAGATTATCTAGAATTGTCTCTAGGGGAAGATCTTTGGACCAAATATTGAATTATTAAACGTGAGTCACCCTAGTCACCCAACACAATGAGAGAAGAGACCTAAAATTCTTTGAGAGAAAAATGCCTTGAGTAAATTATAGGCTTTTGCCTACTTATTTATTATCTTTCCCAGGTCCATAGAAACTCTAAAACTTTAATTTCTCCTAAAACATAAAGAACCCTTCCCCTCATATACCCTTTAAACCTATATTTATTTACACTAACAATTTATTTAAAAACAATAATAAACAATACAATTTAAATATAAAACTATTTATTATACTGTTATTTTATTATTTTACTTATTAAAATGATAATAATTAGAAAATATATTTTTAAAAAATATATTTATTATAGAAATAGAGTTGTAAATAATTTGAAATAGTTTTTTATTACACTTTTTAATAAAATAAATTTGGTCTTACTCAACATTAATTATTATTATTTTCATTAATACATCATATAAATAATAATATTTTAAAATAAGAAAGAACGAAAGAATAAATTTAGTCTTAATCAACAATAACTATTATCATCATTCTCTTTTTTTTGTAAGCTAACATGGTACCATTCATATTAAATCAAGTTAAAGCCTGTACAGACATATAGTGGCCTCAACCCGCCCCAAAGGGAAACCGGGTCTGTTGGCCATCTTAAGTTTTTAATTGCCATCCAGAAACAAAATTTACTGAGTCTACTTGTCCATGCTAAATATACTACACATTCAAAGAGACTATCACTGTTTCCTATCTGCATTATAAAATATAACAAAAGGGAGAGTAGGCTCTCAGCTTCCTAACTAAGGAGACAATTAACATATCTTGAAAAATCAGTCTTCCATGGCGCCCAGCTGATAATCTTCCTCCTTTGCTTCATGAATAAGCTTCTTTAACTGTTGCTGTATCTCATCAAGCTTACTATCCTGCATCAGAAGGGTTATCTAGAGATTGTTCATCTCTTTCTTCAGGTTTGGGATGCCTTGGGCCAATTCTGCCATCTCCATAGCCACCTGTTCCATAGCTTTTGCTAGCAGCCTCTTCATTACCCAATACACATGGAGAGCCTGCTTGTACAGGGACATACGTTTTCTAGTATTTCCTGGGTCTGGCAACAGATACTCTCAGTCTTCCATTTCAGTTTCCGACTGTTCCTGAGTCGCCTCCTCCTCCAATTGCTGGATTATCTTCCTAATATCCGCATTCGTTTCTTCACTATACGCCCTCTCCGCATACTAAACCTGTCGCTTCATCGTCTTCCTGCCTCGTCTTTTTCCTACCAATGGAGGGAAGCTCCGCTCCTGGTTTCCCGCTTGACGTCTTCTCCCTTTTCCTCTATGACCCCTTCCACGTCCTGCAACAACTAACTATTATCATCATTCTCATTAATGCATCACAAATAATAATAATTTAAAATAAAAAAATATTATATCACATAAATAATAATAATTTAAAATAAGAATGTATGTTATTTCACATAAATGAGAAATAATAATGAAATAATGATTAAAAATAGTCTTGCTTGGATATTTAGAAAATAAAAATTAAGGTTAACGATGGTGAAAAGGTGTTATAATCAGGTGTGAAATAAAAAATTATTTAATATTAAAAATTAAAACTAAAAGAAAGAGTTAAAGAAAAGAAAGTTTAAAAGAAAGATTTAAAGAAAAGAAAGTTTAAGTATAATTTAATAAATAAACAAAATAGCTAGTATTTTTATCTTTGATTCAAAGATAATTAAAAATTAAAACTAAAAGAAAGATTTAAAGAAAAGAAACTTTAAGTATAATTTAATAAATAGACAAAATAGCTAGTATTTTTATCTGTAATTCAAAGATAATTTTGGGCAAGATTGTAATTTTTTGTTGTTTAAAATGCATTTTTAACACATAGATAGATTTAGCACCCTAGAAAAAACATTGAGACACTTAAAGTTTGCAAATTAAACAAAACTTATGATTCTTGAAATTTTCTATTAAAATTTGGCAACATTCACTACAAAAAGACCATTTTGTTTATTAGTTGGAGTATTAAAGTTTAAGGTAGTTTGTTAAATTTATATCTTCAAAAGAAAAAGTTAAAATAATAAAAAGGTCATAGTTTAGTTTTGGAGCTTTTCCAACACGGATTTCTTGGAATCATAAGTTTGAGTTGTGAACTCTCCACAATCAGAGTGACTGTAGGTCTTTTCATATGTTGAATCCATATCACTATTTTTAGTATCATGGACGTTAAAATATCATTTCATTTCATTTTATGATTTGACCAAAACTCCAAAACTTATAATAGTAATTAGACAACACTGAAAAAGATTAATAATGTAGTTTAATTTTCTTAGAATTTTTTTTAGTTTGGTCTAAAAGTATTGGAATGAAAAATTTAAGTTCTAGAATCTCTACAATGAAGTGTCTAGTGACCTTTTCAAAACTTTGAATTTGTTTATGTGTTTAAAAATATATTTAAAGTACCTAAAAAAAAATGCTAAAACATAACAATTTTACTAAGAATTATATCACTAAATTTCAATGAAAAATGTAAAGGAGTTGTCTTTAGTGCGATTTTTTGGAAAAATTTGAGGTGAAATCTTGATTTGTGTTATTTAAACTAGTCTTTTGACTATATATATAGATTCAACACCTTGAAAAACCTTTAGGACACTTTGATTGTGCAAGGGTTACCCATCACACTTGTGATTTCAATAAATTCCTACGGATTTTAGAGAAATTAAACACGGAAAAACACACCGGAAAAACTTCCAAAAAAATCTCACTAGAAACAATTCTAAATATAAATCTTTTGAATACTTTGACTAAATTGTTAATTATATAAATCTCAAAAAATTTAAAACCATAAAAATATTAATATAAAAGACTTCTTAAAAATATAAAACGAAATATATTTTTAAAACAATAAATATAAATGTAATTTAATATAAAAATATTATAATTACATTTATTGCATATTATAATTATAGTATTAAATGAAGAAATTAATTATCAAGAAGATAAAAAGCAGTTGGTTTAAAATAATTATAAAAATTGGAAATAAAAAAATTTAATTACGAAAATACTAGAATAATAATGTATAACATATATAACAAATAACGAACAAAGAATATTTTATTAAAAAGAATTAGGACATCCACAACTATGGTAGAATATTGTGTGGAAATAGGTTTCATGTAAAGGACTAACATTATTATAAAAATTCAACCCTTAGAATTATTTGTTGAACCGTAAACATCTATATAAATCCACCAACAGAAACTCCAAAACCAGTAAACAGTCATATAAATCCACCAACAGAAACCCCAAAACCAGCTTCTAGAAGTACCCTACTACGATCAACATAAAAGCGCAACGGTGACGCAGCTAGCAACAATAAGCAAAATGGTCGGCATGCCCATGTGACACATAGAAGTTTCCAAGGATGGGGAATTGAATAAGGTGGAAAATTTGAAGGCGGCTTAAATGGGTTCTAAGTGGTTACTGAGAAGATCAACACGCTAAATCTGGCCCATTTCCTACCTGCTCCCCCTCCCATGCTGAGCAGTATATCACCACTGCCTCTGCTTTTTGCGTCTTTTTGTTTAGAATTGGTTGGCAATGCAAATGCTATTGCAGATCTGAGCAGGTGAACAGTCGAATAAGCGAATATGGTCAGCGGTACGCTTTTCCATGGCAGAAGGCATTCTTGGCCATGCGAGGATTACGTCCCCAGACCCACTTTGCAGCTGGTATTTTTTCCATCTCTCCCAAAATTAGATCTCTTGCCAAAATTAGCCCTCGATTTTTACATTTTCAGAGACAATTGGCATCGCATTGATGATGGATTTGATCAATTTTTTAACCAGAACCGACATTACAGTTAAATTGGGGACGAGATTTGATATGAAAAAAGTGCACATATTGATATGGATTAAATTTTTGTTGATGGTAGTTTTTGTATTGTTTGATGGCTTAACAGTTATTCTCATTACCTATGCAATCGGCATAGCTTTATTGAATATTCTCAGCAGGTGCTAGGCCGCCTGTCTGATTGATTTTATCATGGTTACGTTTGTGAAATGTTGAGTTGCAGTTTTAACTATGTTTGGAAGAGGATGATCATATGGAGGCTGTAGTGATAAATCTCTCTACAGAGGTATACTAGCCTGCCTCTTTTAGGTATATGGCAAAGCCTCTTATATTACCTGAAAATGTGTACGTTAACTTTTCTGTTAAAAATGATACTGGAGATCGCAACATGGTCTATGTGCAACAAGATCTGGATGATGAATGAAGTTTTTATATTCTATGTTATATCCTTTTACCCTTTCATGGTGGAATTTGTAGCCAATCCTGATAAGTTGTTGAAATGCTTATTTTGACCAAAATTTACTGGTTGAATCTAAAACTAATGCCCATAAGGTCAGTCGGTTGACTGTAAATGAATAGAGTTAATGTCACTACAGTGACTACAGCCACAATGCTTGGTATGAGAACTTAGCGATTTGCAATTGGGACACCGAGATACTATTTTCTGTAGAAGAGGAGGATAATTGTATAGTTGTAGAAACAATTTTAAGGCATCAACATAGATGCCTCTGTCCTTATTAATAACTAACACAGACTTACAGAGGGTGTATAGGGGGAGGCTAAGCAGGAGGCATATCGGTCCTGCAGGATCGAGAAATAGGCTAGTAGGAGGTGCCACCCCACTGTGGATGCCCCCATCGGCATAATCATCATCGCATGTGAGGAGATTTTGTAGTTGTAGAAACAATTCCAAGGCATCAACATAGATGCATCTGACCTTAATACTATCTAACACACATGCTTAAGCAAGCTAAGGAAGCTGGGCACATAGAGGGTCAAGGAGGGGCGAGGCTGAGCAGAAGGCGTATCAGTTCTGCACCATCAAAGGAATTGTGTGTTTTTTCATGTTCGGAACAACAAAATTTCAACCCGAGCTGAACCATCACATCTTGAGTCTTGACAATACCCATTAACCAATAATGGGTTGGCATAACCTGTTGAACAATATCCTTAGGGCCTTAGCTAATCAGAAATTATATTCAGAGTGTTGTTCCCTCAAAAAATGGAAAGTGGTTGCAATTATCTTGGTCATAGCATTTTTCTTTTTGCGGTTTATCCTTATGCTATAGCCCAGCGTGCAAGGTAGGCATGGAACTTATGCTAATATTGTACACATTAAATATGTATCCATTGTACTCTTATAAGTACACCTATATAATTGTAGAGTGTACAAATTGTACAGGTGGTTGACATTCTTGTGCCTCTATTTCCTCCGCGTGTGTTTTTATTTTCTTGTTTCTGTGCTTAATGACTTTCTGCATTTCCAGCTGTGAGCATCATCATTAGCCTTAACGTATAAATCACAATATAATATAAGCAAGGTCTTACTGAATTGAATGCAACCCAATAACAGAAATATAGAAAAAACAATAGAATTTAGGTGATTAATAGGGGACATGAGAAGGAACAAGAAACAGGTGTAGCATTAGTTGGAGTCCCTTTCTTAGAAATGTCGAAAATAAATGGCAAAACATGGATTTCAAGCTGGTAAAGGTTAATCAATTGTTGCAGAATCCTATTTCTGTCCTCTATTTTTCCTTGTGGGATATGTGTGAAGAGGTGAAAAGGGGTTACATAATTGTGGAACAATTCAATACTAATTTCCCTCATTCATTTCAAATTAGGAAATATTTTCCTATGGACATCATTTGGTGACAAACTTGTTTTACTCATGTCGTGCATGTATGGGCTCCTCTAGGCATATTTTTGGCATGTGCAACTATGGAGATGTACATTGTGAGTTTGATGCTCAAGAGAAAATGGCCCTCAAAGATTTTTGATGCTTAGAATGCCTAAATATTGATGATTTTGGAACCCTTTTAGCTTCTATCTTGCTTCTAGTGTTACACCCACAGCGTTATAGGTGAGGTTCATCAGGCAAGTTAAACCTTTTTCAGAGCTTGTAGCTGCCTTTGGTTGCCACAAATATATCCCTTAATTACCACAAATCTCTCTATCTCTCTCTCTCTCTCTCTCTCTATATATATATATATATATATATATGTTGTGAACATCGGCATCGAGATAAAATCGGCAAGGGTCCTCAAAACGAAACAATTGTAAAAATCGGGAAAATATTGGTAAAAAATCGGCAAACATTGGTAAAATTAAGATACCATAAAAATATTTTTAAAAATCGGCAAACATCGGCTAGGCCAAATAATCGTGATTTCGAGATAAAATTAGGATGTTATCGAGATGTTTGCAACACTAATATATATATCAGTGTTGATAATATCGCCGAGATATCGGCGATATTCGGAAATATCGCGATATTTTCGGCGAGCCGATATATCGCCGACAAAATATCGCGATATTTTTGACTTTTGAAAATATCGCGCGATTTCCGAAATATCGCCGATATTTCAGAAAATATCGCGCGACGATCGAAAATATCGCCCGGTGACTGTAAAATTTTTTTGCATGGCCTATAAAAATCTGATTTTGGTTTTTTTTCATATCATTTTCATTTCTGATTGCGGGAGAAGGAGGGGGAGAGCTATGTGGTTGCTGCCAAGGAGGGTTTGAGCGTTCTAGGCCATAGTATTGATATGCTATTCATGGTAATGTTAAATTCTTAAAGTAAAAGTGACATTCTCCTTAATCTTCATTTTCATCCTTTTACTTAAATTTTTAACATTACCATGAAATGACTCAGGATGTTTGAGAGTGGTTCCGGCCTCATTGGATTTCATATGGAGAAAGTAGAATTTTAGATTTCATTCAAAATGCAGCAGACTTATCAATTTTTTAGGATTTCAGGATTGGGAGATTGTAATGTTTCCAGGTGACACCACCTGCCCGGGCTACCCCTGCCACCAGTAGAGGACGTGGTCTACCTCCTATAGCTCCTACTTATAGTTCTTCAGCTTCTAGAGCATAGCAAACTCCACTGCCAACTCCACCAGCACCAGCATCTACATCTAGAGGGAAAGGGAAAGCTGTGGCATTTTCTCGCAAGAGGGGCAGAGGAAATCAATAGGATTAGACTTTAGTTATTTTCTTATGTGCTTGTAAGTTGTACATGAACAATGAACATTGGATATTCAAGAATCAAGACCAAGCATATCACATTCTAATTTCTAAATAGTAAATTTTGATTCTATTTATTTTTTTAAAGTGAACTATGAACTTTGAGAAGTAATTATATTTTAATTTGATTAGATAAGCTGCAACCTGCAATTTAATATGGATAAAAAACTATATTTCGGTATATATATATATAAAACGTGTCCCCCGTGTCTTGTTTCTAGGTCGTTGCGTTCGTATTGAATACTCGTATTTACATGTCCTCTGTGTCTCGTGTCCTCGTGTCATGTGACTTAGCTTAGACAATATTGATGTATTGTCTCCGTGGAGGGTGGAGTCTGAGGAGCCCCTCTTGGAGGAGTCACCTTCATGGTTAGAGCCAGTGGCAGATGATCCATTAGAGCAAGGGCAGAAAAAGGAGGACTTGGAGTCAGAGGAGCAGCAGCACTCAGAGGAGGAGCAGGAGGAGGAGGAGGAGGGCACTGCGGGAGCATCAACATCAACACCATCTGCTATAGATATAGGAGAGCATAGCCCCATACCTAGCACTCATTATTTGACATTAGGTGCAGAGGCAGGGTCAGGGCCTTCTACTACTAGGGGCAGGCCTGGCAAACAGCCCATCATGTTTTCCTGTGAAAGGGGGAGAGGGCAGTGATTTCAGATAGATAGTTGCTAGTTTTATTTGTTATGCTACATATAACTCATGATGATGAGATACTTTTATATATGTGATGTTATTTTGTATTGGTTCTCCACATTTGAGTCCTTGAATGGACAATTATCAGGGCTTAGTAGGATTTGGTATCGCCTTTGATGTATCATTTCTATTTGACATCATATATATTAGTGTTTTCTTCATATTTATGTGCCAATGTGTTTATTTCATGTTGTTATTGCTTTATATGTTTAAAAATCTTTAAAAAATGAATATATTATGCATTTTTTATGCTTGCCGATATTTGTCGATATTTTGCCGATATTTTCGCCGATATTGCCGATAAGATATTTTCTGGACCCTCGCCGATATTTTCCCGATACCGATATTATCAACACTGATATATATATATAGATAGTATGTGTGTGTGTGTATGTGCATGTGTGTTATGTCACATGTGTGTGTATTTGTGGTAATATAAGGGAAATTGCAAGTTCCAAAAGAGGTTAAATTTACATTATACAATTATCATGAAATATGGTAGCAATTCTGGCACAAAATTTGTCAAGATGGTGTCATCGAATGGGATATTTGAATAGGGGATATCAAAAGTGGCAAATAATTAAGATTTGAAATTTAGAGTCTGGTTGGAGGATCTTGAGTTGTTTGTGAAGCCTCCTTGTTGATTAAAATTTAAAACTATTGAAATGAATACTTTAATGCAACAACAAGAAATATCTTGAGAATCAAGTTGATTTAGTAGGTTACCTTGAGGTAACTTGAAAATAAGATTGAGCATGGGTCGGGGGTGAGTTGATGCACGGGGATTGATAAGCGTCAATACAATGGGAGTTTGGGTATAATGGCATGCACTAGGGTAATAGTTGGATCCCGTAGTTCCAACAAACCATTGGGAACTTGTTGTAATGTCAGTGGAAGTTTATAATTCCACACATGATTTAGACATAGCACGAGAAGTTAGTTGATCTTAACTCATAATATTTTTTCAAGTTGGTGTTTAGATTCATTAAAAAGGACCAAATTGCTTTATGAGACACCCTTGTGTCTAAGATGTTTATTTAGGGCACTATATTTTAAGATGAGCCATGTTTATCATGAAGTTTTTTGTATTTTAGACAAGATATAGAAATCAGCTTTTCTTTGACAAGAACATAAAATTAGCCTTGGTTAATGTGGCCTTAAAATGTGATTTTTCATTAGCATAAATCCTAAGTAGTTTTATTAATAGCTTTGTCTCCGTTATGAATAAGGTATCCAATAATATGATGTATTCAAATGATGAGAATTAAGTGGTTTAAAAGTGGATGATCTTCAATACTTGTGTTTTGTATTTTGTAATACCTATTTTAAGTAGACACTTATATTTTCATCTAACTCCACATACCAATTTTTGTACTTCAATTGCTTTGTTTACAAAGTGAACATCAAGAAACACTCACATAGGAAAGTAAAATGCAAGGATAGATTGTTGCAATTGTACCCATTATACATTGTGTATCTATTAGAATAAAAAGGGGGCCAAATTGGCTGTTGGATCTTTTGAAAATTGTATGAGCTTCACTTTCGACCATGATTAATATATTGTGCCATTAATTATACCTCTAGGTTTGGCTAAGGTTGACCTTGTACATGTAGGCTCATAACCTCTCTTGGAAAGTGCCCTACCTTTCGATTTGGGCATTTATAGTTCCACTTTAATTTGTAATTCATTCATTCATGTGATTATCTTTCATTCTTATCATAGTGATTTGCCAAAGGGTCCCTATGTTGTGCTTTCTTTTGTTCACGAATCACAGGTTTCTTTATCTTTCCATTGCATTTGTACTAGGATCATTATTTCTCTCTCTATGATTGCATAACTATTGGCTAATTTCTCTTCAACGGTTGGGTCGACATAATGTTGGTTTATTCTCTTATTGCATAATTAAGGTTTATGCTAGTTCCACTTGATTTTCTCTATCTCTTTTGATGCTCAAAATGGTATCAAAGTGGGCTTGTAACTCACTTACCGACTCAATCAACAGTTGATCCAAATATTTTTGGCTAGTAGCATCACTCGGGTGTTGTGGTACTAGCATTTTCAGATCACCATTTTCTAGTGTTTTATAGAGTTTACATCTTCCTTTAAGGGCTTGCTTAATAATTGATCCATGGATTTTTTCTTGTGGCATTTCTTAATGACTTTTGCAACCATCGAACTAAGGTTTTTGGATCATCTCTTTTTCTAGGTTGCTTGGTTTTTTCCTAGGTTTTAAACCCTCACATTTTCTATGGTTTTTCCTGTGGTTTAAACCCTCCCTCAAGGCTAGCACATTTTCTATGCTTTTACCTTATGTTTAAACTTTAAACCCTTCTTTAAGGCTAGTGCATTTTTTTAGGGTCTAAACCATCCTTTAAGGTTAGCATATTTTTCCTGGGGTTTCCTAGGTTTTTAACCCTCATTCAAGGCCATCACTCTCTCCCTTCCTTTGTTTTGCAATGATAGGTGTTGCACTATAGTTTTTTTGGGCCAAAAGAAGCTATTACATCTTTTACTCTTGCACCTATCAAGGTGAACTTCCAAAGACTCTAAAAGCTTCTTTTTTGCCTTGTTATTGAACATGAGGAACTCATTTTGTAGTGCACATCTTGTTGTGTGCTATGCATTTGGTCCCTTCCTCTCTAATTATTAACAACACAGTGATGACAAAGTGATTATTGATGATATTGATGAAATTCCTACTTAGTGTGCTAGCAACTTTTCCATTGCTACTTAGAAATGATTTGCCTATAGATGATTCTCAACATGTTCTATTGTTTTTTTGTCCTTCGCATTATGGTGTTGATCCTCCTATAATAACTAGGCATATTGATGTTGTTGATGAGGACCATATGATGACTCATTTGGTTTCCAATCTTGTAGAGGTCTATTCTTCTATGCCTACACCAGAGGCCATTATCACTAGCTTGTGGAATAGTGCTATTGTAGGAGATATGGTGTAAAAGGGGGGAATAATATGTAATGTCTTCTCTATGTGGTCCTTGATCAACAAGAGGTGGGATGTGAATCTTGTGATGCAGTGCCTCCACTTTGAGGCCTCTTTTTTAGATTAAGGGGGTTGTTTAAAATAGGGGTGCAATCTTGATTTTTGGCCATGATTGGTCTTATATTGTGTTGGATATTTATATACCCACCCTTGTTCGTAGCACTGGTGTAGGCAATATGGTGTTAAGGGGGGGGGTGCAGATAATCTGTAATGTCTTCTTTATGTTTCCCTTGATCAACGTGGAGGGGAGGTGAATCTTGTGATGTAATGCCTCCTTTTTAAGGCCCCCTTTTTAGATTTGGGGAGGGGCGGGGGGTGTGTGCAGTGGAGGGTGTTGAGAATAGGGGTGCAATATTAATTTTTGGCCATGATTGGCTTTATATGGAGTTGGATATTTATATACCCATGATTAATTGTATTTTGACCATGGTCACTCACTCTTGTTTGTATTTTGAGTCTTGACCATAGTCACCCACTCTCATTTGTATTTCAGCAACTGTCGACCTTATATTTCAATGGACATTTATACTTGATTCTCATTTGTATCTTGGCCATGACCAACCTTATATTGAGTTGGGTCTCACACTTGCTCTTATTTTTATTTCGGTCATGGCCAACCGTGGATTCTCATTCTTGACCATGATCGACCTTCATTGAGTTGGGTATTTTTACAACCACTTTTATTTGTATTTCGACGATGACTGACTTTCAATTGAGTTGGGGTATTTTACCCACTCTCAGTTTTGGCCATGGCCTACCTCATATTGAATTGTGTTTTTATTCTCCCACTCTAGTTTGTATTCATCATTTTTCTTTGTGGCCCTTTGTTTAGCTTTAGGGGGGGGTTGAAAATGGTGAAAGATTGGTTTCCAACCACGATTGACCCTATATTGCATCATTTATTATTATGAGGATTGTTCAAGGTTGACTTTTCACATGTAGGATCATAATCCTCTAGGGGGAAGTGCTCTACATCTTGATTTAGGTATTTATATGCCCACTCTCATTAGTAATTCATTCACCATGTGGTTCTTTTATTCTTACGAGAGTGATTTGCGTAAGGGTACCTTCAAGTGTTGTGCTCTCTCTTGTTTATGGGTTGTTTCTCTTTATGATTGTGCCCCTCTTAGTTGATTTCTCTTCAAGAGTCAAACTACTCTAATGTTAGTTTATTTTCTCTTTATTGCAGAGTATCCAAAATTCATGGTCCGAGGAGGTAGTTCTTGCAATTGAGGAGGAAGAGCCATCTTATTAACTTTGACCTAGTCTACTGCAACTCATTAAGTTGCCATTTCTACCAGGCAATCGGAAGAAGACAAATCGAGTTTCTCTTGCAGCTGGAAAGGAGTTGTGAAAGGCCCCCCCCCCCACACACACACCCCACCCTTTTCCACGCCCTTAGCCCCCCCCCGTGCTTTACCTTACTCCTATGTGACCACCTATAACGTCCTATACATAATCTCCCTCCCCTCTTCCTCTCAGACCCATACCCTGAATCTCCCTTTCCCCTTACACCCTTGATCCCTTACATCACATAGTATTCACTGACAACAAAACAATAAACAAGCATTGGAGCAATAGATGGTCCTTCTTCAAATTTTGCAAATATTTATTGCCAACAAATGGAGCAAGCTGCACAAAATCAATCAACAACAGAATATCATAGAATAGACATCGATCTTAACTTCGATAGCCTGGTAATCTCAACAAACCTAGTTTTATTAGTTGCCTAAATTTGTAGTTTCACCCCTTGAATGACATTTTACACATTGAAATTCTTGACCTTAAGAGCAAATTGGAAGAGATTAGAGCCCAACATGGCACCTTTAGATAAGAAATTGTGACACACATAATTCATTCGTGCAAGTGGTTTGAGGATAGGGCGAAGCTCCCCTCTCCTCTTGCAGTGGCTGAAGAAGTGGATAAGCTAAGCTCCTTTTAGAGTGAACCAGGCAGGCAAGGGAGTAGAATCTGGACCCTACACAGTTTGAAGCCATGTTTCTTTGGGACACCTTGGATCTTCTTGATGCGACTTTCGACATGGCTTTGACTCCACTGTTGCCACTCTTTTCATTTGGTTCAAGAATATGGTTGATCAACTTCCAACCCTTAGAGCTAGGTGGAAGGTATTCTCACTTTATGGCAAGATTTTCCTAGATGAATATCTTATTAGATTTTCCTAGACGAATATCTTACTAGATCTTAGGTCGTAGAGTTCAAATGCTCTAGGGAGCTAGCTATGGTGGCTCAAAAGTGTAAAATTTTCTGTTTCCCACCCCGGTTTTCAGTTTCACCTTATTTCTCCCATATAGTTAAATGCCCATTCCCATAGCCATACATTTAACAGACTGAAAAAATAAATATTGCTGAAAACACAAATTCTGGAAATTTTTCAGAGTGCTGGAAATTGCAGAAATAAAAAATCAGCAATTAAAACAGCCATAAAAACACATTTAAACTCAGTGATTTTTGGTCAACTTGACCCTGGAAAAACCCCCTACAACTCTTGGGGAAAACCAGTTTGAGAGCTCTTCTTTATTTCTGGAAAATGCCTTTTACAGAGAAAATATTTTCAGCAAAAAAATTAGCAAAACAGAAATTTTTCCAGCAAGCAAAACTTATCTGTTTTCAGCCCAAACGACAATCTGAAAACTGCTGGAAGAGCTGTATGGACCGTACGGATGTACGGACTGTACGGACGTACGGATGTACGGACCGTACGGACTGTACGGACGGCCGTACGGACTTGTACGGACAGCCCTCGGGAAAAGTGCAGAAAATCGCCTCCTCGATATTCGTGCTGAAAAATAATTTTTTTCCACTATTTTGCTCACAAAAACTGCCTTTTTCTGCTTGTTCTTTATGCTGTTCAGATTTGCTGAAATGCTGCCTTGGTGTGTGTGCCAAACTGCTGCCTCTTTCTCCTCCTTGTCCAGAAATCTCCCTTGCTCTCTTGCTCTCCTTCTCCCAATCTGCTCATGAAAGAATGAATGATCTTTTGCTCCTTTTCCTCCCTTAACCCAACCCTAAATGACTTTTGGGTGATCCCTAAATCCAATGGCTGAAATAGATTTAGATCAATGGCTGAGATTAAATGCTCATTTAAATCTCACTTTCTATTTTTTAATTCACCCCACTTTAATAAAGACCCACTTAGTCATTTATTTCCAAAGTCACTTTTCCTTTCTAATTTTTCATTGACTTTATAAAGTCACTTTAAAATTAGACTTAGTAACTTTATCACTTAAAGTCACTTTCAAATTAGATTTAACTTTATAAAAATTATAAAGTTACTTTAGGAGAAAAATTAAATTCTTTTGGACACTTTTCCCTAGGCCAAAGATCAAAGCCTTAGGGAACCACCTGTCCTCCGGTACCAAATTTCAACACTCCCTCTTACCGAGGAAGGTGTTCCTCACCACACCCATCTTGTCTCTGAAGTAGACATGCTTGCCCCGTGGTAAGGCTTTGGTAAGAATATCTGCAACCTGCTCATCAGTGGAAATATACTCAAGCTTTACAGCTCCCTTCTGAACATGGTCTCTGATGAAATGATATCTGATCCCGATATGCTTTGACCTGTCATGAAATACTGGATTCTCCGTGAGTTTAATGCAACTCTGATTATCACAGTAAATCACTGAAGGTCTCAACGGCTGACCAAATAAGCCAAACAACATCTTGCGAAGCCAGATGGCCTCACAACTAGCTAGACTGGCTGCCATATACTCTGCTTCCGCTGAACTCAGTGCTACTGACTGCTGCTTCCGGCTGAACCATGACACTACTGCTGAACCCAACCCAAAACAACACCCTGAAGTGCTCTTCCTATCAGAAGCACAACCTGCCCAATCAGAATCAGTGTATCCTGCCAATCTCACTCCATCTCCCTGCCTGTAGTCCAGACCATAATCCACTGTCCCCTGCAAGTACCGCAAAATGTGTTTTGCAGCCACCCAGTGAACCTTCCTAGGCTCACACATAAACTGACTCATCGTGTTGACTGCAAAACAGATATCTGGTCTGGTGTTGACCAAATACATCAAGGAACCAATCAGCTGCCTGTACAATGTGGGATCCACCAACTCGGAATCCGAAGCATGAAGCTTCTTCCAGTTGGTGATCATCGGTGTCGACATGGGTCTACAATCCTCCATGTGGAATCTGCTAAGGATGTCCACAATATACTTCCCCTGCCCCAGGAAGAAATGCCCCTCCTCCTGCCACACCTCCAAACCCAAAAAGTAATGCATCAAGCCGATGTCCTTCATCTCAAACTCCGCTGCAAGATCTCTCTTGCAGTGCTCTATGAGTCTCTCTGCACCTGTAATGATCAAGTCATCCACATACAGCACCAGAATGAGAGGCTCCTCACCAATCACAATAAAGTAAAGGTTCGGATCTGCCTCACTCTTTGTGAAACCCATCCCCTGCAAGTATGCATCTATCCTGGAGTACCAAGCTCTGGGAGCTTGCTTCAGGCCATAAAGGGCCTTCTTCAATCTGCACACATGGGACTCCTTCCCATGCACCTCAAAGCCCTGTGGCTGCTCAATGTACACCTCCTCCTGTATGAAGCCATTGAGAAATGCGGTCTTCACATCCATCTGGTGGATCTTCCAACCCATCTCTGCTGCTATCGATATAATGGAGCGGATCGAAGTATATCGAGCCACGGGAGCGAAGGTCTCCTCATAATCAACTCCCTCTACCTGTGAGAACCCTCTAGCCACAAACCTTGCTTTGAATTTCTCAATGCTGCCATCTGCAGCATGCTTTACCTTGTAAAGCCATCTGGAAGTAACCACGGATTTGCCCTCAGGCCTCGGCACCACCTCCCAAACATCATTCTTCATGATAGAAGAATACTCCTCCTGCATGGCCTCTCTCCAGACCTGCTGGCTAGCTGCCTCCTCATAGCTAGAAGGCTCAGAGTCAAGGATGCTGGTAACCATCGCCATATAGCTACAAAATCTCTCAGGTGGTCTACTCTCTCTGACCGGCCTCTTCGGCTCAGCAACAGATGTGGCATCTCTCAAGGTGTCCTGAAGCCACTTGGGCTTCCTCTTCCCTGAGCATGCTTCTCCCATAGGAGAATGAAACTCCTCCTCCTCATCCCCATCAGTAGCCTGAACTCCTGACTGTCTGTCTGCTGTCCTCCTGCCTGCACCTGAACCTGTAGAAGCTGAGGTACCGTGTGAACTGTCCATCAGTGGACTCCCTAGTGAACTGCTCTGTGAACTGCTCTGTATGCTGCCCGGAGCACCACCCCTCTGGCTCGGCGAGCCACTGCTCACTGATGGACCTGACATCCTCATAGATGTACCTCCGGATCCTCCTGATCCCTGCCCACTGGATCCCTGCGACTGACTCAACTGCTGCTGAGGGTCTGGCTGATCCAGATACTCTAACTCCCGTGACCTCCTAAAGGCCCTGTCCTCCTCGAACTTCACATCCCGTCTGACAACAACTTTCCTCTGTGCAGGAATGTAAATCCGAAAGGCCTTTGAGGTCTCACTGTAGCCCACAAAGATACCCTTCTCTGCGGTGGGCTCTAGTTTGGTCCTCTCCTCCTTGGGTATATAGGAGTATGTAATGCATCCAAGGATATGAAGATGACCAAGATCAGGCTTCTTCCCAAAGAAAGCCTCCTCCGGAGTCATGTGCCCCAAGGCACGATGCGGACTCCTGTTCTGCAAGTAAACAGCTGTGTTGCAGGCCTCTGCCCACAAGAACAATGGCAACCCCTGATCATATAACATGGCTTTGGCAGCCCCTATGATGGATCTGTTCTTCCTCTCCGCAACCCCGTTCTGCTGGGGGTTGTAAGGAACAGTGAACTCCCTCCTAATGCCTGCCTCTGCACAATAGTCAACAAACTCTCCAAGGGTGTACTCTCCTCCATTGTCCGACCTCAGGGACTTGATCTTTCGACCTGTCTGAGTCTCCACAAGAGCTCTGAACTCCTGAAACCGCTTGAAGACCTCACTCTTGGTCTTCAAGAAATAAATCCAGGTCCTCCTGGAGTGATCATCAATGAATAAGACATAGTACTCATATCCACTCAAGGAAACATGAGACATCCGACCGCTCACATCGGAATGAATCAAATCAAGTATCCCCGTCGCTCTGCTGTCACTGCTGGGAAAAGGGGATTTGGCAAACTTGCCCATCACACAACCTCTGCAAGTATCATGGTGATCAGTACTGAAATCTGGCACACCTGTAGTGATCTCCCGCAATGTCCTCAAGGCTCCATGAGACATGTGCCCCATCCTGCGGTGCCAAATCTCGCATAGCTCAGAACTGCTAGCTCTGCTGTCGGTACTACAGCTCAATGCCAAAGGGGGCTGGAATGCAAACTTGTACACCTTTGCATGGCGTACACCTATCACTCTAGCTGAATCAGCTGGAGAGCCCCTGGGATACATCAACACCTGTCCTTCCCTGAACAGTACCTCATATCCTCTGTCCTCCAACGCTGAGACGGATATGAGGTTCTTCCTCATCCCTGGCACATAAAGAACCTCTGACACCTTCAAGGGAGGTTTGGACTCCCTCTGAAATGTCACTGTCCCCACCCCGACTGCTCTAACAACTCTGTCATCACCGAGTACTACCTCAATATCAGTGCCACTCTCTGAAAGCTCTGAGAAGTACTCCCGGACTCCTGTCATGTGACGTGAAGCCCCACTGTCCACATACCAGATACCTGTAGATGCTCCGCTAATCGAGGGAAAAGCATGCTCCCTCTGAACCTGTGTGGCAGGTGATCCTGCACTAGAGGACTCACATGTAGTGAACGCAAACTCCCGGTCAAAACGACCTGCAAAGTCCTCAATCTCAGCTGACGCTGCCACATCCTGGGTCTTCCCCTTCTTCTTCTTCTTCTCCGGACACACAACTGCATAGTGTCCCATCTTCTGACAATTCCAACACTTCACTTTGGAATAGTCCTTTTGTGAGTTACCCTGTTTACCTTTACCTTTGCCTTTGCCTCCACCACCGCTTGTGGAAGCCTGCTTCTTCCCTTTGCCTTTCTTGCCTCCTGCCACCAGTGCTACGTCCTCATCCTGCTCAACTGGCTTGGCTGCCCCAAGCTGTCCTTTCCTGATCTCTGTCTGTATACAATCATCCCAAAACCTCTCCCATGTGGGAAGGGTCTCACGTGCACAAACCCCATCAGCAAAGTTCAACCATGAACGGGGGAGGCCATTCACTGCAATACGCACCAACTCAGTGGATGGAATGGCCTCTCCAATCGCTGCCAACTCATCTCTCACATTGGTAATCTTTGTGAGATATCCAGCTGCACTATCATTCCCCATCTTAATGTTCTTCAGCTTCTCCTTCAGGACCATCTTCCGGTTCTCATTGGTACTCTGGTAGAGATTGGACAATGCTGTCCACATCTCATGGGCATTGCTCTTTCCTCTCACATGAGGAATGCAATGGTCTTTGATTCCGTCTAGAATCAGCCTCTTACCCTTGTTGTTCTTTCTATTATAAGCTGCCAACTGAGTAGCATCAGTAGGCACAACAACAGGGTGCTGTGCTGTATGCACCATGATATCCCAGACTTCTGCCTCCTCAAAGATACTCTGCATTCTCTCCTTCCAAACGCTGTAATTTGTATGCCCATCCAACCTATCCTCCACCCTCAATCCCAATGACATCTTGCTGTCCTAAAACTGAAAAATAGCACTGCTGTGGTAAAGATAAAACTGCTGTTTATGAAAAATCGGCTTGCTGGAATTTTCTGAGTGAAAAAATCAGCAGCTGTATTTTTTCCTTTTGCTGTCCCAAACTGCCCTTCAGCGCTCAAGCTCCGATACCATGTAAAATTTTCTGTTTCCCACCCCGGTTTTCAGTTTCACCTTATTTCTCCCATATAGTTAAATGCCCATTCCCATAGCCATACATTTAACAGACTGAAAAAATAAATATTGCTGAAAACACAAATTCTGGAAATTTTTCAGAGTGCTGGAAATTGCAGAAATAAAAAATCAGCAATTAAAACAGCCATAAAAACACATTTAAACTCAGTGATTTTTGGTCAACTTGACCCTGGAAAAACCCCTACAACTCTTGGGGAAAACCAGTTTGAGAGCTCTTCTTTATTTCTGGAAAATGCCTTTTACAGAGAAAATATTTTCAGCAAAAAAATCAGCAAAACAGAATTTTTTCCAGCAAGCAAAACTTATCTGTTTCAGCCCAAACGACAATCTGAAAACTGCTGGAAGAGCTGTACGGACTGTACGGACGTACGGATGTACGGACCGTACGGACCGTACGGACTGTACGGACGGCCGTACGGACTTGTACGGACAGCCCTCGGAAAAAGTGCAGAAAATCGCCTCCTCGATATTCGTGCTGAAAAATAATTTTTTCCACTATTTTGCTCACAAAAACTGCCTTTTTCTGCTTGTTCTTTATGCTGTTCAGATTTGCTGAAATGCTGCCTTGGTGTGTGTGCCAAACTGCTGCCTCTTTCTCCTCCTTGTCCAGAAATCTCCCTTGCTCTCTTGCTCTCCTTCTCCCAATCTGCTCATGAAAGAATGAATGATCTTTTGCTCCTTTTCCTCCCTTAACCCAACCCTAAATGACTTTTGGGTGATCCCTAAATCCAATGGCTGAAATAGATTTAGATCAATGGCTGAGATTAAATGCTCATTTAAATCTCACTTTCTATTTTTTAATTCACCCCACTTTAATAAAGACCCACTTAGTCATTTATTTCCAAAGTCACTTTTCCTTTCTAATTTTTCATTGACTTTATAAAGTCACTTTAAAATTAGACTTAGTAACTTTATCACTTAAAGTCACTTTCAAATTAGATTTAACTTTATAAAAATTATAAAGTTACTTTAGGAGAAAAATTAAATTCTTTTGGACACTTTTCCCTAGGCCAAAGATCAAAGCCTTAGGGAACCACCTGTCCTCCGGTACCAAATTTCAACAAAAAGCTAGGGAAATGGGAAGTCATTAGGAACCTCAGAGCTATCATTCAGAATTCCTTCCCACTTAGGTAGGAACCTTGATCTAGAGGCTCCAAATGACGGTCCTGGTGGAAGAGACAAAAGGGCATTTGCATATCTATTAGCTACTAGAATGGTGGGAAAGATAGATGGGTGTAGGTTTGATGTATGATGCTCTTAGGTCACTGAACATCCTCTTTGTTGCCAAGACCCATGCAATCTTTGTTAGACCTCTATTAGACATTATAGGTTACAATTGGTTTTCAACTTGTAGACAAGAGAGATGCTTAGGTGGTGTTAGAGGTTTAGGTGGAGTTGTTTGTTTAACAAGGGACAACCTTCAGAGCATAGTTTCTATTGTAGCCATATATGAGTTTGCTAAGTTTATGTGGATTCAGGTTAGAGGCATAACCCCTTTTAGGCCCTAGTGTAGATCCAAACAACTACATATTGACCATGGCGGGTCATGATTTTTCTAAGATCTATGCCATTGTCCTTCATTGGAATCTATTGAGGAAGCTTGAGGGGAGACTCCTTAGAGCTAGGGTATAGGTGGGGTTTTGCTTTGCAAATAAAAATCACTAATCACATTCGTACACTCTAGACCATCGTTGACGAGGCATCATAGTCTTACACTCTAGACCATCATTGACGAGGCATGGCATCACTCTTTGAAGTCTATTGCTACTTTTTAGACGTTTAGAAAGCTTTTGATTCTGTTCCCTATGAGGCCTTGTCCTAGAGGCTTCGACATTTTGGAAACACTTACGACCACCATCATGTGCTTGTATGAGTATGCCCTTGGTCACTTATGTATTTTTTTTTCCTTGGGAAAAAGACGTAATTTTATTAATGAAAACAAAATTACATGTTGCATTGGCTAAGAAACATAACATCATCTAGTCAATGACTGATGATAATTAGAAACATACAGAGAGAAAAATAATGTACATGATGGGAAAAAAACTAGGCTTTTCTCCCCTTCTTTTTCTCGACTTTTTGCCATTCCCCTTGAGACGGCCCAGTAGAGACAAGTGCAAGCTAATTCCCAACTTCCTGTTTGGCATTGTCCTTGTCCTTGTCTGAATTGTTTGATGAGTGAATACGCTTGTTCCCATTGGTGTCCCTTTCTTCTGGTATCATGTTTGATTGCACCAGATGTCCGAGTTTCGGTTGGGTCTTGTGGAGTTTTCCCTGTGTTTCTGGTTTCGTTGGTGTCTAGTTATTACCCTTGGGTGAGGGTTCATCCTCAGCATCGCCCTCCTCCTCTTTGAGTTTCGGTGGGGGATATTGCCAACCTTTGGACTGTTTCCCAAAACTCTTCTTCCTTCGGATGTCCTTTTTAGCTTCTGGACACGTATTATGTAGGTGCCCTGTTTGCCTGAAATTCCTACATCTGAAAGTTGTGTTCTCATAATCTAAAATCTATGTCCAAATCTACTTGTTGTGGATTAGGTGAATGCTGTCCGGTAGGCCTTTGTTGTGGTCTACTTCTAAACATATAGGTGCAAAGGTGTAGACCCTTTCCTCCACTCGTTGGGTATCAGTCTTGATGTACTGTCCAATGCTGTTACCTATGCCTGCTAGGATCGGGTTGTCCTAGAAATGGAGGGGAATATTGTGCATTCAAACCCAAACTGGCATTCTGGAGATGACCATGGTATTTGCATCAAAGTCAGGAAACCAAGGAGTAGTGAAGAGTCCCATCGAACCCTAGAACCATGGTCCTTCCTATAAGATTTTGTGTCTAGCCTCAGATGTTGGAAACTTTACAATAAAGAATCCTTTGGAGCAGAGATGAATTTCACAATCTAATGACTAGTTAGTTAAAATCTAGTGAAAAAGTTCTACTGGTTTTGGCCAGAAGCAGTTGAAACGACATATAATGGCTTGTGATTCGAATGAGGCACAATGCTCATCTGTTTCTGGAGTGTCTATGTTTAGTTCTGGGGTGTAGTTTAGTTGCTCGACTATGTATGGGCTTGGTGAGTTTCCTACTTGTTTTGTTGGTTCTGTGGCTGCTTTTTTTCCTTGTAATATGTTCTTGAAGGATAGTCCCCCATTTAAGTGGTTTTGTTTTGATTATGTGCCTTTTGATGTGCTGCACCCAAAACCCCCACCTGCATTTTTGATTTTACTGGGTATCATAGCTCCTCCCCTGAGTCTCAAGTTAAGGATTATGGTGGAAACTGGTAAGATGTGATAATCCATTAGGAGCTAGTTATCTTGCAATATTCTGCCCCCATATAACAAGTTTTGCATATGCACAAGGTATCCATTTTTTGTGTGTGAAATATCGCTTCAGATGCATCACTCTGTTTGATGTATTCACCCAAATTAATAACGAACTCCCCATAGGGGTTTTTAAGAAAATTTGAAGCTAGTAGTAATTACCAGTTGCTTGGAGCCGATATCTTCCTTGTTGCTGCGAGGTTGTACTGCTTCAGATGTTCCATTTGTCTCCGTGCTTTGTTTGTTTCGGATGATGTAGCAGGATAGAACAGAGTGCGATCCTGTTGTGCCAGTTCGCAGGGCTCGTGCCAGTCCTGACTTGATGGTATGGAGGAATGTGTGGCAATCCCAAAATCGCAACCATTTCTCCCCTGTTTCCTCAGAAGACTGGATGCCCAACTGTACTGGACTCCCCTTCGGCATAGAGTCAGTGGGCAAGTATGAGGGTTGTTTCGGAAGCCCCTCCATCACAGCAAATTCGATAATCAAGGCATTCAGCAAGTCTAGGCATGGTGAAAGGAGAACGGACGGGTTCGCGGCACCATAAGGGCAGTGTCCACATTGTATGCCCGGAGAGCGGCACTGATGATGCCCATCGACTCTTTCCTTCTTAAATGCAGTAGCTGTTGCCGCCCACAACGACGCCTGTCCCGAGTCCCGACTACAATTGGTGTGTTCGGGTAAGCACATGCGTCCACTCCAGGAGCAGAGAGACGACACCAGCTGACTAGAGTGGGGGAGCGAGGGTCATGAAGCGGAGAAAGATTGTGAATGAAACCCTTTGTGAGTCCCATGCATACCCACATCCAGGTAGACCACATTTCTTTGGAGATACTGTAGCTTTGTGCACTCGCCAAAGCCCTGTTGCCTCTAACCCCAAATTTTCATTCGCGACCATCGAGGGGCAGAACTTGGTTATCAGTCCCAAACCCGCACCTCTCCACAGTGAAAACCTAATGCTCATGACTGCCATTTTTGTCCCTTTGGCGGTCCCTCACTTATGTATTGTACATGAGATGTTCAACTTTATTGAAGGTACCATTGAGTCAAACAAGGGCACCTTTTCTTGCACCCTTTCTTTTATTTACTTTTATGAGCTAGATTCCTTTTACATAGTCATACCTAGGATGGTGATGGGTCCCACCTCCGCCAAATCTTGACATCTATCTTGCTATTAGTTGATGATATGTTCCTCTTGGTCTTATCCCTGAGGGGCCTACGGAGATAGATGCTTTGGCACTCTTCAGCGATCTTCAATAATGGACAGTCAACATGGGTAATGCCAGGGTGATGATCTTCAATGGAGTGTAAGGGTACCATCGGATCACCATTTCTTTTGTAGAGGAGAGGAAAATGAGATCACGAGCACCTATAGGTCTTTGGGGATACAATTCTTGAGGTCTTGCTTTAGTCTTCAACACGTTCTTCTAGTCTTCATCGGTTATGGATCCTTATTTGTTCTTTAGAGGCAATGTTTTTGACACTATTCTTAGGGCATTCTGTCCAAGGTGCTCTTCATAGATTTCCTTGTTCGACCCACAGTTCTTTATGGCTTAAAGGTTTGGGGGCCTTGTTTACTCGAGGCTAATTGGGGTTTAGCCGAGAGTTCATATCCTTCTCCTTAGATGTAGCATCAAATGCAAGCATATACTATTTGGTGCTTGACCTTTTGGCTTGAGACTATTTTCCTCCTTGTTTCACGTCTACTCTACATTTGAAGTTTTGTTGACTCAATGGAGGGTCGAGCTTGGTATTTGTACTTGGCTTATCATGCATTGGAATCCATTGCCTTATCTAGCCTTTCCACTTATATCAGATGTTGGTTTGCAAGGGTCTCAAACCTTCTGGAGTTTGTTGGTATTTTGATGGATTGGCTTCCTCCATTCAAATACTCCTTAGATATGCCTAGCCATGTCTTTCCTACTAGGCATGAATTGAACATGATCATTTGGGATGACATTATAAACATTTTGTGCAAGCCACTTGGACAAACCCCTAAGGTAGGTTATGTTCCAAAGATGATGGCCTAAGGTGAGGGATGGTCTTGTTATCCAACCACCATATACAACTCATCATTGGGTGCACTTTCTCTTTATCCCCTTAGGCCAACTTCAAAGAAGTTTGCATAGACTTTGAGGTGAGACAGATCAACAAACTATATAGGTAGAGACGATGTGCCAACTGTGTCATCTATGCATAGAGGAGCCCATTCATGTTTTTCTACCTTATTTATTATAAGATCCATAGGAGGTTCCATTGTTTATTCAGGGGGAACTAGATCCTATCTAGTCTATTCAATTACCAAAACTAGAGATGTCCGCCCTAATACATATAGGAGGCCTTCAGGCTTCGTGTTGACATTTTCTAGTCTCTTCATAGACTAGATTATGCCTAGGGGATTTTTTCCTTTTTTTACAGCGCTCCCATTAGATAAGGGAACTAAGAGGCAAATTATTGACAACATTTCCTTTCATTTTAGATCAATATCGACTTGAGAGATCATCCCCCTTCTTTAGACATCCCAACAACATTGCTAGACTAGATTCCTTACTAGCAGGTAGATGAGATCACTTGGGTATCAATGTCTAGTTGCCTTTTCCAGACAATAGCCCGTTGGATGGCCTAGATCTTCCCCTAGCTCTTCCAGGGACGTTATAATAGTAAGAGTTTTCTTCATTCGCTGTCGTATGTTAGGAGAGATAAATCTAGTGGACCATGACTCTCTAGTCCCTAGATCTTTTCCTTCTCTATATCTCCCATACTAATGTGGCTGCTTGTACTTGGAGTTGAAAGTTTTTCATGCTTTAGCATAAAACTTAGTCTTTGGTTTAATTGTTTTTTTTTTCTTCTTCTTTGTCTCTTATTGTTTTTCTTTTCTTTATTAAATCTTGCTTCTTATATAAGAGATGTTTTGGTGCTTCTTCTTTACATGGACATCATTGTACTTACAATGACCTACTATTGTGTCATCAGTCGAGAATTAATAGAATAATCTTATCTTATCTATCTCTGGTGAGTCTCAACAGGAATTAGGTGGAGTTAAGTGAAGTGGTAGGTGGAATGTTTGGTGAAATTACATACTTCATAACACAACAATCACCAATTGTTCTACCCCAATGGACAAGTGTTTCCTTAGGTTAGATGGAAATCAAAATATAGAAGTATTGTATATCTTCTATATTTCCACCCCTTACTTTTTATTATTTCCTCATTTTTTGGGGAAATTACCTTCAATCTATGTTGTAGGCAGGGAAAGTGTGCCTTAAAAGCTGTTTGGGACCACTGCTTTGCTTGGGTGGCCTTTGTGCTTATATAATGAACCAAGTGGTTATTTGCTTATGTCTAGTGCTTTTAGTGGAAAGATCAAGCTAGGTGTTTCTAATTAATGGAAGTCGAAAACATCTTTCTCCAAGTGTGAAGGTTAATAGGCCTTTATTTTATTAACATTAGTTACATCACAAATATTGAGCTCAGTTGGTAGATCCAACCAAAATCAACTTGCAAGTGCCTCTTTAGAGTGGGAGATTGAAATACATAATACAAAAGTATTGTAGATTTTCCATCATTCCACCCCTTGATTTTAATCATTTCCTCCTTACTTCGAGGAAATGATCCCCAATTTATGTTTAGGTCGGGAAAGTGTTGCTTAAAAGTTGTTTGAGACAACTAGCTTTCTTGGGTGGCTCTTTTGCTTGTGCAACCAAGCAGGTTATTGTTCACTTGTGCCTAGTGCTTATGTTGCAAGGATCAAGTGACATGTCTTTAGTGAAAGGAAGCTAAAAACATCTTTTTCCAAGCATGAAGGTCGATATACTCTTAGTTGTTTGAATTTAGACTTAGGTCCAACCAATCAACTTGTTGGATGATATGATATGACCTCTAGTATATTGGTTTGAGCTTATGAGTTTGTTGATTTTTGGACCACTGTTTATCAAAATGTATCCATAAATGGTCGCCAACTTAAATTATTGACATGCTTATGCTTGTCATGAAGTGCCTTAGATTTGGGTCGTGTTTGCTAGAGTATGTAATGCACTCTTGCATGAAACTTGGCCAAGCTTTGAACAAATGAAGAATCTCCTATTGCCATTGGGATGTAGATTGTGAAAAGTAGCAATTGGAATCTCATAAGGTGCAAGGGGTTGGAAGCCATAACAAACTTCAAAGGGAGAATGCCTCGTAGAAATGTGTATTTCCCTATCCTAACTATGCTATATTGTCCCATTGTTTGTTTTGCTCATGATAGATGTGAAGAGCATTGACTAAGGTCTATTTGACAAACTTCATTTGACCATCGGTTTGAGGAAGAAAAGAGGTAGAAAACCTTAACTAAAAACTTGACATCTTCCATAAAGAATGCAAAAAATGATGGAGAATTTTGGGTTAGGGTTTGTAATGATGTTAAGTAGAAATCCAAATTGTGTTCATAAGTACTTAAAAAAACAAATATTTAGCTTGTTGAGCATTGACAAGGAATGGGAAAACCATTTTATAAAGTCTACAAATGACAACAAAATTGTAGTGATGTTGTTTCTATGCTTTGGGAAAATATTGATGAAATCCATGGGAAAGATTCATATGATCTGGAGGACATTGGTGAAAGTTGATATGTAAGTTTCTAGTTGAAAGGCTTGTATCCTTTTATTTTTATTTTCATTTGTAAATGCTTTAGATTTTTCGATGGGTGCTATGAACCCCACACCACATTAAAAGAGCACATATTACATCTTCTTGGCCTAATCATTGAAAAATGTCTTGCATCGGGTTTGATTAGGGTTTTCTCCAAGAGATCCTAGGAATTTCACTAATTTACCTTACCCATGTTGATAGTTAGGAATTCTTGTATCAAAACATAGAATAAATATTGATAGTTCACATTGAATCAACCAATTCCTAAAATTTTCAAAGATAAAGTGAGGGCCATATAAAACAAGGAAATTGGCATTTGACAAAACATGTGTTCTAAATGCTCAACAGTTAATTGGGAATATATAAGTAATTTTTTTTTTTTGAAAGCTTGTCTACATTGTTATTTGGCTAAACAATTGTGCTATGAAGGAAAATTCTAGGTTGTCAGGTTTACTTAGGACTTGTAGCTGGCCTAATCCACACTCACACGAGAGGATTTGAACACAAGGCTTAGTGTTAGTACAAGTTCAATCACCTAAAAACTTGCTACTATAGTCCAACCTATAGACAACATAATTTTTTTATTAAAATCGTAATTTAACTTAACTTTGGCATATAACATTTCTATGTGTTAAGGTTATAGGCATTGACACTACTCAAATTGCTACTTCTTTGTGAATATTAGGCAATGAAATCATTTAGTTATTTTGTTAAAGTAAGAATGTAGGCCATATTCAACTTACTGCTACTTCTAGTATCATTAGCTCTTAGATATTTTTTTAATAATACCAAAAGAGTTCATATCTAGAAAAATTGAATTAAGATGAACGTACCTACAAGAGAGGACACTTGTCATGAAATGCATTATACACTCTACAATATAACGGTCAACGTTGATGGGAAAGATTAACCCACATCATAATTCCTCCTTGAGTAATAGTTGTGTGGGTAATAGAAAATACTCTTGGTAGATTTCTGAGTTTGACACAAGCTAGGTCTAAAAGGAATCATCACAATGCATAAGTGTAGAGTTTGAAGCAAGCTTAGGTATGCTAGATTATGTAGTTATGGTGGACGTTGAAAGCACATCATGATCATAGTTTGTCTGGAGATAAACTACTTGAAGGATGCTTGCATAAATGCCAAGATCTCTTGGAGAAAAAGGCAAAAACAACAAACATAGAGGTTGGAATCACCATTAAATGATTTGTGAAGGGGCAACTACAAAAAAGGAGTTGGTGTGATCAAAACTTAGAACATCAACAAAGGTCCCAATCCCTTTGTTTGGGGTAAATGATGTAGACATGGTTTCCCTCATGCCAAAAGTGATTAGCTTCTCTTATGCATGTTATTATCATTGAAAACTTGTTAGGGAGGATGAAGAAGTGGCACATATTGGAAAACTTATTTGGAAAGGGAAACCATGTCTTCGTCAAAATTAGAGTAAGTGAGGTAGTTGGTTTTACTAGAGCTTCCATCACTATCAAACCTTCCAATTGAGTGGAAAGAAAGCATTAAGAGAAAAGGGCAAAGGTAGAGGCATAATGCATATCTAAAATTTATTAAGTAGAGAGGTTGAAATATGGACCTCGTTGACAATAGTTTGTAACTAGATATTTAGACCGAAATAAAAGGATTTTAAATTGAATATCAAACTCTCTCTTCCTAGTTAAGTGGATTTTTTTTTGTTTTTTGTTTAATTGTCTATGTATTAGTTTTTTGTTTCTTAATGATTGAAACCTGATTAGCCATCGAATTGTTTGACTCCAAAAACTTAAACTGGACCAAGGTAGGAGACAAATGGACCACAAAACCGCTGACCAAAAAAATACATTAAATATTCAAATTTTGGAAAAAACACATATATACATGCACATCCATATGAATCCAAACCATTGTATGCAAATATGCAAAATTTCTCATGTATATAGCAAGGGACATATAACCAAAATGGCACCGAGTGCAATCCATCTCTGAACCAAAATACATCAAAAGAGGATCTAAATGGCCTCTAGACTCCACAAAAATCATCTTACAACAAGTAACTACATATCATCAAAATCATTGCCTATATTAGGATCCTCATCATTAGTATCACCCTTTATGCCTTAAAATAAAGATGGAAAAAGCCTAATACGCCTAATAAGTGATTTTGGCTAAGGGTACATTTTTACTAGGGTCATGACTCATGACATAGGAGTTCAAAAACATTGAGGTACGTAGAGGGCTTGGTGTTCTTGATTCAATGCTAGTGCCATACTCTCATACATGGTGGTTTCTAGTGGAAACATTGTAATCTTGCTCGTCTTGAAATCCTAATAACTGTCAAGTTTGTTGAATTTTGAATGGGATCTAAAATCCTACTCTCTCCATACGAAGTCTAATGTGTTGGAACCATTATCAAACATCTTGAGACGATTAATGGTAATGTCAATAATTTTAGTAAAAGTTGACATTCTCCTTTATCTTTCCTTTTCTATCATTTTAAAGTTGACATTCTCTTTTATCCTTCCTTTCCTATCCTTTTACTTCAAGAATTTAATATTACCATTAATTACTAGGGTTAGGTTTTTTGCTTGTTCTTTTACTATTTTATTCCTTTAATTTTTGGTGGTCCCTAACTGTGATAATGTGGAACTGGCCGGTTCGGGTACGAAAGCACCTGGTTCAATATGGAATCGTTCTCTTCCAGTTCAAAAACGTGAATTGGATTGGTATGACTTCAAAACTAGTTAGATCGATTGTTTTTGATTCAATTTTGATATCACTGGTTTGCTGTGAATAATAACACATGGATTGTGGGATAATGACTGTTTATAAGGCATTATTTACATAAAAAAAAATTATCAATGTAAAATCCCACTTTGAGGTACAAGTCTCGGGTTGATGTGATGGTGTGCCCCCTTCAATTTGATACTAGTATCACTCATGATATTTATGGCATATTTTACTTGGGATTGTTGTTTATGTGATGTAATAATAGTCTACTACTACAATGACATTGGTATGATGGGATATTGTTCCACTTTAATACTTTATTCAAGGGTCATATTTACAAAGGGAGATACAATGGTAGAAATGGGAAGATTGTGCTTTACCTTCTCTTTCCCTCCAATCGCCCAAGGTTGCTTTGAGAGTATATAGTGACAAATTCTAGATGGTTAGATATTTACTAAATAGTGAGATTTATTATTGAATGCCTGATGCCATTTAGTTTCAACATGGGATTCCCCTTCATTGCAGTAAGAGAAGTGAGGTGCATTATGTATGTTGGGATGTATGATATTGCCACATGTAATGGTGAGTGGGTAACACTAATAAATGAAAATGGAAAAGAATTGACATTTGATGGCTAATTTAATAAAGGAAAAATAAAGAAAGCACTTATATAAAAGGAAAAAGTAAACTAGAGTAATCCATGAACCTTGAATCATTTAAGTGATGAGAGCTTTGCACTTGGGTTTGCTTTGATTCTTCTCGACACTTAATAGAGCCAAGCTTAAGATGAGTCTTTAATTAGTATAATATAAATATGTATTAACTAACACATATCTATTGTAACCTTGGATCTTTTTGTGATGAGAGGTTTGCACTTGGGTTGTCTTTGTAATCCCTCTCGCGGTTTAATATATTTGAAGTTAAGATAGATATGTGCTATAGTATTCACTAAATGTTCTTCATGATGCCCTATATTATGCCCACACTCGTGGAATTACTATTCAAGTTGTTCCAGGAGTTTGTGTTAGTTGATTTGCATCCTATAGATTCTCTATTTGCATCCCCCTTATCAACCATTGAATCGAGATAACGCTTCCCTAGGTGTTTTGACTTACAATGAATGGTGAATCATTGGTGGGGAGCTCTAAGATGGATGTAATGTTTTGCTCTTTGATGCTACCCCAACTCATGCAAGAATCACATGGCAATGGTCTATGAAGGGACATCCAAATGACCATTTTACTCCAATCAACTATGTAAGTTGATGCTTCAGAGTTTACCTCAAAGTTCAGGCTAAATAGTGGAAAGTGGGTGATATTGTTGTAGATTCGTACTAGAAGTGCTATGGTACCCATGGTCTCTTTATACTTAATGGGATGTCTTACTTCCTAGATTCCATAAAGTATGCCTCCTTTCCTCATAGGAATAATGCTAATGGTCGATTGTTTCATGGCTAACCATGCCGCTATATCTCAAATCCAAAATTTATTTGTCTATCCTCACTTTCTATCATTGATACATATTATTGTCATTTTCTTGGATGCCCCTCTCACTTCGCCTCCCTCAAGTCCACCTAACAATTTGCATGCTACAATTTTCTTTAATGGCTAGGGCTTATGCCAATTTCCTTTCACAACGTATCCCACACCTCTCTCATTTCTCATCCTTCATCCCAGTGATTGCCAAATATGACCTTTTATTTAAGATTTTGTGGGATGCTTTTTAAGACTCCTATCCACACACCATCCATCATGACATGCCAATTCATCCACCATGAAACTGTCACATGAACCATTGGTGACAAGGAATGCAAGGCTATAGCCTATACATAAACATCTCTATCTTGTCTTCACCAATGACCCACCATTCATCTAGTCAACATGGAGAGAATGCTATCATCTTAGACAACACAAGAAAATAGGTTTTTCATTGCTAGGCAATTTGAATTGCTTTTAGCCCTTTGTACTTCCCTAAAACCTTTTTGGCATACTCTCCTCCCTAGGAAATTTACCCTTCATCTTGGCATTGATTATCACTCTTGGTTTTCTCATACCATTGCCCGATATGAATTGCCAAGCCAATCCCCAATTCATATTACCTCCCCTTTGCCCTTGCACCTCTTGTTTTTTCTTTTCCATAGGAGACATTGAGAGCTTCTAGAATTTTAACATTAGTAGAGTTGTGGATGAGCAAGGTTTTTAGGTTGAGTCTCTCAAGTGCGGTATTGATCTTGTTACCACACAATCTCACACCCAAAGATGTAAACATCCAACACCTAGGTGAAGACACATAAAACTAGGAGGTGGACCATTGTCAATGCACCGACATTCCTTTGCAATTTAGACAAAAAGCAGACCTATGTTAAGGAGGGCTTCCCTGTGGTTGCTTGTTTCATTTTGTGTAGTATGGATGGGAGTGAAGAGAGATTAACAACAAATGAGAGAGAATTATAATGAAATGGAAATTTCAGTTCCTTGTTGCTTGGGCTATGGAGGTCAAGAATGCAATCTAGGAGGGCTATTCATCTAATGGTTAGGGGCTATAGATAGACATTACGGTATTCCCTAATAGCAACTTCTAACTTGGTAAGCAAGAGATCACAAGGTAGATGGGAAGGCACTCAGAAGCTCCATAACCAAACTAACTCAGTAGGAGAGGTTAAGCTTTACTCACAAAGGATGTTAGGGCTTTAAACCCCTTCTCTCCTGGATAAGGTGAGAACATTTTCCTCCTTTTTGAGACAAGGCATTTCGAAGTTTAGCATTGACAATCTATCCGATAAGAAAAAGTTTACTAATATGTTTAATAGAATATACATGTGACACAAAAATGATTGTACAAATATGAATTAACATGACTTACACAAATCACCTTCCTACCAAGGCTTGGAGCTAGGTTTCTCATAGATTCTTCCATTAATCACTAAGTTCCAATCCATGTTACAAATGGAGAGATCAAACTTATATAGGTTTAAGCTTGATCTCCCTTAGACAATAAACAATGAATTGTTTCCTTGGATCCATTAGTTCTCCCATGAATATTGATAAAATAGTCTTTTCTAATAAACCTCTTTCTAAAAGTAGAAAGAGTTTGTCGAGACACAAAATCTCCCACAATAAAATAATCCAGGAAACAATTCTTAGTGAAGTTTATATGTAACTAACTTCTATAGCCAAGCCAAACAATAACAAGCAATGGAGTTATTTATAACACTTGCTAAAAATAGGCAATGAACTAATAATCTGCTCAACTAATTCACCAGAAATTGTATAGAATGGTTTTCCTCAATTGGATTTGGTATTTGAAATGTCTATAAACCAAGATCAATCATGTGTCGTTGATTTGTGCACGAGAGAAGATCAATGTATGAATTAGGCTGCTGGCTTGATAGAATATTGTGGCCCCTTTGGTTTCAATTGTACAAGCTAAACAATAGTAGATGACCAATAAAATCGATGGCTCCTTGAATTAATATATGGCTCAAGGCTACACAAATGGTGGCTCACATATTGGAAGAGGGGGGGGGGCTCCATGGCTTAAGTAGCTCATAAATTTTGCATGTGCTAGAAATAAATTGAAAACCCATCTTTTTGCTTCAGTTGGACATAAAATGATGACTTATGTAGAGTCCCACATAAGCATGTATCGGCCACAAGTACCATTTCATAATCTTAATTGGTTAACAAGGTAAATCGTAGCACAAGTCTATTAAAGGGGGTGGCCCATATGTGCCATCACATAATGATTTAGCTTGGTGACTAAGACAAAGGGAGGCCTCATGCTACAATCATCTTGTGGCTTCAAGTAAATGTATGGCATCCATCATCCATGAAGGCACAAATAATAGGGATGACCTCACCCCTAAAAGATGTATCATGAAAAAGGTGGCTTCAAAGATAGATCAAAGACAAAGTGTGCTGAATGTTACATATATGTTATCTTCATATAATAATTAACCGAAGTCAAGTGCACCCCCATGATGAGGATCAACTCTTTTCTTATGATAATGTAAATTGTCTTCATATTTGTGCATCCAATGGTTGTGCAAGGTTTTAAAAAGATGTGGCACATAAAATATAAATAATAATAGGCTTGCCGCCAAATATGTATCACGAGCCTTTAGTATAACACAAGTTTTAATTCTCCACAACACATGTGCCTTCCCCATGGTCTAAGGTGCAAAATGGATGCCCCCCTTGAATAAATTTTCCACCACATTTGTTCAACTAGTGAGGATGACCATTAGGATTATCTTCTAGTGATACTCCACCATAAGCTAAAGTCATGGAGCTTAGTAATAAACCTGCCATCATGAACTAGAATCACGTCGTGTTGTCACTTTGATCCTTAGTTCCACAAGTGAAATAGGTAAGTACTAGGCTTAGCTAACCATGAATAACATTATCCACCAATATGATGGCACCAAAGATAATGTCACTATTGTCAATATAAACATAAGTGTAATGATGAAGAGCAAAGTAGGAAACAAAACAATCCGCCACACAACCATTGAACCAACATGTAACAACCCATGCAACACCAAGATGAAGTAAAAGGATTCACAATCCTCACTATGCCCAACCAAGACGCATATTAAACCCATCAATACCCCTGCACATTACCCTTGAAAGACTTGTCATGTGATGAGAATCATAATTTACCACTCATGCCAATATGAGGGGCAGCAACTTCTCTTGCTTTTCATATTGCAATCTCTTTAATCATCTAGTATGCTTTGGATTCCCTCCTACTTGGTCACAACATATCATGTTTTCTGTATTCAAATTTTTGGACATTGTGGATCATTGTAACTACCACATCATTGTGATTGGGCATACTTGTGCCAAGCTTTATGTTATGATCCTAAACATATGGTTTTTTGAAAATCTTAGAGGAAAAAACAATACCAAAGGGAAAGCAAGCTTCAAGAAATACCATCAAACCATTGGCCACATTTTTACACTTTATGCCATCATTGAGGAGGCTAGGAAATGTTCATCCAAAATTTTTTGTTGCTTTGTGGGTTTTTGGAAGGCCTTTGAATCTTGATTATGTTTTTAGTGATTCCTTGTTTCAATGAATTCATAACTTTAACATCTTTGAGTCTCTCATTATTAGGATATATGAAATTGGTATTGGTTTTCTTTGCATGAAAGGGTCTTTTAGATATTGTTAGGAGCACTATAGGGGTTACGCAAGAGTGCCCCCTTTCATTGACCTTGTTTGGGATTTCATTGATGAGCTAGAGGCTCACCTCAAGGAATAAATACATATTGATGATTGTTGTCTTTTAAGTCATTGCGTCGAGAGGTGCTCTCCAGCCCAATATGCAAGAGATGTTGTAATGTCCTTTCTTGTAAACTTTTTGACTCGGTCAAATTACATAACAATAAAAATAAAAATAAAATTAAATAAAAAGATTAATGTAATGTAATGTAAACATTTTAACTCCGTCAAAATAAAATAAAAATAACCCTAGGTTAAAATAAAAATTCTACAACATTATTTTTTTATTATTAATTTTTGTTGAGTAGTTACTTTGATTTGGTCAAGTTACTGGTGGTTTTTGAGCTCCAAGTTTATGAGAACCCATGGTATTACCCATGGTATTCATGTGGAATATAGCCTATTTAAAGAGGGGAATTACACCAGCCTAGATCCATCTTAACTCTAGATCTACCAAGTGCTGAGAGGGATCAAATTTCTCAAGATAGAAATATCTTAAGATGAAAAGAGATTTGATCCCTCTCAGCGCTTGGTAGATCCAGAGTTAAGATGGATCTAGGCTGGTGTTTTTATTGCTCTTCTCTTGTTTGTAGATGATATAATTATCTTAGCGTTCTCTCATGAGGGCCTACAAAAGCAATTTGATAGCTTTGCTAGTTTTTGTGATCATAGATAGTTGGTAGTGAACCTTAGCAAGATTAAGGTCATGATTTTCAATGTGTTTGACATCCTATCATACTAACACTTAGTTAGAGGGAGCAAGATTGAGGTCACCACAACTTGTACTTATTTTGGGTCGAATTCACTGGTCCCATATTTAGTTTGACACATGATGTCTAGCCCCAACTCACTAAGGGGTATGAGTTTCTTTCTAAGTTGCATGAAATGTGGAAAACTATATTAGTTTCCAAAATGGGAGAACCTAGAAATGTGAACCCCCCAAAATTTGTGGGGAAAACACTACACACACACATATATACATACACACAAGCATATATATAATAGATATATACATATAGATACATATTGTATTTTTTTAACTTCTTTTTTTAAATTGTGCATTATATTGCATGAAAATAAGCAAAAAAAAATAGAATGATATGCATAAATGGCACTTTAGAAGGGAACCCATGTCTGTATTAACTTCCACAAATGATTACTTGATGCAAAATCCCATATATTGGTGTTGTTGACTAATGCGAATCCCACACCCTCATATATGATAGAATCTAGTGGAAATAGTATAATCTTATGAATCCTGAGATATTGAACACTGTTATGTCCGCTGAATTTTGGATGGGATATGGAAGTCTACTTTCTCCATATGAAGTTTGATAAGGGTGGGACCACCCTCAAACATCTTGGAGTAATTAATGGTAATGTTAAAAATTTAAGTAAAATAATAGAAAAGGAAAGACAAAGGAGATTGCCAACTTTTATTGTAAGAATTAATATTACTAGTAAATACTAGGTTGACAGACTCCTCAAATCTTACTTCATTTTCTTTGCTTTTCAAAATGAAGGGAAGACAACAAAAATTTTGGTCTTGAAGTGTCAATGATGTGGACATGGTAATAACTTTCTATGGGTCTCACACAGTGTTCCACGAGGATGCGGCCCCCAGGGTCGGGTGCGCATACCCCTCGCACCCCACGCACTCGGGACGGGGGGACGTCTGGGGAAACGTTTCGCCACGTCCCCCTTTTGGGAAGAAGTAGGGGGGGATGTTTCCCTAGTGTGGGGGACGCGACTCCCCAAAAGGCGTCCCCCTTCAAAATGGGCTATGTGTCCCCCCTTAAATTTGCTTGTAAACAATGATTTATGACAGGGGGAACCTAATATTTGACCAAATTGCCTTACTAATGCTATGCAATTCATGGTAATGTTAAATTCTTAAAGTAAAAGTGACATTCTCCTTTATCTTTCATTTTAATCCTTTTACGTAAATTTGTAACATTACCATGAAATGACTCAGGATGTTTGAGAGCGGTTCCGACCTCATTGGATTTCATATGGAGAAAGTAGAATTTTAGATCTCACTCAAAATCCAGCAGACTCAACAGTTTTTCAGGAATTCAGGATTCGATGGATTTCAATGTTTCCATTAAATTTTGTCATGTACAAGGGTATGGAATTAGTATTTAATCAAGAGCACCAAGCCCTCTGTGTACTTTAGAGTGACTTTTAGACCTTTCACTCCATTGTTTTTTAGTTTTAGTTATATCAATTTACTATTCCAGTCTTCATATTTCAGTATCTATTATAGTCTATTTTGCTTAGTATTAATTAGATTCTAGAATGATGAATGATGAATTCTAATTTTAATTCAATTTAGAATCTAGAATGATGAATGACGAATTTGATTTTTAAATCAATTTAGACTATACAATGGTGACTAATGAATGATGAATATGGATCAAAGTATTTTTATTGAATCTCATGGTCTATGGATGAATCATGTATGTATTAGTAAGGATGATGATTATGGATCAATGTATTTCATTATTTAATTCAATTATGTATGTATCATTGTATTTATGCTTTCACTATTGAATATGAATTTGAAATATATATATATATATATATTAAAAAAGAAAAATAACTATATACCTTGATGTCCCCTGTCCCCCCTAAATTTGCTTAAATTTGAGGGTACTCCCACACGCCCCCCCTGTGCATCTCCCCGTCCCGGAGTCTTGGTGGAACATTGGTCTCACATGCATCATGGGCATTTGGGTGGACTTGTAAAGTTAAAAAAGAGTGCACTGAAAATGTTGTTTGAAATCGGGAGGTTACTTGTTATATTGTATGACATTTCTAGATTTGGAAACATGATAGTATTGCTAGTGGCATTTCATACTTGTTTGGGCATTTTCATTTGTTTCTACGACTTTGGGACCATTTAAGGAAATAAATAGCCCTTCCTCTTAGCCTGGAGGCAAGAGTGAGGTTGCTGATACTATAGGCCATCCCACAATATATACTCACTAGAAAATAATAGATGGCTCAACTAAGTGGATGCCCTCCTTGTGGGCTTTGACCTAGTAAAAATGCAATAACAACTCCCATATCTGATCTAACAATCTTCACGAATAGTAAATATGACTTTTTCCACATGTGTGCTCTCCAAGAGATGTGTTTCATGTGTCAACCGAGTCTCAAAATCAAACAAGTGGTCAAAGTGGGGCAAATTTTTTCCTATGGCACATCTTAAAAACACCATTATTGTGTCCACTGTCAACTTTTGCTGGAATTTCTATTATGACCACATTTTGGAAATCCTGTGGCCATTCTACAGCTACCGGTGTTGATCTGATGGAATTTTAGGCACTATGTGGAAATGTAATTACTCTTGAAGCTAAGCTGCTCTTAAAATTTGCAATGGAACCCCAAAGTGGCTCTTCTCAGAATGCCTAAAGCATATCACAACTCCTAATGCAATTGTCACAATGCAAGGCATGGACTCAACTCCCAGGGAACACAGATCCCAATGCAAGTACACAACTCTCACAGTAGTCACAATGCTACATGTACAATAGAAAATAATAGATGGTTCAACTAAGTGGATGCCCTCATCAAAAGAGCAATAGAGGAGGTCAAATCAACAACTAATTCCGTCCCTTGGGGAGCTTGACCTGATCAAGATGCAATAACAACTCCCAAATCTGCTCTAGCAACTTTCACAAATGGTAAGTATGACTCTCCCCATATGTGTGCCCTCCAATAAATGTGTTCCCCATGTGAACCATGTCTCAACGTAGTGGGATGCCTTTAAACGAGTGGTCAAAAAACGGTGAAAATTTTCCTATGGCAAATTTTAACACCATTATTGTGTCAATTCTTGCTGGAATTTCAATTATGACCAGATTTTGGAATATTGTGGCCATTCTACATCTTATTGGTGTTGATCTGGCAGAATTTTAGGCACTCTGTCAAAAGATAACTACTCTTGAAGCTAAGCTGCCCTCAAGATATGCAATGAAACTGCAAAGTAACTCCTCACAGAATGCCTAATGCATATCAGAACTCCCACTGCAATTGTCACAATGCCCAAGGCATGGATGCAACTCCCAAGGCAAATACATGGATCTCAATGCAAGTACACATCTCAAGGTAGTCACTGTGTCCAAGGCATAGTCTCTGAAGGTGGGTACACATATATCAATGCAGATACATGGATCCCAATGCACTGGCATGGATCCCAAGGCAGTGTCAAGGACTGTAATGCAAGTACACAAATATTGGGGTAGGTACACAAATCTCGAGGCACAGATGCAACTCTTGACACAAGTACATGGATCCCAATGCAAGGCACCTCGATGTATGTTATGTTAGGCGGTAAACATCAAGTGACATCTCCTAACTTTTGAATAACTCATCAATTTTTATACACTTGCTAAGTTCAACCATGGGAAGACAGTATTAGTCTCTATTACATGTGACAACTCCTAAAACCAAGAGGTATTTCTTAGGACACTAAGTTAGGAGTATGTGATATGATGGAATGTGATGTTTTTTTTTCTAGTTAAGACTAACCTAAGTACCCACGGGGATTTGAACCGGTGACCTATCGCAAGGAGTGCCTTAACAGTGCACCCATTCACCATCAATCCAAAGCCCCGTGGGCGATGGAATGTGATGTTAAGGAGTGGAGAAATTTTAAATTGACTAGATATTGATTGACAATTTGACATGAGTGCCTTTAAAGAGAGGAAGTGTTAAACATTGAGTTACCATTCCTCAACACTATTTCTCACTGCTGCTCCTCCTTCCTTTTTCTTCCTTTTTTCTTTTTTATTTGGTCCCTTTTTTTTCGGTATGCATTGTTGAGCATGGGACTTGGGGCATTGGCACAGTTCAAGCTTTATTATTTGGATTTTTCGTTTTAGCTGCTTCAGTCTTTAACTTTTAGCTCTTAAGATGAGGCTTTGCTACATGGGACTATTAAAGATAGGTCTTGATGTATGACATATGACAAGCCACCCATGAGTAGGAATATGATGAATCTGTATGGGTGTGAATGGGAAGATGAGGTGTATGTATAAAATAGTTAGGGGATATGAACAAGCTACACCTATCTTTAGTGGCACAACTTGACCACAACTTGACTCAAAAGATGATGATACTTATGATTTTTTATCTAAAGGATAATTATGAGCCACCATGGTATTCCTAGTTAAAAGATAAGAATTTAGACTGTTACAGTACATTATTAGATTAAACTGATGTTCACCATGTTCAAGCCCAGTATAGGAAACACTAACACCACATAAAAGATGAACCTGTACACCAAGAAACCATAGTACACAACTGATGAAATCAACTAAAACCAAGAGGTGCTATCACCATGTGTACCATTTGCATGTGCAACTGTCAATGTAAATGTGTGAGATCTCTAGTGACAAGCTGATATATCATCTACTGGGCTAGTCCACTTTGTGAAATGAAGCCATCATGTGGTAGAAGTGTATGAAGGATGTTGACAGTCTGCTTCTGAATGACCAAGCAGGAGTGCTCACATCAAGTGTGAATTAGAACATCATGTCACTGGAAGAGTGACATTAGTACTAGTCACCCATATGTAATCACAATCTCCTCATACCATATGAAGGGGAAACCCATTCCTCTGTGGGAAAAGGGTTGGTGAGGTAAGGCTTTCACTCATGGGGAGATTTATGGGACAGGAACATAGGTAGGTGGTTATCTTGGAGATATCTTAATCATTCTCAAAGGATTTAGGTTGTGCTTTGGAACACTTCCACTGCATTTTGTCAGGTATTTGGGGATTTCTGTTTGTCTAAGATAAATATAGATACTGATGGGTCTGTTAGGAAGAACTGGAAATGGCCTTTTGAAAAACCATTTAGGGACAAATTAACCAAGGAGATTGTGCTAAATTCAACAAGCTTGTTCAATGGTAGATCATCTTAATAAGAAGTTGAATGTTCAACACAAGAAAGCAAGTTGGATCATGAAGTGTCATGGCATTTGGAAGTCCGGCCCCCCTTTTAGTTTTCAAGTATTTTGGGTGGCGTAGTGTTAAAGGATCAATTACATCACACTGGCCTTACAAATGAATGTAGTGTGGTTTGTCACAAACTTGAAACGAATTGCTGCTGAGTACAATGCTCTATTTGTTTCTGCCCTTTATTCAAAAGGGGTCATTTCTGGGGGCACATTGGTAGTCTGACATGCAGGCAATGGTATATGGAATGTGATAAGGTTTGCATGCATCTCGTTCTTACTTCAAGAAATTAACCATTTGATTGATTACCATCACCATCGGTTCATCTATTCATAGGGTGTTGCTTTTGGTTTTTAAATGGGAAAAGTTAATAAATTGTATGTGGGAAGGAGGTTGAGCTTGCTTCTCAAAGTGATTAGGAGAGAGCTTAGTTTTGTCATGGATGGACATAGGGGGCAGAATAGTGGCCAAGTCATAGTAGTCGCACCATGTTGGGTTGGTTGAAAGTGATAAAGGAGAGGGTTACAGAAGGACAGAGAAGGCAGAGAGAATGCAAAGATCAGCAAATTCCATGTATGATAGGCTGAAGGACATGGAGGGATCCAATATAATCGAGAATCAAGATGTAGGATAATTTTGGCTAATGTATGATTGACCACATTCCTCCGCCCTGAATGTGGAAAACACACTCAACCCTTGTATCCCAACATTCATGGCTGTGAAAGATTGATTGAGAGTATTAATAAATCCTGAAACTTATAGAGCTCTAATTGCCAGTTGGTATTGCCCAAATCAGTTGCTTGTTTTGTGGAGTCATTAGAATGACTCTTTTGGCAAAATTCTAAGTGGCACATCATCTGAAGTATAAAGTTCATCTTTGTCACATCATGATAGGTTTTTGTGATGAACTCATCAGGGTTTCAAAGTTCCTACCAGAATGAAAATGCCTTGCATGCAGAATCATAATCTGTAAGAGTAGATCCAAACATTAGTTTTTGCGTGTATGGATTCTGGAAGATGGCTTAGGACCCTGTTAAGTATGGGAGCAATCTGCAGCATGAGTGCCTCTTCTTGACAGGCCCAAGCTAAGCTGGATTCAATAATGTTGAATGTATGTAAGTGGTTGGTAAAGAATAAATCTGTGAACGCCTTTGAAAGAGGCATGTTACTCTGTTTAACCTTGTAACCTTGAAACTTGGCTCAAAGCTCTAGTTTCATGATGTAAAGTCAAGAACTGCATAGAAACGGCTAAATGTGGGTAAGGCATTTTCATTGATTTGGTACAAAATGGATTTCATGATTATGTATTGAGCCTTTCCACTCTCGAGTCTCAAACCAATGCTGACAAACCCCTAATGCTAGAAAAACCAATAATCTGTCATCTGCTGGGATGGAGTCACAGGAATGATCCCACAATTCTAGAACTGTATGACTGCATGAACTATAGAACTGTGTGATCCCACATGTCGAGATACAGCTTGAGTGGGCCTAATGGTTAAGAGCATGTGTTTCCTCTTAAGAGGTCACAGGTTCAAAACCAGAGGGGGTAGAGTATGTATGCCTTCGTAGACTTAGCAGTCAAATCGCTGCGCGGAGGTGGGTCCCTTGTCCCACAAACAAGGGGGTCTCATACACCAATTTGGTGTGTGTCTTGGCTGTGACCTTAAAATTGGAGAATAATAATAAGAATAATGCTTTTTAATGTCTTTGAAGAGCAGGATATAGCTTAGAGTTGGAGAGGCAAACATGGAGAGGCAAATATATAACGATTAGCATATGACTTCTGCATTTGTGTGCTTGTCTACTTATCGTCATTGTGCTACCCAGTGTGCCCTTGGTGGATATTTAAAAAAAGGGAATTAAATATAGTTGGGTCAATTCATTTCCCACTAATCAGCATACACATACTTATCCACTTTCCCAATGTATATGTCTGTTCTGAGTGCTATTGTGCTTGATTACTACTCGGGCATAATACAAAGTTAAGTTCATTATTCACATTTATATTCTGTTTGTTGAGGTTTGAGGCCATAACTACATTAAAAATTGAATAACTTTCTTTCTGTTTTTGAAAATTTATGACATTGTGCAAGGCTAGGTTGTTAAGTTTCTGTTTCCAGTCAAAGTACTGAACCTACTAAAGGGTCCCTTCTGATGATTCCACTATAGAATTTGCCTTTTGTATTGGCTTTCTAAATTGCTTATGTTAGAGGATTTTTTTCAGTTGGAATCTGACCATGGTGCTCCACCTCAACAAGCTTGGAGGCGAAGGCTTAACAGCCATGCAAATATTTTGAAAGAGTTCAGTGTGACATTTATGGAGGCTTTGAAGATGGTACGAATGATATTTTTTCTCTATATTCATCAGAAAATATACCAGCTATATCATTAGGTTTAATACTTACATTTGTCACTGGGAAATAAACTATTCTGCTATAGAAAAGGAGTGTCATTGTCAACGTTTGGTACTAATGCTATTTAACTACAAATCTGCATTGACAGGTTCGACTAGGGTTTCGCCTTTGGACATATGTTAAAGAAGAACGCTCTCATGGACGGGTAATTTTTTTGTAATCTGTTAATATTAGAGACTGAACTTGACAGTATTTAGCCATGCTGGTATGCAGGCATAACTATGCTTATGCTCATTTATGGATTGATTTGTAATGAAATACAATTATTTGGTACTTATTTAATTTCTTTTTGTGGTAGAGTGAGTTTCAAAATGGCAATTGTGTTATTTCTTGTCTCTTTTACTTTAAAGTTTACTACTACATGAGTGGGGCATAAGTTAAACCATGGGGTTATCGTTGTAAACAGATCATTAGGAAGTCGTTTTCAGAAATCCTAATTAATAGAGTGAATGGTTTTGTTCCCCAACTGTTGTGTATGTCAGACCTCTGTGTAAAGAGGCCACCCATTTGAATTGAGTTATTGTGACATGAGTAACACTTTTGTATACTGTGCATCAGATGCCCATCACTGTTGAACATGTATATATAAGTACCTATGACTGTAAGTTAAATAAGGGCTTCAATGATATTTTGTGTTCATGTGAATGCTGTTGTGGTATTTCTTCTTTTCTCTTCTATCCATTATTCACAGTGCACACATATTGTGTTTTAATTAACTCTGTTCAAGGTTGTTAATCTATACTTGTAACTTTGTGTGTATACATGCTCAACAGGGAGCTAACAACTATTTAATGTTATTGCAGAAGGCACCAATTGACCCATTTACACGAGAGCGTAGTAAACCCTCTGCATCTCAGGGAGTGCCACTTGGTGGGATGGGGTATGTGCAGCAATCATGCTGCTAATGCCTTGTAGATGCATAATTATTTTCTCCATTGCTTTTGCATATATATTTATACAATCAATGTGCAGGAGTGGTAGCATATGCAGAGGATTCAGAGGAGAGTTCAGACATTGGCAAATGATACCTGGGATGTGTAAAGCATCTCCGGTGCTGGCAAATCAATTTTCAGTAAGTTTTAGAACTTTTCAAAAGTGTTTTTACCTGTTGATAGTTTTATTGTTACAACTGTTCCTCAACACAATAACAAGAAACTGTACACTTTTCAAAGATCATAGTCTGGCTTTGACTAAGGAAATGATAGTTTAACCATATTGAAATTTGACTGAATGGAGGGTGCATGTCCTAGTAGAGAGTTAGCAACTGGATTATTTTACATTTTTTTTCGCCCAGGCTTAAGATCTAGTTCTTCTTGGATTGCTCTAAGAAAATGTCACAGTTTCTCATTACATTTTTAATCCTTCACAACATCTCCACATCTCTGAGTTTAGGCACCTGCATCTGAGATACTTAGATCTTTCCTGTCACACTTCAGTTATATGTTACTGTGAGAATGATTTCTACTAATTGCTTATTGATGACAAATCTTAGAATCTATTAGTTGTTCTAGGTTTTTCTACGTTGCACGAGTTTCTGGAACAGGGGAATGTTGGGAAATTGGGTACGGGTGTTCGGACAATGTAAATTAATGATTGACAAGCAATATATGTTGAAAGAATGTAGCTAGGTTCGGTCTTCATTATTGTACTTGAGTCAATATGATATATTTGTAAAGCAAAAATAATTTTTATTATTATTAAATTGACTTGTTAAAGCACGGGTTTCATGCTTGGGTCAATTATAGGTCGAGCCTCCATTGTAGGCTTTAGATTGTGTTGTCAAAGTCATTTATTGGTCAAAGACTCCTCCATCAAGTCATCCTCTTCAGCAAAGTCATCAACTTGGCCTCAAATAAATTATATTCAAGTCGATTTCCTCAAATATACTCATGTCGGCCTAAAATAGAGACACACCTCTTCACGAAGTCACGTCGGCTTATAAATACAAGTGTGAGGACTTCGCATAAATCACAGAAGTACAAGTTCGATCATCTCTGAAATAAAATTCGGTTATCACAAAAGTTCTTTTGGTGCAATCACAGTGAGAAGTTCAGATCTCAGTAAGGTAGTTTTGGTGCAATCTCAGAGGAAAATTTGGTGCAATCACAGTGAGAAGTTCAGATCTCAGTAAGGTAGTTTTGGTGCAATCTCAGAGAGGAAAATTTGGTGCAATCACAGTGAGAAGTTCGATCTACAGGAGCTCGGATTAGGCACAGGAATGATCTCGCTGCTACCACAGTAACCATAGTTTGGTGTTTCGGTGCTACCACAGATTGATGCTATTACAAGATGGTTTCGTTGCTACAATGACAAGGTCTGTCACAGTGAAGATGCTGCTACAATGACAAGGTCTAGGTGCAGTGAAGAAGGTTTCGGTGCTGCCAAAGTGACAAGGTCTCACAGTGAGATGTTTTCGTTGCTATCACAGTGATAAGGACTCGGTGCTCTCACAGTTACAAGGATGACTTGATGGAGGATGTCTTGGTTCTAGATTGTAAGGGTCTTGGTTGTCTCATCTTGAATCTACTGAAGGAAGAATTATGACTGGTTTTCCCCAAGAGTGGGGTTTTGCCGTGGCAGCGTGCCTACAACTTGTGTTCTCTTTTATTTGTTGCTTGGCATTAATCTTGATGATAAGAAAAGATATATCAAAAGATCAAAGATCTAATAATAATAACTACGTTACCGGATCCGCTGAGGGCAAGAGGTGGAACCACGGATCCCTGAATCCGAAACTGGTACGGATACGGATATGCTATGATCCGCGTACAGTCAGTTAGTGACTTAGTTAGTGACCATCTGCCAGCTTATATATATATATATAAATTTAAATAAAATTACGCGTAGTTTTTTAATACCATCTGCCCGCTTATATATATATATATATATATATATATATAAAGATTTAAATAAAATTATGCGTTATGTTTTTTAATACCATCTGGCATATATATATATATATATATATAAAGATTTTATTAAGATTAAGCGTGAAATTTTTTAATACCGTCTTCCCGCATATATATATATATATATATATATATATATATATATATCGATAAAGATTTCAATAAAATTATGCGTCAAGTTTTTTTAATAACCTTTCAATATAAAGATTTCTGATTTAATTAAAAAGCTTATTTTGAGGTTAATATATATGTATAATAAAGCTATTTTAAATCAATTTGTTTTTTTAATAAGCTTTCAATATAAAGATTTCCGATTTAATAAAAAAGTTTATTTTGATGTTAATATATATATATATATATATATATATATATAAAGTTATTTTAATTTATTTTGATGTCATATTTTTTTAATACCATCTGGCATATATATATATATAAGCTTTTTAATACCATCTGGCATATATATATAAGGATTTTATTAAGATTACGCATGAAGTTTTTTAATACCATCTTCCCGCATATATATATAGATTTCAATAAAATTATGCATCAAGTTTTTTTAATAACCTTTGAATAGAAAGATTTCTGATTTAAGTAAAAAGTTTATTTTGAGGTTAATATATATGTATAAGAAAGTTATTTTAATTTATTTATTTTAAATCAGTATGTTTTTTAAATAAGCTTTCAATATAAATATTTCTGATTTAATTAAAAAGTTTATTTTGATGTTAATATATAGAATAAAGTTTTTTTAATTAATTAATTAATTTTAAATCAATATATTTATGTTTAATAAACCGTATGTTTTGTATTTCATTATAATTTTTTATTTTTATAAGTCATAACTTATATAACTTTATGTTTGGTTGTTAAAAATTAAAATATTTTTTAATTTTTATAAATAAAAAAATATATATTTTATGTTATAACTTTATTTTAACAATTATATCAATATGTTGGTATTAATATTTATATGTTTATTTGTTTGTTAGTTTTTAAATTTCATCATTTCAGTGTTCAGATTCATAAATTATCTAATAATTTTAGTTCTAATATTGTGATTCATGAATGGCTTTGATTTTAAACATCAGATGTATTTTCTAAAATTTAAAAAAATATTATTATATATTTTTGTATTTGCCGTATTCTCGCCGTATCCCGATCCTGGCTTTTCAAAAATCCAACGGATCCATATCCGTTTCCGAATCCGGATCCATAATCCTGGTAACTTAGAATAATAATGAAAACATCACAAGATAATGTAATAAGAGAAATCAATTAATTGCCACCGCTATGGATTTCTCAACAATATAATCTCCGGAAGAAAGCTGTAACTCGGTAATCAAGTTTGATACCTGGGCACTCTGATGCATGAAGTTAGTTTCAAGTGGAAATGGTCGATGAGGATGTTGATGGAACGAGAAGGTCATCATGATGAGGCAAGTCTAATTTGTTTATGATTTGGTTCTCTAGTTAACATATTATTTTGCTACATGGAAGAATGTTGCAGGAATACATGATGACAATTGAGGCAAGTTCAACTGTATGGATGGAAATGTATGAAGAATGTTGAGAAAATCTCAATATCTAGTACTTGACAGCTATGAAGTCAAGAGGAGTCCATCTTGGATTGAAAGGGTAGCTGTGTGAGAAGATACCCTGAAGGTCAAAGGAGATCACTTTCAAGAAGAAACTATGATCAGCTTGAAGTTTGAGAAGGCTCAATATAATGCCTTCATAATGATGAAGATGAAAGTGATGAGCAAGAGAAATGACCTCGATCTTGTCACAAGAACGAAGAGAGGAGATGCCTCCATGATACCACGAAAGGAAGCAAGCTTGAGATGCGAAGAAGAAAGGGAGCCATACAACTATGAAGATCAAGTAGTTGGTACTCTTATGAAGACAAGCTACAAGGTTTGTGATGTTGACTTCGCCAATAGAAAAGGGCTCTGAATATCCTATATTTTTGGGAGGGAGTAAAATGAGTCTCCTTGGTTATTAAATAGGAGCAAGGATCTATTCTCTGGAGAATAGGGATGTCCTCTTTGGTCGAGAGGGAGGGATGTTGGACATCACATGTGCATTTTCTTCTTCAGGTGATGAAGGAATGCCAGAGGATTGGATAAGCATCTATGGTTTCCTTGAGGATAAAACATCCAAGAAAGGAAAGGTACGAACACTCTGAGGATGTGACAAGTATCCAAGAGAAGGGTGGTTGAAGAGGACTGATATTCTCGAGGACTGAGGATTGGAGATCCAAGATAAGAATAGTCTTAAAAGGACATACCTTGTAGACATCTGGATGGGGTATGTACCTTGTAGAGGTAGTGCCGTATCACACATAAAACATCCCAACGTAATGCTCTTGATTAAATCACACGTAAAACATCCTAGCGTAATGCTCTTGATTAAAGTAGAGCTTGTCTAGTTAGGCCTTAGAGATAGTGATGGTCATAATGATGATGCTTATAGTATGGCTTATCAATCCAACTCTTGTTATGAGAACTCTTCAATTTGAGAATGTTGTTGTACTGATTGTATAATTATGAATACCTCCCTAGTTAAGAGGGAGTGTTGAAAATGTAACTAGTTTCAGTCTTCATAATTGTTGTACTCATTTCAATATGTATCCTATGTAACAAACAAGAGAAGAAAAGAAAAAGTTGTTATTATTAAAGCATGGGTTTCATGCTTATTGTTGATGGTCTTCTTGGTAAAAGCATGTTTTTCATGCTTCTAGGGTTTGTTAGGTCTTTAGGATTTATTGCCATGAGTCAAAGGAGTCAACATCATGTTTATAAGACCCTTACAAGCAAATTGTATTCGTAAAAGAATTATTTTGTGTCTAGAAAGTTTGGGAAACTCCAAAAGTACACAAGTCGACCTAAAGGAGGGAATTTGACCCCTTGAGAAGGTTATATAAAGTAGTCTGACCTCATTGGATACTCACTCACATGTTCGATCTATCAAGAAAGAGTTCGATTTGTAGCGGGAAACCAGGAAAAGAAGAGCGAAGGTCAAGAAGAAGAAAGAAGGACGAAATATCTGTTTTTTGGACTCTATCTCTCACACACGTGCGAAGTTCTAGAGTTTCTGGTGTTGTAGAAGGAGGCCGAAATCGCAGGTCCGAGTTGTAGGAGAACGAAGTGCAAAATTTTGTTGCTGGAAGAAAGTCCTGCCTAGACCTCGTTGACCTTGGGAGAGTTGTCTTGCTCTAGGTAGGTCGCATGATGAGGCTAGATAAGGGTTTCCAAAGAAGTTGCAAGGACAAAATTACAGGGTCGAAGTTGAAGGACGAGTTGCAGTATTGAAGCTTGCAGGTCAAAGTTGTAGTTTGAAGTTGGTTGGTGCAGAATCAAGGAAAGACTTGGTAGAGGGCCAACTTGGTACTTGGAGGAAGACTTGGTCTAATGTTTGGGTCTTTGTGTCTTAATTGAAGCAGATTCTAAAAATAAAAGTTTTTGGGTTTTCACCTTGGAGGGGTTTTGCCCCGGCTTGGAGCCTAATTTCTTTGTCTTCTGTTATTGTTTCGTTCTTGATGAAAAGATCTAACTAAAGAACATAAGAAGAATAACTAAGTTCACAAGCAAGTATTAAGGAAAAGGAAAATAAGATTTAATAAATTGCCATACTTTGCATTTTCCAACAGCTGGTTCCATACAAAACTGGCTAGTTCGGTGAAGAAAGGTTTTGTACATAATCGGCCAGTTCGATGAAGAAAGGCTAGATTGGTATTTGTTGCTGCAAAATCTAGCAGGACTTGTCCTGGGGTTCACAAGGCAAGGTCTGAACCCTGGAGCAACAATGAAGGAAATTGCCATTGTCACCTCAACAATCTTCCTCTCACTATTCAGTGGAGTTTTCACCACAAAGAAGGCTTCACTATATTCACCTTTAAGGATACTCTATTTATAAGGCTCCGAGTGATGCAAATAGACTAGGGAAATATACCATATGTTGGACAAGGCTCAACTCTTCTTGATAAAGGAGCAATGTATCATACACCTAGACTAAATAAATACCTCTACACATTAAGGTTTATAAATATGCAATGATAATGAAATGCCTAGACACATTGTTATGGAAAATGTTTACTTGAAGGTTAGATCAACAAAGCAATGATGTAAAGCTTCAAATAAGCCTCAAGTTGACTCTCGGCTAGGTTTTACGGTTTCCAAGGCACAAATTAGGATGATGTTAGCCCTCTTTAGGAAAGGTTTACCACCATGAAAGCTAGTTTTTGCATTTAAAAAGGCACAGGGAGGTAAGCCTTAGGTTCCTATCTACTAACATGCATCCACTTTGACCCTACAATCAATTCAGCCCCAGAAAAAGCCCTAGCAACTTGCCTTAAAAAGCCTAGGAGATATAAAAAGAAAATATTTAGCTTTTTGAATATTTTTGATCAACCCAAATTTTATCAATGCTTAATTCTACTTGGGTGATGGACAATTGATTGAAGTGAGGGGGGAAATATGTTTTCCACTTTGTAAAACCCTTTTTTTTGTGAGGGGAGAAATTAAATAGAAGATGCACACTAGGAGTTCTTTTATGGATTTCAAGAACGAATATATTTAACATGCAAAATTTAACCAAGATTGCCAACAAATAATAAGCTTTTGTCATGGATCATAGAGAAACCCTAACATTTATTCATTCACATGCAAAATAATTAAATATCTGCAATAAACTTACAATTTCTTCCCAGAGAACACCACTTTTCAATGCCAAAAAGACATATCCAATACAAGAGTCAATCTCCAATAGCAAATGCTCCATAAAATTCACATCTCCACAAGTAGTGAAAAAGACAAGGGCAATTTGTGCCCTAGAAGAGAGGGTCGAAATCTCAAGTGTGATGATGAATAAAATAATTGAAGGGATCCTCTGTTTCTATGAGGTCTATCCCTTCACTTTTCCAAAATAACATTTCCTAAAACAAGTTAGACTTTTACAAGACAAGACAAGGGGTTATAAGCCAACCACAGAGCTCAAAACAATGAATAATGCCATAAAAGCTCACACGTGTGGGTCGATGTCCTCCAAAAGCATGATGTCATGCTCCTTGTTGGGCCATAAATGTTACGAAGTGCATGTGATGGTCTAATGAGATGTCCCATCATCATAATCAACTCCAAGTCTCGAGGGGAGACCTCAAGAAATGCCTCAAAGTGCCTCGATGTCTAAGAAACCATGCTATTGGTGACTTTTTTCACCCTCTCAAGAGCTATATGGGTAATGTGGCATCATCTCTCTCTAGCGTTGGGGCTCCAAGTGTGAATACAAGCCCTCCCTTGTCATCTTGGTGATGACCATCATCATTTGGGCTCTAGATCAAGTAATGCCCATCAAACAATGTCAAGGCTAGCTTGTGGGAATGTTGGGCCCATTGGGTACAACATCAAGTAAATCTAATGCAAAGCAAGAGGAGCTCAACATTTCAGCGTCTGGGGGTGCTTTGAGGTTACAACCATTCGTTGGAATCGTCAAAGTTCCCAATGCTTTGTTGGAAAGTAACTAGGTTTGGTCTTCATAATTTTCATTGTACTTGTATCATTATGTATTTTATGTTAAAAGCAAAAAGAAGAAAGAGAAAAATATTTTATTATTATTATTTCATTAGTTAAGCATGTTCTTCATGCTTCCAGGATTTGTTAAAGTCAAAGAGCCGAAGTCCTATTTGGACTTCTTGTAATGAAAAAGCAAAAATAATTTTTGAAAATGTAATTTTGGTAAATTCACCTCAAGAAGCCAAGTTGACCCTCCTAATTGCCAAGTCGGCTCATTGAAAGGATGTGTCTTTTCACATATGAGAACAACTATATATTGGCATGCGTCCTCCTCCATTTTGGCAAGCAATTCGATGCTTTCTGTGATAGGTTTTGAGGCATAGACACGCGAAGTTAAGAGGCTATGCTCTTGTAATGATATTCAAATTTTTGACGTCATGCATATGCAAGGAAATGCAAGCTTCCTGAATTTGAGATGATGCAACTGTTCTGTGGCAAATTATTTGCATAATGCGAGCTACTGTGGCTGAATCTGATGTTATATGCTGTGACTGAGAAGGGCTTGACTTGGCTTCTTGAAGGACTGGAATTTTGTCATGGTCTTGTGTCTTTGATTTCTCACTTTGATCTGATTCTACAAGATTTTTATTTTTTTATGTTTATTTTTTTGTTGGGTTTTCCTCCTTGTGGAGTTTTTGCCCTGGCTTGGACCCTATATCCTGTGCTCTTTGTTTCTTGTGATCTTCATGTTTTGTAAGTTTGGTAATTGTTTGATGAAAATAACATAATAAACATTAAGAAGTAGCCAACAACATTCACAAGCAATTATCAAAGAAGAGAAATCTACCCTAATTCTTAAGCCTCTAGATTTCTCAACATGGCATCAGAGAGAAGGTTTGAAGGAGGAGGCTTGAAGATCACTCTCTGTTGGCATTTGGATCATTCAACGTTTCATGCATCCTTGAAGGTCTTCGGATCTCTCTCCGTGGCTTTTACTGGACAAATTTTTGTGACTAGTGTTGACGATTTGTTGTAGACTTTGTCTCTATGGATTGAACGAGATTTTGGGCATTCTGTGGATACAACGACCTAACCTCTGTGATGTAAAGAAGATCCTCATCTCAGGTTCGCATTCACTGTGACTCAAATCTCTTCGACTCGTCTTGACCGAGGCTCGAATTATTCTTACAATGACATTACACTGTTGTGGTTCGAAATACATTCTCAACGGCATGCACTTTGTAATATCATCATTATTGCAGTGGCATCGTATTACTGTGACCAAAATAAAATTACAATATGGTTCGCTCGCTATGCTCTGTATGTAGGTTTTAACCCTGTACAAAAATTACCTGCATACGAATTCTAAAACACAGAAAATAAACAATGCAAGAGCATAACACATAAAACACATATACATAAAGATTTTCCCCTGGATCCCAAAACCGGGACTACCAGTTTGATTTTTCATTATGTTCATTTCAATGTTATAATACATATTTATACATGCCGAAGCATCCAATACCATGGACAGAAAACCATCGCGTCCAAAAACATGTGCGAAAATCATGCACAAAACCATAGGTGGGTCCGCCCATCCTAACATAAGGTCCAAAACCAAAATTTTGGACCCCATAAAGTGGGGTTACGGGTATGCCTCAAACCCCCTGTGACCCCCCCCACACAATCGGCACAACGAAGGGGGGCTCTGCGCCCCTTCTAACCCCCCGGTTAACTACATGGGCTAGTCGTGGAAAGAATATAACACAACCCAACATTCTCCCACTTGTTGTTTTCTTTCCATAGGGGTTCACAAGAGAGATTATTCATTTTTCCAGCCTTGGAACACCCATTGTCTCTCTACACCAAGAGAACTTCTCAGAGCTCACAAATTTTGTCAATGCATCTGCAGTATTCTTCAAAGTGTCCACCTTTACCAGCAACACCTTTTTGTCTTCTATCATATCCCTCACAAAGTGATACTGAACGTCATTGTGCTTTGTCTTTGAATGATATGCGGGGTTCTTTGTCAAGAAAATTGCACTTTGGATGTCACAGTCTATCCTTATAGCTCCCTGTACTAACCCCATACTTGAACACAATCTCTGCAACCAAACTGCTTCCTTGCTTGCATGAGTGGCTGCCATGTATTCTACCTCTGTATTTGGTAGTGCCACTATAGATTCTTTCTTACTCATCCAATTGACTGCACCTTCAAATATGTTAAACACATATCCACTTGTAGATCTTCTCTGATCCAGATCTCCAGCCCAGTCTGCATCAACAAAGCCACGAATATCCAACATTCTGTTCAATCCTGATCTTCCTTGGTATCACAAACCATAATCACTAGTGCCACGCAAATACTTGAAAACCCGCTTCACTGCTGTCCAGTGCTCCTTCATACCATCGCATACATCAGGCTATCGACTGCACTTGCATATGGAACACGAGACATGTCCTCTTCCTCTTCTTGTGTCTTGGGACACTGTTCAACAGATAACCTCACACCTACAGGAATATGAACCTTCACTGGTTTACTATCCTGCATATTAAACCTCTGCAGTATTGTCTCGACATACTTCCTCTGGTTTAACCAAAGCTTCCTCTTTGCCCGATCTCTTTTAATTTCCATGCCCAAAATATAGTTTGCAGCACCAAGATCTTTCATTTCGAATTTGGAGGACAATTGGGTCTTCAAATCTTGGATAATTTCTTTGTCATTTCCAACCAGCAACATATCATCCACATACAAGACTAGATAAATAACACGGTCACTAATTAATTTAAAATACACACAATGATCTGCTTTGCTTCTGGTGAAGCCAAGTCCCTGTATAAATGTATCAAATTTCTGATACCACATCATTGGCGACTGTTTTAACCCATACAAAGATTTCTTTAACTTGCATACCAGTTCTTTCTTACCCTTCACCGCAAAGCCTTCAGGTTGCTTCATGTATATTTCCTCTTCCATATCTCCATGAAGAAATGTTGTCTTCACATCCATCTGTTCTACCTCAAAATCAAAAGCAGCAACAACAGATAAAAGTAATCTAATAGAAGTTACCTTGGAAACAGGAGAAAAAATATCACCAAAATCAATTCTCGGCACCTGGGAATAACCTTTTGCTACCAACCGAGCTTTGTATTTCTCCATCTTTCCTTCTGCATTTGTCTTCTTCTTGAACACCCATTTGCTGCCAATGGGTTTCCTTCCAACCGACAACTACACCAGATCCCAAGCCTCATTTTTGTGCAAAGATGCCATTTCATCAACCATGGCCTCTTTCCAGAGTTTGACATCCTCTGAATCCACTGCTAACTTCACAGTTCTGGGATCACTGTCAGTAATAGATAAAGCAAAATTTGAACAGAAAGTAGATGGACTATACCTTTCTGGCTGCCTTCTTTCTCGAATTGATCTTCTCACAGCCGGAGTTTGTGGCTCTTCATTTTCTGATTCCTTCTCTATTGTAGAGTCTGATTCTTTCTTGTTAACCTCAAATTCTATCTTCTTGGGTTGGTTGGACTTTATGTTTAATAACATCTTTTACTTCTCTGAACATCACATGTCGGTTGTACACAACCTTCCGTGTCACTAGGTTCCAAAGCTTATACCCCTTTAAACCATCCTTATACTCAATAAAGATGCACTTTTCAGATTTACTATCCAACTTGGTTCGTTTCTCCTTTGGAACATGTACATATGCATCACATCCAAATACCCTCAGATGTGTAAGAGAGGGTTTCTTACTAGTCCATAACTCTTGTGGAGTCTTATCCTCCAACGCTGATGAAGGTGACCTGTTAACCAGGTAACATGCAGTGTCCATTGCCTCTGCTCAGAATTCCTGTCATAACCTGGCACCACTGAGCATGCTTCTTGCCCTTTCCATCAACGTCTTATTCATTCTTTCTGCAACTCCATTTTGCTGAGGTGTATATGGAGTAGTCTTTTGTCGTGTTATACCACACTTCTTACAGGATTCTTCAAATTCCTTGCTGCAAAACTCTCCACCATTATCTATCCTCAACACTTTTATCTTCTTCTTTGTTTGGTTTTTTACCAGAGCCTTAAATTATTTAAACCTGTCAAAGACTTCAGATTTCTTCTTAAGGAAATATATCCATTTATTCCTTGAGAAGTCACCTATAAATGATACATAGTACATAGACTTACCTAGTGATGAAACCTTCACAGGTCCAAACACATCACTGTGCACAAGCTCTAATATTTGTTTCGCCCTCTTACCACCAGAGGGGAAACTCACCCGATTCTGCTTCCCATATACACAATTTTCACAGAAATCAAAATCCAGAGAGCTATTACTCATACCTTTTACCATACCTTTACCATGAAGTATTCGAAGGCCCTTCTCTCCAATATGTCCAAGCCTTTGATGCCACAACATGGTCTTCTCTCTAGAGACCATTAGATTTTCTGCTCCACTTTCAAGAACCACAAAACTGTTGCACCCATCAACAACAGTGCTACCTTGCAGCTTGTACAGAGTTCTAGTCCGAACTCTTCGCATCAATACCAATGCTCCCCAAACCATCTTGCAGGTATCATTCTCGAACACTGTTTTTTTTCACCTGCATCATCTAGCTTGTTTATAGAAATCAGATTTCTGGCTAATGCAGGAATATGCAGAACACCCGGAAGTGTTCTGACCCTTCCACCTCGCAACTTCAACTTTACTTTTCCGCGACCAATGATTCTAGCCTTCCTATCATCCCTTAAGAATACATCACCACCATCGTATTTCTCATACTCGCAGAACCACTCTCTATGGGGAGCGAAGTGAAAGGATGCACCTGAGTCAATCAACCATGCCTCATGATTTACATGTGTGCTTGAAGAAGCGAAGTACACATCCCCACCTTCATCTGAGGTGGTTTTCGTCTCTGTAGAAGGAGCATCATCAGATCCCTTTCCTTTATCACGAGCTTTAGATTTACAGTCCCTTTTGTAGTGCCCTTTCTTTCCGCATTTCCAGCACATCACCTTTATAGGTTTTCCTGGAGATTTAGATCTCCCTCTAGATTTAGATGTCCCACTCGATGACTTATTTTTGTTTCTGTTCTGGGACCGTCCTTGTACAGACAAGGCATCACCATTCTGGCTCTCCATATTTTTCCGTCTCATCTCCTCCGTCAGCAAGGATGAGACTATTTCATCAAACTGCAAGGCAGTGGCATTGCTACCTATTGCAATAACCAGACTATCCCACGAATCTGGTAGAGAACACAACAAACTGATGCACTTATTTTCGTTTGAAATTTTAATATCAACAGATGCTAACTGACTTACCACAGTATTAAATGCGTTTAGATGCTTTGTCACCGAGTCTCCATCTTTCATCCTCAGGTTATACAGTTTTTTTTTTTTTTTGTTTCTGCAGTAACAGTTTATTCACCAGAGATTTAGATTGGTACAAAGTTCCTAACTTGTTCTTCAAAGTCTTCACTGTAGCTTCCCTTGATACATTCAGCAATACTGAATTTGAGACGCACAACCGTATTGTGCTCTTTGCCTTCAGATCCAACTTCTTCCATTCTTCATCGGACACTCTCATTGGTTTAGTACCCGGATCTACCGCGATCCACTAATCTTTATCCACCAACAGATCCTCCATCTTGAGTTTCCACAACTCAAAACTTTGACCATTAAATTTCTCGATCTTTATCTTTCCACTGGTCGCCATCTTCTTTCACCACTAGAATTGATCTCGCAGATCTCCCACTGAACAGGGTTTGCCACAGGCTCGAGCGAAACCCCTCAGCAACAAAGGCGTCCCCTTGAAGTCAAAACAGCTCCGATACCAAATGTAGGTTTTAACCCCGTACAGTAATTACCTGCATACGAATTCTAAAACACATAAAATAAACAATGCGAGAGCATAACACATAAAACACTTATACACAAAGATTTTCCCCTGGATCCCAAAATCGGGACTACCAGCTTGATTTTTCATTATGTTCCTTTCAATGTTATATACATATTTATACATGTCGAAGCATCCAATACCATGGACCGAAAACCATCGCGTCCAAAAACATGTGCGAAAATCATGCACAAACCATAGGTGGGTCCGCCCATCCAAACATAGGGTCCAAAACCAAAATTTTCCGGGGGACTGCCTCGGACCCCATAAAGTGGGGTTACGGGTACGCCTCAAACCCCCTGTGACGCCCCCCCCGGCCACACAATCGGCGCAACGAAGGGGGGCTCTGCCCCCCCTCCAACCCTCCGGTTAACTACGTGGGCTAGTCGTGGAAAGAATATAACACAACCCAACACTGTGGCTTGCATTATATTCCTTATTGGTGCAAATCTTCTTTCTGTGGCTCAAACTAATACATGGCCCACATTATATTTATTTTTCTATGGTTCATTTTTCTTTTCGATGGCTTGTACATTCAACATAGGTTCAAATCAATTCTCAATGGCTTGTATACATGATTGTGGCTCGTATTAACACTTTGTGGCTCGTTGAATTGTTGTGGTTCACTCGTATATTTTTTGTGGCTCGAACTAAGGTTCGCATTAATATATAGTAACCCGTACCTGTGGTTCGTTGTATTCATGATTCATATTTACACCGAAGGTGTCCCTATTGAATCAGCGCCATCGTCTACCTTTTCATTTTCCACCGTTGGATCTGTCAAAGTTTTTCACCGTTGGATTGGATTTGTCAAAGCACGCTGCCGCACAGTGCGCCCTCGTTAACACTTCTACGATTTAGAGCTTGGTCATATCGATCCCCTGCATACGACCACGGACAAGCCTGTTTGGCCCATCTTATTACAATAACATCAATTGCAGAGAGATTCCAAGATTTGGGCCGAATCCGGAACTGACAGTCCTGTCACGCCACCGATGCAAAACAAGACTCTTCTTCCAAGAGGTTCACAGGCATCAGAAACGAGTTCTTTTCGCGATACTGATCGGTTGGACGACTTGCAGAGTAAAGACAATTCTAGTAAACAAGGGCATAATCGAGAATACGAGTGCGTTGAAGAAGATGAACCCGGTGTCCATGTTACCATTCGCTGTTACCCTACAGGTTCAAGACAAATTAAGCGCGTCAAATTCCGGTACCCTCACCTTCTTTCCTTTACCTCACCTTCTTTCCTTTTATGGTTTTCACTGTTTACAGTCATCATTCCTTCCTCCTAGATGTTTACTTTTCTTGCCTTTTTTACGATCTTACTTTCTTTACCTGTGAGGATGATAATGCATTCACTTTAGAGGAGTTTGATTGTGATGACGACAATGCATTTCAGCCGCTAGAAGTTCAGTGAGACGCAAGCGAAATTATGGTGGGAAGAAAATCGCGTCAGAATTCATGCGAAATACGCTGGGCCTCCCATTTAATGTGTCGATGGATTGCTAATAACGTCTCTAGGTTATTTTCAGATTATTTACTGTGCGTCTTTGCTGAAATATAAGTTGAAGTCTCGATCAGGTCAACCATTGTCATATTATTGAGTATCTTTGCTGAAATAGTAGTCACTCTGGTTTATAATTTCATTATGAAGTTCAATTCCCAGTCAACTTTAGGTGGAACTGGATTATCTATGAAACTATATCAATTCTCCGTTTGCTTGGGCAATCACTCGGCTCTGTCCGAACACTGCCACTGTTTTTTGAAATTGAATTTGCGAAAATCAAAATAGACAGTTTGGCCATGCCGATTATGAAATACTAAATTGATAATGTAGATCACATTTGAAACTGGGCCGTTGAAATTTCCCTCTAGAGTACGCAAGGGAAAGTTTATATTAGCAGGGCATCGTGAGAATCTGAGATTACCGGCGTATGCACGCACATAACACAGCCTGAGAATCTGAGATTACCAGGGTATGCACGCACATAGGCATTCTTGTATATTCGTAAATTTTATCCATTTATTTTGGCGAAATTGAAAGACGTTTGACTTCTCCCATCTATAATTTCCCACCCTGTAATACTTGAGATTGAAAGAGATTCAGACAAAGAAATATAGCATTACCTTGGTTCTGTCGTCGATCCAATTGGGATGACATAGAGCGAAATACAACTCTTTCTTGGAACAGATTTCTAAAGTCGAATCCATCCGTGCAAGAAGGTGGGGAAGAATCTTGTCCCACACAGAGTCTGAATTGCCGGCCGAACTGAATGTCTGATTGACAACAAACATCTCTAGGTGTGGTGATATGCAGCTCTCTAGCAAATCCCCCATTGTTATCGTCATCCCTTTCTTGCTCTCCTCCATCAACTAGGTTAGATTACAATAACAAGAAACCAGAGTAGTTTCTTTGTTCGGATTCGCTTCCTCACTCTTCTCTACCCAATGTGAGGCCAACTCTTCTCTACCAGAGTAGTTTCTTTGTTCGGACTTGTACCAGAAGAAGTTTTTATAGTATTCTCTCCTTCCCGATTTATGTTTTGCTTCACTGCGAAGGTACCAGAAGAAGAATTAAAATCTGGATGTACACGCAGTCAGTGAATTCACAAAGTAGTAAATTTGATGACAAGTGTGGTGTTAGACATTGTTGTAAAAAAGATAAGGCGAGGTTGGAAATATTTATTTCAATGTGGTTTGGTTTCACGGTAAACCAAAACAGAAAATCGCTTTCTGCGAACGTTGTATCTTGTTGACAGGTGCCAGCGTATAAAGGTGACAATTGTACTGAGCTAATGCAGTTTTATACGCTGAAGGTGACAGCGTATAAAATTAAGAAAGTTTACACTTACTTTCCTAACGTTTACAGAGATGAAAAAACGAACTCCTTAAAGTTTTGCAAATATTATTCGAGAATTTTTTTACAATTTCTTCCTTAATGGAAAATTTTTGCAATTTCTATTTTAGTGCAGGGAAAATTTCACAAATATTGCCATTATTATTTATTAAAATATTATTTTATTAATATTTGTATAAAATTTTAAAATACAAATTTTTTTGGCAAAATTTTGTGAAAAAAAATTATTGACAATTTTAAGAATTATTGTTTTCCACCATAAGCATCTTTACAAAGCACTCACAATTTTACCAATAGTTGTTTTCCACCATAAGCATCCATACAAAGCTCTATGTTTTATGTTTGCATAACCTTGATAGTTCATTACAATGACAATATAGCATTAATAAATTTTTTGAACCTTCTAAATAGGAAATTTAACATGTGCCATAAGAACAAGATAATCCTAGATGCATCTTTCCATGAACATAATGAAACAATGGGCTCTCCGGAGTTTAACTCTTGTTGCTATTTATGGAAAAAATAAATGATGCACTAATGCTAAGTAAAAAATCATTTTAGATAGAATAAAGGCAAGGAAGTGTGGATAGCATTTATAAAAGGAAACCATTAAATATCCTTTCTCATTTGCAATAAAATTTCATAAACTTTCACTATTATTTTTATCTAAAGAAAATTGTAAGTATCAACTTAAATATTGTCGAATTCATGGCATAGCTCGCATAAATTGTCTCCCACTAATTACATGGAAAACTAAAGACAATTATGAATTGACTCAAATGATGAAAGCCAAATTTTCCAAATCTTCCATACCTTCGGTGTATCTTTGCACCTTTAGGGGCAACTGCTAGTACATTACCTGTGCTCACATCACATTCTGTGGTTCTTATATATGAACAATGGCTCTCATTCAATAATAGAGACTCACATATATACACAATGGATCACATATGATTCTTATGGCCCACTCTATATAATGGCTCGCTAACTCATTACTCTGAGGATCACATTATGATAATCACCACGTGAGAATGTGACCTATATGGCAGTAAGAAGGCATGACTATGATCTACAACAAAGACCTTTGATATGACATGGCCATATCCTTCGTATGGCAATAACCTTGACTAGGCAGGAACCCTATATATATAACAATTTTTGTGATAGTGTTTTTGATGAATGACATGGAAGTAACTCAGTTCCGTAAGGAGTTTTGAGAGACATGATAGAGTCCGCAAAGAACATTAAAAGCAGTTAATGCTTATTAGAATGGATGAGATTGTGGCACCCAAATTTTATGGTCAATTTGAAGAAGGCCAAAACAGAACTTATGAATCAAATCCGTCTAGTATAATCTGAATTGGAGAAACAATTCAAGACAATAGATGGGACCTATTTGAAAGGTCTACAAATCAAGATTTGAATTAAGAAAACAACACAAGGCTGAAACTTATGTGAAAGGATATGCAAAGATCATTTATATGGCACTTCAATTATACACCTGAGGAATGAAGGGCAATAGTGTGTTGAGATCTGAAGTGAGATAACAATATGAATCATGTCTAAGCTTGAACACTGAAGCATTGAAGCACTATGGATGGATCATAGTTTTAAAACTTCGACTCTGACTCCGTACCAACCGAGGGTCGACTCTGACTCTGACTTGGTATCGACTTGGCCTAGTTGATTTCAATGACTCTATCTTTGTAAAAAATACATTAAATATTAATTTTTTTATGAAAAAACATAATTTTAAAGATTTTTATTCATGTTTCCAAACTCAAAGCATTAGAATATAGAGAGAAGACAACATATGATCAAAGTATGCTCATGAATATATCTATTATATCAAAATGGCACCCAGTGCACTGTCCAATACATGTAATATATAGAGATCAGAACAAAAACACATAACCAAGGAGGCTTTAAATGGCCTCTACAACAAAACATCACTAGTCACTAGTCACTACTGCTAGAGAAGCCAACATCATCTGGCTTAGACTCTGAATCAGAGTTAGATGGGGAAAACCATGGCTCCTCCTCCTCGTAAAGATCTCCAGCTACAACTGTAGTAGTAGAAGCACTAGTAGGCGCAACAGCTGCATGCTGAGATAAACGAGCTATGCGTTTGTGTCGTGGTTGAGTAGAGGAAGTGCCTGCAACTGGAGGACTTGGGGTTGGGTCTAGTACTATGGATTTGCATTTGACTCAACATTGTGTTCAAGTAATGCCTCCATCTCCAAATCTAAATCAAGACCAATATCCTCTTCAGGGTCAATATCTGCTGGTTGACTCTCCACTACCCAATTTGATGTTGGATCAATATCTTCCAACACAATGGGATCTGTATCAGGCCATTTGTTCAACAATTGGTTGCGTCTTAGCCGAAGGTTGTATTGGATGTAGACTAGAATCACTAGATCATTTAACCGTTTTTGTTCCAAATGGTTTCTCTTCTTCGTGTGAATCCAATATCCTCTTCAGGGTCAATATCTGCTAGTTGACTCTCCACTACCCAATCTGATGTTGGATCAATATCTTCCAACACAATGGGATCTGTATTAGGTCATTTGTTCAATAATTGGTTGCGTCTTAGCCGAAGGTTGTTTTGGACGTAGACTAGATCATTTAACCATTTTTGTTCCAAATGGTTTCTCTTCTTCGTGTGAATCCCTCTCAAAGACATACCAATTGCACTCACACCCAGAAGCACTGGAAATTTGACTCAAAATAAAGATTGCAAACTTCTGCAATTGAGGACAATGGCTACCAAATGCCTCCCACCATTGTGTTGCAAAAAACATAGTTCTGTAATGAGTTAGCTCAACAAATTATATCCAACTTTCAAATTATAAACAACTTAACAAAATAAGAATTTGAAAATTGAATTTGTTTACATGGCTCATCTGCTTCCCTTGAAATCCTTGCTAGGTTCTTTCCAAAGGTACCCGTGGCTCTACTAAAACAAGTGATCTGTCGGTGTATCTCTAGTTGGTCAATCTCCTTAGGGACCATGCACTCTAGGCACTTAATCAATCTATCTCTAACCTCCCCAATCAAAGCTTCTGCCTCTAGAGCTTTATAGTGATACCTTGGGTTCAGAAAAAACCCAGTTGCATCTATAGGGCGATGGAGTTGATTTCTCCATTTTTGATCAATGATTTCCCAAATGGGCTCATACTTAGCCACTCTATCCTTGTATGCTACCTTTATTTGTTACTTTGCTTGATCCATTGCCTCATAAATGAAGCCCATAGCCAATCTTTCCCCATCCATCAAACCGCAATTGCCTCATAAATGAAGCCCATAGCCAATCTTTCCCCATCCATCAAACCGCAATTGCCTCATAAATGAAGCCCATAGCCAATCTTTCCCCATCCATCAAACCGCAACACCTTAACTAGTGGCTCAACAACCTTCACAATCTCTGCTGCCTTTTTCCAAAATATTTCTTCGTTAACTTTCTTTCTCACATCTTTGCCATCCTGTTTGCGAGCCAATTGACATTCATTCCTTTCATCACTGGAAAACATCCTCTGCAAGTTTTTATGTTGGGAAAGCATAGATTGCAATGTCAAAAAATGAGTTGCAAATCTAGTGATGACATGCCTAACAAGATCCTGGCCCCGTGTGTTTTTCCTCACCAGTTTCAAAATCCAAGAGTGATTGTAGATATATTTTGTTATGCTTTTGGCATGCTCTATAGTGTTCTTGATCCAATCTATTTTACCAGTATCTTCAAGCATGAGGTCTATGCAATGTGCAACACATGGGGTCCAAAAGATGGTTTTGTGTTTTTCCTCCTAACATCTTACCAACAAGAACATAGTTAGAAGCATTATTTGTGATGATCTGAACAACATTAGCCACCCCCACCTATTTAACAACCTCATCCAAAAGCTGAAACAACAAGTGTGCATCTTTCACCCTATCAGATGCATCAACTGATTTTAGAAACGTGGTTCCTTGTGGGCAAAAGATAAGAAAATTTATGATGGTACGGTTCCTTTGATCAGTCCATCCATCTAACAGTTTTCACCCATGAGCTTTTGAAAATTTTCAAGTATTCATCAATGGACATAACCTCTTTTTGCATAAGAGACCCCCTTAACTCATGCATAGTAGGGCCTTTGAAGTCCTTTCCAACAACAAATATGGCATCAAACATAGGTTCATAATATGGTGAACGAGAAGCATTGAAGGGGATATCAACATCATACCACCATCTAGCTATGTAATCACAGACAATTTCTCTCAATTCTTTCTTCCAATGGTCATCTAAAGTAGGCTGCATTTGACCTCTATTAGCTTGAGGACCATGTGCACTATCAGAGGGAGAGGAGGGTGTGACTGTGAAATAACTTTTGATATCACCCTTCTTTTAATTTTACCTTTACCCTATTCTTGAATAGACTCCAAAGAGGGAGGAATATAGCAAAAGTGGTTGGATGCATCAGTGCAAGGGATAGATGAAGAGCTCTCATAATAAAATTGGGTTTGGAAACCATCATGTGTGGCCGGTAACACACCTTGACTTGAGGCCATTGTGATTTGGTAACTTCGATATTGATGATTTGTTCGAGATATGATTTGGCTCCCTAGAAAGACATATTGTAGAAGTATATGTAGAGGCTGGAAAGATAACAGTTGAGATAATTTGTTGGATGATATTGATGTACCTACAACTGTGTGGTTTGATCATGGAACACATGGATTGTGTGGATAGCACTATTGATGGCTTGGAAGAGCATAAGGGCATAATTGATATTTGGAAAGCTGATATGACTTATTGAAGAATATGAGGCAAAACTCCGTTATGAAGAAAGAAGGCATGTGCTAGTAGCTGTAAGGAAGTTTGGCTTCTTGAAGATGACAAATGAACCATTTGATGACAATGTTGTTTGATGATTGACAAGATCCAGGAAGCTCGAAGTTTGATATGACATGATGTTGTTAGGAGTTGAGAAACCCTGTCCTGAAGACAGAATTTAAAGAATTTAGCTCCGTAAAATGTTTGACATCCAAGAAGGTCGAAGCTCAGGTATGATGTAATGCGAGAAAGGAGCCCTGCAGCTACAACTATATCTCCACGAAAGAACAAGTAGCTGATGTATTGATGAAGTATGAGACCAGTTATGGATTGTGGTTATATATCCCTTGTTGAGAGGGAGTGAGGATCTCCTCCCTGGTTGAGAGTAGTGATGATTGACATCGTATTCTCCATGTGTCATGCATTAGGCCAGGACTAACAGTTGTAAGTCTAGTGAAGGCACTGGTAGGGAGAATGGAGGATTGGATAAGCATTTGAGATTGATACTTCTTGAGGATTGGGAATCCAAAATACTAGTTTCGTGGATCGACACTCTTTGAGGATTGGACAGGGTATCCAAGATAAGAGTGGGGTCGGAGAGGACCGATATTGTTTGAGGATTGGGAATCCAAGATAAGAAGTCTTGTAAGGACCAACCTGGTGAACATCTGGATGGGGTATGTGCCTTGAGAGGCGGTTGTGGTGGTGTCCAAATGTATGCCTCCTAGCATTGTGCTCTAATCTGGTGGAGAGTTAGAGCTTGTTAGTCAAGGCCTTACTATATTGCAATTTGACAATGCTGGTTATGATGTTGATGCTTGATGATGGCTTATCGATCCGACTCTTCTTATGAGAATATTTCAATTTGAGAGTATAGTTGTACCTTGTTGTGTAATTATGAATACCTCCTTGGTTAAGAGAGAGTGTTGAAAAGTAACTAGGTTCAGTCTTCATAATTTTCATTGTACTTGTATCATTATGTATTTTATGTAAAAAGCAAAAAGAAGAAAAAGAGATAATTTTTTATTATTATTTCATTAGTTAAGCATATTCTTCATGCTTCTAGATTTTGTTAAAATCAAAGAGTCAAAGTCCTATTTGGCCTCCTTGTAAAGGAGGAAAAATAATTTTTGAAAATGTAATTTGGTTAAATTCACCTCAAGAAGCCAAGTCAGCCCTCCTAATTGTCAAGTTTTCTCATTGAAAGGATGTGTCTTTTCACACATGAGAACAGCCATATATTGGCATGTGTCCTCCTCTAATTTGGCAAGCAATCTTTCTGTGATAGGTTTTAAGGCATAGACATGCGGAGTTAAGAGGCTATATTCTTGTAAGGATTTGCGAATTTTTGAAGTCATGCATATGTAAGGAATTGCGAGCTTCCTAGATCTGAGACGATGCAAGTTTTTCTGTGGGAAATTATGTGAATAATGCGAGCTACTGTGGCTGAATCTGATGTTATCTGCTGTGATTGAGAAGGGCTTAACTTGGCTTCTTTCTGGGTTTTACCTGCTTGTGGGGTTTCGCCTTGGCTTGGAACCTATATGTTGTGTTCTTTGTTTCTTGTGATCTTCATGTCTTGTAAGTTTGGTAATTGTTTGATGGAAAGAACATAATAAACATTAATAAGTAGCCAACAACATTCACAAGCAATTATCAAAGAAGAGAAATCTACCCTAATTCTTAAGCCTTCAGATTTCTCAACATGCTCTACCTAGACAACCTGGAATTAGCAAGGCCAACACTGTTCTTTGCAAATCGGTTTGGGCAAGTGGAATGATGTAATGTGCCCTCAAAGGCCTTCATTGCTACATGAAGAACCACTTGGCAAAACCATCTCAAAATGAAGTGAAAGTCACCCATCATTAGGGACAATAACCATAAATGCATCGTAATGGACCATACTTAATTGTAAGGGCATAATATCACTTCAAATTGAGATCACCTTCAAATATCTAACTAGACCATCGCAAGGATGGCTAGATGGTCAACCCTATTAGGTGCTTCAAGTTCCCAAGGGGAGGTGGCATGTCGTAGCTCAATCCCTCAATCTGTATGTGCTTTTGATAATAACGACAATGGAGGGGAAGGGCTTCAAGGCAAGGTTCCATGGCCATGGGACCAGTTGATGGACGTTCATCATCTTGAGTGTATAGATGTAAGGAGGGAGCAATCACGGAGGCATGAGCTACCCCTTTCCTTGGCCTGCTTTTTCCACCTCTCTGGTGTGACCTTTACATATTTTTGGTAATGCTTTGATTGGAAGCATAACTTAGGAGCCTATGCTTGATTTAATGATTTCACATTTATTTACCCCTTAATGATGAATCTTATCTCTGATCAGGGTTGGGACATGCAAGAGTTCCTTTATCATGTGATGGAACATCAAGTGTTCACAAAACTAGGTGATGGCTAATGAGGGGGGTAGATTTCATGCTAGGCTTTCACTCCCTTGTTGAGAGGGAGTGAGGATCTCCTCCCTGGTTGAGAGGAGTGATGATGGACATTATACTCTCCATGTGTCATGCATTAGGCCAGGACTAACAACCGTAAGTCTAGTGAAGGCACTCGTAGGGAGAATGGAGGGTTGGATAAGCATTTGGGACTGATACTTCTTAAGGATTGGGAATCCAAGATAGCGGTTTCGTGGACTGACACTCGTTGAGAATTAGACAATGTATCCAAGATAAGAGTGGTCGAAGAGGGACCGATATTCTTTGAGGATTGGGAGTCCAAGATAAGAATAGTCTTGTAAGGACATATACCTGGTGAACTCCAGATGGGGTATGTGCCTTGAGAAGCAGTTGTGGTGGTGTTTAAAAATATGCCTCCTAGCATTGTGCTCGAATGTAGTGGAGAGTTAGAGCTTGTTAGTCAAGGCCTTACTATATTGCAATTTGACAATGTTGGTTATGATGTTGATGCTTGATGATGGCTTATCAATCCGATTCTTCTTATGAGAATATTTCAATTTGAGAGTATCCTTGTACCTTGTTGTGTAATTATGAATACCTCCCTAGTTAAGAGGGAGTGTTGAAAAGTAACTAGGTTTGGTCTTCATCATTTTCATTGTACTTGTATCATTATGTGTTTTATGTAAAAAGCAAAAAGAAAAAAAAGAGATAAATTATGATTATTATTTCATTAGTTAAGCATGTTCTTCATGCTTCTAGGATTTGTTAAAGTCAAAGAGTCAAAGTCCTATTTGGCCTTCTTATAAAGAAAAGGAAAAATAATTTTTGAAAATGTAATTTGGATAAGTTCACCTCAAGAAGCCAAGTCGGCCCTTTTAATTGTCAAGTCTGCTTATTGAAAGGATGCGTTTTTTCACCCATGAGAACAACTATATATTGGCATGTGTCCTCTAATTTGGCAAGCAATTCGCTGCTTTTTGTGATGGGTTCTGAGGCATAGACGTGTGAAGTTAAGAGGCTATGTTCTTGTAAGGATTTGTGAATTTTTGAAGTCATGCATATGTAAGGAAATGCGAGCTTCTTGGATCTGAGATGATGCAAGTTTTTTTGTGGGAAATTATGTGAATAATGCGTGCTACTGTTGTTGAACCTGATGTTATCTGCTGTGATTGAGAAGGGCCTAACTTAGCTTCTTTTTGGGTTTTACCCGCTTTTGGGGTTTCGCCTTAGCTTTGAGCCTATATCGCATGATCTTCATGTTTTGTAAGTTTGGTAATTGTTTGATGAAAAGAACATAATAAACATTAATAAGTAGCCAACAACATTCACAAGCAATTATCAAAGAAGAGAAATCTACCCTAATTCTTAAGCCTCCAGATTTCTCAACATGCTCTACCTAGACAATGTTGAATTTCCACGACCTTGGGTCTAGGATAGAATCTTAAAATCTTTGATGCTACCAAATCAAGAATCTCAACAAAGGTACTTTGCACAACAGAACGATATAAAGCAGTAAATCACATATGCACAAGTATAGACAACTTTTTACAAAATATTGTACAAATATGTACAACAACCCAATCTTCGTTATATTAAGGCAACTGAATAATACACCAGTCTAGGGCTTCCCATACAAGGGATAATGATCCTCAATTATCCACAAGTACAAGAATACAAGATACATTGACATTCTTGCTTTAGTCTCTATGTCGTATCTCGTCGTGTCGGTCCTTCGTTCCCATTTTGCTCTCTAGCTTCCCTTTTGTCCATCAAGAGACAACACATAGAGTCTCTAGGAGGGTTGACACTTATCACTGTTGCAAGTCACTTCTTCTCTAACGAAAACAGGCTGATCCAATCTACTCTTCTAGGCTGGCCAACACCTGAGCTCCAATCTGCCAATCTAGCAATCCATTAGTCCATCATTGTACTGCAGATTAGGCTCATCAACTTCATCGAAACTTCAGCTGTCAACCTCCCTTTATGACTGCTTGTCAAGGGCTACTTTGGGTTGCCAACACGTTGCACTCCACCAGTCCAATGGCACCCAATCCGATCACTGTGAAATCTGCTCCAAGGAAAGGATTCTAACCACCACGTTAGGCCTTCCAATTGGCTCCTACAGGCTGCTACAAATTTTGTCCACACTAGGACACCATCCCTTGCATCAAATCAACCAACAATCATCCATACATACCTTAGTTTGCGGGTCTGTTCACTGTTGCACCTTCTTCTCCTAGTTAGGGCTAATAAGCTCCTGCTGTCTCTGTTGTTTTCTAGGGAGAAGTTACCCTTATATTGGGCCCCTTCCAACCCTCTCCAAATGTCACAACTCTCCTCCACACTATTGTTTAGGCTTGCAACATCCTACAACAACCTTAAACAACCCCCACAACACTTCAAGATGGCCATACTACTTCACTGTAGTAAACAAAGCCTCGTCACAAATCCGCACCCAAAAACAACCCTAATAACACCTCTCTGTATTGCGGCTTCTTCCTTGTAGTAACTCAGACTTGTACCAATACCTAAAGACACTTCAAATCCACAGAAAATGCCCCACGCTGTCCTTCATTGCATCTGCGACTGCCTCATAGAAATATGGAGATGATTTGATGCACTTGAATGAGTTAAAATGATCTCCCTCACCTTATATTTATACACAAAAGAAGGGCTACTTGAATTACCCAATAGACATGTCTTTTGGACTTAACATTTCAAGCCTACATGACTTGACTGTCCAAAAACCCACTATTAACTTCAAAAATTCATAACTCATCTTCTAGAACTCAGATTTTGATGATTCTTGTTGTGTTGGATTCTCCTCAATGTTTTCTATCATTTCCATCCATCACATGCAGAAAATGCCTCATGGTTTTGGCCCAAACATCAATGGGTGCAAAACCCCAACCTTGGGTTCCAGTTCCACAAATGACTTTTGTGGTGCTCCAACCTCCAAACCCCGAACTCTAGGGCTTGGAGTACCTCCGAAGTTACTAAAACTCAACAAACAATGTGGCATTAGCAAGGCCAACACTGCTCTTTGTAAACCGGTCTGGGCAAGTGGACTGATGTATTGTGCCCTCAAAGGCCTTCGTTGCTACATGAAGAACCACTTGGCAAAACCATCTCAAAATGAAGTGAAAGCCACCCATCGTTAGGGACAATAACCATAAATGCATCATAGTGGACCATACTTAATTGTAAGGGCATAATATCACTTCAAACTGAGATCACCTTCAAATAACTAGACCAAGTCAAGAATGGCTAGATGGTCAACCTTATTAGGTGCTTCAAGCTCCCAAGGGGAGGTGGCATGTCCTAGGCTCTAGCTCAATCCTTCAATCCGTAGGTGCTTCTGATAATAGCGACAATGGAGGGGAAGGGCTTCAAGGCAAGGTGCCATTGCCATGTGACTAGTTGGTGGACGTTTGTCATCCTGAGTTTATAGATGTAAGGAGGGAGCAATCATGGAGGCATGAGTTACCCCTTGGCTTGGCTTGCTTTTTCCACCTCTCCGATGTGCCATTTACTTCTTTCTGGTAATGCTTTGATTGGGAGCATAACTTAGGAGCCTAAGCTTGCTTTTAATGATTTAACATTTATTTACCCCTTAATGATGAATCATTTTATCGTTGATCAGGGTTGGGACATGCAAGAGTTCCTTTATCATGTGATGGAGCATCAAGTGTTCACGAAACTAGGGTGATGGCTAATGAGGGGGGTAGAGCTCATGCTAGGCTTTTGCTCACATGTTAATTAATGTTTTTGTTTACCATCTTTGGCATTTTAACTTTTCTTTTCCTTTTTTTGTGCCCATTTTGTGCTTTTATTGTTCTTTTGCTGCATCAACCTTTAGGGCTAAGTTTCTGTCCCATACTCAAGGATAAGGATAAGAGGAAGCCAGTCCCAATGAACCAATTTACAATCCCAGATAATGGAGATGAAATCCAAGGAATGGTGGAAAGTGATAAGTATGGAAAAATCATGGACATGCTACTTCAATCTATGTTTCCATCTTAGTGGCCCTCTGATAACTGTAAGGCCCCAAAACATTAAGTGAAAGCACATGATTGCAAGATGGTTAATGTACTTGTTGGATGGTGAGGGGTGTGTGACTGGTGCAAATGGTGGATGATCATGGCATATCATCACGCATTGAGCAAATGTAGGGTTGCTAGTTGGCTGGCTCTCCAAAAAAGGAGAAAAATATTTTTCCTATGGGATTATCCACTTTTTGGTGGGTAATAGTATTGAATCAGCCTTTTCTAGTTCTGTGTCATTGGTTGTGTTGTCACTCACTGCATTAGGAGTTCTTAGTTGGTCAAAGTTGTCAAAAAGCAGTGAATTTTGAAGCCATCTTCCAGGCCACATAAGCACTCAAAGCCAAATCGGACCCTCTCCATTGCATAGTGCTCGGAATGAGCTTTCCAACGGTATATGGAAGTTCGAAAATGGACTTCTGGATCAGAAGATATGGCCTGTTGAAGTTCAAGGCTTTTGCTACCTCTGAAATGAAGGATAACTTATCGGAGGTCTGGGAGCAGATCACAAATCGCAATTGCAATCGCAGTTTCCTAGTAGCAACAGCGGGGAAGGACACAACAAACTGGCGATAGAGCGATCGCTGATAAGCGGGGAAGGACACAACAAATTGGCGATAGAGCGATCACCGATATAAAGTCAAAGATTCGAGGCGCAACATATCAACATATTGATGATCGTCGGGATCTCAAAGTGCGGTACAAATATCAGCAAATCGACGATTGACTAGTCCAACAGAACATCCTTAAGGAATTGCGGGGAAATACATCGATAGTGTTAAAACATTAGGGGAGGGCCGATGTTGATTTACAAAGGAAATCAATTGCAAAACCAGAGGTAGGCACACCTTTTCTCTCTCCTCCAGGGGGCCACGCAGCATGATACGATGGGTCCAAATGAATACACATGGCAGCTGATGTAGCAGTACAGAGGACACGTGGCATGCAGATTCGGCATTTTCAGGGGTCCTATAGGGGCGTATCCGGGCAACACGTGTCACAACTCAGGAGGTGCCACGTGGCACAGATGATGTCATTAATCCCGTGGCCCCTCCTTCGCCATCAAATAAACAACCCCCATCTTCGGACGTCCTAGATTGACTCCGCCAGATCAAACGGCTCCTAGGCCTTTTCGCATCCCCTCGCCATGTTTCCCTTTATCAACGAGAGTGGGGGCAGGGGGGGAGGGGGGTCCGAAAAGTGGTTTTCCCCGCCGGGCCCCTCTGCTATGTGTCCCTTTCATACCATTTCACCCCCCCCCCCCCCCCCCTCAATTACCACATACTGCTCGTGCCCCCCCCCCGAAAACCACTCGTCCTCAACACTCTCTCTCGTAGTGCAATTGCGATATCCTGGGTGGGTCCTGATCTTGTAGATCGGCAATCACAAGTGTCAAGGGGATAGGCCAAAGGTAAAGTGTTATAAATAGTCGGTATGTGGGATTCTATGTATAAAAGGAAAAAGGCCCCCAGACAAGAGTCTAAAGGCCCTAACGCCTTAGGGCTAAGCACCTGGTTCAAGACCCCGGTCATATGAGGAAAATCACAGAAAGGGGTCGAAGCAAAAGGGGCTTAAAGGGGATCGAAACTCGCTTGTTTCGTAATGTTTTAGTGATGAGGGCCAACATTGGAAAGTCCTCCGTATTACACCATAAGTGCATCACCAGGCATATCAGGGTGCCAATAGTGCTTTGCAGAACTTTAAAGGCGCGGTGGGTCGGCAACTATGGCATTTAAGAAGGGAGATGGAGCATTCAAGCCCGACATGGGCTGATCCAGAAAGGCCCTTTGTGACACAGAACTAGGGTCAATGCCGACAAAGGAAAACAAGGACTTAGTAGCTCGGGAAGAGTTGATTACTCAGCATGGTGTCCCATATAGAGGGAATGCGAAGTACCGCCCAGGGGTCCTCTGCTCCAGTACTACGACATGAAACTGATAGTGCCCACTCCCAACTTTAAAGGAGGAATGGTTCAAGTAGTAAAGGCAGAAGCGACGGGAGTTGGCCGAGCAGCACAGGAGGCCATACCATGAGCAAACTACAACCTGAAGCAGAAGCAATCACAAGGATGGGCATGAAGATATTTTTGTTTACATTCTGACCTGATTGTTGACTTGTTTTATTACCCTGTAATGTGTCGCCATTAAATGAGGCAATTAATATTTTACAATGTTTTTGGGCCATAGAGCCATCCCTAGCCGAGACAGCTAGTCAACCTGACAACTGAGACCTGACCAAAGATATTTTGATGTAATGAATGTTCAGTGCTCCCCCTCTCCAGATAAATAGGGGGAAGCAACACTTCACAAAGGTTCAGAAATTCTAAAGAAAACACTATATGTTATTTTCAGACTGTATGACTTTATAATACAGATCTTTCAGAATATCAAGGAAATGGTGGTGATTCCCCCTTCAAGTATTATAGTATGTTATCCCTCTGTTAAAACCCATTATGTTCATGTTTCTTCTCTGAATTCATGCAATCATAGCTGCTAGAAATATTTCATACTTCCTCACAGATTCATTTGTATTGACTTATTAATGCATGTGCCTGTATGGATCATTGAAATTATATCTTTAAATTTGCGCTACATGAATCATAGCATTCAACTCCTCTTTTGTCCATTATTTCTACCCGTAACTCAAATAAGTGTAGAAATCCTTAATGCTTCAAGCTCTATGTGTTAATGGTAGAATTCTTGATGCTTTAAGCTCTATGTGATGAGTTACTCCTTCTCCTTATCCTCTCTCATTACTCTGCAAAAGCTTATTAAACTGTAAGTCCTTGAACTACTCGGCCTCCACTGTTTTATGCGTATATTTATGTGATTTGTACATGTGAAGAAATACCAGAAATCCATGGCTTACTCCTTTAGATGAATGAACCAACCCATTTCACTTATATATATATATATATATATATGTATATATATATATATATATATGTATATATATATGTATATGTATATATATGTATATATATGTCTATATATATATATATATATATCTATATCTATATATCTATATATAGATATATCTATATATCTATATATAGATATATCTCTATATAGATATATATAAAGTATATGTGATGTCTCCAATCTCTTGAAAATCTTACAAGACACGCAAAATCTAGATGTCCTCAGGCATTGGTCTTGTTAGCAATCCAAGGCTGTCTCTGGGAGTGACAACAGGTCAGACTGGTTAGTTCGTGAAAATGGCCAGATTGGCCAGTTCAACTGGTTTTGGACTGGGTGTAATAACATTGCCTAGGACTTAATTCAATAATCATTTTTTTTGTTTTTTTCTCCACTTATGTCTTCTGCTATATGTATTCAAAAAATTAATATGGTATCCTAGCTGGTTTAGCCTAAGCTTGTTTTGGTGGTCCCACTAAGTAGAGAGAAGAGAATGTATAGATAAGCAAGTTTGAATTTATATTAGGAGATTTTGAAAATTTGATTGGCATGATTTGAAATACATGGTTGGGTTACACAAGTGAAGGGCTAAAGATGTCATTTTCTATGTTATTGGTGGATATCTTTTAACCGATATTAGTGTTGAGAAGAGAATGTATAGATAAGCAAGTTTGAATTTATATTAGAAGATTTTGAAAATTTGAGTGGCATGATTTGAAATAGATGGTTGGGTTACACAAATGAAGGGCTAAAGATGTCATTTTCTATGTTATTGATGGATATCTTTTAAACGATATTAGTGTTGGTATAAAAGTCAGAAGTTTGAGAGGGGTGAATATTTTGATGTGTATAGAACTAGACGAATAATAAGGTCCCACTTGAGTTGAGCTTTAAGCAAGAGTTCGCTGTTCTCCTGAAAGTTAATCTAAGTGCATTATGTCATGATGTTGAGTGCCTTTTTGTTGGGAACTGGGCTCAAATGCCGACCTTCTTAGCTTTTGGTGATTGGAACGTCCTTGGCACCTCAGTTGTAACCGCAAATGTAACCACATTGAATTCTAAGGTACTTATTTGTTCTTTGAAGTTGAAGCATATAATAAAAACAATAAAACAAACAAGCAAAATATTTCCTTAAAAGGAGGCAAAGTGAAAGTGGAATGTCACCATACTTGATGATGTTGTGGAGGGTAATGTTGATCATTGCTTAAAATATAACATGTAAGGCAAGGCCTCTAGACAAGGGGGGAGGAGATGCTCATGATGAATGGCTCCCTAGGTGAGTTCATGGCCTTGGTGCTACACTCTATCCTTTTAATATGAAGGTGATTGTAATTTTATAGAGGACACATGGTAACTGCTTAGTATGGATGGTTGCCTAAGGGGATTTGGTGGATTTTTGCCTTCAATATGAGTGTGACAACAACATAATAGAGTAAAATGGATAGTTGTCTAGGTGGATTTTGCCTTCGTTGTGAGATACGTGAAAGTGATGATGACTTGATGGACAATTCTAAATGTATTGAAGAAGAGAAGTAACAAATTGTTTTTGTTTTTAGGTGGATGGGGGTGAATAACGTGGTAGAAATGAAATGATATTAATGCCAACGAGTGGCTGAAATAGGTGAATGGAACAAAGAAGAACAACATTTTAACAACAACAATAAGGAGTGCCTTTGAATATCTTTGAAGTGGTCTAAAATCGTAGTTTAACAGATGAACAAAAGCTTATATATAAGATAGAAAGGAGGGAACCTTGGAAAAGGAAATATATTACACCATAAGTAAAAGGCATACATTAATAGTTGCGTTATGAAAGGTCCTTCAGAAAGTGTCAATGATCGTGGAGGCTAAGGAAGAACAACATTTTGGCCAACATTAGAGCTAGAAGAAGAGCCAACATCATCCACAACCACAAATATGCCAATGTTGAGCTTATTGATGTCATCTAGAGAGTGGCTAGGGTTGAAAGGATCTTGTTTTAATATTTTGGGGAAAGAAGTGGGGAGCCCCTCATGGTACCTCTCCTAGCATGTGAATTTGATGATTTTCTCTAGTGGGAAAGAAACCCATTAATAGTCATTTATCCACAAGCTCTATGCTAAGAATGACAAAAGGTGATAATCCCTTTATGTCAAGTGTTGAGAATAGTATGATGAGGTGGCCTCGTGGTCTAGTGTGCAAGGGGGCGCTATCTCATTGATCTATTATTGTGTGTGCTAGTGACATTGATATTAGTGGGGTGCTTAATGCTTTTGGTAGCCAAGAGGGGTTGAAGGGAGGAGGTAATCAATGGAGCAGGCCACAAAGGTCCTTGTAAGGTATGCTATAAGTAAATTCTTCTAAAATATATAGGTCCAAGCATATTTGGTTTGGGTAATGGAAGAGGGTAGCAAGGGATCTACAAGAATCCTTGAATAAGTGTTGAAATCTCTTCTAGAACTCAAGTATATAGGATAACAAAAATAATGTGCTCTTCCATCTCCACATCTTGGAATGGAGAAAAGATGGTAAATCCTATTTTTGCATGGAACTAAGTGATCCATCTTGACAAGTAAATAGAGGGAGTGCACACTTAGTTGACCAAAGCTGACCAAAGTTGTCATATTTACTTAGGAAAACAATAGACAATTAACTATTTGCGATAGGCCAGCTTAGCACTAAGAGATGGAGGGGGCGAAACCCAAGTGATATGAATATACTACAGATAGATGTCCCCTTTGGTTGATTTATCAATCTCCTCGTTGTGGGGGAAAAGGTGGGAGGTTTGGGAAGGGGTGGAAGGTGTTGTGCTGAGTCAATCAATGGGGATATCAATAGATTGAAAAAACAAGGCGGCGGTGAGTATTTGTAAGAAGGGAGTTAATCAATGGAGATGCCGATAAATTGGAGAAATGAGGTGGTGGCCTCAAAGTGCCAACATTGCCTTTGTCTATGATGGCACAAAAAGGCATGCTCCTCAAAAGAATAAAGAGCTAAAATTGGACATCGAGTGTATTTGTGTGTCGAGGGAGGTATTTTGATATGTGTATTTAATCTAAATGTTAATTTTATGACATGTTATAGAATATGATTGTAAATATTAGGTTAGCTGGATCAACCATTGTAACCTCTTAGTGGCATTATAAATGTATGATATAATCTTCATTTTGTCTAGGGGAAACGTCACAGGGAAATGTGAAGGATGCTACCCTACATTTGTGGATTGAATCCTTAGTAAACCTGTTTGCATGGATTAGTGTGCCTCACCGAGCTGGGTTCAAACTAGGCACCTACTAGCATGGAACTAGCCAAATATCTAACATCATTGAAAACAACTTTTTGAGCTAACCCCTTGGGTTATGTGATATAATTTGTTATATTTAAGAGGGACGTATTCAATAGTAAATTTCTCTTTTTATTTTCTCTCGACTGTTGTGTTCATTTGTATGTGTGCGTGGCCTAAACAATAATATTGTTTCCCTAGCTAGTCTTTCACACAAAAACTCAAGTTTTTATGCCCCCAATCATATCTCTTCCTTTTAGAATACATGCGAGCCTTCTTCATGCATACAGCCATATTAATGATTCCACACATTCAATTCATGAAGTTCATAACCTTACTAATAAACTGAGGGAATCAACTATAGATTCAACATTTCCAAAACTTAAAAATTACCACGTTCTTCTAAAGCTGGATCATCTATACTTCAACTTGAGACAAATGTCCAACTTGACAATCTCAGTCTGAAAGCAAATACGAATCTATTGAATGTCTCTATTTCCTCCTCTCATATAAATGACCTGAATATAATTGGAAATTAGAAGCTCACATCTTCCCTGCCAAAACTTATGTTTCTTGTTTTCCAAAAGTACCAGAACTTCGAATGTCATCAATCCACTGCTGACCTAAGACATCTCATAAACATTTGGAGTAACTTCTAAACCCGTCACTTTAAAATTTGCATTGACCTTTAATGATATACATTGAATGGGAACATTTGAATTCTTCTGAAAGCTTCATTCTTCATTCTGCCATCCACAACCAGTGGAATGGAGGCTTCAACTGAGGCTTTCCATTCCCCTTCAAAAACTGTCACCTGCTTCTTAAATCTATCCATCTATTATATATTTCTAAGTGTGTTTATATATATATCCTGAAAAATGTCTCTCTCTCTCTCAAGGTGTATATATATAATACCTTCGTCTGCTATCCTGCTCATATTCAGTCCTTATCTTTCTTGACTCATTGCATATGTTTTATGTGTGTCAAGCTTTCTGAATAGGCTCAACTCCCAATCTTGTGTTTCTTTTGTTCCTGTGTTTCTAATGCCTATATTAACTGTTTCAATCCTGTGTGCCTAAGCCTTTTTGTATGGCAGAACATGATGCTATTCCAAACTTTATTTTCAAGCCCACATGGTTGTTGTTAAAGGTAGCATTTCCAGTTTTATACTGTTTGTAAGTCATATAAAATTTAATGTATAAAGAGATATAAATGAACTTGTGGTGCTCAAGGTTTAACTGGTTAATTTGATCTGACAAAGATAATCTTGCAAGTTGACTGAAGTCTCTGTGAAAAAAGATTTTTATTTTATAGACTGTTTACAAGTCATAGAAAACTTAATGCATAAAGCGATATAAATGAACTTGTGGTGCTCAGGGTTTAATTGGTTAATTTGATCCGACAAAGATAATCTTGCATGTTGACTCACGTCTTTGTGTGAATATAGATTTTTGCTTTTAAGACAACATAGTAAGTCATAGAAAACTTGATGGATAACGAGATATAAATGAGCTTATGGTGCTCAAGGTTTAATTGGTTAATTTGATCTGACAAAGATAACCTTACATGTTGACTGAAGTTTTATGTTAATATAGATATTTGTTTCTCGTGATGGGGGACGGAAAAAGTATGCATCTGTCTTGGCCCCAGGACGACCTGAAGAGCTTGGGTAAGCTATCGTTTTCTTAATTGCATGTAAATTTTCTCCAGATTATTTATTGTATAAATTACTTTACCATATGCTTTGATTTGTCTTGCGGGATGGAGACATGAAAGCCTTTTATAATTGGATTTCTTTGAAATCAAATGCCAATGGAATAGTTATATTGATTATGAGTGTAATTAGTAGTGACTGATACTCACCCTACACATTGTTTGAGACTATGGACAGGGTATTGGTGCCACAACTTACTATTTTATCACTGACTATGCTTTTTTACATAAAATATCTGTTGTCCATTGATAAGGAAGTTAGATTTACAATATCTCCTCAAAATTGTGTTCAAGCCTGGATAAGCTTATGCTTACTGTTCACTATTTCCAGGGTTATAAACTTTGGTTGTGATTTATTGCCAAAAACTTTTCTTGTAGGAAAGGAGATGATTTTGGCATTTCTAATTGGGATTGGGCTTTGGATGGTCAACATTCAACATATCATGCACTATTTCCAAGAGCCTGGACAATATATGATGGTAATATTAATAAATAACTAACATTCATGTTTGGATCGTTTATGTCATAGTGTTTTGGATAACAATGACTTTCCTGCAATGCATCAGCTACTACCAGAAACTCATAATTGCATGCCATTCCAGGTGAGCCAGATCCAGAGCTGAAGATATCATGCCGACAGATCTCACCTTTCATACCACACAATTATCGAGACAGTAGCTTACCTACATGCACTTTTGTATATACTGTGAGAATCTACATACTACATGTCCTTTCATGTTATGTGAGTCAAGGGATAGGATTTTACTGGCATCTTAAAAGGTGCAGACAGAGTACAAGTCTTTTAGAATGCCCATCAATGAAATTCATATTTTTTTGTGGCAGCTCGTAAATACGGGTAAAGAAAGGGCAAATGTGAGCTTACTTTTTACATGGGCGGTAAGTAAAATTCTCATTCAAGCATTACTAGAATTGTAAGAAGCGAAAAGCTCTTCTCATAGCTTCAGTGAGATAGGCTATTTTCTCTTCATTTGTGATATAATCATCAATTTCCTGGTGTGATCCATCTAATCATTACATTGAATTGCAGAACACGATTGGTGGAACATCACATTTTTCTGGAGGCCATGTCAACAAGCCTTTCATGTAAGAGGAGCCCTGAATTTCTACTGTGTTGTCATCATTAGTTAGTGGAATCCAATGGGCTAAGAAATTAACATGTACAAGTATATGTTCTGGTTTTGGAACAGGAGCGATGATGGAGTGCGTGGCATGCTTCTACATCACAAGCAAGTCGTCCATCCTTGATTACTCTATGCTGAGGGTTGGTTTGCAGATTTCCCTTGAGACTTGCTTTCTGATGATCCCAACCATCCAACAATGTTCTAGTGACATTCAAACCTCTTTCATTTTTGCTTGATGTCATGGAAGGTGGGATCTTAATATTATTATGCATGCTGACATTTTCCTCAACTTTAGTTCCGTGGCTATACAACCAGAATCTTTTCTTTGATTCTTATACCCATTCTATTGGACAATTCTATTGGTGCCATGGAAAGTTCAACTAAATCTCTACTCTTGCTTATATTGTTTGCTCGCTGTATGATGTTTCCTTTTTCAACTTTACATCTTATGTAAGGTCAACAATAATTTGAATGTCCCATGTGTAATGCAGGACCGCAGAAGGTTATCCACCAGTTACTTTTGCAATTGCCTCTCGCCAAACTGACAATGTAGATGTGACTGTTTTACCTTGCTTTGGACTGTCAAACAGAAGTTATACATCTGCTAAGGATATGTGGGTCACTATGAGAGAGGTATGTCCTTGATAAGTTGCATTTCCTGATGATAGTGTGATGCATGGTTTTATGCCTAAAATGTTAGTACCATTATTCAGCTGCATAAAGAAAATACACAATGCTTTTTGTGTAATAGAGATTACACATTTGATCTCTGTTATGATGTATATTATGCTGTGAATGCCAATGCTAGATTTTCCATTTAGAAGGAAAAGTCGTCACTCCTAAATGCTTGATTGGAAGGGACGCCAGAAGATTTATTTAACTCAAAAAATGCAAAAGCCTCAAAGACACTGTTGAAGTTTATATATATATATATATATCTTCAGTAGAGGTTTGTACTGTTGGAGATATATATATATATATATATATATATATATATATATCTCTATATATATATATATATATCTCTCTCTCTCTCTCTATATATATATATATATATCTATATATAGAGAGAGAGAGAGAGAGAGAGAGAGAGATATAAAGTGCAAGTATTGTATGCTATAAATGTATGCTTAAACTATTAGAAAAGCCAGGTTACTTACGCATGTAGTTATGTTTGATCCAATCCACATTGGTGTAAAAGAGAAACTTGAAGAAAGGTGAAATTGCCTGGGAAACTTGAGCCCTGGGCACTCCCTGAATGACATTATCAGGCAATCTATTTTTACATTCTCAATGATTGATGTGGCCACAGATACTTGAATTTTTTTTCTCTCCTCTTCTTTTACATCTCGATTCTCTACCTAGTGATACATCTTTCTTTTAGTTTTCTGTCATTTCCGTTTTTCCCCAAGGAAAACATCACAGAGAGACTTCTGGGCAGTTCCCTGCATTTCATGGATGACACCTATTATAACCCTGTTGGTGCTGATTATGGTGCCTGACCTGGTAGGGTCATTGTGTCAGGTATACAATAGAGGCAGCCAGCCCATGGGATCAACATCAAGACCTCCTCCATGAAACTCAAAGCAATCAGCCACTTAAGTTAGTCCACTGGGTTTCCCGTCATTCCCTTCTACTTTATAGTCACTTGTATCTTTTTTATGTTCTTGCTTTAAGGAATAACTTTTGCACTGCTACAGCATATTATAACTGTTTGGAGCTTTAAGTCTCATTGACATACTTTTTTGGTCACTTGTGAACATTAATAGCTGTGTCTTGCATATTATTCTCTGGCTCGTTCATTTTCCTGTTCTTGTAACTTAAAGGAATTAAATCAAATAAAACTCAATGTACCGATTACAATAAGTGTGCCTATTATAATTTGGAGAGTTAAAAGAGTTGTTAAATGGCAGATAGAAGTAGCCACTTACTTCTAAACAATATGGAAACCTGATTTTAGAATGAGGGATGGACACATGCATCAACCATATCTAGACTAAATAAAAAAAATCAAGAGATATCTTCAATATAATTTTTTGAATCCCGAATTTATTATAGATATCACTCTTTTTGTAGTTCATATTTTGGTATCTTTCAAGATAGGCAATTGCCAGATAGCTTCTGCTAGCCTCTCTGGCTTATTTTCTTCTTACATTGCAGCAAGGGCATTTTGATGAAGAGAATTGGAATGAGGATTGCAGTATTGCTTCCCTACCTGGAGAAGGAGTCTGTGCTGCAGTCTCAGCCTCTGCAGTAGTGGAGCCTCATGGAACGTGCTCAGTAGTTTTCGCTTTAGCGTGGGCCTCTCCTAAAGTGAAATTTGTGAAAGGAAGTACTTATTTCAGGTAACGGTTGCAGAATTATGTCTATTCATAAATGATATCATCATAAAAGCAACACATACTCTGGACAAGATGCTTTGTACCAAGGAAGAATGGAATATGTGAAAGCCCTTAGGTGAGGCACATGGTGCTCACAATTAGTCTATATACTGTTTATCTTATTCACAGTTTGAAACTGTAATGAAGAATTACATATTCGCCTTTAGCCAAATATTATGTGGATTTAATGCAATTCCTGATGAAGTCGAAACAAAAAATACAAATCCTGATGAAAGTTAAATTTTGGACATTTGTCAATTTAGTGAGGGTCACTCCTTTTCACCAGTTGGAGTAATTCTAGGTACATTGGTTGCTTTTATTTTGTAATGCAAATTTATTAAAACAACGCCTTCATTAGTTATTGATAGATTTATTTTCTTGATTGAACTTCAGGAGGTATACAAAATTCTATGGTACCTCTGTGGATGCAGCTACAAATTTGGTACATGATGCTCTGATGGGTAATCATCTAAGTCTTGGATTTGATAGACATTTCTCATTCATGAAAGTAGTTCTTTCAAGTCTTCTCTTTTCCATGGAAATTTTGTCAATGTAATTCGTAGGCAATAATGAAGAATAGATGTCTTAGAGCTGGCCTAATTTGCTGACTTTTGCAGATGCTATAAATACATTTCAAAGGTCATTAATACATGTTGGATATTTCGAGTTGTTTTTGCAGACTATCAGAGGTGGGAGACAGAAATTGAGAATTGGCAACGTCCTATCCTTAACAATGAAAGGCTTCCTGAATGGTAAATTCATAGAATGACACTTAGACCTCCATTTACGTTGATCAAGTTTGTCATGCTCAGTGCCAGATGTGAACTCAATGAACTAGTTTTGTCTTTTATTATTTTATTTTATAGGGTGAGTTTCCAGCAGAATATGATACTCTGACCATGGCTGTTTCATCCACATCGTAGTATTTTATCAATTTATTTGCAGTTAAGCTGCTAGATGTAACAATCTCATCTCAGATCACAATAAAACTTTTGATAACAGACTTGTACTTATATAAACATTGAAAGAAAAAATTAGTACTTGAGTTGGGCTATGTGACAAAACATTTCATAGCAGACTTGTACTTATATAAACATAGAAAGAAGAAAAATTAGTACTTTGGATAGAGCTGGGATATGTTGCCATAGCTCTGCAAGTTGTGGAAATTGACCATGTAAGTTTTAAAACACTATGCGGTTATAACGATGTTTTAAATGTTGGAATTGGACTGAGAACAGGCTGGGGGTCTGATCATACTTGGATCAGATTCAATTAAGTTTATAGTTTATGAACAGGGTGTACTGAAAAATACATAGAATATCAGATTTTAATGAAAAAAATATTTTGGTACAACAATATAAATCCAAAAGATTGCAACCATCAGAGGCTCTTGCTCAAATTGGACTCTTTGCTTAAGTGAATTTAAACCCAAGCTGGACTCCATACCTTGTGTACAAGAATTTTATGTTAGTCAACAACATATTTGAATTATCTTATGGCTCTTCATTGATAAGAGTCGATTGTGTGGTCATTGGGTTGGTCAATTAATTGACTAGCGGATAGTTGGTTGAGTGGGTGATTAGTGGGATTACTGACTGAATTGTTAGAGGAATTGACTGGACAGTTAGGTCGATTCATGCAGTCAACTACTGTAGAAAATTATAGGTGTGCGTTAGCCCCTCTGGTTTCAGTTTGTTTTTCATATCATTGTTTATTGCCCAACCCCATAGTTCATTCCATTGTAGACATGGTATACAAATCTCAACTAAAACACTGCTAGGCTACCACTACTGTACTTTCACTTTTCAGCTGATAATAAAAATTTAGACAATCATTCACACAATTTTGAGACACTTATTTTGTCAAACATAGACGCTGTAAAAACCCACAAGGGGAAAACCAGTTTGAAGGAGATTTTATTTGCTTCTAATTCTTAGAGAAATTCACCCAGCATTAAATCACAACATTTTGGGCATTAGTGCTTGGTCAGTGAGGGCTGAGACTGCGCAGTGCAGCTTAGGGGAGGTCCGATTGATGGAGGGTGGTCTGGTTGACAAATTTTCGGAAAAAATGGCTAAGTGTGTGAGCGAGTGAACTCGTGTATACATGACCTTGCAAACACACACTCAACATGACTCGATGACAAGACACCTCAAACCACAAGACAACATATGCTCAGTGTGACTGACTGCGGGACTGTCTAATGGTGAAAGCGATAAGTGTGACTGACTGCGGGACTGTCTAATGGTGAAAGCGATAAGTGCGACACTTCGGATAGACCTTTAGACGACCATGACGACACTTGCGCGATAGTGCTTACAACATTGTGTGTGAGTGCAATGGGTGTTTACATAGTCGAAACAACTCATGCACACGAAGACAAACCTTCGATATCACTAGAACAAGGTCGCAAGCATGACATGGCAATCAACATGCCAAAGACGACAGTTGGTCAAACAAGTGAAAATGAAGCAAGACATGTAGAGGAAACACATGAAATGACTTTTTTGTGTTTGCACACATGCATGTTACTGAAGACAGGATGATATGACAATGACAAGCAATCCTGCAAACTCAACTAAGAGGTGTACTTTGAAAGGTGTTCTTTACTTACCATACTTACCCTCGAGATGATCATGCATTTGACAGAGTTTGCATGCGGTCCTGATCTTTTTCCATCACTTGGTTCCTTGGTCCTTCTCCTCAACTCCTTGGGAGTGATCTCAGCATGTCACCTTTTCTTGTAGTCATTGAGAGATAGATCAACGCATCTTCAACGGGCAGTGATTGCTGTCGGGATGAGGCCCTAGGAGGACACCTCTGTGGAATTTGTGAGTGTAGTTCAACCTGGGTAGCTGAAAGGCAATACTGCGCAGTTTTTGAATGCAAGGCACTGCTGCGAGATGGGTTCCAAGAGGACACATCTATGCAGTTTCAGGTTGCAAGGCAGACTGAGCAGCTGAGGGACAATACTGTGCAATTTCTGGAGACAACGGGTTTTGGATGGGGAAAGACACTGGAGGAAACCATTGTGCAGTTTTGGATGCCAAGGGAGGCTGGGGTCTTTGTGCACTGCGGAGTTGCAGTAGGCAAGGGAGAAAGCTTGAGGGTTGCAAAAGCAAAGTGCACAGTTCCAGGACGCTGGATGAGGCTAGGTTGCTCGGGACATGAGCTAAGTGTGAGCTTAGTGAAACATATGTAAACATTGATAAGACTTGACTATGATCACACACGAACACATAGTGATACAACATAGACCATCCAGAATGTATAAAACATACTTTGCTTGATGCAACAACCTTCGTGAGAAGAGTGCGTGAAGTGAGTGTCAAACATGTCTATGTGATGATGACTACTCATGTGCGCATGCTTTCCCTTGAAGCAAATCAACATTCCCTTTTCATGACAAACAAAAATCCCTATGCCCAAAGGTGATACATGCTGCATAAAGATGAGAACATGGACAACTCTTAATATTAAGGAGGGGAGCTTGAAATCATTGGCTTACCAACAAGTGACCAAGGATGATCGATCACAGGATCCAAGGTAGGCTCTGAAATTTGCATGCGAGCCAAAATTTTGGTGGGTGGTTGTAGCTGCTACAACACAACCATAATGCCATGAAGGATTTGGCAACCTTCCACAAAGCTTGTTTTCTCGGACGAGATCAACTTTTGGGAGGAGGGGCTTGAGGCAATTGACAATGATCTTAGTTATGATTTTGCATATAACAGTACAGAGAGCAATGGGTCTAAATCCATTAGAATCCTCCACTTTATCCTATTTTGGGACAAATGTAAGGAAGGTGTCATTAAAATATTTGAGGATAGAATGAGATTTCCTGGATTCTTCCACTGCTTTCCAGACCTCTTAGCCCACTATCGACAAGCAATCTTGAAAGAATTCTACAGTAATTCCATTCGGGCCATAGTTTTAAAACCAGGCCGGTCCATTGCCGAAGCGGCCAAGTCGCGGTTCAGTAACATACTAGCTGACTCGGCTGAGCCCGTCTTAGACTGGCCGACTTGGGAATTGAAAAATAGATTGCACAGTCCACCTATCTATTCCCTATATTAAATTGTTAGTCTCTTTCCTGTGTTGCTGTAAATCAATAATACACAATTCACTTAAAATTGTTTCCCTAAAAACCTGTACATTTGGCATGTCGAAATTAATAATGATGTCTATTGCACTATCCCAAGGATTTGAACAATATTTGGTTGAATTTGTGATTAGGTTCTGTGCAAACTTCAAAGCTCAAGTTGTGCAACCAATTATGTAGAGCAATTTGTGTTTTGAGTTTGTCCTCTTTAAAATTCTGAATCCTTTTAATGCTAGCTGGAACCAATATATGTTTTGCATGCCAACTCTTTAATTTTTCAAATGCATCTTGTGCAATTTTCTGTTGGGACAATTTGTCTTTTGACTATATTTGGCTTAACTTTTGGTAGAATTCCTTCTGAGACTCCTTTAACTGTTCATTTGATTTCAAAGCTTCTTTCTTCAGGAATTCTAGCCCTGACTGTTTGTCCTGTAATTCTCTGATCTGAATGAGCAATTGATTCATCTTATTATCCTTTTCAACTAGATATCTACAACTGTCTTTGTAGATGTCTCTTGTAGATGTGCATTTTCTTGTTTCAATCGTCTCTCAAGATATTCTTGCCCTTGCTGTTGTTGTTTGAGAAGGTTAATCTGTTGTTGATGTTCAAATAAACTAAGAGCTTTCTGCTGTTGCAACCTATATTCAAGAGAATTGATTTGTTCTCCTTGTTTATGTGTTTTTGTTCTGATATCTATATATTACATGTATTGGACTGTGCACTGGTTGTCATTTTGATATAATAGATATATTCATGAGCATACTTTGATCATATGTTGTCTTCTCTCTACATTCTAATGCTTTGAGTTTGGAAACATGAATGAAAATCTTTAAAAATATGTTTTTTCATAAAATAATAAATATTTAATGTACTTTTTACAAAGACAGAGTCATTGAAATCAACTAGCTCGAGTCAATACCGAGCTGGAGTCTAAGTCAGAGTCGTCTCTCGGCCGGTTCCGAATCCAAGTCCGAGTTTTAAAACTATGATTCGGTCCAAGGGCCTTATTGCCTGACATCCCCTTGACAGTCGCTTCCACTTCCTCAAGGGAGATTTCTCAGAGCGGGGGTTCACTTTTCTCTGCGGTGACCAAATTGGGGATGTGTTGGATCACTGTTGCCCTGTTTTGAGTAGGTTCTGTTAGAATGTTTTGATAAAAGCGGGTAAGCTTTTGAGTAATCTTCTAATATTTTAACAGGGTTTCTGGTGCAGAGTTTTTGATGGAAGATATATGCGATTATGATGTTGATGTTGGAGCATGGATTTATGGAAGAACACAATATTCCTTTCCCCTTCTTTAAGTCTGCGAACCCTTGATTTTTGCTGCAATAGAAGCTCTTCCTGTTTCCTATGCTCTTAAAGATCAGTGAGGGTAGTAGCTTCTTCTGTGATTAATGCATCTGGTTGACCATAGAAAATGTCGTCTTGTTGTATGGCCTCCATTTTATGCTACAAATTATGTTTTTCCTCTAGAATGTTGCCAAATTTGGTTTTTTTCCAGCCTTTGACTAGAAAGTGATCCAATTTTGAGGTCACTTGGTGTGCCCCTCCTCTTCTATTATTCCAAGTGAAAATTCTGTTGATGGTTGCAAGATCAACCAATTGCAATTTTCCATTTTGTCTTGGAAGAGAGTGGAACACGTATCAAGCCACCTTTTGTTTTTCTTCTTTGTGTGGCTTTCTTGAGTCCTCAAAGGCTGGGATTGAAGCCCAAGTGGTCTAGTGTTGGATTGTCTAAAGGCAGATTTTAGGCCATAATGGCATGGTTTGAAATACGCCATGCCGATTTGACTTGGTGTTTAGGGAGGGAAAAAAGGGTCTTTCCCTTTACATGCTTTGGCCAAGCTTGGTAAATCAAGGGAATCAAGCTCCTTTTCATCGTTTGGGTCAAGGATTTAGTCAAGGATCTTAAGCAAGGGAGCTTGGGGCATGGACTAGGAAGGTGGAGGGAGTGGGGGGTCGTCGAACAAGGTGGGATGATCGACAGAGGAGGGTAGAGGTGCAACAAAGTTATGCATCTCAACTTTCAGGGGCGACATGGTCAGAGGAGGGTTTGCAGTGTCCAAAGAAGTGAGGGAATCAAAACGATTATTGGAGGGGGGGGGATCTTTAGAATAAAAGGGTTGTGAGAAGGGGGATTTAGGGTTAGAGTGTTACTGCGCATTTTAGTGAAGCCCTCTTCATCATGAGCAGGGGGGGCCATAGAATCAGAATTAGCAACAAGTAAAGGGAAATTGTAGTGAAGATGGCCATATGCATCTTTGACACCAAAATGATATGTGCTCATAATCAAGGGTTTGTTTTTAGAGCTCATCTTGATAATAGATATCAATGGACTCTGGAAGCGGCTTTGAAATATTCATGTAGACACATAAGAAATATACTTGGCTTGCTTAGTAGCTTTTGAGGATTTGACGTACTTGCCAAGGGCATCGTTGATGCCTACTAGGGTTTCATCGTCCTTGAAATCCCTTGGTAATGAGTACATTTTGATTCATACTGGGATGACGACAAAATCCTCCTTATTTGGCACAAAACGTTTTGTCAAAAATGGAGGTATAACCCTATCGAGTGGAAAAAATATGGACCATTCACAAATACCCATGTTTGGTCCTCAAGACTGGCAAATATGACAGTAGAGAAACCTTTTGCACCCAACTTTAGCTTACCTTTTGCACCCAACTTTAGCTTTATCTGCCCTTTAGGTTTAAATTTGATTTGGATATAGTGAGTGAGGCCTTTTTCTATAGACTAGATGCTAAGAAATTCCTTGATCAAGAGTGTGGTTTCACTTATACTAAATGTTGTCCCCGATGTGGCTGGAGTGGACTTCAAATTTCGGCTCTACAACTGCCTTAGGCAGAAAGCTTCCCAGTCGATGGTTCCTAATGAAGGGGGAGATTGCTGGGGTTCTACCTTGAGTTATTAGGATTAGCTACAGTAGGATGCCCCATGTTGTAGGTAGCAACAATCTTGATGTAGGAAGACGATCTACTCCCTCCGTCGACATTTAACACAGGAAGAGCAGTAGAAGAGCCACTAGGTGTTGAGCAGCTAGGGTTGGTTGCAGTCCAAATTTTGCAGCTAAAATAATATTTGAAATTATATAATTTAATCTATTTTATAATTATATTTTTATTAGTTTATAATTTAATTATATAATTTAAAATATTTTATAATTTAACTTTAAATAAGTATTATTATTTATATTATAATTTAAATTATTATATATGTATATAATAATTAAATAAGTAACATAAATCTCTTTTTAAAACATAAATATATTTATATATAATTAACATAATGGTGAATAATTTTAATTGTTAACATGCCGTTAAAGGCTAAACACATTAAATTTAAATTTATAAACCATGTACGTACTTGAAATTTGCAACAATTGTGACTTCCCTTGCCTGTGACGACATTGTTGCATGTTTAAATAGGCATAACTGTGACTTCCCTCGCCCGCGATAACGTTGCTGCATACTGAAACAGTCTGCGACTGTGACTTCCCTCACCCGCGCCGACTGTGAATCATAACTATTGCGTTCCTTTCCCCAGTGGTAGCTGTAAATCTTTGCTGCACACAAATAGTTGCTTTCACATTGCCCGCGGCCTCATACACACACTTGCCCTCACCCTTTGTTACTATCCGGTGAGTGTTATAATGCGCAAAGAGAGTTTCATTTTAGAAAATGCCAAAACACCACTGTAAGTGTAAAATGTGCCAAAACAAATACCAAACTACAAATGAATTCAACATTGAACTGGCGATCAACACATTATGAGTTTGCTATTGCTAAATCAGCATCCAAAACCACAAACCCATGGCTGAGCTTGATGAAATGGCTCTGGAATGCAAGAGGTGTTTCCCAAATTGTTTGAATTGCGTCCTTGGTGGATTTTGCTCTGATCCAGACAAATCTGTGTCAAGGTCAGGGGATTTGTGTTTCCTAAGTTTGCTCCCCACGGATCTGGTTACATATATAAAATATGAGTTGGTGACCAACTTTAGGCTAACGAGTAAACCTTTGGGGGTAACAACGTTTACGCCATTGCAAATGAGCTTGCATGCTAAATAACATTCTTACAAGGAAGGCATATTGATGGGCAATAAATGGATGTGACTAGTTGTAATGAGATCATTAGTAGGTTAGAAGGGAACATGTGGTGTAAACTATTCTCTGGGATCGAGGTTGTGTAAATTGCATATGTCCACCATACTTCAAAATTCATCAACCCTTACTGGAGACAAGAAGGATCACCAATGTCTTAGCCAATATAACATTACATTTGTCAAATAAGCATTAGGTAAATGCTTTCTTTTGGGCATGATTGGGAAAGAAAAAGCTTAGGTCAAACATTCTTTTGGCATATTTAATATAAATGAGTGGCTAATTTGTTTCCATTTTTTTGTGTGAAAATGTGGCATATATTATTTTCATAGAAAGAACAAGTACAGCATATACCAGAAAACTACATCACCCAAATGACAGGTGTACCAGGAAATTCTTGCCCTTGAAATGCTAAAAGTGCAAGTATATGAGCCTGCACACCAAATGAGAGGGGCTCTTAGGGAGTTTTAAGCAGGAGTTGGTGTTTGTTCCGTTTTCATTACCTATTAATGAATTTTTGCTTATTTTTTCAATTTATGGCAAAAGTTGACATTATAAAAACTCCTTTTGAACTGACTTTGCTATTCAATAACAGGTACAGGTTTACATTGTTCAATGAACTGTACTACCTGGTTGCAGGAGGAACAATTTGGACAGGTAAGATTGCTGCTTTTTCGAGGTATCTTCAAATTGGTTAGTTGATCAAATAAGGATGACAGAATTGTATCTATGTTTTTAAATTTGATGAAAAAATGTTGTTAAACCACTGAAGTTGTTTCAGAGGTCAATCATATCAATGTTGTTGCCAATGGCCATAGGAAGTGGGATCCATATTATTTATATTTCTCTGAGAGTTACAGAATTTTTTTATTTGTCCATTGTGACTTGAATGTTTAACTTATCCACTTAATAAGGTTTCATGGAATTTGTTTTTGTGTTCTCCTCTAACTGTCAATCTAAAATTTTGTGTGTATGAGTATTCATTGCTTTTGTCTGAAGTGTTAGCGTACTCCTTGACATACTTGTAATTTGGCTCTTGCTATGCAGAATTTTGATAGATAATGTGTTTTATTTTTTCATACAACCACTTTTATTTTATTTTTTTTCTTGTTTTATTTCCTGCATCTAGGTGGTGTCTTTTGCACTCTCCAATTGCCACTATGGCTGGTTGTACATTTGAGTCACATTGACCTATTTTGGTGATTTCTAGGTATTGATATAATTCTTTATTTTTCTCTTCTTCAAATATTATATCTACAAAAATGTTCTAGATTATTATTTTGTCTCTGCTTTTCAAAAGGGGTACAGTGTGCTGATAAGACTGTTGTACTCAACCTTGATAATGAAAAAAACTGACACGAGATACATAAAGCAAAAATTTCAATATGAAGGATTTTTAGCTTGAGGGAATGTGCTTGCATCTTTAGGTTGTCAGCAATTAAGCAATTAGTCTTCTTAGTCTTCATTTTAAGGTTTTGGACGCAAACCTTATGCATTCCCAGGTGTGGAATTAAAAAAATCTATGGATCGGGTAGTAGAGGCATGAAAAGCAGGGAAGTGGTCTATCATTTGGGATCTTAAAGCAGTTATCTGTGGTTCATGTTCCCTAGGGTGGATCTGCCCAGAATCTATCAAATGATTCCCTTGCCAGGGCATGAGTGGGGTCTTTAGAGTATTGGTTAATGCTGGAACTATGAAGGGGCCTTTTGGCCCTCTCTAGGATCACTTTAAAACGCATTTGAACCCTTCAAGATTCTCTTTGTGATTGAGACCCATGCGAGTCCTATCTGGATTGTACTAGACTATCCAGGATTTCGTTGGTTTTCATTTTGCAGAAAAGAGAGATGAAATACTGAAGGGGTTACAAGTTCATGTACACTGCTTGCCATATTTGGGGTTCTCTCTAGGGAAAAATCACTCATGTGGGTCCACGTTAGTGGCATGTCTCCCCTTCCCTAGACGTCTTCATTGGAGCCTACTAGGTCACTTGTACTTTATCATATTATGCATTGCACAGGGACTCTGCCGGCGATGTCCAACTGGTCTTATATGCTGATATTATCTAGTATTCGATATATGGTGAGGTCATCCTTTGATGCTTGTACTAGACACTTTCAAATACCACTCCACAATAAATCAAAGGATGCTCTTTGTCTTCATGAGATAGACCTAGCCTCTGTAATGTCCCCTTCCCCATAGGAAGCTTATGACAGAGTCTGCTAGCCTAAAATGGTTCCCGTAGGCTAAAGCAGTGAAAAAATTAACAAAGGGACTTAAATTTGCCTAAGGAGACTTTATTAAAGGAGGAGAAAGGATGATATTTCCTAGGCAAGTTGGATGTCACTTTAACTTTATAAAGTGGAGTATCATAAAGTGACTCTATAAAAGTGAATTTAATAAAAAAAAAATAATAAAGAGAGAAAATGGTAGGTGAAGATGAAAAGACAAAAGGGAAGGCGAAGATGAAAAGACAATCCTAAACTCATTAAAGAAGGGAATTGAGGAGACTCTAATTCATTCGATCATTGTGTGAGTTTGAAGAGAGAGCTCTTGGAGAGAGTTGGAAGGGGAAACTGACGGCTTTGGAGCCCTAGCTGCCATAACAGACTTCGGTGTTGCAAGGAGACACCCTAGTTTGGACCTGAGAGTGAAATCATCCAGATTTCACTGTTGAGCTACAATGGAGAACAAGATTTCTGAGAAATGTTGAGGTATTCATGTGTTATCAGTTGATTTTTAAAGAAATTATTGCATATTCTCTATATCACTGCAGGTTGAGGAGTCATTAAAGTCTGAGGGAACAAGCTCCATCTGAGCCCTGGAAATCGAACTTCAGAAACAAACACAGGCTGAATCTAAATCTGGAGAGCACTATTCTCATCGTGGTCATTGAACTGTGAAAGGAAATGGTTTGATTTTCCTCTTGGAAAGAGCAGCTCGAGCACCTGGCCACAACTATGGGTTATTCCAACTGCTGAACGGGTTCTGTGTTATCTGTGGACTGCGTGTGAGAGAATGAGTTGAACGTACATCTGTGGGGCCTATCTTCTATTGTTCCCAGGCCGTATACTTTCTGCTGGACGTGGGGCCTACTCTTGTGCGTGGAAGCTAGATAACCAAACTTGGTGCAGCCCATGAGTATCAATTGGAACGTGGGTCAAATGCACCACCTCTGCTGGACGTAGCTGTGATTACCCTTCTGCGTGGAGTTTATTCTGACATTGTGGGGGCCACGAAACACTGTATTGTTGACTGATATAAGCCAGAGGACCAGCACTGTACAGTTTGCTAAGTATTTGGACATGTAAGGAGGTCTATCACTGTTGTTTCAGCATGCTGGAGACTCATTCCAATGCCTGTGACCTGAGCAAGTGTTGGAGCAGCATTCTGGGTCTGAAAGTCCTTGCTGGAATTTACTCTCATTGCTTATCTTCATTGCCAGGTTTAATTTCTCAAGTCTTCCCTCTGTATATTCAAACTGTTGAATGAAAAAAATGCCTTTCCTGTAGCTACTATTGTCTATTCCCAGCTGCATTGTATTTCTGAATATATAATTAAATTTACAAATTTATTTGGAGACAAGAAAAGAAAAAAAGAACAATGTACAGTGAGGCCAATTTATGAAAACATCACCTACAGCAAAGTGTAACCGAACTGTTAGAAGAAATATCTCATTGAAACTCCAACTAAAAACTCAGAAATTTCTAAAGAAAATCAGAAGTTTGTCAAAGCGGAATTTTACAGCCTCACTAGACCTTTACATGAGGATGATGGATTGGGGCCTCTTTTAGCTTATGATAGGAACCTTCTACATTTGGGTGAGGCTCATGAGCTGCCAATCCTTGATGGCCTTCCTTGTTTCATGGAGTCAAACAGCTCTTCATGTATCTCCCATAGCGGGGTGCTAGCATCATCAACTTTGTCCTGGCCAATCAAGACTGACTTATGTATATTTGTCAGTGCTTGGTCCTCAGCATTCCCACATTACTGGATGCCTCTCTTGCTCCCTGAAATTTGTATCCAGCTTAATGAATTTATCGTACAATGGATAATTCAAATCACATACCATAAATAGCTCACCCATGCCATCTTACACAACCCTGCCTCTTACCCCAAACTCTAGAAATCCTACCATCATCTCCTTTGCCACAAGAACCATCTCTTTTTCTCTCAGAAGAGACTAAAATTGCGTAAGACCTTGATTCCCAATCCATGTTTGTCCATACAACCACTCTGTATGACATCCCTATACAAGCCTTTGTCCTAGTCACATCCCCCCCATGTTCTTGTCACATTTTGCTTCATATATCTGACAGGTGATATGGGACATGAACACCAGCAAAGCGATCTATTCAATAACATCAGTTCCTCAGGGTTCCCACTTGCATGGTCCCACCATATTGTCCACTTGATCCACAAATTATCTGAACAACTATCAGACTATCATGGCAGGTCACACTTTCTCCAAGCTAGATGTTACTGCTCTCAATTAGAGACTATTAGAGATACTTGATGAGGGAGTTCTTTGAGCCAAGGGTGTTAGTTTCGAGGGAGACTTTGTTCCAAAGACTTAGACACACTGGCATTTTGGAAACTCTCCTTACTGCTGTTATGTGTCTATAAGTTTGTTCTGGGCTACCTCCACACAACACATGGATTTTCAGATTTTATCAGGACCACCATTGGTGTGTGTTGTGACCTAGAGTGAGCTTCATTTGAAAATTTCAGTTGCAAATGACTTATTATCTTCCGAGCTCCTCCCAGACTGGGTTGGTTCTTGTTGATAGGTCTCCTTATCACTTGCCTATGATGCACAGATTGAATCAGTGGGAAAGAGAAAGGTCAACAAGCTTGCAAAATACAAAAGAAAATGCGAACAACTTTAGGGAAAGATCTGGAAGCCGGTGCTTGCCATTGGGTCATGTAGTCAGTAAGCACTAGAGAAAATGTCTGTTTGAACTTTGAAGGTGAAGAATGCCAGTGAGGCATCTGTGTTACATGAATCTTGGTAGATGAGATGTTTTGAACGCTACAACTAATTCCTATACAAAACCCTGTCCTAGTTCAAACCTAATAACAGGCAAGTTCTTACCCTACAAATCTCTGGGTTTGAGGATAGCCATTCGGATTCATAATAATCTCACTGAAATCAGGGGAAGGAAAACCCACACAATCACGAGATTAAGTTGCCTAGAGTGAAAAAGATAGCTGAGACGTTCATTAACAGTGAACAATAAATGAGAATGGGGGAAAAATTGTTGACCGAGTACTCGAGCTTTCATGAATTCCAGACTGTTTGATGATTACAGGTATAAAAGATTTTGAATCACTGAAGCAGAGATAAAATCCTCTAGTATCTATCCTAAAACAATGGATTTATCATTTTGCCTGCCTTTATAGAACTCTGTCTCCTTGAATACTGTGCCGTCCTGCTAGACGTGAGAAACTTCTTTACACTGCATGCTATTGACCAATCAGATGTGTTGTTAATCCCTTGGCTGTGCTCTTAGAAATTTCTACTAGTAGATTAAAAACTACCGAAAACTGTGTAGTGGTAGGCATGCATTCAAGACTGTGTATGCATGCAGGTTGCCTCGAAAAGCAGATGAAACTCTATCCCTTAACTGTCTTGACCACTTGCTGTTTGCTCCTTGCTTGCATGATTCTGAAAACAAGTTAGGGGTATGCCTTCACCTGCATGAGATTGACTGGGACTAGCCACATCTGATGCACCCTACTCCTTGCCCTGATTGTTGATGATTGTAGCAGTGGTCAGGTACCTCTGCATTGGCTGGGTGTCAAGCATGCAGGAGTCATCCAAAGCTGTAGGAAACTTGCTTAATTTATTGAGTAACTTGCTTTTGTAATTTAGCCTATATCTAACTTAGGAAAAACACATAATAAATTATGTTGGCTATTGAGCTAAAGAAACCAAGGAAAACTGAATTATTTACTTTAGTGAATATTTTTTAATCTTAACCATTGATCTTAAGTGGGTTAGGATTTAATCTTAGATATCCATCACTTTGGAGATTAGGGTTAGGGATTTAGCTCAATAATAAATTATAAAAGCAAGGCTAAGGAGAGGAGAAAGACACAGCAAGAATGAGTGTGATATTCAAGGCTGAAGAGAAAAGAAGTGTTGCAGCAGTGACAGGAAAATCCAGAAGGAAGACTGAGTGGAGGCTAAAGCCGATTTGATTTTCTGAGTACCAGAAATTGTTGAAGGCTGACGTGTGCGCGAATTGAGCTTCAGAGAGGCCACGTGTGAGGAGAATAGTGTATGGGCTACACATGTGGAGGGTTACTGTGAGATGGGTCACACTTGCGAGGGTTTCAGGATTATTAGAGGCTGCACAAGTGGAGGAAATTCAGTTGTGTGCAGGTCGAGGTTTTCAGGGGTTGATTTGCCAGGCTCTAATTTTGCTGTAAAAAAATTATATTTTCTTTGGGGCCCATTTTCCGGTAAGGGAACTCTAATTTGTCAAATAATAAAAGTGAAGAGTAATTGGAGGGTATTTGCCATGTGAAAGATTTCCTCTAGTGTGCTTATGCTATATAATATTTCTGTTAAAAATTCCAGTGTGTTTTACATCTAGTAATTGCAGGAATATTATCTGGGTATAAAAATTGCTAGTAATTAAAATGAGATCTGGAATTAAGAAATTAACACTGACTAGAAAGCTAAAACTGAAAGTAAATGCATGGCTGCATTATTACTAGACCTAATTGAGAGGATTTAGTAAACATTTCCACAGGTCATCCCTTCCTGAGTGTGGAAGTACTTAATTACTGCAGTGAACAGCAGCAAATACTAGGATCCTCTTCATAGAAACCCCTCATTATGTCGAGTTGCAGTCATTGTGACCTATAAAACCCGAACATGAGTTCCATAACCATAGCTTCCAATACATTTTGATAAGATTTTGCGATATTTATCCACATTCTTTTGTAGTTTTTGGATGTCTTGATGAGTGAGTTTTGCAAATGTAGAACCGAGATTAATCTCTCTTTTACGATAGTCCATTTTCTATGATTTTGCATATTAAATTGCCTTGATAGATGCTTGCTTCACCCTACAAGCATTAACTTTGGAGTGCAATGAAGAACTGGGGCTTTGTTCTTCTAATGGAATCACCAATAATGATATGTCAATGTCATATGGGGAACAAATACGTTTCGTATCCTTGACAACGACGCCATAAATGTTACCACTCAAACTAGCAGGGGACCTAAAAGGGAATACTAAAGGGGCAATTACTAGGTCAAGGGCAGCTAAGGCTCCCTACTCTTTACTGACTTTCACCGATGTGAGCAAACCCGGTGTATAGAGAGTCACTTGTGAAGGATAGATCAACAACGGATATGAAGTGACCTCAATGATCCTTTCCTAGAAGGGAGTCAAGAGTGGGGTTTGCTTGCTTCTTAAGCAAGGTACAAGGCTTTCTAGGAGAAGTAGTTGAGGATTTAAGGGCTAGGTTAGAGGAGTGTGGCTTGTGAAGGAGTTCCCAATCCCTAAAACCCTTGCACAATTTGGATTGCCGAGTTGTCTTTGAAGAATTCACTTTGATGAAAAATGGGACCACATGGGACCAAGTGAACCCAACCAAGGTTAAGAGGAGGGAGTATAGCAACCAATGATGGTCTTAACCTAAACAAAGAGGGGAAGAGGATCAAAGAAATAATTTCAGCCAATGATGGTCTTAACCTAAACAAGGAGGGGAAGAGGATCAAAGAAAGAATTTCCACTTAAAGGTGCCAAAATGATCCTATGAGGTACTATCGTAGGGAAATCAAGGGCAAAGTTTGATCTCAGGGCTAGGGCTTGGAATATGTCACAATCCCATTGTCGTAATTTCTTCAAATTTGGAGGAGACCTTGAGGACACACCAGCGCAAAAGAGGTCAAGAGATCAAACTTTTTCTACGGGTATTTTGTCAGGAAAATGATGCCCTAGGTGACCTAGCGTGGCTAGACCTAGAGAAGAGGAAAAGGTGCAAAAAATATGCTTTAAGGTGATCACCTATGGAGGACCAGTGCCTAATCCTTTGGGAGAGATGGAGTCATGGAAGATTAAGAGTTTGGATTTATTTCCACTTGTCAAGGAGGCCTAAAAAGCAACTTTGTTGGCCATTAGGGCTTAATGGAAGGAGCTTCAAGGTCTTTATATTTCGTTCAACAATATTTGGTGACTTACCAAGACAAAAAGTCTCTAGGAACATTCATTCATTCAAACATGGCCCATACATGATATATCACTATTTAAAAATTCAATTTCCTCAATTTCGTTCCAAGAAAACCAACAAATTAACCCTAGAATAACGAAAATCCCAATATCATGAATGCAACAACATAAAGAATCAAAATAGCATTAACATAGTACTTACATGTAAGAAGAATATATTCAATCACCAAGATATGCCAATCATAGAAGCTCCAAGACAAAGAAGATTAACCAAACATCGATGGAAGCTCCAAGACAAAGAAGATTAACCAAACATCGAAATTCATCCATTCATACTAGAAATCTCATCCTCAAAAGATAGAGAAAATATCACAAGTAGATATGATCCAATCGAAGTGATGATGATAAATGAGTTCACATCACTCCTATTTATAGACTTAGGAGTTCGGATCACCTAATTAGGCCTACATTAGCCGCTAAAATGAAATAAAGTGCAAAATAACTATCTTTTGGTGACAAGCCTACCAAACTAGCTAAAAAAGAAAAATAATAAGCCTCTCAAGAGGTCAAATGATGAATAATACATGTTGTTGAGCCCTCCAAGAGGCTTGATGAAGTCCATAAGTGCCATAAGTGCCATATTGATGAATTTGACTCTCAAAAGTGAAGGACAAGGGGTTGGCCCTGTGTTCTCCAAACAATAAACCTGTGGTGCTTCTAGTGGGTGTGGGGGCATCCAAATAACCTCATGTGTCTCCAAGTACATCGAAGATGCTTGCAAACCATCTATAAGGGCTCAAATGATAATATAAGTGATGTCACATCAACATACAAGTCCTGGGTCATTTGCCAAGTGCATGGTACAACTGTGGGGCCGATTGGGCATGATGAGCTAGATGCATCTTCCTTGTCCAATAGGTGAATCTCGAGCAATCTCTGACCATCTCTGGGGATCCATGGAGTGCTGCTTACTACTGTGGAGGGCCATGACTCTCTACACACACCCTACATGTGACATTGTAGCCCTTTGGAGAGTTAGGACCCTGTATCGGAAGACCAAACTCAAAATGGTGTAAATTTTAGGTAACAATGGTATGTTCTATGCTTAAGAGAAATTTATTAGCCCAATATCAATATCCAGTTTAGCAATCACATCAGCAGGATAGTAAAATGAAAATAGAACATAAACATAAATAGTAGAAGACAAGCCAAGACAGGAGGACACAAGATGTGGCACCAGCCAGGGACAAACCCCAATGTGGGGAAACCCTTGATCAATTCTTCTTATATTCTTCAATAGCCAAGACAAGAGGGCACAAGATGTGGCTCCAGCCTGGGACAAACCCCAATGTGCGGAAACCCTTGATCAATTCTTCTTATATTCTTCAATAGTTTAGCAGAGAGAGATAGTACAATTTACAAATTTGATAATTTATGACAGCAGTAAAATGCCCTAACCAGAAAAGTCAACGTTGGTCAAACAAGGTATAATTATTCCTCTAATCAGCTTGGTCAAATCTAGTCAACTTCGGCCTCCAACAACAAGCCTAATCAACCCAAAACAGTCCAAAAAAGTCCAGTAAAAAATTGGTTAACAAAAGTCAACTTGCGGCCAGCCCTAGGGCAGTCAACGCTGGTCAAAGGAGAGGTTAGATTGCCTCGATTTCAGTGCCCAGATCTGCGGCCTGCTAGGATAGAGAAGCCTCACCAAAATTGCAGTCAAAAGAGGTCAACGTTTGAGGTCAACACAGTCAAACAACAATATTGCAGTCCGGTCAACTTTGGTCAACGCAATCAAACATAAATTCGTCCTTCCTTCGCACATGTAAGAGACACCTACCCAGATATGCGTACCCAATCACAAGAGAAGAGAGTGAGACTTGAGATGAGATGATGGTGAAAATGACTTTAGGTCTCCTTTTATATGCAACGTTGAGGATGAGTTGGGGGTTTGAATACTTGTTTTGCTTGCTAGCCGACCTTGACAATTTGCCCATAATATAAATAAATTCATATCTTTATTTATACATATCGGAATTGGATGATCTTTAGATCAATCCTACACCTCTCGGTGAGAGGAATCCAAGAAAAATATCAGCTGTCATAAATAAGATGACTCATGTGGAGTTTGGCCCTAGTTGCCAATTTTAACAAATGGAAACCATCTTCAATCTTGCATAAGATCCAATGCGTCCCCTAGCCTTCTAGCCCAACAAGTCATTAAAGTAATCGGGTAAAAGAGCTTACAAGCCATGAACAAGTGGACACGTCATAATGGCAATCCCTTCCATAGTAGGTTTTGGCATGTGCCATTGTCTCCAAGCTCCGAAGGGGGTTAACCAAGTACCTTATTAGGTGGTTTCTACTTTTAAGGGGATAGTATGTCCAGGTACACCCTTCAAATGGTGGTGGCATGTGACAAAGAGGTGAATGGAATAGGGAATAAAGAGGGGCAATCATCGGCCCACACCTGGGCATATATGGAGGGAGCCATCATGGTACATGAGGTGCCCCGACCTTGATTTTTCCACCCTTCTTTATATGCCTTCTGCCTTTTATGATTTTTCTTTGATTAACTCCTCGGGGCTCGAAGGATAAGAGCATGATGTGTAAGATATAACAATGAATACCCCCTTTAAGGTAGGGCAGTTCATGTTGATTTGGGGTAGCATCAGATATGCTCTAGCCACAAAACTTGGTGGAGAGGCTAAGGCACATGAGATCTCCAATTCCCAGAAAGGGTTTGGGCAGATTCTAAACAGTTTGGGAGATATTAAAATAATTTGTATTTTTAATATAATCCCCAAGTCTAAACTTAGGGAAAGTGTGATATTAATGTGAATTAATATGACACTGTGTTAGAATGGTCCAAAAGTCATGGGTCAAGCCAGATCTAATCTTAGCTGTTGATTAGGGACTTAATCTCAGCCGTTGACTTGTCAACAAGAAAAGTATAAGAGGAGGCTTGAGGGTCACTTGGAGGACATAGTGAGGGAGACCAATCAGTTCAATTTCTGGAGCGGGGTTAGCTGAGAAATTGAACCACTGGTCTGGTGAGCAGTTAGGAGTCAGCAAGTACGGAACAAAGAGATAGGAGATAAGTGTAGAGGTAGAAAAGGTAGACATAGGGCCAGAGAGAGCCACGCAGAGGCAACAGAGACTGTGCAGAGCCAACAGGGCCTGCGTCATCCACGTAGAGGCTGCAGGAGTGACGCAGAAGGCCAAAGAGGCGGTGCAGAGTCTCAACACATTGACACAGAGGGTTTCAGGCCATGCAAAAGTCAGCCAAGCTGACGCTGGGTTCAGAAGAAGTGCTGGATAATTTGTCTATCTGTGGGTAAGCCAGCTTGGCACCTTGTTATACTAGAAAATTGCTGAATAATAAAATCCTCCCTTGCTGCACTGGTTTTCCCACATTGGGTTTTTCCGGGGACATTAGTCCAAAACAACTGTGTTAATGTGTTGATTCTTGTGCATATGTTTTTTTCTGTATTATGGTGTGATATTTGTAGCAGTATTTACTTCAATGTTTATTGAAGTGATTTCATGAATAACTTATGGTGGAATAAGTAGGAAAAGTAAATCAGTTATTGCAGTGATAGAGTTTTACTTTTCACATGGTATCAGAGCAAGTAATCAGAGACAGAAAGGGAAAATCAGTTATGGGTCGAGACCACGATGCAAAGGCATCCATGTCAGGGGACTCATGCAGATTTTCAGAAGATTGCACAAGAGAGAGATTTCGATTTCTCTATGTTGGCTTCCAGGCTGGAAGAAGTGCCGTGCATGACTAGCAATGCTCCACCAATACTCCTGGACGAGGAGACGCGGGTGCGGGGAGACGGACAAAGGGGACGTGTGGGAGTACCCTCAAATTTTAGGGAAATTTAGGGGGGACGTTGGGGTATATAATTTTTTTTCCTTTTTAATATATATATATAATTCATATTCTATAATGAAAGCATAAATACAATAATACATGCATATTTGAATTAAATAATGAAATACATTGATCCATACTCATCATCCTTACTAATACATACATGATTCATCCATAGACCACGAGATTCAATAATGAATGACTCTGATCCATATTCATTATTCATTATTCACTATTCTAGAATCTACATTGATTTAAAAATTAAATTCATCATTCTAAATTCTAAATTGATTTAAAATTTAAATTCATCATTCATCATTCTAGAATCTAATTAGTACTAAGAAAAATAGACTATAATAGATACTGAAATCTAAAGTCCGGAATAGTAAATTGATATAGCTAAAACTCAAAAACAGTGGAGTGATAAGTCTAAAAGTCACTCTAAAATACACAGAGGGCTTGGTGCTCTTGATTAAATACTAATTCCATACCCCCTTGTACATGACAAAATATAATGGAAACATTGCAATCCATCGAATCTTGAATTCTTGAAAAACTCTCAAGTCTGTTAGATTTTGAGTGAGATATAAAATTCTACTTTCTCTATATGAGATCCAATGAGGTCGGAACCACTCTCAAACATCTCGAGTCATTTCGTGGTAATGTTAAAAATTGAAGTAAAAGGATGAAAATGAAAAATAAAGGAGAATGTCACTTTTAATTTAAGAATTTAACATTACCATGAATTGCATAGCATTAGTAGGGAAATATGGTCAAATACTAGGTTTTCCCTGTCATAAATCATTGTTTACAAGCAAATTTAAGGGGGGACGCATAGCCCATTTTGAGGGGGGGACGCCCATGCGTCTCCCTTTTGGGGAGTCGCGTCCCCCACACTAGCGAAACATCCCCCCCCCCGCGTCTCCCCAAAAGGGAGACATGGGGAAGCGTTTCCCTAGACGTCCCCCCGTCCCAGGTGTGTGGGGTGCGAGGGGTGTCCCCCTTTTGGGGAATCACATCCCCCACACTGGGGAAACGTCCCCCCTTGTGTCTCCCCAAAAAGGGGGACGTGGGGAAGCGTTTCCCCAGACGTCCCCCCGTCCCAGGTGTGTGGGGTGCGAGGAGTGCGCGTACCCGACCATGGGGGACGTGTCCTCGTGGAACACTAGTTTTCACATGCTATTAGAGCAAGTAATCAGAGACAGAAAGGGAAAATCAGTTATGGGTCGAGACCACGATGCAAAGGCATCCACCTCAGGGGACTCATGCATATTTTTAGAAGATTGCACAAGAGAAAGAGATTTCGATTTTTCTATGTTGGCTTCCAGGCTAGAAGATGAGGTGCTGTGCATGACTAGTGCTGCATCATCAAAAGTATGGTATATAGACAGTGGAGCTTCGTGGCATATGACGGGAATCAGGGAGTGTTTCTCAGAATATCAAGAGAAGATGAACTTTTAGATCACCATGGGAACAAGGCAAAGTGTACTCCAGTAAGGAAGGGTACCATAGTTTTTCAGACAGAATTAGGAGAGCAGTTTCGTGCCACAAATGTGTTGCATGTACCAGGATTGGGGATGAACTTACTTTCCATGTCACAACTACAAGGCAAGGGCTATGACGTCTACTTCATCAAGGAAAAGGTATATGTCAAACACCCGAGCTGGAAAAAGAAAGTGCAAATTGGGATCAAAAGTAATTAGTTGTATAGATTACAACTAGAATCACCAATGGCACTAATAGGCAGTCATGGGGACAAGGACTTGAACGAACTATGGCACAGAAGGATGGGTCACTTGCACCATGGAGCTCTGAGAACTCTCAGGAGCACTGTAACAGGAGTTCCAGATCTGAGTACGGAATGAGATGATGTATGCAGGGGATGTGCTCTAGGAAAGTATGCCAAGGCGGCATTTCCTAGGAGCAAACACAGGGCCAAGAGTGCACTAGGATTGATACACTCAGATATCTGCGGACCAATGTCCGTCAAAGCTCTCAGTGGTGCAGAGTATTTCTTTACCTTCATTGATGACCACTCAAGGAAAACTTGGATTTATTTTCCGAAAACCAAGAATGAGGTTTTTTGTCGATTCAAGGAGTTCAAGGCTCTGGTGGAGAATTTGACTGGGAAAAAAATAAAAGTTTTGCGCTTAGATAATGGTGGAGAGTATGTCGATAAGGACTTCATTGATGATTGCGCTAAGGAGGGCATCAGAAGAGAGTGGACAATGCCCTACAATTCGGAGCAGAATGGGGTAGCAGAAAGAAAGAACAGGACTATTGTAGAAGCAGCTAGGGCCATGCTATATGATCAAGATATGCCAAAATTCCTGTGGGCGGAAGCATGCAACACAACTGTCTATGTTCAGAACAGGACTCCTCATCGGGCATTGGGCAAGATTACTCCAGAGAAAGGCTTCACTGGGAAAATGCTTGAAGTCAGTCATTTCAGGATATTTGGGAGTTTAGCATATTGCCACATACCCGAAGAAAAGAGGAAGAAGCTGGATCAGATTGCATAAAAGGGATATTTGGTGGGATATAGCGAGAATGCCAAGGCATACAAAATCTATCTTCTAGGGAGCAGGAAGGTAGTAGCACGACGAGATGTAAAGTTCATGGAGGACAGAGCTTTTAGAAGATCTCGCAAAATGACTTTCGAGGAGCAGTTGAAAGAGGATCCGTTGGTCATGCCTCTTCAACCAACAAAAGTGAAGAATTCTTCCTCAGGTCAGGAAGATTCTCAGGATGAGGAGGAGTGAATAGAAGCACCTGCTGGGAGAGGAAGAACTAGCAAGGAACTTCGTCAGATTTTGCGTGATGCAAAAAACTTCATCGGTGAGCAAAGGAACAGTAAGAGGGAGCGAAAACAGCCAGACAGATATTAGGTGTTAGTAGCTCAGGATGGAGAGCCTGCAAAGGAGGCAGCTCAGCATCAGGTCTAGCTAGATGCAACGGTAGAGGAGTATAACTCCATAATGGTGAACGATGTCTGGGAGGTGGTGTCAAGACCTCAAGACAGATCTGTGGTAGGTTCGAGATGGATCTACAAGATCAAATATGCTGCGGACGACAGTGTTGAGAAATACAAGCCCTGGTTTGTGGCTAGGGGGTATGGTCAAAAGGAAGGGATTTACTATGAGGAAACCTTCGCCCCGGTAGCCAGGTATACATCTATTAGGACTGTGATATCTCTTGTAGCCCAGATGGGATGGGAGATCCATCAGATGGATGTCAAGACGACAATTTTGAATGGGGTAATAGAAGAAGAGGTATACATTGAATAACCAGAGGGCTTTGAAAGTCATGAGAAGAAGTCTCATGTATGCAGACTGAAGAAAGCCTTGTATGGGCTGAAGCAGGCATCGAGAGCGTGGTATGGTTGAATAGATGGCTACTTGCAGAAGATGGGGTTTGTCAAGAGTGATGCGGATTCGAATCTTTACTATCTGGTCGTAGAGAACGAGTCGCTTGTCTTAGTATTATATGTGGATGATCTATTTCTGACAGGATCATCCAGACTCATTGAGGGCTGCAAGAAGAATCTAACCAAAAAGTTCAATATGAAGGATCTGGGACGAATGCACTATTTCCTAGGGTTGAAAGTTTGGCAACAAAAAGGAGAAATCTTCCTTGGGCAAGGGAGGTAAGCTATAGAAATCCTGAAAATATTCGGGATGGGAGACTGTAGACCTATGGCTACGCCAATGATCACCAATTGGAAGAAGATTGATGCATCAGAAGACAAGGATGTTGATCCCACCCTATACTGGTAGCTCACAGGGTCCCTGATGTATCTGGTCAATACTAGGCCAGATATTTGCTACGCTGTCAACACCCTCAGTCAATTCATGGTGGAACCAAAGAGGGCACACTGGGCAATAGCCAAACACGTTCTCAGGTATTTACAGGGAACAGTTGATTATGGGCTCTTATACACCAAGGGGAAGGATATCAGGTTGAGTGGATTTATGGATGCAGATTGGGCAGGAAGTTCAGTGGATTGGAAAATTACCTCTGGGTATTGTTCCAACATTGGATCAGGAATGACCTCCTGGTGTAGTAGGAAACAGAAGTCTGTGGCTTTGACTTCATCTGAGGCAGAATATATGGCATCAAGCACAACTTCGTGTGAGGCCATATGGCTTAGAAAACTGCTGGTGAACCTATTCAGAAGAAGTATGGAGGCGACCAGGATCATGTGCGATAATCAGAGTTGCATCAAACTCTCTGAGAATCTAGTGTTTCATGATAGGTCGAAGCATATTGATATCCGGTGTCACTTTTTCAGAGACTGTGTCCAACGAGGCGCTGTATAGTTGAACTACACTCCTACAGGAGAACAGGTGGCAGATATCCACACCAAGGCCCTTGGAAAGTCAAAATTTGACTACTTCAGGGAAAAGATGGGGATGGTAAAGAACCCCTTTCAGAAGTAGAGATGAGTGTGTTAGCAACACAGATGAAGAGGGAGTTGCAGTGTTGGGAGAAAGGACAAGCAACAACGCAGATGGAGAGGGAGTTGTCGTACAGATGTAGCAATGGCAGTGGCAGTGGTAGAGCCATGGGCAACAATACAGGATACAACAGTGCAGAGGATGTTGGGTAGGAAGGCTTAGCATCAGCACAGGAACCGATGTCAGATGATCAGAGTGATGCTCAGCGAGGAGTATTGCCAGAGCACGGTCCTTACTGAGAGGGAGTGTTGATTTGGGGTAGCATTGGATGTGCTCTAGTCACGAAACTTGGTGGGGAGGCTAAGGCACATGAGATCTCCAATACCCAGAAAGGGTTTGGGCAGATTCTAAACAGATTGGGAGATATTAAAATAATTAATATTCTTAATTTAATCACTAAGTCTAAACTTAGGGAAAATAAAATGTTAATGTGAATTAATATGAAACTATGTTAGAATGGTCCAAAAGTTATGGATCAAGCTAGATCTAATCTTAGCTGTTGATTAGGGACTTAATCTCGGCTGTTAATTTGTCAACAAGAAAAGTATAGGAGGAGGCTTGAGGGTCACTTGGAGGACACACTGAGGGAGACTAGTCAATTCAATTTCTAGAGTGGGGTTAGTTGAGAAATTGAATCAGTGGTCTAGTGAGCAGTTAGGAGGCAACAAGTATGGAACAGAGAGACGGGAGATCAGTGCAGAGGCAGAAAGGGCAGATGCAGGGCCAGAGGGAGCCACGCAGAGGCAACGGAGACTGCGCAGAGTCAGCAGGGCCTGCGTCATCCACACAGAGGCTGCAGGAGTGATGCAGAAGGCCAGAGAGGCTACGCAAAGTCTCAACAAGCTGACGCAGAGGGTTTCGGGCCATGCAAAGGTCAGCCGGGCTAATGTTGGGTTGAGAAGAAGTGCTGGAGAATTTGTCTATCAGTGGGTAAGCCAGTTTGGCACCCTGTTGTACTAGAAAATTGATGAATAATAAAATGCTCCCTTGCTGCACCGGTTTTCCCACATTGGGTTTTTCCGGGGACATTAGTCCAAAACATCTGTGTTAATGTGTTGATTCTTGTGCATATGTTTGTTTCTGTATTACAGTGTGATATCTGCAACAATATTTACTTCAATGTTTATTGAAGTGATTTCATGAATAACTTATGGTGGAATAAGTAGGAAAAGTAAATTAGTTACTACAGTGATAGAATTTTCACAGTTCATTGCCCAACAAGGGTTGGGACAATCATGGGTTCCTGAATGATAAAGGAGGTTCATCTAGGGCCTATGGAACTAGGGTGATGGCCATGGATATTGGGTAGAGCTCATTTATTGGCTTTTGCCCATGTGCTAACTATATTTGTCCTGACCATTTTTTGCATCTTGTGGTACATTTTCTTGTTGAATGTGGCCATTTATGCTTTTACTTTTTCTTTTTACCTGCTTCAACCTTCGGGGCATCATTCCAAGCCTGACCCAAGGTGGGGGCAAGGGAAAGGGGAGGCTAACATTGTGTAGACCTAGTGAGGAAATGTGGACCCAGGTGGGAAAGATGATGAATGGGGTTATAATAAATGGAATGGGAGTGATATATGTGGATGAGGGAGCGGGACCACGCAACCAAAATCGGGGTTTCCCATGTAGTACCACCCTAAAACCAAATGGTCAGTAAAGGAGATCCCACAAGACTAAGATCCAAGGGTAACATCCAAAAGAGGTCTAGGGGACAAAAGCACAAACCTAGCCCACTCTTTCTGCTGAACCCCCCTACTAGTTCATTTGACGATATACGTTTTCCCATCCATCCAATCAGGCATCCCAACTTCATCAGGCGTTATTAATCGTTTTGTCTTGAAAAAGTACTCTTTAGGGGGTCCGATGGGAAATCTATCATCAGGACACAGAAGTCGATTTTCTCTTTCATGAACATGGCACTTTGAGAACGTTTACCTATGACCCGATTCAAGGCCTGCATCCCGCCATCAACAGCACCTACCGCACCCAAGAAGCCTTACCACACGCCCTACCTTCAAAGCCCTCGCCCTCATCCGCAGCCAGTGGGTGGTTGTGTACCCGGCGAGAAACTCCTATATATATGCTATTTAAGGACCAACCTTGCACTAGGAAGCGCAAGCCCCTCCGGGACCTTGATCATTTATTTCTTACCTATTTTTTCCAACCTACCCACCTATCGGCATCACTCGTTAATCCTACTATAAGATGTGGCCCGGATTCGACAATAAAATACGAGTCAATCTTCCGGCCTAACCCACTCAAGTGACTCCTTGAAGACCTCCAGATCAGCGGTCTCGTTACTTCCTGAAGGGGCCTTAACAAGCGGAAAATAGCATTCATGTCCGGGAGAGGGGACAAGAGCATTCCACCTTAAGGCAAACCCCAACTATGGAGACAATCACACCTGAACGACTTTCCTAGGAAGTCTTCCCTGGCTCTGTTCCCGCCCCGAGTTAACTCCAGTTTGGGCGAACACATCTTCTTAAAAGCACTTCTCCGGATGGTTCGATGGGAACAAAAATGATGGGCTTCCAATCTTCCCACCTCTATCAGGGCCAACTTATACTCCTCAGACTGCTTGCTCTGAACCCCTTCTACGGCCTTCCAACCGGCACTTCCTTCCTGTCTCTGAAGACTGACACGGCCCAGTGCGAAGCCAAGGGCGGACCCACATAGCAGACAAGGATTGCAGAGCCGGAAGATTGAACAGCGGAGCATTCCTGCTAGTTTCAGATAGAGCTCCAGGGCCAGTAGTTCATCGGGAGCGCGGTTAGGGCATGAAAAGCAGCGGAGTAAGCAGCAGCTTTCACATCTTTCCCTTCAGTCCATGCTCCGTACGGTTAACCGGGCACAGGCACTACTCGAGCATATGAATAAGATCTTGGATAGACCAGGGGCATATGAAGCGAAAAGGCATGGGCAGGAGTTGGAGCAGATCCCGCAGATCGATATTGAGATATAGGACCACCCGGGAGCCAATGCTAGTCGATGAATCGGAAGAAGCGCTTGATTCAGAGCCAGTTCGCAATCGAGATCGAGCATCAGAAGGAGCCGAAACAGAGCCCAGCGAGTATCTCCTGAACTCTATCGCCCAGCATCCCTACTAGTCCCACCCAATTAGAGATTGAGACCCTCCCATGTATGTCAGACTCGATTGAGGAGGTGGAAGGGCTAGAAAAGGTTTACTGGGATAAAGACCTTTTAGGAGCCGGGGCACCACTGAATGTGCGTCTGTCCCTCTCCTTTAGTCGAGAGTTCGGCAAGCTCACCCTTCGCTCGATTCCAGATTCACCAGTGGTAGTTATGGTTCGAGATCGAGTTGCTCAGCCACGATTAGCAGTTTACTCATAACCGATGGATCCGACTCAGAACCACGAAGAACATATACGAGGCTCGCTCTCTGATGGACCATAATCCAAGTTATCTGGCAGTGAAACGATATCATCTAAAGGGAAACCCTATTTTGGCTCTAGTAAAGAGAGAACCCCCCCCATTAGGGACATGTCCGTATCATAAATTGCATTCTCTCACTCCTTCATGGATTTAGTGAGGTTCACTTATTTCAAATATGAAGGATCCTAAATTCTCTAGCCAACGATCAAGCAAACAAAAGTGTCCATGATAAGTAAACTCAATACTCAATTACCAAATGACAAGACATACCATTAAGGTTGGGTGGCCCACAGTCAAACATACAATCAAGACAGATGGGTGAGGGAGCACATGAGTGGCTTAGGTGGTGGAGAAATGGCACAATGAGTTAGTTGGTGACTGCAAGGGACTGTCGACTGAGGACCACCTTGGAGAAAATTTTCTCCTAGGGATATCACCAACGAATTTTCTCCAAGTCCTTTTTAAAATAAATTTAAAATATTCTTTAAATAAAAATATGAAGATGTAAAAATATTTCACTTGCATTGTCAGTCGTAAATAAAATATTTCGATATCGATGTGAAGTAACATAATTTTATATCAATTTTAGGGAGTTAAAGAAATTAAAAGTTGGAAAAGTTGTATATTTTCACTTTTCACGGTTAAGGAATAAAATGTATTTTTCTTACACCCTGAAAAAAATACTTCAATAAAAAACTTGAATAAATTATTTGAATGTCGATGTCAATTATTTTTTTTTTAATAATGCAAAACTTAAATAAATTATTTGAATATCAATGTCAATTAATTTATTTTAATATCGATTTCTTGCCTTTTTTAGTATATCAAGAGTTGAAATGGATCTATGCTGGTTTTGTAGTATGCAATGCTTACATATCATGTCAATGCTGTCCTCAAGTTTGGTTATATCATGTCAATGTTTACAAACATTTCCTCAAGTTTTATATGTATATAGTTACATATATATGCTCTTGCCATTTTTCTTTGGCATATTTTATAACTTTTTATAATTTATTTTAAATTTTTGTATGCTTATTAATTAAATTTAAATATAAAGTTCTGAAATATCATGGTTACAAACATGAATAATTATTTTAATTCATATGGTAAAATGGATTTTAGTTTATAACTATTATTTATACTTAACATCTCTATATAAGAATATTGTTATTTCTAATTATATGTTCTTAAATATCATGATTACAAATATGAATCATTTTTATTTAAAATTATTTTAATGTTAAATGCGTATTATGATTTTTTTCCATAATAATCGTTTATAATTTTATTAATAAAAACAAAATTATATGATAGAAAATTGAATTGAATCTATTTATTATTTTTATTACTTTTTACTTTTTATTAATTTTTTAAATTGAGCAAACATTATGTTTTAATATTATTTTCTTTTGACCTAATGCTTCATCTAAAGTGCCACTATAACTCCTCCAGACTGGCTGTAGAGCACCTCTCGGCATAATAAGTATGTAAACATTGGGATGATGTGTAAACATCACAAACATAAAAATGCAGATAGCAATGGAACACACGAACTGGTTTATTTTAGAACGAGGGAGGGTTAATTTAGTGCCACTACAACTCCTCCAGACTGGGCTGTAGAGCACCTCTTGGCATAATAAGCATGTAAACATTGCGATGATGTGTAAACATTGCAATCATCACAAACATAAAAATGCAGATAGCAATGGAACACGCGAATTGGGTTGTTTTAGAATGAGGGAGGGTTAATTTATAGGCAAAAGATAGGGTTTAAGGCCCCATACATATGCTATTTTAATTATTTTAAACATGTTATTCTTTAATTGTGCTGTTTTGGAAAATCTCTGGTTGATATGTTTTTGGTGGAGGCTGGAAACATATCCTGAGCAGATCTTCTGCCTTTTCCAATCCAGAAATTGATTCTTTCCAGATCTGGTATGGATTTTGCCAGATACAGATTTGTTCTACAGAAACACAGATCTCAGATGAGACTTTGATGGATCTGGTAACTTAGCTCACATGAATACCGAACACTTCAAAAATTAGCTTCATGATGAAGTCCTTTGAGGAAATAGGAGCAATGAAGCACAATGCTTATAAGACTCCTGAAGACTCGCGAGTATTCACAAGTCAAATGCCTAAACGAGTCTAGAGGCCAAGACCCTTCTATAAGACTCGGACCCTCCAAGACTCGTCCAAACTCTTCAGTACCCATGGACCCTCATAAGACCCTCTGACTCTCATAAGACGCTTATAATACCAAGCACTTCAAAAAACAGCTTCATGATGAAGTCCTTTGAGAAAATAGGAGCAGTGAAGCATGATGCTTATGAGGCTCTTGAAGACTCGCGAGTCTTCACGAGTCAAATGCCTAAACGACTCTAGAGGCCAAGACCCTCCTATAAGACTCGGACCCTTCATATCTCATCCAAACTCTTCAAGACCCGTGGACCCTCATAAGATTATCATAAGACCCTCATAATTTATAAGGGTTGGAAATGTCATTAGTTTATTTTTTTGTGCTTAAAATTGACCATATTTTAAGTTTTTTTTTTTTTCTTCTATTTTCTGTTCTGTATTTTACTGAGTCTTATATGAGTTGTTCCCGATTTTTATACGAGTCGCGGACTCAATAGCCAGACGAGTCTTATACGAGTCCGAGTTGTGCAATATTGGGTAGGAGTTTATAACTATATTGATGTCTGATTTATTTTTCCTTCTGAAAATGTTTCAAAACATTCTTATAGCCTATTAAAATTCTTTCAGATTTCTATCAGATCCTTAAATCTGCTTGCAAATCCATTTAAGACTCCTCTGCTCACAAAATAATGTTCTCATATTAGGGTTTTGGTGTAAAAAAATGAATTATGGATTTGCTGTGATCCCAGAAATAACGTGCTGTCACATGCTGACACCATTATTCCTATGAAACTGCTTACAAATGCAATTGATATACCATTGTTGATGCAAGCTCCATCTTTGCCAATTGCAGCACAGTCTTTCGAATAGATTAATAAACATAAATCCTGTCATTTGCCAGGTCAGTGTACCCCATTTTCATATGAAAATTGTTACCATTTCTCAATGCCTGATCACTGCCAATCTTCTCCGATTTCATCTCTGATTTTCCTGTGTCACATTCTGGGTGATTATTCACAGCTGTTCATTAATGTTTCTTTTTAATGAAAATAGTTTATTCTTCATGAGTGGAATCTATTGAATTTCAATAATGCATGTAACTATGTTTTAGTGGTTAGTTGAAGAGGAACACAATTTATCTCATTTTCTTTGCGATTCTTATAGCAAGTTTTTGGACAAACTTTTATATGTAACATCGTTTTAATTTTGTTTTCTTGCTCTAAACAATTTTTTCTCAGATGGTGGACTCCCAGTTGAAGAAGACAAAGACAAGATGTCATGTTCTCAGAAAAGGTCTAGGAAAAAGGAAAATAAAGCAGAAGTGAGAGTAACAGTTTCAGTGGAAAATGATCAGACTAATCATGTTGCAGAAGTTCAGAGGTTGAATGGTTACAATGGTGCTGCTGATACAGATTTTAATGCTGTACAAGATCAGAATTTTGAAAATTGTGGACAAAGAACAGAAATGAACTCTGGGTCCTCCAATGACTATGACTATGCTTTACTAGCTGATGAAGAAAATGTTGGTCGCTTTCTGTATTTGGAAGGTGTGGAGTATATGATGTGGTGTACATATGATGTACATTTCTATGCATCTTTTGCACTACTTGATCTCTTTCCAAAGATTGAACTTAATATACAACGTGAGTTTGCAAAAGCTGTATTAATTGAAGATAAGAAAAAAGTTAAATTTCTAGCTGAAGGTAATTGGGGAATTAGAAAGGTACGAGGTGCTGTACCTCACGACCTAGGATTGCATGATCCCTGGCTTGAAATAAATGCATACAATATTCATGATACAAGTCAGTGGAAGGATCTGAACTCAAAGTTTGTACTTCAGATTTATAGGGATCTGGTTGCAACTGGTGACATGACTTTTGGTAAAGATGTGTGGCCAGCTGTCTGTGCTTCCATTGAATACATGGAGAAGTTTGATCGGGATGGTGATGGTCTCATTGAGAATGATGGATTCCCTGATCAGACATATGATACTTGGACGGTACATGGCATTAGTGCATACTGTGGAGGTCTATGGATTGCTGCACTTCAAGCTGCCTCTGCAATGGCAGATAAATTAGGTCATAAAGAGTACGCAGAAAAATATAGGAGGCAATTTCAAAGGGCTAAAGCAGTATATGAAGAGAAGCTTTGGAATGGATCATATTTTAACTATGATAGTGGGACGAGCAGCAACAGCAACTCAATTCAGGCAGATCAATTGGCTGGACAATGGTATGCTTGGGCCTCAGGCCTACCATCACTTTTTGACGAGAACAAAATACGAAGTGCTCTGCACAAAATATATGATTTTAACGTTATGAAAATTAAAGGAGGAAGAATGGGTGCAGTGAATGGCATGCATCAAAATGGAAAAGTGGATGAAACGTGCATGCAATCACGGGAGATATGGACAGGTGTAACATATGGTGTTGCTGCAACAATGCTTCATGTAGGATTGGAGCATCAGGCCTTCACTACAGCTGAGGGGATTTTTCTAGCGGGCTGGTCAGAAGATGGTTTTGGGTAAGCAATTCTGCTAAATTACATTATAAAATGACTACTTTTTAAGAATCTGTCTGACATTACGGTTTTTTATTTTAAAAAGTAACAACTTTAATACTTAAATGAAGTAAAACAGCTTCTGCACAGGTTTACTTGAAACAAATAAGGCTGCTGAAGGAACCTTTAATTTGTGTATGTATCTAGCTCTCATTGTCTAAAGTTGATTTGATTCTGTCAATTGACTGCGATGTTAAACTTTTCTTCCCTGAACTAGTCCTTGGTCCTTTTGGGGGTTTAGATACCTAAAAAGTCATATGTAAGGACTATTAATTGTTTCTTTGGAACTTGTTAATGGTTGGTTCAAGCATCCTCTTCCCACAATATGCCACAATATGCCCTAAGAGCATCAATTAATTATCAGTACATATCTTTAGACACCCACTCTCCTAGAACAGTGTCAAAAAGTATTTCGATGAAAAGGAGCTGATCGAAAATAAAAGATAGAAATACTGAAAATTCCCAAGTAATGTGTCAACCAAAGCTTAATTGTCAAAAGGAACATATCTCATCTTATCTAATGAGCAATGTTACACCAAGTTTCTGCGATTGGGGGGATGTGGAAATGGGGAGACTTACAGGAGGACGTGTGGAAGCACCCCCAAATTTTTGGGAAATTCAGGGGGGACATCGATGTGTGTGTGTGTGTGTGTATATATATATATATATTTTTTAGTTTTGAGTAATTTCAAATAGTAAATTGAAATTACTTGAACTCAAAAATAATAAAAAGTGACAAACCAAAGACATGGTCTAAGGTCATTAGTATCTAGAGTCAAGATTCATAAGTTAAAACTAAAAATGAACAATGGACAATGAACCAATGTTATCAAAACCAGACCGGTCATTAGTATGTAGAGTCAAGACTCAAAAGTTAAAACTAAAAATGAACAATGGATAATGAATCAGTGTTATCAAAACTAGACCCGTGATAGAACTGGTTGACCCCAAAACTGGGAATTGGGAAAAACAATTTATCAACCAAAAAATACATAAATATTCAAATTTGGAAAAATATACGCAAATATTCATGTGCACTCATATGAATCCAACCCATTATATGCAAATATGCAAAGTTTCTCATATATATATTATAAAATGAAGGGTGCATGTAATCAAAATGGTTTCCGAGTGCAATATTTGAACCAGAAATACATCAACAAAGAGGTTCTAGAATCTAGATGTATTCTATAGTCCAAAAATTTCATGCCACAACAAATACCTGCATTTCATCAAAATCATTAGATATATTGGGATCATCATCATCAATATCACCCTCTAAGCATTAAAGTAAGATAGAAAAGGCTTAACATGTCAAGTTGAGATTTTGTTTGAGTGATAGGTGCAATTTTACTAGGGTCATGATAGAGGAGTTCAACAGTTGATGCCACCAACATTGAGGTACATAGAGGGCTTGGTGCTCTTGATTAAATGTTAGTTCCATACCTTTATACATGATAGAATCCAATGAAAACATTGCAATTCCCGCAATCTTGAAATTCTGAAAACTGTTAAATCTGCTGGATTTTGACTGGGATAAAAAATTCTTCTTTCTCCATATGAATTTTAATAAGGTCAGAACCATTGTCAAACATCCCGTGTCAATTAATAATTTAATGGTAATGTTAAAAATTTATGCCACTTTTACTTTAAGAATTTAACGTTACCATTAATTACATAGCATTAATAGGGCCCTAGGGTTGAATATTAGGCTTTCCCACTCAGATTATTGTTTTCAAGCAAAATTAAGGGGGATGCCTTTTTGAGGAGGGATGTCCACAAGAACCCCTTTGGGGGGGATGTCCACAAGCACTCCTTTTGGGGAAACCCCTACATTGGGGAAACATTTTCCCCTGCGTCTCCCTGAGTTTCTCCAAAAGGGGGACATGGGGAAATGTTCCCCATGCGCCCCTCTGTCCTGGGTGCGTGCACCCCACCCCTGGGGATGTATCCCCATGGAACATTGCTAATGAGCCAATTGAGCTTCTCCAACTTCAGAGTAGATGTGTCATAACTCGTGTACTTTTCTGTTGCTTTCATAGTTGACACCTTTCAACTTTTTTTTGGCTGCTGGACTCCAGAGTACGTAGCCAACCCTCGTGGGCAAATTGAATATACGTGCTTTTCTATTTCAAATTGCCGATGAAACCAACCAAATGATCAGATATAAGACTAACACAGGAAATTGTCCGACCTCCATAGATGTAGAATTACAATGGAGTATATACAACCTTCAGAAGCTTCATGCAAAATTATAGAATGAATTTAAATTCTACACAAGCATTTTAAAATAAATATAGATCCTTTTCATAGCTTACATCATCGCCTTGTTGCAGCACAAAGAGAAATGTTAGGTGAAACCCGTTGTCTTCAAAAGGATTGTTACTCGTGAAATAACATAATGCCAAATTACAAGCGTGACACTAACAAGTCAAATCACATAGTTTCTCATCTATTGATAGGCTTTGTTCAAGTAACAGCATTGCAAGGCATTGCAATTTTGATTGTTCAGTTTTTTGGGACTCGCCTTGTTTTGAAGTATTGACAAAAGCAGAGCCTCAGTCATGCAACTGTCATAGATGGGATTTTAAATCAAGAATATTTGTTCCGAGTTACTACAATGTATAAGTAAATATTTGGAGTTCAATAAAAACTTTTGTCCTCTTTACTTGGCATACCTCTTGTACCAAAATGTTGTAGTCATGAAAACTGTGCGGTAAAAGCATTCACTAAGAGTTTTACATTGATCGTTTGTTCTAATGCTCTGAGGATAGCTTATCCTCATGTCAAAACCTTTCTAGGAAAAATGAAGATTTATTAAAAGATATTTAGCAATTTTTATATTTTCTTTTCTCAAGTTTGATGCCCCTTTGCATTTGAACTGTAATTAGCTTTCTTCAGGTATATAACCTAAAATGAAGCCTTCAATTTCCTGGCATTTTTGTAACAATGCCAATAATGGGAAACCTTCAAGTTGTATGAATTCGGAAGTTACAAGAGCTCCTGTCTGTTTTTATCCTCTTCCTCCTTAGACTGCAACATATGCAAATTTATTGATGCTTATAGAAAATTAAAATTCTTGGAAAACAACTCTGAAACTCTACAGCTTCTTGCATGACATATTACCTTCGAAATGTGAGTCATTTGAAAAATATTTCAAGGTTACAGCCCATTTTCAACAGCGACGAGGGAAGAAAATGTAAAGTATATGCAACAATATTGCCTTCATAACCCAGCACGTTAGGCCAATATTTGTTTCCTACTTGTATGGATGGTGGAGACATGCATGAAAGCTAGATTAGTGGTGCGTTGAAATTGTAAAGAGAAGATAGGAATTTGGAAATTAAAGTCTGGTGGATTCGATTTGTTATTTTACAATGTCATTCAGTAGGTAGCTTATGGATTTATGACAAGTTTATGGTAGCTATTTATGAACATATTGCTGATGAACCTTACAATAATATTTTCTGGGCTACTTCGTTGGTAAAAGCTAGCACCTGTTATGGCAAAAACATTGTTTGTGATAGAATATGGGTTCTAAAAGTAGTGCAGCTTGTTATGAAGAAACTGAATCTTCATGGAACGCTTTTTTTGGGATATTGAAAATACGTGCAGTCATCCTTTCACATTTTTTTATTTTATTTTCGGTGGTATGTTGCATCATGCATCAACTATCATATAAATTTATCAGCGGCGTTATTTACACAAAATACTCTTTCAGGTACTGGTTTCAAACACCTGAAGCTTGGACAATCGATGGCCACTATCGGTCCCTGATCTACATGCGTCCTCTTGCAATATGGGCGATGCAATGGGCTTTAAATCCTCCTAAAGCTGTTCTAGAGGCACCCAAGATAAATCTGATGGAGAGAGAACATCCATCACAGTTTCACGCCGGACTTGCAGCAGTTGCTGAGGCTTTCAAGCATGTGCATCAAAATGGACCCTGTAGTTGCTCCAGTTCTCAGTCTGGGTGTCGCTGGAAGTGTACATGCTAATTTTAGCATTATTCAACGAAGGTTTTGTTCTATGTTTTGTGTCATTGATTAATTGTTTCCAAGCATCCTCAGTGCAGAATGCCAGGGAATGTTTGGTACGATTTTGCAGGTTTATTTTCCAATTCAGAACAAGGGAACTCGAATGTTATTTAGAAATCTCAATTTTTTCCCTCTGTAAATGCTGCTTACAGCTGTCCTTAGGTTAGGCTGCTATGCTATGACAGCCGTTTCTGTGCCGTCATAAGCACCTAGCACCTGGCCTCATCTGTGTCCACACGGGGGTTTTTGAACCCAGATCCTAATGTAATCCAGTCTCACTTTGGGGGTTTTGAACTTGGGTCATAATGTTAACACAAGTTCGATCACCTCGCAGTTGTGCAACTAGACCACGCTCCTGTGGGCTTATATTTACAAGTTCTAACAAAGCTCTGTCAATTTGAATATCTTTGCATCTATGTCCAGGTGAAATTTGGAATGTATTCAACCTCTAAGAACTATCCCTACAAATGTAAACACTAGGTGAAAATTCGTTGAACCAAGAAGTTTGGAGTTGAATATGTTTTCCATTAGTTCTAGAAGCATGTACTGGGTCATGTCAAAAGTTCCAGCTAATATCAGGAAAATGTTATTTTGTTTCTTTTTACTGTGTGATGAATTCAACTGTGAGTGGGATTGGGGGAATTCATCTCTCCGCTCTCAATCCGAAATTCTAAAACATAATTTAGAATGAAAATGGAGAAATGAAATGTGGGACATATGATTGAAAGTGGCATTGATTTGATTCAGGTTCTCCAGAAGTTATAATTTTCAGTGGAAAGGGAGATTGATTCCCTCAATCTCACAAGTTGAAACATAATTTAAAATAACACTAAGGAGAGGTTGTATGTTTTTGGAGTAAACAGAAAGAAGACATAAACTAGCACAGGACACTTGACGTTTATCTTTTTTTTGTTCACGTCTGGCAAATATTAAAAGAAAGTAAATACAAGCAAGTGACACAAAAATACAATCCAGTGACACAAAGGAGAAATGAAACGAGAGTATATCATTTTAGAGTAAAGAGGAAACATACATATAAACTATCACAGGACAATTGCATGTTAATCTTTCCTTTGAATATATGTGGCAAAGATAACATTTATATCCTTGGAAAAGTAAATACTATCAAAGTGATATAATACAATCAAAGTGTAGATATCAGGTCATATTTGCATTACTGATCTGAATTGGCAAGTTTACAGAGACAAGAAAAGACCTACACAACTAATTTGACGAAATACAATCAGAGTAAAGAATCAGGTTATATCTACGTCACTGACCTGAATTGGCAAAGTCTACATAGAGACAAAAAGCATCTATAGAATTTAATTGGACTGGCCAGAACTTTCATGATAAAAACCAAGCCAACCTTCTCTTTTGATTTTCTCTTTTGATTTTGATTGTTTTAATTGGACTGGCCAGAACTGGCAAGTCTACATAGAGAGACAAAAAACATCTATAGAATTAATTGGACTGGCGAGAACTTTCATGATAAAAACCAAGCCAACCTTCTCTTTTGATTGTGATTGTTTTAATTGGACTGGCCAGACCTTTCATGATAAAAACCAAGCCAACCTTCACTTTTGATTGTGATTGTTTTAATTGGACTGGCCAGAACTTGGCAAGTCTACATAGAGAGACAAAAAGCATCTATAGAATTAATTGGACTGGCAAGAACTTTCATGATAAAAACCAAGCCAACCTTCTCTTTTGATTGTGATTGTTTTAATTGGACTGGCCAGAACTTTCATGATAAAAACCAAGCCAACCTTCTCTTTTGATTGTGATTGTTTTTATTTTTGGTGATTAGAGGAATTGGCAATTGGGTGGGTCATGCAATTTTTGATCGTGATTGTGGATTGTGCAATTTTTGACGAGAGCTTTCATGATAAAAACCAAGCCAACCATCTCTTTTGATTGTGATTGTTTTAATTGGACTGGCCAGAACTTTCATGATAAAAACCAAGCCAACCTTCTCTTTTGATTGTGATTGTTTATATTTTTGGTGATTGGAGGAATTGGCAATTAGGCGGGTCATGCAATTTTTGATTGTGATTGTGGATTGTGCAATTTTTGACAAGAACTTTCATGATAAAAACCAAGCCAACCTTCTCTTTTGATTGTGATTGTTTTTATTTTTGGTGATTAGAGGAATTGGCAATTAGGTGGGTCATGCAATTTTTGATTGTGATTGTGGATTGTGCAACTTTTGATTGTGATTGTTTTTATTTTTTGTGATTAGAAGAATTGACAATTAAGTGACTATACTTTTGGTTAGATGATGGGTGAATAAGGGGGGACAACAGTGAGATTTCAAACCGGAGATTGAGGTTTGTATTTTTTTTTAGAATTCAAATTGTTATTAATTTCATTTTTTCTCTTCTTTTGTTGTTTTTCTCTATCTTGTAAATATGAATTACATAGACAAAATAATTTCTATTGACATCCTAATTAAATCAATGTTTACATACATATGAATAACATACATTTGATTCATGTTATTATTGGGATAGCTCTTTCTATAATTTGATTCATGTTGTTATTGGGATAGCTCTTTCTATAATTCAATTATTTAATGCAAAATCAATGTTTACATACCATTTGATTCATGTGGTTATTGGAATAGCTCTTTCTACAATTCAATTCAATTATCCTTTTCTGGTTTAATGTTTTTAATTATTTTTAATCTGCTTAAAAATTAATAAATATTATTTAATATTTTTGGACATAAACATAGAAATACTAAAATGTTATTTTTCAAACTAGTATATTTAAAAAATAAAGAATAACGGACAAAGGTGGGGATTAATAAATATTATTTAATATTTTTGGACATAAACATAGAAATATTAATTTGTTATTTTTCAAACTAGTATATATAAAAAATAGAATAATGGACAGAGGTCGGGATTCAAAATATGGATAATGATATTATTATTATTATTACAATATTTGTGATAAATTTTAAAATTTTGATAAACATAAAAACAGAAGGTAATCTTGAACTCTAAAATATGGGTATTTTTTGGAAGTCCATACACATGTTTTAAACATTTTTTTACCGAATATTTTATTTGTGACTTTTCTACCTTAATGTATATGATACAATGGTATTAACCATTGTGTTAATGTATGCAAGGAGAATTGTGCAGCTGGTGTATATTCATACAAAGGCCTTTACAAAGAGACTTGCATGTTTTTGTGCAAGTGTACTATACAATAACAAATGAATAAGTTCATCTACTTCTTTTTTTTTTTTTTTAATTATTGTGGGTTTAATAGTTAAAATCATATTTGTTTCCTCTTCAAATCTAGAAGAGTTTAGGGTATGCACATATCTATAGACTTAAGTAGTCAAATCAGTACTTAGAGCAAGTTTCTAGTTCCACAAATAAGGGATTTTGTATCTCCATCTCATCCAAAGTTCCTTCTGAGGAAAGAGATGATGTGTAAAACTTATAAGGTGGTGAAAGAAACCTGTTCCCCAATGCTTAATCTCAAAATACTATATATATTGGGTCCACAAGAAGCTTTGCAATGAAATTAAATGATTTTAAAGTATTCGGGCTAATGTTCCAAATGTTCAATCCATGCTTATAAACCGCGCAGCTCAGAGCTCGAGTCACCCTCCATCCAAATCCATTGACACATAGCATCGACTCTGGCAACATACATGCAATAGTGTTAACAAAAGGAGTAGATCCTCGACATTGAAATGTCAGTGCTCATTCGACGGTCGCAATCCATTTCGACACCTAATGAAGAAGGCGTCTGATCCACAGTGTAGCTCGCCGTAACGGGGTGGGGGCCACTCGACAAGCTGTCTTCCCCATTGGTTCGACGATGTTGAAGATATCATGTAAAAGGTAAAAAGTAATTGGTAAGGTCATGGATAGCTCGTCCCTCCCCCTGAACTCGTCCTATGTCACACCAGACAAATTCTTGATCTTCACGTGTCTCCCCACGCTTGAGTTCGTCTTTCGCCACTTGGGCAATTATCCTTGTCCTTTGCATAAATCCCCTAAACCTTAAAACTACCGTCTAACAGTGATCTTTCAATCCCTGTCAAAGAACCTCCCGCCACACACTCCCAAAGGCCAAGGACGCCTTCCAATGTCACTTTTAGTCCCCTTGCGGGCTCCAGGTAAGGTAACCTGACACCCTGACCTCATTGTTTGTTACTTTTGTTTTATTTAGAGGGATGAAGCACGCGACACCTGCAACTCCCAACACCCATGAGGTCAAAAGCACCAGTGCCAAGACTTTAACGGACACCAAGACCCAAATATATGACCCTGTTTGTCCCTTCCCACTCGCAGAACCCCGCTATGAAATGTTTGCCGACCATGTAAGGAATGAGGACCGTTCAAGGGTTGGGAATTGTGGGCTGTATTAACAAATTACTCCTCCTGTTCATCACCTCCCTGAGTTCGTAACTTGGTTGGCCGACTCCTATCAAAAGGATAAGAACCACTTTGTTTCTACTTCAGGGGTTGTAATCCTTGAAATAACTACTCTCTTAATCTAAAGAGCTCTGAATTTCCAAGAATCATCCACCATGTATACATTCACTAATGCTGCCCTAGCCGGTCATTTCGCAGCGCTCCCACTGGAGAGAAATAATCATTCTTGGGGCAAATCCTCGCTCTAGAGGTCAAAACCTTGCCTTTAGATATCCGATTTCCATCGACTCTCTTTTGGGCATCTGTTTAGCTTGTTTTAGCCGCAATTTCTTGTCTAATGGGTGAAGATGTCGCCTTGAAAATAAACAGAGCCGCTTTGGGATGTTTACATAAAATGAAGCAATCTGGGTGTCAACTTAATATCCCAAGATATCTTCCAGCTATCATTCGCTTCCAATTCAGCTATTTCATAGGGTCCTCTTATTTCCGCTACTAATTGATGTTCTACGTGTTCCTGTACGCATGGGGTCACACCTCCCAAAATCTTCCCAAAGCAAAAGGAGCTCCTCCAACTCAATGAGGAAGCTGCCATTGGAGACTGGTACCTCTATGAGAATCACACAAAAATTTGGGTTTACGGATGTGAACTCCCTTGATATCATTTGCTAGTATTTTTAGCTATGAGGATATTCGCCCTCAAGTTCATCAGACAAGTCCTCAGTGTAGACCTACTCCACTTTGTACTGGTAAAGAAAGGTTACATTTTAAAAATGGGACAACCAATAGGCCCTTTTGTGATAAGCACCAGACATACCTTCAAAATAGTTGAGGCCTTGCTCGAAGCCATGGAGTTTGAAAAGGGACAAATTTGGCATTACGACCCCTGAGGCATCCTTGCTCGAAGAAGGGAAAAGATTAAAGCCTCAACTTATGTACGTGATCCTAAACCTGAGGTTGAATGGAAAGCTAACTTTGATTCTTGACCTCTTAATACAGAGATGCAGACTGAATCCCTGGTTAGCGCGAACAAAGTACAAAAGAGCACTACTGACACTTCAGGGCGAGTTGACATGGAAGAGGGACATGTTCATAAAAGGGCAAGAAGTCAAGGGCCTGAATAGGAAGAGGAACACAAACAGGAACAGGAGGAGAAAGAAAAATATATTTAGCTTGAAACACAAGTGTCTGATAGCCCGGGTTTCCAGATCAATCTGGAAATACCACCAGTTGCTTCATCTATATCCTCGACTGAGGTAGCTGTCCCAGAATCAGAAGATAGCCTCTATGCTACAAGAACAAGTTGGTTGCAAGGGAAGGCCAATCAAGTGAGAAACAGGAAAGCCAAAGAAAATTTGCACCAAGAAATGGCCTCCAAGATAACTCCTCACCACACCAGGGTACTAGTTGTGATATACCTGGAGAAAGAAGATTGGAGTATCCTTCAATCCAAACCCTGCCTTTTGGCCCTTAGTTCCAGGATTTGGATTAATCTCTTGATTTAACTAGTGTCCCCTTGGTAGATAAAGTCAATTTACCCAGGCAAGTGGGAGAAATGTTGTATAATGACATCAACAAGCATCAGATGACCATCGACCAGGGTCAAACTTATATAGAGAAGATCCTCAAAAAGGTAAAGACATAGAAGATCAAGTCCCGGGCTATTTTTCAACAGAAGGAAGTATATAAAGAGCTGATCATGAAGATGGGGGTGGATCCCAAGGATAAGGAAACAATAGCAGTTGTCTTCCAGGCCACTCAGAAAGAGAACCAGGAGTTAAGACGACAATTGAAGATGCCTTGAGGCAAGCACATTCAAACTCTTGAGTTGATTCAGAGCGAAAAGGAGGAGGAGGTCCTAATGCAGGAGCTAATCGAGAGAAAGAACATAGTTATTGCCTTCGAGATGACAGTGACAGATTTACAAAATAGAATCGCTTCTCATGTCTGCACGATAGTAGAGCTTGAAGACCCTAAAAATCCCACTGATCGCCTCACTCAGGCATTGACCGAGTTATGGTTATCTGAAGGGAGTTATTGAAGGCTCAAAGTGACAAAGATGCTACCAGAGCTCAAGTAGCTCAGAAAGAGAAGCTGCTCCAAGCTTTGATTGCAAATACAGACAAGCTCACTAGAGATCTACAAAGTGCCACTCAAGGAAACAAGGAACTAAGGACTCGACTCAAAGGAAACCTGGCTCTCATTGAGACTAAGCAGTTTATCTGGGACAAGATCATTTACAAGATCAACCAAAGCTGGGAACAAATATCCTTGATACAGGATCAAAAGAAGCTCTGATCCGGATTTAAACAGGAACGCAATAGATTACCGAGATAACCATAAATACAGAGATGCGATAACCATAAATACAGAGATGCAGCGGAAATAATACCTCATTTCATTACTGTAAAATACTGAAATATGCTTACAAACAGAAAATGGAAAGAAACCAGCTAGGGCGATGGTAGCTTATCTCTGAGAAGAGATGTGGCGGCTACATGCCTCTGAACTGTTCCGAACTGAGTTACAATGAGGCTCGAAGGCCTATTTATTGTTGAGAAACAATGGAAAACCCTTCACATCCCGAAACCTAACCCTAGAAGATGAAACGCCAAATTGTGGGCCCCGTTTGGGTAAATTGGTACATCAATTTCCCGGGTCGTAACTTTGGCATACGATCTCCGTTTGACGCGTACGATAGCTCGTTAGAAAGATCTATCCGAGTACTACCACTTTGGGAGGCAACATGGTCCATGGACCCATGTTGCCCCAGAATCCCAAAAAAACGTCGTTTAGGGCCTCAAAACGGCTCCGGAAGTTCAGGACCCGAAAAACTGCTAAAAATAGTAAACTGTGCTGCAATTTAGGAAACTGAAAAGACTGAAAGAGACAGTTGTGGGGGTCCAAATGGGTTGGTGGGTGGCCACCAACATCCACCTGGATCAAGCTCAGTGCATAATGTGCACCTTCTCTCCTAAATGGAAAACAAACAAGCATCACTAACTCTCAGTATGCTAAGAAATACATTCATTTCCTAACTAAGAGGTCAATTAAGGAGCTGAGGCCACTAGATATAGTTGATAGAATGGATGCGGTGGCGGAAATTTCAAAGGTTATTTCAAAGGAAGAAGCCAGAGCTAGAGCAGAACAGAGCCTAGCAAGGCTACAAAAGGAGGTCGCAACTTTTGATGATGAGATCAACAAGCTCCTTGAAGCTATGTTACCTAATTTGTTGGAGCAAAATGGAGAGATGTTCACATAGGAGCTATATAACCAGAAAATGATCGAGATCAAAAGTAGGACTAGAGAAGCCCTCGAGAAAACATCGGTCCTCAAAGGAACAACCATAATGAATTTCCTTGAGAAAGAATTTCATCTTCTCGAGATGGTTAAAAGTACCTTTCAGCACAAATTGGATTATGCAGGGGTGATCCATCTCAGGCTCCATTATAGATAGTTCAACTCTATCCCTCCGCCTCCTCCAACCATGTGGCAACGATGCGAACAATTTTCCAACCCCCCACTACTTCAGATGGTTCATCCTCGGGTTCCAACTGCTTCTCACCAAGCATCAACATCATCTCGTCGTTCCTAAAAGATTACTCTTATTGTGCAAGCTATGGCCTTTTTATTTCACATTCCAGTTATTTTTACTGTATGCTTTACTATATTCTTGGCAAGACATTTTATTATGATTAGAATGGCTGTGCTCTCACACATGCTATAATTTTGATATGCGATTTTTGCAAGATGGAAAAATCAAGAAAGAATATTTCTTTTACGACCTATGTTTAAAGGTCTTGTATATATATGATCTCCACAAATGAAGACATTCATAATTTTGGAAAGAAAACTCTGTTATTTTTGGGAACATTTCTGCTTCTTTGAAGGATGTATTACTCAGATTATTAATGAAAAGGCGATGGTGATTCCTTCGTTCTAGGACTGCAGTTCTCTTTGTTGTAATCTCATAATGTTCATGTTCCTCTTATATTCCACATTATCTAGCTGCCAGACATGTTTCCTGCTTTCTTATAGATTCATTTGAGTTAAGATGTTAACACAAATGCTTGTATTAGTCTTTGGAAATAAATATTTAATTGCGCTCCATGAATCTTTGCATCCATTCCTTTTGCATATTCATCATATCTTTTTGAATCTAGAGAAGTGTGGAATTATCGATTTTTCTAGCTCTACATGATGGGTTACTTCCTCTCTCTCTCTTTTTGCTTTCGTATTCATACTAAAGTAATTGATTTGTAATTCCTTGAGCTGTTTGGCCTCCTTGATTTATCATTTATGCTGTTGGGTATCATGTATATATGAATGTATAAAGAAATCATGGATTATGTCTTTCTTCGATGATTGAACCAACTAAATTCTCTTGGTAAGAAAAGTTATAAGTGATGTCTCTATTCTTTGAAGAATTATCATAAACAAATTAGATCTAGATGTTCTAGGCACTGGTCTCTCAACAATCAAAGGTTGTCTCTAGAATCGACAACATCTGTTGGCGCCGTTGCTGGGGAACATATTAGAGGATTCCCCCCCTGGGATACAACATTCAGGCACTCTTTGTTAAGGTGAGCAAAGATGTCAAGGTTATAGATTCATCACCTTGGCAACTCCACAAATCTTAATCTCAAAATATCATCCTGGATTTTAGAAAACCCCACACTCGTTCAGGTACCTCTCAACAGAGAACTCCATCTGTATTTGACCTAGAAAAGTTGATTTTCAGAAGAGTTCTGAACGAGAAAACTCCCACTACTGATGCCACTGTCTCGTCATTTCTTGAAGCCTCCTCATTTAGCTCCCAACACACCATCATTCATTGCTCGAAATTTACTCCTAAGGTCCTAACCTATCCTTCTGAAAATGATCTAATGCACCAGATTCTTCCACTCGAAGTCAAGGAAGAAGAAGCATCAGTTAATACTGCGTCTTTCTCGTTTTCCCTTCCCCCTGAGATCGGAAAGGGAAAATCCATCCTTACTATTAGTCATATTCATCACACAAGCAATTCTATAGTTCCCAACCCATCTACCCTGACTGCTATTGTCTTAGCGCATATATCTCTGGTAAATCTAGCTCCACCTCCATTAGTACAGATGGCAGTCCCAAGCTTCTTACTGAACAAGTATGCCCCTCTAGACCTGCTTCAACCTTTGAGTGCCATACCTCAAGACTACCTCAATCTTTTACCTAGGTTCAATGGGGAGGATGAGACCACTGCACAGACATATCAAAATCTTATGTGCATTTGTAGAAAATCTAAATGTGGAACACTTAGACGTGGTACTGAGGCTTTTTATTCAGTCCCTCGATGGTGAAGCCAGAAAGTGGCTTAAATATTTACCAGATGCTTCCATTGCCACTTCGGAAGAGCTTGAAAACTCCTTTACACAGAAGTGGGGTGAAAAGAGAGACCACGAATATGTCCTCACAGAGTTTAATGCTATAAAGAAGAAACTAGACGAGGATATCTCAAAATTCATAAAGAGGTTTAATAAGAAGTACAACAACCTGCCCATTGAGATAAAACCTCCCCAGGCTACTTCTCGGGTAGTATTTGTAGGGGATTTTGAATCAAAGTTTGGTTTTACTCTAAGGGAAAGGAAATATTGCACGTTGGACCAACTCCAGATTGATGCCCTCGAGGTGGAGGCAAATTTCACATCCGTAGGGAAATCAAGAGGTAAGATTGACCCTATGGAAAAGAAAAAGGGAAAAGAGGAAACATCTTCCTCTGGTGAGGTGAAAGAGCCATAGGAACTAAAGTTGGAAGAAATGGATACGCTAATAAAAAGATTATCACATAAATTAATAAAGCTTGAATTGGAAAACAAAAATCTCCCCAAACAAGAATTCCCAAGGCTCGAATCAAGGCTTTAATCCACAATACCGAAGACAAACTTTGCAGATACTACAAAGGGAAAGAAAAGATCAGCTCGATCAGATTCCTCCTCCATTATACATAGAGGATGATCTAGATGAACAGTCACAAGACACCCATGAGATGTAAGGTAACTTGTACTCTTCCTTCTCTGAAGGGGAACAAGAAACCATAACTCATCATGAAGCAGGGAAGGATATGGATGCAATAGTCAATGAGGAGGAAATAGGTGACTATTGCAAATAATTTGCAGATTTCATGCAGGCACAACTGCATAGGAAGTATGATCTCAGATCCTCAAGAAAAAGGTCAAGGGAACAAGACTAGCAAGAGGGCGTTTCTCCCCAAGATACCCTCACAGCTCCTGAGAAAGGAAAATGGAAACTGGACCCAAACATGTCCAAAGTAAAAGCCTCTTTAACTCAGGAAGGCGGTAAATCTGAAGAACGAATAGAGGAGAAGCCATCGGTCCTTTTGAAACCAACCCGTGAAAAAGAAAGAGAAAAAATAGAATCTAGTGGCATGGAGAAAGGCCAATCTGTCTTCAACCTCCAAAAGGAACTCGAAAAGGTAAAAATCCCCGTTCCTCTAATTGAAATCCTAAAACAACCCACCTATAAAGCCCAAGTCTCTCAGTTCATGCTTCCATCCACCTCAGCACCATCCCATGACTGTTTAAACCTTCAAGAGGAAAGACCTATGGTTGTTTTTGGACCTCATGTAGAAGAAAAAGATCCTTTTGCTGCACCTTTCTATGTGACCCTTGTAATATATGATCTCTTACTTCGTAACTGCATGCTGGATTCAAGAGATTCACATAACCTCATGCCCTTAACTGTGATGGAGAAACTTGGTTTACAAATCACTAGACCTTACAAGGACCTTTACTCCTTTACTCCTTCGATTCTAAGAGAGTAAAATTCTTAAGAATGATAAAGGCACTGGTAGTGAACTTGGCTCAGTTTCCTGTTAAGAGTGTAGTAATGGTTATAGTGGTGGCTGATACCCTTGCACGATTCAACATGCTTCTATCTAGGTCTTGGGGTTCCAAAGTTAGAGGTTTTATCAAGTTAGATCTGACTTATGCCACCATTCCCACCTTTGGGGGTGAAGAAAGAATATTATATAGAGAGTCAAGGTTTGTGAAAATAGTGACCAAAGCTGAGGGCTCGAAGAATTCTCCTGTGTATGGGAAAGAGAGCGACATTTCTTGTCAGTTGCTAGAAGAAGATGATATAATTTTAGAAGAAACACAAGTACATCTAGTGCCCCGTTAGATGATCAGCACAAAGCAAAGGCAAAGTATGGATATTATACTTTGATGGGGCTAATTCCAAAGAAGGAAATGGACAGGGATGTTGTTGGTGTCCCCTAAGGGAAACTTGATCCTGCTTTCATTTAAGCTAGAGTTTGAAGCAACCAATAACGTGGCAGAATATGAGGTGTTGCTCCTTGGGATACAAACAACAAGGAATATGAATATTGAGTGCTTGACAATATACGACGATTATGAGTTAGTTGTGAAGCAGATTAAAAATCAGTGCCAAGCTAAATACCCCAGATTGAGGACTTACAGAAACGAGATATGGGACTTAATAGATAGCTTGTTTCTAGAATTCAATGTTCAATTTCGGCCCAGTGAAGGAAGCATAATGGCTGATTCCCTTGCTATAGCTGCAAGAAACTTTAAGCCTCCTCATAACCCACTTCTCAGGTATGCGGTCGAATTTAGACACAAATTCTCTATTCTCGATAATGTGAAGTATTGGCAGGTATTTGAGGACGATGAGCAAATTAAATGCTTTATAGTAGTTGAGGAATTTTCTAACTCAACTATTGACCAAGAAGAAGAGAAAGTGGCAAAAGAAGGGACAACCACAAGTGAAGATACAATTACTGGACAGAGAGTCCTGCAACTAAAGGTAAATACTATTCCTCGTGGCCTAGTTCCACTTGAGAGATTGTTTAATAAGAATGATGTAGCCTCAAAACCTACAGCCTAAGGGATGGATGAACAGGTGGAAGACTACAATATTGGCTCAAAGGATGAACCCCAAATGGTCAAATTATCAAAGGAGATCCCCTTGAAATATAAACAAAGGTATTTAAATATCTTCAAAGTCTATACAAATGTTTTTGCTTGGCCTTATGATGATTTGAAGACGTTTGATACTAACATTATCCAACATAAGATCCCTCTAAAAAGTGGAATGAAGCCTTGTAAACAAAATCTTAGGCAGATCAATCCTCTCCTACTCCCTTCTATTGAGAAGGAAGTAAGGAAGCTTTTGTAAGCTAAAATCATAGTTCCTCTAAGGTATTCAAAGTGGGTAGAAAATTTAGTCCCATTCCGAAAAATGAACTAGGAAATAAGGTTATGTGTAGATTTTTAAAAACTTAATAAAGCATCGTTGAAAGATAACTACCCATTGCCCAAGATGGAATATATACTGCAAAAAGTGGTTGGTTCACCAAGAATGTCCAGGATGGACGGGTTCTTAGGTTACAATCACGTGGCAGTACATCTATATGACCAAAAGAAAACGACATTCACTACCCCTAGGGGAACCTTCATGTATGCTTGCATGCCCTTTGGTCTCATAAATGCATGAGGCACATTTTAAAGAGATACGGATATAACATTTGTGGGGGAACAAGACAATATTGTAGTGGTATATTTAGATGACATCATTGTCTTCTCCAAGATTGATGAAGAACATTTCATGCACCTAAAACTCACCTTTGAAAAATGCAGGAGATATGGACTATCTATGAATCTGAAGAAATCACAATTTGCCTTAAGCAAAGGAAAACTGTTGGGAAACATAGTGGCACAGGAAGGAGTGAAAGATCCTAAGCGAGTAGAGGCCATTAGTCACATCGACTTGCCCAGAAACAAGAAAGAGATTCAAGTATTTTTGGGAAGAATTAATTTCCTGAGAAGATTCACACATAACTATGTCGAAATAGTGAAGGGTATTACAAACATGCTAAAAAAGGAAAATGAGGTTAAATGGAGCCTTGTTTTTTGGGAATCCTTCGCTAGAGTCAAAGTAGAATTTTCCGAAGCACCAGTGCTAGTCATCCTTGACTATTCAACACCCTTATATATATTTTCTTTCGCTTCGCCTCATACTATTGATGCAGTGTTGTTACAAAAACAAAAGGATGGCTATGAGCAACCAATCGCCTTCTTTAGCCAAGTCTTGAGAGATGCCGAACTGAAGTATAACATCCTAGAGAAACATTCCTAATAGCTCTAGTCAAAGCATTGAAGGCATTCAAAGTATATGTATTACAGTCAGACATCACAACATATGTTCCAACAACAATAATCAAAGATATTCTGGTGCAAGGAGACAATGAGGGAAAAAGGTGAAGCTGGATTGCTAAGATTCAGGAATATGAATTAGACATAAAACCTATAAAGCTCATAAAGGGTTAAGGACTGGCCAAGATCCTGTCATAATCCAACTACCAAGCTTTTGGGATAAATCTGATAGTTGGTGAAGATGAAGTAGAATTACAACATAATGACATCAAGACCTCATAACAAAACATTTATTCCAAATACGAAACGTTAGCTTGGTATAAAAACATCATCCATTATATTTTATTTCTGAGGTGTCCATTGGGAATGGGTAAGTCCAAACACTGAACATTGAGGCTGCAAGATCAAAATTTCATCGTATTAAATGGCCAACTCTATTGCAAAGACCCTGTGGGGATCCTCTTGTTATGCTTAGTGGAAGGAGAAACTCACAAAGTAATTGAATAATTCCATATAGGTTTTTGTGGAGGTTGCTACAGTTGGAAAACCACTGCTCACAAGATCTTGAAAGTTTGCTTCTACTGGCCCACGCTCTTTGGAGAGGCTCATTCTCAGGTCCGGGCATGTCGGAAATGCCAAGTTTTTGCTGAAAAGAAAAATCTAGCCTCTCTCACTCTGATCCTAGTACATGTGGAAGAACCTTTTAGACAATGGGGGATGGATTTCATATGAGAGATAAACCCGCCCTCCAATGGTCAACATAAATGGATACTAACCACCACTGACTATTTCACGAAGTGGGTGGAGGCCATCCCAGCTTGAAATGCTACTGATTCTGTGGTGATTAAGTTTCTGGAGGAGAACATCTTGTCTCGTTTTGGTTTCCCTACAAAGATCATAACAGACAATGCCCAGGTTTTTAAGTCCATTAAATTTATTAGTTTCTTTCAAAATTTTAATATCATAATCGGGTATTCCACTACCTACTACCCTCAAGGGAATGGGTTAGCCGAGTACTCTAATAAAACAATGTAAGAGTGTTAAAGAAAACCATTGTGGAAAATCAAAGAACTTGGAATAATCAGCTGAAATTTTCTCTTTGGGCTAATAGAGTAACTCCTAAAAATCCCACTGGAAAGTCACCCTTCGAGCTGGTATATGGAAATGCAACAATATTCCCAATCCAGTTGGCAATCCCAGTTGCAAAGTTATTGTAGGAAGAAGAAGGGGAACCAAATGCTATGACTCAAAGAATAAATCGGTTGGTTGAACTCAATGACAGTAGAGAATAGGTAGGAGAAAAATGGGCCAAATATCACTTGAAAATGAAGTCTTTGTTTGAAAAGCAGGCCAAAGATTGACCTTTACAGCCAGACAATTTAGTCCTACGATGGGATGTTAGAAGGGAGGATAAACAAAGCACGAGAAATTTGATCCACTGTTGTTCAGTCCTTTCAAAATCTCTGAAGAGAAATGAAATATCACACTGCTCGAAAACTTGGAAGGAGAATCACTAGAACTACCAGTAAATGGTCAGTTCCACAAACTCTATTTCTAGAATTAAAGGTACTCCTCCCTCACGCATTGTAAATACCGGTGTGTACATGTAAATACTTTTTGATGTTTCAAGTTGTTGAATATTTGCTTTCATAATTTATTTTTGTTGAAAAAGACTCCATGCCCAAAAAAGGAATTTACCAGATTGTAGGTTCTTGACGCATTAAAATCCAATGCCCCGTCCCTAGTTGGAGCCAATGTTATATCCATCTTGGACAAAAGTTCCTTCTGAGGAAAGAGATGATGTGTAAAACCTATAAGGTGGTGAAAGAAACCTGTTCCCCAATGCTTAATCTCAAAATATTATATATATCGAGTCCACGGGAAAGGAAGCTTTGCAATGAAATTAAATGATTTTAAAGTATTCAGGCTAATGTTCCAAATGTTCGATCCATGCTTATAAACCGCACAACTTAGAGCTGGGGTCACCCTCCATCCAAATCCAATGAAACATTGCATCGAATCCGACGACATACATGCAATAGCGTTAACAAACGAGCATATCCCCGATGTTGAAATGTCAGCGCTCATCCGACTATTGTGATCCATTCTGACACCTAACAAATAAGGCGTCTGATCCATAGTGTAGCTCGCCGTAACGGGGTGGGGGCCACCCGACAGATGGTATTCTCCCATTAGGCCGTCGATGTTGAAAGTATTAGGTAAAATGTAAAAGGTAATTGGTAAGGTAATGGATAGATAGTCTCTCTGCTTGAACCTGCCCTCCATCACCCCAGAAAAATCCCTGATTTTCATGTGTCTCCCCATGCCCGAGTTCGTCCTCCGCCACCTGGGAAATTATCCCTGTCCTTTGCATAAATCCCATAAACCCTAAAACTACTGCCCGACAGTGATCTTTCAGTCCTTGTCAAAGAACCTCCCACCTGGACCGCATCATAGGATTCACCTCTCTACGCACTCCCAAAGGCCAAGGATGCCTTCCAAAGTCACTTTTAGTCCTCCCAGCGGGCTCCAGGTAACCTGACACCCTGACCTCATTTTTTGTTACTATGTTTTATTCAGAGGGATGAAGCACGCGACACTTGCAACTCCCAACACCCATGAGGTCAAAAGCACCAGTGCCAAGACTTTAACGAACACCAAGACCCAAATAGATGACCCTGTTTGTCCCTTCCCACTCGCAGAACTCCACTATGAAATGTTTGCCGACTATGTAGGAATGAACACTGTTCAAGGGTTGTGAGTTGTGGGTTGTATTACCAAATTACTCCTCCTATTCATCACCTCCCTGAGTTCGTAACTTGGCTAGCCGACTCCTATCAAAAGGATAAGAACCGCTTTGTTTCTACTTCAGGGGTTGTAATCCTTGAAATAACTCCTCTCTTAATCTAAAGAGCTCTGAATTTCCCAGAATCATCCACCATGTATACATTCACTAATGCTGCCCTAGCTGGTCATTTTGCAGCGCTCCCAGTGGAGAGAAATAACCATTCTTGGGGCAAATCCTCACTCGAGAGGTCAAAACCCTGCCCTCCAATTTCCATTGACTCTCTTTTGGGCATCTGTTTAGCCAGTTTTAGTTGCAATTTCTTGCTTAATGGGTGAAGACGCCGCCCTGATAATAAACAGAGCCGCTTTGGGATGTTTACATAAAATGAAGCAATCTGGGTGTCAAATTAATATCCCAGGATATCTTTCAGCTACCATTTGCTTCCAATTCAGTTATTTTAGGGTCTCCTCTTATTTCCGCTACTACTCATCGCTGTTCTACTTGTTCCTATACGCCTACATTGAAGAGTTTTAATGCCTTCACCTAGATGTGTTTGCCCTCAAAAAAGAGCGAAATTCATTCTTTGACTGTAACATGTCAGTGAGAAAGAGACCTGGTTTGGGTGGGTACTGTCATTTCATTTCGTCTTTCATGGCCATTTCTTACCAAATCATCCATGGGGTCCCACCTCCCAGAATCTTCCCAGTGCAAAAGGAGCTCCTTCAACTCAAAGAGGAACCTACCATTGGACACTGGTACCTCTATGAGGATCACATAAAAATTTTGGTTTACGGATGTGACTCCCTCCATATCATCTGCCAATATTTCTTCCTATGAGGATATTCGCCCTCGAGTTCATCAGACAAGTCATTAGTGTAGACCTACTCCACTTTGTACTAGCAGAGAAAGGTTACATTTTTAAAATGGGACAGCTAGTAGGCCCTTTTGTGATAAGTACTAGACATGCCTACAAAATAGTTGAGGCCCTGCTCAAAGCCATGGAGTTTGAAAAGGGACAAATTTGGCATTACGATCCCCGAGGCATCTTTGATCAAAGAAGAGAAAATATTAAAGCTTCAACTTATGTACATGATCCTAACCCCGTGGTTAAATGGAAAGCTAACTTTGATTCATGGCCTCTTAATATAGAGTTGGAGACGGAATCCCTAGTCAACACGGACCAAGCACAAAAGAGGATTGCTAACACTTCAGGGCTAGCTGACATGGAAGAGGGACATGTTCATAAAAGGGAAAGAAGTCAAGGGCCTGAACAGGAATAGGAGGAGGGAGAATAATGTATTCAACTTGAAACTCAAATTTCTGATAGCCCAGGTTTCTAGATCAATCTGGAAATACCACAAGTTGCTTCATCTACATCCTCAACCGAGGTAGCTGTCCCAGAATGAGAAGATAGCTTCTATGCTGCAAGAACAAGTTGGTTGCAAGGGAAGGCCATCCAAGTGAGAAACAAGAAAGCCAAAGAAAAATTGCACCAAGAAATGGCCTCCAAGATAAATCCTCACCACACTAGGGTACTAGCTGCGATGGACCTGGAGAAAGAGGAGATGAAGATAAGATTGCAACATCCTTCAATCCAAACCCTACCTTCTGGCCCTCAGTTCCAAGATTTGGATGTATCTTTGGATTTAACTAGTGTCCCCTTGGTAGATAAAGTCAATTTACACAGGCACATGGGAGAAATGTTGTATAATGACATCAATAAGCATCAGATGACCATCGACCAGGCTCAAACTTATATGGATAAGATCTCCGAAAAGGTAAAGACAAAGAAGATCAAGTCTCAGGTGATTTTTCAACAAAAGGAAATATATAAAGAGTTGTTCATGAAGATGGGGGTGGATCCCAAGGATAAGGCAGCAACAACAACTGTCTTATAGGCAACTCAAAAAAAGAACTAGGAGTTAAGACGATAATTGAAGATGCCTGGAGGCAAGCACATTCACACTCTTGAGTTGATTCAGAGCGAAAAGGAGGAGGAGGTCTTAATGGACGATCTGTCCGAGTCCAAGAACAAAGTTAGTGCCTTGGAGCTAACGTTGAATGATTTAAAAAATATAATCGCTTCTCATGTCTACACAATAATAGTGCCTAAATACCCTCAAAACCCCACCCGATCACCTCACTTAGGAATTGACCGAGATACGGTTGTCTGAAGGGGAGTTATTGAAGGCTCAGAGTGACTTAGATGCTAGCAGAGCTTAAGTAGCTCAGAAAGAGAAGCTGCTCCAAGCGTCAATTGCAAATACAGACAAGCTCACTAGGGATCTACAAAGTTCCACTCAAGAAAACAAGGAACTGAGGACCCGACTCAAAGGAAACCTAGCTCTCATTGAGACTAGGAAGTTGATCTGGGACAAGATCATTTATGAGATCAACCAAAGCTAGGAACAAATAGCCTTGATACAGGATCAAAAGAAGCTCAGTGCAGAATGTGTCCCTTCTCTCCTAAATGGAAAACAAACAAGCATCACCAACTCTTAGTATGCTAAGAAATACATTCATTTCCTAACTGAGAGGTCAATTGAGGAGCTGAGGCCACAAGATAAATTTCAAAGGTTATTTCAAAGGAAGATGCTAGAGCTAGAGCAGAATAGAGCCTAACAAGGCTACAAAAGGAGGTGGCAACTTTCAATGACAAGTTCAACAAGCTCCTTGAAGCTGGGTTACCTAATTTGTGGGGGCCAAATGGAGAGATGTTCACACAAGAGATATATAACCAAAAAATGATTGAGATCAAAAGTAGGACTGGAGTAGCCCCCGAGAAAATGCCTGTCCTCAAAGGAACAACCATAATGAATTTCCTTGAGAAATAATTTCATCTTCTCGAGATGGTTAAAAATACCTTTCAGTGCAAATTGGATTATGCAAGGGTGATCCATCTCAAGTTCCATTATAGACAATTCATCTCTATCCCTCCGCCTCCTTTAGCCATGTGGAAACGATGTGAATAATTTTCCAACCACCCATTACTTCAGATGGTTCATCCTCAGGTCCAATTTCTTCTCACCAAGCATCAACATCATCTTGTCGTTCCTGAAAGATTACTCTTATTGTGCCAGCTATGGCCTTTTTATTTCACTTTCCAGTTATTTTTACTTTATGCTTTACTATGTTTTTGGTAAGACATTTTATTATGATTAGAATGGCTGTGCTCTCGCGCATGCTATAATTTTGATATGCGATTTTTGCAATGATGGAAAAAATCAAGAAAGAATATTTCTTTAACGACCTATGTTTAAAGGTCTTGTATATATATGATCTCCATGAATGAAGATAGGTTCAGAATTTTGGAAAGAAAACTCTATGTTATTTTTGGGAACGTTTCTGCTTCTTTGAAGGATGTATTACTCAGATTATTAATGAAAAATCGATGGTGATTCCTTCATTCCAGGATTACAGTATGTCTTCTCTCTGTTGTAATTTCATAATGTTCATGTTCCTCTCAAATTCCACGTTATGTAGCTGCCAGATATGTTTCCTTCTTTCTTACAGATTCATTTGAGTTAAGATGTTAGCACAAATTCCTGTATTAGTCTTTGGAAACTAAATCTTTAATTGCACTCCATGAATCTTTGCATCCATTCCTTTTGCATATTCATCATGTCTTTCTGAATCCAGAGAAGTGTGGAATTCTTGATATTTCGAGTTCTACATGATGGGTTACTTCCTCTCTCTCTTTATGCTTTCGTAGTCATATTAAAGTAATTGATTTGTAATTCATTGAGTTGTTTGCCCTCCTTGATTTATCATTTATGGTGATGGGTATCATGTATATATGATGTATAAAGAAATCATGGATTATTGTTGCGGGTGGGAACACCCTAGGGCCTTTGGTTGAAAACCCCAACAGAGCAGAGGGCATACAACAACAAGAAATGTGCGGAAAAATAATCTAAAAGCTTAAACTACTGAATTGGGAAGAAATGGTATTACCCGGAGGTCCTACGTTCGGGGTCAATCTGATAGGGTCCAAACCCTTTGCTTTTTCCGATGCCTTTAAAACCTGTAACTTATTCAAGCAAAGCATATACAACAACAGTAATAGAAAGCATGTTCATGATATATGTGTTAGATCATATAAGAAAATGAGAAATTACACATTAATATAAGATTTATAAGCAAATCACAACATGGATCAATGCATAAACACGATAAATATTAGGAACAAAACAACATTTCTCTATTGATGTAAGCTAAATGAAAGGTGGAAAAATACTAACCGAGTCTTCCTCCAGCTCCAAGTGGAATCATCCTCCAGATCCATCTTGTCTCGGCCTCAACGATCTTCCTCCATTGATACACACAAGGATGTCATAAGAGGGATGAAGGACATCTCAAAAGAGGAAACAAAGGTTTCCTATAATTTGGGGAGTGTAGGAGGCACAGGGTTTTCTTCAGACTCGATCAGGGATCAATCAACTATAATATCGATATCTCATCTCTTCTCCTGTTAGGCCTTCCCATGGAGGTTTATTTATACTTCTCAAAATTTATTTATTTATTTTATTATTTATTTATTTATTTTTTTAAGTTGGAAAACAGTTGGGCCACGAGCTATAGTAAGTGAGTAATAGGTAAAATCTGTAAAATTTGCCCGAATTTAGGGAGATTTATTATTCGTTAGTGTTTTAATACATATACACGGGTTGGGTATATACTCACCCGCATAAACTCACTTTTAACACAGGGCAAAGTAGCGTATGGGAAATAAAACATTGTTTTTTAGATTTTGGACCAAGTCTGGAAAGGAAGGGTTGCCCTAGGCCATAACCAGAGCATCAGATTTACCAAGAGTGATAAATGGCGCTATAACAGATGCCCCCTAATATATGAGGTCAAAAGGGGCATATGATGGCCGAAATGTATTAAGTGTATAGAAAGAATCATGCCGATCCCGGAGAGGAGTTCACCAAAATCAAACCTGCCAAGCTAGTGAAAGAGATCAGAAAGAAACTGCTATTTGAGGCAGGCATACCCATGCTCATAGATAATAAAGCATGTCCGCATGTCAAGTACAAAAGCGGATCCAATATGCATACAAGTATAAAGTAACTGAAGATACATAGTGGATCATCCGATCATATCCAGATAAGTATATGTCTCAATATCACATATAAAGAACTGATCAATGACGCTGAAGTAGAAAGCTGATCACTGAAGTCATAAAGTTGATCCAAAAGAGTACCAAGCCAAATGGTGGAACAAATGGTACTACATTGTAACTTGGGTGCCAACATATAGGATTTCGCTGTAAGAAATTGCAACATATAAGGTGGATGTGTCAACTAACAGAAATAGGAGCAATTGACAAGTGAACCAAGCAATGCTGATGCAAACCTGAGGTATTCACCGACCGCTACGATACATTTCTACACAATGGGAATCAATGATCTGAAGTCAACCGTTTGAGAAATCGTTTGATTATTGGTCATTGATGTATACTGTTAACAAACACGAGACTACTCACCAATAATGATGATGAGAGTCAAGGTACCTAGTACAATCTAACAAGTGCGAATAAATGAGCTATAGTTGAACACTTGGAAGAATATATCAATTAGGAGACAATGATGTTTTCCCACTATCGATAGTGAAGGATTCTGCCACTGATGACTGCAAATGCTAAGGTACTGCCAAATGGACTCTAGATCTTGTTCCCAGAGCAATGAGTTGAAGTCGATGCGAAAACTTCTACTAGAAGAAAGGCATTAAGGCATGCTTCATCAATCCAACACAAGTATAACCCGCAGGCCAATAATGTGGAAGGAATCAGATGAATAAAGATGTAGTAACCCAACCGAAGCATGTTTCCAGCGTACACAAGATGTGTACGTTTTAACCCCATACAAAAATTACCTGCATACGAATTCTAAAACACAGAAAATAAACAATGCGAGAGCATAACACATAAAACACATATACATAGAGATTTTCACCTGGATCCCAAAACTGGGACTACCAGCTTGATTTTTCATTATTTTCCTTTTAATGTTACAATACATATTTATACATGCTGAAGCATCCAATACCATGGACTAAAAACCATCGCGTACAAAACCATGAACCAAAAACCATCGCGTCCAAAACCATGTGTGAAAACCATGCAAAAAACCATAAGTAGGTCTGCCCAACCTAATATAAGGTCCAAAAAAAATTTCCATAGACCTCGTAGAGGGGGGCTAACCACTCCCCTCAAACCCCCTGTGACCCCCTGCTGTGCAGTTTCCGAAACGAAGGGGGGGCTCCGCCCCCCCACTAACCCCTCGTAAACTACGTGGCCTAGCTGTGGAAAGAATATAACACAACCCAACATTCTTCCACTTGTTGTTTTGTTTCCATAGGGGGGCACAAGAGAGCTTAGTCATTTATCCAGCCCTGAAATGCCCATTGTTTCTCTACACCAAGAGAACTTCTCAGAGCTCATAGATTTTGTCAATGCATTTGTAGTATTCTTCAAACTATCCACCTTTACCAACAACACCTTTTGTCTTCTATCATATTCCTCACAAAGTGATACTGAACATCAATGTGCTTTGTCTTTGAATGACAAGCAGGGTTCTTTGCCAAGAAAATTGCATTTTGGCTGTCATAGGCTATCCTTATAGCTCCCTGTACTAACCTCATCTTGAACACAATCTCTGCAACCAAACTGCTTCCTTTCTTGCATGAGTGGCTTCCATTTATTCTGCCTTTGTAGTTGATAATGCCACTACATATTGTTTCTTACTCATCCAACTGAATGCACCTCCAAATAGGTTAAAAACATACCCACTTGTAGATTTTCTCTGATCCAGATCTTCAGCCCAGTCTGCATCAACAAAGCCACAGATATCCAAAACTCTGTCCAATCCTGGTCTTCCTTGGTAGCATAAACCATAATCATTAGTGCCATGCAAATACCTGAAAACCCGCTTTACTGTTGTCCAATGCTCCTTTCCTGGTTTTGATATAAACCTGCTCAATACTCCCATTGCATGTGCAATGTCTGTTCTAGTACAGACCATCGCATACATCAGGCTACCGACTGCACTTGCATATGGAACATGAGACATGTCCTCTTCCTCTTCTTGTGCCTTCGGACACTGTTCAGTAGATAACTTTACACCAATAGGAATAGGAACCTTCACCAGTTTACTATCTTGCATATTAAACCTTTGCAGTATTGTCTCGACATACTTCCTCTGGTTTACCAAAGCTTCCTCTTTGCTCGATCTATTTTAATTTCCATGCCCAAAATATAGTTTGTAACACCAATATCTTTCATGTCGAATTTGGAGGACAATTGAGTCTTCAAATCTTGGCTAATTTCTTTTTCATTTCCGACCAACAACATATCATCCACATACAAGACCAGATAAATAACATAGTCACCAATTAATTTAAAATACACAGTGATCTTCTTTTCTTCTGGTGAAGCTAGGTCCCTCTATAAATGTATCAAATTTATGATACCACATCCTTGGTGACTGTTTTAACCCATACAAAGACTTCTTTAACTTGCATACAAGTTCTTTCTTACCCTTCACTGCAAAACCTTCAGGTTGCTTCATGTAGATCTCTTCTTGTAGATCCCCGTGAAGAAATGCTGTCTTCACATCCATCTATTCTACCTCAAAATCAAAAGCAGCAGTAACAGATAAAAGTAATCTAATAGAAGCTACCTTGGGAACAGGAGAAAAAATATCACCAAAATCAATTCTCGAAACCTGGGAATAAAATTTTTCTACCAACTAAGATTTGTATTTCTCCACCTTTCCTTCTGCATTTGTCTTCTTCTTGAACGCCCATTTGTTACCAATGCGTTTCCTTCCAGCCGGAAACTCCACCAGATCCCAAGCCTCATTTTTGTGCAAAGATTCCATTTCATCAACCATGGCCTCTTTACAAAGTTTTCCATCCTCTGAATCTACTTCTTTCTTCACAGTTTTGGGATCATCGTCAATAACAGATAAAACAAAATTTGAACAGAAAGCAGATGGACTATACCTTTCCAGCTGCCTTCTTTCTCGAACTGATCTTCTCACACCCAGAGTTTGTGGCTCTTCATATTTTGATTCCTCCTGTGATGTAGAGTCTGATTCTTCCTCCTTAAGCTCAAACTATATCTTCTCAGGTTCCTTTGGTTGGAATTCATGTTTAATAACATCTTTCACCTCTCTGAACACCACACCTCGGCTGTACACAACCTTCCTTGTTACTGGGTTCCAAAGCTTATAACCCTTTAAACCATTCTTATACCCAATAAAGGTTCACTTTTCAGATTTACTATCCAACTTGGTTCTTTTCTCCTTTGGAACATGTACATATGCATCACATCCAAATATCCTCAGACGTGAAAGAGAGGGTTTCTTACCAGTCCATACCTCTTGTGGAGTCTTATCTTCCAACGCTAATAAATGTGATCTATTGACGAAGTAACATGCTGTCTCCACTGCCTTTGCCCATAATTCCTGTCTTAACCCAATACCACTGAGCATTTTTTTTCCCTTTCCATCAATGTCTTGTTCATTCTTTCCGCAACTCCATTTTGCTCAAGTGTGTGTGGAGTAGTCGTCTTCCATGCTATACCACACTTCTTACAGAATTTTTCAAATTCCTCACTACAAAACTCTTCACTGTTATCTATCCTCAACACCTTTATCTTCTTCTCTATCTGGTTTTCCACCAGAGCCTTAAATTCTTTAAACATGTAAAAGACTTCAAATTTCTTCTTAAGGAAATATATCCATGTAATCCTTGGGAAGTAATCTATAAATGATACATAATACACAGAGTTACCCAATGATGCAACCTTCACAGGTCCAAACACATCACTGTGCACAAGCTCTAATATTTGTTTTGCCCTCTTACCACCAGAGGGGAAACTCACTCGATTCTGCTTCCCATATACACAATTTTTACAGAAATCAAAATGCAGAGAGTTATTACTCGTACCTTCTACAATACCTTTACCATGAAGTATTCGAAGGCCCTTCTCTCCAATATGTCCAAGCCTTTGATGCCACAACATGGTCTTCTCTCCAGAGACCACTAGATTTTCTGCTCCACTTTCAGGAACCACAGAACTGTTGCACCCATCAACAATAGTGATACCTTGCAGCTTGTACAGAGTTCTAATCCGAACTCCCCACATCAATACCAATGCTCCCCGAACCATCTTGCAGGTATCCTTATCGAACACTGTTTTTACACCTGCATCATCCATCTTGCTTACAAAAATCAGATTTATGGCCAATGCAGGAATATGTAGAACACTCGGAAGTGTTCTAACCCTTCCACCTTGCAACTTAAACTTTATTTTTCCGTGACCAACGGTTCTAGCCTTCCTCTCATCCCCCAAGAAGACATCACCACCATCACATTTCTCATACTCGCAAAACCACTCTCTATGGGGAGTGAAGTGAAAGGATGCACCCATGTCAATCAACCATGCCTCATGATCTACATGTGTACTTGAAGAAGCCAAGTACACATCCCCACCTTCATCTAAGGTGGTTTTCACCTCTATAGAAGGAGCATCGTCAGATCCCTTTCCCTTGTCAGGAGCTTTAGATTTACAGTCCCTTTTGTAGTTTCCTTCCTTTCCGCATTTCCAGCACACCACCTTTATAGGTTTTCCTAGATATTTAGATCTCCCTGTAGATTTAGATCTCCAACTCCATGACTTATTTTTGTTTCTATTCTCAGACCGTCCTCATACAGATAAGGCATCACCCTTCTGTTTCTCCATATTTTTCTGTCTCATCTCCTCCGTCAGTAAGAATGAGACTATTTCATCAAATTGCAAGGCAGTTGCATTGCTACCTATTGCAATAGCTCGACTATCCCACGAATCTGGTAGAGAACACAACAAACTGATGCACTTATGTTCATATGAAATTTTAATATCAACAGATAATAACTGACTTACAATAGTATTAAATGCGTTTAGATGTTCTGTCACTGTGTCTCCATCTTTCATCCTCAGGTTATACAACTTTTTCCATAGGAACAATTTATTCACTAGAGACTTAGATTGGTACAAAGTCCCTAACTTGTCCCACAAATCCTTAGCTGTAGCTTCCCTTGATACATTCAGCAATACTGAATCTGAGACACACAATTGTATTGTGCCCTTTGCCTTCCGATCCACTTTCTTCCATTCTTCGTTAGACACTCTCGTTGGTTTAGTACCCGGATCTGCCACGATCCACTGATCTTTATCCACCAACAGATCCTCCATCTTGAGTTTCCACAACTCAAAACTCTGACCATTACATTTCTTGATCTCTATCTTTCCACTGCTTGCCATCTTCTTTCACTGCCAGAATCGATCCCATAGATCTCCCACTGAACAAGGTCTACCATAGGCCCAAGCGAAACCCCTCAACAACAAAGGCTTCCCCTTGAAGCCAAAAAAACTTTGATACCAAATGTAGGTTTTAACCCTGTATAGAAATTACCTGCATATGAATTCTAAAACACAAAATAAATAATGTGAGAGCATAACACATAAAACACATATACACAGAGATTTTCCCCAGGATCCCAAAATCGGGACTACTAGCTTGATTTTCGTTATTTTCCTTTCAATGTTACAATACATATTTATACATGCCGAAGCATCCAATACCATGGAACGCAAATCATCACGTCCAAAACCATGGATCGAAAACCATCACGTCTGAAACAATGTGCAAAAACCATGCAAAAAACGATAGGTAGGTCCCCCAACCTAATATAGGGTCCAAAAAAGTTTCCCTGGAGCGTTGCCCCAAACCCCATAGAGGGGGGCTAACCACCCCCCTCAAACCCCTTGTGATCCTCCCGCTGCACAGTTGGCGCAACGAAGGGGGGGCTTCACCACCCCTTTAACCCCCCCGTAAACTACGTGGGCTAGTCGTGCAAAGAATATAACAAAATGCAACATGATGTAGCTAGCGCATGATAGAAGCCCTATGAACCAACCAATAATGAAAGCTAACACAAAGGCGAGAAATCCAGCAATAGGTCAAATGGAAACCAAGGTACTACACAAATCCCAATGTGTAATAATGAAAGCTAACGTCGAACACAAGGGAAACCACTCAGTCAAAGACCCATGATACTGATCAATGCTGAGCACAAGGTAATCTATCAATAATGAAAATAGGGCCAGGGTGCAACTCTAGATCTTTTCTCAGGGTAATTTTCCATAGTCGATAAGAGCAAGACTCACTGACAAGAAGTCAATAGAGACCTTCCCAAACTAGCATGAGAAAAAGACCAAATAACTGACGTGATAACGAACATGACTTTGATAACCAGGGATGGACGATTGAAAAATAGGTTAAGATACACTGTAGAAAGGCCGAATTAGGTTTAATTCCATTGAACAAAAGAACGACTCAAATGTGACTACATGGCAGGATATGATAACTTTGTATAAGTTTGTCATGCAGGAGGCATAAGCAAACTCTCCATATGATTGGAGGACATAACCAATCGAATGAGTACTGACTTAATAACAAGGTTAAGGCTCTCCTAAGTCAAACTAAAGCCCATCCCAATGGAGGAAAGACTTATTTTTTGAGTGCTTTGTTCAAGGGTGACACAACTAACTCTAGCTGCCATCAATTATGGAAATAATGTCTTGTTCTTGCTCTTTTTGGGATATATATATATATATATATATATATTTTTTTTTTTCTTTTTCATATTCATGAAGCTTGAAAAAGAATAAAAGAATGCTATAGTACAGTGGAAAGAATGAGTGTCCAAATACAGATGTGCTATTTCCTGGGAGGGGAACATTCCTATGCTCAATGCAAGGTGACAAAATTGATCAATGACACTCAAAGGATTGTTCTTTCGGCAGGTAAAAAGTTGTGTCAAGTTGCAGAGGATAAGTGATTGCAAGGTTGATTTCATAGAAGACATGGTCAAAAGGTGGCTTAAACATGAGTCCAAGTGAAACTGGCTCAAGGCCAAGAGGTACAAATGGTCAACATGCAATGCAACAGTACAACTCAACCCAAAAGAGCCACTAGCATATAAAGCCAAAAAATAGTGAAGAAGAAAGAGAATGAGTCTCCAATGCACAAGTCATGGCGGGACTAAAGAGGAATCCCGAGCCTACTTAATATAGCAGCATGGGAAACATATGCTAGCGAGGATATAACTAAGATGCCCATGTAAAGGTTGGCTCTACCATCATATCATCATTTTAAAAATCGACAAGTGAAAATGGTTTTAGAATCAAGACATGATGGGGTCGACCCTATGGAAAAATTATCGTAGTATCGAGGCTAGTATGAAAAATGCAGTAGAAAGTGATATTCCCTAACCTATATGCCAGTAAGAAAGTGATACCTGCCATGACGGGTCTGCAGTCATGGAATCAAAGCAATTTCTTAAAAAAATCTCCAAATTATCCTATAAAAACAACCCATCCCAACACTCCAAGCCAAAAGGTCAAAAAGTTCATAAAAGAAAAATAAAATTTAGAAAAAATAATTTTCATTTGTCAACCTATATAAGGACTTTTTAACTCACAATTTCTAATTTGTGTTTTTAGCAATTAGGTGAAGGAGCTTTGGAGAAAAAATAAAGCGAGCTTCCTCCATCAAATTCAATCGTTCAAATTGCTTCAAATCTTCCAGGTAACCTTCTAATTGAACTTTTGATAAGTTTTAATAAAAATGTTTTATCAAAAAATTGACCGTAAGGAATCATTTTTAAAATTTTTGCGCGTACACGTGGGTTGGATACATGTTACCCGCATATAGGAAAGCCTTATACACGACTGTGTTACTAATGAACCCACGTGTGTGCGCATTCAAAATTAAAAACATGGTTTTAATGATTCAAAACATCATTTTTTTGTAGGATGTCAATTACTTGGCGTGAAAGAGAGCATAATGCAATTGATAATCAAGTAATGGAGGATAAAAATGCATTAGATGCCTTACGAGGATGCGAATTGTTAAAATTCTTCAAAATGATGAATATGAAGGCAAATACCAGATTGGTTGAGTTGTTAATTCGCTACTGGAGTGAAAAAGAAGACGCTTTTGTGATTGATCAGATACCCTTGAGGATTGAAATAGAGGATATCTATTTCATTACAGGTCTTTCCCAAAGGGGAGAGAGAGTCCACTCAACCGGAAGGACAAGAGGTAGTCTTAGTGTAGAAGACTACGTCCACATATACTGTCCTGGAAACACTGAAAAGATTGGAAGTCAAATTCCAATCAAGCATGTAGAGAGTTTATCACTGAGAATCCTTATTTTTAACATAGCCAGGGTAAATGGTTCTGCTGCTCTACATTAAGCTTCGCGTGTTTCAATAAGTCTTGCAGTGGATTGTCTCAGTACAGTCTTTGATTAGTGCACACCTCTACTAGCCAATAAGAAAAAACAACTTCTGTACAGAAGGGTTAGACGAAGAACTTTGGATACAGAACCATCTTGTGTTCCTTCTTTTTTAAGAGAGTTCCTGGGCTTCGTCCCAAGGTATTATCCACCATCAGTAGCCTAAGAGATCCACGGATGGGTAGGTGGGCTGACCTTATGAAACGACTAGGGGGTGGTGAGGTCCCTAAGACTACATTTGATGACGAGTTTTTCATTTGGTGGGAACAATAGGTCATTGCACTTGAGGATTACCCTTATGCCATAATGGACTTCCAAGGAGATCCAGATATAGTGTTGCCACCAGATGCAGCATGGGGTGCCATAGGTATAAATAATTTTTAATTTTAAGATTTTTTGGATTTTCAGTATAAATGAACTAAAAAATATTTTTGATGAGACAAAACACTTACAAAATTATTGATCATGACACAAATTTTGGACTAGTGAGACTTGATGGTGTTCCTCGACACAGATGTCGCGGAAGAGATGTCGAAGGGGACGCAACAAAGACTGAGAGGACCCTCCATGCAGTTTAGAGAAACTTGGCGAGGTTAACTCACCAAGTACCCATGGTGGCCATAGAGAACCTACAAGAGGAGATGCAACGACGCGTGGTGGGAGTACCACGGGATTGGGTGTGACTATTTCGGCGGGTGGCCAATGCCATTGTTTTCTTTCTTGCCACTCATCCTCAGCAGGATCGCTAGATATATGATCAATTTTTTTTTGATTAGACATGATGATGGGCAATAGCCGTCATTTTGTAGGAAATTTTGTCCCGATTTTGTATATTATTTTGGACACAAAAACTCTATCTATATACAAACGATTTTATTATGATGATCATATATATACAGATGATACTTCGATTATTTTTGATGTTTTAATGTGATGAATGATTTATATTCCAATCCAATGCTTGATTAGCGATAGAATCTGTATAGGAATTTTCTGATTATGGAATACGAACAAATGTGATATAAATAAATGTTCTTTGTAATAAACACACTCTCAGAAATTGACGATATCAATAAGGATCTCTCACGCGATAGATGTTATTCAATTGAGATACCACTAGTTGTGAATCTAAATTAACTACTAATGAATCAATATCAAGAGATATTGCCTCAGATAGTAAATTAATAACATCAATATATTCGGCGACATTATTTAAAGCGGGATCAATACATACTCCTCTCAAAACCAATAACTAGCCAAATGGATAATAAATCACCCAAACCACGGAAGCAAGGTTCCAACTGTGTCTACTGGCACCATCGACAAACCTTAGATATATCGAATCGTCCATCAATACCTGCCAAATCAGATAAAAAATATCGACATCACTAAAACCGATAGATAGATATGTACAACGATACAATATATATAATCAAGCAAATTCTAGGCCAAAGCCTTTAGCAAATTACTTTGTAAGGTGGAGCCCATTTCTGGGCTCCCCCAACTTATTTCCTTCAAAATCAATCAATTCATAAGATCCCTTTTTCAATTTTTTTTTTAGAATAAAGGGACCGTACCACAAAGATTTAAACTTTCCTGCCGCTAAGGCATCTTTCTCTTGATCGTAGACCAAGACAAGGTCACATTCAGAAAAATTTCTAGGATGGACAACTTTATTGTATTGAGTTTTTACCCTCTTATGAGCTTCGTTGATTATGGCGACATCTCGACGCTACTCATCGAGATGTTTCAAATGAACAAGGCATTCTTCAAGACTAGAAGTATCAGGAAGAAGTTCAACAATCAATTTAAGGGAAGGAATTTCCCATTCTACAGGAAAAATGGATTCCAACCCATAAACTATAATGCACCTGAAACTCTGAGCGCACTCCATTTTTATGTTAAGCATACAAATCAATCCAATCCACTTCTAAGATGCCGAATACCAAAATAGAAATTCTGTTTCAACTCAAACATAGGAACTGGATTCCTTGTTTCATATAGGGTGCAACCATATATTTATTTTATATCATATATCAGATAACAGCCACTGGTTTTAAACAAAGCAAAAAAACATTTCCGTCCATTTTGTATTTGAAAACGCAGGTCCTTATTCGCAGATATGATTATCTGAATACAAGAAAAACTTAAAACGTTGTTTTAAAACAACTTCAGGCATATAAAGGTTTCAGTATGTAATCATTAAAAAAATATCACTATCTATCGACCGACTAGCCAATTCAAGGCTATAACACACAATTACAAAATGCGCCTTTAATCTGTAGAATTCCTTCTACATTTCATCGAGAATGTAGACCATAGATTACTGTTTTTAAAAACATATGACAGTGAAATGTTTTTTAAAAAAAACGTTGCCGGTCTCTCCCTATTCCCCTTTGACCGCAATTTTCAAATGAATACATATACCAACCATATTTCAGTTGGATTTTTATTTTCACACACATATTCGCCTTCCCCCAGCTCATTAATACAGGTTCGATATATGTGTATATCGATTGACCGATATTCCGGTCCAACACAACTATATTTGCCACAATCGGCGGTCAAAACAAATATATAACATATATATATATATATATATATATATATATATATATATATATATATATATATATATATATATATATATATAACAATTTATCAGATTTCATGCGATCTGAACCAAGATTGCCCACGAGGAATTGGCGTTGATACGCTCCAAGGTATTAACTGTCAGAGATCTTCAGTTTACAAATAATTGCCACCAGAATCGCCCCTTCTTTAACTCCTGTTATAATAGTTACCGAATATGTCTGGTGGTAAGGATTTGTTTCGATGCTGTTGTGGATTCCACGGTGCCAAGGCGAGATTTATGGACCCAATTGCATACATGATAAAAATAACTTCTACTACGTACAGTCCAATTAAAACTCACACGAACTTCTCACTCTCTGAACTATCGCTCCATGGCCAGTTCTTCTACGCAGAATCCCCTCGCTGGTTACAATTTCTCTATATATTTTCCACTAATTACTCTAACAAATAGATAAGGTAATCTTCCATAAATTAATTCTAACAGAAATATTTTGATGCGCCTAACAAATCTTATCACTAAATGGAGCGATTTCACTTATTATAATAACAAACTGATTATGAAATCGACTCTCATAGTAATACTAAAATCAACAGTAAATGAAATTCACTTTGTCAAGCCACAACATGTGGACAATTTTCCACATTGCTGGCCAGTTCCAATGCTCCTACATCAGACTCCCAGAGAAGAAAAGATTGGTTCTTTAAATTTTCAGGATTTATGTCGTATTTCTGCAATTCAGTTGCTGTCAACCAACTGGAATCTTCCATTGGCTGCTCTTTCCACTTGACCAGATACTGAAAATATGTCTGTCCTCGAGTTTTCTTGAATATCCTTTGATCTAAAATAGCTTCAACTTCTTTCTTGAATGTTTTTGGTACCTGTTCTTCCCAATCCACAGTTTGAACTTCATCACCTGTAGCTTCAGTCTGTAACTCTGTTTCGGCCTCTCTGAATGGATACAAGTCTGCAATATTAAAAATGGGGGATATTCCGATCCCTTCCGGCAACTCAATCTCATATGCATTGGCTGAAAATTTCCTTTTGATTTTACAGGGTCCTATCTTCTTTAGTTTCAGCTTATTATAAGTTTTTGTAGGAAATCTCTCTTTCCTCAAATATGCCATGACCAAATCTCCTACTTGAAACTCTTTTTCTCTCCTTCGTTTCTTCCAAAGTGTCCTCCAGAAATGCGCTACAAATTTAGTGTCTCGATCTGATACAATACTTACAGGCAAACCATGCAATCTTACAATCTCTGAAAAGAATAAATTTGCTATATGTGTGGCATCATTAGTCTTCTTACAAGCAATAAAATGAGCCATTTTAGAAAATCTGTCTACAACAACATAAATAGAATCGTTTCCTCTCTGAGTTTTTGGTAAACCCAGAACAAAATCCATACTCACTGCATCCCATGGTCGATCTGGTATGGGCAATGGCTGATATAGTCCGGTATTATGACTCCTTCCTTTGGCATACTAACATACCCTGCATTTCTCAACAAACTTTTTAACACCAGTTTGCATTTTATGCCACTAATAAAAAGCATTCACCTGAGCGAAAGTTTTGTCTTGTCCAAAATGACCAGACAATCCTCCACTGTGCTTCTCTTTAATGATGTTCTCTCTCATGGAACATTTAGGAATGCATAATTTGTTGCTTTTAAATAACAAGCCTCCTTGAATAAGGTAGTCCATCCATTGACTTCTGTTATGGTTCACCAGATTCTGCACTGTTATGTAGATGTCTTTAAAATCCTCATCATCCTTGTACATTTCTATCATTTCATCAAAACCTACAACACCCACTTTAAATTCTTGCAAAAGAAAACTTACTCTGCTCAATGCATCCGCCACTTTGTTAGACTTACCACTTTTATGCTTTATTACAAAAGTGAAACTTTGCAGAAATTCAACCCACTTGGCGTGCTTCTGATTTAGCTTTGGTTGATTATTAATAAACTGCAAAGCATGGTTGTCTGAATATAAGATGAACTCCTTCGGCAACAAGTAATGCCTCCACTTTTTCAATGCCTGCACAATAGCATAAAATTCTTTATCATAAGAAGAATATTTTTTCTTTGCATCATTTAACTTCTCGCTGAAATATGCTATTGGCCTTTGCTCTTGGCTTAGCACTGCACCAACTTCTTCTCCACTTGCATCAGTTTCCACTTGAAAGACTTTGTCGAAATTTGGCAATGCTAGAATAGGCTTTTCTGTTATCTTCTTTTTCAGCAAATTAAAATTCCTGTCAGCTGCTTCTGTCCATCTAAATGGCTGATTGACCTCCTTGATTGTCTCAAGGATTGGTGCACAAACTTGACTAAATCCCTTTATAAATTTTCGGTAGAAACTAGCAAGTCCATGGAAACTTCTTACCTCGAAGACACTCCTAGGAGTAGGCCAGTTTCTGATTGCTTGTACCTTCTCCGGATCCATTTTCAAACTGTCTCTGGAAATCACAAATCCCAAATATACCAGCTCCTCTTTCATGAAACTACATTTCTTCAGATTGATTAGTAGTTTCTCTTTCTGCAGAGTTTTCAAAACTAACTTCAAGTGTTCCAAATGCTCCTCTTTACTTTTGCTGAAAACTATAATATCATCAAGGTAAACAACAACAAATTTACCTGTATATTCTTTCAGAACCTCATTCATTAGTCTCATGAATGTGCTGGGTGCATTAGTGAGCCCAAAAGGCATCACTAACCACTCATACAGTCCACTGTTGGTTTTGAAAGTTGCTTTCCATTCATCGCCTTCCCGAATTCTGATATGATGATACCCGCTTTTCAGATCTATCTTAGTAAAATACCTAGATCCACCTAAAAAATCCATTAAATCATCCATCCTGGGCAAAGGAATTCTATACCTGTCTGTTATCTTTTTGATAGCTCTGGAATCGGTGCACATGTGCCATTCTCCTCCCTTTTTCGGACTAAGCACCGTTGGCACAGCACACGGACTCAGACTTTCTCGAATCAGCCCCTTGTCCATCAGCTCTTGAACCTGTCTTGCAACTTCTGCATTTTCCTGAGGAGTTAATCTATATGCAGCTTTATTAGGTAGACTTGCTCCTGGTATTAAGTCGATATGGTGACTTATACTTCTAATCGGTGGTAATTCATTCGGAAATTCATCCACAATGATATCCATGTAACTATTTAACACAGATTGAATTTCTTCAGGAAAATCATTTAAATTTGTGGAGGTTAAAATTACCTTTGGCCTTCCTATGATAGCGAAATGCATCTCTTCGCTTTTATCCACCTCTTGTAGCAATTCTTTGCCACTTATCAGCATAATATTATTTTCAGGCAGCTCTTTATCAGCATCATTCTTCATTGGCAGCAACATATGTTTAACTCCATCCTTTTCTATGGTGTATCTATTTCTTCTTCCATCATGAATCACCCAATAACATGTGACATACATCCATGGGCATTATGTCACATAAAATCACATCTCTGTATGTACCAATCTGCATTTCCACATTACACTGTTTTGTCACGATGACTTGATGACCCTTCTGAAGCCAAGATACTTTGTAAGGTGCAAGATGCACTTTCCTTGTTAACCCAAGCTTTTCCACCATCTCTGTAGACACAAGATTATCAGTAATCCCGCTATCAATTATAACCTTACAACACTTACCCTTTGATTTGCATGTAGTTCTGAACAAGTTCTTCCTTTGCGCAGGTTCTCCAATCTCTTTTTCTGATCTCAACAAAGTTCTTATGAGCAGAAATGATTCACCTTCTTCCGGTGGTTCTTCCTTCTCTACAAGTCGAGGTGGTTCCGGCTCCGCCTCAGCCACATTTGCACCCCTCTGGCTTGCTGATTTGTTATGGGGGCAGTCTCGCGACATATGCCCCAATTCTCCACAAGTATAACACCTAACATCTCTTCCTCACCCTCTTCCTCTAGGCGCGAATCTCCCTCTACTAGATTCACCCATCTGTGGTGATCTGCTGCTTGAACTTCCTGCTTCAAACTGATGTTGTGTTCCTCTGGATCTGGCAGCTCCTCTACCTCTTGCTGAGCTCTTTCCTCTGTTTCTTTGACTCTGTTTCCGCAGTATTTTCTCCTCTGCTTTTAAACTTGCTTGATATGCATCTTCAACAGTTTTCAAACTTAACAGGCTAATCTCATCTTGGATCTCATACCTTAGCCCATTAACATATCTGGCTACTTTCTCCAAATCATCTTCTACATGCCCTGTTCTGATGCTTAACCTGTAAAATTCTTCAGTATATTCTTTAACAGACATTCCTTTCTGCTTCAAATTTTGCATCTGCTTAAAAAGATTCAAATGATAGTCTTTAGGCAAAAATTTGGCTTTCAGTTTACTTACCATTTTATCCCACTGCTTGATCTTAGATTTCCCTTTTCTCGTTCTTGATGTCTGTAACTCGTCCCACCAGATGGCTGCGTGACCTTTCAATCTAGTGACTGCAAATTTTACCCTTTTATTTTCTTCAATCTCTTCATAATCGAAATACTGGTCTATGGATCTGATCCAATCCATGAGCTCCTCGGCATTTAGACTCCCTTCATACATAGGAATCTCCACTTTGGGTTTGCTTCCAATCTTTGCCAGCATCTTCATGAATTTAACATTTTCATTCTCTTCTTCTGCTTCCACATCTTCCTCAGATTCTTCTGAAGAACTTGCAACTCCCTCATCAGGCGCTCTTCTCTGGGCTGTTTCCATTGTCTCCATGCGTTCACGCAGTCTTCGCACTTCTTCTATCAAGACTGCATTTGCTTCTGGTCTCCCTCGACCAATTCCTCTCCTTGGCAGCATCTTTGCTGCAAACACCTGCTAGTTTGGCTCCGATACCAAAATAATGCACCTGAAACTCTGAGCGCACTCCACTTTTATGTTAAGAATACAAATCAATCCAATCCACTTCGAAGATGCCGAATACCAAAATAGAAATTCTGTTTCAACTCAAACATAGGAACTGGATTCCTTTCTTGTTTCATATAGGGCGCAACCATATATTTATTTTATATCATATATCAGATAACAGCCACTGGTTTTAAACAAAGCAAAAAAACATTTCCGTCCATTTTGTATTTGGAAACGCAGGTCCTTATTCGCAGACATGATTATCTGAATACAAGAACAACTTAAAACGCTGTTTTAAAACAGCTTCAGGCATATAAAGGTTTCAGTATGTAATCATTAAAAAAAATATCACTATCTATCGACCGACTAGCCAATTCAAGGCTATAACACACAATTACAAAATGCGCCTTTAATCTGTAGAATTCCTTCTACATTTCATCGAGAATGCAGACCATAGATTACTGTTTTTAAAAACATATGACAGCGAAATGTTTAAAAAAAAAAACGTTGCCGGTCTCTCCCTATTCCCCTTTGACCGCAATTTTCAAAAAAATACATATACTAACCATATTTCAGTTGGATTTTATTTTTACACACATATTCGCCTTCCCCCAGCTCATTAATACAGGTTCGATATATGTGTATATCGATTGACCGATATTCCGGTCCAACACAACTATATTTTCCACAATCGGCGGTCAAAACAAATATATAACATATATATATAACAATTTATCAGATTTCATGCGATCTAAACCAAGATTGCCCACGAGGAATTGGCGTTGATACGCTCCAAGGTATTAACTGTCAGAGATCTTCAGTTTACAAATAATTGCCACCAGAATCGCCCCTTCTTTAACTCCTGTTATAATAGTTACCGAATATGTCTGGTGGTAAGGATTTGTTTCGATGCTGTTGTGGATTCCACGGTGCCAAGGTGAGATTTATGGACCCAATTGCATACATGATAAAAATAACTTCTACTACGTACAGTCCAATTAAAACTCACACGAACTTCTCACTCTTTGAACTATCGCTCCATGGCCAGTTCTTCTACGCAGAATCCCCTCGCTGGTTACAATTTCTATATATATTTTCCACTAATTAATCTAACAAATAGATAAGGTAATCTTCCATAAATTAATTCTAACAGAAATATTTTGATGCGCCTAACAAATCTTATCACTAAATGGAGCGATTTCACTTATTATAATAACAAACTGATTATGAAATCGACTCTCATAGTAATACTAAAATCAACAGTAAATGAAATTCACTTTGTTAAGCCACAACATGTGGACAATTTTCCACATTGCTGGCCAGTTCCGATGCTCCTGCATCAAACTAGTTAAAAGGGGGTAAAACCAATGGCAGTCTTAACTGACATTCGGTATGCCCAAAGTGCTGGATATAACATGATGTGCCAATTGGATCTAGCTTTGTTAATCGTCCTTTGCAGGATGATTTTAAGGGATTTGTTCACGACTTCGATCTGCCCATTGGCCTGAGGATAATACAAAGATGAATGGCCCTACTGGAAACCAACTTGAGAGCCAATTCAGACATCATTTGATTTTGGAAATGACTCCCATGGTCAGTGACAATCTATTTAGGAATATCGAATCGGGAAATAACTTAATTGAATAGAAACAAGGCTACTGTTTCACCATCATTCTTGAAAGTAGGCATAGCCTCAACCCATTTAGAAAAGTAGTCTACGACTACGATGATATACTTGTGATTTCCAGTAGAAGGGAGATTACAAGTAGTAAAATCAATACCCCACTTCGTGAAAGGACTGACCATGATCACAGGGAAAATCAGAGCTGGATGTGTGTGCATTTTCTGAGTACAAACCTGACAGGGATGGCATCTCTTGACCGCTTCAATATAATCTTTGAAGATCGAAGGCCAAAAGTAGCCTGCTCACAAATTTTTTTGGGCTGTAGCAAGCCCAGATAGATGACCACCACAAGCTCCACTGTGGCAATCATTAAGCATAGAATCAACTTCTTCTAAGGTTAAACAATGTCTAAGGATTGAATCAACCCCATGACGATATAAAGTGTCACCTATAATAATATAAATTTTAGCGAGGTGACATAATTTTCTACGTTCATCCTTGGAAAAAGAGAGCGGAAACTTCGAAGTTTGGAGATATATAATAATATCCCCATACCAAGGATCTTGCGAGGAAATAAGAAACAAATGTTCATCAGGAAAAGTTTCCTCATAAACGATTTCTTCCTCATAAGGAAACTCCGAGATCAACTCTAAAAATATTAAAGATTTCTTAAACTTAGCCGACATGAATTCAAGGTCGAATTCTTGTAAAATGACAATCCTTTTATTATCCCTAATCACTTGCCTACTAAGAACAAACTGAAATGGATTGACGACTGCAAATACGAAAGTTTTTCGAAGCAGAATATAATGTCTAAGCGCTGGATAGCATGGACAACTGCCAAAGCTAGTTTCTCAATGGGAGAATATCACAGTTCAGGACCTACGAAGCCTCGACTCAGTTAGTAGATTACGTGCTCACATAAGGCATCATCTTCCTGAACTGGAACCATACCAATAGTTGATTCTACTGGAACGAGATACAAAAGGAAATCTCTTCTATAATCAGGTGGACTCAAAAAAGGGGTAGAGGTTAATGATTTTTTCAAAGCATAGAAAGAGTGTTGCGCGAAATCATACCATAGAAATGGGACCCCTTTCTTAAGCAATCTCATAAATCCCTTTGTGATCTCCGCATAATTGGCTATAAATCTCCTCAAGAAATTTTCTTTTCCTTGGAGACTCTGAAGTTGATGTATAGAGGACAGGGGAGGAAACTGAAGTATTGCCTCAACCTTGAAGGGAACTACATGAATCCCCTTAGTCGATATGATGAAGCCCAACAACCGACTGGATGTGATAGTGAAAACACACTTATTCGGATTCAACAAAATTTTATAAAAATGACATCGTTCAAAAATCAATAAAATATATTTAGGATGATCACTTCTCTTTCGAGAACGAGCAGTTAAATCATCCAAATAAGCTTCGATAATGTGCTTGATATCGTGAAAAGAATATGACATGGCCCATTGAAAAGTAGCTCCAACATTTTTGAGGTCAAAAGGAATTTTTTTATACACAAATGTACCCGAGGGAAAAATAGAAGTTGTCTTATGCTGATCCTCTGGACGGATAGTAATTTGATTATAACCAGAAAATTCATCCATAAACGAGAAAGTTTCATTACCCGCACATTCATCAATAATCTGATCAATAAAGGGCATGGGTAATTGTCCTTAGGACAAGCCTTATTTAGGTCCCTGAAGTCAATGCATACACGGATCGTTCTTTATCTTTATCTACGGGGACTGGATTAAAGACCCACTCAGTTAAAGGAATGGGGTATATGAAACCCGCCTTAAACAACTTCTCAACTTCAGCTTTGATAACCGTTGCCTTTCTAGGGTTTACTGGTTGAATTTTCTGACGAATAGGTTTTACATTTTCGTACGTTTTGATCTCATGTTGGACTATAGATGGATCTATTCTAGGGATTTCCTCATAAGACCAAGCGAACACATCATGAAAATCTTTGAAGAGATCGGTATAAGTTTGAACTTCTTCAAGGGAACAATCATCTCCAATGAAGACATTTTCAATAATGTCGGGATCCCTAGAGATGTTTCCTGGAACAATTTGTGAGATAACAGACATATTTCCTTCGACAAAAAACTGTGCTGGAGCCAAAGGGTTTAAAACTGCATGAACATCACTAGTAGATGAAGAATTGGACAAACTTGATTCTACTTCCAACGAATGAGGGAGGAAATACGAATGATAATGCAAACAATTCCATGGTCTTTCAACACCCGTCATTTCTTCTAGAATTGCTTCTTCAGATGGAAAGATAGTATCTAAGAAATCTTGAGCAAAAGTCAAATCTAGAGTCCAGGCTGGAGCCACATCCCCATCCATATCCTCTGATGAAAAAGGAGTAGGATCGGAGTTTGTAGTGTTAACAATAGACTGATAAGAAATTTCTACTACAAACATAGGACATACCATTCCACCTACCTGTCCCTCATCTAATGTGGTGGTAGATGAGGGTAAGGGCCAAGGATCCAAAAAATAATGAGTTCTAAAGAACTCTCTTCGATAAGGTTCCTTGGAGGATGAAATAACATTAATTATAGCTGTAAGAGTAGGAAGATCAAAGGTACCCATTACGGAAGAGTACATTCCAACTCCTAAGTTCTCTATAGGTTGCTTGGGATTATCCACTAATGGAACAATAGATTCAGTAGATGCATGGGAGTCACCCGGAGAATAATCCATCTGATCAACTTTTACAATTATCCCTTCATGAGGAAAACAAAGGATGCGAAATAAAGAAGATACAGTAGCATCCATATCATAAATCCAATTCATACCTAAAAGAAGATTGTAATCTAGATTCACATAAACTATTTCTACTTAAATATTTACCATCTTACCCCCAACCCAGATGCGAAAGGCTGGCATAATCCCATGCATCTATGAGAATGACCATCAAATTCTGTCAATAGATTAGGTGAAGGAACAAACTGAGGCGATCTAATAGCCTTCCAATATGATATGGACATTACACATGTGGAAGCTCCCTCATTGACTACAGTTCGAAAGATATTGGTCTTTTGATATGTAGACTTAATATGAATAACCATATGATGTGGGAGTCTCTTCTTGATGTTTGACATATCGAATATAAGCACAAGATATTTTTGGATCAACTGCTCTGATCGTAGTGAGTAATGCACTCTTTTATGCAGGGCATGACTGGAGTACCTCTAATGCTAACATAACACAAGGACTCTGAGTGAGCTCTTCTACAATCGAGTAGTTTTGGGCTACCTTAGCATTAGGGTTAATGGTCGAGCATTTTGTGGAGCCTTTCGGCATCCAAGGGATAGACTCAACTACGAGCCTCTCGATATGGAGTGGCTCTAAAACATTGAGATTAGACTTAGCCTTGGACGATTCCGATTCACCATAATCATGTGACTATGTAGAAACGTCAATATGTGAACTTATTATACAAACATTTGATGTATTTTCCCCTTCCTGGTTGCCCCCAGTGGGGGTACCAATACTAGATTTTGCACCAACAAGTAATTTCTGCCCTTGGGGAAAAGGGTTAGTTAGCACAACTTGGGATCTAGAAGACCCCTGCTGAACTAATAAGCACTGAGCATCTTGGATCTTAGGGTAAGTATGAGTCAAATGATCTCCATTTCACAAATTTCATGGAAATTTTACTTTCTTCTTAGACTCTTTTTTACCTCCTCCAACATCATTGCCGGGTTTGTTTGGATTACCCTTCCCATCCTAATTCTTTTTCCTACCTCATCCTTTCTTCTTCCCATCAGGTTGTTGGTTTCCTTTGGGGTTAGAAGTTTGGATGACATTTATAGGTGAAGGTTGAGAGGGCATAGGAATTGATGGCGATTCCTGCATAGAAGAAGAAGTTTTTAACGACAATTGCTGCAATTGATTTAGCAGGTTGGCCGTGTTAGTATCAATAGATCTGACTAGCCCGTCAGCATGGGGACCTGGCTTCAGCTTGGCTAAATCAACCTTGGACCTAGGAGCATCAGGAAGAATTTTCTGAAGAACCCCAGATTGAGAATATATAAGTTCTAACTACTGGGCTCTAAAAATAGCTTGTTCTTCGGTGAACACACCAGAGAGCGATACATCCTTAGAGATCTCGGGTTGTAAATATTTAAGAAACCATTCAAGAAGGAATTATTGTGGAATATCAGCTTTAATGAGCCTCTTCCTTCTCCTCCATTCCTAGATATGATCTGAAATGTGGGTTGCCTGGTCCTAGTGAAAATTAGCTAATAGCTCAGTTCCAACATCATAACGAACAGACAACTGAAAATGGTTCAAAAATATTGTAGCCAAATCACTGAAAGAAGCGAAGGTGCCCCCTGGGAGTTCAATGTACCACTTAGCTGCATTTCCAGTTAGTGTACGTTGGAATAATCTCAACCTGATTGAATCATCTATCAGGGAGTTTGACGAACACCATAAGTGGAAAGTGGTTATATGGTCACCTGGATCTTCACCAGTCTTCCCCTCGAATTTGGGTATATCAGATAGAAGCTTGGTTGGAACCGGAGGCTAGGCCGGGTTATATCTGATCGGATCATTAGTCAATTTAGAAAGATCTAGCAAGTTTAACATTTCTAGAAAGGGTAATCATGGAGGACCCTGAGGATTCCTCCCGGTCTGGGCAGAATTATCAATGTAATGAAAAGAATACCTTGGATTTGTGAAGGCACCAGGTTGCCTGAAGTAATTTATAGAAACACTTGAACCATAAGGATCTCCTTGTGGGCCAGAAAAGCTGGAGTTTGACCAACTCCTGCCGAAAAATTTCCATATCCAGTGAAATTCCCTGCTAGAGAGGTGTTGAAAGGAGCAAAGACCCCTTGGTAAGGGTTCCATGCATGAGCATAGGGAGAAAATATCTAGAATGTGCTGACAGAAGAATATGACATATTCCCCTATTGGCCAAAAGAGAATTGATTCCCAACTCCAAGTCCACTAACTATAGGGTTTCTCCATCCTTGCAAAGGATTATAAATTTGACCGATGGAGGGAAAAGGTATTGATCATAAAGATGGGTTAGAATTTGGTATATGACCACTCCCAAAAAGGAAACCTTGAAAAGATGCTGACCCACTTTCCATGGAAGCCATAGATGTGGAGGTAGCTGATGGAAAACTTAACGGAACCAAAGGAATTTTGTTGGTCGACATTCCAAAGGGGATAAAACTAGTGGCAGAGGCAAAAGCTTGGGTGCCCCCACTCGAAGATGAAATGGAGGTAGAGCCAAATATTGCAGTGCTAGGAGGAACAAAATGTATAGAAATTGTTCCTCCTCCTTATAAAGATACATGAGTTTTCATACTAGTATAAATTATAGTGGAAGCCTGCTCCCAGCAGTGGTCATCGAAGGAAAAGATCGAAATAGACATGGGCTTGAAGGCCTGTTGGTCGGAGTCACAATGTATAATAAAATTTCTGGATGATCGGGAGGAAGAGGAGAATTACGAGTCAAAAGAGACTCAAAAATCTCTTCAACCTCAATAACGTCTTCTGACTGGAAGAGGACTCTATAATGGACTGTAGTGTTCCTCTCCAACACTCTACTTATACCAGGTCTATTATGTGAATCAATAAATCCAACCAGAGGATCAATCTTCACTGCGTCCGTTGCCACTGATTTGAAATCACTGGCAAAATTTCTCCTATGCCTTCGAGGAGAAGGCTCAACACTCGTAGGTGAAAGCCCATGAAGCCTCCTAGACCGACGAACTAGTCGATCAACCACTTTTAATTATTTTTAAGAGATCTAATTAAAGACTCAAAAAATTTGTAAAGCTAGGCCAACTAGGAGCAAAGAAAACTCTCTAAAAAGTCCCTAAAGATACAATCAATCAAACTATTTCCAAGTATTTCCATTCGGGTGATGAGGACCAAACACCAAAATACAAGAAAGTGAAAATCAAGGACCTTTCGAAAATAGTCTGGGGTAATGATGGCCCGGGCCTACTAGCGAAGGTAACAAAAGAAATTACACTGACCTCTAAACAACAACCTTTGCCGGTGCAATCACCCAAGCTTCGCAAGGGTACCCTCCATAAGTATTGATGAACATGATGCAACGTTTGCCTCAGGTGCCATGGGATTCCCCTTCGCAACAGCCTATGTGATCCTTAGGAATGGAAACCATGGACACCAGTTTGTATCAAAAGCCAAGTAGAACAGTCTTGAGATGGGATCCAACAAGTAGGAGAGGAGGTATATCTCTTCCTTGTCTTCACTCTCCCTCGTGCTTGACTCCCAGTCACGGAGCTTTCTCGGTCTTTCTAATGACACCGAATTTCACTCATTTTTCAACTTCTATGTTTGATAGTTTGAGTGACCTTGGAGAGTTAACTCTCCACTCACCTATTCCAAGGCCCTAAAGAAATTAAAATTGTTGGTGTTGTTAATGAAAAATTAAAAAGTTCTAGTTCTTTTTATTAAATCACTTGATTTTAGAGGGTTGTTCTTTAAGTCAAGGGTATAACGAGAGTGAAACTTATGATTTTTTCAATGCAAAAGAAACCAATAGAAACTTAACTATATGCATGCAGTTATTTTCTTTCAATGAAAAGGGATTTCTACTTAGTTCTACGAAAAACTTGTATAAGCAAAATACTCTTTTACTTTTCTTTTCAGAAACACCCCACACACACTTAAAATCTAAAAAGACTAAGAATGCTTATGATGCAAACTAACCTGATGCAAATTTAAATGATGATGCAAGATCCTAAAAATACTCATACGATAAGAAAATGTGCCTATTTATAAGGTCAATAAGCCAACTTGACAATGAAGACAAAAAAATTTAAAAACAAATTTCCCTCAAAACCAAGCAAAACAAATTGAAAAAGATCACAATTGCTTAAAAACAAAACAAAAGAAACCAAAAAACGAACAACTTGGAAAGAAAAAGTAAGGCTAAACCTATGTTTTTCTCTTTTTCTTTTTTAAAAAACCAAATAAATTTTCGAGATCATAAAAAGAAATACTAATTTTCAAAGATCAAGAAACAAGCACAAAGAGTCCTTAAACTTTGCAAGTTATAAAACTCATTAATAAATGAAACTTGAAATGAGAAGGTCTGCATACTTGTACAAACTGATCTGAATAGTAGTACTAGACTTTATCAAACCGACAAAATGTCAAGAAAAAATCTCAATATTTCCAAAGAGACACTCAAAAATTGTGAAAAAAAACAAGGTCAACCAAAAGGGAAAGCAAAGCAAAGCAATTTGAAATCTGGGTTATAAACGACACTGAAACCAATTTCTTGTTCTGGAAAGCCAGAACATCCAAGAACTTCATATAGAAGCCTTGAACCCAAGACGCAAACCAAAACCTTGCTCAAAAAACAATCCTAGGCCAACTAAGGTTCACTGAGAAGGAGAACAAAGTTCTACAAACAGTGGATGACCAAAAAATAACAGAAGTCACCAAGCAATAGACCTAACTAGGCAAAATATTTTGAAAAAAAAATTCAAAAGTAAATATACGTGACTGTGTAAAGACACAGATGCGTGCATACGTGTTTCAAAGACATGAAACTCATGTATACATGATTCTATTTGAGGAAACAAGCATGTATACACCACTATATCCCAAGAAAAATGCATATAAAAAGCTCAATCAAGAAAAAAAAGAAATAAAGGCCTGATCCAGAAGATCAGACTTGATGCCTGGGAAGCTAATAATTCAATGACACTGTAAAAACACGAAATAAAGGAAAAAAAACCTTGATCAATAACAAACAACCCATATTAGGAAAAACAAGAACGTTTTCCCCAGTGAAGATTTTGGGTTCGATCCCCAGTATAGTTGCCAATTCTGTTGCGGATGGAAACACCCTAGGGCCTTGGGTTGAAAACCCCAACAGAGTAGAGGGCATACAACAACAAGAAATGTGTAGACAAACAATCTAAATGCTTAAACTACTGAACTGGGAAGAAATGGTATTACGCGGAGGTGCTACATTTGGGGTTGATCCCACAGGGTCCAAACCCTCTGCTTCTTTTGATGCCTTTAAAACCTGTAACTTATTCAAGAAAAGCATATACGACAATAGTAATAGAAAGCATGTTCATGATATATGTGTTATATCATATAAAAAAATGAGCAATTATGCATTAATATAAGATTTATAAGAAAATCACAACATGGATCAATGCATAAACACAATAAATATCAAGAACAAATATCATTTCTTTATTGATGTAAGCTAAATTAAAGGTGGAAAACTACAACCCGAGTCTTTCTCCATCTCCAAGCGGAATCGTCCTCCGGATCCGTCTTGTCCCGGCCTCAACAATCTTCCTCCATCGATACACACAAGGATGTCATAAGAGGGATGAAGGACATCTCAAAAGAGGAAACACAGGTTTCCTATAACTTGGGGAGTGAATGAGGCACAGGGATTTATTCAAGCTCAATCAGGGATCAATCAACTATAATATCAATATCTCATGTCTTCTCTCCTTAGGCCTTCCCATGGATGTTTATTTATACTTCTCCAAATTAGTTTTTATTTATTTATTTATTTATTTTTCTAGTTGGGAAACAGTTGCGCCACAGGCTATAGCAGGTGAGTAACAGGTAAAACCTGTAAACTACACTCAAATTTAAGGAGATTTATTATTTTTTAGTGTTTTAATACATATACGCGGGTTAGGTATATACTGACCCGCATGTACATGCTTTTAACACAGGGCAAAGTAGCATATGAGAAATAAAACATTGTTTTTTAGAAGTTGGACCAAGTCTGGAAAGGAAGGGTTGCCTTAGGCCATAACCAAAGCATCAGATCTACCAAGAGTGGTAAATGGTGCTATAACAATTATGTCTTTCTTTGATGATTGAAATGGCTAAATTCTCTTGGTAAGAAAAATTATAAGTGATGTCTCTGTTATTTGAAGAATTATCAGAAACACATCAGTTCTAGATGTTCTAGGCACTGGTCTCTCAGTAATCAGAGGCTGTCTCTAGAATCGACAACATGTATCATATATCAATTTTGGTGTTTTTATACTATGACCTTAAAATTAGATTATTATTATTAATGTACATCTCTCTCTCTCACATATAAAATAAAAGTAAAAAATGAAAAGAAAAGAAATGAAAGAGTATAAGGTTTGGAATCCATTGCAATGATAGACCACAATACTTTAAGATATTGTTTACATAAAAAACACTACTGAGAATAATAAATATTCCAATCAAGAAATACCATAAGCCCCTTCAAATAAACATTATTTTGAAGGTTAAAATGAACTTAAAAACTACTACTAGTGTTTGCAACAACAAAAAATTAGAGGGAAAATTTGTGAATTAATTGAGGGGAATTTTTTGAGATGAAGAGAGTGAAGTTAGATATTTGAATATTTTCTTTGTAGATTGTATGTGACTCATGATGACCCCTTATGAATTCCATGCCTCCGAAAATATGTCCACTTCGATTTCTTATTTTTGTAAATGTTTCTTGTATAAATCTCCCCTCTAATGTTTAGAACAATAGTGAAGTAGATTTTTTTTAGGTCACTTTTACAAAACGAAACATTTTCACTTGGTTTCCATTTTTTAGCACATTGATGAAAAACATGCGTTTTTTCATACATACACACACATACACACATATATAGTAGTGTGCTTTAAGATAATGGATGAACATAAATTATAGATTTAAGAGAAAATATGAGTAAACCTCCACAAATCATACTTGTGAAGGTTTTACTTTGCAAAGGTTTTATTGGAGATATTTTTGTTGATGAATGAAGAAATTAAATGCTTTTGCATGTCTTGTATCAATGACCATGTTGATACACTAAATATAACTAGGTGCACCATGTAGGTTTTAACCCCGTACAGAAATTACCTGCATACGAATTCTAAAACACATAAAATAAAAAATGTGAGAGCATAACACATAAAACACATATACACAGAGATTTTCCCCTGGATCCCAAAACCGGGACTACCAGCTTGATTTTTCATTATTTTCCTTTCAATGTTATAATACATATTTATACATGCTGAAGCATCCAATACCATGGACCGAAAACCATCGTGTTCAAAAAACATGTGTGAAAATCATGCACAAAACCATAGGTGGGTCCGCCCAACCTAAGATAGGGTCCAAAACCAAAATTTTCCGGGGCGCTGCCCTGGACCCCATAAAGTGGGGTTACGGGTGTCCTTCAAACCCCCTATTAACTACGTGGAAAGAATATAACACAACCCAACATTATCTCACTTGTTGTTTTCTTTCCACAGGGGGCCACAAGAGAGCTTAGTCATTTTCCCAGCCCTGAAATTCCCATTGTTTCTCTACACCAAGATAACTTCTTAGAGCTCACAGATTTTGTCAATGCATCTACAGTATTCTTCAAAGTGTCCACCTTTACTAGCAACACCTTTTTGTCTTATATCATATCCCTCACAAAGTGATACTGAACATCAATGTGCTTTGTCTTCGAATGATATGCAGGGTTCTTTGCCAAGAAAATTGCACTTTGGCTGTCACAATCTATCCTTATAGCTCCCTGTACTAACCCCATACTTGAACACAATCTCTGCAACCAAACTACTTCCTTGCTTGCATGACTGGCTGCCATGTATTCTATCTCTGTAGTTGATAGTGCCACTACAGATTGTTTCTTACTCATCCAACTGACTGCACCTCCAAATAGGTTAAACACATACCCACTTGTAGATCTTCTCTGATCCAAATCTCCAGCGTAGTCTACATAAAAAAGCCACGAATATCCAACATTCTGTCTAATATTGGTCTTCCTTGGTAGCAAAAACCATAATCACTAGTGCCACACAAATACCTGAAAACCCGCTTCACTGCTGTCTAGTGCTCCTTCCCTGGTTTTGACATAAACCTACTCAATACTCCCATTGCAAGTGCAATGTCTGGTCTAGTACAAACGATTGCATACATCAGGCTACCGATTACACTTGCATATGGAACACGAGACATGTCCTCTTCCTCTTCTTGTGTCTTGGGACACTGTTCAGTAGATAACCTCACACCTATAGGAATAGGAACCTTCACCTGTTTACTATCCTGCATATTAAACCTCTGTAGTATTGTGTCGACATACTTCCTTTGGTATAACCAGAGCTTCCTCTTTGCTCGATCTCTTTTAATTTCCATGCCCAAAATATAGTTTGTAGCACCAAGATCTTTCATGTCAAATTTGGAGGACAATTGGGTCTTCAAATCCTGGATAACTTCTTTTTCATTTCCAACCAGCAACATATCATCCACATACAAGACCAGATAAATAACATGGTCACCAATTAATTTAAAATACACAAAATGATCTACTTTGCTTTTGGTGAAGCCAAGTCCCCGTATAAATGTATCAAATTTCTGATACCACATCCTTTGTGACTATTTTAACCCATACAAAGACTTCTTTAACTTATATACCAGTTCTTTCTTACCCTCCACAGCAAAGCCTTCAGGTTGCTTCATGTAGATCTCCTCTTCCAGATCCCCATGAAGAAATGATGTCTTCACATCCATCTGTTCTACCTCAAAATCAAAAGCAGCAACCACAGATAAAAGTAATCTAATAGAAGCAACCTTAGCAACAGGAGAAAAAATATTACCAAAATCAATTCCCGACACCTGCGATTAACCTTTTGCTACCAACTGAGATTTATATTTCTCCACTTTTCCTTTTGCATTGTCTTCTTTTTGAACACCCATTTGCTGCCAATGGGTTTTCTTCTAGTTGGAAACTCCACCAGATCCCAAGTCTCATTTTTGTGCAAAGATGCCATTTCATCAACCATGGCCTCTTTCCAGAGTTTTCCATCCTTTGAATCCACTGCTTCCTTCATAGTTCTGGGATCATCATCAGTAACAGATAAAGCAAAATTTGAACATAAAGTAGATGGAATATACCTTTTTGGCTGCCTTCTTTCTTGAACTGATCTTCTTAAAACCAGAGTTTGTGGCTCTTCATCTTCTAATTCCTCCTCTATTGTAGAGTCTGATTCTTCCTCCTTTAGCTCAAACTCTATCTTCTCAGGTTCCTTTGGTTGGACTTCATGTTTAATAACATCTTTCACCGCTCTGAACACCACATCTCGGCTATACACAAACTTTCTTGTTACTGGGTTCCAAAGCTTATAACCCTTTAAACCATCCTTATACCCAATAAAGATGCACTTTTCAGATTTACTATCCAACTTGGTTCTTTTCTCCTTTGGAACATGTACATATGCATCATATCCAAATACCCTCAGACATGAAAGAGAGGGTTTCTTACCAGTCCATACCTCTTGTGGAGTCTTATCCTCCAATGCTGATGAAGGTGACCTGTTGACCAGGTAACATGCAATATCCATTGCCTCTACCCAGAATTCCTGTCCTAACCCAGCACTACTGAGCATGCTTCTTGCCCTTTCCATCAACGTCTTGTTCATTCTTTTTGCAACTCCATTTTGCTGAGGTGTATATGGAGTAGTCTTCTGCCGTGATATACCACACTTCTTACAGAATTATTCAAATTCCTTACTGCAAAACTCTCCATCGTTATCTGTCCTTAGCACCTTTATCTTCTTCTCTGTCTAGTTTTCCACCAGAGCCTTAAATTCTTTAAACCTGTCAAAGACTTCAGATTTCTTCTTAAGGAAATATTTCCATGTATTCCTTGAGAAGTCATCTATAAATGATACATAGTACACAGACTTACCCAGTGATGGAACCTTCACAGGTCCAAACACATCATTGTGCACAATCTCTAATATCTGTTTCGTCCTCTTACCACCAGAGGGGAAACTCACCCGATTTTGCTTCCCATATACACAGATTTCACAGAAATCAAAATCTAGAGAGCTATTACTCATACCTTCTACCATACCTTTACGATGAAGTATTTGAAGGCCCTTCTCTCCAGTATGTCCAAGCCTTTAATGCCACAACATGGTATTTTCTCCAGAGACCACTAGATTTTCTGCGCCACTTTTAAGAACCACAGAACTGTTGCACCCATCAATAACAATGCTACCTTGCAGCTTGTATAGAGTTCCAGTCTGAACTCCCCAGATCAATACCAGTGCTTCCCGAACCATCTTGCAGGTATCCTTCTCGAACACTGTTTTTACACCTGCATCATCCAACTTGCTTATAGAAATCAGATTTCTGGCCAATGTAGGAATACGCAGAACACTCGGAAGTGTTCTAACCCTTCCACCTTGCAACTTCAACTTTACTTTTCTGCGACCAATGATTCTAGCCTTCCTATCATCTCCTAAGAAGACATCACCACCATCGTATTTCTCGTACTCATAAAACCACTCTTTATGGGGAGTGAAGTGAAAGGATGCACCTGAGTCAATCGACCATGCCTCATGATCTACATGTGTACTTGAAGAAGCCAAGTACACATCTCCACCTTCATCTGAGGTGGTTTTCGCCTCTACAAAAGGAGCATCCTCAGATCCCCTTCCTTTATCAGGAGCTTTAGATTTACAGTCCCTTTTGAAGTTCCCTTCCTTTCCGCATTTCCGGCACACCACCTTTACATGTTTTCCTGGAGATTTAGATCTCCCACTCGATGAATTATTTTTGTTTCTATTATGGGACCGTCCTCGTATAGACAAGGCATCACCATTTTGGCTCTCCATATTTTTCCGTCTCATCTCCTCCGTCAACAAGGATGAGACTATTTCATCAAAATACAAGGCAGTTGCATTGATACTTATTGCAATAACCAGACTATTCCACAAATCTAGTAGAGAACACAACAAACTGATGCACTTATCTTCTTCTGAAATTTTAATATCAATAGAAGCTAACTAACTTACCACAGTGTTAAACACATTTAGATTCTCTGTCACCGAGTCTCCATCTTTCATCCTCAGGTTATACAACTTTTTCCGTAGGAACAGGTTATTCACCAGAGGCTTAGATTGGTACAAAGCCCCTAAATTTTCCCAAAAAGCCTTCGTCGTAGCTTCCCCTGATACATTCATCAATATTGAATATGAGACACACAATCGTATTGTGCTCTTTGCCTTTCGATCCAATTTCTTCCATTCTTCATCGGACACTCCTGTTGGTTTAGTACCTGGATCTACCAGAATCCACTGATCTTTATCCACCAACAGATCCTCCATCTTGAGTTTCCACAACTCAAAACTCTGACCATTAAATTTCTCGAATTCTATCTTTCCACTGCTCTCCATCTTTTTTCACCACCAGAATTGATCTCATAGATCTCCCACTGAACAGGGTCTACCACAGGCCCGAGTGAAACCCCTCAACAACAAAGGCGTCCCCTTGAAGCCAAAACAACTCTGATACCAAATGTAGGTTTTAACCCCGTACAAAAATTACCTACATACAAATTATAAAACACAAAAAATAAAAAAATGCGAGAGCATAACACATAAAACACATATACATAGAGATTTTCCCCTGGATCCCAAAACTGGGACTACCAACTTGATTTTTCATTATTTTCCTTTCAATGTTATAATACATATTTATACATGCTGAAGCATCCATACCATGGACCGAAAACCATCATGTCCAATACCATGGACTGAAAACCATCGCATCCAATACGATGGACTGAAAACTATCACGTCCAAAAAACATGTGCAAAAATCATGCACAAAACCATAGGTGGGTCCACCCAGCCTAACATAGGGTCCAAAACCAAAATTTTCCGGGGCGCTACCCCCGACCCCATAAAGTGGGGTTACGGGTGCCCTTCAAACCCCCTGTTAACTACGTGGAAAGAATATAACACAACCCAACACACCAATTACTTTAAAAGGATCCTTATAAAGAGTTAGGCAACAAATACCAAAATAACTTGAATAGAAAGAGAAGAAGCTCCACACCTTGAGAAATAGATACAAGAATGATCCTAAAATTATGTGTATTTAAAAAATATATGTATATGGGACAAAAAGTGTAAAATTACAAGTAATGTGTTGAAAATATTGAGGGGGATGGGGAGGGGGAGGGGGGCGGTGAATTGGCCTTTCATTACAATTAACAATTTTTAGCTTTTAGAATACTTGATGCACACAAATCATGAAACCTAGATTTTTATATAAGAAAAACTTGTACAATTTATATTTGTAAATCTTTTGTAAACTTCATAATACAAAGTAAGCACCAACTTATAAATTTTGTAGGAACCAACCCATAGGAGACTTCAATCCCCTAGCTGAGAACCAACTCAAAAAATATGTAGGCACCAACCTACAAGAGATTTCAATCCCCTAATTGAGCACCAAATCAGAAAATTAATATGCACAAACCTACTTATTCAAATTGTTCCCTTAACATGTCAACAATAATTCTTAATTTACTTTGTTTGATTGTCTGTCTCAGTCAACTTGCATAGAAACAAGCTTCAAGTTGTTCCTTAACTGTGCCACAATATTGTACTTCCACTATGTTGGTCACACATTGATTTTCCACTATGTTGGCCAAATGTTGATCTTCCACTAGGTTAGTGTTCCACTATTCCACCCTCCTCCAGGTTTCACACTTATCAAACTTCGATTATAGATCACTACTTGATATACTCACAAACTTATATGCCTTGTGAATGTTGGTCATTCTCATAACACATGTACAAATTCACCACTGTTTGTTATGTTTTGATACCACTATCACAATGCCATATAGACGCCCCCATTATTTTTCAACTTTAGGCATCTCAATTTTCATCTAAGCTCTAATTTCAATCTGACTTTACACACAAATTCAATGTGGTTCTGACTTGTAGCCCTAATTCTACAATACTCACTCGTACAACATATATCCCATCACAATGTATGAATGTCTAAATCATTCATAACTATCATTTCTCTTTTAACAAATCTACAGGCTTGTGGTCTAAATGGACTATGACTTAGCCTTCATAAAGGATTTTAGGGTGCACTACTTATGTCAACAAGGCTCACCGTCCTCACTAATTTGGACCTGGAACAATAGAGGACTTTGGCCTGTAATAGGACTTAGCCTCCTCAGGAGATTCAAACATTTTCCAAGGCCTATTTAAGTAAGCTACATAAAGATTTGACTTGCCTAAGTTGGGATTGTTTTAAGCCCGCAACAACTTCCAAAAATAGTAAAATAATTATTCAAAATAGTGGAATATGGGTCTTCTACAACTTTGATAGGGGTAGCCCCTCCAAAACCAACTAAAATAGAAAAAAAATTCAACTTGTGGCCTAGGGCTTGGCTTCCTATGTAATCCTCCTTTGGTAGCTCGATATCCTTCCTTTAGGACAATTTACTTGTTGCTCCTCAAACTTGGCATTCTTTCATGGTATGTTTCAGACCTTATTCCTCTCACCAACACCAAGTTCCTTGTATCAAATGAGCCACATGAGTGGCATATTTATAGTGTTTGACATCACCTTTTTTGGGGGTTGACATGTGAAGGTTTTTGTCTTGGGTCCATTCTCTGTTTAATTTTGTAGCTATGGTCAATCTTCATAATTAATATTTTAGCCATTGAAATGTACATAATAAAAAAATTAAGACATGTTCTTGGTTACAAAAGAAAAAATATTAATTGAAATTTGATTTTTTGGATCCAAAAGGATCATTTCAGCCCTCCTAATGTCAAGTTGGACTAGTTGGAAGAGACACCCATTCAACCTCACATATAAATCTGTTTCGTCCTCATACTCAAGTAAGAAATTTGGACCATCTAAGGAAAATAACAAAATGAATATGAGGTAAAGTATAAGACGAATCTATGGTAGAGTAAGGACATATTGAAAGTAGAGTTTTTGGGCATACCAAAGCACACAACTAAAATTATTGGGTACTGAAGTTGGCCAAAATCTGGCCCTATTAGATTAGACCAGGCTGAGTTCATTGGGCATCAATTTGACAGGACAAGAGGGCAGTTTGACCAGATGTGACTAGGGATATGTTACTGGCCAATTTGAATTTATGTTTGACTTGAAGAATTTGATGTATCACTATTTAACTTAATTATTTCTCTAATGAAAAGGTTGTTGGGTTTTTCTCCCATGTGGGTTTTCCCAGGGTGAATTCTTGTGTTTCTTGTTTAGCTGTCTCTTTATTATCCTACTAGCATTTTGTTTCTACTGTTGAGATCTTTTATGTGATTAATTTATGATTAATGTGAATGCAAGAAAAAATTAACCTATGAAATCATAAGAAGTAACTATCATTTTAGAAGACCCTTCAAAATCAACATGGGATCAGCGCTAGGCTAAAAATAAACCACAAAGACTCTAAGGAAGCCAAGGTACTTGATGTCAGATGTTGAAGAGAAACTGTGAAGCATAAATTGTCTATTTGTATGAGGTTGAAGGGCCTTAGGTTTGCGACTTGTTTTGTTTTCTGTGGTGAAACAGAAACCCTAGAAAATTCGGGTCCTTGTGTGATTAAAGTTATATCTATTAGACTGAAGTTCTTGACATTGACACCGAAATTTAAGAGCAATTTGAAGTTTGTAGCCAAGATTCTATTGATAGTTTGAAAAGGGCCAAATCCTTAAGTTTCGAACCTTAGTCAAAGTCTTAGAAGGCTGAAAAACATCACCACTGTAAGAGAAATTTGAAGTTTGTAGCCAAAGTTCTGTTGATAGTTTCAAAAGGGCCAAAGCCTTAAGTTCCAAACCTTAGTCAAAGTCTCAAAACGCTGAAAAACGTCTTCATGACAATATATAGGCCAAAGTGATGCAGGGATGGTTGCAAAAGGCTAAAAGGCCTTAGGGTCAACATTTGAGGAGCTAAGCATATAAGCTGCTGACTTAGAAACACCTGAGGAGACTTAAAATCTTGAAAATGCTAAACCATAATGATGAACAAAGATTGAAAATAATAATTTCCATTGTTTAAAGAGATGAATCTCAGAGTATTCACTTTATACATTGATGTATCATGATGTGAGTTCATGCTCAAAGGCTAAGTTCATTCTTTTTTCATAATAATTAAAAGGGAATTCTTAAAGAGGCCGAGAACCTTTGTTCTATGGTAAGAATGAATCCTAATCCTGTAAAGGCCAACCAAAACCTTATCTCATGAAGGAACCACAATATAGGACATGGATAGAAGGAAGAAGGCCAAAGCCCTAAAGTTATGAAGGTATAAATCCATTTGTTAAAGATCGATAGTACCTCAATTCCACAATATATAGAAAGGTCAACAAAGTTATTCTTTTATGTAGGTTCTTCGCAAAAAGATATCAAAAATAGAGTATTGACTAATTGTATTGATAAATTCAAAAGGTCCGAAAACCTAAAACCACGTCACATAATTAGACTAAATAAAGACTCCTTCATTCTAAGAAATATTTTTATTATTTGAAAATTTTATCATAATTCAAGAAATTCAATATGCAATCACAATCCAAAGATGCTTGGATGCTCATGCTGGAATATACTCTTTCCACATCAATGAAATGAAGATTTAGGTCACTATCCTTTCGTTGATATAGAAATTTCAAGTACTCTGACATAATAGTTGAAGAGACAATTACCTTATTGATAAACTTGTTGTGTAAGTGGAGGCATGAAAACTTGATAAAACATTATCTTCCACTCATGATTTCGGATACACAGTTATGCTACAAGAAAATTTGAACATGACAAGATTTAATGTCCTAAATAAGGATGCTGCATATTTTTATCCAAGAAGAGTTGCAAACCAATATGGTTATTTGAGGTTTTGGAACCATGGTTAATTAATAGTTCAATGAAATAAGAGACTGAATTTATTTGTTGATATGTCCATGAGATATAAGGTAGAGATGGTTCCAAAATTGTAAGTATGTAGATGCTGCCACAACATGTTGAATGGAGGTTGATGTACTACTATGTCTTGTTTGATAGTTTATGTATTGAGCACTAAGGTGTGATGCAGTAAGATGGTACATTTGTATTCACTTTTGTATTGCAGAATGGTCTAAATAGAGTTGTTCGTGCAAGAGATTGCTGCTAAGAATTGAAAACATCACAATATGTATGATGAGAAAAGTTGTTTTGTGAAGCCTGAGTGTATGTGCCATTAGGGTTTTGGAAATGTTTTGAGTTAGGGCTTCAAAGTTATCATATTATTGCTTATCTTGTACCAAGTGTGTTTCATACACTTATGTTGAGATCGTGTGACATCATTAAGTATGGTATGATGAAAGCAATGTGTTGTACTACTATCTTTGTAAAGGCTCTTAAGTTCCATACATTATAACTTCATTGGTTGAGATATGGTAATAATGTTAGGGTATATTTATTGACCTTTTCTATTGATAAACTTGAGATATGATCACGAAAATTACTCAAGGAATAGAGGGAGCTGAGAAAAATATTAGGTGATAAGAACTATCCTTGGGAGATTTTGATAGTCCTAAGGTTTGTACACCCTAGATAAATCTTCAAAGTTATGTTTCCAATGAAACAAGAAAAGATAGCTCATGCAAGGGAGGAATTCCATCGTGCTGATGATGATGACGAGATTGATGATAAAATTGCAAGATGGATGCAAGAAGGCTAAGATCAAGAGGGAGCTAACTCAGAAGATAAGTACTTTATATCTCTCTTCCGTGGTTATTATTTTTATTTTTGTTTTACTATTAGTTAGCCTCTTGTATTTGTTTCTTTCGCTTGGTTGTAATTGTTCTTCCATGGTATCATAGTGAGGATTGCAAGTACATAATAAAGCGTTCCAAAACTCTGGAAAATGGAAGCAGTGGAAGAATGAAGCAAAGATTGTGACAAGAGGATTCTCCCATAATCAGTGATTTGTGTTGAGAGATATTGTGCTAGATGAGATCTAAGCTCAAAGGGAGCAAGTAGATTAGGAAATTCGAATTATACCTTGATTTTTCCAAAGGGAAGATATTGGTGACTTTTAAATGGATCTACAAGATCTAGCATGCAACAGATGACAACATAGACAAATACAAAGCGAGGCTTAAGACTAGAAGGGATTCATAGAAAGAGGGAGAGGAACAATTTCCACGTACACTTATATTAGAGTTATTGTTACATCTATTATGGAATTACATCATATGAGAGTAGATGCCATTTTTATCCATGAAGAAATTAAGGAAGAAGTGTACATGGAACCACCTCAAGGCTTTGAGGGTCATGGAGGAGTCTCCTGCTTGAAAATACAATATTGTACCTCAAACTTGGATTGATGGAGCAAGGTTGATCCTATATGATTTGTTTATTATGAAAGCATAAGGACTCATGAGTTAGAGTGTTATAGCACCATTTACTACCCTTGGTAGATTTGATGCTCTGGTTATGGCATAGGGCAACCATTCCTTTCCAGACTTGGTCCAAATTCTAAAAAACAGTGTTGTAATTCCCATATGCTAATTTTCCCTATATAAAAAGTGTGTACATGCAGGTCAGTCTATACCCAACCCGCGTATATGTGTTAAAACAATAAAAAATATATAATCTCCTTAAATTCGGGCAGAGTTTACAGGCTTTACCTATTACTCACCTACTATAGCTCGTGGTCCAACTGTTTCCCAACTGAAAAAACTAATTTGGAGAAGTATAAATAAACCTCCATGGGAAGGCCTAAGGAGAGGAGAGGAGAGATGAGATATTGATATTATAGTTGATTATATCCCTGATCAAGTCTGAATAAATCCCTATACCTCATGCACTCCCAAGTTATAGGAAGCCTTTGTTTCCTTCTTTGAGATGTCCTTCATCCCTTTTATGACATCCTTATGTATACTGATGGAGGAAGATTGCTGAGGCATGGGCAGGACGGATCTAGAGGACAGTTCCACTTGGCACTGGATGAAGACTCAGGTTGTAGTTTTCCACATTTCATTTAGGTTACATCAATAAAGAAATTTTTTTATGTTCCTGATATTTATTGTGTTTATGCATTAATCTATGTTATTATTCACATATGAATCTTATGTTAATGCTAATTTGCTCACCTAATTATACGATTTAACACCTATATCATGAACATGCTTCTATTACTTCTGTCGTATATGCTTTTCTTGGATAAGTTACAGGTTCTAAAGGCATTGGAAGTAGCAGAGGGTTTGACCCTGCAAGATCGACCCCAAATGTAGGATCTCCGGGTAATACCACTTCTTCCTACTTCAGTAGTTTAAGAATTTAGACTGTTTGTCTATGTGTTTCTTTATGCTGTATGCCCTCCACTCTGTTGTGGTTTTCAACCCAAGACCTTAGGGTGTTTCCACCCGCAACATAATTGGAGACTCCACTGGGGAAAACATTCTTGTTTTTCCTAGTTTGGGTTGTTTGTTCTTGATCAGGGTTTGTTTTCTTGATTTCTTGGTTTTACAGTGTCAGTGACTTTTTGGCTTCCCAGTCATCAAGTATGATCTTTTGAATCAGGCCTTGATTTTTCATTTTTCTTAATTTAGCTTTTTATATGCCTTTTTTTAGGGATACAATAGCATATACATGCTAGTTTCCTCAAATAGACTCGCATATACATGAGTTTCTTGTGTTTGAAACACGTGTGCACACCTATGTGCCTTTACATAGTCATGTATACTTAATTTTGAATTAAATTTTCAAAATATTTTTCCCAGTTAAGTCTGTTGCCTGGTGACTTTTTCTATATTATGGTCATTCACTGTCAATAGAGCTCTGCTCCCTTACAAGTTTTCAATTTCGAATCTTCTTCTCGGTGAAAAACCTAGTTGACCTAGGATTGCTTTTTGAGAAAAGTTTCAATTTTCATTTTGGGTTCAAGGCTTCTGTCAGAAGTTCTTGGTTGTTCTAGATTTCTAGAACAAGAAATTGGTTTCAGTTTCGTTTATAACCCAAAATTTCAGATTGCTTTGCTTTGCTTTCCCTTTTGGTTGACCTATTTTTTTTCATGGTTTTTGAGTGTCTCCTTGGAAAACTTGAGAGCCTTTCTTGACATTCTGTTGGTTTGCTGAAGTATTTTATACTGCTATTTAGATCAATTAATGCAAGTTTTTAGTCCTTTCTCATTTCAAGTTTCATTTTATTGATGAGTTGCATAACTTGCGAAGTTCAGGGACTCTTTATGCTTGTTTATTGATCTTTGAAGTTTAGTAGTCTTTTGTGACCTCAAAAATTTCTTTGGTTTTTTTAAAAGAAAAAGACAAAAAACATAGATTTTTCCTTTCTTTTTTCTTTTAAAGTTTTTTTTTTGGTTTATTTTGTTTTGTTTTTGAGAAATTGTGAACTTTTTTTAATTGGTTTTGCTTGGTTTCAAGGGAAGTTTGTCTTTGGATTTGTGCCCTATTTGTAGTCAAGTTGGCCTATTGATCTTGTGAAGGAACACATTTGCTTCTTGTATGAGCATCCATGCATCATCATTATAGTTTGCATTGTAGGAATTTTAGTCTTTTTGTTAGATTTTGTGTGTGTGGAGTGTCTTTTCTGGAAAAATAAAATTTTCTTGTACAAGTTTATTCATAGAACTTTATAGAAATCCCTTTTCATCGAAGAAACATAATTGCATGCATATAGTTAAGTTTCTATTGATTTATTTTGCGTCAAAACTCCATAAGCTTCACTCTCATTTTACCCATGACTTAAAGAAAAACCTCTTAAAATCAAGTGCTTAATTAAAAAGAACAAGAATATATTTTGTTTTTTCTTTAATTACACCAACAAGTCTAGCTCTTTAGGGCCTTGGAATAGGTGAGTGGAGAGTTAACTCTCCAAGGCCACTCAAATTGTAAACATAGATGTTGAATAATGAGTCAAATCCAGTGTCGTTAGAAAGACCGGGAAAGCTCCATGACTGGGAGTCAAGCATGAGGGAGAGTGAAGAAAAGGAAGAGAGATACCCCCTCTCATACTCGTTGGATCCCGCCCCGAGACTGTTCTTCCCGGCTTTTGATATGAACTGGTGCCCATAGTTTCTATTCCTAGGGATAACATAGGTGACTGTGGAGGGGAATCTCGTGGAAATTGAGGCAGACGTTGCATCACATTCATTAGTACTTCTGGAGGGTACCCTTGTGAAGCTTGGGTGCTTGTAATGGAAAATTCTTTTGTCTAGAGTTCAACATAACTGTTTCTATCACCTTCGCTGGTAGGTCTGGGCCGTCATTATCCCAAACTATCTGCAAAAGGTCCCTTACTTCACTTTCTTGTATTTTGGTGTCTGGTCCTCATCAATCGGAGCGGAAATACTTGGAAGTCGCTTGATTGGTTGCATATTTAGGGACTTTATAGTTGAGTTCTCTTTGATCTTTGTATTTAGGTGGAGTTTTTGTTGCTTTTGGACGTTAGATCCTGAGTGACTGCCCTACCACTCCGCGGATCTTGAAATGTTTTTGATCTTTCCTTTGAAAGTTGTGGAGTTGCCTTTTTAAGGGCAAAGGTTTTGATTGTGCATCTCTCTTCCTTGGAAAGTCATTTGTACATTTTCGCAAGGGAAGGATCTGTGAATAAGTGTGGTATGACCAATATTCTTGTGGAGACCAACCAAGGTACCCTTCCAAAAGGGGATCCTTTTGATTTTCCTTTCTTTGGAAATGTTGGTACCCCCTTTATGGCCACTTTGAATATTACTGGATTGAATGTTGGACTACCAATTTGGCTGTGGCCCAATCTGAATATTCCAGATGTTCTTGAAGCTTCTCAGATGAATTCTTTATTTCAAGGGCATAAAATGGGTGTTGATTGTTCATCTTCTTCCAAAGTGAAATCTAGGATTCCTCTTTCTCCTCCCTCTTGTAATAAGAGATCTAAAAAGAAGAGAAAGAGGAAGATGAAGAAGAAGAATAGTTCTATCCATTCATCACCAATCTCTTCTAGTCATGTTGGATATGAGCTTTCAACCGTTGCAAGTCATTCTAGGGGCATAAGTCTGGTCACTGCAAGTCATACTAGCAATGAAACGTCATCAACCTCTGCTAGTCATGTTGGAGATGAGCTTCCAGCTACTGCAAGTCACGCTGGGGGCATAAGTCTAGTCAATGCAAGTCATACTAGCAATGAATCATCATCAACCTCTGCTAGTCATGTTGGAGATGAGATTTCAGCCACTGCAAGTCATGCTGGGGGCATAAGTCTAGTCACTACAAGTCATACTAGCAATGAATCATCATCAACCTCTGCTAGTCATGTTGGAGATGAGCTTTCGGCCGTTGCAATTCACGCTGGGGGCATAAGTCTAGTCACTGCAAGTCATACTAGCAATGGGTCATCTACCTTTGTGATTCATATTTCTGTTGAATCACCTGCTCTATGAGTAGAGTTGGGGGAACAAGTCCTATCTCTCTTGGGAAAGAGTCACTAACCTCTACAAGTCATGTTAGGGACTTTCCACCAACCACTGCTAGTCATGTTGGTGGAATGAATGTTGATCAAAAACCTAAGCGTAGAATTCTTAAACCTAAGTCCCCTTGTAATATATGTAAGGGAGACCATCTTACTCATTTGTGCCCTGGTATTCGATAGGTACAAATGATATGGTCCGAGTCTGAAGGTTCTTCTACTCCTAAATCTGTTGCGGTTTCTCAACAGTCTCATCAACCATTGGTTGATAAAGTGGTCGAGCCAGTGCATTCTCTGGATGATTACACTCCTCTTTTAGGGGGTGAAGTGCCTAACAACAAAATCTTTTTCATTTCTAGTACAGAGTCTTCTAGTTTAGGGGGAATTCCAGTCTCTCCGAATTTACCCCCTCCAAGTTCTGGGTGTCTCTCCTTTGATTGGGATAGTCTTGTTGAGCCTCGTCTTCCTTCGGTTGCACCTTTCCAAATAAAGGTTAGAGTTAATTCCACAAATGTCTATCGATGTATGGTGGATGAAGGATCCTCTCCAAGTATTATATCCTCCTTGACTTGGAAAGCTTTGGTTTCTCCAAAGTTGTTGACAATTGACAGTTAGTTGTTAGCCTATGATAGAAGACCTGGTGAATTTATGGGTGTTCTTCCTCAATTTCCTATTACTTTAGGTGTGAAGACTATTTTTATCGATATGATGGTGGTTGATCGCCCTTTATACTTTAATATGACACTTGGGCGTGATTTTGTCTATGCTATGATTGTTGTAGTGTCTTCACTCTTTCAAGTGATGTTTTTTCCTCATAACAGAAATATTGTCACTATTGATAAGCTTGCATCTGATAATTACCACCCTAATTTGAATTTACTACAGCATACCCCTTGGTTTGTTCCAATTGTTCAAGTAGACTCCACCTCGACACGGGTGAACTATGTGGCATTGAATCCTCAATGTTCAATTGCTTCTGAGAAGGATCATTTGAACTATTATTTTTCTTCTTGGGACTTGGTCCTAGAAGTTGACCAAGTGATTCCTCCTATGGGGACACTGGACCCCTTAATTCCCTATTTTGATCCTTCTAGTTCTTATGATTTCTTGGAGTTTGATTTGCCTTCATAGGAGGAAATTTTTGAAGCCATGAGTTTTAACTATCAAAGGAGTGCTTGGCTTGAGCCCTACAAGGGGTTTGTCCAGAAGAACTATTATGCATAAGTCGCAAGGCTATGTGGTTCCTATACCATATTTTACATATAAGGTACGCATTTTCAAGTTTTGTATTCTATAATGCAAGATTTTATTTGAAGTTTATATATGGGATGTATTAACTTCTTGTCTAGTGTTCCTACTTATGTCTATAGAACTTGGAAGAATTCTCCTTTGGACATTTTTATGGTTGATCCACTCTAATAGGTATTGGTTCTTGAAACTGGCATATAGGTTAGGTTTTTCACTTGCATTATGCATTTATTAGTTTCTTTTTCCATTTTTGGCCTTAGGATCGACCCCACCAAGATATGACGCAGAACCTTCTCATTGCTTAGAAGTGTCATGACTTGTGTGGTAGAGCCTACCTTATCATGGGTGCCCTAGATAGTACCTTGTTGTCACTTGGCACCCATGCTGAAATTTTGTTCTTAGGCTCAGAAGTCCTCTTTAATCCTGGCATGAATTTGCAATGAAGCCTCATTTCTCTTACTTCTTCACTATTTCTTTGGCTTTATACCCTAGAGGATCCTTTGTGTTGAGTTGTACTGCTGCACTGCATGTTGACCATTTGTACTGTTTGGCCTTAAGTTGGCTTCACTTGGACTTGTGTTTAAGCCACCTTTTGACCATGTATTTTGCGAAATCAACCTTGAAATCACTTATCATTTTCAACTTGACACCCTCTTACCCATGGAAAGAACATTCCTTTGAGTGTCACTGACCAATTTCATCACTTTGCATTGAGCATACGAATTTTCCCCTCTCAGGAACTAGCGCATCTGTATTTAGACACTCGTTCTTTCCAATGTACCATATGCATTATTTTATTCTTTTTTTTTTCAGGCTTCATAAATATGAAAAAGGCAAAAAAATTATATATTCCAAAAAGAGCAGGAACGAGACATTATTTCCATGATTGATGGAAGCTAGAGTCAGTTGTGTCGCCCTTGAACAAAGAACTAAAAAATGAAGTCTTTCCTCCATTGGGATGAGCTTTAGTTTGACTTACGAGAGCATTAACCTTGTTATTGAGTCATTACTCCTTTGATTGGTTATCTATTCCAATCATATGGAGAGTTTTCTTATGCCTCCTGCATAAAAAACTTATACAAAGTTATCATATGCTACCATGTAGTCACATTTTGAGTCGTGCTCTTGTTCAAGGGAAGTAAACCTGAGTTGGCCTTTCTGCAGTGTCTCTTAACCTATTTTCAGTCGGCCATCCTTGGTTATCATAGTCATGTTCATTATCACATCAACTATTTGGTCCTTTGTTCACGCTGGTTTGAGAAGGTCTCCACTAACTTCTTGCTGGAAGGTCTTGCTCTTATTGACTACGACAAATTGCTCTGAGAACAGATCTAGAGCTACACCCTGGCCCTATTTTCATTATTGATAGGTCACCTTGTGCTTAACATCGATCAATATAATGGGTCTTTGACTGAGTGGTTTCCCTTGTGTTCAATGTTAGCTTTCATTATTATACATTGGGATTCGTGCAGTACCTTGGTTTCCATTTGACCTTATTGGTGGATTCCTCCCATCTGTGTCAACTTTCATTATTGGTTGGTTAAGAGGGTTTCTATTGTGTGCTAGCCACATCTTGTGTACGCTGGAAACGTGCTTTGGTTGGGTTACTACATATTTATTCATCTGATTCCTTCCACATTATTGGTCAATGGGTTACACTCGCGCTAGATTGATGAAGGATGCCTTAATGCCTTCCTTCCATCAGATTGTTTCCCATCGACTTCAACTCATTGATCTGGGAACAAGGTCTATAGTCCATTTGGCAGTACCTTAGGGTTTGCAGTCATCAGTGGTAGACTCCTTTGCTATCGACAGTGGGAAAACATCATCTTCTCCTGATTTATAGATTCTTCCAAGTGTTCGACTTTAGCTAATTTATTCACACTTGTTAGATTTTACTGGGTACATTGGCTCTCATCATTATCAGTGAGTAATCTCACATTTGTTAATGGTATACATCAATGACCGGTAATCAAATGATTTCTCACATGGTCGACTTCAGATCATTTATTCCCATTATGTAGAAATGTACCACGACGGTCGGTGAATACCTCAAATTTGCATCAACATTTGTTGGTTCACTTGCTAGTACCTCTTGTTTCTGCCAGTGATGCCATCCACCTTATATGTTGCAGTTTGTTACAACGACATCCTATATGTTGGCAACCAAGTTGCGTGTAGTACCATTTGTTCCACCATTTGAATTGGTATTTTTTGGATCAGCTTTATGACTTCAGTGATCAACTTTCTACTTCAACATCATTGATTAGTTCTTTATACGTGATATTGAGACATGTACTTCTATGGATATGATCGGATGATCCACTATGTATTTTCAGCCATTTTATGATTGTATACATATTGGATCCGCTTTCATACTTGACATGAGGAGATGATTTATTATCTTTGAGCATGGGTATGCACGCCTCAGACAACAACTTTCTTTCTAATCTCTTTCACTGGCTTGGCTGATTGAATTCTGTTGAACTCCTCTCAGGTATCGGCATGATTCCTTTTCTACATTTAATACATTTCGGCCATCATGTACCCCTTCTAACTTCATATATTAGGGGGCATCTATTATGGCACAATTTACCACCGTTGGTAGATTTGATGCTCTAGTTATGCCCTAGGGCAACCCTTCCTTTCTATACTTGGTCCAAATTCTAAAAAACAGTGTTTAATTCCCATACACTATTTTTTCCTGTGTAAAAAGTGTGTACACGTGGGTCAGTCTATACCCAACCCGCGTATATGTGTTTAAACACTAAAAAATATATAATATCCTTAAATTTAGGGGGAGTTTATAAGTTTTACCTATTACTCACCTACTATATCCCGTAGCCCAACTGTTTCCCAACTTAAAAAACTATTTTGGAGAAGTATAGATAAACCTCCATGGGAAGGTATAAGGAGAGGAGAGATGAGATATTGATATTATAGTTGATTATATCCCTAATCAAGTATGAAGAAATACCTATGCCTCCTGCACTCCCAAGTTATAGGAAACCTTTGTTTGCTTCTTTGAGATGTCCTTCATCCGTTTTATGATATCCTTGTGTATACTGATGGAGGAAGATTGCTGAGGCCTGGGCAGGACAAATCCAGAGGACTGTTCCGCTTGGAGCTGGAAGAAGACTCAGGTTGTAGTTTGACACATTTCATTTAGGTTACATTAATAAAGAAATACTGTTTTGTTCTTGATATTTATTGTGTTTATGCATTAATCTATGTTATGATTTACATATGAATCTTATGCTAATGCTCATTTTCTTACCTACTTATATGATTTAACACCTATATCATGAACATGATTTATATTACTACTGTTGTATATGCTTTTCTTGGATAAGTTACAGGTTCTAAAGGCATCAGAAGGAGCAAAGGGTTGGGACCTCACGGGATTGACCCCAAACGTAGGACCTCCGGGTAATACCACTTCTTCCTACTTCAATAGTTTAAGCATTTAGATTGTTTGTCTGTGTGTTTCTTTATGTTTTATGGCCTTCGCTCTATTGGGGTTTCAACCCAAAACCCTAGGGTGTTTCCACCCGCAACACAGAGGGAAACTATGGTAGAAATATTTGCTTCTATAACTGAGGGAGCAGTCAAGGATACTTTCTTTAACTTCAGAGGGAGTTGACCTCTGAGTTCGAGATGAAGGAACAATATTTGATGCATTACCTCCTTGAAGTATACTATTAGATCTCTAAGATTTTTTTTGGATGATGGATCATCATTTAGATTGTTAGGCTAGATAGTTGATATGCCACACTAAGGCTGTAGTGGAAAAGGGATAAACTAGGATTGCCATAGTAGGATTTTTTTAGAAAGAGCACCCAATTAGAGTAACTAGAAAGTAGCCAATCAACTTATAGTTGATTCAAGGCATGTTTCTCAAAATGTGCTAAAGTGCCAATATGGTATAATTGGTTATGGCACAACCTATTATGGTTTGAGATATGTATCAAACAATGAAGTACACCTACAGGGACATACAAATTCAGATTGAGAACAAAGTGCAGAAGACAAATAATTCATTAAGATATTGCTTCCGTTTGGGCTCCATTGTGATTTCTTAGGTGAGAAAGAAGTAGACATCTGTCGCACTCAGTACTACAAAGGTCGAGTATATTGTAGCTTGGCTGGAAAGTTGAGAAGCAATATGGCTTCAGAAACTAATTGTAGGATTGTTTGATCAAGTGTAGGTGAATACCATAATGGTAGGTCAAAGAATAGTGAGATCTAGTACCAGGACATGGTACAAGAGGAAGTAGTGTGGCTCCAGTACTATTCTACAATTAAGCAAATTGCTGACAAAGCCTCTATTCCAGGATGAAGTCTGTATACTTCGAGGAAAAGCTTGGAGTGATTGAGAATGTCTCTCTTAGCAAGAGGGAGTGATGAAATTGTAACATCAAGAACAGTCATTCTCCATATGTTATGTTGACTAGGATTAGGAAGAATGGTTCAGTAGAGGAAAATCATTCTTCCTATGTCAAGTATGTTGACCGGAATTTGGAAGAATTTTCCTAGAGGCCCATAATCACTTAGTTAAGTGGGTACCTTTCAATATTAGGCTTAGACTCTCCAGATAGGTTGAGTGACCACATTTAGCATTAGGCACATAATTACTCATGAAGAGTGAGGCCTTTGGAGATTCACCATGAGTCAAATATATTTACCAAGATGATGGTGAACCAACACTAGTTTATATACCACGTGTCAGAGGGACTAGAATTATGGCGAGTAGTTGATGCTAATGATTTACCATGTTTTAGGAGTACCGACTAGGGTTATGGTGAACCATAGGTCAGAGGTACCAAACAAAATTATGGTAACTGGTTGATGCTATTGATTTACCACGAGTCGAGTTACTCACCATGTAATTAAATGATGCTGCCGATGATGATGAATTGTTATAACCTTTTCTTAGAGTAATTTGTCAACAAGAGAACACTAGATAGTCATTATAAATTATTCCCTAGCTAAGAGGGAGTGTAGAATTTTTTAGTTATTTTCGGTCTTCATAATTAATATTTTAGCCCTTGAAATGTACATAATGAAAAATATAAGACATGTTCTTCATGTGAATTTCAAAAGAAAGAATTTTTTTATTTTTAATATTTTATTTTTTGGACCCAAAATGATCAAGCTAGCCCTCCTAATGTCATCTCATCCCAGTTGGAAGAGACACGCATTATTCCTCACAAATGACTATATAAAGTCATTTTTTTCTCCTACTCAAGCAAGAAATTCAAACCATCCGAGGAAAAAAAAGACGAATCTAAGGTAGAGAATAAGACAAATTTGAGGTAGAGTAAGGAAAAACCAAAGGTAGAGTTTTTGGGCATCAAAACCAAAATTCTTGGGTGCATAAGTAGGCTGAAATTCAGTCCTAGTAGATTAGACTAGGATGAGTTCATTGGGCATAAATTTGACTTGATAAGAGGGAAGTTTGATCAGGTGTGACAAGGGCTATGTTACTAGTCAATTTTATTTTATGCTTGACTTGAAGAATTAGATGTATCCCTATTGAACTTAATGATTTCTCTAAGGAAAATATTGTTGGGTTTTTCCCCCATGTGGGTTTTCCTGGGGTAGATTACTATGTTTCTTGTTTAGATATCTCTTTATGATGACAATGGCATTTTGTTTGTGACTGTTGAGATATTATATGTAATTAATTTATGATGAATGTGAATGAAAGAGAGGAATAACCTAAGAAATCATAAGAAGTAATTATCAGTTTAGAAGACCCTTAAAAAATAAACAGTCTCCACTGTTTGGGCCGACTTGAGCAAAGGCAGGGTAATTAAATATATTTAAATGAATATATTCAAAAAATCATATCTACTCGACCAAGAGGAGTTAGAGGGTGTTCCAGCTATCGTAAAAAAGGTCTTGAAATATGCCATTTGATCATCTAACTTTCTCGTTCATTTGGAAAAATTTTGATATCAATAAAAACCATTTTCAACAATCTCCCCCTTTTTTATTGATGAAAATAATTTGATATCTACTTCGTTCGACACCTGCTCCCCCTATCTGCATTCTCTCCATACTTCTTATCAACCTCCCCCCCCCCCCCCCCCCCCCCCTCCCCCAACTGCATTCTCTCCCCCATTGAAATCAATAGCAAAAGGTGCTCTCCTTGTCAACATATTTTCAACACTTCATGATTGATGTTCATCTTTTTTTGTCACTGAGAAATGACCCCCTTGAATTTGAGCTTCCCATGAACATTTGAATCCAACAGGTTGTCTGATTCAAGGTGGCAAGAAAATTTTGACCAGTCACATAATCATATAGAGGGTAGTTATCATTGTCAACTCTAGGCCAAGTTACGTACAAGGTGATGCAGATGGTTGTGGTCTTGTATGATTGAGCACAAGTGAATTTTTTAGCCTCTTGTCTAGATTATAGCCATTTCCTCAAGGAATATTTCCCCGAACGCACCCTCTCATTGTCTCCAAAACCAAAACCCAATTCTTATTTGTAGCCACAACTATGTGATATGAATTTGTGCTTACTTGAGAAACATAATAACCCTTTAGTGTGTCAAGCACTTGTAAACTTACAACTTTGTGCATAATAACTCTATTTACAAATCCCAAACTTCCAAAAGCCATCCATCCAAAATCAAATACAAACCCATCACTCAGGAGAATAAAAGTCTTCCTCTTCCCAACAGAAACCTACACTGCTCGATGCTCCTTAAAAATAACCATAAATTTTGGAACTGTCTTATAATTCTCATCACCATGCCCAAACTTAGGCTCCATAAGAACCTTTCCCTCATGTATACACATATTATATTCAAGTGCAACCGAACATTCATCTCAAGTAGATAAACAAATTACATGAATATTATTCCTCTTGAAAGATTGCATTTCCCATTGTTGTAGCTCATCTCGTGGATTTCCATAGTCAAGATAGAAATTGGAACCATAAACAAAATAATATAACATACCATCCTTAGTAAATATCATAGTATGGTTGAAAACTACCAAAAACTAAACAATATGACCAAGAATACTTAATCTCTAGACCTTCCTTGGAATAGGCTGCTATAGAGTATCCCCATGGCCAAACTAACCATGTGAGTTGCTACCACATGTAAACCAGCCCGTGTCTTGTAAGAATTATAGTGGCACAGAGACCTTCTACAACTAGGATTATAGAAAGAATCCAATCTAGGCAACTCATACACTGTTATTCCTCCCACTATTTTCATATTGAACTTGTAGAAAGAAAGTTGTGAGTCAAAAGGATCTACTCCAGGTGTTCCTGCCATTCTATCTACATATGTTGTCCATATCCTTGTTACTCCATGAAAACATACAATAACACGATCTTCATTTGGCAATAATTTCACATCTCATACACAACCAAGATGCTCAATGCTTTGAATGCATGTTTCATCTCTCTAAAAATTTGCAAAGCATTCTTCACTACTAGATACAATAACACCTCTCTCTAAATCAACTTCAGTGATTATCAACTGGTTCTACACAGGAAAATCAACCAATAAGCTAAAAAATATATCACTTATAGTTCCCCGATCTATAACCAATACCTCAAGACTCCTAAAGGTTATGCAATGCTTCACATATAGGAATATCCAAAAGGAAACTTAAAGATGCAGTTCTACAACCACTGTATACCTTTGACACAATTGAGCAACTTGCCTTGTAGTAATTTAACAATTCTCAAAATTCAAACATCTCTAGAAGTCTTCATAAAAACTAGTAACATGCCATTGTCTGCATATTCATGATGATTAATATAACCCCACCCACTAATCTCCTTCATTGTCATATCCTATACTCAATGACTCCATAGATTCTGAGGGTTGAAGTACCCTAGGTGGTAGGTTTTGAGATAAGCTATTTTCCAAGTTTGGAGATGAGTTATGTTCCATTCAAATGGAAGAGCCCAAGGTGACACAGTTCATTTCCAAGGATGGGACGAAAATCTTGGGTTCTTGAGTAGGACTTCATTGGCCATGTTTCCTGAAGAATGCACAACTATATAATAAATAAGAGAAGTATGCCCAAACATCTCCACTAATACCTCTCCTAATATTTCCCATATATTCACAAGAAACTCAAAAAGTAACGATGTTGGCATTTTCAAGCTATGCAAATCAAACTAGGATTCCCCATCCACAGACATTGTTGGAAGTCCGTTCCAACTTGTAGGCAGGTTGTACATTCTTTTGAATGAATCAGAGAACACAACCCTTTGAAAATTTTGTGTGATCAATATGTAGTAAAAAATAACACCAAATTACATAGTCTAGAATTCCCTTTCATCAATTGCCTCAGAGACATCGACCCTCCATATCATTTGAAGAAGCTTTCATCAACAATTTATATCTATTTCTTGAGTATACCAATCCATTTTTGGCTTTCTTGTTTTCTTCTCCACACCTTACTACATTTTTCTTTATGCTTGGTAGAAACATCTTCTTCCTTGATTTGTTTAGGAGACCATCTCATGTTATTTTCACAGTAACATGCTATATGACCAAAATTTCATTTGTAGAATTTTGTACTAAACTTGAATAAGGGAGTGAATGGATTATGATTTTTGCTGCTATAACAATTAGGACCTCTGTTTTGATTGCTTACATTTTTGCTTCTAGGGTTCTAGAAAGAGCATTTTTCACTTACATAATTATTCTTGGCATAGGATATACAATCCCTTGCTTTATGTCCAATGTTTGTACATGAAAAACAATGATGAAAAGATATGCTTTAATACATGGCTGAGAAGGATTTCCTTCATGAAACAATTCTTATGAAGTTATTTTTATTTGAAGAAGATTCAACTTTTTGATGATGCCCTTCTCTAATTTCATTGCTACTTGTATTGTGTAGGGATCCCTTGAGAGAACCAACATAAATTTTAGGTGTAGTATCTCTTCTAACCTCATCTTTGTTTCTTCCCTTGCTTCCATTATGATAGGGAATTTGAAGAATATTAGCATGATATTCAAGGTCTTCTTTAATTTTATTTTCTGGTGACTTGAGGCTTGCATCTTCTTCGTATGAAGTCTCTCCCAAATAACCAAGAACTTCTGTCGTATGGTGATATTTTGTTGTTGAGAATATCATCCAACACTTGAGAACTTTTCAAGTTCTTGTTGAGCTTGTCTATTCATTCCTTAATGAGACAATTTCTACTTCAAGCTTCTTACAATTTTCTTCTTTTTCCTTTAGTTGGATTTTCATCAATTCTTTTGTTCTTTGTACTTATTCTAGTTGAATTTTCAAGGAGATGAATTCTTCAATTTTTTTTCTCTTTCTCTTTCTATTTTTGATGAATTTCTGCTTCTAGCTTCTCATAATCCTCAACATTTTTCTTCAGCTAACTTGACAATATTGCTTCTCTCTTTTTTGCTTCCTTTGCTTGAAATCTTAGGAGGAAAACTTCTGTTTTATCAATGTTAGACTCTTCTCTTCAAGGATTTAAAAATTCTCTTTAAGCCTTATATTTCTTTTATGATCTTGATTATTTGTTCTTGAGAAACCACAAATTATGCTTCAAAATCAATGCTGTAACCTTCTTCTAGATATGACTGTCTCTTTTTGATTGTCTTCATCTTCTTTAATTCCTTTTATTTTCATGACCATGGAGGATGATTCTTTAGGGGGTTTGGAGTCACACTTTCTTGAATTTTCCATTTGTGTTTAGGAGGTCTACCTTCCAACTGTTAGGTTGTGCCTAAAGGAACTTGCTATGATACCAATTTTTGGAAATTCTGAGAGGGGGGATGAATTGGTATAACATTAAAATTAACAATTTTTAACTTTTAAGACATTTGATGCACAAAAATCATGAAACATAGATATTTATAAATAAACAATTGTATGAATTTATCTCTGTAAATATTTTGTAAACATCCTCGTATAAGGTAAGCACCAACTTACAACTTTTGTAGGCACAAACCTACAAGAGACTTCAATCCATAACTTAGCACCAACTCAGTAAATATGCAGGCACTATCCTATAAGATACTCTAATCCCATAGTTGAACGCCAAATCAGAAGATTAATAACAACCAACCTACTTCTTCAAATTGTTCCTTAGACTTGTCAACAACAATTCATATTTTCCTTTGTTCAATTACCTGCCTCGGTCAATCTGCACATCAACAAGCTTGAAATTACTCCTTAATTTATCCATAATATTGTTATTCCACTATTTTGGCCACACATTGATCTTCCACTTTGTTAGTAACTCAATGATATTCCACCATATTTTTATTCCACTATTCCACCCTCTTCCAAGTTTCATATGTAGGTTTTAACCTCATACAGAAATTACCTGCATTTTGATTCTAAAACACAGAAAATAAAAAATGTGAGAGCATAACACATAAAACACATATACACAGAGATTTTCCCTTAGATCCCAAAACTGGGACTACCAGCTTGATTTTTCATTATGTTCCTTTCAATGTTACAATACATATTTATACATGTCGAAGCATCCAATACCATAGACCGAAAACCATCGCGTCCAAAACCATGGACCGGAAAACCATTGCATCCAAAACCATGTGCGAAAATCATGCACAAAACCATAGGTAGGTCCGCCCAACCTAACATAGGGTTCAAAACCAAAATTTTCCATGGGCTGCCTTGAACCCCATAGAGTGGGGTTACCTGCACCCCTCAAACCCCTTGTGACTCCCCCTGCTGTGCAATCGGTGCAACGAAGGGGGGGTTCCACCCCCCTTCTAACTCCTCGGTTAACTACGTGGGCTAGTCGTGGAAAGAATATAACACAACCCAACATTCTCCACTTGTTGTTTTCTTTCCATAGGGGGCCACAACAGAGCTTAGTCATTTATCCAGCCCTGCAATGCCCATTGTTTCTCTACACCAAGATAACTTCTCAGAGCTCGCAGATTTTGACAATGCATCTGCAGTATTCTTCAAAGTGTCCACCTTTACCAGCAACACCTTTTTGTCTTCTATCATATCCCTCACAAAGTGATACTGAACATCAATGTTCTTTGTCTTTGAGTGGTAAGCAGGGTTCTTTGCTAAGAAAATTGCACTTTGGCTGTCACAGTCTATCCTTATAGCTCCCTATACTAACCCCATACTTGAACACAATCTCTGCAACCAAACTGCTTTCTTGCTTGCATGAGTGACTGCCATGTATTCTGCCTCTGTAGTTGATAGTGCCACTATATATTGTTTCTTACTCATCCAACTGATTGCACCTCCAAATAGGTTAAACACATACCCACTTGTAGATCTTCTATGATCTATATCTCCATCCCAGTCCTCATCAACAAAGCCACGGATATCCAAAACTCTGTCCAATCTTGGTCTTCCTTGGTAGCACAAACCAATCACTAGTGCCACGCAAATACCTGAAAACCCGCTTCACTGTTGTCCAGTGCTCCTTCCCTGGTTTTGACATAAACTTGCTCAATACTCCCACTGCATGTGCAATGTCTGGTTTAGTACAGACCATCACATACATTAGGCTACCGATTGCACTTGCATATGGAACACGGGACATGTCCTCTTCCTCTTCTTATGTCTTGGGACACTGTTCAGCAGATAACTTTACACCTATAGGAATAGGAACCTTCCCCGGTTTACTATCCTGCATATTAAACCTTTGCAATATTATTTCGACTTACTTCCTCTAGTTTAACTAGAGCTTCCTCTTTTTCCGATCTCTTTTAATTTCCATGCCCAAAATATAGTTTGCAACACCCAAATCTTTCATGTCGAATTTGGAGGCCAAATGGGTCTTTAAATCCTGGATAATTTCGTTGTCATTTCCAACCAGCAACATATCATCCGCATACAAGACCAGATAAATAACACGGTCACTAATTAATTTAAAATACACACAGTGATCTGCTTTGTTTCTGGTGAAGCCAAGTCCTCATACAAATGTATCAAATTTCTGGTACCACATCCTTGGTGACTGTTTTAACCCATACAAAGACTTCTTTAACTTGCATACCAGTTCTTTCTTACCCTTCATCGCAAAGCCTTAAGGTTGCTTCATGTAGATCTCCTCTTCCAGATCCCTATGAAGAAATGCTGTCTTCACATCCATATGTTCTACCTCAAAATCAAAAGTAGCAAAAACAAATAAAAGTAATCTAATAGAAGTTACCTTGGCAACAAGAGAAAAAATATCACCAAAATCAATTCCTGACACATGGGAATAACCTTTTGCTACTAACCGAGCTTTGTATTTCTCCACCTTTCCTTCTGCACTTGTCTTCTTATTGAACACCCATTTGCTTCCAATGGGTTTCCTTCCAGTCGACAACTCCACCAGATCCCAAGCCTCATTTTTGTGCAAGGATGCCATTTCATCAACCATGGCCTCTTTCTAGAGTTTTCCATCCTCTGAATCCACTGCTTCCTTCACAGTTCTGGGATCATCATCAGTAATAGATAAAGCAAAATTTGAATAGAAAGCAGTTGGACTATACCTTTCTGGCTGCCTTCTTTCTCGAACTGATCTTCTTACACCCGGAGTTTGTGGCTCTTGATCTTCTGATTCCTCCTCTGCTGTAGAGTTTGATTCTTCCTCCTTTAGCTCAAACTCTATCTTCTCAGGTTCCTTTGGTTGGATTTCATGTTTAATAAAATATTTCACCTCTCTGAACACCACATCTTGGCTATACACAACCTTCCTTGTTATTGGGTTCCAAAGCTTATAACCCTTTAAACCATCCTTATACCCAATAAAGATGCACTTTTCAAATTTACTATCCAACTTGGTTCGTTTCTCCCTTGGAACATGTACATATGCATCACATCCAAATACCCTCAGATGTGAAAGAGAGGGTTTCTTACCAGTCCATACCTCTTGTGGAGTCTTATCCTCCAACACTGATGAAGGTGATTTGTTGACTAGGTAACATGTTATCTCCACCGCCTCTGCCCAGAATTTCTATCCTAACCCGGCGCCACTGAGCATGCTTCTTGCCCTTTCCATCAATGTCTTGTTCATTCTTTCTGCAACTCCATTTTTCTGAGGTGTACATGGAGTAGTCTTCTGCCGTGCTATACCACAGTTCTTATAGAATTCTTCAAATTCCTTACTGCAAAACTCTCCACCGTTATCTGTCCTCAACACCTTTATCTTCTTTTCTATCTGGTTTTCCACCAAAGCCTTAAATTCTTTAAACTTATCAAAGACTTCAGATTTCTTCTTAAGGAAATATATCCATGTATTCCTTGAGAAGTCATCTATAAATGATACATGGTACACAGGCTTACCCAGTGATGGAACCTTCACAGGTCCAAACACATCACTATGCACAAGCTCTAATATCTTTTTCGCCCTCTTACCACCAGAGGGAAAACTCACCCGATTCTGCTTCCCATATACACAATTTTCACGGAAATCAAAATCTAGAGAGCTATTACTCATACCTTCTACCATACCTTTACCATGAAGTATTTGAAGGCCCTTCTCTCCAATATGTCCAAGCCTTTGATGCCACATCATGGTATTCTCTCCAGAGACCACTAGATTTTCTGCTCCACTTTCAGGAACCACGTAACTGTTGCACCCACCAACAACATTGCTACCTTGCAGCTTGTACAGAGTTCCAGTATGAACTCCCCGCATTAATACTAGTGCTCCCCGAACCACCTTGCAAGTATCCTTCTCAAACACTGTTTTTAAACCTGCATCATCCAACTTGCTTATAGAAATCAGATTTCTGGCCATTGCAGGAATATGTAGAACACCCGGAAGTGTTCTAACCCTTACACCTTGCAACTTCAACTTTACTTTTCTGTGATCAACAATTCTAGTCTTCCTATCACCCCCTAAGAAGACATCACCACCATCGTATTTCTCATACTCACAGAACCAATCTCTATGGGGAGTGAAGTGAAAGGATGCAGCTAAGTCAATAAACCATGCTTCATGATCTACATGTGTACTTGAAGAAGCCAAGTACACATCCCCACCTTCATCTGAGGTGGTTTTCGCCTCTGTAGAAGGAGCATCATCGGATCCTTTTCCTTTGTCAGGAGCTTTAGATTTACAGTCCCTTTTGTAGTGCCCTTCCTTTCTGCATTTCTAGCACACCACCTTTATTGGTTTTCCTGGAGATTTAGATCTCCCTCTAGATTTAGATCTCCCATCGATGACTTATTTTTATTTCTGTTCTGGGACCGTCCTCGTACAGACAAGGCATCACCACTCCGGCTCTCCATATTTTTCCATCTCATCTCCTCTGTCAGTAACGATGAGACTATTTCATCAAATTGCAAGGTAGTTGCATTTCTACCTATTATAATAACTAGACTATCCCACGAATCTGGTAGAGAACACAACAAACTAATGCACTTATCTTCATCTGAAATTTTGATATCAACAGACGATAACTGAATTACCACAGTATTAAATGCATTCAGATGCTCTGTCACCGAGTCTCCATCATTCATCATCAGGTTATACAGCCTTTTCCATAGGAACAATTTATTCACCAGAGACTTAGATTGGTACAAAGTCCCTAACTTGTCCCACAAAGCCTTCGCTGTAGCTTCCCCTGATACATTCAACAATACTAAATCTGAGACACGCAATTGTATTGTGCTCTTTGCCTTCCAATCCAACTTCTTCCATTCTTCATCGGACACTCTCATTGGTTTAATACCCAGATCTACCGTGATCCACTGATCTTTATCCACCAACAGATCCTCCATCTTGAGTTTCCACAACTCAAAACATTGACCATTAAATTTCTCGATCTCTATCTTTCCATTTCTCGCCATCTTCTTTCACCACCAAAATTGATCTCGTAGGTCTCCTATTGAACAGGGTCTACCACAGGCCTGAGCGAAACCCCTCAGCAACAAAGGCGTTCCCTTGAAGCCAAAACAACTTCGATACAAAATGTAGGTTTTAACCCCGTACAGAAATTACTTGCATTTTGATTCTAAACACAGAAAATAAACGATGCAAGAGCATAACACATAAAACACATATACACAGAGATTTTCCCTGGATCCAAAAACTGAGACTACCAGCTTGATTTTTCATTATGTTCCTTTTAATGTTACAATACATATTTATACATGCCGAAGCATCCAATACCATGGACCGAAAACCATTGCGTCCAAAACCATGGACTGAAAAACCATCGCGTCAAAAACCATGTGCAAAAATCATGCACAAAACCATAGGTAGGTCCACCCAACCTAATATAGGGTCCAAAACCTAAAGAGTGGGGTTACCTGCACCCCTCAAACCCCCTGTGACTGCCCCCACTATGCAATCGGTGCAACGAAGGGGGGGCTCCGCCCCCCTTCTAACCCCCTGATTAACTATGTGGGCTAGTCGTGGAAAGAATATAACACAACCCAACATCATACTCTTCAATCTTCGATTGCAGAGGATTGCCCTATATACTCACAAAATTCTATGCCTTGTGAATTTTTTCCATTCTCATACCACATGTATAACTTTACCATTGTCTATTATGTTTTGTGACCATTATCATAATGCCATAAGAATCACCCATTATTTTTCAACTTTAGGAATATCAACAATCACCTAAGCTCTGATTTTGAGCTAACTTTGCCCAACAATTTAGTGTGGTTGTGGCCTGCAACGCTAGTTCAATAATACTCAGTCCAATATATATCATATAATAACGCATGAAGGTATAATAATCATCATTCATAGTTGTCACTTCTCTTTTAACAAAACTACATGCCCGTGGTCTAAATGGACTATGAATTGGCCTCCACAAAGGCTTTTAGGGTGCATTTTTCATCTCAATAGGGTTCGACCTCCTCACTAATTCATATATACAAAAATAGAGGACTTCAACCTCTTAGAGGATTCACAATGCTCAAGATATTTTAGAATTGTTTCAACGCATGTTCAAGTCATCTTCATAGAGATTCAACTTGCCTAATTCAGGCTTGTTTTAAGCTTGCAATAGACTTCCAAAAACAATACAAGATTGATCCAAAACAATGCCAAATGGGTCTCCTATTGCTTGGATAGGGGAAATCCTTCTCCTCCAAAACAAAATAGAGTAGAACAACAAATTAAACCTGTGGTCCAGGGCTCAACCTCCTCTGTAACCCTTCCTTGTTAGCTCAACATTCTTCCTCTAGGCCAATCTACTTGTTGCTCCTCAAACTCAACCTTATTATGTGGTTTGTTGAAAAATGGCAACAAGAAGTGCTAAAAATAGCACTGCTAAAAATAACAGTTTGGGTACCAATGCTGGATTGGGAAACAGGGAATGAAAAGTGGAAGTGCTAAAAATAACATTCTATTTTTAGTAGTTCAGGATAGATTCCTATTTTAGTCAGTCCTTGGACTAAAAATAGGAAGTAAAATTCGAATTTGAACTTAACAGCTGTTTGAAAATAAATTAATTAATTATCCATGAGTTAATTAGTTGTGAAAATCAAACATGAAGTCTATGTGAGGACATGCAATAGTTTCTCTATTAATTGAGGAATTTATCCATCAATTAAAGAGATAAGGATGAGTTCTAATTTGAGTTGTAATTAGTTGGCTCAGTTGATAGAGTCAAGTCCAGTTAGATTGATTTGAATAGTTTGTTTAAATTAACGTGAGTTCAGTTGGTTAATGCATGCTTGCATATAACTGCTGCAGTTTAGATAACTGAAGATTCTCTCATGAATAACTCATGCATGTCAGTTCAGACATAGACCCAATTGAGATCAAAGAAGGGATAGTGTACTATCAATTGGATAAATTTTTTCCTATAAAGGAAACTCATCCATGGAGAAGGATTTAACTCCTTCAGGACTGCGTAGTTGGATCAAAGGTTAGTGAGTGTGTGAAGAGGCCAATTCACACAAGTGGCTGCACTGGACCCCAATTAGAATTGCGCAAATAAATAGGAGGCTTGGAGGGTAGACTAGAGGTTAAATAGAGGCCTTTGACTATCTATTAGCAACAAAAGTATTGCAGAGAGAGCAAGATAGATTTTGAGATGATTCTTTTTGTAATATTGACTATATTTCCACTTGTATGATAATACAGAGTTGGTGTTTTAGGCTGAGGCTTTCCCTGGGTTATATCTTCTGTGTTATGTGTGATTGATTCCTTCTTATCAGTTATATGTGTTCTTATTGATGTTGCTCATGTTCGATTAAGCTTCCGCTAAATTGGTTGTAGAAGTATATCAAGTATTTTGCTTTAGTCTATTGCATTATTAGGTGATCTACAGGTGGAATTTATACATGGTATCGGAGCTAGCTGATTTGTAGAAAAATTCTACATGGTATCAGAGCACAGGTGATCAAAGGGGAGAACAATATACTAGAGGAGATTTCGACATTTTGAGTTTTGGGCCGCAAGCTTTCAGAGTAGATTTGGATTCCTTATGGAAAAATACCCAAAATCAAAAAACAAATTGGCTGAATCGGAGTTCGGAGGAGGGAGATATCGCTGATTTAAAATCAGCTCTTTTTCCAGAAAATTTCGTGACCGTGGGAAATATGAAACAGATTGGTGTGCTAGCCAAGAACCTATATGCACTTGAGGTACAAGATGAATGCAATGCCTTGAGGACCAAGGCAAAGGTTAGATACTTGGTGGTTGAGAGGGAGAGTAAATTACCTCTCAACATGCAGTGCCAGAAGAAGTCTCAGACGATTATGGAGGAGCCACGATTGGTGAAGAAGCTTCAGGAGGTTGTGGAGTAGCCACAACTGGGGAAGCCGAGAGGAGACATAGTGGAGGCATCCACTCATGCAGAGACCTCCAGTAGGGGGAACTTTGAGCCAGGTGGGCAGAGGGATCACATGCAGCCATACCTCCAGGTAGGAGGTGGAGCGATGTGGAGTGATCATCCTAAGGAGGAGGGGTAGGATCATTGAGGTACCTAGCCTCTTTGATTAGACCTTGCTATGGGAGCCTCGATGAGGAGTAGCAGGACTGATTGATTGAGTAGAGATAGATGCGGATGGAGTGGCAGAGAGAGCTACAGTGTAGGAGTCCAAGGACTGTGTAGAGCTAGCAGGCTGCAACAATGAGAGAGGCACAAAAGTGTTGCACCAATGCAGGATGGCACAAAGAGGTGTGCAATGGTGCGAGATGCATGGGGTGTTGCAGCAGCTCAGAGGTCAGAGAGGAAGCACTTTTCAATAGCAGGTAGAGCTTCAGCATCAGAGTATGGTTCTAGCCCAACAAAGAGGTCAGTGGGGAGGTTTTTGTTTCGAGAGTTGCTGGAGCAACCACACTTGGTAGGAGTGTTGCATGTAGAACATTCCATAGGTACAGGATCAGGTTTGAGTTGAAGCCTTTCTTGTTGAGAGGGAGTGTTGAAAAATGGCAACAAGAAATGATAAAAATAGAAGTGGTAAAAATAGCACTGCTAAAAATAGTAGTTTGGGTACCAATGCTGGATTGGGAAACAGGGAATGAAAAATTGAAGTGCTAAAAATAACATTCTATTTTTAGTAGTTCAAGATGGATTCCTATTTTAGTTAGTCCCTGGACTAAAAATAGGAAGTAAAATTCTAATTTGAACTTAATAGTTGTTTGAAAATAAATAAATTAATTCTCCATGAATTAATTAGTTGTGAAAAATCAAACATGAAGTTTATGTGAGGACATGCAACAATTTCTATATTAATTGAGGAATTTATCCAGTTAAAAAGATAATGATGAGTTATAATTCGAGTTGTAATTACTTGGCTCAGTTAACAGAGTCAAGTCCAGTTATATTGATTTAAACAGTTTGTTTAAATTAATGTGAGTTCAGTTACTTAATGCATGCTTGCATATAACTGTTGCAGTCTAGATAACTAAAGATTCTCTCATGAATAACTCATGCATGTCAGTTTAGACAGAGACCCAATTAAGATCAAAGAAGGGACAATGTACTATCAGTTGGATGAATTTTTTCCTATAAAGGAAACTCATCCATGGAGAAGGATTTATCTCCTTCAGGACTGCGTAGTTGTATTAGAGGTTAGTGAGTGTATGAAGAGGCCAATTCACACAAGTGGCTGCACTAGACCCCAATCAGAATTGCACAAAGAAATAGGAGGCTTGGAGGGTAGACCAGAGGTTTGATAGAGGCCTTTGACTGTCTATGAGTAACAGAAGTATTGCAGAGAGAGCAGGATAGCTTTTGAGTTGATTCTTTTTGTAATACTAGCTATATTTCCACTTGTATGATAATACAGAGTTGGGGTTTTAGGCTGAGGCTTTCCACAGGTTATATCTTCTATGTTATGTTCGATTGATTCCTTCTTATCAGTTATATGTGTCTTATTGATGTTGCTCATGTTCGATTAAGCTTCCGCTAAATTGGTTGTAGAAGTAGATCAAGTATTTTGCTTTAGTCTATTACATTATTAGGTGATCTATAGGTGGAATTTCTACATGTTTCACACCTTATTCCTCTCACCAACACCTATTTCCTTGCATCAAATGAGCCACATGAGTGGAATATTTATATGAGTGCTTGACGGCATCTTTTTTGGGTTTACTTGTTAAGGTTTTTGTCTTGGGTTTGACCTCTCTAATGGATTTCCAAACTTGAGTAAATGCAGGGAAATTTAATATATTTAAATGAATACATTCAAAAAATCATACCTCCTCATTTGTGAGGAGTTAGAGGGTGTGCCACATATTGTTGGAAAGGCCCAAAAATGTGCTATTTGACTATATAATTTTCTGCTTTGTTTGGATAGCCTTAGACATCAATAACAACCATTTTCAACCTAAAGGGCCTATCCAACAAAACTGACTTACTAATATAAATATAACTCAATATCTATGGTTTTATATTATAATATATGCTTAAAATGAGGCTTTGAATAGAGCTTACATGCCCCTCTGTTGAGTGAATTTGTCATTGATGTCAAATACCTAACCCTATGATTAATGCCCTAGCCCTAGGAATAAATCCCTATCTCTAGGAATGATGGAAAAAATATTGGAATTATGTCAAAGTCCTAGAAGGAATGTCAAATAATGTGATAAAAATTCAGCATAAGGCCTCAGAGCCATAAGAATCCAACAATAGGCTTTGCAAAAGGCTTTAATCCCGAAAAGGTAAAGATGGCAATCAAAATAATTCCTTCAAGAAAATCAAGAAATAAATGTTCAAAGTTAAGGAAAATGAAATAAAGCTACATCATCATGTATCCCTCGAGGATACGTTTCCAACGGTATGTGGCATTCCTCCTAACTCCTCAAGGCCGAGGAGAAATGAATTTTTTGAAGTTAGCGTTAAAATCATTTCCATTGGACATGATTATTCAACCAAAAGACATGTCAACCCTTAAGAAAAATGTTTAAAATCATTTAAATTTCCACACTTGGAGCTAGTTTAACCACTAATCAACTGCAAGGTCTAAGGTCAATATCTATATAGTTAAAGGTGAAATATATCTATGGTTAAAGAGTGATAGACTTGCGGTTAAAGAAGGGTTATCTACGATGGCCTCAGGACCAAATTCGAGGCAACACATTGAGGCAAGGAACTGAGACAATCTAAGATATGATTTGAAGGATGAACTGAGGAAAGAGTATTGAGACATGATTCTAAGGGAAACTCTGTGTTTTGATCTTAAAACTATGAGTTATAACTTGTAATTTTTGTCGTTGCTGCAGGGATGAGCTAAAAGGACAATATGAGTGTTTTGTTGAGTTTCTTCTTGAGTCTTCTTGGTATCCTATATGGTTTTTATATGGGAAGATCGTTAGAATTTTACCTTTATTCAGGTAGGCCAATACTTCATGGTTGACTAGTATCCTATGTTTGAACAAACCTCAAATATGTTAGTAATGCCACCCACATGTAACAAAATTTTGTAGGCCAAGTTGTAAACATAATTCTGTATGGTTCGGGACAAGCCTATGGTGAGGAGGCCAAAAATTTAGAGCATCTTTGTGATAAACATATATTATAGATATACCTAAGTTAAGGTCTGTGGGGATAACAAAGTACTCACTGTGTTAAAGGAAGGAGGGTCGAGCCCCGTTGTGGAAAATAATTGAAGTGTAGACTTATGGTATGGTCTTGAGCAAAGTACCCATAATAGTAAGTGTATTTTATAACAAAGAAGGAATAGACAGGCTGTGTGACATAACTGTGATAATTGTAGTGCAGTGTCAAATGGAGTGTACATGGGTTAGATTTAACTAGATCCTGAAGGGAAGCTACATGTGTGAGACTGTAGATTTGGTAGGATTTATAAAAAGAGTCATAATCATTAGAGAAATTTTGAAGTCTAAAATGTGCCTCATAAGGAATATAATAAAATAATATTAGATTACATCATCAAATTTTGGAGGGCAAAAAGAAAAAACTACTTTTTCAACTTATCTCCCTATGGTTTTACTTAAATTTTGAGTGGGAGCACTAGTTGGGTGCATAATTTAATTCCCCATCCAAGGAGTACCCATGTTGCATGCTTTCAATGGACCTTGCTACACGAAAAATGAGAAATACATGAAAAAATATGATTGCAATAATGTTTTTCATGTATATCTCTTTTTTCCTGTAACAATGTCCATTGAAAGTATGAAACATGGGTACTCCTTGGATGGGGAATTAAATTTCGCAACCAATGAGTTATCCCACTCGAAATTTGAGTAAAGTCGTAGGGAGATAAGTTGAAAATATGTGCTGAGAAAGTAGTGGTTTTTTTTTTTTTTTTTTCTAATTTTTTTATCATTTTATGTTTTTATTCCAAAAATGGTTAATCATCTTCCATGGTTGACATCATCATCTTGAATCCTATTGGTTCTTATAAAGTTTATTTTGGTTGTACATTTTTGTTTTGAGGCCCATTTTAGACCTCAAAATTTCTCTAATGAGAATTTGTATCAGACTTGAAGTATAAACAATGATTGTAATTACACCTATAAATCATCCCATAACAACATACAATAAGCCCTAGGTTGCAACAAGGTGATCTATACCAAAAATATTATTACAAAAACTTAGGTCAAGATGAGCTGAGTATAGTTTGAAGACGAAGATAAGGCAAGTGCAGAACATGTGGCTATGATCAATTTTGAAGGTGCATACCTAAGGGTTTCATGGTTAGATGATTACTCATTGAAAATTTGAGGGCCAAATTTTGTTGATGCTAGATCCAAGGAACAACTTTAAGTTGAGTTGGTACTTAGCTAAGGGATTGGTGCCTCCCATAAATTGGTGTCTACAAATTCATTGAGTTGGTGCTTAGCTGGCAGATCGATTTCTCCCATAGGTTGGTGCCTACAAAATTTGTAAGTTGGTACTTATAGAGGGTTGGTATCCTCTTTGTGACATTGCCTCAAATTGAAATTATTAAAGAATTTTTTTGAAGAAAATATTTCTGTTCATATATTGTTGATTGATACATCTATGTGATTATTGTTCATGAAGAAAAATAAGTTAATAATTGGTGTGATATTGATTCACCCCCCCTCTCAATGTCATTGTGTGTTCCTATACCCTCCCCTTAAAACACATGTTGTCGTCAACACTTGATTAGTTGTGGATATCTTAGCATGAAAAATTCATCTTCCCATGTTTCTAGTTCGACTAATAGGTTCTTCCACTTGATGAGGTACTCAGTAATTGTTGGATTTTACAACTACTTAAACCTTGTGTTGCAGTGAATACAACCACCCTCCAAATTTTTTCCTTAGCCTCATTTTGGAGCCTCCCTGCCAAACATCCTTAGCAACATGTCTTGCACTATCAAGTACATAGGTTTCATTGTGTTTTCAATAGCTTTCTAGCCTATGCATGTCAGTTTGCTTCACTCCCCTCATAGGATGCCATTTTGGACTTAACCTTGTTTCTAGCGAAGCAACTCTCTTAGAAAATTGTGCAATTATGGAGGGGAACTAACCTTCCATCTAGAAATTGCGCAAATCTGTTGGGCTCAGAAATTGTGCAATACAGTCAGATAGGATTCATTGAGAAAATTGCGCAATCTAGCCCAACACTGTAGCTCAGCCCAAAAATTGCACAATTCTAGGAAGTAGTCACCTGCTGACCCCAGAAATTGCATAATCCCTCTAGGACAACGAGCCCAGCTCCTCCCAGAAATTGTGCAAATCCATCTCCCAGTCTTGCAGGATGTTTCATTTGCCTTCAGGTTGACTGGTTCCACCTGGGGCCCAACAAACTTGATATGCATGCATGGGCTACTTTTTCCCAAAATATAAAAAAGAAACATGAAAAAAACATCCCTAGATTTTAAGCATCTATTTTTAGCAGCTAGAGGTTACATGCAAAGATTGTTTTAGAAACTTTCCTCCAAGTGTCACTTTTTCCTAGAGTTGTGGCATCCGCGTCATAAGCCTCAAACTTATTTATTCGATGCTTCAGACCTCATTCTTCACATTGATATTGGAGCTCTAACATCCCACAACAAATCTAGGAGTCTTCGGCACATCCAGCTCAGCTATTTCCATGCAAGTCCTCTTTATTTGTCTTTTGCAACATTTCTATCACCTTTTGTGTTTTGGCTTGTGTGAATGTTGTCTGCTTGATTTCTGTGAACACTTGTTGTCATTTGTATGCATGTTAGCCTGTACAAGCACCGTTTTAGTTTTCATTTTCATTTTACTGCTACCGCATGCATGACACTGTTTTGCACGGATAGTCGCTGATTCGGCGACTCATTTCACACACATGCATGTTTTCCCGTTTTTTGAATCTTGCATTCACTATTTGCATGCCTGATCATTCACTCTTCGCTACACTCAATTTTTCCATGCATTTAGATCTTCATATGTTCTTAGTTTCCCGTCGGCAGGTCTGGGCAACCTTAGCCCAGACTTTGCCTTGCCCAGACATCATTGCACATTTATGGGAGGGAAGGCTCCACCTTCCTCCCAGAAAATGCACAAACCTAGCTAGGCAGTGTCCTCCAAACTCACTTTACACAATTCTGAGAGGCAATGTCTGCTGACCCAGAAAATTGCGCAATACAGTCCCTGGGCCTGCATGACTTGCCAACTAAAATTGCACATTGCATAATCTTAGCACCCAATGGGTCATTTTGGATTGTCCATTACACAATTTTAGTAGTCAACCAACCTCCCGACAGTCCGGACTACCTTTTGCACAATTCTGGCAGTTAATCTCCTGACTTGCCAGTGAAAATCGCACAATCCTTTTCATTAGTCTCTCGGGTATTTTGCATGTCAGTCCATAGGTTTGATTTGGTTTTAACTGACAGATTGCTTGTCATGCATTTCACATGTCTCCAGGTATAGCAGGTGTTCATCTGTCTCTCAGCAGGTCAGGATCAATGGCCTCCAAGAGAGCAGGGTCAAAGGACACCGACGGAAGCGCAACTGGAGATGCGGTTGAGCGAGTGTCTATGAGTTTGCCGATTTACGAAGACACCAAGCTGATCATAGGAAAATACATCAAGCTGAAATGGTAGGAGACCAATGATGCATTCTTAGGAACATTTGTGGAAGATCTTGAAGACCGCAAGGTCTATGTGAACATTCAAAACTCTGACTTGTACCGGATTGCATGCAGGTATCCCTCGCTTCCATGCGCAGACACGATACATTGGATCATCTCACACATTGATTCTTAGAAAATGGTGTTAAGTAGTGTCAGCGAGACAAATATGCTACCTTCAGGGCACAGGACTATCAATAGATGTACCACTTGCCAAAGCCAGTGATCACCATGGAGACACCCTTCAGCATACCCAGTAGTAATGAAAACTCCAAGGATATATTGAAGAGCTGGGTGAAGGAGCCAACCATGATGAAACCCAACCAGATTTACAAGACGAAGATACTGCGGAATGCATATTAGTGCTTGGTCATTTTTTCATGTCACTTGTATGGTCAAGAGAGCATGGAGACCTTCCCGCAGAGTTGGGTGATTGCGTTGGACCAACTGGCTAGTGAAGATAAAGCATGCAACTGGTCCGACATGTTGGCTCATAGCTGAAGGAACATGTAACAGGAGCATGACAACAGACCAAAAGTTAGCATGCAAAAATCTACATGTCCGCATACATCCTGGATGCAATCTGTGCCCGTCAGCGGTTCCCGGGCTTGAAGTGGGCATGGACATCAGCGGAAACCTCTGTAAACAATTATTGCAAACTGTTTTTTGAATGCAGCTTTCACGGAGTCATCACACAGTTATCAGACCATTTTGTCACCTCAGTGTACAAGATGATATTTGAGTAGGATCCACCTTGCATGTCGAAGGCAGCAATGGAGGCACTGATCAACATAGCGGATTGGTATACCTCACCTTATACGTATGTACAACGTGAAGAAACCTTCACATGTTTTACTGAAGTTTTCCATGGACAAGCTCGTCATGCAAGAAGTGTCGTACCACATCTCGACAGGACTGTCAGATAGACTACATCGAAAGAAGAAGGCACCCTGGCCCACTCTTCCAATGCAGATTGTGTTGTACGAGATACAAAACCTCAAGCATGTGGATGCCAAGACAAAAGAGTTCAAAATATTTACTTTCAGCACCAGAAGCTTCAATTTGTACGCCCCGTATTTCTTTGTGAAGGATCACTGTGCGAGAGTGAAATTTCCTTAGATCCACAGGGCGTGTCATTGCGCTGAGGAAGACCCATGGAGATATTATCACATCTTCTCCAGGCCTGATGAACCGGTCAGCATAGCTATGGAATGGTTAGAAAAGCAGCGCGAAGCAACATCTAGGAGAGAACCAGCAGTAGCAGCAGTAGAGGGCAACATACCTGTGCGCGACAAAGGCAAGAGAAACATTGTCGATAACGCAGAGGAGAAACATAGATGCAAGTTTAGGGAAGACCCACTTGTGGAGAAATCTGCTTTGGAGATAGAGGTGAAGAGGTGACAACGCGACAAGAGGAACACACAAAGGTAGAGAGATAAACAAAGGATGGAGGAAACAATGAAGGAGTTGCAAGATTTGAAGGAGAAACTCTAGAAGGAACAGGAGTTGCGCAGACAGGAGAAGGAAGCTCAGAAAGGACAGACATAGCAGGGGGCGAAACATGCATAGGTTCATGAAACTATGCCCATATAGGTAGTAGACTCATCCAAGCACCTGTCACAAAGCAGATAGGGTGAGCAGTCACTGGAGCAGGACTTCGCTCAAGAGATTGAACGAGTACTTGAGTAGATGGATATGGAGCAACCAAAGTTAGATCAAGACATGAACCTCATGCCTTACCACCAAGAGCTTGAACCATTGACTTCACCAGATCTGTAAGCAGCGCAAGTCTTGAGTGACCAAGGAGATACTGAGATCCTTAGAGACATTCCAAAAGAAGAGATGCACAACCTATCATTCGACGTGTCACAACATAAAGTTGTGAAATCATGCAGAGTGTCTACTTCGTATGTCCACACATCTCCTGCACATTTTGAGGAACGAGTGATTGTATATGATGTGTGCAAGCATCCAACAATATTGGTCGATGCTACCAGAGCATATGCTGAAGCCAATAGATTGAGTTTTCACTTCTGGATAACAGAGAACGAGCGAATGGCTAATGAGTTATAGACGGCCAAGAAGGGAGGAGAATTGGTCACATCATCCGCCAGAGCAAAGTTGAATAAGGTGATACTAAATGAAGTATCATCCCTTGAGAGGGTCATGTGGATGTTCTATTCCATATTTGGTACCGTGCATAAGGCAGTTTTCCATCTCAATGGTTGGAAACAACACTATGCTAGGAGAGCACATATCTTGACAAACTTGCATACTGCTGTCGACCGCATGAAAACATGGACAATGAGATACAAGGGAGCCCCATTACACTTTCCCAAGATGATGAAGTCCATGGCAGTTGAGTTGAAGGCACGCATCTGGAGTCAGATCCGGAACTATGTGGAACTCTTGCAGCTCATCACTAGTCTTTAAGCTTCCCATGTAGAGGTGTTCAAAAGCATGGATGTTTTTGTACGCACACATGTGATCCCATCTATTGGGACACTCATTGAGGCAAAGACAAAGGGTCAAGTCTAACAGGATCTAGACTCGTACTTTGACGAGTTGATGCTAATAGCCACTAGTGCAAACTTGGCAATCAGTGCAGACACTATGCATCAGTATGTCAATGGTCCAACCTCACTCAAGACAATGATGCACATGTTATCAGATGAGCTGGATAAAGGAGCCAAATCAGTGTACCCAGATGCAACAGAGGCAAGATTTCGTTTCCGTACATGGACACCATTGCGGATTACCAAGCTTGGCATCAATTCGCCACTGTCAACCGTCTCAAGGATATCGAAGAGTTGGTCTTCCCGGAGTTATCCGAGTCATAGTGATGTCTTGCATGGCTTGCTCAAGCCTATTTTGTCTTACATGGGTACAAGTGCAGATTGTATGTAACATCTTGTAAAGTGGAAGTTCAAGTGTCGATAGTTGAACGTAACAGTCATAGAGTAGTTGAAGAGTCATGAGGGTAGGTGAAAAATCACAAAGGGGAATGTCAAGGGTCACCCCTTCCTTTTCTATTTATGGTACCTCATAACTCATTGTAAAGGATTTTGGTCCGCTAAGTTTCGAATAGGAGTATCTTAGAGAAAGCTCGGAGAATATTCTAATGAGCCTTGGCTTCTCCACAGTGCATAGCTAGTACATCTCTTTGGAGGAGCAGGTGGCAGTGACTGTAATGTTCCGTTATCGGGACTAGTGGTTGGTCATGGTTGTACTGTTTGATTGGAAATTTCACTTCTTAATATAATAGAGCCATCACGTTTCATGCATATGTTGTTATTGTATTTTAGTTAACTTGTTTACTCTAATGATATATGTATCTGTTTTCTTACGCATATATGTGTAGACTCTTTCTGTATATGTATGTATGAACCTTACTGAAATGTGTTATTGGTTTAACCATCACTTTGGATTGTTGGTTCACCTTCCTTCCAGATTGCGATGCATCATTTCTCATGTGTTCCCTTCCAAGCTGCGTGTTTACAAAGGTTTCCAAGGGGCACACTCATTCCACCTTTCGTGTGTTAGAACCATTCATGCACCTTCCTTGGCTTGCTGCGCATATCAAACCCTTTCTACCAATAGGGATACCGTAAAACCCACTGCTGGGACTCCTACACCAAACGATTTGAGGTCTAATTGGGACTTTGTTATGAAACCAGCTCAAGAAAAGATAGAAAAGATAGATCAACGCCTTAGAATTTAGCCTCTTCGAGGGGGCAACCTCCTTTACATTACATAAATGAACAATTCTTCAATGATACAAATGAAAAGACCTCCTTTCTATATATATGAGTCTAAGGGGTCATAACATAATCAGAGCCGACATAACAATAACAATGTAAGGGCACAATAATAACAATAGTGGCTTCTATGGGGCACATTAGTAACAATATGGGAACTACATGGGTACATCAATATAATAAGTGGGTTGTACTAATAACAATAAGGGGTTACAGTAGTATTATAGGGGCCTAACAGACTTCTTACTGGGGATATCCCCTGACATGTTGGAGGGTCCATCACCGTCAACATTTCTGGCGCTAGAAGGAGGGGCAGATGACAAGGTGTGTCCTCTCATTTTGTTTTGAATCTTCACACATCTATCATGGATACTGTCACACTCATCCCTCCGCAATGTTTTTCACATGCCAAACCTCTCGACATCACGAGGAAGTTTTCTGATCTCTTGTCTGAATTCACATATGATGGCGAAGGTGAAGAGGCCTGGACTGCATACTTACAAGACTTCTTTGCAATGCTTGATAATGCAGATGAATGCTCTGATGAAGAGGCCATCCTACTGCTTGCATACAAACTTAGTGAGTCCCCACAACAGTGGTGCTAGAGTCTGCCTCCTAACAGCGTTCACTTACTTGAGTAGTTATGTGATCTCATTGAATCTACTTTCCATCATTTTTATCTAGAACCTCTTGATCAAGAACTGTTACAACAACGAAAGACCACACAAGAATCACCTATGGATTTTTGGGACCACTGCTGTGCGTTGCAATTTCAAGCTCTGAAAAGTTAGATGAAATTCCACTATCTCATGGACAAATTTGAATATTGTCTTACGAAATCTGTCAATCCTAAGAATAAGTTTAAGCTCAAAATCCACTCAATATACTTCGGTGATGGCGCTGCACAATCATAGACAGACATGGTCGCTGTCACAAGTGACTATCCGTCGTCCCCTCATCAAATAGTTCCACCACTGTAGAGTGATGTGGGAGAACATGCAAACACATCCATTCAACTGTCACATCCTCCCAACATCACTTCTCTCAATTTTTGCACAGACTTGGTTGCGAAGCCCATGGATTGTCACATGCATATCTTACCTCAACTTCCGTCTTCGTGTTTTGCTGATCCTCCAGATTGGACTGTCTTTAGTACTTCCATTCCAGACTCTACATCTATTGTGAATGAGGATCAAGCTATCGACGAAGTTGGTGTTGCACAACCAACCTGCACTGTCATTCATGAGGAGTATGACGGGGATCCAGAGCATCAACCCTTAGAGACGGATGAATCCCTTCTGTCTGAGCCCCCTCCATTTTTCCCTGACATATTTGGTGATTCTATCATCCCTAATTTTGCATGTGTATCTCTTTTTACGAATGCACCCATTGTTGATAATTCATAGAACACACCAGATGTCAATCCATCATCCAACAACGAAGAGGACAAATCATTATTTGAAAATCCACTTGATTTTTCATCTACCTTTTTCGGAAACACAAAGGTTGAATTTTTCCGCTTCTCATCTACCCCTATGTTTGATTCATCGGATCATGAGGATGTCGATGAAATCATTGATTTTTCTGATCATACCTGTCATGATCTATTTACCCTCATATTCGATCACGATGATGATTCTATCATTGTTGATTTTTTGAAGCCACCTGTTTATGATGATCTATCCATCAACAAAGTCAAAACCCCGTAGACTGTTGAGGCACTTCAGCCCGAGCTAATGGTTATGTTAGGTCCTTGCTATCCTGAGGTTGGTTCCACTTATGATCAAGAAATTGTTGAAACACCCAAGGATCCTCATCACTCATTTGTATGCATTAAAGATCAATCTCACACACAGATTATGATTCCTCCACTTGAACTACGTGATCCCATCTCTCATGCATTGGAGGAATCTTACATAGAAAGCACACGTGCATGAAGCAAGTTGTATTTGTTTCTTTCATTTTCCTGGATGTCACAGTCAAGAGTATACATATGCTTAGCTTCTGCACGTAGTGTCGCACAACATCATGGTATGTCCACGGATTGCGTGTCATGCACTTGCACTCACTTATGTTTTGTGGACGCATTTAAGCTTGGAGTGTATCTGTCTTCATTGTTATATCTTTCATATTTTCTGGTTCACATAGCTGTGTTGTTCATGAACCATGCCTTCATCAACATGGGTCAACCAATGCACCGGTGGCTACATTGGAAGTATCACTTCATGTGAGTAGACCCATGCACCGTTAGCTTAGGAGTAGGAGTAGTGTTTTCCTTTGGTTTGTTTGCTTGCATGCATGTTTGCTTCTTAACTTTTCGTTTGCTTGCTCTCCTTCTTGTTTGCTTTCTCGCTTTGCTTATGCATTTACTTATGCTTTTTCTTTGTTTTGTTGTTTGTTTGCTTGTTTTCATCCGTAGGTTAGTTTTGCGTGAAACCATGCGCAAATCTTGAAACAAGCTGGGTAAAGTACAAGAGGACTTGTGCAGTTATCAATACTTGGGTTATTTTTCATCCTGCCTCTATATGAAGAACTTGTTGTCTTCAGTCCATGATACATCAATGGAAAATACATACTGTTCGAATTGAACCCTGGTGAAAACACAACGCTTGCGCGCTAACTAGTATCACCTACTCTAGTCGATTGTTTTTGGGTTAATCCCTGTCAACTCAATCAAGTAGAGTAATGTGAGGGGGAAAACCTTAACAAGCACATCATAGGTATATATAAACTAATTATATGAAGGAACAACCTCTTCTACCCTTAATAAGTTGGGATCCCTCTTCCGCCTTGAAATGAATAAGTGCATGCACAATTATGAAAATGAAAATGAAAATAAAGAAATGGAAATGAGAAAAAAATTCGAAAAAATGAAAAATGAATAAGGTGAAAGAAGATAAAGGCTTTTGAAGTAGAGAGGTGATGCAAGTAACTTCGCTGAGGTACTGACCAGGCTCGCTGGCAACGGAGCGATGCTTGTGTTCCTACGTGACTTTGACGGGGTACTGTCTAGGCCTGCTGGCAATAGAGAAACACTAGATATGAAACTAAAACTCTAATGACTGTAAAGCTTGTGTGCCAATATACCCCTAATCCCAATCGAAACAGCTGTGTTGGATTGGCTTGGAATGTGTGCTGACTGACTGAGAGCTTGACAGATGCTACATCTTACAATCAAGCAAGTGTGGAAACCAAGACGAAAAAAGAACTGAACAATACTTCCGTAGGTATTAGAATTTCTTTTCACGAACAAGGTCCATTCAGAGAGCTGGAGTTCTACTAGTGTGTCGCCAAGTGTTGTAGCGGCTAATACCAACCTCCAAAATTTTACCTTAGCCTCATTTTGGAGCCTCCCTTCTAACCATCCTTAGCAACATGTCTTGTACTATCAAGTACATAGGCTTCATTGGTTTTTTAGTAAATTGCCAGCCTGTGCATGTCAGTTTGCTTCCCTCCCCTCATAGGCTGCCATTTTGGACTTAATATAGTTACTGGTTGAGTAGCTCCCTCAGAAAATTGTGCAGTTATAGAGGGGGACCGACCTTCCTTCCAGAAATTGCGCAAATCTGCTGGTCTCAGAAATTGCGCAATGCAGTCAGACAAAATTCCTTGAGAAAATTGTGCAATCTAGCCTAGAATTGTAGCTTAGCCCAAAAATTGCGTAATTCTAGGAAACAGTCACCTTTTGACCCCAGAAATTGTGCAATCTCTCTGGGACAACGAGCCTAGCTCCTCCCAAAAATTGCACAAATCCCTCTCCCAGTTTTAAAGGCTATTGCATGTGCCTTCAGGTTGACCGGTTCCACCCGAGGTCCATCAAACTTGATTTGCATGCATGGGCTGCTTATTCTCGAAATAGAAAAAAGAAACATGAAAAAATCATCCCTATATTTTAGGTATATTTTTAGCAGCTAGAGGTTACATGCAAAGATCATTTTAGAAACTTTCCTCCAAGTGTCACTTTTACCTAGATTTGTGGCATGTGCATCATAAGCCTCAAACTTATTTATTCAACTCTTCAAAGGTCATTCTTCACATTAATCTTGGAGCTCTGACATCCCACAACAGATCTAGGAGTCTTCGGCACATCCAGCTTAGCTATTTCTGGGTAAGTCTGCTTTACTCGTCTTTTGCAGTATTTCTATCTCTTTTTGTGTTTTGGCTTGTGTGAGTGATGTCCGCTTTATTTCTGTGAACGCTTGCAGTCGTTTGCATGCATGTCAGTCTCTACAAGCACCGTTTCAGTTTTCATTTGCATCTCATTACTATCACATTCATGACACTATTTTGCATGGACGGTCACTAATTCAGTGACTCGTTTCACACGCATGCATGTTTTCCTGTTTTTTGAGTCTTGCATTCACTGTTTGCATGCATGACCATTCACTCTTTCCTACACTCAGTTTCGCTATGCATTTAGAACTTCACATGTTTTCAGTCGCTCATTGGCGGGTGTGGGCAACCTTGGCCTATAATCTTCCTTTCCCAGAAAACATTGCGCATTTTTGAGAGGGAAGGCTCTACCTTCCTCCCAAAAAATGCACAAATCACCTAGACAGTGTCCTCCAGACCTCCTTTGTGGGATTTTGAGAGGTAGCGTCTGCTAGCCCGGAAAATTGCACAATGCAGTCCCTGGGCCTGCATGACTTTCCAACTAAAATTGTGCATTACAAATCTCAGCACCCAACAAGTCAGTCTGGATTGCGCATTGCGTAATTCCAACAGTCAACCAGCCTCCTGACAGTTCAGACTACCTTTTGCGCAGTTCTGGTATTCGGTCTCTCGGCTTCCTAGTGAAAATTGTGCAATCCTTGCCATCTGTCTCCCGGGTATGTTGCAGGTAAGTCCTTAGGTTTTCTTTGGTTTTAACTGACATATTTCTTGCCATGCATTTTGCATGTCTCTAGGTGTTACAGGGAAAAGTGTCTACACAGAACTGCTTATCCCACTAAGGTGTGGTAGCTACCTTAGAAACAAACAAAGTAAAGCTACTTTCGTTTTTCCTTTATGAAATATAGATGAGAGAAGAACAAAAAAGACCAACCTCTGTCTTGCGCTAATCTCCTAGTTCGATTCCTCTCTCTCTTGATAGCCTTTCGCTACTTTCTCCCTTGTACGCCCAACTTCACAGGGTGCCTGTAGGATCACAGTAGCATGACACTATACAAGAACATGGATCTATAATCATAAACAATCTAGGATCAGATGTAAATTGACCATACAAATGCATAAAACATAAATGACACAAGAGTATGGAGGAAAACTTGAATAACTTTTATTGATAAACAAGAAAGAGCCAAGAGAGTTACAACCAGTTGTTCTGACCCAGCATCATACTGTCAGCAAGTAAGCCCTTCTTCACCTCATACAAAGCTTAGATCACCCAACACTTATGATGTTGTCTCAAGAAACCAACAACAATTCCTTACAAAATGCAAAATTCCAGCCTCCGGATCTCTGGGATGAGGGATCCATATATAGATATCTGTAAGGGAGATGAGTCAGCTTGTGATTTGATTAGTGTCTTCCCTCTGATAGTTCTTGCTTCCACTTGGAGATTGATGATCTCTTACTCATCCTTGGTCGAATTCAGAGAGGCAAGTGTCACAGGAGAAGTTTCTGGAAGATTCCATGCCTCTCCACCTCGCGGAATGACACTGCCATTTGTCACTTCTCACCCATCGCACCCCATAGAAGGGATTTTTGAAATGCAACACACCCACACAGTGTATTTAGGTGAGAAGCAACGCACTTTGCCTATGGAGTAGCTGAAATGATCCTGTTTTGACCAGTTTTGAGAAGTTTTTCATGGAGAACCTCTAGGAGAAGCTGTAATCAGTTGACATTGTTCCTTTAGGGGTTAGAACAACACTTTTAGGGACTTAGGAGCCCTTGGTTTATGGAAATTTCATGCTTGGGGTTGTAGTGCCCAAAAATGTCTATAACACTAGGTATAGCAGGTGTTCGTCCATCTCTCAGCAGTTCAGGATCAATGGACTCCAAGCGAGCAGGGTGAAAGGACACTGACGGAAGTGAAACTTGAGATGCAGTTGAACGAGTGTCTATGAGTTTGCCAATTTATGAAGACACCAAGTTGATCATAGAAAAAGACATCAATCTGAAATGGTAGGAGATTAATGATGCATTCTCAGGCACATTTGGGGAAGATCTTGAAGATTGCAAGGTCTATATGAAGATTCACAAGCCCGACTTGTATCAGATTGCATGCAGGTATCTCGCATTTCCATGTGCAAAAATGATACATAGGATCATCTCGTACACTGATCTCGAGACAATGGTGTTAAGTAGTGCCATCTGGACAAAGATTGCTATCTTCAGGGCACAGGACTATCAGTAGATCTACCACTTTCTGAAGCTAGTGATCACCATGGAGACACCCTTCAACATACCCAGAAACAATGCAAACTCCAAGGATATCTTGAAGAACTGGGTTAAGGAGCCAACCAAGTTTAGGATGACACCCAACCAGATTTACAAGACAAAGATACTGTGGAAGGCATATCAGTACTTGGTCATTTTTTCATTCCGCTTGTATGACCAAGAGAGCATAGAGACCTTCCCGCAGAGTTGGGTGATCGCGTTGGACCAACTGGCTAGTGAAGGAAAAGCATGCAACTGGTTCGACATGTTGGCTCACAGACTAAAGGAACAGGTAACAGGAGCTCGACAGCTGCCCAAAGGTTAGCAAGTAGAAATCTACATGTCCACATACATCCTGGATGAAATCTGTGCGCATCAGCAGTTCTTGGGCTTGAAGTGGGCATGGACATTAGTGGAGACCTCTATAAACACTTATTGCATATTTTTTTCCAAATTCATCTTTCGCAGAGTAATCACACAGTTTTTAGACCATTTTGTCATCTTAGTGTACCATATGATATTTGAGAAGGATCCACCTTGCATGTCGAAGGAAAGAATGGAGGCACTGATCGACATAGCGGATTTGTATGCCTCACCTTTTGGCACCTTCACATGTATGTATAGCATGGAGAAGCTTCCTCATGTTTTATCAAAATTCGCCATGGACAAACTCGTCATGCAAGAAGAGTCGTACCACACCTCGAAAGGACTGTTAGCTAGACTGCATTGGAAGAAGAAGGCACCTTGGCCCACTCTTCCGTTGTGGATTGGGTTGTACGAGATACAGAATATCAAGCATGCGGATGTCGAGACAGAAGAGTTCAAATATTTACTTTCGGCACCAGAAGCTTCAATCCGTATGACTCACATTGCTTTGTGAAGGATCATTGCACGAGAGTGAAATTTCCTTGGATCTGCGGGGCATGTCATTGGGATGAGGAAGACCGAGGGAGATATTGTCACAACTTCTCCAAGCCCAATGAACTAGTCGGCATAGCTGTGGAATGGTTAGAAAAGCAGTGCAAAGCAGTATCTAGGAGAGCACCAGCAGTAGAGGGCAACATACCTGTGCACAACAAAGGCAAGAGAAAGATTGTTGATAGTGCGGAGGTATAAAAAAGCTACAATTTTAGGGCATACCCACATGTGGAAAAAGCAGCTTTGGAGATAGAGGCGAAGAGGTGACAACACGACAAGAGGAATGTGTAAAGGGAGAGAGATAAACAAAGGATGGAGGAAAAATTGAAGGAGTTGCAAGAGTTGAAGGAGAAACTCCAGAAGGAATAGGAGTTGCGTAGACAAGAGAATGAAGTGCAATAAGGATAGACACAGTAGGGGGTGCAACATGCACAGGTTGATGAAACTGCACCCATACAGGTAGTAGAGTCATCTGAGCAGTTGGTACAAAGTGTAGGAATTTACAGGGTAAGTTCCTCAGATAGAACACCAAAGGACACCGATCACAAACAGATCATAGATCAATACATCAATATTATTGACGTGGTTAAAACCCTCAAAGAGGGAAACAGTCCACGGCCTGAACCTACGTGGCCACTTCAGGAAATTTATTAATAAAAGAAAGAAAATTTACATAGGCTTCTCTCATGAACGGTCACCTTACAAATGACCCTCCATGCTCTTTAAATAGAGATCATGGACCAATTGGGTGTTCAGCCATGGATCAAGTGTCGGTAATACCGAGGAGAGAATGAACCGTCAAATCACTTAATGTCTAGAACATATCGTGACCATTGGATTGTAAGTTACAAAAGTACATAGTAAAGAAATACACTTTACTTAACTCTACACTAGAGCAAGTTATACTTAACTATTTCCTATGTGTCGGAATATCCTAATATCCCCCCTTAAGAACAACTTGGGATAGGATTGAAGGATGTACAAATATGACACAATAGGATAAGGAAGGAGGCATTAGAGCCATCATCCCTTAGATTGGATGATTATCTGTGCAGCAATGATGTACATTTGATGCCTTTATTTCCCTAAATATATATCGTAGCCTGGATGGATGAAACTAGATCCGGGGTCTTCAATCTCGTTCGATCTTCACTCGAAGTACAAGTCGATCCATGTGAGAGATGTTCTGGAGTCGAACATGGAAAGACATCGCCTGATTACCAGCCAATGATGTAAGCTGTTAACAGGCGCGAGAGGAATCACCAATAATGATAATGACCCTCAAGGTACTGTAGTACAATTCACGTGGTGTGAATAAAGGACTTGGCGTCGAACACCACCCAAAATCTTTCGGTCGAAGGTCATTGATATAAACTTGTCGCCATAAGTGAGAAACTTGCCATTGAGGCATGCAAGCTTCAAAGTACTGAACGGTGTGTTCCTAGACCGACTTCTTGGATAATGAGCTGATGTCGACAAGAAGCGATCCGTCACAGGAGGGCCTTAATGAATCCCACATCAATGACATGGAACGGAGCAAATGATTTTAATGGAGGTGAAAACAATCTGATGACATAAGGTTCAGGGTGGCGGTCATGAAAGAATGGAGTATAAATGTATTGTAGTGGGTGAGACACAGGTGAATTCTCTGAATGACTTCTCTTGAACATATCGGCGACACTGACGTGATGGATTGGTAGCATTAACCCCAAATGTGGATGGTGTGATGGGACCATGGTGATGTGACCGGTGAATGAAACAACCCAACCCGACTTGGATGCGGAGTGAAAGTGTCATGTTCAATAGCGACTTGCTACCAACAAAGTTTCTTCAAGTTTTCTTCCCAATTTTCCCCAGTCATTACTGACCAGTACCTCTTTATTTTTGTCAAGCTTGAGGAGGATAACATATGCTTGTTCTATAATTTTCCCTTCGGGCAAATCCATCGCTATGTTTTAACGAGCCTAGCGATAGTGAAACTTGTTCTTGTCTGCTATGGACAAGTTTGTTGCTATTAAGTTTTAACGAGTTTAACGACAAAGATAACTCGGTCCTTTTCAAATTTAGAGCGTCTGAAAAGGAACGTAAAGGAAACTCCAAAATTCCTTTTTCTTCATCTAATCCCTTAAGTCCGAAAAAGTATAAAACAATACAGAAGGGATGAATTTTCGATACTTTTAACGAGCCAAACAAAACAAGCGCTCGATCTTTTTGTGTAATAATCCCTCAGGCCCAAAAAGATTAAAATCTAAAGGAGGGATAGCACTTCCGGTCCCTTTAACAAGCTGGAGAGGCCAATGGCTCGGAAATCTTTTCATATTTTACGAGTCAGTTGAAAAGAGCTTAAAGGAGACTCGTCTTTTGAGGAACGAGTGATAAAATTGGGTAGCAGCTGATTCCAGGTAAGGTTTGGAATTTTCCAATCACGGCAGTGTTACAAGGATGGCTAGTGAGATCACTCTTCGTAGCTGTTCCTCAAAAGGGGTAAACAATCAAATGGAGGTGAATGATCGGCCAATACAGAGTGGAGGTGATGATGAGAACACAACCAAGGCTTTAAAGGCTGAAATACTACATTCACGATGGTTATTTACTGGAAATCGGTTCATTTTTTTGATTGAGCTTAAACACTGGGGGAAACATTTTCTCATGACTTATGTTTATTTTTTAACAAGCTTGAACTATGTGCTAAAACTGCTCGATACAACGATCATTTCTTGACTTCCCCATAAATAGCTTTGTTCTTTCAAAGATTGTACTGCATTTTCAATTGCTTCATCAAACCAGTTAGAAATGAACAATACATGTGTTGGGTCCCTATAATACTAGTGATTACCCCATTACTATTGTAGTTATACCCCTTATTTATATTGTTGTGCCCCTATTACCCCCATATTGTTATTTCTGTGCCCCATATAATCCCTCTATTGTTATTTTTGTGGCTTTATATTATTATTGTTAGGTCGGCTGGATTATATTGTGACTCCTTAGACTCCTATATATAGAAAGGAGGTTTTGTCATTTGTATCATACAAGAATTGTTCATTTATGTAATGTAAAGGAGGTTGCCCCCTCGAAGAGGCTGAATTCTAAGGCGTTGATCTATCTTTTCTATCTTTTCTTGAGCTGGTTTCATAACATTTGGTATCAGAGCTTTGGATTCTAGGGTTTTGCTGCTCCAAACAGGTCATCGTGGAATTTTCGCTATAACTTTTTTTCTGTGACGTTTCAGAAGTCGCAAAAAAAATCCATTTGAGAAGAATTGGCGCTGAACCTTGGGTCCGAATTTCAGAGCTTTTCGCACGATATTTTCAGAGATATGATCCGAGGAAGTTGGCCTTTTTGCAGAATCCTGAATTACATTCAAAACAGGTGACCTGGGGAAAATCGTCATAACTCTCTCTCTGAGGATCGGATTGAAATTTCGTAAAAAGGTACAAAAAGAGGACGGACTGTAGTTTCTTGTGTGTGTGTTTCAGATTCAAAGGTTGAAACATTGACTCGTGGCACGTCGTACAAGTTCGCTATACTGAACCAGTCTAAAAGCAAGTCACTGTGGGAGATTTCACATAACTCTTCCTTGGAGAATCCAATTTGGCTCAGACTTGTGGCATTGGAAAGAGGACGCAGAAGGCTACTACAAGTAGAAATTTCAGAACTGGATGATCCGAAATTACAGAGATACATCAGATTCAATATCAGGCTTCTATAAAGTGAAAAAAGGTGTGTAGTTTTTTTTAAATTTTCGTGTAAGCTTGGTTTAACGGAATTCAAAGGGCATAGTAAAGCATTATTATCGGTAACTGATGCCTCGAGGAAAGAAAATGCAAACACCTAGTAAGGAACCTGAAAGCTCTAGCATGACTCATGAAGAAGAAGAAGAAATGCTACATGATATATCAAAATTACAAGAACAAGTGCAACAAATGTCATGCTCACAAAAGCTAACAGAAGCTAAGATAAGTGGCGTGGAATCTAAGATAAAGAGACATGGCAGATTTGAAGATAGATTTGAAGACAGATATGGAAGAATTGAAGAAGTTGCTACAAGAAAGGGTCACTAATGGTGAAAAGGTAGTAAAGGAAACTCATTATGAGAACAAAAGAAATGTTAATCATGATACCATAGATGCTAATGTTGGATCGAAGAATCACCATATTCCAAAAATCGATATGAGGAAGTTTGATAGCAAGGATCCCGCTACATGGATATTACAGATGGAGCAATTCTTCGATCTCAATAATGTGCAAAATGCACAAAAGGTACGTATGGCAACTGTATATTTGGAACCAAATCAGTTTGTATGGTATCAATGGCTTTGCTCTCGTAAACAATTTATCACTTGGGCAATTTTTACGGAAGAATTGATAGCACATTATGAAGATACAAAAAGCAACACTTTTTTTAGCCAATTGATAAGTCTCAAACAAAAGGGTTCAGTAATGGAGCACATTGAGGAGTTCCAAAAATTGAACATAAGGGTAAAAGATATTCCAGAGGAGCATAGGATTGATGTGTTCATAGGGTCTTTAATGGATAATATCCAACATGATGTTCGCCTTTGGGAACCGGATTCATTAGAGAAGGCATTCAGGTTAGCAAGAAAAATGGAAAGCAAAATTATGGCAACCAGGAAGCATACCACTCACAACTATAAAGACGGAAGTGTTGTTGCCCCTAGTCTTCCACAACCTATAAGGTTGACACCACAACAATTGGAAGAAAAAAGAGCAAAAGGGCTTTGTTACAGTTGTGATAGCAAATACACTAAAGGTCATAAGTGTGCTGAGAAGAAATTATTCTACATAGATTGTGAAGAGGAAGAAGAAAAGGAGCAAGAAAGGTCAAAAGAAGAAGATATACTCCAGGAACAAAGCCTAGATGAAGAACAAATAAATCCGACCATATCTTGTAATGCATTGGCGAGAATTACCACTCCTCAAACCATCAAGATAGAAGGACAAATCAAGAAGAAAAAGGTAATAGTGTTGATTGATTCAGGAAGCACCCACAATTTTATTCATTGTAGGGTAGCAAAAGAATTGAATTGCTTCCTATATCCAGCACCAGAGTGTCAAGTGATGATTGCAAATGGAGGAACAATAAATTTCTCTGGAAAGTTCCATAATATCAAGCTATCCATGGGAGAATATGTATTGACTAGCCCAATGCTTTCCATTCCAATGGGAGGTGCGGATGTTGTACTAGGAGTCCAATGGCTACAATCCTTGGGTACAATAGCTTTTAATTTTCAAGAACTTTTCATCAAATTTTCTTCGGAAGGAAAGGAAGTTGAATTAAGGGGTATTGCAGGGAAACAAGGAAAGATAATCAGCTCTCATGGTATGACAAAGCTTCTAAAAAAGGAGCAAAGAGGTGTAATTGCACAATTATGCTCGCTAGATGTTTCCACATTGGAATCATCTATTTCTCCAGATCTCCAAAAAGTCTTGGACAATCATTCCAAGGTATTTGAGACTCCCAAGGGTCTCCCACCTATGCGTGATCATGATCATGCTATTCATCTGATTCCAGGAAGTGTTCCTCCAAACATCAGGCCGTACAGATATCCCTATGTCCAAAAAAGTGAAATTGAACGTATGGTTGCAGAAATGCTAGAGGCTGGTATAATTCAACTGAGTCAAAGTTCTTTCTCAGCTCCAGTAGTATTGGTGCACAAGAAGGATGGATCATGGCGCATGTGTCCAGATTATAGGGAGCTCAACAAGCTCACTATTAAAGATAAGTTCCCCATTCCTGTTATTGATGAATTACTGGATGAATTGCATGGATCAATTTACTTCACCAAGTTGGATCTTCGTTCGGGATATCATCAATCAGAATGAAGATTGAAGACATTCCAAAAATGGCATTTAGAACTCATGAGGGTCATTATGAATTTTTGGTCATGCCTTTTGGCCTTACCAATGCACCTTCAACATTTCAAGGTTTGATGAATTCAATTTTCAAACCATTCCTTAGAAAATTTGTGTTAGTATTTTTTGATGATATACTAATCTACAGCAAGTCTTGGAAGGATCATGTTGAACATGTTGACAGGGTGCTACAACTATTGGAGGAGAAACAATTATATGCAAAAAGATCCAAATGTTTCTTTGGAGTCCAGGAGGTGGAATATTTGGGTCATATTGTATCTCATGAAGGAGTTAAGGTAGACCCTAGCAAAATTAAAGCCATTAAGGAATGGAAAATCCCCACATCCATAAAGCATCTGCGAGGATTTCTTGGGTTGACAGGGTATTATCGCAAGTTTGTTAAGAATTATGGGAGAATAGCAGCACCTCTAACAACATTATTGAAGAAAGATTCATTTTCATGGACTCTGGAAGCAACAAAGGCCTTTGAACATCTTAAAGAGGCAATGTGCCAAGCACCGGTCTTAGCTACACCGGACTTCACAAAAACCTTTATTGTGGAATGTGATGCTTCAGGAAATGGAATTGGTGCTGTTCTAATGCAAGATGAAAGACCCATTGCTTTTGAAAGTCGTCCAATCAAGGGAAAGTTTTTAAGCAAAGCTATTTATGAGAAGGAAATGTTGGCAATACTCCATGCACTTAAGAAATGGCGACCCTACCTAATGGGAAGACACTTCAAGGTAAAAACGGATCATGATAGCCTTAAATACTTTTTAGAACAAAGATTATCCTCTGAAGAGCAACAAAAGTGGGTCACAAAGATGTGGGGTTATGACTTTGAAATCATCTACAAAAAAGGGAAGCAAAATGTGGTGGCAGATGCACTCTCAAGAAAGGATGAGGATGTGGAAGCATTGTTGTGTGCCATTTCTATTATCCAACCAGATTGGATAAACGAAGCAAGGGAGGAATGGAAGAATGACGAAGAAGTGTGGGCACTTATTCGAAAGCTACAACAAGATTCCAGTACTTCTGATACATTTAGCTGGCAAAATGATTCGTTATGGTACAAAGATCGCTTATACCTCTGTAAGAATTCCCAGCTAAAACAAAAGATTCTTATGGAATTGCACACTTCTCCCTTAGGAGGGCACTCAGGATTTTTAAAAACTTACCACAGGGTTAAGAAGGAATTTTTTTGGGATGGCCTTAAATCAGATATTCAAAATTTTGTGGCGGAATGTTTGGTTTGCCAGCAAAATAAAGTTGAAACAATTAAGACACCGGGTCTATTACAACCTTTATCCATTCCAAGCCAACGTTGGGAGGAGGTTTCAATGGATTTTATCACAGGTTTACCCAAGTCTGAGGGAAAGAGTGTCATCATGGTGGTAGTTGACAGACTTACCAAGTATGCACACTTTTGTGCATTATCACATCCATTTAAAGCCAGTACAATTTCTACTGCATTTATGGAAACAGTTCAAAAGCTACATGGAAACCCAAAGATTATTGTAAGTGACAGAGATCCCATTTTCACTGGAAATTTTTGGACAGAATTATTTTCTTGTCTTGGTACTCAGTTAGCTCATAGCTCATCTTATCATCCTCAATCTGATGGGCAAACTAAGATAGTAAACAAATGTTTGGAAGGATATCTTCGTTGCTTTGTATATGATAAACAGACACAATGGGTCAAATGGTTGCCTCTGGCTGAATGGTGGTATAACACTTCCTTCCATACAGCAACAAAAATGACCCCATTTATGGCACTTTATGGGTATCAACCACCATCCATCACATCATATTTAAGAGAAAATTCTAAGGTTCAGGCAGTGGAACATCACATCGAACATCAACAACAAGTCCTCCAACTCTTAAAGGATAACCTAGTGTTGGCACAAAATAGAATGAAACAACAGGCAAATCAACATCGCAGTGAAAGAAGTTTTGATGTAGGTGATTGGGTATTCCTATGGCTACAACCATATAAGCAAATGTCCCTAAAGCAAGCTAAGAAGGATAATAAATTATCACCAAAGTATTATGGTCCGTACAAGGTGTTGCAAAAGATTGGTACTATGGCATACAAATTGGAGCTTCCTGCAGCTTCTCGATTGCACCCAGTCTTCCATGTTTCATGTTTAAAGAAGGTTATAGGTGACAAGCTCCCAATTCAAACAATATTGCCAGAACTTGATGAGGAAGGAAAAATTATATTGGAACCGGAAGCAGTCACAGAAACAAGAACTCGACAGCTACGAAATCGATCAATTTCAGAGTATCTTATCAAGTGGAAGAACTTATCCGCTGAAGATTCCACATGGGAGGATGAGAATTTTATGCAGAAGTATCCAGAACTACTCAAGCGTTGAGGACAACACTTTTGTGGCTTTATATTATTATTGTTAGGTCGGCTGGATTATATTGTGACTCCTTAGACTCCTATATATAGAAAGGAGGTTTTGTCATTTGTATCATCCAAGAATTGTTCATTTATGTAATATAAAGGAGGTTGCCCCCTCGAAGAGGCTGAATTCTAAGGCGTTGATCTATCTTTTCTATCTTTTCTTGAGCTGGTTTCATAACAACATGTTTGAAAAATGAGTTAGAACACTAATATTTTACTCGAATTACTCAAAAAGTAATGTAAAAGTGCTTTTACCTCTCATTTTACCATTTCATTTGAAATTTGGTTTGTTGGAGCTTTGGAGGTGCTTTTCCCCCTTGATTTTCATCAGCTGATTCCGGGAGATTCTGTGAACGATTCTCGGCACCGTCTGGACCAGGTAGGTGCTAAACTTGAGCTCTTTCATTTATTGCTTTCCATTTTGCATTCTGAGCTTGATTCCTGGTTTTTCTGAGCCTCTGGGGTTTGAAAAACTCGCCCTGGCTTCAGCGCACCCCTTGTGTATCCAAAGGTGCATTGGATGTTGGCCTGTCTACTGGCCATCTGACATGCAATGCACCCAGAGCACTACTGTAGGTGCGATGGGCGCAAGGAAGGAAATTTATGCATAGTTTTTGATGGAAATTTTGCCTGTTTCTCACCAAAATCAGGATCTAACTCTTCTCTTGTTTGTTTTTCAGAGTTTTTTGGAGGAAGATGAATATTACATGGCGAGAAAGTGAGGATGAAGAAGAGGACATGCTTGCTTTACATGATCCGGTTACAATAAATGCACTGCGGAACTGTGGCTTGCTGAAGTTTTTCCGCATTTCTAGCATGAGACAACAAATCAACTTGCTGCAGTATTTGCTCGATGCTTGGGATCATACCAGCCAGGTGTTCCAGATTAGGGGCAAAATCCATCCCCTTGACTGTAGTGGACATTTATTTCTTGACCTGCTTGTCGAGGCGGGGTGCCCCCATCTCTTTATCAGGTTCGGCCCGAGGAGGTGAATCTATGAGAGATTATGTTCGCTGGTATTGTAGAGAGGGATCTCAGCCGAGTAAAGACGGCAAGATCATCATCCGTGATGTCACTGACAAGTCCCTCAGGACTATTCTGTTCACTTTTGGTAGGATGGCTGGAGGTGCGGCTCTTCATGTAGCCAACCAATCTCATATGCAGTATGCCTTGGAATGTCGCCAACCGAAGGTGTTCAACTGGTGCGACGCAGTACTTCTTGTGATGAAAGAACATTTGACCAAGGTGAAGAGTGGGAGGTTGAAGAACTTTGGGTATGGTTCTATCTTGACCGCCTTTTCCTTGGAAAAGATACCACTGATGCAGCCACAATATATTGCACTCGATTTACCTTCACCGACTGAACCACGTATGCAGAGATGGGTCGACCATATGTCTAGGCATGCTGGTCAGTCTCAGATTTCCTTTTCTGATACCTTCTTTGGGTGGTTTGATCATCAGGAGATGGTTTATTCCGAGTATCCATATGCTGGTATGGACTTTCGGGGTGACCCAGATTTAGGACTGCTGGCTGGCGAACAGTGGGGCGCCATTGGTAAATTCTTTGACCATATTCCTGTTTATCGTTTTTCTTTTATAATGTCCTTGTGCTTTATTCTGTCAAGACTTAATCAAACTCATATGTTCATGCAGATGTCGGTCCCGTTCGGCCAGTAGTACGCCTGAGAGTGCCAGCTACCGCCCCAGTAGGAGAGGCTGTTGGAAGGGCTATCCTTCGCGACCTCGATGTGGCCGAGACTCTCACAACATTACAGGAACAGGTTGAGGGCCTCACTCTTGGTATCCCAGATGTGAGGACTGACGAGCTGCCCTTGAGGTTGCAGCGACATACTACTGGTGTGCCAAGACGATGGACTCGCCTCTTACGCATGATTGCACAGGCTGTGACTTTCTATCACGAGCATCATTAGACTAGGGTGCCCCCTAGCGTTTTGAGTTTTGGGTCATTTGACCAATTTTGTCTTGGTTACAGAACATTATGTGTAAACCATAAACAGTTATATATATATTTTTGATTTTCGAAGTTTTATTTTGGTTAAGTTACATGATCCAAATGCAAATATTAATGGTATGCTTCTTTTTATAAATGTTGCAAATGTCTATCTAACACATAATTTGCCAATGAGTCAGTTAATGTGTTTAAGGTTCTGGAAATATGTTGATATTGAATAAAATCAAATTGCCTTTCCAAAATCTTAACCCTTAGGAACATGCGATAAATAGCTGGATTTCGGACAGAGAAGATATCAGTGAGTTGTAGTATGATGAGTTGTGAGTCTAGCCTGACAATCAGTTGGCGTATATCATGTGTGATGGCATCAGAGAGAAGTTCTATCAAAGTGCTATATTCAGCGATGTTATTCGTTGATCGACCGATACATACCCCTCTGAAACTTACTAACTTGCCGCTTGAATAAAAAATGGCCCAGGCTGCAGAAGATAGGTTCCGTGAACTACGACTCGCTCCGTCGGCATATCCAACACATGACTCCACTAGGTTTGACATCTGCAATAAATGTAAAAAGTGGATTACTTGACTAAAACACTTTAGCAAAAACAAAAACATAACAAAAGCATATAGGTTACTATACTGGATTACGCATAGTAACGCTTGAGGTACAACCCGTTACGAGGTTGTGCCAGTGGAATCCCGTCATAATCCATTAACTCGTAGGCTCCTTTTGCTAACACTCGCTTAACAATATAGGGGCCCATCCATAAAGACTTGAATTTTCCTGCCCCCAATTTATCAGATTCTTGGTCATAAAGCAAGACCAAGTCACCTTCTGAGAAGACATGGGGTTTGACATTCTTGTCGAACTGCACCTTGACTCGTTTCTTATGGGCTTCATTAGCCAAAGTGGCATCATGACAGGTTTCATCCAATTGGATTAGTTCCAAGAAACGAGCCTCCTCTTCTGAAGTCCCGGGGAGAAGGTCAATTGCGAGTTTGAGGGATGAGATTTCACACTGGATTGGTAAGACTGCTTCCAGGCCGTATACCAGTTGGAAAGCTGTAAACCCGGTTGCATTCCTTACCGATGTTCGGTAAGCCCACAAGGCTAAGTACAGGATTAGGTGCCAACTTCTTTTGTGAACTCCAATCATCCTTTGCAGCATGCGTTTCAGGACCTTGTTGATTGCTTCAACTTTTCCATTGGCTTGCGGGTAATATGGAGTAGAGCTGTCGTGAGACAGCCCTAGTTTGGCAGCTAATTCGACCATCATGTGATTGTGAAAATGTGATCCATGATCTGTGACTATAGCTTGTGGGACGCTGAATCTGGCGACTACATGATTGAAAAAGAAGAGGGTAGCTGTTTCACCAGTATTATCTAATGTAGGAATCGCCTCGTCCCATTTGGTAAAATAGTCAACTGCGACTATGATATACCCATGCCCCCTAGTCGAGGTGGGGTTACATGTCATGAAATCGATGCCCCATTTGGTGAATGGCCCGACAGCGACTATTGGCTGCAGTGGTGCGGGTGGTCTTCTGGTTTTCCTATAAAAAATTTGACAAGCATGGAAACTTCTGACTGCGGTTATGCAATCTTTGAACATTTTTGGCCAGAAGTATCCTGCTCGTAAAATTTTTTGCGCTGTAGTATAACCGGATTGATGCCTCCCACACACTCCTGAATGGCAATCATTCAGGACTTTTTCGGCCTCCTCATGGGTGAGGCACCTTCTCAAAACTGTATTGATACCACGACGGTAAAGTGTATCACCGACGATCATGTAGTCTTTTGCTTGGAATCGAATACGTTTTTGTTCGGAGCGAGAGGTATTTGGCCTATATTTTTGGGTTTGGAGATAAATGATTATATCTCCATACCACAGATTGCTTGAAGATATCAGAAACAAATTTTCGTCCACGATCGTTTCTTTGGATGTTTCATCATTGGACGACGATGGGAGATCGCATAATAATTCTGCGAATAACAGAGCTTTCTTTGACTTGGATTTTACAAATTCCAGATCAAACTCTTGTAAGATTGCTATCCATTTTGAATATTTGCCCCCCAGTGACTGTCACGACAATATATAAGTCATGGGGTTGCAATCTGACATAATGGTAATTTTTCAAAAGAGGATATAGTGTCGAAATCTCTGTATCGCTTGAACAGCTGCGAGCGCTAGCTTTTCAACATAAGAATATTTGTTTTCTATATCATTTAAGTTCTTACTTAAATAATATATAGGATGTTCAATTCCGTTGCCTTCTTGAACTAAAACCATTGCGATGGTTGTATCTGCTGCAGCCAGATACAGGTTAAAGTCTTTTTGATAATCAGAAGCGTACATTAATGATGCTTTCATTAGTGATTCTTTTAAAGCATCAAAGGAAGCTTGCGCAACCTGATCCCAGACAAAGGGTACTTCCTTTTTCAAAAGAAGCGTATAACCTTTAGCAAGTTCAGCGTAATTTGGAATGAACCTCCTCAGAAAGTTTGCTTTCCCTTGGAGTTTCTGAATTTGAAGCAAATGCGAAGGTGGAGGCAAATTTATGATTGCCTGAACCTTACATAGGTCGAGAATAATCCCGTATTTCAAGACTACAAAGCCAAGTAAATGACTAGAATTGACACAAAATACACATTTGTGTGGATTGAGTCGTATCTTGTAGTGTCGGCAACATAGAAATATCGCTCTTAAATGCTGCGGATGATCAGCCCGCTTTCATGAATGAGCTGGAAGGTCGTCGAGGTATGGTTGAACGATGTTTTTGATGTCGTGGAAGGCATAATTCATTGCCCTCTGAAATGTCGCCCTTGCATTCTTTAAACCAAAGGGTAATTTTCGATATGCAAATGTGCCCCACGGACAAATAAATGCAGTCTTTGACTGGTTCTGTGGGTGGATATTTATTTGATTATACCCGGAGAATCCATCCATAAATGAAAAGCTTTCACATCTGGAACATTCATCAATTATCTGGTTGATGAAGGGTGTAGGGTAGTTTTCTTTTGGATAAGCTTGATTTACATCCCTATAATCGACGCACACTCTAATTTTTCCTTGTTTTTTCATAACAGGGACAATATTCGATACCCAATCGGTTAGAGGAATCGGGTAAATGAAACCAGCATGGAGAAGTTTTTTGCCGTAGCCTTTGTCGTATTGGTTTGACATCTGGATACATCTTGATTTCGTGTTCAACGATACTCTAGTCAATGCCTGGAATTTCATTATATGACCAAGCAAAGACATCTCTGAATTCGCGAAAAAGAGCGTTATATATTTCCAGTTCTGAAGGAAAACAACATTTTCCAACATAAATATTCTCTACAACATCTGTTTTGGTCGAGATATTTATGGCGACAGTATCTTCAATGTTGGACAAGTTTCGCTCGGAATCCATCGTGTTTACAGTATTTGATAGAAAATCAAGAACTGAAGGATGATAAAGGTCATCAGGAGTATTTTCTTCACAATTTGGAAGAAGGGAACGATGGTGGTAATCATCCCATGGTGCCCCTTCAATTACCATTGATTGAACAATTCCTTCGTCGGTGACATGCACTCTTGACCAAGGATCTGAAGGGGTGCCATATTCCTTAGACCTATCTATCCAAACGCTTGATGAGCGTTGATTTGGGTTTGCCTCCCATGCTAGGAACATTGATTGCTACAATATTTCTGTTGGGCTTGGAGGCAAAACCTGCACATGATCCATGTCGATATCGTTTTCTGAGATCTTTTTTTGAAGATATCATATTGCAGGTTCCTACCAACGCTATTTCCGCCAAATTGATTGGAGGTGGAAGGGTGAAAGTTCCCATTAATATAGGATCTTTTAGTAGGCCTACTCCGATATTTTGAAGCAAATGGGGGCTTCCATGGATCATTGGAATGCTTCCCGTAACTTGAGAACCATTGGGGAATAAGTTTTGTTGATCGACGATTGTAATCCCTCCTTGAAAAGGAAATGCAATCTTCCTAAAATATGTCAATACAACAAAAGCCATAGCATATATCCATGGTCTTCCTAGTAGGATGTTGTAATCGAGATTTCCGTCGATTACCTCAACATCTATTTCTACTATTTTCCCTCCTAGTTCAACCTTCAAGTTACTTAGAATACCATATGGGGTATATGTTCGTCCGTCAAATGCTTTTAATGTCATCGAAGATCGCGACAAGGTTGGAGATCCTAAAGTTTTCCAGCAACTCATCGACATAATACATGTAGATGCCCCCTCATCAATAATTGTTCGATGAACAATTTTGTTGAGGGATTTCACTTGAACGAGGAAAGCTAGTTGAGCTGGTAACTGAGGATCGTATCCTTTATGATCGAAGGATACAAGATTGGAATCCTTTGGGTCTATCCCACCAATGGCTGATAATAAAGCTTGCTTTTGGGATGGGCAATTTTGTAGTACCTCAAGAGTCGACATAGCGGATGGCGATTGGGCAAAATCTTCCACTATATTATAATGCTGTGCTGTTCTAGCACGAGGATTAAATGTCGACTTGTGTACTACTCCCTTTGGCGGTTTTATTGTCAGTTCAGGAATGATGGGCGGCACAACTTCTGTTGAAGTTTTTGTCGAACTACTAGGTTGATCTTTATCCTTGTTGTTCGACAGCTGTGGATTCCCATAATCTTTGTTCCTTGTCGATATCAAAGCATCATTTTGCTGTTTTGAAACCGACAACATTAGCACTTGAGATGGGGAAGCATTTCCACTGTCAACCAGATTTGTTCCTGGATTCGGAAACGGATCAGTTAATACTGCTGAGGTCTTTGTATTCTTGAAGAATTTTTTAAGCTCAGCTTTATACGGACAATCTGATGTCCAATGATCCTCATCGCATATAAAGCATGGATGATTTGGTTTCTTATTTCTAGAAGGGTTCGCAGAAGATTTTTCAGGTGATGATTCTTCATGTTTCTTCTTCTTCCCTTTTCCTTTCTTCTTGCCCCCTAGTTGCTTGGTTTCTTTGCGTTTATCTGTCGATACGACATTTACTTCCGAGGCAAGAAGTTCCTCTTTTGCATTTTGACCGGAAATCTTACGGGCCTTTTTAGATGTAGCCTTTGTCGATTTTGTGTCTATTGCACCAATCACGCCATCGCCGGCATGAGAGTCATTGCTTGATTTAGGAGGAGGAGGGACTGAGAATTCCGGTCTAGGAGCGTCAGGTATTTTATTGTAGAGCGTGCCGGACTGAGTGTAAATCAAGTCCAAATATTGCGCACGAGCGATAACTTGCTCTTCAGTGACAACTCCCCCTTTTTCCACATCTTCCGTGATGGAAGGCAATAATGATTTAATAAACCATTCAACTAAAAGCTGATCAGGAACATACGTTTTCACCATTCTACGACGACGTCGCCACTCATGTATATGATCAGATATGTGAGTGGCTGTTGTTTGTTTGAAATTGGTAAGAAGTTCCATTCCCGTTTCGTACCTTATCGGTAACTGAAAATGGGTTAAAAGGTTGTGGCTAGGGTACTGAAGTTGTCGAATGAAGCTCTAAGGAATTCAATATACCATTTTGCTGCTGGACCAGTTAACGTCCTCTGAAAAAGGCGAAGCCTAATCGAATCATCGTTTAGGGTGTTTGATGAACACCACAGATGAAAGGTCATCACATGATTCGACGGATCTTCACCCGGATTTCCATTAAATTCAGGAATATTTGATGGAAGTTTATGTGGAGTTGCTGGCCACCAAGGGGCGTAAGTGATTGGATCGTTTGTTAACCAATTTAAATCAGGTAACTCTAAAGTTGCCATGAAGGGTAACTGTTGATTCAGGTTAGGTGAAGCATACCCAGGATAAGATGGGATTGCCTGAGCAGTTGGTCTTTGCATACCAGCATAATGCATTTGATGCTGGTAACTCTGGTAAGGTTGGTGGGCATGGCCATTGTAGAATGGTTGACCGTTTTGAATATACGGTTGCCCGCTATTCGCAAAGATTTGTTGCTCAGAACCTTGGTGTACTTGTTGGAACTACGGTTGTTGGTATTTCACTAGCCATGGTTGTGAAGCCATGTGCTGTTACCCGATACTAACTGTTTGACCAAGATGAGGGGTAATTGTACTCGTTTGAACCTGTGTCATTCCACCAGTCGGCGATTGTGGTTGAGTTGCAGGGTCAAGGGGCTGTTGCATTACAACCTGAGAAACCTAACGTTGGCATACAACAGGTAGCGCTTGAACTTGCGACACCGTCACAATAGTTGGCATAGTTGGTATACTTGACATAGGTAAGCATTGTTTCATCGAATATATAACTCTTGGTTGTTGAGGTAGTATTGGCACCCAACCGCTTGACGTAATTCCAACATAACCCGAATTTTGTTGTGAACTCCCATATGGCTGTCCTCCTGGAGGGGAAAATGAAAGGGTATACCGCCCCCCATACGGTGGTAATACTGTACTTAAGGGAATGGTTTGCCCTTGAGGGTCGAACTGCCCAAATTGACCTCCAAATGGATCAATTTTTTGAGACTCAACATAAGAGTTTTCGGATATTATTCCGGATGAACAAACAGGAACAGACCATACCATCGAAATAGCCCCTGAGTGGGCTATTTCTAGCGATTGAGAACTAGTTGGGACAGATGGTATACCGGCGAACATTGTTGGAGTGATAGTAGGAAGTTCTACCGTCGCTGTGTCAGACGACACAGTCCTAGATGTTGATGGTTGCTCAGACATTTCTAGTCTATCTAAAAGATTACCTAGCGATTCTACAGGAGCTTCCGCCGGCGGTAGAATAATTTCTAATGAAGAAGGATACAGAGTGATCCCGACTCCAAATTGCGATGGAGTACTAGCTGGAGGATCTTCCACAATCTCTTCTATAGCAATCAGACCAGGTGGAAGGGGTAGACCGTCAGGTCCATAGAATATTTTTGGTGCCGAAGAAGGTATGGAAACTGCAGCTACAGATGTTTGGGGAGCAACACTCTCCGAACCAGTTGTAGATGGAACTGGTTCAGTGATACAAGTGTTTACCCTCAGACTAGGATCAATACTACTGTCCTTCTGTGGCTGCTGAACTTCTTCTGTAAAGGCAGGGATACCAAAAATGTTTGGAGTAACCGGAGTCTCTGATGTTGTTGGAACACTTGTTCTAACTTTACCAGGAGATTTGGAACCGGTTAAACGAGTTCGCTTTGTCCATAATAGCTTCGATTCCGGAGACAAAGACAGTTGACTCCTAAGCCTCCGCGAACGACGAGGTTTCAATTGACTTTCTTCCACGATTGCGGATTACTCGATCAACTAAAAATCAAGGGGAAGTATGTTTTTGAATTAGATGAATTTTAGATGCTTTGACACAACTTGTTTTTTCAATTTTTAAGAGTCGAGAAAAAACAAAAGATGACTCTAGTCACCTTCGATTTTTAATGAGCCTGAAGTGACAAGTGCTCAGATGGACCTTTTCCGTTAAGGAGTCTGAAAAGGAATGAAAGGGACTACTCTGGAAATCTAGGTAGAGGGATTACCAAACCAATCGCAAAACTGCAGAATACTTTTTACGGTACGGCAGTCAATCTTCCCGAATGCTGTGTTCAGTGCATTGCGATCGATAGGGTGGCAGACACAGCTTCCTATGGATAAAGGATTAAGCCTATTGTGGTCTCCCAAAATATACTCGACGGTACGTGGGAGCACAAGTTCGTAATGGCACTTATCGCCTCAAAGTGGATGAATCACCCAACCATCAGTGAGAACAACAGTTACCAGGCTTTACGACGCCGGAATACGTCTCTAGCCTAGACTTCTAGATGTTGTGCGTTAGGTTCCAAAGCGTTGTTAGATTCATTTAATTTATTTTATAGTTGATCTTGCTTACAAAATTTTCCTTTTCAGGTTCATCGCGAGATGTAGATGTATAATTCCTAAAATGCAATCTAAGATGATAAACAATCTTTTATCTTCTTTGTGCAATGAAAATCCTAGCTACTAAGGAAAGAGAGACAGTATTCTTTCACAAAGAGCAAAGAGCACACTCTAAATGCACTGTCCTAAATCAAACCAATCAAACAGTCTAAATGCAAATGCACATGCATGTATTTGTTTTTGGCTTTCTTAGTATGTGAATGGTAAAAAGAAAGCTAATTCACAAATATGAATTACTTTTCAAGCGACAATTATTAACAAGTTTCATTTTAAAATAAAAAATGGAGACAATCACAACATTTTACGATTTGGAAATGAATACTTGCTTTTGACACTAGAAAAACTACAAATTCGGACCAAATACAATAGTAACAGGATAATCAACTATCAATAGAACCAAACTCTTTCCTATGACTGAAAACGAAACTTGCGATACTTTCAAATCAAAGGATGACAGTACGATTACGTTACCTTTTGCAAAGGAGAACTGAAAATGACTCAACAAATACACAAAAACATTTACAGTTCTTTTGCACAAAGGATGCAGAATAACAGCAAGGAAAAGGGGTTTCAAACATAGATCTACTAATTACAGGCAGCAAAATTCATGAATAGAACTGAAAAGAATGAATCACAGAAACCAAAACTGAACAATGCCTAGTTTGATCAGCGCACCTGTAACACAGGGAATTTGAAATGCAGCGCACCTACTACACTCGGGAAGTGCGCTGAATTTCAGATTCACAGAACAGTACCTGTGCTGGGCCAGAGACGAGACTTTGCTTGGGTTCTGAGTCACAGTTTGTAGTTTAGTTCATCGGTTTTGGCCGAGAAAATGGTAATCAGTAAAGCAACAACCAGGGGTAGATCTAAGGAGGTTACTAGAGCTACCACAAGGGGTAATCAGAGAGTTTGTGAATCAGTTGTTTAAGTCATAAACAAATCTCAGAGATTGACTGAAGCGACATTTATCTACTTTGCATTCGCATAGCGAATGCAGTTTGAAAGCTACCTGGCTCAACTTCAGGCTCCGTCTGTAAGTTTATAAAATAAACAACAAGGAAGATAAACAAACAAACTAATTCGTCCCCAGTGGAGTCGCCATTTTGTTACAGGGGAAAGTGTCTACACAAAACTGCTTATCCCACTAAGGTGTGGTAGCTACCTTAGAAACAAACAAAGTAAAGCTACTTTCATTTTTCCTTTATGAAATATAGATGAGAGAAGAACAAAAAAGACCAACCTATGTCTTGTGCTAATCTCCTAGTTCGATTCCTCTCTCTCTTGATAGCCTTTCGCTACTTGCTCCCTTGTACACCCAGCTTCACATAGTGCCTGTAGGATCACGGTAGCATGACACTATATAAGAAAATGGATCTATAATCATAAAAAATCTAGGATCAGATGTAAATTGACCATACAAATTCATAAAACATAAATGACGCAAGAGTATGGAGGAAAACTTGAATAGCTTTTATTGATAAACAAGAAAGAGCCACGGGAGTTACAACCAGTTGTTCTGACCCAGCATCATCCTCTCAACAAGTAAGCCCTTCTTCACCTCATACAAAGCTTTGATCACCCAACACTTATGATGTTGTCTCAAGAAACCAACAACAATTCCTTACAATATGCAAAATTCCAGCCTCCGGATCTCTGGGATGAGGGATCCATATATAGATATCTGTAAGGGAGATGATTCAGCTTGTGATTTGATTAGTGTCTTCCCTTTGATAGTTCTTGCTTCCACTTGGATATTGATGATCTCTTACTCATCCTTGGTCAAATTCAGAGAGGCAAGTGTCACAGGAGAAGTTTCTGGAAGATTCCATGCCTCTCCACCTCGCGGAATGACACTGCCATTTGTCACTTCTCGCCCATCGCACCCCATAGAAGGGATTTTTGAAATGCAATGCACCCACACAATGTATTTAGGTGAGATGCAACACAATTTGCCTATGGAGCAGCTGAAATGATCCTGTTTTGACCAGTTTTTCAGGGAGAACTTCTGGGAGAAGCTGTAATCAGTTGACCTTGTTCCTTTAGGGGTTAGAAAAACACTTTTAGGGACTTAGGAGCCCTTGGTTTATGGAAATTTCATGCTTGGGGTTGTAGTGCCCAAAAATGTCTATAACACTAGGTATAACAAGTGTTTGTCCATCTCTCAGCAGTTCAGGATCAATGGACTCCAAGCGAGCAGGGTGAAAGGACACTGACGGAAGTGAAACTCGAGATGCAGTTGAACGAGTGTCTATGAGTTTGCCAATTTATGAAGACACCAAGTTGATCATAGAAAAAGACATCAATCTGAAATGGTAGGAGATTAATGATGCATTCTCAGGAACATTTGGGGAAGATCTTGAAGACTGCAAGGTCTATATGAAGATTCACAAGCCCGACTTGTATCAGATTGCATGCAGGTATCTCGCATTTCCATGTGCAAAAATGATACATTGGATCATCTCGTACACTGATCTCGAGACAATGGTGTTAAGTAGTGCCATCAGGACAAAGATTTCTACCTTCAGGGCACAGGACTATCAGTAGATGTACCACTTGCCGTAGCTACTGATCACCATGGAGACACCATTCAACATACCCAGAAACAATGCAAACTCCAAGGATATCTTGAAGAACTGGGTTAAGGAGCCAACCAAGTTTAGAATGACACCCAACCAGATTTACAAGACAAAGATACTATGGAAGGCATATCATTACTTGGTCATTTTTTCATTCCGCTTGTATGACCAAGAGAGCATAGAGACCTTCCCGCAGAGTTGGGTGATCGCGTTGGACCAACTGGCTAGTGAAGGAAAAGCATGCAACTGGTTCGACATGTTGTCTCACAGACTAAAGGAACAGGTAACAAGAGCTCGACAGCCGCCCAAAGGTTAGCAAGCAGAAATCTACATGTCCACATACATCCTGGATGAAATCTGTGCCCATCAGCAGTTCTTGGGCTTGAAGTGGGCATGGACATTAGTGGAGACCTCTGTAAACACTTATTGCATATTGTTTTCCAAATTCATCTTTCGCAGAGTAATCACACAATTTTTAGACCATTTTGTCATCTTGGTGTACCATATGATATTTGAGAAGGATCCACCTTGCATGTCGAAGGAAACAATGGAGGCACTGATCAACATAGCGGATTTGTATGCCTCACCTTTTGGCACCTTCATATGTATGTATAGCATGGAGAAGCATCCTCATGTTTTATCGAAATTTGCCATGGACAAACTCGTCATGCAAGAAGAGTCGTACCACACCTCGGCAGGATTGTCAGCTAGACTGCATCGGAAGAAGAAGGCACCTTGGCCCATTCTTCCATTGTGGATTGGGTTGTACGAGATACAGAATATCAAGCATGCGGATGTCGAGACAGAAGAGTTCAAATATTTACTTTCGGCACTAGAAGCTTCAATCCGTATGACTCATATTGCTTTGTGAAGGATCATTGCACGAGAGTGCAATTTCCTTGGATCTGCGGGGCATGTCATTGGGATGAGGAAGACTGAGGGAGATATTGTCACAACTTCTCCAAGCCCAATGAACTAGTCAGCATAGCTGTGGAATGGTTAGAAAAGCAGTGCAAAGCAGCATCTAGGAGAGCACCAGCAGTAGAGGGCAACATACCTGTGCACGACAAAGGCAAGAGAAAGATTGTTGATAGTGCAGAGGTATAACAAAGCTACAATTTTAGGGCATACCCACTTGTGGAAAAATCAGCTTTGGAGATAGAGGCGAAGAGGTGACAACACGACAAGAGGAATGCGCAAAGGGAGAGAGATAAACAAAGGATGGAGGAAAAATTGAAGGAGTTGCAAGAGTTGAAGGAGAAACTCCAGAAGGAATAGGAGTTGCATAGACAAGAGAAGGAAGTGCAATAAGGATAGACACAGCAGGGGGTGCAACATGCACAGGTTGATGAAACTACACCCATACAGGTAGTAGACTCATCCGAGTAGTTGGTACAAAGTGTAGGAATTTACAGGGTAAGTTCCTTAGATAGATCAATACATCAATATTATTGACGTGGTTAAAACCCTCAAAGAGGGAAACAATCGACGGCCTAAACCTACGTGGCCACTTCAGGAAATTTATTAATAAAAGAAAGAAAATTTACATAGGCTTCTCTCATGAATGGTCACGTTACAAATGACCCTCCATGCTCTTTAAATAGATATCATGGACCAATTGGGTGTTCAGCCATGGATCAAGTGTCGGTAATACCGAGGAGAGAATGAACCGTCAAATCACTTAATGTCTAGAACATATCATAACCATTGGATTGTAAGTTACAAAAGTACATAGTAAAGAAACACACTTTACCTAACTCTACACTAGAGCAAGTTATACTTAACTATTTCTTATGTGTCGGAATATCCTAATATCCCCCCTTAAGAACAACTTGGGATAGGATTGAAGGATGTACAAATATGACACAATAGGATAAGGAAGGACGCATTAGAGCCTATCCCCCCTTATTGAAAACTTCCTGAACTCCAACCATAAATTGAAGTTTAGTAAACTTCACCTCTGTGAGAGCCTTTGTAAAGATGTTTGCAACTTGATCATCGGTTGAACAATATTTCACTTCAAAAACATGGTCATGAATGCGCTTTCTGATGAAGTGCATGTGTATTTCAATGTGTTTTCTGTGTTGATGTTGGACTGGATCTTTGCATAGTTGAATGGAACTTTGATTACCACACCAAAGTGTAGTCAGATGCTGTTGTTGAAAGCCAAACTCTGACAAGATTTGACGAAGCCACAGGGCTTCCTTACTAGCTTCTATGATGCCACGATACTATGATTCTATTGAAGAAAGATAAATGGTGCTTTTTTCTTACAATCCCATGTAATAGGTCTAGAACCAAGAGTGAACACATAACTTTCAGTAGACTTTCGATCACTAGGGTCACTAGCCCAATTAGAATCAGTGAAACCGACCAATAGAGGAGATGCTTCTGCACTGTAATGAATCCGAAACTGATTTGTACCTCAAACATAACGAAGTATTCTTTTAGTTGCTTTCCAATGACTTTCATGTTGGTTTTTCATAAACCGAGCAATAAGGCCAACAACAAAGGAGAGGTCAAGACGGGTATGGGTCAGATACAAAAGTTTTCCTACAAGTTGATTGTATAAGGTAGCATCAGCTTCAAGGGAAGTACACGTTGGGTCCCTATAATACTAGCGATTACCCCATTACTATTGTAGTTATACCCCTTATTTATATTTTTGTGCCCCCATTGCCCCCATATTGTTATTAATGTGCCCATAAAATCCCTCTATTGTTATTTTTGTGGCTTTATATTATTATTGTTAGGTCGGCTGGATTATATTGTGACTCCATAGACTCCTATATATAGAAAGGAGGTTTTGTAATTTGAATCATCAAAGAATTGTTCATTTATGTAATGTAAAGGAGGTTTCCCCCTCGAAGAGGCTGAATTCTAAGGCGTTGATCTATCTTTTCTATCTTTTCTTGAGCTGGTTTCATAACATTTGGTATCAGAGCTTTGGATTGTAGGGTTTCACTGCTCCAAACAAGTCATCGTGGCATTTTCACTATAATTTTTTTTGTGACGTTTTATAAGTCGCAAAAAAAACCCATTTGAGAAGAAATCACGCTGAACCTTGGGTTTGAATTTCAGAGCTTTTCGCATGATATTGTCGGAGATATGATCTGAGGAAGTTGGTCTTTTTGCAGACTCCTGAATTACACTCAAAACAGGTGACCTGGGGAAAATCGTCATAACTTTCTTTCTGAGCATCGGATTGAAATTTTGTAAGAAGGTACAGAAAGAGGATGGAATTTAGTTTCGTTTATATATCTTTTAGAGTCAAAGGTTGAAACAGTGACACGTGGCACTTCATACAAGTTCGCTCTACTGAACTAGTCTATAATCAGGTCACTGCGGGAGATTGTGCATAACTCTTTCTTGGAGAATCCAATTTGGATCAGACTAGTGGCATTGGAAAGAGGAAATAGAAGGCTACTATAAGTCACAATTTCAGAATTGGATGATTCGAAATTACAGAGATACATCAGATTCAATATCAGGATTCTCCAAAGTAAAAAAAGGTGTGTAGTTTTTATTTTTTATTTTTGCATAAGCTTGGTTTGAAGGAATTCAAAGGGCATAGTAAAGCATTATTATCGGTAACTGATGCCCCGAGGAAAGAAAATGCAAACACCTAGTAAGGAACTTGAAAGCTCTAGCATGACTCATGAAGAAGAGGAAGAAATGCTACATGATATATCAAAATTACAAGAACAAGTGCAACAAATGTCACGCTCACAAAAGCTAACAGATGCTAAGATAAATGGCGTGGAATCTAAGATAAAGGGAATGGAAGCTAAGATGGATGATCTGAAGATAGATTTGAGGACAGATTTGAAGGCAGACATGGCAGATATGAAGACAGATTTGACAAATTTTCTACAAGAAATACTTACTAATGGTGAAAAGGTTGTAAAGGAAACTCATGATGTGAACAAAAGAAATATTAATCATGATTCCATAGACTATAATGTTGGATCGAAGACCCACCATATTCCAAAAATTGATATGAGGAAGTTTGATGGCAAAGATCCCGCCACATGGATATTACAGATGGAGCAGTTCTTCGATCTCAATAATGTGCAAAACACACAAAAGGTACGTATGGCAACTTTATATTTGGAACCAAATCAATTTGTATGGTATCAATGGCTTTGCTCTCGTAAAAAATTTATCACTTGGGCAATTTTTACAGAAGAATTGATAGCACATTATGAGGATACAAAAAGCAACACTTTTTTTAGCCAATTGATAAGTCTCAAACAAAAGGGTTCAATAATGGAGCACATTGAGGAGTTCCAAAAATTGAACATAAGGGTAAAAGATATTCCAGAGCAGCATAGGATTGATGTGTTCATAGGGTCTTTAAAGGATAATATCCAACATGATGTTCGACTTTGGGAACCTGATTCATTAGAGAAGGCATTCAGGTTAGCAAGAAAAATGGAAAGCAAAATTATGGCAACCAGGAAGCATACCACTCACAACTATAAAGATGGAAGTGTAGTTGCCCCTAGTCTTCCATAACCTATAAGGTTGACACCACAACAATTGGAAGAAAAAAGAGCAAAAGGGCTTTGTTATAGTTGTGATAGCAAATACACTAAAGGTCATAAGTGTGCTGAGAAGAAATTATTCTACATAGATTGTGAAGAGGAAGAAGAAAAAGAGCAAGAAAGGTCAAAAGAACAAGATATGCTCCAGGAACAAAGCCTAGATGAAGAACAAATAAATCCGACCATATCTTGTAATGCATTGGCGGGAATTACCACTCCTCAAACCATCAAGATAGAAGGACAAATCAAGAAGAAAAAGGTGATAGTGTTGATTGATTCAGGAAGCAGCCACAATTTTATTCATTGTAGGGTAGCAAAAGAATTGAATTGCTTCCTATATCCAGCACCAGACTGTCAACTGATGATTGCAAATGGAGGAACAATAAATTGCTCTGGAAAGTGGCATAATATCAAGCTATCCATGGGAGAATATGTATTGACTAGCCCAATGCTTTCCATTCCAATGGGAGGTGCTGATGTTGTACTAGGAGTCCAATGGCTACAATCCTTGGGTACAATAGCTTTTAATTTTCAAGAAGTTTTCATCAAATTTTCTATGGAAGGAAAGGAAGTTGAATTAAGGGGTATTGCAGGGAAACAAAGAAAGATAATTAGCTCTAATGGTATGACAAAGCTTCTAAAAAAGGAGCAAAGGGGTGTAATTGCACAATTATGTTCGCTAGATGTTTCCACATTAGAATCATCTATTTCTCCAGATCTCCAAAAAGTCTTGGACAATCATTCCAAGGTATTTGAGACTCCTAAATGTCTCCCCCCTATGCGTGATCATGATCATGCTATTCATCTGATTCCAGGAAGTGTTCCTCCAAACATCAGGCCGTACAGATATCGCTATGTCCAAAAAAGTGAAATTGAACGTATGGTTGCAGAAATGCTAGAGGCTGGTATAATTCAACCGAGTCAAAGTTCTTTCTCTGCTCCAGTAGTATTGGTGCACAAGAAGGATGGATCATGGCACATGTGTCCAGATTATAGGGAGCTCAACAAGCTCACTATTAAAGATAAGTTCCCAATTCCTGTCATTGATGAATTACTGGATGAATTGCATGGATCAATTTACTTCATCAAGTTGGATCTTCGGTCAGGATATCATCAAATCAGAATGAAGATTGGAGACATTCCGAAAATGGCATTTAGAACTCATGAGGGTCATTATGAATTTTTGGTCATGCCTTTTGGCCTTACTAATGCACCTTCAACATTTCAAGGTTTGATGAATTCAATTTTCAAACCATTCCTTAGAAAATTTGTGTTAGTATTTTTTGATGATATACTTATCTACAGCAAGTCTTGGAAGGATCATGTTGAACATGTTGATAGGGTGCTACAACTATTGGAGGAGAAACAATTATATGCCAAAAGATCCAAATGTTTCTTTGGAGTCCAGGAGGTGGAATATTTGGGTCATATTGTATCTCATGAAGGAGTTAAGGTAGACCCTAGCAAAATTAAAGCCATTAAGGAATGGAAAATCTCCACATGCATAAAGCATTTGCGCGGATTTCTTGGGTTGACAGGGTATTATCGCAAGTTTGTTAAGAATTATGGGAGAATAGCAGCACCTCTAACGACATTATTGAAGAAAGATGCATTTTCATGGACTCCGGAAGCAACAAAGGCCTTTGAACATCTTAAAGAGGCAATGTGCCAAGCAACGGTCTTAGCTACACCGGACTTCACAAAAACCTTTATTGTGGAATGTGATGCTTCAGAAACTGGAATTGGTGCTGTTCTAATGCAAGATGAAAGACCCATTGCTTTTGAAAGTCGTCCAATCAAGGGAAAGTTTCTAAGAAAAGTTATTTGTGAGAAGGAAATGTTGGCAATACTCCATGCACTTAAGAAATGGCGACCCTACCTAATGGGAAGACACTTCAAGGTAAAAACGGATCATGATAGCCTTAAATACTTTTTAGAACAAAGATTATCCTCTGAAGAGCAACAAAAGTGGGTCACAAAGATGTTGGGTTATGACTTTGAAATCATCTACAAAAAAGGGAAGCAAAATGTGGTGGCAGATGCACTCTCAAGGAAGGATGAGGATGTGGAAGCATTGTTGTGCACTATTTCTATCATCCAACCAGATTGGATAAATGAAGCAAGGGAGGAATGGAAGAATGACGAAGAAGTGTGGGCACTTATTCGAAAGCTACAACAAGATTCTAGTACATCTGATACATTTAGCTGGAAAAATGATTCGTTATGGTACAAAGATCACTTATACCTCTGTAAGAATTCCCAGCTAAAACAAAAGATTCTTATGGAATTGCACACTTCTCCCTTAGGAGGGCACTCAGGATTTTTAAAAACTTACCACAAGGTTAAGAAGGAATTTTTTTGGGATGGCCTTAAATAAGATATTCAAAAGTTTGTGGCAGAATGTTTGGTTTGCCAACAAAATAAAGTTGAAACAATTAAGACACCAGGTCTATTACAACCTTTATCCATTCCAAGCCAACGTTGGGAGGAGGTACCAATGGATTTTATCACAGGTTTACCCAAGTCTGAGGGAAAGAGTGTCATCATGGTGGTAGTTGACAGACTTACCAAGTATGCACACCTTTGTGCATTACCACATCCATTTAAAGCCAGTACAGTTTCTACTGCATTTATGGAAACAATTCAAAAGCTACATGGAAACCCAAAGATTATTGTAAGTGACAGAGATCCCATTTTCACTGGAAATTTTTGGACACAATTATTTTCTTGTCTTGGTACTCAGTTAGCTCATAGCTCATCTTATCATCCTCAATCTGATGGGCAAACTGAGATAGTAAAAAAATGTTTGGAAGGATATCTTCGTTGCTTTGTATCTGATAAACAGACACACTGGGTCAAATGGTTGCCTCTGGCTGAATGGTGGTATAACACTTCCTTTCATACAACAACAAAAATGACCCCATTTATGGCACTTTATGGGTATCAACCACCATCCATCACATCATATTTAAGAGAAAATTCTAAGGTTTAGGCAGTGGAACATCACATCGAACATCAACAACAAGTCCTCCAACTCTTAAAGGATAACCTCGTGTTGGCACAGAATAGAATGAAACAACAGGCAGATCAACATCGCAGTGAAAGAAGTTTTGATGTAGGTGATTGGGTATTCCTACGGCTACAACCATATAAGCAAATTTCCCTCAAGAAAGCTAAGAAGGATAATAAATTATCACCAAAGTATTATGGTCCATACAAGGTGTTGCAAAAGATTGGTACTATGGCATACAAATTGGAGCTTCCGGCAGCTTCTCGATTGCACCCAGTTTTCCATGTTTCATGCTTAAAGAAGGTTATAGGCGACAAGCTCCCAGTTCAAACAATATTGCCAGAACTTGACGAGGAAGGAAAAATTATATTGGAACCGGAAGCAGTTATAGAAACAAGAACTCGACAGCTACGAAATCGATCAATTTCAGAGTACCTTATCAAGTGGAAGAACTTATCCGCTGAAGATTCCACATGGGAGGATGAGAATTTTATGCAGAAGCATCCAGAACTACTCAAGCGTTGAGGACAACACTTTTTTGAAGGAGAGGGGCATGTTGGGTCCCTATAATACTAGTGATTAGCCCATTACTATTGTAGTTATACCCCTTATTTATATTGTTGTGCCCCCATTACCCCCATATTGTTATTAATGTGCCCATAGAATCCCTCTATTGTTATTTTTGTGGCTTTATATTATTATTGTTAGGTCGGCTGGATTATATTGTGACTCCATAGACTCCTATATATACAAAGGAGGTTTTGTAATTTGAATCATCAAATAATTGTTCATTTATGTAATGTAAAGGAGGTTGCCCCCTCGAAGAGGCTGAATTCTAAGGCGTTGATCTATCTTTTCTATCTTTTCTTGAGCTGGTTTCATAACAGTACAAGTGACTGAAAGTTTGAATCTAGACTGAAAGGGAGAAGGGGCTGGATTACAATCTTCCATGTGAAATTGGTGTAGAAAATCACATGCATACTTGGACTAGGAAAGGGAAATACCTTCCTTGGATTGCAAGACTTGAAGACTAAGAAAATAATGCAAGTGTCCTAAGTCTGTCATTTCAAACTGCTTTTTAATTCTGGAATTCACATGGTTTATAAGGTTGGGATCACTACCAGTAAGGATTAGATCATCAACATAAAGAACAAGAATGATAAGAGACTTACCCACTTTCTTGGTGTAGACAATATTGTCAGAATGACACGTAGAAAAGCCAGTATCTAAAAGAAAGTTATGAATTTTGGCATACCAAGCCTGAGGGGCTTGCTTGACACCATAAATGGGTTTCTTAAGCTGACATACAGGGTTGGAGTCTATTTGTATAAAGCCAGGAGGTTGTTCCATATAGATTTATTCATGCAAGTCCCCATGCAAGAAGGCAGATTTAACATCCATCTGATGGACTTCCCATTTGAAAGAGGTAGCAAGGGAAAGAACAAGGTGGATAGAGTTCATTTTGGCAACAGGGGAGAAGGTTTCAGTATATTCAATTCCTTCAACTTGTGAAAAACCATTAGCAATAAGACGAGCTTTATGTTTATCAACTTTTCCATCTGGTCCAAAATTGGTTCTGTAAACCCATTTGCATCTAACAAGTTTTCTTCCCTTTGGAAGAGGAATAAGATCCCATGTATCATTTGTTAATAATGAATGATTGTCTTCATTCATAGCTGTGTCCCAATCTGGATGGCCTGAAGCTTCTGCAAAGATGTTAGGATCATAATTCGTTGAAGCTTAAGTTAGTAAAGAAGAGGCTCTATTAAACTGATAACGTGTACATCGCTGATCTGTAGGATCAGCTGCAAGAGCACCTGCTGCATCCCGAGTAGCACGGACCCATTTTGGAAGCTAAGGAGCTGAAGGAGGATCCTGAGAAGGTGGGGGAGGATTATCATCCTTGCTGTCATCATCTAAAGCATAAATATTTTTAGAAGTAGAAGGGATAGAAAGAGGTGACACATCTACTGAACTAGGCTCATAGGCTGATATATTTTCAGCAAACTTTACATCTCTTCTAAGGATAACATTTTTGGACTTAAGTGGAATAAGTATATATCCTTTGACATCTTCAGAATATCCAACAAAAATACATTTTTCACTCTTAAGTTCTAAAGCTTTATATTTCTCATATGGAATATGGGCCCATGCTTCACTTCCAAAAGCATGAAAGTGACTTACATCTGGTTTAACTGAGCTCCATGCTTCTTCTAGAGTGATATTCTTTAAAACCTTAGTATGAGTGTGATTTACTATGTAATTTGCACAGTTAATTGCTTCTACCCAAAAACTAAGACTAAGTCCTTTATATTGAAGCATACAATTAGCCATTTCCTTTAAGGTGTGATTCTTCCTTTCAGCTACACCATTTTGTTGTGGAGTATATGGAACAGTATGTTGCATTTGAATTCCATGCTCATTGCAAAAATTGATGAATTTTTTGTTAACATATTCTCTGCCATTATCAGATATTAGCTTAAGAATTTGATGTCCAGGTTGTTTCTCAACAAAGGCCTTAAAGGCCAAGAACATGTTAAATACTTCACTCTTGAGTTTTAAGAAGTATACCCAATTGCGTTTGGATGAATCATCAATGAAAGTTAAGAAATAATTGTATCCAGAGAATGAAACAACTGGAAGTCGACCACATAAATCACTATGCACAAGCTATAAAGGGGCTGAGGCGTGCCAAGAGGCAGGTTTTTCAAAACTATCTCGTTGATGTTTTTTGAGTACACATCTAGAACAAATACCATCTCTACAAGATACCATAGGAATAACTGTCACCATATTTTCTTTACATAGATTTTGAAGGGAGCGATAGTTTAAGTGACCAAATCGCTCATGCAAAAGTTTGCTCACTTAATCATTATGAGAAACAAATACCGAGGGAAGAGTTGATGACCCAAAGTTGTTAAACTTATACAACCTTGTAGAATCATCAATAATGCGAGTAGCTAAAATTTGTCTAGGATCTCTTAGGTCCTTAATTACAACATCGTGAGGTGAAAATTCAATGGTCTTACCTTCACCTGAATGAGTTATCTGATATACATATAGAAGGTTGTAGGATAAGGTTGGAACACATAATACATCATTAAATTTACCATTGTCTAGATGAACAATTCCAGTCCCTATAACACTAAGAGATCTATCATCACCAATATATATATTTTTGGTGTTACAATCATTTAAAGAAGAAAACATGGATCTGTTTTTGGCCATGTGATAAGAAGCTCCAGAATCAATGAGCCACTCATGAGAATGAGAATAAGAAGATACATTTAGTGCATAACTAGACTGAGATGCTTGACAACCACATGTAGAAAGTGCTATTCCTGAATATGAAGTTGAAGTTGAAGAGTGCTCCAAATGGATGTTATGATTCTTCATTGTTGCTTCCAAGGCTTCCATATTCTTAAAGCATTTGGATTCTAAGTGGCCACATCGATTACAAAAGTGGCAATGTCTATCAATATTCTTCCCTTTGTTTTTATTTGCCTTATCATTTTGTTGAATTGATTTTTCATTTTGAGACTAAAATTGCTTAGGACCCTTGTTTGGTTTAGGACCATTCTTTTTAGGATACTGCTTCTTAGGATTCTTTGAATTTGGTTGTTGCTAGGTAGATAAGGCTTTATTAGAAGAGTTTCCAAGATTAAGAAGACCAAAATGTAAGAGTTTTTCTTGTTCTCTTATTAGAGAATCACAAAAAGCATCAAAAGAGGGGGACTTGTAGTCTTGTCCTTAAGAAATAAAGGCTTATCTAGTAGAATGGAAGGTGGAAAAAAACACAGAGTAGGCTGGTCCCAACTTAGTAAGAATGGAATAGATAAGGCTACCATCTTATTTATTAACCTTAACATCTTCCAAGAGAAGTCTAAGGGTCTTGAGCTTGGACAAAAAATCTTCAATAGAAGAAAAATTATTGGGGCCAACGTAAGCAACTCATTTTCGAGTTGATGGGCTCTAATTTCATTTTTAATTCCAAAAAATTACCTTGTAGGAATTTACCAGGTAATTTCCTCAGATAGAACACCAAAGGACACCGCTCACAAATAGATCACAAATCAATACACTAGTACTCTTGAGGTGGTTAAAACCCTCAAAGAGGGAAACATTCCACGACATGAGACCACGCGACCACTTCATGCAATTTATTAATAAAAGAAAGAAAATTTACATAAGATTCTCTCATGAACGGTCACCTTACAAATGACCCTCCATGCTCTTTAAATAGAGATCATGGACCAATCGGGTGTTAAGCCACAAATAAATTATCGGTAATACCAAGGAGAGAATGAACCGTTGGATCACTTAATGTCTAGAAAATATCATGACCATCAGATTGTAAGTTACAAAAGTACATAGTAAAGAAATACACTTGACCCAACTCTACACTAGACCAAGTTATTCTTAACTATTTCCTATGTGTCGAAATATCCTAACACAAAGAAGACAAGGTGAGAAGTCGCAGGAGTAGGATTTCGCTCAAGAGATTGAATGATTACTTGAGAAGATGGATATGTATATGGAGCAGCCAAAGTTAGAGCAAGACATCAACCTCATGCCTTACCACCAAGAGGTCGACCCATCGGCTTCACCACATCCGGAAGTAAAGCCAGTCCTGAGCGACCAAGGAGATACTAAGATCCTTGGAGACAATTCGGAAGAAGAGATGTACAACATATCATTCGACGTGTCACAACATAGAGTGGTGAAATCACGTAAAGTGTCTACTCCGTATGTCCACACATATCCTGCGTAGTTTGAGGAACAAGTGATTGTATTTGATGTGTGCAAGTATCCATCAACATTGGCCAATGCTACCAGAGCATATGCCGAAGCCAATAGCTCAAGTGTTTGATTCTTGATAGCAGGGAATGAGTGAATGGATAAGGAGTTACAGATGACCAAGCAGGGAGGAGAACTAGTTACAGCATCCACCAAAGCTGAGTTGAAGAAGGCGATATTGGATGAAGTATCGTCCCTTGAGACGGTCATGTGGACGTTATATTCCAGCTTTGGTACCGTGTATAAGGCAGTTGTCCATATCAGTGGTTGGTAGCAGCGCAATGCTAGGAGAGTGCGTATCTTGACAAACTTGCATACTGCTGTCAACCACATGCAAACATAGACGATGAGATACAAGGGAGGCCCATTACACTTGCCCAAGATGATAAAGCCCATGGCGGTTGAGTTGAAGGCACGCATCCAGAGTTAGATCCAGAACTATGAGGAACTCCCACAGCTCATCACTAGTTTGTAGGCTTCCCATGCATAGGTGTTTAGAAGCATGGATGTTGTTGTGCATGCACGTGCAATCCAATCTATTGGGAAACTCACTGAGGCAAAGACAAAGGGTCAAGTCTGACAGGAGCTGGACTCGTACTTTGATGAATTGATGCGCATAGCCACCAGCGCAGACTTAGAAATTAGTGCAGACACTATGCATCAGTATGTCACTGGTCCAACTGCACTCAAGACAATGACACACATGTTATCATACGAGTTGGATAGAGGAGCCAAATTAGTGTACCAGGATGCAACACATGCAAGAGTTCGTTTCCAGAAAGATGTCACCACAAAGTACATAGACACCATTGCAGACTACCAAGCTTGGCATTTGTTTGCTACCGTAAAAAATCATGAGGATGTCGAAGAGTTGGTCTTCCCACAACTGTCCAAGTCATATTAATATCTTGCATGGCTTGCTCAAGCCTATTTTGTCTCACATGAGTATAAGTGCAGATTTTATGTAACATATTGTAAAGTGGAAGTCCAAGTGTCGATAGTTGAATGTAACAATTATAGGTTAGTTGAAGAGTCATGAGGGTAGGTGAACAGTCATAAAGGGGAATGTCAAGGGTCACCCCACCCTTTTCTATTTATAGTACCTCATAACTCATTATAAAGGCTTTTGTTCAACCAAGCTTCTGATAGGAGTATCTTAGAGAAAGCTTGGAGAGTATTGTAATGAGCCTTGTCTCCACAGTGCAGAGCTAGTACAACTCTTTGGAGGAGAAGGTGACAGTGACTGTAATGTTCCATTATCGAGACTAGTGGTTGGTCATGGTTGTAATATGTGATTGGAAATTTCACTTCTTAATATAACAGAGCCATCATGTTTCATGCATATGTTGTTGTTGTATTTCAGTTAACTTGTTTACTCTAACGATATATGTATCTATTTGCTTACGCATGTATGTATAAACTCTTTCTATATATGTATGTATTAACCTTACTGAAATGTGTTGTTGGTTTAACCATCACTTTGGATTGTTGGTTCACCTTCCTTCCATCTTGTGATGCATCTTTTCTCATGTGTTCCCTTCCAAGTTGTGTGTTTACATAGGTTTCCAAGGGGCGAACTCATTCCACCTTCTGTGTGTTAGAACCATTCATGCAGGATTGCTTCACATGTCACACCCTTGCTACCAACATGGACATCTCACTTGCCTTTGTGCACAACTGTAGTCAAGGCGATACTGTACGACCGACTGTTGGGACTCCTACACCAAACGGTCTGAGGTCTAGTTAGGACTTCTTACTGGGGAGATCCCTTGACATGTTGGCATGTCCAACACCATCAACACCTTGTTTCAAATATTTTTTCTAGTTCTAGTATAATTTTCCTTCTTCATTAATCTATGGTAAACTAGTTGGAACTAAGATCTTGTTATATTTGCCCTCTTTAAGCAAAAAACATGGAAGACTAGATATACATGTGAATATGGAGGAAACCAAAATTTCTAACCTGTACTTTTGATCCTTTACAACACCTTATACGGATCATAGTACTTGGGTGATAATTTATTTGTCTTCTTTTGTTACTTAAGGAAAATCTGTTTGAATGGTTATAACCTAAAAAATAGCCAATCTGTCCTTCAAATTCCCTTTCACGATAATGTTGATATGCTTGTTGTTTCATCATATTTTTTATATGACTAAGTTGTTTAGATTGTGGACCTTTTGTTGGTGGTCTATGTGGTCCACTACTAGAACCTTCGTGTTCCCTTTTAAGCATGATGTGATGGATGAAGGATGACATCCATAAAGTTCCATTAATGGGTACATTTTTGATGAATCATGAAAGTACATTTCCTATCAACATTCTACCAAGGTAAACCATTTGGCCTTTTGTGTTTGTTTATAAAATGCAAAGAAATAGCTATATCCTTCTACATGTTGATTTAGAATCTCACTTGTCCCATCAGATTGAGCATGATAACATGGTATATGACCGAATCGAGTACCTGAAAAAGAAAATAATTCAGTCTAAAGTTTTCTAGTGAAAATTGGATATTTGTCACTTATAATAATCTTAGTGATTCCATGTAGCTTCTAAATTGTTTCCATGAATGTTGCAGCTACTATTCTTGTTTTAAAAGGATAAGAAAGAGAGAACGAATGGACATACTTTATAAGTCATTCCACTATTGCCATGATGAAATTGTTTCCTTTAGATTATTTAGGTAGACCTACAATAAAATCCACTAAAACCTCTTCCCAATGCTAACTTGGTATCGCTAATGGTTTTAGGAGACGTGGGATATTTATTTTCTTTCCCTTATTCTATTGGCAGACCACTCATTCAACCACAAATTTTGACATCAATTTTATTACTTTTGTGTATAAATTCATTCTTAATCCTATGGTAAGTTTTTAAGAACCTTAAATGTATTATTTTAGGAGAAGTGTGCAATTCCAAAAGGACCTTCTATTTGAGTTGGAATTCTTACATAAATAAAAGTGATCTTGATACCACAACAAATAATTTTTACACACAAATTTATCTAACGTACTAGGGTCCTCTTGTAGTTGTTGAATGATATTGCGTGCCTTTTGATCTTGCTCCCATTTTATCCTTACTTCTTTAACCCATTTAAATTACAACATGGAAATAACAAAATGTAAACCCTCTATTTCTTCTTCTTTCCTTGAAAGTGCATATGTGACCATATTGTGTTTTCCTTTTTTCTTAAAGATAATTTCAAAGTCACAACCTAGCATCTTTGTAGGTCATTTTTTTTACTCTTTTGAATATTTTTTTTATTATTATAAGAAATACTATAAGCCATCATGATTTGTTTTCACCTTGAAGTGTCTTCCTATTAGGTAAGGGAACCACTTTTTAATTGCATGTAATGAACATTTCCTTTTCATGAATGGGTTTGAATAAGTTCTTTCCTTTCAGTTGGCTAATTTCATAAGTAATGAGGCTTCCTTCTTGTATTAAAACTACACTTATGCGATGTCTAAAGGAATCACACTCCAGAATAAACGTTTTTGTGAAGTTACATGTGGCTAATATAGAGTGTGTACAAATAGCCTGCTAAATTTTTTCAAAATAATTGATTGCTTCTTGAGTCCAAGAAAATGCTTCATTTTCCAACAATGTTGTTAGAGGTACTGCGATTTTACCACAATTATTGACAAACTTGTGGTAGTATCCTGTCAATCTACCATTATCACTCATTTAAAATCATGTATTTATTTATTTATTGAATGTTAATGAAATTATGAAATTAACTAATTATATTTTATTGAAAAATTTCCCTAAAATTAACTAATTATATTTTCTTGAAATTTTCTGTTAATTACTTGATTATTATTAATTTCAATCAAAATAGTTAAATGAATAAATTATTGAAATAAAGCACATCAATGTTTATTTTATTAAAAATGGGGTTTATGGCCTTAGAGTTTTAGATCATTAAGCTCATAAAGGGAAAAAAATACAATCAAAGGTGTTTATATTAAGCTCCTAAAGAGTCTAAGATACAAATAATAGGTGCCTAATCTAAGACCTATGGGTCTACGTGGTGATCGAGAGCCATTTTTTGTAGAAAAGGTATTGTAATTCCATTCATAAAAAGGATCAAAGAAATTAAATTTTTCATATACACTTTGAGAGTGTATTTGAGTATTTTATTTCCTATGCCATGTGTATATATGAGCATGCCACAAGGAGAAATGCCGATCAATATTAAACTTGTAACTTAACAATCACTAAAAGAAACATACAAAGTATTTTTAAGAGACTGAGTCACCATTTGAAATGACGAATGACATGAGCATGAGAAAAATGACAAAAAAATTGTAAACTTCCCATTATAGCATCAAATAAAAACTTCAAAACTGTCGTAACAAACCCCCCATAAATACTAGGAGATTCTAATTCTGATAGCATATAAAAGGTAGAAAAATACATCATGACAGTGTGAGTTAGCCTCTCAAACAAAATTATCATAAATCCTATTTTGTTTTCACAAAAAATTCTCTCTTTAATCAGTGGGTATGTAAATAAGACCAAAAATGAAAAAAAAGTTTGAAAGAGGATATTTAGTCCCTATGCAAAATTGTCACATCCAGAAGCATCAACCCGCGAAGGAGGCCTGAAAGGATGATGGAAGTACTCAAAAATTTGTTCTTGAACCTACTTTGTTATTGACCAAATATCCTTCTCCAAAAGGAGAACATCCTTTGACAAGCTATCAATAGTATGGTTCCTTTCATTGTAAATGTGAGAGCATGCAAACATAGTGAAAGAGTCAACAATACATTTTATCTTCTCAAGGATAGGCTACAATAAACTGTTTCTACATGCAATAATATTGTTGAGCCAGTTTATGGATAACAAAGAGTACCCAAAAATGTAAATATGAGTGCAACGTTTATCTTTGGAAAACAAAAGTAGGGTGCAAGCGAGAATTTCCACTTGGTTATTTCTCCCCACTCCCGAATGTTGGGTGTGGAGCCTGATTATCTTCTTTATTTATAGGTATCGCTACATTGGACCTGATTTTGTAATGTGGTGGCAATGCTGCCTGTTTATTCGCACTGCTAGGGTGGTCCAGGGGGGTCGACGATGATTCTTTAGAGCCATCGCTGCCCCCGAAGCTAAAAATAGATGTAAAATTTCCTTGTAAAATGTTGTAATTTCATAGTCAATCTGGGACATTCATTAGGTGGAAATATGACGGTAGAAGTTATGTTTAATTTAGGGTTTTTTTCCCTAGAAGGAAACCCCTCGCTATATATGAGGGAATTGTGTTGCGGCTATGTAGATGTGTATTCTGAGCGAGAAAGAGAGAGGAGATTGTGTGAGAGTGAAGAGGGAATTACATTAGATATGCTGTAGGTTGTATCTCTTCATTTTGCTGGATAACATAAAAGGAAGGATTGGCTGTTTCTCCGTGGACGTAGCCAAATTGGGTGAGCCATGTATATATGTGTCTCTCTTGTTTTTATGTGTTCATATTTATGTAATATTCTATGTGTTCCATTGCTATGTAATATATAATTTTCTAACACATAACCCATTTTATCCTTGAAACAAAGGTTCTCGGAGAGAAATAAAAAAAACCACCACCACAGATATTTCTATTATTTATGAAGGAACCTTTAAAGAAATCCCATGGCTTGGAGTAATTATTGATTTATGGTGAAATTTTTCTAGGAGAAGCCAAGCCTTTTTCTTGAGGATAATAGCTTAAAATAAGTAGTACCTCACCAGGTGTTGGGTTTGATAATCTGTCTTGGAAAATTTCTTGATTCCTAGCCAACAAAAAACCCAAAAAAAATTGAGGGGGAGGGCCTTGAATGGATGAAAACTTTGATTTGAGTTATAGATAAGCCATGTAGCCTCCAGGTCTACCCCTTCCCAAGGAATATAATGATTTAGAGTGTGTTAGCACTCAATTTTTCCTTGAAGTTGTTAAAAGAAGGAAAGGGGTCCGAGGTAACCACAAACCAAACTTTTAAGTATAAAATCTAGCCAATATGTACTCAGAGAGGGTTCTCTCTTTATAATTTAGCTTTGTTTAAGGGATATTAGGCTAGTTATGAAAGCTTGGGGATTTTGATTTTGTTTGGTGGTGGAATTCAGGAGCAAATTGATAGAACACGTTATTTCAGGCCATTGGGCTATGGAGTCAACTGAAGATGGCTCAACTGGATCAGGTTGATTTAACAAAGGAGGGTTTCACAGGGCAAGATCGCTAAACGAGATACAAATGATAGCTTAAAAGGGTGAAATGGTCTTGAAAGGGAGGAAAGGCAATTAAGAATCCTTCAACAAAGTTCAAGATGAGGGAAAGTGGGTGATCATTAACAAAAGTAATTAAGAATTATTTGTTAAATGGCCACAATGATAAACTAAAAAGCAGGGAGCAATTAATAATTCCCTACCTATGATAACTTGGAAGAAAACATTAAGAATATAAATGATTTTAAAGACAGAATGCAGTAAAGCTCTTTCTGAAATATAATTTTTCATTTATCATTTATATATGAAACACATGTGAATATTTAAAAAAGAAAACTGTAAAAACATAAGATATAGAATACTTATTTGTTTCTCTTTTGACACATGAATCTTGTAAAAGTCCTTTGCTTTATTACTTTGTCCAGCCAGCCATACAATAGTTGTTCAATAGCATTTCTATTCCAAAATAAGGTGTCTACAGAAATGTCTAAGAATCCACCCTTAGTAATTCGAATAAGGAAGTATGTATACAAAATTTACATCAAAATATCTCCTAACTAAGAGATACATTCTAGGAAAACTAAATATCTTTTACATGAATGTAGAGACACATGGTCTCGAAATTAGAAACTAAATGTGGACTGCTTGTTTACTTTCCCTATTTTTATTGAAGGACCTGGAGGCAGGTCCTATGAATATGCATCTTGCTATCTTTCTCGTAATTTTGCACTGGTTGATTGAATTTAGCTATTCACTGATACTCTTTACTTGTTTTACCATCATTCATCATTTTTTACCAAAATTAACTATGATAAATACTTCAATTTACTTCACTTTTTACCATGGTAAATCATAAGATGTCTGTCATGTTGGTCCACCAATCATCTCTTGGTATTCTTGTCCTTGTCAGTTTTTTGAAGATTTAATCTACTTCTGTGTATTTTACAAAATTTGGTTGCACTGGAAACAAGTGCTTTACTTCATGTTCAATATGAAAAATGTTCTCCAAACTATCATAGAGAACTCTCCCTGTGGGTAATGGCTTGGGTGCAGATGAATTGGTAGATGAACTGGCTTGACTATTAACTTGCTAATATAATTTGTTGACATAATCATCCTGCCTCATTATCTTGTCATTCATGACTAAAGGACTTGGAAGTCCTTTACTTTGTAAGATGCCAAATTTCCCCATAAATTCATCTATGTCTTCCTGCATATTTTGACATTTGTGTTCTAGGCCTTGCATTAGACCCTTTTGGTCAATACTTTCTTTATTTCGAGGATGGTACTAGTTCTATCCTCAATGTTTAGCTGTTCTAAATGATACCTGTTTCTATTGTTTAGAAAGTTTATTAATATGATAGCTTCTTCAGGCTTCCCTCCTAGTTCTTCCTTGGTTTTTTCAATCTCTTGAAGAGAAACTTTCACTAAGTCAATTTGTTAAAAAATGATTTGAATTGATGACTAAATATCATTGATTGATTCAATGATATTGGTCCATAATATCTTTTTGATATCAGTCAAAGGATTTTCAAATGTAAGATCTTTTTCCATTGTTTTAACCTGTTGAGTCAAGCCTTTGTTTTTTCTCACTTCTTTAGCAAAATTAAATTTTGACACATCATACTTTTGCTCTAAAGTAATGAATTTCTCTTTTACCTTTTGCAGTTTAGTGACTTGGAGCTTCATTTCCTCCATGGATTTGATCAACTCCTCTGTACTCTGATTCGAGGTTCCTACTTGTGATGTACCTGTACCTGTTACTTCTATAGTTTTAGCTGTTGGCAAAGGGTCATTTGGTGCTAGAGAAGTTGCCAAAGTAGAAGGGACTGCTGTAGAAACCACTAGCACTACATTTTGAGGTTGAGAGGTCGACTCACTCTGCCTGATTTGTAGTGTTTTCTCTAATTCTTGCTCTGTCTCTTTTAGTTGCTCATTTAGCTTAAGGACTAAGTCCATAAGATCTTCTTCATTCTTCTTCTCAATCACTTCAGTTGTCTGTGGGTGCATGAGAGGTGGCAATTTCAACTGCTTTCTCAGTGCAGCTATATCTTCATACTTTTTCTTTATTAGGCTCTCTACAACTTTGATATCCTTTGGGTTATGGCCCAACTCAATAATCAAATCCTCCAATGTTTTAATTTTGTTGTCCTTTGCCTGTGAGGAGATCTTTTCTAGTTGTAATTGGGCAGTACTGTTGTTCAGTGAATTTTCCAACCTATGTGCCATCATGGTCTTTCTTGTCAGTGTAGAATGAACCATTTCTCCTATTTTCTTATGTAGTTCTATCTGATCTATGGGGTGGATATCTTCAGCTAAGACCTCAAAATCAGTCTTGAGGTAGTTTGAAATTGACTGGGGCTACTGCACTTTGGGCTTTAGAAAGCTCATCTGCATTTTGCCTTCCTTGATGTCATAAGCTAAAATCAATCTGATTTGATTAGTAGGGTACATCTTCAAGTATTGAGTGTAAGCTTGGGCCTTTAGCTGTTCATTCTTGGCTTTTATCTCCTTGAATTTTCCTTTTATATCTATGGTCTTGTTGGATGAAGATCTAAAAGATGAAACTTCGACACTCTGTTGTCATTCAAGCTCTTGTCTTTGTGAAGTGGAAGGTGTCCCACCTATTGGGAAGGTATGCTGACTGTCTCCAACTTCTTTCCTCAAAATCCCTGTTGTTTCCTCAAAGAATTATTCCTCTGAATATGGATTTAGCCTGTGCCTCTTAGCACCAAGCTGGTCTAAAGGACCACTGGTAAGGGTAGCTACTTCCTTGTCTCTTTTCAAGTTCTTTTCCTTATTCAGAGGAGTCTGTAACACCGGGGGATTTCCCATGTTAATCTGAGCTGAATGAGGATGAGGTGGAGTTTGTTCTTCAAAGATTTTAGGTTGCTCTGACACCTCTAGTTGTTTTGATGCTGGAGTACTTGTTTCCTGATCTTGCTCCTGTGGTGGTTTTACTGGCGGTGCACTACCTTCCTGTGTGTGCCTTTGAGAAGTCTCTATTGTAGAGGCACTAGGCTCTGGCGTTGGATCTTGAGTAGTTTCAACTGGTACCTGTTCACAAGAGTCTAGGTCAAGCCTCTTTTCTAAGTCTTTCATCACATTTTCTACATCAACTTGATCACTATCCATTTCAACTAGAGTTCCTTCCCTCCATTCATCCATATTTGCATACTGATCTATTTCAGGGACTCGATGATGGATATATGGTGACAGTTTATGTTTCATTCTCCTATCACAATTGAAACCTTATGGATTATATCTCCAGGCAAAGCTTTTCTTTAATCTCATTTTTTCTACGATTTCTTCTGCTCTATTGCTTGCTTCTCTATTGTTGCAGACAAATGGGCCTAAGTGGTCTTTAATTCTCAATTTTTCTTTCTTCTTGGCCTTGGTGAAATGAGTTTGATCAGAGTTTAACGTTTGCCTATAATATTCCAAGGCAAACAACCTCATAGGAACATAATTTGGTAGTTTTAACAGAGGAAGTTCACAACCATAAATTCTGATCTCTGTGTGATTCTGGTACAAGTACCAGTCACCTATTTTGTACTATTTTGAGAGTTGAAGGATTCTTTTTATTTCATCACTAATCCTAGGAGGGGAACTCCCTGTCAGCATGGTGGTCACATGATGAACAAACCGGTCAATGAATTCATTGTATGAATATGGAGAAGTATAGTGGAAGATAGAAGTCTAAAAAATGATTGATATGGGATTAACCTTTGTATCAAGTTTATTGACAAAGAATGGAAACTTGTCAGACCGATGGTAAAGGAAAAGGTGATATATGATTGTAGAATACTTGAACACCTTTCAATTTTCTAACCTCATAAACTGGTCATGGATTTTCTCAGCAATGAAAGCAACATAGTTATATTTGACAACAGGAGGTTGACCAGGGGTAAAATGGACATTAAAACTAGAGTCAATTCGTCCACATACTCACTAGTATTGAAACCTGTGACTGCAACTATAATATTGACTATATTTTTGCCTATATGTGTGAAGAAAGCTGACAAATAGGGAGGAGGATCTTTAAGTTGATGCTGCTTATCCATAAAAGTTTGGAAAAGGCGACTGAGTTCATACTGGGACAATTTAGATGATTTCTCTAGTAATTCTCCAAGGGAAATAGGGGTGATGTCTTGACTGGGCTAAAACTGTAGCATTTCATTGATTGAATCTGTAGTAATTGTGAAAAGAACAGTTTGATTTGGGGACATTATTGCTCTGAGGGTGGGATTATAATTGGCATGACATTGGTGGATAATGTCAGGGAAAATGCACAGAGAGGGGAGTATGTACCTTGGGAGATTTGATTCCCAAAGCCCTATGGGATCAGCGCCATTCAGGTAATTGTCTCGGCATTGGAAAAACACTTTCAAGGAGCTTTCTTCAGTTATCAGGTCTTTTATTTGAAAATATTTATTTGCTAAGGGAAGATAATCCAAGTCTCTATGAGTGGTAGTGATAGGAGCTATACTAAGGGACACGGGGGTTTCCATCTAGTTCTTGTGGATTCAGATAGGAAAATGGGGTTTTCAAATAGAATTGGCGAAAGTAGAGGGTCTTGGGACTCTTCAATTCTAAATTGCTCCACTGAATTATAATGAATTTGGGGTTTTCAAAGTAATTACAGAGGCAACCAAGTATTTACAGGGTTTCTGGAAGGAAGTGGTAAATACCTGTTCTTAAATGACGGGTAGGAGTGTAGGTTCACTGAATGCAAATGGTGGACTAGAGCGGTGTCAAACTAGAAGTTTCAGGGTGGCTAACGGTTGGTGTACGAGCTGGTCGACTTCAACGTTCAGGTTGCATGCATGCGTTTTCAGAATAAGGATGAAAAGCTGTTTTAACTTTGTTTTTATGCAAAGTCAATGCTTTTGGTGGGTTCGGGATTTGGACATATGGCGTCAACGGGGAGGCTATTTGACGTTTTGTCTTTAGCGGGAGGCGGTAAGCGGGTTTCATCGCATAGCTAGTGGAGGGTAAGCGGTATTTGGGTGAGACCGCGCGATTCCATACGATGCATGACACATAGCATATGTAATATTTATGGAACTGCTCTCCATCACGTGCTAAATGTCAACCACGGAGGCCCGTGCGATATGCATGATGACCGTCGAATCTGCGGGATCCGATTGGATGGTTGTCGGGGAGGTGATGTGGCAGAAGGTTAATGGAGGGCGGGCCCAATATTAATTAAAGTGTTAATCCTATTGGGGGTAAAGCGAGTGGTCATCGAATTATTAATTAATCGTGGGGATTAATTAATCCAAATTATATGGTGGCGGGGTTTGGGTTCTTAATTAACTACGGATTAGTTAATTAATCCTGTTTTATTGTTTGATTTACGGTTATATTTAACCATCGGGGCGAGATATGTAAAAATTTGGGGTTTTTATATAATATAATAATACAGGCATGGGTAATTTTGATTTATGGGGGAATTATATAATAAACATTAGTGGTTAATATGACAAAAGTGAATGGTAAAGCGCTAAGTTTAAAACGTTTTCATCATACACATTTAAAACTTAGGCTAAGTGAATATGAGGGTTTATATGGAGAGTGTTTTATTTTTCCTAAGTAAAATAGGATTTTACTTAGGAAAAGCTTTATTAGGGAAACAAATAACTTATGAAGGGTGGTGAATATTGATGTAGGGGTTTAAGCATTTAGGCATTATAAATTATTGGGCCGAGGGTCCAGTCCCTCCAAAAGTCAGAGAAATGCTCTGAGCCCCTTTAACTTTGGTAATTACCTTTAGCACTTAGGGAATTAGTGAAGATTTTTAGGGGAATGAGTAGGGAAGTTAATTATTTTGACTTTGAATGTTGATGTGCCTTTCCATGTGATACATGCCTTTGCTTAGTGATGAAAGTAAAATATTTAAACATTTAAACTTATCATTCACCACATATTTATTCTGCAACCATCATCCACTTACCCTACCTTCTTTACCCTAGCATTTTCACTTCTTTATTAGGGTGCACTTGGACTGGAAAACCCTTATCAAACTTTCTTTTATTTTACATAGTGATGCCTATCTAAGTCTACACTTATTACATCCAAGGGCTCAGATTAAACTGTTGGGCTCCTTTTTCACTCTACCTATCTACTTATCTGCCAAGATTAAACTGTTTGGTGAGATCTTTATTCTCTATTTCTACAACATGAAATTGAAAATATGAATTAGACAAGTTTAAACTATTTGACTATTCATGAATTGTGGCATAAGTGACAAGCTGCACACAATTTTATTATACAAAAGTATAAAGTAGTGGCATTTAGACTTGCACACTTTCCTGGTCTTTTATTTTTGTTGGGGTTCAATTTCTTTCATTTTTGACCTCTTTTTTATTCTTTTCACCCTTTGATTTTTTTTTTAGGGTATACCCTCTTTACATTTTAATTTTTTTTGGTTTTTTAGAAATGTGGAAAACCTTTGCAACAAGTAAAGGTACGTGTTAGCGTTTGAATTTGCCTCAGGCTGAGGAAGGCAAAACTCGAGGCAACATCATACCACGCTCAGCCTCGTAGCTAGCCCTACGAGGATAGGAGAGGGCTCTCTCCGGGTCTATCTTGGTAAAAGGTTTTCAAAGGGGCTGAGATGACCAATAAGGAATACTGATCTTAGGCTAGATATTTAGTGCAGAGGTTTATATGTGATTTTTTGGGATTTTGTTGAATCAAAGGGAAAAGCAATTTTGGGTGCCGGGATGAGACACAGTTTCTGCAGAGGTCTGATTGGAGCAAGGTAGGCAATTGTTTTGATGCTTTTAAAGTGATGAGGTGAATAGATCAGACAGGTGAGGAGCTAAGGAGAGCAAGAAAGCGCAAGGGTTCTCCTTAAACTGAAGAAAACATGGAAAATTAAACAAATTTAAAGGTAGAGCATAGCAAATTTATGGATTCTACCTTAACACTTCATTTGTTCAATTGCAGAAGATGAGAGAGGGAAAATGATACACATAACAAACATACAAGTACTGAAAGAAGCACACCATCAAGACATAAAGCCACAAGAATTCCAAATAGTGCTGCAAATCCCTGGTCTTCCCTTTGCCAAAATGCTGAAGTAAAATGTACAATAAAGTCTCAAAGCCTCTTCCCAAAGAGTCCGACCATGAAAATGACTAAGAAAATACATAATATAGGCAAGCTAACACATTCCTTTGCCTCTAGGGGTCGAGCTCATCATCCTAGGAGCTTTTTCAACCAATTCTAAACAAAGCACTACAATCTAGGCAGTCAAAACAACTTGCCTCTATAAGCTAGGAAACCAATTCATCCATTAAATTTTTGCTATTTTATGAATGAATCATCTAGAATAGGTGAATAAGTGTCAAGTCAACATAAATTTCCATTAATTACATCAAGGAGGGTGAAAAATCCCATCACAAGTCAAAACTGTTCAAACTGGCTTCGTTTCCTGAGCTGAAGATGAAAACTTTGCAAAAAATCCTGATGCGTAGCGCGCCTGAGCCCTATGCGCCGCGTGCCTTTCCACCTACTTTTGGGGCACTTCCCGACATCCAAATTGAGCTCAGGTTGGCTTGTTGAAAATCCCTGGATGTCTACTTTCCAACCCAAGTGGAATTTTCCAATTTGATGTCCATTTTCCCCTCCAAAAGTGCATTCTCCCAAGGCTGCTTCATGTGTGTCCAAAAAGGGGCAGTGAGGTCATTTTTTGCATGTTTTTTGACCTTTTGGGGACCCAAACCTTGATGAAATGCCTTGGCAGTAGCTGAGTAGGTGTATTTCATCATGAAAAATCCAAAAATGCAAACCTTTCGTGATTTGGACCTCCCAATCTTATGGGTAGCGCGCGACGCGCTATGCGTTGAGCCCAAAAACCTGTTTTTTAACCAAAAATTTCAAAATTGACAAAATTTTCTCCAAATTTCTTGAAATTTGGGCTGGGAGTCCCCAATCAAGTACCATGCTCAGCCAAAGAGGTTTCGGCCAAGATTTGGAGTCGATCGTGCACTTTTTGATTTTTGATTGCCTTCTTCAATTTTGCCTTTAGATTCCTTATCCATGCCTCGCAGACCTTGTTCCACGCCATGTAGTGGAAATCCATGTGTCTCAGCAATGCTTTGTCCCTATTGGCCCTGTTTAGTAGTCTCTTTGACCTCATATTACTCATCTCACTTTGTAGAGTGCCTAGCAAACTTTTCTGCCCCCTTTAATTCAAGGAGCTTGATTGAGATATCACTTTGATTTGAAGGCTAATAATTAATCTGTTTTGGAATACCTGGCCTAAGGAAGGTGCGCGGCGCATCAGACAGCAAAACATAGTGCAAAAATACACTGGCGCGGCACATGAGGAAGGCGCGGCACATATAGCCCTGTGAGTAGCACCTTTTTACAGGAGACTTTTGGAGGCCTTCCCAGTGTCGAAATCAGGAGCAGGATAGCTCGTTGGAAAGGTATTTGAGTCTAATTTCTAGCACAACTAGAATTTTTCAATTTGGAGTTCATTTCCTCTGTCAAAAATCAAATCTCCCAAGGCTGGTAAAAATGTGCCAAATGAGGCTGCCTCAAGGTAGAGTGCTGTTGCAGTCAACTTTTGAATGCCTTCCTCAACTCCAAATTGAGCTCATGATAGCTCATTGGAAAGATATTTGTGTCTAGTTATCATTTTACTCATAAAGAAAGTCATTTGGCCAACCAATCTAGGAGAAAAATTGATTTTACCAAGGTCACTTCAGAGGTGCATTCGATTCTCCTGAGGCAACGATATTTTTGACATTTCTCTAAAACCATGACACCTGTGTAAAAAGTGAAGGAGGTTTTTCTTCTTTGGCATGTTGTGGACAAAAAAATCTTTCATTTTTTCTAAATTCATCTTTCCGTGCTCAGAAAAATCATTTGAGTGAAACCTATCCTGATGTGTGGAACAAGGGATTTGTCGAAAATGAAGCGAAATGAAGGGGATAGGGGGCTTATAAATTCTTGAGGAAATTTTGGGGAGTAGGAAGGGATGTTAGGAAGTAGAGAAAAGTGGAATATTAGAGATTTGAGTGAGGGGAAGGGGTCCAAACGGGCAAAACACAGGCCCAACCTAGAAAATTGCTAAGTTGTGGCAAGAAACTAGGGTTTGTGCAAAAATGAGGAATTTGGGGAATCTCAGTGATGGGAAGTGTTTGATAAGGTACTTTAAGGATAGGAGAAGGTGTATGAACATCAGGATATAAGTTTTTCTAATGATTTGACCATCCAAGAGAAATTGCCTTCAAAACCCTAGGAGAGGGAAATGAACCTTGCCTAGGCGCAACTGAAGCATGAACAAGGTGTAAAATGACCCAATGGAACTTGACATGATGATGAAAACCATATGAATGATGATAGACTCAGTTGAATAGTGGAATAGACTGACATTTGGGCAATTTTGAAAGGAGTGAAAGCAAACCCTAGACCTAATGCCTAGTGACCAAATTTTGCTTGAAGACTCACTGAAATGACAAAATTTGACCTTGACACTTTGAGACCACTTTGTAAGAGAATATTTGATCACTGGAGGAAGGCTGGAAAGGCTGACACTAACATTGGCTCCAATGGGGATGGTAGCTCCCTCGAGGTGCCAAGAACGACAGATCTTTGGGATAGCAGACCAGCGCCTTATCCATTGGGTAATGGAGTCAAAAACTCAAACTAAAATGCATGACTGAAAACCGACACAAACTAACTTAACAACAAGACTGAAAATTGACTCACAAAGGACTCATGACTCAACTAAAAACTGACTCGATACTTAAGCACAATCGACCAACTGAAAATGATGCTCAAAGGGGAGCTTATTCATCAAAACCTACTCTAACACTTTCATTCATCACCTGATCAAGTGAAATGAAACAACCAATGCAACCAAGTAAGTATTCCGTTTGCTGTTCGAATTCTCCGCAAGTGCTCACTTATGAACAACAAGAGAGAACTAATGAACGACAACTCCCATGATAACTTAGAAATAGATCCGTAGAATGATATGAATTCTCTATCCACCTCCAAAAACACTACATAAGAATCTTGAAATTCAAGCACACTAGAACTTAGCTCATCCAATGGATTACTTCTCGTTTCCTCATACCATGAATGCAAACTTTGATCTGAGCCTTGTGACGAGACCTTTGCTGAAAATGACAAAGAAACCGGCTGCCGGATCAAATTCATATCAGCACATGTTTCAAGCTCACATGTAGTCAATGGAGAAAGACTTTGACTGCAAACCTCATCCAAAACATCAGATATTGGATCATGAAAAACTTGAAAAGACTGCTGTAATGTATCCATTGAAAGTGTATGACATCCTTCTAGCTGTTCATCTTTTTCTTAAGAGATTTTACGAAGATTCTCCCTTATAAACTGAAATGCTTCGAAACAAAAGGGTATAGAATCTTCCTGCATCATCAAATCATGTATTTCGTCTTCCACAGCTTCATCTATAATCTTCCCTTCATTTTCATTTGGTGGCTGCAAATCTGATGCTACAGTCTGCTCAAGAATTTTGTTATCTGTCTCATCCTCAACATTAACACTGAGAGATTGCTGATTTGTGATAGGTTGTTCATTTGAAGGTTTACTATGCAATCTACCCTTCAAAAACTAAAATGATTCAAAACAGAATGGTACGGAGTCACCTTGAATCATTAAATCATGTGTGTCCACTTCCAAGTCTTCAGCTGCAACTTGACAATCAAGGGCTTTCGCGGGTTGCAAATCTGAATATGAGAAGTCTTGAACAAGGTTTTCATTGCTCTCAATATGATTCAAATAAATACTTGTTGACATTTGATTTCTGATTGCATGGTAGTTATCTCTGATGAACTGAAACGAATCAAAACAAAAAGGCAAAGATCCTTCACTTACTTCCCACTTTTCTGCACTTTCCTCGTCAATGTCATAGCTGATATGCATCGCTTGATCACTGTATTCGAGCTGCTGTAAGTGAACTTCCTCCTCCCACAAACTAGCTGCTGATTTGTCTACAAGATTAGCTTATGTTTGGAGAACATAATCATCATCATACTGATCAAACTGAGGCAAATCATCGGTATAAAGCATATCATCAAGCATGCAGGTCATATCAATAGTGCTTTCTTCGCCAACTGGTGATCTACAAAACAATCATTATCAGATCTATAACAATTAGCATCAGAAAGAAAATGTTTTGGAGCGGCCATTTGTTCTTCTTCAATCAACAAGCCATGGGATTGAACATCATAATCATTCCTTGCGCTGACCTTCTGCATCATCTCTTCTACTGCACTTACCAAAATGTCAAGCTTTACCTCTAGAGATGTCGATTTTTCCGGATCTATGTTTTTCATCTCTTCTTCCTTCAACCTTGCCCTTCGGATCAACAGATGTGCCTCTACATTTACTGCACTGTTTTGCATCTCGTGAAGTGTTGCAATATTCCTTTCTCTCAGCTGAAACTCCATTTCCGGATCAAAGGCACCCGGATAGTGAAAGAGAGAAGATCTAGGAGTAGGCCTTATCTCAACTGGGATTGAATAATAAACTTGATTAAATCTGGCTGAAAACTGTTGTAGTGTCTCCCCTGGTAGTCTTTTCAGCTGGTTATACTCTTCTATAATCAAGAAAAGGTTCTGTCCGATCATCCACCTGTCAAGAAAAACTTTGACGAACTGCTAGAAATCTGAGATGCTCACATCAGGCAGGGTTTTGAACCAACGCTTCACTTCAGCTTGCAAAGAAAGAGCAAAAAGCCTTATACTGACATCTTCTTCATCAACTTCAAAAAGATCTAGAAAATACTCAAAATTCTGCACATGTTGCTCAGCGTTGACATTCTTACATTCACCATCAAACCTCGGCAAGTATAGATCATAGTTTTTGGGGAAAGGATGGAGAACAGAAGGTAAAACAAGAGGTTTATACCGATCTGGAATTTTACAAGGTGTAGGGGTATGTACAACAGGTATAGAATCAGTCTTGGTCGCTTGAGATTAATCAATTTGAAGATGGTCATCACAAAATTCGGAAAAAGGATCTTGATCAAGCTCAAAGGCATGCAAATCTTTGATATTCACAATCTTCAAAGGGAAAGAATCAAATGCAGGCCTGGGATCTCTTCTCAAATAAAATATACTTTGCAAAGCCTTCTTGACATTCTTGGGAAAAGAGAAGAAATAATTTATGACAAAGAACAAAATGACTTGGATGAAATTCCAACTTGAATACCTGATCTGTCCATGTTGTCCTTTCATGTTTTTGCTGGTCGAGATCATCCTCCAGTGGAGTCTTTGGATCTGATCTCAAAACTAATTTAGAGTCGCCAGGTGAATGATTTCAGCCTTTCCAGTCTGATAGTTGTCCACCATCAACAATCAGATCTGAACTTGATACATGTATTGGGGCAATTAACAAGTTAGATGTCACGATTACAAGCTAGACCAGAGATTGACTGAAGCAATGTTTACCTACTTCCGCTAATGCAAAGCAAAAGTGTTTCGAAGGCTACCTGGCATAACTTCAGGCTCCGTCTGTAGCTTATAAAACAAATGACATCAACAAGCAAACCTTTTGTTCTTCCCCAGTATGGTCGCCACTATGTTAGCGTTCGAATTTGCCTCAGGCTGAGGAAGGCAAAACTCGAGGCAACATCATACCACACTTAGCCTCGTAGCTAGCCCTACGAGGACAGGAGAGGGCTCTCTCCGGGTCTATCTCGGAAAAAGGTTTTCAAAGGGGCTGAGATGACCAATAAGGAATACTGATCTTAGGCTAGATATTAAGTGCAGAGGTTTATAGGTGATTTTTTGGGATTTTGTTGAATGAAAGGGAAAAGCAATTTTGGGTGCGGGGATGAGACACAGTTTCTGCAGAGGTATGATTGGAGCAAGGTAGGCAATTGTCTTGATGCTTTTAAAGTGATGAGGTGAATAGATCAGACAAGTGAGGAGCTAAGGAGAGCAAGCAAGTGCAAGGGTTCTCCTTAAACTGAAGAAAACATGGAAAATTAAACAAATTTAAAGGCAGAGCATAGCAAATTTATGGATTCTACCTTAACACTTCATTTGTTCAATTGCAGAAGATGAGAGAAGGAAAATGATACACATAAAAAACTTACAAGTACTGAAAGAAGCACACCATCAAGACATAAAGCCACAAGAATTCCAAATAGTGCTGCAAATCCCTGGTCTTCCCTTTGCCAAAATGCTGAAGTAAAATGTACAATAAAGTCTCAAAGCCTCTTCCCAAAGAGTCCGACCATGAAAATGACTAAGAAAATACATAATATAGGCAAGCTAACACATTCCCTTGCCTCTAGGGGTCGAGCTCATCATCCTAGGAGCTTTTTCAACCAATTCTAAACAAAGCACTACAATCTAGGCAGTCAAAACAACTTGCCTCTATAAGCTAGGAAACCAATTTATTCATTAAATTTTTGCTATTTTATGAATGAATCATCTAGAATAGGTAAATAAGTGTCAAGTCAACATAAATTTCCATTAATTACATCAAGGAGGGTGAAAAATCCCATCACAAGTCAAAACTGGTCAAACTGGCTTCATTTCCTGAGCTGAAGATGAAAACTTTGCAAAACATCCTGATGCGTAGCGCGCCTGAGCCCTATGCGCCACGTGCCTTTCCACCTACTTTTGGGGCACTTCCCTGCATCTAAATTGAGCTAAGGTTGGCTTGTTGGAAAGCCCTAGATGTCTACTTTCCAACCCAAGTGGAATTTTCCAATTTGATGTCCATTTTCCCCTCCAAAAGTCTATTCTCCCAAGGCTGCTTCCTGTGTGTCCAAAAAGGGGCAGTGAGGTCATTTTTTGCGTGTTTTTTGACCTTTTGGGGACCCAAACCTTGATGAAATGCCTTGGCAGTAGTTGAGCAGGTGTATTTCATGATGATAAATCCAAAAATTCAAACCTTTCGTGATTTGGACCTCCCAATCTTATGGGTAGCGCGCGGCGCGCTATGCGTTGAGCCCAAAAACCTGTTTTTTAACCAAAAATTTCAAAATTGACAAAATTTTCTCCAAATTTCTTGAAATTTGGGCTGGGAGTCCCCAATCAAGTACCATGCTCAGCCAAAGAGGCTTCGGCCAAGATTTGGAGTCGATCGTGCACTTTTTGCCCTTTTTGATTTTTGATTGCCTTCTTCAATTTTGCCTTTAGATTCCTTATCCGTGCCTCGCAGACCTTGTTCCGCGCCATGTAGTGGAAAGCCATGTGTCTCAGCAATGCTTTGTCCCTATCGGCCCTGTTTAGTAGTCTCTTTGACCTCATATTACTCATCTCACTTTGTAGAGTGCCTAGCAAACTTTTCTGCCCCCTTCAATTCAAGGAGCTTGACTGAGATATCACTTTGATTTGAAGGCTGATAATTAATCTGTTTTGGAATACCTGGCCTAAAGGCTGTCCTTGAAAGATGAGTGTGCCTGTTGTGTGAATTGAGTAAGAAATTGGTTATTACTTTGTGACTACCCCTGACTAGCTAACTCTACATGTGAACCAGATGGAGATTGCATTTGATTACCTGATTGTGTTTGCATCAAGCTTTGATTTTGTGCCTCAAACTGATTTCTTAGCTGTACATGCAACTGATTCGTAGCTGAAGGTGCCTTTGTCAACAATGGATCATTGCTTTGAAGAACAGAGGATGGTGTTTGATTAAAATTGATTTCCTTGCTTCATTGGCAAAGACAACCTTGATGTCATTTTGGATATGGGGAATAAAGGGTTTAAAGAATAGAATTTAGATTTTGGGATAATGATTAGGGTCTAGGAATGTGTAGCTAGGGTTTGGGAATTCAAGAGAAAAATGGAATAAGGGAGTGGTGAGGGAATAAAGGATGGACTTGGTAACAAAACAACAGTTTGAAACCCTAGGTAGCAATTTGATTTGAGAAATTTCAAAGGTAGGGTTTTCTTTCGTTTGAACACTCACCATACACAAACACCATCAAACCACCATCAAATTTGAATGAAAAGCAATAATCAGAGGGTTAACCTACTTGAACAAATGATGATCCACAGGTTTCGGACAATTTGGAGCAAGTTTGTGAAGTTTTTGATGGTTCAGTGCATTGAACTAGGCGCGCGGCGCATCAGGGGTGCGCAACGCATCAGACAACAAAACACAGTGCAAAAATACACTGGCGCGACGCATGAGGAAGGTGTGGCGCATATAGCCCTGTGAGTAGCACCTTTTTACAAGAGACTTTTTGAGGCCTTCCCGGTGTCGAAATCAAGTGCAGGATAGCTCGTTGGAAAGGTATTTAAGTCTACTTTCCAAAAAAACTGGAAGTTTTCAATTTGGAGTTTATTTCCCTTGTCAAAAATCAAATCTTCCAAGACTGGTCAAAATGTGCCAAATGAGGCTGGCTCAAGGAAGAGTGCTGTTGCAGTCAACTTTTGAATGCCTTTCTCAACTCCAAATTGAGCTCATGATAGCTCATTGGAAAGCTCGTTGTGTCTAGATATCATTTGACTCATTAAGAAAGTCATTTGGCCAACCAAGCTAGGAGAAAACTTGATTTTCCCAAGGTCACTTCAGAGGTGCATTCGATTCTCCTGAGGCAATGATATTTTTGACATTTCTCTAAAACCATGACACCTGTGTAAAAAGTGAAGGAGGTTTTTCTTCTTTGGAATGTTGTGGACAAAAACTCTCTCAGGTTTTCCAAATTCATCGTTCCTTGCTCAGAAACATCATTTGAGTGAAACCTATCCCGATGTGTGGAACATGGGATTTGTCGAAATGAAGCGAAATGAAGGGGATAGGGGGCTTCTAAATCCTTGAGGAAATTTTGGGGAGTAGGAAGGGATGTGAGGAAGCAGAGAAAAGTGGAATCTCAGAGATTTGAGTGAGGGGAAGGGGTCCAAATGGGCAAAACACAGGCCCAGCCTAGAAAATTGCTAAGTTGTGGCAAGAAACTAGGGTTTGTGCAAAAATGAGGAATTGGGGGAATCTCAGTGATGGGAAGTGTTTGATAAGGTACTTTAAGGATAGGGGAAGGTGTATGAACATCAGGATATAAGTTTTTCTAATGATTTGACCATCCAAGAGAAATTGCCTTCAAAACCCTAGGAGAGGGAAATGAACCTTGCTTAGGCTCAACTGAAGCATGAACAAGGTGTAAAATGACCCAATGGAACTTGACATGATGATGACAACCATATGAATGTTGATAGAATCAGTTGAATAGTGGAATAGACTGACATTTGGGCAATTTTGAAAGGAGTGAAAGAAAACCCTAGACCTAATGCCTAGTGACCAAATTTTGCTTGAAGGCTCACTGAAATGAAAAAATTTGACCTTGACACTCTGAGACCACTTTGTAAGAGCATATTTGATCACTGGAGGAAGGCTGAAAAGGCTGACACTAACAGTATGAACATATTTCAAAGCCAAACCAAGTAAATCATTATATATGACACCTATTGGTATAGGGGCATAACAAAGCTGATGAACATAAGTTCCAAACCCATTGAAGAAAGAGTGACCCATGAAAAATGTACTACATTCTCCACCTCATTTTGACATAGATAGAACCAACTAGGTCCACACATAAACTTTGTCTCCAGGATGTCCGAGGTAGGGACCTTCTTCATCATTAGACACCACATGAATAATAGCTTTAGGTGAGGAAATTTTCTTTCCATACTACCTTCGATACACCACCATTTTTTCTCCTCATCTACTCTGTCATCTAGAAGGAAGATAAAACCCAACTTTGGAGTGTAGGATCTAAAGGGTGAGATGCACCATTTAAGTTCATCATCTTTCTCAATCAATATAATATGAACATCTATTATGGATTTTAGGTATTCATTCCATGCTATCTAATATTCCCCCTCTAGGCAAAGATCCTCAACTAATAGCCAACCCTGTCATCAAATAGGTTAGAGCTGGGTTTTCAATGTGAGCCAATTTACTATAGACATGATCCCTTAGAATATTAGTAAGAGAAAGGGGTATAAAATGATTTATATTTCTATTAGGCCAAGGATCAATGCCAAATCTGGCTCTATCACCCCTCCTAGCTCTCAAGGCTAGACCACTTCCAATGATATCAAAGGAATTTAGAAATGCTGTCCAAACAATTGATATGCTAGTTCTTGGATTATCTGGATTTCTTAACCATTCTTCTAAAGAACTGGGAGAAATATAATTTTGAAAAAATCATATCTCCACAGACTATGAGTGGAGATTAGTCACCTACCACATTTAGTGACAAAATATTTCGAGAATTGGAATAAGTTTTTTAATCCCCTGCTCCCCATGGTTATTGGTTTAGCAATGGAGTCCCATTTTACCAAGGGAAACACCCCCAACTCCTTGTTACCTTCCCATAAGAAACCATAACATAGGCACATGATTTTATCCAATGCACTCTTAGGGATCCAGGCTAAAGGTGCCAAATATATCAGTCACTAGCTTCTAATACTGACTTTATGAGGAATTTGTGACCAATGTTGGATAACCACCTATGATATCAATTTTTTATATGCTCTACCATATGCCTTTGATAAATAAATTTTGATTGTAGGAATTTACAGGGTAAGTTCCTTAGAAAGAACACCAAAAGGACACCGCTCACAACCAGATCTCAAATCAATACACCAGTATTTTTGACGTGGTTAAAACCCTCAAAGTGCAAGGAGGGAAACAGTCCACGGCCTGTCCCAACGTGGGTACTACAAGCAATTTATTAATGAAAGAATGAAAATTTACATAAGCTTCTCTCATGCACAGATTACCCGAACAATGACCCTCCATGCGCTTTAAATAGAACTCGTGGACCAATCGGGTGTCAAGCCACGGATCAAGTGTCGGTAATACCGAGGTGAGAGTGAACCGTCGGATCACTACATATCGTGACCGTCGGATTGTAAGTTACAAAATGTACAACGGTAAAGAAACACACTTTACCTAACTCTAACCTAACTCTATACTAGACCAAGTTGAACTTAACTATATCCTATGTGTCGGAATATCCTAACATTGATAACAACCCATTTCAGGTTTTTAGTTTTAATGTTGTGTATACCGCAACAACTTCGTGAATTTTTCTCCCTTGCAAGAACAAAAAAAGCTCGAGGTAAATATATCTGGAGAGGATGGGTTTAAGCTTGGAAGCAATAATATTGGATATGATATTATAAGTTGCATTGTTACCCACCAAAAATGGGTGAACCATAGAAGGAGATTTTCTCCTATTCACTCATCTAGTCGATAGCAAGTAACCCTTGAGAGCCACCTAGTTGCCTATGTGACATACCAATTATACCTATGGTGATATGTACCCTTTCCCACTTGTCAAGATCACATGTTAGAAGGTGGGATTCTAGTCAAAAGGTACTTCATTCATTTTGCATTCGGGTGCTTATGCTTGTTTGTATTTCAGGTATTTGGCATGGATTATAGGGTGACTTGGAAGAAAGAAGTGTCTTGGCCATAGTCTTGTTCTCTCACCTTAAATGGGGGGTTAGTTTTCTATCCTAGTCCATCGATACCGCCTCTAATGGGTTATTTCTTTAGGAAGGGGCACTACTTGGGAATCCATGATTGAAATAGCATGTTCCATCTATCCTTGTTCCATAGTTATCACTTCCCTCCATACATTATGAGCCATTTTTCCACCTTTCTTCTTCGGGTCCACTTGTCCATTGGTTCACTGGGATATAGAACACCCCATTCCCCTTTCAAAATATCTTGGTCGGGCTTGTAAGTGTTTCCTTGGTAGGTTGATGCTGCTAAAAGAAAAGGAAAAAGCATGTAATGGCCACAAGCAAGAAACAAAAGAAAGACAATTATAAAATAGAAAAGATGGTTAAAACATTAATATTAACACATGGGAAAAAACCAAGCACGAGCTTTACCCCTTACCATTATGGTCATCACCTAGTTTCTTGGGCCAATGTTTCCCTCTCACATAATTAAAAAGGAACCCTTGCATGTCCCAGCCCAAGTAAGCGACGAACTACCCCGTCACTAAGGGGTTATTCACTGCTACACATCATTCAAAGCATGCTCTCATTTCCTAGAGCTTTGAGTAGTGATATGAAGACAAATCAAGAAAAAGAAAAAGGGAATAAGAGGGGTGGAAAAAAACAAGTTGAGGTAACTCATGCATCCATGATTTTTCCCTCACATTTGTGTGCCAAATATTTTAAGTTCCTCATTATTGCTACCCATTTGACCATGGCATTTGACCTTCAGACCCCTTTACCCCTTCTGTTCCATCATTACTCACACGAAACCTATTGATTGAAGGGAGGACTGAGGACATGTCACTTCCCTTTGGGGGTTTGGAACAACTAATAGGGTCATATTTTAGCCACTCCTACATATGGAGGCAATATTTTTATGTGAGTAACGCCCCTATTTTGGAAGAGAAACCTTGTATGAAGTGTCACATTGCCCATTAATTGTAAGCTTGTTTCACTTAGATGTAAAAATGATTAAATGTACCTGAAGCCATAAGTTGCAACATTAGATATTGTGTGTTAATAGTAAATTTTTTTATTATGGGATGGGAAACTCAACTAGTGCTCAAGTCCACCAAAGGATCATATTGATACGCATAGGTGAGGCATTGAGAGCCATGGGTTCTAGGACATTCATAGAGCATCAATTGCATTCATGGTCATCTTCAACACCCACAAATTCTTCACTTTTCCATATTTTATTCATGGGAGATGCACTTGGACTAGTTTTCCCATAGTCAACTTAGCACATGTACATGTTGTGGCAACTGATTTGAGGCCCAGATGATTTTTTTCTTATTCATTAAGAAATGTGAGGGCTTGCTCCATCTTTAGTTCTGTTATCACTTAGGGAAAACCCTGGATGCAGGAAAAACCCTAAAGTAACCTCAAAACCTCTTTTAGGTTGAAAGATGGCCCTTCAACTCGGAGAGGGATCTCTCCATAAAACTCAACTACTCTATGGTCACTGTAGTAGAAGGTTTCACAATTGAGTTCGGTGGCAAGATTTAGATCATAAGATGAAATTGGTTGGGTAGTTTACAAAGCATACCATTGGGAGAGGAGTCAAGTTCTAAACAAGTGATGTTACAAATCTAATGAGCAAGCTATAAAAAGCATGATAGAAACAAATCCTTTGACTATTTGAGAAATTGGAAGAAAGGGAATTTATAACTGAGTGAGGCAACAAATACTAATGGATGATAAATACAAGGAAGGAGCATAAATGAAATCCAATATTCGATACTAACATTTTCAGACATGAAAGAAATTTTGTATAACAAAGAGGAAACTGACAGATAACTACAACACAAGAGTTTTCTAAAAAATTATCATTAAAAATTGTAAATATATTCAATATTGCAAATATACCAGAATAAAAATATGTTTTTTCAATGAAAATCCAACCCTTCTTCATTCTTCATAAACTACCTATAGAACTTACATAAATAGTTTGCAAAACAATAGTCTCCATATTAATAACAATAACTTGAGATATCTAAAATATCTTGAAGTTCATGCATGTAAAATATAAAACTTAGATACATTCTATTTTTCCTAAAATAGCTACAGGAAAATATGCTGATATATAGGTGAACCAAAATATCTCTCAAACTATCTTCCTTGGAAAAAGAAATAGGTCCCTAACTAATAGCTCAAAATCCTAGCTGGAAAAATAGGTCCCTCTACAAAACAGGTCCAAAATTCCTCCAATTTTTCTTTTTTGTTCATCCTTCTTCCCTTCGAATCTCCTAGAAAAAATGTTGATACTGTTGTTGTCAGCTTCACTAGTTTTCTGTTTGTAGCTTTCACTGATAGGGTGACTGTTATCATTTTCGTTTCTGCCTAATTTCAAAATTGACGACAATAGGAAGGTCAACATTTTCACGTGTTTGACTATCGTGGATAATGGAGATGTCAGTTCTCCCTCATTGCTCCAAAATTGCTGATAGGCTAACTGCCAAAATTTTATTCCCTATATCGTTTTTCATCAACATGCATACAATTTTGTCCCAAAACACTGACAATGGATCTATCAACTTTATGAAAAATGCTGACAATGGGAATGTCATCTTTCCTGATAGTTCTACTGCAAGAAAAAGATATAAGGCTGTCTGTTAGCGATAAAAATGAAAACCCTGTTTTATGAAAATATAGTCAAAATTCTACGTTTTTATCCCCCAAGCCTCTTAGCCGAGGTTACTAGTAGTGTTGAGCAATACATCTACCTTCTCCAATATTTTTTTTCGCTTTTCGTTGTCTCCATGGGTCCCTTTTTCATAGATTCTCTGCCTTGGCTCTTCTCTTAAGGGGTTGAGGTTGAAAAACTTCCTGAGAAAGGAAATGACTCCAAGTCCTTTCTTCCTTGCCTAGCTAGTTTTCTTTTATTAGTTTTATCAGGGCTTTGTGGTATATAAAAGGAGATGAGGGATTTGTGCAGGCCCTGAACTTAGCTTCCATATATTTAAGGATCTCTAACAAATAAAAACATGGATTAGTTCTTATCTGACCAACAAGATGTGCGAGAAAATAAAAATGGTAAAGGTTTACCCGATTAAACTGTCCTTCACAAGTAAAATATTGCTGATAGAGGGGTAAAGGGACATGCCATTTTTCCTGCAACCACTCCTTTTGAACTTTAGCCCTCCAATTTTTCCCTCTGAATTCTTCTCTGAAGAAGAAAGGGACATTGATCCCTTCCAACACATGGCTGTGAAAAATCCTCACTCCGTCCGCTAATAAGGCTACTCTATAAGTGAAAATGAAACTCCTCCCACCTCCACATGATTTCCATTGAACCCCTGTGAAAAAGACCAAGCCACTGCATCATGGTAGTCAGTGCAACAATGGAAGAATTTGCTCCAACCGACTTGCTGGAAGAACTCATGAATTTCAGGGTATATATCTAGCAAATCCGGTGCTTTGGGCCCATATCGGCTAGCCTTACCTTCTTTCCCCATCTTGTTGCATGGTCTTCCTGAGATTCAATCCTGAATCCCTATGAGAAAAATGATTTTCAATGCCGTGTAAATGACTCTAAATTAACAACAAACAAACTGTTGACATGACAAGACAAAACAAGTTGATATGTGGATGAGATAACATAACTGGAAAGTGAATAATCATGGTGTTTCAGGTTATGATTATGAATGAAGTTTCGTATCATATGATAAGATCATACTAAATGATATTCATTCATTACAGGGGAGGAAAAATGATTAACTGATACTTTTACCCTTTCAAAATAGATGGAGACACGTTTCGATGAAAACAATAATGTTGAGGTGGTTATCACAATCATAAATTTTTAAATTTAAAAACTCAATTTGGTGCTGATAGTTGGCTTGCCATCGAAAATGAAAATGCTGATACCCCCATTGTCAACGAATTTATTTGCAAGATGATCTGGAATTTATCTAGGACAAAGAGTTAAAGGTATTACAGACTCATGTGCATGGATGTGCCTATGTTACTTATGCAGCGGATCGATAAGATTTCTAGAATACATAGACATTGAGGCAATCAGAGAAAACATAATAGTCAAACATGTAATCAAAACAAGTTTAATAAGGAGTTCACCCAATTCTCATGGGCTATGTCTGCTCATCCAATCTCTTAGTGGCAGCCTCTCTATTATGTTTTCAAGTAGAGTTTTTACAATGGTGAGTTCGATTCGAGACTCACTAAATAGAATGAATTCGGTAGGAATGGAGTGCACAGAATCTCCTTACTGAAACTCAACCTCAGAGGGTCACAATAGTATGATAGGCCTATGCTAGCTGAATGAATTTAGCTTTTCACTAACACTCTTTTACTTGTGAATGATACTCTTTACCTATTTTACCATCATTCATCCTTTTTTACCAAAATTGACTATGGTAAATACTTCAATTTACTTCACTTTTTACCATGGTAAATCATAAGATGTTTGTCATGTTGGTCCACCAATCATCTCTTGGTATTCTTTCCCTTGTCAGTTTTCTGAAGATTTCATCTGCTTCTGTGTATTTTACAAAATTTGGTTGCACTGGAAACAAGTGTCTTACTTCATGTTCAATATAAAAAAGGTTCTCCAAACTATCATAGAGAACTCTCCCTGTGGGTAATGCCTTGGGTGTAGATGAATTGGCTTGACTATTAGCTCGCTGATATAATTTGTTGACATAATCCTCCTACCTCATTAGCTTGTCATTGATGACTAAAGGACTTAGAAGTACTTTACATTGTAAGATGCCAAATTTCCCCATAAATTCATCTATGTCTTCCTGCATATTTTGACATTTGCATTCTAGGCCTTGCATTAGACCCCTTTTGGTCAATACTTTCTTTATTTCGAGGATGGTACCAGTTCTATCCTCAATGTTTAGCTGTTCTAACTGATACCTATTTCTTCTATTTAGAAAGTTTATTAATTTGATAGCTCCTTCAGGCTTCCCTCCTAGTTATTCCTTTGTTTTTTCAATCTCTTGAAGAGAAACTTTCACTAAGTCAGTTTGTTAAAAGATGATCTGAATTGATGACCAAATATCATTGATTGATTCAATGATATTGGTCCATAATATCTTTCTGATATCAGTCAAAGTCTTTTCAAATGTAAGATCTTTTTCCAGTGTTTTAACCTGTTGAGTCAAGCCTTTGTTTTTTCTCACTTCTTCAACAAAATTAAATTTTGACACATCGTACTTTTGCTCTAAAGTAATGAATTTCTCTTTTACCTTTTGCAGTTCAGTGACCTGGAGCTTCATTTCCTCAATGGACTTGATCAACTCCTCTATACTCTGATTCGAGGTTCCTACGTGTGATGTACCTGTACCTGTTACTTCTATAGTTTCAGCGGTTGGCAAAGGGACATTTGGTGCTAGAGCAGTTGCCAATGTAGAAGGGACTGCTGTAGAAACCACTGGCACTACATTTTGAGGCTGAGAGGTTGACTCACTCTACCTGATTTTTTTTCTCTAATTCTTTCTCTGTCTCTTTTAGTTGCTCATTTAGCTTAAGAACTAAGTCCATAAGCTCTTCTTCATTCTTCTTCTCAATCACTTCAGCAGTCTATGGGTGCATGAGAGGTGGCAATTTCAATTGCTTTCTCAGTGCAACTATATCTTCATTCTTTTTCTTTATTAGGTTCTCTACAACTTTGATATCCTTTGGGTTATGGCCCAACTCAATAATCAAATCCTCCAATGTTTTAATTCTGTTCTCCTTTGCCTGTGAGGAGGCCTTGTCTAGTTGTAATTGGGCAGTAGTATTGTTCAGTGAATTCTCCAACCTATGTGACATCATGGCCTTACTTGTAAGTGTAGAATAAACCATTTCACCTGTTTTCTTATGCAATTCTATATGATATATGGGGTGGATATCTTTAGCTAAGACCTCAAAATCAGTCTTGAGGTAGTCTACAATTGAGTGGGGCTACTGCACTTTGTGCTTTAGAAAGCTCATCTGCATTTTGCCTTCCTTGATGTCATAAACTGACATCAATCTAATTTGATTAGTAGGGGCTATCTTCAAGTATTGAGTGTAAGCTTGGGCCTTCAGCTGTTCATTCTTGGCTTTTATCTCCTTGAATTTTCCTTTTATATCTATGGTCTTGTCAGATGAAGATCTGAAAGATGAAACTTTGGCACTCTACTATCTTTCAAGCTCTTGTCTTTGTGAAGTGGAAGGTGTCCCACCTATTGGGAAGGTATGTTGACTGTCTGCACCTTCTTTCCTCAAACTCCCTGTTGTTTCCTCAAAGACTTATTCCTATGAATATGGATTTAGCCTATGCCTCTTAGCACCAGGCTGGTCTGAAGGACCACTGGCAGGGGTAGCTACTCCCTTGTCTCCTTTCAAGTTCTTTTCCTCATTTGGAGGAGTCTGTAAAACCGGGGGATTTCCCATGTTAATCTAAGCTGAATGAGGCTGAGGTGGAGCTTGTTCTTCAGAGATTTCAGGCTGCTCTGACATCTCTGGTTGTTCTGATGCTAGAGTACTTGTTCCCTGATCTTGCTCCTATGGTGGTTCTGTTGGGGGTGCACTAGTTTCCTATGTGTGCCTTTGAGAAGTCTCTGCTATAGAGGCACTAGGCTCTGGTGTTGGCTTTTGAGTAGTTTCAACTGGTACCTGTTCACAAGAGTCTAGGTCAAGCCTCTTTTCTAAGTCTTTCATCACATTTTCTACACCAACTTGATCACTATCCATTTCAACTAGAGTTCCTTCCCTCCATTCATCCATATTTTCATACTGCTCTATTTTAGGGACTCGGTGATGGATATATGGTGACATCTTATGTTTCATTCTCCTATCACATATGAAACCTTGTGGATCATATCTCCAGGCAAAGCTTTTCTTTAATCTCATTTTTTCTAGGATTTCTTCTGCTCTATTGCCTACTTCTCTATTGTTGTGGACAAATGGGCCTAAGTGGTCTTTAATTCTCAATTGTGATTTCTTCTTGGCCTTGGTGAAATGAGTCTAATCAGAGTTTAACATTTTTCCTATAATATTCCTAGGCAAACAACCTCATAGGAACATACTTTGGTAGTTTGAACGGAGGAAGTTCACAACCATAAATTCTGATCTCTGTGTAATTTTGGTACAACTACCAGTCACCTATTTTGTACTGTTTTGAGAGCTGAAGGATTCTTTTGATTTCATCACTAATCCTAGGAGGGGAACTTTCCGTCAGCATGGTGGTCAAGGATGAACAAACTGGTCAATGAATTCTTTGTATGAATATGGAGAAGTATAGTGGAAGATAGAAGTCCAAAAAATGACTGATCTGGGATTACCCTTTGTATCAAGTTTATTGACAGAGAATGGAAACTTGTCACAATGATAATAAAGGAAAAGGTGATATATGACTGTAGAATACTTGAACACCTTTTCATTTTTTAACCTCATAAACTAGTCATGGATTTTCTCAGCAATGAAAGAAGTATAGTTATATTTGACAGTAAGAGGCTGACCACGGGTAAAAATGGACATTAAAACTAGAGTCAATTCATCCACATACTCACTAGTATTGAAACCCATGACTACAACAATCATAATGACTATATTTTTTCTTATCTGTGTGAAGAAAGCTTACAAATAGGGAGGAGGATCTTTGGGTTGATGCTGTTTATCCATAAAATTTTGGCAAAGGCAGCTGAGTTCAGACTGGGACAATTTAGATGATTTCTCTAGTAATTCTCCGGAGGAAATGGGGGTGAGGTCTTGATTGGGCTCAAACTGCAGCATTTCATTGATTGAATCTGCAGTAATTATGAAATGAATAGTTTGATTTGGGGAAATTATTGCTTTGAGGGTGGGATTATAATTGGCATGACATTAGTGGATAATGTTAGGGAAAATGCACATAGAGGGGAGCATGTACCTTGGGAGATTTGATTCCCAAAGCCCTATGGGATCAACGCCATTCAGGTAATTGTCTTGGCATTGGCAAAACACTTTCAAGGAGCTTTCTTCAGTTATTAGGTCTTTTATTTGAAAATCTTTGTCTGTTAAGGGAACATAATCCAAGTCTCTGTGAGGGGTAGTAATAGGAGCTATACTGAGGGCCACGGGGGTTTCCATTCTAGTTCTTGTGGATTCAGATGGGAAAATGGGGTTTTCAAGTAGAATTGGTGAAAATAGAGGGTCTTGGGACTCTTCAATTCTAAATTGCTCCACTGAATTATAATGAATTTGGGCTTTTCAAAGTAATTATAGAGGCAACCAAGTATTTATAGGGTTTCTGGAAGGAAACTGGTAAATACTTGTTCTTAAATGACGGGGAATGGAGTGCAAGTTCACTGAGTGCAAATGGTGGATTAGAGCGGCGTCGAACTGCAAGTTTCACGGTGGCTGATGGTTGGTGTACGAGCTGGTCGACTTCAACATTCAGGTTGCATGAATGCGTTTTCAGAATAAGGACGAAAAGAAATTTTAACTTTGTTTTTATGCAAAGTCAAAGCTTTTGGCAGGTTCGGGATTTGGACAGATGGCGCCAGTGGGGAGGCGATTTGCTGTTTTGTCTTTATTGGGAGGCGGTAAGTGGGTTTCATCGTACCACTAGTGGAGGGTAAGCGGTATTTGGGCGAGACTGCGCGATTCCATATGATGCATGACATGTAGCATATGTACTATTTATGAAACCGCTCTCCATCGCGTGCTAAATGTCGACTGCGGAGGCTCGTGTGATATGCGCAATGACTGTTGGATCTGTGGGATCCAATCAGATGGTTGTCAGGGAGGTGACGTGGCAGAAGGTTAACGGAGGGCGGGCCCAATATTAATTAAAGTGTTAATCATATCGGGGGTAGAGCAATTGGTCATCGAGTTATTAATTAATCGTGGGGATTAATTAATCCTCATTATATGGTGGTGGGTTTGGGTTCTTAATTAACTACGAATTAGTTAATTAATCCTATTTTATTGTTTGATTTACGGTTATATTTAACCATCGGGGCGAGATATGTAAAAATTTGGGGTTTTTATATAATATAATAATATAGTAATGGGTAATTTTGATTTATGGGGGAATTATATAATAAACATTAGTGGTTAATATGACAAAAGTGAATGGTAAAGCGCTAATTTTAAAACGTTTTCAACATACACATTTAAAACTTAGGCTAAGTGAATATGCGGGTTTATATGGAGAGTGTTTTATTTTTAGGGAAACAAATAACTTATGAAGGGTGGTGAATATTGATGAAGGGGTTTAAGCACTTAGGCATTATAAATTATTGGGCCGAGGGTCTGGTCCCTCCAAAAGTTAGAGAAATGCTCTGAACCCCTTTAACTTTGGTAATTACCTTTAGCACTTAGGTAATTAGTGAATATTTTTAGGGGAATGAGTAGGGAAGTTAATTATTTTGACTTTGAATGTTGATGTGCCTTTCCATGTGATACATGCCTTTGCTTAGTGATGAAAGTATAAGATTTAAACATTTAAACTTATCATTCACCACATATTTATTTTGCAACCATCATCCACTTACCCTACCTACTTTACCCTAGAATTTTCACTTCTTTATTAGGGTGCACTTGGACTGGAAAACCCTTATCAAACTTTCTTTTATTTTACATAGTGATGCCTATCTAAGTCTACACTTATTACATCCAAGGGCTCAGATTAAATTGTTGGGCTCCTTTTTCACTCTACATATCTACTTATCTGCCAAGGTTAAACTGTTTGGTTAGATCTTTATTATCTATTTCTACAACATGAAATTGAAAATATGAATTAGTCAAGTTTAAACTATTTGACTATTCATGAATTGTGGCATAAGTGACAAGCTGCACACAATTTTTATTATACAAAAGTACAAAGTAGCGGCTTTAGACTTGCACACTTTCTTGGTCTTTTATTTTTGTTGGGGTTTATTTTCTTTCATTTTTTGACCTCTTTTTTATTCTTTTCACCCTTTGATTTTTCTTTTAGGGTATACCCCCTTTACATTTTTTAATTTTTTTGCTTTATACAAATGTGGAAAACCTTTGCAACAAGGAAAGGTATGAACATATTTCAAATCTAAACCAAGTCAATCATTATGTATGACACCTATTGTTATAGGGTCATAACAATGGCTCCACTTGGGGATGGCTTTCCTTGGTGGAAAGTCAAGAACAGTAGATCAGTGGCCTCCGAATGACTTTGACTGTGCTCTCCAATCTTCTTTTCCTTGCTACTTTATTTGTATGTATGACAGTAAAGCTTCTGGATCTTAGGGACTTCTCTTCAGGTTTCAAATCCAAAATCTTACTGTCCAATCAACACTATGACATTGCAAAAGATATAATATGTACTGTGAAGAAAATGGTAACATTATTAAGTAGGATCAAAGTAATGCTTTAACATCTAACCATTGACTGGTCCTTCTTCTACTTCTGTACGATCTAACTCTTTAAGAAAATATGCATTGTTTCCTCTGAAAGCATAGATGATGTATGGTCCTTTCCATAGGAAGTCAAACTTCCCATGTTTCCCCTTGTCCTCTCTTCTTGAATCCCATCTTTACACTTTATCTCCAAGGTAGAAATCTTCTGCCTTGGTCCTTTTATTAAATATTTTCTTAAGCTTCTCCTGCAACACTTGGGATCTTTGGTACACCTCCTCCCTAGTTTGCTGCAAATTGATAGTCTGGTTTATCCTTCTTTGAATATCATTAGGTTCCACTTGAGCTTCTTGGAGTATTTTCATGACAGGAACTCCTAATAATGAAGGAAAAGCAACCTCCATGCCATATACTAACTCATAGGGACTGGTTCCAATGGATTTTTTGGTTGTAAGCCTGTCTACCGACAAAGCATTGATCAAATTTTTGTTCCAAGTTTTCTTATTTTCTTCCAACCATTTTTTGATGATATTAATTAGACTCTTGTTGGAAGATTCTGCTAGTCCATTCCCTTGAGGGTAGTAGGCTGTGGAATGGCCCAGAGTAATGTGATACTTATTACAAAAACTAATCATTTTCTTTGACTTGAAGGCTGCAACATTATCAGCAATGATTTTAGTGGGACAACCAAATCTGGAAAATATATTGGTCTCTAGGAAACCTATGATCACAGCGTCATTGGCCTGTCTAGAGGGGATGGCCTCTATCCATTTAGTAAAATAGTCAGTGGCAGTGAGTATCCATTTGTGTTGGCCAGAAGAGGGTGGATGAATTTCTCCAATGAAGTCAAGACTCCATTGTTGAAAAGGCTTCTCGGTGGGAATGGGTTTTAAGGGTAAAGGTAACAATTTTCTTTTGCCTTCAAAGATTTGACATTTATGGCAAGAAGTTACAAATATCTTCACATCTGCAAACAAGGTTGGCCAATAGAATCCAACCCTTAGGATCTTGTCTGCAGTTAAATTCTAATAGAGATGTCCACCACAGTCCCCTACATGAAATTCTTGGAGAGCCTTGTTAGCTTCATCTTTTAATAAACAATTTAACAAAATTACTTCATGTTTTTTCCAAAAAAGAGTATTATCTAAGATGAAAAACTTTGAAGCTTTCATTTTCAAAAACCTATTCTTGGTTCTGGATAACCCAGGAGGATCCTGCAGGTTTTGTAAAACATAAATTATATCAGCATACCAAGGTGAGCCTGAAAAGGCCTGGCTGATTTGTGGAGTTGCCATCTCCTACTCGTTATCCAGTTCATTTATGTCTAGGGCTTGACAATTAGTTTCTGCCATGAGTTTAGCCAATCCCCGACCTTTTATTAGCTTGGTAGGTTTTATCTCTTTATCATACTCTAAGATGGTAATTATCCATTTTCCTCCCTTCCCATCAACTCCATCCTGAGTTAGGATGTCTTTGACTACTGCATTAGGAACATAAGCTATCACATGAGAGTATAATATGTAGACTCTGAAATATTTTATAGCTTTTACGAGTGCAAAAGCTTGTTTCTCCATTATTTTGTATTTTAATGATGCATCTTTGAGTGCTTTACTAAAAAATGCTATAGGTTTTTCACATCCTTGGTCATCCTTTTGTAATAAAACTGCAGCTATGATGTGTTCTAATGCAAAAGAAAAAATGATGAAGTCTCTATCAAATTGTGGACTTGTGAGGACTGGTGTTCTGGTTAAGGCCATTTTGATTTCTTCAAATGATTTCTTGGCCTCTATTGTCCATTTGATACTTGAATCCCTTTTTAGCATGTTATTTAGTAATCTAATGAGTTCAGCTAAGTTAGAAATAAATCGTCTTAAAAAATTTATCTTCCCTAGGAAAGCCTGAAGTTCTTTAATACTTCTTGGATGAGGTATCTATAGAATAGCTTCGATCCTGGAAGGGTCAATTCGAATGCCATCTTTGGAAATGATGTGACCTAAAATTTTACCCTCCTCCAGACCGAACAAGGACTTCTTTGGATTCAAAGAAATGCCATATTTTCTGCATTTTAAAAAGACTTGCCTGAGATGGTCCAAGTGCTGTTGATTTGATTTAGAAAAAACAGTTAGATCATCTAGATATATAACAAGAAAATCATGAATTTCTTTGGCAAAGGCAATGTCCATTGCTCTTTGGAAGGTTGCTCCTGCGTTTTTTAGTCCAAATGGCATTTTTATGTATATGAAAGTATCCCATGGTGTTGTAAACACGGTTTTCTCTTGGTCATTAGGATGAACCAAGATTTGGTTATATCCTGAAAACCCATCTAAAAGTGAAATTCTAGAAGAACCCACTACCCTTTGCAAAATATGATCCATTTTGGGTAAAGGATAGTTATCTTTAAGAGAGACCTTATTTACATTTCTCAGATAAACACATAACCTTATTTCCCTAGTTTTCTTCCTAGTAGGTACCAAGTTAGACACCCACTCTGAAAATATAATAGGGGCAGTAATCCCTGCTTCATACATACGTTTGATTTCTTTCTCACTAGATGCTAATAACACAGGGTTAATTCTTCTGAGTTTATGTTTAAAGGGCTTTTGATTTTCTTTCAGAGGTATAGTGTGCTGAATAATAGAGGTGTCATAGGACTTCAAATCTTCGTAACTCTAGGCAAAGACATTGTGGAATTCCATCATAAGTTCAACATACTTTAGCTTTTGATCAGGAGGTAAAGATTTCGACAATTTTATCATTTTTGGATTATCTTATGTTCCTAAGTTGTACTCTTCGATATCTACTTTTAATGGCTCCATTTTAGGTTTCTTGGGAATGTCATTGGAGTCAAACAGATCTTCTAGAGGAGTCAATCCTTTGGGTAAATTATTGTCTTTTAGGTTGATAACCTCTATTTCTTCTTCAATTATCTTATCTAGGTCCATTTGTTTCAGGTCTTGAAATTATTTTTGTGTGAATTTTGTGGGATGAAGCATATTTATTGAAATTTCTTTTGAAATGTTAATTTCGACCTCATTTATTTGATTAGAACTAATAACTGTATCAACATCTATGTTACTGTTAGAAAACTCTTCTTCTAAAGCTAAAAAATTATTGATTTGCTTATCACTATCAAAAACTTGCCATTTCTTCAGATTATCAGGGATGGCTGGTCTGTGCCTAATCTTAACAGTATGCTGATGATTAGGTTTAAAAGGTAATTTGCAGGTGCTGGCAAATATGGCCAGGCTGTGGGCTTGCATGTTGTGTTTTCTAGGGATAGTTGCAAGCCAGGTTTCCAAAAAAGTGTTGAGAATTTCTATGACTGTTCCTCTATAATATCGTAGTCTAGGATCCCTTGTTGAGTAAGTTCCCTTAATCTGTTTGATTATTAATTCTGAATCTCCTATCACAGACACCCTGATTGATCCTAATCTTTTAACAAGTTTAAGACCCAACAAGAAAGCGTCATATTTTGCCATATTATTGGTGCATCTAAAATTTAATGTGTAGGCATGGCCTTCAGCATGATCATTTTCTAAATTGTACACCCGAACTCCTCCTCCTGTGCCTAGTTTATTGATTGAGCCATCAAATTCTAAATGCCAAAGGATTTCATGCTCATAATTAGTGTCTGGGGTAGTAGGAATTTGTTTAACCGTGGGATTTGGGTTTTCATTTTCATCTGACTTTTTTTTGTTGTCTGATATTTCCTAAATATGAACACTTGATTTTTATTTTTCAATTCCTTTTGGTTCTGCTGCTACAACCTCTAAAGTATTGGAAGGATTGGTTTCTACATTGTAAAGAATGAACTAATCCATATCAGTGTACTGAGTAGATGGGGAAATTTTGGGGTATTTCCTGATTACTTACTACATATTTCATCAATGTTTCTCTGTATAGTTTCTTTGGTTGTCCAAAAACTGATATAGTGGCATATGACATATCCAATTGAAGAGATCCCTGAAGCTTAGCACCCCAGGATCTGGACAATAACATGGCATATTTGGGTGGTATATCTGCTACCACTATGTCCATCGAAATTGTTTTTGTAGGGTATTGAATCAATGAAACACACAATTCCTTTATCAGTCCTAAACATCTCACCTGACTAGAATCAAAAGAAAACAAATCTTTGTATGGTCTAGTGATGTCTAGGTCTAGTTTTTCCATTACAGATTTGGGCATAAGATTATGAGATGCCCCAGAGTCAAACATGGCATTGTGAAGAATCTTATCATGTATGTTTAAGCTCACATAGAAGGGAGAAATTCCTCCTTCCAATGGTTTACCATTCGCTTCTAGGCCAAAGATTAATTCGAGTTGGTCATCAAAAAGATTAATTGAGTCTTCAGTTCCAGTAATTTTCAGTGATCTATTGATTTAAGTTCGGTAGGCATCATGTTTAGCTAATTCAGATAATGGGATAGAAATTTTTAGCTTACCTACTTCTGTTTCCAGATTAAAGGGTTTTTCTATTTGGGCCTTTGGATTTCGAACAACAGTATTCTCTCTGTTTTCAGTGTTTTCTATGTTTTTCTCCTTTTCAAGAGTAGAATCATGATTTACTGATTCTCCTAGATCAACCTCTGGAGGTTCTTCCACAGTTCCCTTGGAAGGAAGGGAAGTGGAGGGTTGTTTATTGTTTGGTTGATTATCAGAGACATCTTCAATTATGGGATTAGAAGGATTAGTATTTGATCTAGAAAGAATATGTATAGGTGTGATTACTGTCTTACCTCTTTTGGGCTGATTTGGAACCTTTTGCTTGTTTGTTTCAGGGACATCAATTCTCCTACTTCTGAGATTGTATTGCTTGTGCACCTCAAAGATGGCCGTGCCATATCCTTCTCTAAAGTCAAACGATTCCCCTGAATGAGTTTGGAACTATTTAAGTATGTGGGCCTCTTGATCATCTTGGGTTAAGAAAACTTCTCCTTCATCATCAAGCCCCATCAAATTAATTTGAGTATCTTCTTCTGGGTCTTCAGAGTGGGAAGCTTTTGCATAGTTCTCTTGGAAAGGGGGTCTAATGTTTTGGTTAGGACCATTCTTTACAGTGTTTGGGTTTTGATTTTTCCTGAAATTAGGATTTCTCCCTGTGTTGGTTTACTGGCTATCCCAAAGAGATTTCCTTTCAATTGTTTCCACTCTTTCTCCTAGTCTATCCATTCCTTTAATTATGGCATCTAGCTTTTGTTCAAAGGGTGAGCTTTCTTCCTTTAATGGTATCCTTCTTTCACTCCTGGCCCTGGCTCTTTTAGACAGTAGGTTGGATTCAACACTGACTACTATGCTTTGCATATCTTCCAAAGTAGGGGGGCTTCATTCTCTCAGCTGGAAAGCCATATCAGAATCAAATCCATCTGGGAATTTGATTAAGGCTAAACTAGGTGGGGGTCTAAGATCTAGTGGGATGGCATTGTACACACTGTTGAATCTAGTGCAATAATCTTGCATAGTTTCTTGTGGTCCTCTTCTTATGTTTTCATATTCAGATAGAATCTGGGGGGGGGGTGTCTTTCCTTTTGTCCCACCTATTCAGGAATTGCTGATAGAGAGTTCTTAGGCTGTCTATACTATTTGTTGTTAAACCTCTGAACCAGGTTCTAAATTCCCTACATAAACTTTGAACGAATATTCTCATTTGCACATCAACAATATCTATTTCATAAATTTCAAAATAATCAATCATCTTCTTGGTGTGTTGCTGGGATGTATAGTTTCCAATGCCATCAAAAGTAGTGATCTTGCTTTGGTAGTCTTAGGGCATGGCACCTAAGTTTCCGGGTAGTACCAAGGGGGTATATCTGTTGGCCATTGCTGTAGGTAATGGTGAAACAAAAGATGGGGTTGGAGTGCCAGGGGATGTTTGAGTTGAAGATGAAAAGCTGGAAGTGATGGTCAGATGTGGAGTGGTTTGAGGTTGAGAGATATGAGGGAATGATAGTGAGCTTGCAGAAACAAAAGTGATTACAAGGGATTAGGTGTTCCTTTAGTGGTAAGATCAAATTGTTGTGAGTTCTGTAAATATCTATCAATTGAAAAATTGGCTGCTCAGATTTCTAATTCTCAGAGGAACTTTGGGTCTTGGACTAGGTCTGCTAATTCAGAATTGGATGAAGTCCTAAACAAAGAGGTTTCAAAGTGTTCATTAAAGGGTTGGTCTTCAAGGTAAATCCACCTAACAGGATAGGATGAAGATCTGAATGTGGGTCGAGGACTAATAGAACTTTCTAGTCTTCTAAGAATTCTAGGAATCAGATTGCAGTTCTCAAACACTTGTGGTGGATTGGGATCAAGATTAGCTCTAGTGTAACAAGTCCTTTCTGAAGCCAGATTTTTGGGTTTTGTTTTTGGTTTTATTAATTGATATCAAAACAGCTTCCATGATTTCTTTAAGATGCTTTTAGATTTAGGGTTTAAATTTTCTTAAAGATTTGTTTTGACTGAGGAATTGTCCTTCCCCAGTGGAGTTGCCACTATGTTAGCACTCAGATTTTCCTTGAAGTTGTTAAAAGAAGGAAAAGGGTTCGAGGTAACCACAAACCAACCTTTTAAGTACAAAATCTAGCCAATCTGTACTCAGAGAGGGATCTCTCTTTATAATTTAGCTTTGTTTAAGGGATATTAGGCTAGTTATGAAAGCTCGGGGGTTTTGATTTTGTTTGGTGGTGGAATTTAGGAGCAGATGGATAGAACAAGGTATTTCAAGCCATTGGGCTATGGAGTCAACTGAAGATGGCTCAACTAGATCAGGTTGATTTAACAAAGGATGGTTTCACAGGGCAAGATCACTAAACGAGATACAAATGATAGCTTAAAAGGGTGAAATGGTCTTGAAAGGGAGGAAGGGCAATTAAGAATCCTTCAACAAAGTTCAAGATGAGGGAAAGTGGGTGATCATTAACAAAAAGAAATTAAGAATTCTTTGTTAAATGGCCACAATGATAAACTAAAAAGCAGGGAGCAATTAAGAATTCCCTACCTATGATAGCTTGGAAGAAAACATTAAGAATATAAACGATTTTAAAGACAGAATGCAGTAAAGCTCTTTCTGAAATATAATTTTTTGTTTATCATTTAGATATGAAACACATGTGAATATTTAAACAAGAAAACTGTAAAAACATAAGATATAGAATACTTATTTGTTTCTCGTTTGACACAGGAATCCTGTAAAAGTCCTTTGCTTTATTACTTTGTCCATCCAGCCATACAATAGTTGTTCAACAACACTTCTATTCTAAAATAAGGTGTCTATAGAAATGTCTAAGAATCCACCCTTAGTACTTTGAATAAGGAATTACTTATACAAAATTTACATCAAAATATCTCCTAAATAAGAGAGATACATTCTAGGAAAACTAAATATCTTTTACATGAATGTAGAGACAAATGGTCTCAAAAGTAGAAACTAAATGTGAACTACTTGTTTGCTGTCCCTGTTTTGATTGAAGGAGCTGGAGGCAGGTCCTATGAATATGCATCTTGCTGTCTTGCTCGTAATTCTATTTTAGCTGATTGACTTTACCTTTTCACTGATACTCTTTTACCTGTGACTGATAATCTTTTCCTGTTTTACCATCATTCATCCTTTTTTACCAAAATTGACTATGGTAAATACTTCAATTTAGTTCACTTTTTACCATGGTAAATCATAAGATGTATGTCATGTTGGTCCACCAATCATCTCTTGGTATTCTTGTCCTTGCCAGTTTTTTGAAGATTTCATCTGCTTCTGTGTATTTTACAAAATTTGGTTGCACTGGAAACAAGTGCCTTACTTCATGTTCAATATAAAAAGGGTTCTCCAAATTGTCATAGAGAACTCTCCCTGTGGGTAATGCCTTGGGTGCAGATGAACTGGCATGACTATTAGCTTGCTGATATAATTTGTTGACATAATCATCTTGCCTCATTAGCTTGTCATTGATCACTAAAGGACTTGGAAGTCCTTTACTTTGTAAGATGCCAAATTTCCCCATAAATTCATCTATGTCTTCCTGCATATTTTGACATTTGTGTTCTAGGCCTTGCATTAGACCCCTTTTGGTCAATACTTTCTTTATTTCGAGGATGGTACCAGTTCTATCCTCAATTTTTAGTTGTTCTAATTGATATATGTTTCTGCTGCTTAGAAATTTTATTAATCTGATATCTCCTTCAGGCTTCCCTCCTAGTTCTTCCTTGGTTTTTTCAATCTCTTGAAGAGCAACTTTCACTAAGTCAATTTGTTCAAAAATGATCTGAATTGATGACCAAATATCATTGATTGGTTCAATGATATTGGTCCATAATATCTTTCTGATTTCAGTCAAAGGCTTTTCAAATGTAAGATCTTTTTCCAGTGTTTTAACTTGTTGAGTCAAGCCTTTGCTTTTTCTCACTTCTTCAGCAAAATTAAATTTTGACACATCATACTTTTGCTCTAAAGTAATGAATTTCACTTTTACCTTTTGCAGTTTAGTGACCTCGAGCTTCATTTCCTCCATGGACTTGATCAACTCCTCTATACTCTGATTCGAGGTTCCTACCTGTGATGTACCTGTACCTGTTACTTCTATAGTTTCAGTTGTTGGCAAAGGGACATTTGGTGCTAGAGAAGTTGCCAATGTAGAAGGTACTGCTGTAGAAACCACTGGCACTACATTTTGAGGCTGAGAGGTCGACTCACTCTACCTACTTTGTAGTGTTTTCTCTAATTCTTGCTCTGTCTCTTTTAGTTTCTCATTTAGCTTAAGGACTAAGTCCATAAGCTCTTCTTCATTCTTCTTCTCAATCACTTCAGTAGTTTGTGGGTGCATGAGAGGTGGAAATTTCAACTGCTTTCTCAGTGCAGCTATATCTTCATTCCTTTTCTTTATTAGGCTCTCTGCAGCTTTGATATCCTTTGGGTTATGGCCCAAATCAATAATCAAATCCTCCAATGTTTTAATTATGCTGTCCTTTGCCTGTGAGGAGGCCTTTTCTAGTTGTAATTGGGTAGTAGTGTTGTTCAGTGAATTCTCCAACCTATGTGCCATCATGGCCTTGCTTGTCAATGTAGAATAAACCGTTTCCCCTATTTGCGTATGCGGTTCTATCTGATCTATGGGGTGGATATATTTAGCTAAGACCTCAAAATCAGTCTTGAGGTAGTTTGCAATTCACTGGGGCTACTGCACTTTGGGCTTTAGAAAGCTCATCTACATTTTGCCTTCCTTGATGTCATAAGCTGACATCAATATAATTTTATTAGTAGGGGCCATCTTCAAGTATTGAGTGTAAGCTTGGGCCTTCAGCTGTTCATTCTTGGCTTTTATCTCCTTGAATTTTCCTTTTATATCTATGGTCTTGTCGGATGAAGATCTGAAAGATGAAACTTTGGCACTCGCTGTATTTCAAGCTCTTGTCTTTGTGAAGTGGAAGGTGTCCCACCTATTGGGAAGGTATGTTGACTGTCTCCACCTTATTTCCTCAAAATCCTTGTTGTTTCCTCAAAGAATTCTTCCTCTAAATATGGATTTAGCCTATGCCTCTTCGCACCAGGCTGGTTTGAAGGACCACTGGCAGGGGTAGCTACTTCCTTGTCTCTTTTCAAGTTCTTTTCCTCATTCAGAGGAGTCTGTAAAACTGGGGGATTTCCCATGTTAATCTAAGCTGAATGAGGCTGAGGTGGAGCTTGTTATTCAAAGATTTCAAGTTGCTTTGACATCTCTGGTTGTTCTGATGCTGGAGTACTTGTTCCCTAATCTTGCTCCTGTGGTGGTTCTGCTGGGGTGCATTAGTTTCCTGTGTGTGCCTTTGAGAAGTCTCAGATGTAGAGGCACTAGGCTATGATGTTGGATTTTGAGTAGTTTCAACTGGTACCTGTTCACAAGAGTCTAGGTCAAGCCTCTTTTCTAAGTCTTTCATTACATTTTCTACATCAAGTTGATCTATATCCATTTCAACTAGAGTTCCTTTCCTCCATTCATCCATATTTGCATACTGCTCTATTTCAGGGACTCGGTGATGGATATATGGTGACAACTTATGTTTCATTCTCCTATCATAAATGAAACCTTGTGGATCATATCTCCAGGCAAAGCTTTTATTTAATCTCATTTTTTCTAGGATTTCTTCTGCTCTATTGCCTGCTTCTCTATTGTTGCAGATAAATGGGCCTAAGTGGTCTTTAATTCTCAATTGTGCTTTCTTCTTGGCCTTGGTGAAATGAGTCTAATCAGAGTTTAACATTTTCCTATAATATTCCAAGGCAAACAACCTCATAGGAACATACTTTGGTAGTTTGAAAGGAGGAAGTTCACAACCATAAATTCTGATCTCTGCGTGATTCTGGTACAAGTACTAGTCACCTATTTTGTACTGTTTTGAGAGTTGAAGGATTCTTTTGATTTCATCACTAATCCTAGGAGAGGAACTTCCTGTCAACATGGTGGTCATAGGATGAACAAACTGGTCAATGAATTCATTGTATGAATATGGAGAAGTATAGTGGAAGATAGAAGTCCAAAAAATGGCTGATCTGGGATTACCCTTTGTATCAAGTTTATTGACAGAGAATGGAAACTTGTCACACTGATAATAAAGGAAAAGGTGATATATGACTGTAGAATACTTGAACACCTTTTCATTTTATAACCTCATAAACTGGTCATGGATTTTCTTAGCAATGAAAGTAGCATAGTTATATTTGATAGAAGGAGGCTGACCGGGGGTAAAATGGACATTAAAACTAGAGTCAATTCATCCACATACTCACTAGTATTGAAACCCATGACTATAGCTATCATATTGACTATATTTTTGCCTATCTGTGTGAAGAAAGCTGACAAATAGGGAGGAGGATCTTTGGGTTGATGCTGTTTATCCATAAAAGTTTGGCAAAGGCGGCTGAGTTTAGACTGGGAAAATTTAGATGATTTCTCTATAAATTCTCCAAGGGAAAAGGGGGTGAGGTCTTGACTAGGCTGAAACTGTAGCATTTCTTTGATTGAATCTGCAGTAATTGTGAAAAGAACAGTTTGATTTAAGGACATTATTTCTCTGAGGGTGGGATTATAATTGGTGTGAAATTGGTGGATAATGTCAGGGAAAATGCACACAGAAGGGAGCATGTACCTTGGGAGATTTGATTCCCAAAGCCCTATGGGATTGGCGCCATTCAGGTAATTGTCCTGGGATTGGAAAAACACTTTCAAGGAGCTTTATTTAGCGGGAGGCGGTAAGCGGGTTTCATCGCACCACTAATGGAGGGTAAGTGGTATTTGGGCTAGACCGCGTGATTCCATATGATGCATGAAACGTAGCATATGTACTATTTATGGAACTGCTCTCCATCTCATGCTAATGTCGACCGCGGAGGCCCGTGCGATATGCACGATGACCATCGGATCTGCGAGATCCGATCGGATGATTGTTGGGGAGGTGACATAGCGAAAGGTTAACGAAGGGTAGACCCAATATTAATTAAAGTGTTAATCATATCGGGGGTAAAGTGATTGGTCATCGAGTTATTAATTAATCGTGGGGATTAATTAATCCTCATTATATGGTGGCGGGGTTTGGGTTCTTAATTAACTACGGATTAGTTATTTAATCCCATTTTATTGTTTTATTTACAGTTATATTTAACGATCGGGGCAGTATATGTAAAAATTTGGGGTTTTTATATAGTATAATATTACGGGCATGGGTAATGTTGATTTATGGGGGAATTATATAATAAACATTAGTGGTTAATATGACAAAAGTGAATGGTAAAGCACTAAGTTTAAAATGTTTTCATCATACACATTTAAAACTTAGGCTAAGTGAATATGAGTGTTTATATGGAGAGTGTTTTATTTTTCCTAAGTAAAATAGCCTAAGTGAATATGAGTGTTCATATGGGGAGTGTTTTATTTTTCCTAAGTAAAATAGGATTTTACTTAGGAAAAGCTTTATTAGGGAAACAAATAACTTATGAAGGGTGGTGAATATTGATGAAGGGGTTTAAGCACTTAGGCATTATAAATTATTGGGCCGAGGGTCCGGTCCCTCCAAAAGTTAGAGAAATGCTCTGAGCCCCTTTAACTTTGGTAATTACCTTTAGCACTTAGGAAATTAGTGAATATTTTTAGGGGAATGAGTAGGGAAGTTAATTATTTTTACTTTGAATGTTGATGTGTATTTCCATGTGATACATGCCTTTGATTAGTGATGAAAGTAAAAGATTTAAACATTTAAGCTTATCATTCACCACATATTTATTCTGCAACCATCATCCACTTACCCTACTTACTTTACCCTAGCATTTTCACTTCTTTATTAGGGTGCACTTGGACTGGAAAACCCTTGTCAAACTTTCTTTTCTTTTACATAGTGATGCCTATCTAAGTCTACACTTATTACATCTAAGGGCTCAGATTAAATTGTTGTGCTCCTTTTTCACTCTACGTATCTACTTATCTGCCAAGTTTAAACTGTTTGGTCAGATCTTTATTCTCTATGTCTACAACATGAAATTGAAAATATGAATTAGTCAAGTTTAAACTATTTGACTATTCATGAATTGTGGCATAAGTGACAAGCTGCACACAATTTTTATTATACAAAAGCACAAAGTAGTGGCATTTAGACTTGCACACTTTCCTGGTCTTTTATTTTTGTTGGGGTTCAATTTCTTTCATTTTTGACCTCTTTTTTATTCTTTTCACCCTTTGATTTTTCTTTTAGGGTATACCCTCTTTACATTTTTTAAATTTTTTGGTTTTTTACAAATGTGGAAAACCTTTGCAACAAGTAAAGGTATGAACATATTTCAAAGCTAAACCAAGTCAATCATTATATATGACGCCTATTGGTATAGGGGCATAACGGAGGTGACGAACGTAAGTTCCAAACCGGTTGAAGAAAGAGTGACCCATGAAAAATGTACTACATTCTCCACCTCATTTTGACATAGATAGAACCAACTAGGCCCACACATAAACCTCGTCTCCAGGATGTCCGAGGTAGGGACCTTCTTCATCATTAGACACCACATGAATAATTTAGCTTTAGGGGCGAATTTTTCTTTCTATACTACCGTCCATACGCCACCATGTTTTCTCCTCCTCTACTCTGTCATCTAGAAGGAAGATAAAACCCAACTTTGGAGTGTAGGATCCATAGGGTGAAATGCACCATTTAAGTTCACCATCTTTCTCAATCAATATAATATGAACATCTATTATGTATTTTAGGTATTCATTCCATGTTATATAATATTCCCCCTCTAGGCCAAGATCCTCAGCTAATAGTAACCCTGTCGTCATATAGAGGTTAGAGTTGGGTTTGCAATGTGAGCCAATTTACTATAGACATGATCCCTTAGAATATTAGTAAGAGAAAGGGGTAGAAAATGATTTATATTTCTATTAGGCCAAGGATCAATGCCAAATCTGACTCTATCACCCCTCCTAGCCCTCAAGGCTAGACCACTTCCAATGATATCAAAGGAATTTAGAAATGCCCTCCAAACAATTGATATGTTAGTTCTTGGATTATCTGGTTTTCTTAACCATTCTTCTAAAGAACTGGGAGAAATATAACTGTAGAAATTTTGAATAATATGAAACTTATTTACAGAGATTATCCTGATTATACACTATTGCGGAATACATGCATAATACATAACCTCATCTACATTGATCATCAATTTAGCAGCATTAAAAACAATGAAACATCAATCGCATGCGCACATTAACAAAGTATGTAACTCGGGGAAAGTAGACAGTTGAAAACCCCACACTATCTGTATATTATATTGATTGAGAACATATCACAATACATAGTACAATAATCCTCACAAGTACTTAGTACTATCTCCACCTGTTACACACAAACTAGCTCAGACCTGAATCAATCACAGGTTCAAATCTCCTCCGCTGCTTGCCTGCCTCCACTACGCAATCCTGCATGAGAATAATGATGAATGGCTGATGCAAACTCATATTTCCTTCGCTGAACCACGCAATCCTCATTGGCATTACTCAATGCCATTGATTGTGCAAGATCTCATGCACAACTATAGTCACAACGGATAGCAATCTCAACCTCTAACACCTGTCTCCATTGAACTGTCCATGCACTGAGTTAACTGATGTATTCTTTAGTTTCTTTATGAGTTAATAATTAGTGAATTAATTTAACAATTAATTCACATCACTCATCACTAGTGTATTCTGTAGTTAGACTAAATACAACTAGTTTAACCAAGTCAAACTGAACACAACTCCATCAACTCCACAATCAACTCCACCGAAACTCAACCACATGAGTTCTAACTGAAGTCTTGCATGCAATAGCTCAACTGACTCACAAGAAAAGCATATTTCCTTCTGACAGCTGCATGTGCCACATCTGTAGCTCGAACTGAAGTGCTCCAAGAGGATAAGATAATGTTTATAGTCCAAATATTATTATGAGTTAATAATATTTGACTGTTCTATTTTTAGCTTGGCAGTCTAAAAATAGAAACCGCCCATATGTCTAAAAATAGGAGTCCATCTATTTTTACCAACATGACCAATCATCCACAAATAGCATCCTGCAATTCATAGACCATGATCCATATGTTTAAAAATAGACTTTGCGCCAAAAATAGCCTGTGGGCCCACTTAGTGAAGGCGACTCCTTTCCACTAAGCTCCATAATCTTGTTTCATTTTCACCACTCCCTCTCAACAAGATATGGATTATCTGCAACCCCTATCCTGCAACTCTGGAATGTTCTGCATGCAACACATTTGCCTAGTCCACTTGCTCCAACAACACTTGGAACAAAAACACTCCCAAATGACCACTCCATTGGGCTAGGAACATACTCTGATGTTGAAGCTCTACCTGCTGCTGACAAGTGCCACCTCTCTGACATCTGAACTACTGCAACATCTCCATGCTTCTCACACCATTGCACACTTCTCTGTGCCACCTAGCACTGTGCAAAACACTTGTGCCTCTCGCATTGCTGCAGCCTACTAGCTATGCGATGTCTTGGGATTCCCTACACTGTCGCTCTCTCTGCCGCTCCATCCGTATCTGTCTCTACCCAATCAGTCAGTTCCTGCTACTCCACATCGGGGCTCCCGCAGAAATGTCTAATCCAAGAGGTTGGGTACCTCAAGGATCCTGCCCCTCCTCCTTGGGACGATCAATCCACATCACCCCACCTCCCACCTGGAGGTATGGCTGCATGCGATCCCTCAGCCCACCTGGCTCGAAGTTTCCCCCTATTGTAGGTCTCGGCATGATTAGATGTCTCTACTCGATCTCCTCTCAGCTTCCCTTGTTGTGGCTGCTCCACAACCTCCTGAAGCTGCTGCACCAATCGTGGCTCCTCCACAATCGTCTGAGACTTCTTCTGGCTCTGCATGTTGAGAGGTAATATACGCTCACTCTCAACCACCAAGTCTCCATCAGTTTCCTTACTGCTCAAGGCTTTGCATGCATCTTGAACCTCAAGAGCATACAGGTTCTTGACCCGTGAACCAATCTGCTTCAACTGTCTAGTGATGATGTGTCTAAGGAAAACCTTTCCCTTACTGAAGACTACATCACAGCCTCTGTCTTCCAGCATCGCGATAGACACCAAGTTTCTCTTCAGTCCTGGTACATACTTGACATCGATCAAGGTAAGGCAAGCTCCATGCTCCCTCTGAAAAATAACCGTGCCTGCACCTGAGACACTATACTTTTCATCATTACCCATTGCTATGAGTATCTGGAGATCTTTCTCCTCCAAAGTATTGAACAAACTCTTGTCACCGGTCATGTGGAAAGAAGCTCCACTATCAAGAAACCAACCACTTCCCACCATGGATGAAACCACACATGTGAAGAGTGTGAAATCCAACTCGAACTGTGAAGCAAGTGCCTCACCTTCAAATCCTTCCCCGAATCCCTTCTTGGATTTCCTCTGTGGACAATTTTCAGCATAATGGCCCACCTCATGACAACGAAAGCATCGCACTTTCGATTTGTCAACCTTCTTCCCATCATTGGAAGAACTGGATTTGGAAAGAGAACCCTTCTCCTTTCCCTTCTTTTCTTTGCTCGCTAAGGCACAGTTCTCCTCATCAGGCATGGATGAAGAACTGTCTCTAGTGCTTTGTCTGATCTCCTCTTGCACAAGATCTGACCAAAGTCTCTCCCATCCTGGAAATTTCTCCCGACCATTGATAGAGTCATGATAGGAATTCCAACTCTTCGGAAGACCAAGGAGAGCCATTCTCACCAAGTCCTCATCATCGACAGTCACCCCCACACTTCCCAGCTCATCCCTGGATTAAGTGAACTTCATGAGATACTTGGGCATACTATCTCCATTCTCACGCTTAATGTTTTTGAGTTTATCCTTGAGCGCCAAATTCCTTTGGTCACTCTTGCTTTGGAATAGATCTGTCAACGATTTTCACATCAAGTATGGAGAAGCCTTTCCATGCAGGCTGGACACAATATGATCCTTCACACCCTCCAATAGAATCCTTCGACACTTTGTTGTCTTCTTTTGCCAAGCATAAACCTGCGCAATATCAGTAGGCTTTGGGACATAAGCCTCTATGAACTCCTTCAGCCCATTATCATCCAACACCACCTCCATCCTGTCCTTCCATGCAATATAGTTCGAGCTGCCCTCAAGAGCATACTCCAATCACAATCCGTTGAAAGACATTGCCACGTTGACACCAAGAAAACACTGTTGCAAATTCGAATTCCACCAGCTCCAAACTCAACCGCCTCTGATCTAGAATTCATGAGAACAAAGTATTTCTAATACAGAGATTGACTGTATGGGCTTTTACTGGATATCTCACCTTCCAAAGGAAGGATGAATCCAGAGGCTACCTAGCCCGATTATAGACTCTGCCTAAAGAAATAAGATGTAAACACTTTCTGAATAATAGATCTGATGATCAACAGCTTTGATACCATGTAGAAATTTTGAATAATATGACACTTATTCACAGAGATTATCCTGATTATACACTATTTCGGAATACATGCATAATACATAACCTCCTCTACGTTGATCATCAATTTAGCAGCATTAAAAACAATGAAACATCAATTGCATGCCCACATTAACATAGTATGTAACCCGGGGAAACCATACAACTGAAAACCACACACTATCTGTATGTTATATTGATTGAGAACATGTAACAATACATAGTAAAGTACTCCTCACAAGTACTCAGTACTATCTCCACCTGTTACACACAAACTGGCTCAGATCTGAATCAATCACAGGTTCAAATATCCCCCGCTGCTTGCTTGCCTCCACTGCGCAATCCTACATGAGAATAATGATGAATGGCTGAAGCAAACTCATATTTCCTTGGCTGAACCACGCAATCCTTATTGGCATTACTCAATCCCATCGATTGTGCAAGATCTCATGCACAACTGTAGTCACAACTGATAGCAATCTCAACCTCTAACACCTGTCTCCACTGAACTGTCCATGCACTGAGTTAACTGATGTATTCTTTAGTTGCTTTATGAGTTAATAATTAGTGAATTAATTTAAAAATTAGTTCACATCACTCATCACTAGTGTATTCTGCAGTTAGACTAAATACAACTAGTTTAACCAAGTCAAACTGAACACAACTCCATCAACTCCACAATCAACTCCACCGAAACTCAACCACATGAGTTCTAACTGAAGTCCTGAATGCAATAGCTCAACTGACTCACAAGAAAAGCATATTTCCTTCTGACTGCTGCATGTGCCACATCCGTAGCTCGAACTGAAGTGCTCCAAGAGGATAAGATAATTTTTATAGTCCAAATATTATTATGAGCTAATAATATTCGACTGTTCTATTTTTAGCCTGGCAGTCTAAAAATGGAAACCGCCCATATGTCTAAAAATAGAAGTCCATCTATTTTTACCAACATGACCAATCATCCACAAACACCATCCTGCAACTCATAGACCATGATCCGTATGTCTAAAAATAGACTTTGCGCCAAAAATAGCCCGTGGGCCCACTTAGTGAAGGCGACTCCTTTCCACTAAGCTCCATCATCTTGTTGCATTTTCAACACTCCCTCTCAACAAGATATGGATTATCTGCAACCCCTATCCTGCAACTCTGGAATTTTCTGCATGCAACACATTTTCCCAGTCCACTTGCTCCAACAACACTTGGGAAAAAAACACTCCCAACTAACCACTCTGTTGGGCTAGGAACATACTCTGATGTTGAAGCTATACCTGCTGCTAACAAGTGCTCCCTCTTTGACATCTGCGCTACTGCAACATCTCCATGCATCTCACATCATTTCACACTTCTTTGTGCCACCTAGCACTGTGCAAAACAATTATGCCTCTCGCATTGCTGCAGCATGCTATTTATGCGCTGTCCTGGGATTCCCTACACTGTCACTCTCTCTGCTGCTCCATCCGCATCTGTCTCTACCCAATCAGTCAGTTCCTGCTACTCCACATCGAGGCTCCCGTAGCAAGGTCTCATCCAAGAGGTTGGGTACCTCAACGATCCTGCCCCTCCTCCTTGGGACGATCAATCCACATCACCCCACCTCCCACCTGGAGGTATGGCTGCATGCGATCCCTCAGTCCACCTGGCTCAAAGTTTCCCTCTACTGGAGGTCTCTGCATGAGTAGATGTCTCTACTCAATCTCCTTTCAGCTTCCCTTGTTGTGGCTGCTCCATAACCTCCTGAAGCTGCTGCACCAATCATGGCTCCTCCACAATCGTCTGAGACTTCTTCTGGCTCTGTATGTTGAGAGGTAATATACGCTCCCTCTCAACCACCAAGTCTCCATCAGTTTCCTTCTTGCTCAAGGCTTTGCATGCATCTTGAACCTCAAGAGCATACAGGTTCTTGACCTGTGAACCAATTTGCTTCACCTATCTAGTGATGATGTGTCTAAGGATAACCTTTCCCTTACTGAAGACTACATCACAGCCTATGTCTTCCAGCATTGCGATCGACACCAAGTTTCTCTTCAGTCCTGGTAAATACTTGACATCGGTCAAGGTAAGGCGAGCTCCATGCTCCCTCTGAAAAATAACCGTGCCTACACCTGAGACACTATACTTCTCATCATTACCCATTGCTATGAGTATCTGGAGATCTTTCTCCTCCAAAGTATTGAAAAAACTCTTGTCACCGGTCATGTGGAAAGAAGCTCCACTGTCAAGAAACCAACCACTTCCCACCATGGATGAAACCACGCATGCGAAGAGTGTGAAATCCAACTCGAACTATGAAGCAAGTGCCTCACCTTCAAATCCTTCTCCGGATCCCTTCTTGGATTTCCTCTGTGGACAATTTCTAGCATAATGGCCCACCTCATGACAACGAAAGCATCGCACTTTTGATTTGTCAACCTTCTTCCCATCATTGGAAGAATTGGATTCAGAAAGAGAACCCTTCTCCTTCCCCTTCTTTGCTTTGCTCGCTAAGGCACAGTTCTCCTCATCATGCATTGTTATAGACATTTTTGTGCCTTACAACATTGAGCATGAAATGTCCATAATCCAAGGGATCCAAAGTCCCTAAATGAGTTGTTCCTACCCCTAAAGGAACAAGGTCAACCAAAGACAGCTTCTCCCAGAAGTTCTCCACCAAAAACCACTCAGAAACAGTCAATTCAGGATCAATTCAGAGGCTCCACTAGCTGTCTGCGCTGAAATGCAAAGGTTACACTGGCTAGGTGCACTGCAACGCAGGTAGAAGCACTACCAAGGTGCGCTGAGCGGGAAATGACAAATGGAAAGTTCATTCAACGAGGTGGAAAGACCCTGGAAGCTTCCAGAATCTTCTCCAATGACACTTGCCTCAATGAATTCGACTAGTGATGAGTAAGAGGTTCTCAACCTCCAAGTGGAAGCAAGAACTGACAGAGAGAAGCCACAAGTCAAAACATGAGCTGACTCATCCTCTCTGCTCACATCTATATATGGATCTCTCACCCAGAGGTTCAGGAGGCTGGAATTTTGTACTTTGCAGAGAATTGCTGTTGGTTTGAGATTGACATTAGCACATTGGGTGATTTATGCTTTGTTGGAGGAGAGGAAGGGATTCCATCGCTAGGAGGTAGATGCTGGATCAGAATTCACTTGGTTGTATCTCCTCTCAGACTTTATTATCTTGTCAATAAACTATTTGAGTTTCTCCTACATGTTGTATACCAATGATGTGTTGTTATGCTTACATGTTTAGCTTAATCTGATCTTGAGCTTTTTATGAATGTATATCTGTATCTTTGTGTAGTTTCTCTCTCTTGTGATCTCGCAGGAATTCGGTGAAGCTGGGCCGGTGAAGGAGCAAGAAGCTAGGAGCTACTGAAGAGAGGAGTGATCTGGATCGACAAACTAGCGGAAGATACAGGTTAGTTAGATCCTTCTTCCTCACTTGCATTTCATAAAGAAGAATACTTGAATAAGTTTACCTGTTTGTTGCTAAGGCACTATCACCTCTTAGAGTGGGATAGGGGCATTCCGTATTGGATACATTTCCCAACAACAAATTGGCGACTCCACTGGGGATGTATCTTGTTAGTCTATTTGTGTTTCTGGTCTTGTTCTTCTCATAAACTCAGGAGTGTTGAATCGAAATGCACTTGCCATTTTCAAGTGCAAAGTAGAGATCTGCCACTCTAGCCCACTCACTGGGCCTGTTTTTATGATCTAAACAAACTGATCCACAAGTGCTCTAACAGCCCTTTGTGATAGATCTTAGTCCTATAAATCATCCTCCTAATTGTACCTAATTAATAGCTTTGATTTGGCCAAAAACTGTTGATTTAACTGCAAACCGTAACCCAGAACCCAGAAACAACTCTCGTTTCTGCTTCAGCGCAGACTCTGTGAAGAGGTTCTGCATTTCAACGCAGGTCCCGTGAAGGCTACCTGCGCTGAATGTCAAAACCTCTGTGTTGGGAGTGCGCTGATCAGTCTTTGCCTTGTACAGCTGTGGTTCCCTGCTTCCTTTTGCTCAGTTTGATCTCTTTTTTTTGCAGCCTGTTATCAGTCAGTGTACCTATCTGAAACCCCTTTCCTTTGCCTCAATTCCACCTCAGTTGTATAAAGAATCTGTATTTGTTCTTTTTGTATTTGTTACATCATTTGCAGTTTCCCATTACAAAAGTAAACTAGTCATACTGTCGCCCTTAGATCTAGACCTGTCATAAGTGTCGTTTTGATCTTAGGAGTGAGTTTGTTTGCTGTTCACAGTTGATTGAGCTTTTACTTTTGTCATTTGGTTTGAATTTATGCATTTCTAGTGTCGAAACAAGTAAATCATAAGGTGTCGTAATCGTCTTTTTGATTTTGGAAAAGGAACTTGCTTATGTTTTCACTTGAAATCGAATTCAAATTTGTACAACAGCTTTCTTTTTAGGCATCAATATTAAGGAAGCGAAAACAAATACATGCATTTGTGCATTTGCATTTTGCTTTGATTTAGGGAAAAGTGCATTACAGTGTGCTCTATGCTCTTTGAGAAAAGTTGTATCTTCCTTTTCCCCTTGTAGCTAGGATTTTCATTGTTGAAAAGATATAAAGCTTGCTTATCATCTTTAGACTGCATTTAGGAATTGTATCATACATCTCGTGGTGATCCAAAAAGGCAAACTTCTAAAAAGATCAACCTAAAATAAATTGAATGAACTTAACAATGCTTTGTAACTTAACGCACAACATAGAGGTCTAGGCTAGAGACGTGTTCCGGCGTCGTAAAACCTGGTGACTGTCGATCTCGCTGATGGTTGGGTGATTCCTCCTGAGGGACGATAGCGCCAGTACGGATTGTGCTCCCACGTACCGTTGAGTATATATTGGGATACCCCTATAGGCATAAAACCTTTATCCTTAGGAAGCCGTGTCGGCCGCCCTACTGATCGCAATGCACTGAACACAACATTCAGGAAGATTGACCGCCCGTACCTTAAAAAGTATTCTGCGGTTTTGGGAAAAGTTTGGCACACCCTCTACCTAGAACTCTAGAGCAGTTCCTTTTGGCCTTTTTCAGACTCTATAACAGAAAAAGTCCATCCGAGCATTTGTCACTTCGGGCTCATTAAAACATTGAAGGAGACTAGAGTCATCTTTAGCTTTTTCTCGACTCTTTAAAATTGAAAAAGCAAGTTGTGTCTAAAGCGTCTAAATAATTCATTCAATTCGGAAACACACTTTCCCCTTTTGTATTTTGGTTGATCGAGTAATCCGTAATCGTGGAAGAAAGTCAATTGAAACCCTGTCGTTCGCGGAGGCTTACGAGTCAACCGTCTTTGTCTCCGGAATCGAAAACAGTACGGACAAAGCGAACTCGTTTAACCGGTTCGAAATCTCCTATCAAAGTTAGAACAAGTGTTCCAACAACATCTGAGATTCCGGTTACTCCAAACATTTCTGGAAACCCTGCCTCTACAGAAGAAGTTCAACAACCACAGAGGCACAGTGATACTGATCCTAGTCTGAGAACGAACACTTGTGTTACTGAACCAGTTCCATCTGTAACTGGTTCAAAGAGTCTTGTTCCTCAAACATCTATCGCTGTTGATTCAACCCCTTCTTCGGCACCAGAAATATTTTACGGACCTGACGGTCTTCCCCTTCCACCTGGTTTGATTGCGATAGAGGAAATTGTAGAAGATCCGCAAGCAAGTACTCCAACACATTTTGGAGTCGGGGTCACTCTATTTCCTTCGACATCAGAAGTTAGTCTACCACCAGTGGAGGTTCCTGTAGAATCGCTAGGTAATCTTTTGGATAGACTCAAAATGTCTGAACAACCGTCAACATCTAGGACTGTGTCAAATGACACAGTGACAGCAGAACTCCTTGGCGTCACTCCGACAATGTTTGCCGGCATACCATCTGTCCCGACTAGCTCACAACCGCTAGAAGGAGTCCACCCAGGGACTATTTTGACAGTGTGGTTCATTCCTGTTTGTTCCTCCGGAATAATATCCGGCAACTCTTATGTTGAGACTCGCCAAATTGATCCATTTGGAGGTCAATTTGGGCAATCTAGTCCCCAAGGGCAGACAATCCCCTTGAGTTCTGGATTGCCACCGTATGGGGGGCAGTATACCCTTTCATTACCCCCTCCTGGAGGATATCCATACGGGAGTTCACAACAGTATTCAGGTTACACTGGAGTTACATCAAGTGGTTGGGTACCTATACTACCCCAACAACCAAGGGTTGTGTATTCTATGCAACAATGTGTACCTATGTCAAACATCCCTACAACACCAGCTATTGTAACAGTGTCACAAGTTCAAACGTTGCCTGTTGCATGTCAACCTCAGATTTCTCAGGTTGTAATGCAACAGCCCCTTGACCCTATGACTCAACCACAATCGCCAACTGGTGGGGCGACACAGGTCCAAACAGGTACAATTACCCCACACCTTGGTCCAACGGTTAGTATAGTGCAACAGAACATGGCTTCGCAACCGTGGCTGCTGCAATATCAACAACCACAATTCCAACAAGTATACCAAGGTACTGAGCAGCAGATCTTTGCGAACACTGGACAACTGTACATTCACAATGGTCAAAATCAACCACTTTACGGTGGTCATGTCCACCAACCATATCAGTCATACCAGCATCAATTACATTATGCTGGTATGCAAAGGCCAACTGCTCAGGCAATTCCATCGTATCCTGGGTATGCTTCACCTAACCTGAATCAACAGTTACCATTCGTGGCAACTTTAGAGTTACCCGATTTACACCGGTTAACAAACGATCCAATTGCTTACACACCTTGGTGGCCAGCGATTCCTCACAAACTTCGTTCGGACATTCCTAAATTTAATGGAAATCCAGGTGAGGACCCATCGAATCACGTGATGACATTTCATCTATGGTGTTCATCAAACACCTTAAACGATGATTCGATAAGGCTTCGCCTTTTTCAGAGGACGTTAACGGGTCTAGCGGCAAAATGGTATATTGAATTGCCTAGAGCTTCGTTCGACAATTTCAACACCTTAGCCACGACTTTCTTAACCCATTTTCAATTACCGATAAGGTATGAAACAGGAATGGAAATCTTAACCAACTTTAAACAGACAACAGCCACTCACATATCTGATCATATACATGAGTGGCGACGTCGTCGTAGGATGGTAAAAACGTACGTTCCCGATCAGCTATTAGCTGAATGGTTTATCAAGTTGTTACTTCCTGCTATAACGGAAGATGTGGCAAAGGGGGGAGTCGTAACGGAAGAGCAAGTTATCATTCGTGCGCAGTATCTAGACTTAGTCTATACTCAGTCTGGCACGCTCTACGACAAAATACCTGACGCCCCTAGACCGGAATTCTCAATTCCTCCTCCTCCTAAATCAAACAATGACTCTCATGCCGGTGATGGTGTGATTGGCACGAAAAACACGAAATCGACAAAGGCCAACTCCAAGAAGGCCCGTAAGATTTCGGATCAAAATGCGAAAGACGAAATTCTTGCTTCGGAAGTAAATGCCGTATCAGCAGATAAAGGCAGAGAAACCAAACAACCTGGAAGCAAGAAAAAACAAAGCAAAGGGAAGAAGAAGAAACAAGGTGAATCATCCCCTGAAAAAACTTCTTCAAACCCTCCTGGAAATAGGAAACCTCCCCCCTCGGGGTGTCAGATATGTGATGAGGATCATTGGACGAAAGAATGTCCATACAAAGCTGAGCTTAAAAGGTTCTTCAAGGGTTCGCAAACCTCAGCTCTGTTAACTGATTCGTTTCCGAATCCAGGTCAAAATCTGGTTGATAATGGAAATGCTTCCCCGTCGCAAGTGCTTATGTTGTCGATTTCCAAGCAACAAAATGATGCTTTGATTTCGACAAGGAACAAAGATTACGGGAATCCGCAGTTGTCGAACGGCAAGGATAAAGATCAACCAAGCAGTTCGACAACAACTTTGACAGAAGTTGTACCACCCATCATTCCTGAATTAACAATAAAACTGCCAAAGGGAGTAGTACACAAGTCGACATTTAATCCTCGCGCCAGAGCAGCGTAGCATTATAACATAGTGGAAGATTTGGCCCAATCGCCATCCACTATTTCGACTCTTGAAGTACTACAAAATTGCCCATCCCAAAGGCAGGCTTTGTTATCAGCCATTGGTGGGGTTGATCCTAAGGATTCCAATCTTGTATCCTTTGACCACAAAGGATACGATCCTCAGTTACCAGCTCAACTAGCTTTCCTTATCCAAGTGAAAGCCCTCAACAAAACTGTTCACCGAACAATTATTGATGAGGGGGCATCTACATGTATTATGTCGATGAGTTGCTGGAAAACTTTAGGATCACCAACCTTGTCGCGATCTTCGCAACATTAAAAGCATTTGACGGAAGGACATATACCCCGTATGGTATCCTAAATAACTTGAAGGTTGAACTAGGGGGAAAAACAGTAGAAGTAGATGTTGAAGTCATCGATGGGAATCTTGATTACAACATCCTACTAGGAAGACCGTGGATCTACGCCATGGCAGCTGTTGTGTCGAACTATTTTAGAAAGATTGCATTCCCCTTTCAAGGGGGGATTACAATCGTCGACCAACAAAACTTCCTCCCTAATGGTTCACAAGTTACAGGAAGCATTCCCATGATCCATGGAAGCCCCCATTTGCTTCAGAATATCAGAGTAGGCCTACTAAAAGATCCTATACTAATGGGAACTTTCGCTCTTCCACCTCCAATTGGTTTGGCGGAAGTAGCGTCGATAGGTACCTGCAATATGATATCTTCCACGAAGATCTCAGAAAACGATATCGACATGGATCATGCAATGGTTTTGTCCCCAAGCCCAATAGAAATATTGTAGCAATCAATGTTTCTGGCATGGGAGGCGAACCCAAATCAACGCTCATCAAGCGTTTGGGTAGATAGGTCTAAGGAATATGGTACCCCTTTAGATCCTTGGTCGCGAGTGCATGGAACCGACGAAGGAATTCTACAATCAATGTTGATTGAGGGGGCACCATGGAATGATTGCCACCATCGTTCCCTTCTTCCAGGTTATGAAGAAGATACTCAAGATGACCTTTATCACCCTACAATTTTTGAATTCCTATCAAATACTGTAAATACGGTGGATTCCGAGCGAAACTTATCCAATATAGAAGAGACTATAGCCATAAATATCTCGACTAAAACAAATGTTGTAGAGAATATTTATGTCGGCAAAGGTTGTTCTCCTTCAGAGCTGGAAATATATAACGCTCTTTTTCGCGAGTTCAGAGATGTCTTTGCTTGGTCATATGATGAAATGCCAGGCATTGACTCGAGTATCGTTGAACACGAAATTAAGATGTATCCAGATGTCAAACTGGTACGACAACGGCTCAGGCAGGTGCACCCCAAGAAAGCCGCTGCCATTAAGGCAGAAGTTGAAAAACTTCTCCATGCTGGTTTCATCTACCCAGTTCCTCTAACCGATTGGGTATCGAATATTGTCCCTGTTATGAAGAAACAAGGGACAATTAGAGTGTGTGTCGATTATAGGGATGTAAACCAAGCTTGTCCAAAAGACAACTACCCTACACCCTTCATCGACCAGATAATTGATGAATGCGCCGGATGTGAAATCTTTTCATTCATGGATGGATTTTCCGGGTATAATCAAATAAATATCCGCCCACAGGACCAGTCAAAGACTGCATTCATTTGTCCGTGGGGCACATTCGCATATCGAAAATTACCCTTTGGTTTAAAGAACGTAGAGGCGACGTTTCAGAGGGCAATGAATTATGCCTTCCATGACATCAAACACATCGTTCAACCATACCTCGACGACCTTCCGGCTCATTCGCGAAAGCGGACTGATCATCCGCAGCATTTAAGAGCGATATTTCTACGTTGCCGACACTACAATATACGACTCAATCCACACAAATGTGTATTTTGCGTCAGTTCTGGTCGTTTACTTGGCTTTGTAGTCTCAAAGGATGGGATTCGTCTCGACCCTTGTAAGGTCCAGGCAATCATCAATTTGCCTCCGCCTTCAAATTTGCTTCAGATTCAGAAACTCCAAGGGAAAGAAAACTTTCTGAGGAGGTTCATTCCAAATTACGCCGAACTTGCTAAAGGTTATACACGTCTTCTGAAAAAGGAAGTACCCTTCGTCTGGGATCAGGTTGCGCAAGCTTCCTTTGATGCTTTAAAGGATTCCTTAATAAAAGCATCATTAATGTACGCACCCGATTATCAAACAGACTTTAACCTGTATCTGGCTGTAGCAGATACGACCATCGCAATGGTTTTAGTTCAAAAAGTCGATGGAATCGAACACCCTATATATTATTTAAGTAGAAAATTAAATGATACAGAAAGTAAATATTCTTATGTTGAAAAACTAGCGCTTGCGGCTGTTCAAGCGATACAAAGGTTTCGACACTATGTCCTCTTTCGGAAAACTACCATTTTGTCTGATTGCAACCCCATGACTTATATATTGTCGCGACAGTTGCTGGGGGGCAAATATTCAAAATGGATAGCAATCCTTCAAGAGTTTGATCTGGAATTTGTAAAATCCAAATCAAAGAAAGCTCTAGTTTTCGCAGAATTATTATGCGACCTCCCATCGTCGTCCAACGATGAAACATCCAAAGAATCAATCGTGGACGAGAATTTGTTTTTGATATCTACAAGCAATGAGTGGTATGGAGATATAATAATTTATCTCCAAACCCAAAAGTTTAGGCCTGACACCTCTCACTCAGAACAGAAACGTATACGATACCAAGAAAAAGACTACATGATCATCGGTGATACGCTTTACCGTCGTGGTATCGATACAGTTCTGAGAAGGTGCCTCACCCATGAGGAGGCCGAAAAAGCCCTGAATGAGTGTCATTCAGGCGCGTGTGGGGGGCATCAATCTGGATATGCTACAGCACAAAAAATCTTACGAGCAGGATACTTTTGGCCAACCATGTTCAAAGATTGCATAACCGCAGTCAGAAGTTGCCATGCTTGTCAAATTTTTGATAGCAAAACCAGAAGACCACCCGCACCTTTACAACCAATAGTTGCTGTTGGGCCTTTCGCCAAATGGGGCATCGATTTCATGACATGTAACCCCACCTCGACTGGGGGGCATGGGTATATTATAATCGTCGTTGACTATTTTACCAAATGGGCCGAGGCGATGCCTACATTAGATAACACTGGTGAAACAACTGCCCTTTTCTTTTTCAATCATGTAGTCGCCAGATTCGGCGTACCACAGGCTATAGTTACGGATCATGGATCGCATTTTCGCAATCACATGATGGTTGAATTAGCTGCCAAGCTAGGGCTATCTCACGACAGCTCCACCCCGTATTATCCGCAAGCCAACGGACAAGTTGAAGCGATCAACAAAGACCTGAGGCGTATGTTGCAAAGGATGATCAGAGTTCACAAAAGAAGGTGGCACCTAATCCTGTACTCAGCCTTGTGGGCCTACCGAACGTCGGTAAGGAATGCGACCGGGTTCACACCTTTCCAACTGGTATATGGCCTGGAAGCAGTCTTACCAGTCCAGTGTGAAATCTCGTCTCTTAAACTCGCAATTGATCTCCTCCCCGGAACTTCAGAAGAAGAGGCTCGTTTCTTGGAATTAATCCAATTGGATGAAACCCGTCGTGATGCAGCTTTGGCTAACGAAGCCCATAAGAAACGAGTCAAGGCGCAGTTCGACAAAAATGTCAAACCCCGTGTCTTCTCAGAAGGTGACTTGGTCTTGCTTTACGACCAAGAATCCGATAAATTGGGAGCAGGTAAATTAAATTCTTTATGGATGGGCCCCTATATTGTTAAACAAGTGTTAGCAAAAGGAGCCTACGAGTTAATGGATTATGACGGAATTCCACTGGCGCAACCTCGTAATGGGTTGTACCTCAAGCGTTACTATGCTTAAATAGTGACCAATATGCATGCACCTCGATTTGCGTTATTATGCTGGGGGCATGCAAACATAAAATCGAGCAGTTTTAGCACATAGTTCATGCTCGTTAAAAAATAAACATAAGATCGAGCAGTTTTAGCACATAGTTCATGCTCGTTAAAAAATAAACATAAGATTGAGCAGTTTTAGCACATAGTTCATGCTCATTAAAAAATAAACATAAGACTGAGCAGTGCTTTTCCGCGTTTAAGCTCGTTAAAAAATGAACTATCTTTCGGTAAATAACCACCGTGAATGTAACATTATCAGCCATTAAAGCCTTGGTCGTGTTTGCACCGTCACCTCCACTTTTCCATTGGCCGATCGTTCACCTCCATATGATTGTTTACCCATTTTGAGGAACAGCTGCGAAGAGTGATTTCACTAGCCATCCTTGTGACACTGCCATGATTGGAAAATTCCAACCTTTACCTGGAATCAGCTGCTAACCCGTTTTATCACTCGTTCCTCAAAAGACGAGTCTTCTTTAAGCTCTTTTCATCTGACTCGTAAAATATGAAAAGATTGCCGAGTTTTTGCCTTCCAGCTCGTTAAAGCGACCGGAAGTGTTATCCCTCCTCTAGATTTTAATCTTTTTGGGCCTGAGGGATTATTGCACAAAAAGATCGAGCGCTTGTTTTGTTCGGCTCGTTAAAACTATCAAAAACTCATCCCTTCTGTATTGTTTTATACTTTTTCGGACTTAAGGGATTAGATGACAAAAAAGGACTTTCGGAGTTGACTTTACGTACCTTTTTAGACTCTCTAAAAATGAAAAGGACCGAGTTATCTTTGTCGTTAGACTCGTTAAAAACATTAAATAGCGACAAACTTGTCTTTAGACAAGAACGAGTTTCACTATCGCTAGGCTCGTTAAAACATAGCGATGGGTTTGCCCGAAGGGCAAATTATAGAACAAGCATATGTTATCCTCCTCAAGCTTGACAAAAATAAAGAGGTACTGGTCAGCAATGACTGGGGAAAAATTGGGAAGAAACTCAAAGAACTTTATTGGTAGCAAGTCACTCTTGAACATGACACTTCCACTTCGTGCCTGAGTCGGGTTAGGTTGTTTCATTCACCAGTCACATCACCATGGTCTCACCAATACCATCCATATTTGCGGTAAATGCTACCAATCCATCACACAAGTGTCACCGATATGTTCAGGAGAAGTCATCCAGAGAAGTCAACCGTGTCCCATCCACTACCATACATTATCCTTCATCCTTTCACGACCGCCACCCTGAATCATATATCATCAGATCGTTTTCACCTCCATCAAAATCATTTGCTCCGTTCCGTGTCACTGATGTGGGATACATTAAGGCCCTCCTTTGACGGATCGCTTCTTGTCGACATCAGCTCATTATCCAAGAAGTTGATCTAGGAACAACCCCTCCAGTACTTTGAAGCTTGCATGCCTCAATGGCAAGTTTCTCACTTCCGGCAACATGTATACATCAATGACCTTCGACCGAAAGATTTTGTGTGGTGTTTGACGCCAAGTCCTTTATTCACACCACATGAATTGTACTGTAGTACCTTGAGGGTCATTATCATTATCGGTGATTCCTCTCGCGCTTGTTAACGGTTTACCTCATTGACCGGTAATCAAGCGATGTCTTTCCATGTTCGACTTCAGAACATTTCTCACATGGATTGACTTGTACTTAGAGTAAAGATCGGACGAGATTGAAGACCCTGGATCTGGTTTCATCCATTCGGGCTGCGATATATATTCAGGAAAAATAAAGACATTGACATGTACAACATTACAGCAGATAATCATCCTACCGAAAGGATGATGTTTTCATCAAAATCATCAGTCTACCATCAGACGATTGTCTGTTCTATGTACAGAAAAATGAATTTATAAAGCTGAGCATGGGAATGCCCGCCTCAGCTAGATCATGAAAGCAGTATGAAAAATAATGTATTTTATTGTATCTTATTACAGGTCTCCTCCCAGCATTGGAAGAACTTCGGATCCTCCTAATAAAGCATTTCACCCGATAAACGACCTCATACTTTAGGGGGCAACTGTTATAGACATTTTTGTGCCTTACAGCATTGAGCATGAAATGTCCATAATCCAAGGGATCCAAAGTACCTAAATGAGTTGTTCCTACCCCTAAAGGAACAAGGTCAACCAAAGACAGCTTCTCCCAGAAGTTCTCCACCAAAAACCACTCAGAAACAATCAATTCAGGATCAATTCACAGGCTCCACTAGCTGTCAGCGCTGAAATGCAAAGGTTACACTGGCTAGGTGCACTACAACGCAGGTAGAAGCACTACCAGGGTGCGCTGAGTGGGAAATGACAAATGGCAAGTTCATTCAACGAGGTGGAAAGACCCTGGAAGCTTCCAGAATCTTCTCCAATGACACTTGCCTCAATGAATTCGACTAGTGATGAGTAAGAGGTTCTCAACCTCCAAGTGGAAGCAAGAACTGACAGAGAGAAGCCACAAGTCAAAACATGAGCTGACTCATCCTCTCTGCTCACATCTATATATGGATCTCTCACCCAGAGGTTCAGGAGGCTGGAATTTTGTACTTTGCAGAGAATTGTTGTTGGTTTGAGATTGACGTTAGCACATTGGGTGATTTATGCTTTGTTGGAGGAGAGGAAGGGATTCCATCGCTGGGAGGTAGATGCTGGATCAGAATTCACTTGGTTGTATCTCCTCTCAGACTTTATTATCTTGTCAATAAACTATTTGAGTTTCTCCTACATGTTGTATACCAATGATGTGTTGTTATGCTTACATGTTTAGCTTAATTTGATCTTGAGCTTTTTATGAATGTATATCTGTATCTGTTATAGACATTTTTGTGCCTTACATCATTGAGCATGAAATGTCCATAATCTAAGGGATCCAAAGTCCCTAAACATGTTGTTCCTACTCCTAGAGGAACAAGGCTAACAAACCACAGCAATTCACAGAAGCTCTCCTGTTACACTAAAAAATGTCACCATGACCACTTACAGTTAGTATGGCTCAAATCAACAGTCATGCTACCCTCTTAGGCAAGTCTTATGCCTCTGCTATCCATCTCAAACTCAAAGAAGAGAGAAAGTCTTGTCAAAAATATGTTTATCTCTGGGGTCGCAGGTTCTCTCTAGCCTTACCTGCGGGGACGCTCACAATGTTCACAAAAGGTGCGTCCTTGGACGCTCTGTATGTTAAGGGACAGGTGCGTCCTTCTGTAAAAGGCAAAATGCGCGAGTTTCATCTTAAAAAAGTTACTTGTGGTTACTTCTAGAACTTTCTAGAGGTCGGTTTGATGAATTGGATGCGCCTCCAGTTGGTTCATGTATCTCTATTAAGGAGGAACTTATCCCATCAATAAGGGAGCTATCCCACCCAAAGAGGGGGATTATCCCATTGATGGTGGACCTGAATAACCTCTTTACAGCACTATAAATAAAGACATTGAGCCAGAGGGAGGAGAGGTTGGAGCTATACATTTTCTTTGGGTAAATGCTGCAGGAATTAGGACTCCCATTTAGAACCTTGTGAGGAGAGATTGTCTTTGCTTGATTCTACTTGGAAGTGGGTGAGCTTTGTCAAAGTAGAGGAAAACCCTTGATGGACCCTGGGAGGAACTTGCACAACACCAAGGCCAGGTTGTAAGAGTTTCTTTGTTTCGTTATTAATACAAACTGGTTTATTTTTCTCAATAGCTTGTGTTAATGAGTTATTTCATGTGTTCCTTGGTCTGCATGTTGAATATATGTTTTATTATATGAAATGCAAGTGCTTGGTAATTGTTTGATTGTTTGTGGTTGCAGGAATTGACTTGAAGGAGGAGCTCATCCGGATCGCCAAGGACGGACTACAACAACCGCGTTTTGGAATAAGGTAAGCCTAAACACTTGTAGTTTTCATGTTTTAAAAGGTATATTTAGAGAAAGATCACTCCATTTTGTCTTGTTTGTCGCTAGAGAGTTTAGACTCCTAGGGAGGTCAGTTGTGTCCGCACAAACGACTTTTTCCGCCACGACAAATTGGCGACTCCGCTGGGGAATCCATTAATGAGAGAGTCTTTTCCTTTGTGTGAACTTTGCTCTGTGAAAATCACTTTTATTTTCTGGTTTTTGACTGTGAGAATTAGTATTTGGGTGGCTTAGCTTTAGATTTAGTTAGATTTGGTTTTTCTCAACTTTTCCAGAAGGACGCACCCTCTGAGTACTGTACAGTGCGTCTTTGGACGCGCTGTTGCCGTTTGCACAGAGCGGGCCCGCACCTGTTATAACGGGTTGCCTGCGTCTTCCTGTAAAATTTAGGAAAATTCCATTTTTTGCTTTAATTGCTTTTAAATTTTGATTTTTCTTAGTGTTTTCTACCCAGATCCTTTAGTACCCTGTCAAGAATTTTCACCTGAACTTGTTTTGTGAGCTTTGAGTGTTTTAGTGGATTTCAACGGAGTTTAGGCCTAGGGTTTGATTTTTCAATAGGTCCTGTAGTGACTTTGACGGTAGAAAGTTGTCCAGCCTTAGATCTCTCTGGTTAGTCAGCCTTCTTAGAAGTCGGGCCTGTCGAAAAGTCTCCTTGTGTGAGCAGCTTGCCATTTAAGTTGTTTTGGGTCAAATTTCGAATTACTTGTTTATAAAGTGTTGATTTCCATTTTACAAAAGAACAAAAAGATTGGAGTTTTGTTTTGACTAGTTTTTGGTTCTGCAATAAGCTAGTCCTTGATTTGATTGTGATCAAGTAAAACACCTTAGAATAATCATTGTTGGTTTTGACCTCGTTAAGATTGCTTAGAGTAAATTTAACTTTTAGTTTGCTTATGAGTGCATTTTCATAGATTTTAATAGTTGTTAAGATTGATTTTTGGTTATACTAGATTTATTTGCTTTATTAAAAGAAAAATACAAAAACATCTTCTTTAAAAGTCTTGTTTCAAGTAGCTTTTTGTTTTTGAAAGAGAAAAAGAGTTTTTTCGTGCATGTAAAGAGCGGTCATGTTTTTTATGCTTGGAAAAGACAAACGAATTGTTTCTTTGATTGTCTTCAATTAAGAAGTTGCTTTTATAAAGATTGCATTCTCTCAACTTTTTAGTTAAGCAATTCATCGAAAAAGTAAAGTAGTGGGTAAATCATCCTAGGTGCATTTTGTAGTGGTTTCGAGTCGAGTCAACACACCACTGGTTTCACTTCCATCACCTTTTGACTTAAGAAACAACCTTAAAAGTAACGCTTAAATTAAAATCAATCTAGTAATTTTTATTTTTCTAGGGCTCTGAAACACCAACATAGCTTAGGCTAGGGTCTTGGAGTAGGTGAGTACTTAACTCTCCAAGACTACAAAACCAAACAGATAGTTTATCTTGAGTAGATTAAATCCAATTGTTTCAGTTATACTCTGGGAAAGCTCCTCTTAAAGGAGAAGCACGAGCTCGTGTCCGAACCAGTGAGGGGATCATTCCTCCCTCGTTGGGAACGACGCCAGACAGTACGTATTACAAACGGTAAACCTCGGATTAACCATTGTCGAGGAGCCAGGGGTCACTTATCGGTAAACCTTGGATTATTGTCAAGGAGCCGGTAAGGGGATTGAGCTTGTTACTTTGCCCTTGCGTGCTGTCGGAGTTTAGACTGTTCCCCCAGGTGTAATTGTTGTGATTGGTAACTTTAGTGACCATAATCTTTAGGGTTCTACCGAGGTGACGGTGGAGGGAAGGTCCCACTGTACCTGGAGCAGACGTCGGTTATACTCACTTGGATTTTCCGGGGGTTCACTTCACTTCGAGACGGTTAAAGTGGAGGAACTTGTGCCGGTCTATTCATTAAGCAGGTTGCGGGGGTAACTGTTCCACCCGCCATTTCTGTACTGAATCCTGCGAGGTTGGGCCTAATCACCAACTAGCGCTTTTGGTCCGGAAGACTACTGTTTGTGTGTGGTTTGACGCTCTAGATTATTTAGGCGTGTGCTTCAAATTTGTTTGCTTCTTTAGAAGACTTTAGGTGGTTTGATTTGAAATTTTTACTTTGTTTTCGTGTGTTGTAGTTAAAAATCTTTAATTGTGGCGGAATTACCGAGACAGTCCCGTAGACTTCGGGGCCAGTCTCCTGAAGTTGTTTCTGTGGCCGAATTGTTGAGAAGATCCCGTAGACTTAGGGGATCCCCTCCTCGAGACGACCCGGGTAATTTAGAAGGGTTAAAGGTCCTTGTAACTCCTCCTAGTGACAGTAGAGTAGGTTCACCTGAAGAAGGAGAATCTTCCTTGGTAGTCCATCCAGATTACCAAAGTTTAGAAACAGGTTACAATCCCGAAACTGTTACAGTTTCCGAGCTTGCTGGTAGTTTTTCATCTGCCAGTGAAACAGGCGAAGAACCTGAAATTTCCGAACCTGTTACTCCAACTTCTAGTGTCCCTGATTCACCGAGAATAGAAAGAATTATCACCGAAAATCTACCTTCTGGTTTGATTGCTATAGAAGAACTTGCTCCAGAAGAAGATATAGGTGTCTCTCACCTTGAAGGTCAACTTACTATTGATCTAAGGGAGCGTGAATCCATCTTTTACAGTCCTCCTAGAAGTACTTCTTGGTACCTTGCGTTAACCAATTTTTTAGACAACTCAGTCGGTTTTTCCACACCTCGTACTCCTTTTCCACCTGGAGGTATTCATACTCCTGTAAATATGTCTGGTCAGTCGTCCGTGTTTACACAAAGTCCTGAATCTTTTTTACACGGCGGTCCTTCTGTTCCCACTGGGTATCAGTCACTTTCTGGTACCTTTGCGGGGGCATCTCCTCAACCCATTGATCATGGGTTATTTGCTGGAAACAGTGGTAATATACCATTGGGTGTAGGAGACATTTACATGATGTCAGGTTCAGTTCCCGTTTCCCAACCTCAAGGTGGCCAATTACCGCCTGGGGGGCAACCGCAGTTAACGCCTGGGGGGCAACCTCAAGGTACACAAATCGTGTCTGGGGGGCAACCTCAAAGTCAGTATGTACCTATGGTGCAATACTTGCCTCAAGGTCAACCTCAGCCTCAATATGTACCCCAAGGTCAACCTCAGTATCAATATCAACCTCAAGGATGGCAACCTCAAGGATGGCAACCTCAAGGGTATCAACCCCAAAGTTATCAACCTCAAGGGTACCAACCTCAAGGTCAAGGTCAACTCCAGTATCAGTATTTACCTCAAGGTTATCAACCTCAAGGTCAATACTCAAGTCAAGGTTATCAACCGCCTCAAGGTCAGTCATATGTTCCAAGTATGGGAACTGCACCTTACAATTATCAATCCTACCCTCAATCTGGTTATGGATCTCAGTACCCTCAACCTGTTACGGGTCAGTACCCTGGAATGTTAGTGTGGGATCCCTCACAGGGTCAACAGGTGTTGCAGCCAAGTGTACAGATGCTTCCTCAAGCTGGACAACCCGTAGTTTCTGGTCCAACCCAGCAACCGCAACCTGTCCAGCCAAATGTTCAAACTTCTGTAGCTTCGGTAGTTACTCAGCCGTCAATTGCACCTAGTACTCCATCTCAAACGGCTGCTGCAACTATCGCTACATCTACCATACTTACTTCTGGAGTATCGACGGCTCCAGTTTCTACTATCCCTGTTACCACACCTCAGATATCTTTACCGTTGTCTGGATCTACGATTCAAACCACGGTCCAGATGCCTGTAGGTCAGCCTGGTATAAGTACGGTTGTGACTACTCAACCTCAATTTGTTCAACCTCCGTACCAGGGACAGTACCAACCTGGGCAAGCTGTCCAACAACCGGTTTACCAGTATCAACCGTATCCTGGGTACACTTATCAACAACCTCAACAACCCCAGTACGGTCCGGTTAATCCTGGTTTTCCAGGAGGATATAATATCCCAAATGCGACTCTTGTTCCTAGTTATCCTGGATATCCTCCTCCTGGGGCTGGTATTGTGACCCAGAGTTTTAGAGATCCTAACCGGCAGTTACCGTTTATTGCAACTTTGGATTTACCCGACTTGACGCGCCTAACGAACGATCCAATTCAATATCTTCAGTTCTGGCCGCCAATGCCAAATAAGTTGCCCAGTGATATACCCAAGTTCGAAGGTAAGTCTGGAGAGGATCCGTCCAATCATGTGATGACTTACCACCTCTGGTGTGCTTCGAATTCTATCTCAGATGATTCCATCCGCTTACGTCTTTTCCAGCGTACACTCATTGGTCTCGCGGCCAAGTGGTACATTGAGTTACCACGGGCCTCTTTTTACAACTTTAGCCAGTTAGCTACCTCGTTCTTAACTCACTTTCAGTTGCCGGTCAGATACGATAACGACACGGAGTTATTAACTTCACTAAAACAATCGATGTCCACGTATATTTCTGATCACATTCATGAGTGGAGACGTCGAAGGCGATTAGTGAAAGTTTTTATCGAAAATTCCGGATCTTCCAAAGTCGAATCAAATCGCTGCTGCTCCTTCGGGATCTCATGCCGCTGATGGTATGATTGGTATCGTGACTACGAAGAGCAAGAAGAAGTCTTCCAAGGCTTCAACTACTCCAATTATCACTTTGCCTGATTCTCCGACAGGAGAGTCTTCTCCTGAACTCACCGCCGACATTCACGCTGTAGAGTCATCTACGGCCAAACCAAAAAACGGTGGAAAGAAGAAAGGAAAGAAGAAGGCTAAAGCAGACAAGGCTCCAAAGGAGAAAACTGAAAAGTCGGAAACCAATGACGAAAAACGCAAACCTCGATATCCTTGTCTTATTTGTGAAGAGGATCATTTTACGAGAGATTGCCCTCATCGGGCCGAGGTTGTAAAAATAGTCAAAGGTTCTCCCACTCCTGCTGTGTTAAAGAATCCATTTCCAGAGCAGGAGAATAAGATGATAGGTTCTTCTTCGAATGCCAGTGAAGAACCCATTTTGATGATGTCTCATGTGAGGATTGCGACTCGATCGCAAGATTATGGTAGTAAGGCTCCTGTTGATGGCAAGGAAGCAGAATCTTCTCACTCTAACCCATCAACCTCAGCTCCTGGTTCCGATCCACTACAGATCGAAAAACCTAACCCAGACTTAGTGATTAAGCCGCCCGCCAAGGGTGTACTTCGAAGGTCTGCTTTCAATCCACATGCGAGAGCAGCCCAGAATTACAACATTGTTGAGGACTTAGCTGTTTCACCTTCAGCAATGTCGGCACTCGAAGTGCTGCAATCATGCCCAGCACAACGGAAATTGCTTTTGTCGGCTATCGGAGCTGTCGATGTTCAGGACCCGAACCTAATGATCTTTGATCTAGAAAATAGTACACCACGTCTCCCCCATCAAATGGCTTTCCAAATTCCAGTGATAGTCAAAAACAGGCCTATTCATCGGACTGTGATTGATGAGGGAGCTTCTACGTGTATTATGTCGATTCAATGTTGGAGATCGCTTGGTTCTCCTTCGTTGAACCAATCCCCCACCATCCTTAAGGCCTTTGATGGCCGTGGGTTCCGTCCGTTTGGTATTCTACAAGAATTGCCTATAGGGGTTGAAGGTAAAACCGTTAGTCTGGATGTGGAAGTGGTTGATGCCCCTCTAGACTACAACCTTCTTTTGGGTCGAAGTTGGTCATATGCTATGACAGCGGTCGTTTCATCGGTCTTCAGAGTAATTAAGTTTCCACATAACGGTAAGATCGTGACTATTGATCAGCTGACATACTTTTCATCCGACCCAGCCTCTTCAGAGAGTATCCAGCATGTTGGTAAAACGACAATCCCTTATAGGGATGTTGGTGTAGGTTTAGTTAAGGATTCCGGTTTACTGGGAACTTTTCCTCTCCCTCCACTCAACGCAGATCCTTCGTTTGCAACCATTCATATGATTACATCAGAAAACATTATTTATGATGATCCTTGGTTCGTCCCATCTGACTCTGAGATAGACTCACTCGGTGATGTTATGCCTTTGAGTCCATATGAAATTGCTTATGAAGCTCTCATGTCTTTTACTGACTTTCATTCAACCGAAGTCGACCAAATGAATGTGGTCAGTGAAGAGTCACTTTTTACCTCACCCTTAGAACGGATAACGTTTCCCGAAGTCGTGTCATCTGACGAACAACTTCGCGAAATCCTAAGTGTAGACGATCTACCATGGGAAGATCTCCATCACAGATCTTCGTTTTTACCTAAGGATGATGCATTTGAAAATGATTTTTCATCTATCTTTACCGCTGAATATGTCAAAGACGCTCAGGATCCAACGAAACATTCTGATTCAGAGTTGAATTTAGGGAATATTTCTCGTACTATTCCCATTGATATTTCAGTGAAGCCCGGAATCGAGGAAAACATTCATATAGGTGCCGCATGTACTGAAGAAGAAATCCAAACTTACAAGGCCCTATTCCAAGAATTCCGCGACGTGTTTGCCTGGTCTTACGAGGAAATGCCGGGAATTGATCCTGCCATTGTTATTCATGAAATAAAGACCTACCCGGATGCTAAACCCGTCCGGCAACGGTTGCGTCAAATTCACCCTCGAAAAGCGGCTGCGATTAAAGCAGAAGTCGAAAAGCGGCTGCGATTAAAGCAGAAGTCGAAAAGCTGTTGAAAGCAGGTTTCATTTATCCGATCCCGTTAACGGATTGGGTATCGAATATTGTTCCGGTCAACAAGAAACAAGGAACAATAAGAATCTGTATCGACTATAGGGATATAAATCGAGCTTGTCCAAAAGACAACTATCCTACGCCTTATATCGATCAAATTATTGATGATTGTGCCGGAAGTGAAATGTTTTCCTTCATGGATGGTTTTTCGGGCTATAATCAAATCAATATTCTACCTGCCGACCAACCAAAAACGGCATTCATTTGTCCATGGGGGACATTTGCTTATTGCAAGTTACCTTTTGGGCTTAAGAATGCCGGGGCCACTTTTCAACGGGCGATGTCTTATGCATTTCATGATATCAAGCACATTGTGCAACCCTATCTCGATGATTTGCCTGCTCATTCTTTACATCGAGCTGATCACCTTGTCCACCTACGAGCAATCTTTATGAGGTGTAGGCATTATCGAATTCGGTTGAATCCCCACAAGTGTGTTTTCTGTATAGAAACAGGTCGATTGCTGGGATTTGTTGTTTCAAAAGCCGGCATTCGCGTCGATCCCTCGAAAGTCGAGGCTATCATCAAATTGCCTCCTTCGAGTTTGCGCCAACTCCAAAGTTTGCAAGGGAAAGCGAACTTTTTACGCCGATTCATCCCAAACTACGCCGAGGTCACTAAAGGTTTTACACGGTTGTTGAAACAGAATGCACAATTCTTTTGGGACGAGATTGCCCAACAATCTTTTGATGCACTTAAACACGCGTTGACCCATGCACCGTTATTGCATCCTCCCAACTACAACCAAGACTACTTCTTATACCTCGCAGCTTCGCATTCCACCATTGGAATGGTGTTAGTTCAAGAAGATGAATTCGGAGCGGAGCATGTGATATATTATCTTAGTAGGACCTTGAATCCAACTGAGCTAAAATATTCGCATGTGGAGAAATTGGCCCTGGCAGCCGTTCAAGCTGTCCAGCGTTTCCGTCACTACATTCTTCTCCGCAAAACTACAGTTATTTCGGATTGCAACCCTATGATTTATATTTTGACAAAACAACTGCTAGGGGGCAAGTACTCTAAATGGATTGTTATCCTGCAAGAGTTCGACTTGGAGTTCGAGAAGTCCAAGTCTAAGAAATCCTTAGTTTTTGCGGAATTGATGTGTGATTTCCCGAGTGCTGACACAGAGACTGTGGCAGAGGAGTCCATTGCGGACGAATCTTTGTTTCTTATCAGTACTATAGATCCGTGGTACGGGGATATAATCATTTATCTCCAAACCCAAACCTTTCGGCCTGAAGCTTCCAAAGCGGAACGTCGAAAAATTCGGTTTCAATCCCAGCCATACAAAATTATTGGAGATACACTTTATCGCCGGGGGGCAGACTTAGTTTTTCGACGTTGTTTAACTCACGAAGAGGCTGAGAGGGTTTTGAATGATTGTCACTCTGGAGCATGTGGCGGTCATATGTCTGGGTATGCCACAGCTCAGAAGGTGTTGCGCGCTGGTTATTTCTGGCCGTCTATGTTTAAAGATTGTATCATTGCAGTCAGGAAGTGCCACAACTGTCAAGTGTTTGATCGCAAGATGCGCGCTCCACCTGCTCCTCTCCACCCTATAATTGCCGTTGGTCCATTCGCCAAATGGGGTATCGACTTTATTACTTGTAACCCTCACTCGGCCGGGGGGCATGCGTATATCATCCTTGCGGTTGATTATTTTACTAAGTGGGCCGAGGCGATGCCTACATTCGACGCAAGCGGCAAAACAGCTGCAGTTTTCGTATTCAATCATATCATAACTAGGTTTGGTGTCCCACAAGCAATCATTACTGACCATGGGAGCCATTTTCGAAATGTCATGATGACTGAGCTTACAAGCCAGCTTGGTTTGCGCCACGATAGCTCTACTCCTTATTATCCGCAAGCCAACGGTTTGGTTGAGTCTATCAACAAAGTTCTAGTTACCATGATCCGACGAACCATTGGTGTTCATCGGTCGAATTGGCACAACATGTTATTTTCAGCGCTATGGGCATACCGAACCTCAGTGAAAAATTCAACAGGGTTCACTCCTTTCCAGCTAGTTTATGGCTTAGAAGCTGTGTTACCCATTGAATGCGAAATCCCATCACTTCAAATGGCTGTCGAATTACTTCCAGCTACTTCCGAAGAGGAGACACGTTTATTGTACTTGGCTAAATTAGATGAGACTCGACGTGACGCTACATTGGCAATCGAGACTCACGCGAAACGAATGAAAGCTCAGTATGATAGAAATGTAACCCCTCGAAGTTTTTCGGAAGGAGACCTAGTACTATTATATGATCAAGCTAACGATAAGCTAGGTGCCGGAAAATTCGTTCCCATGTGGCATGGGCCCTACATTGTAAAGCGAAAGCTAGCAAAAGGGGCTTATGAGCTAGTTGACTTTGATGGGGACTCTTTGGGTAAACCCAGAAATGGACTTTACCTAAAGAGGTATTATGCTTAAATGATGGGAATGGAGAAATTTTTAGATAGGTTAGATTTTCTTTCTAGCTAGCAAGTGTGTTAGTTTAGTCAGTGTGCTTAGCTTAGAGAGTGTGGTTTTTCGTCGTTATTCTGGCTTATCTTGGTTTTACTCTTGATATTGCAGATGTCGACGCCTCTCCAAACATATATTGGATTTGCTGATGGTGCTTGTCGTAGTACACGGAACATCTCTTCCGCAGCTTGGGTTATCTATTCGCCCTCTGACGAGTTAGTTTCTATGCATGGGGTAAGCCTCGGTCAAACAACGAACAACATTGCAGAATACAGTGCAGTGATTGAATTATTATCCGAATCTATTTCATTTGGAATTCGACGTTTGATAGTGAGGTTAGATTCTGAACTTGTTGTATTACAGCTTAATAGAGTTTATGCCATTAGGAATCCTGTGTTATTAAGGTTGTTTTTGAGAGTGCGTCTCTTGGAACGTGAATTTGATTACATTGAATATCAACATATTCCAAGGTCTTTGAATACATTAGCAGATGCAATTGCTTCTCGAATGTTGGACAGACATTTACGATAATCATGCAAGTAAATTTAAAAACATTTCATCACATATGTTAAACAAGATAAGCCGGTAATAGTGATATATATATAGATAGAAGTGTGTCAAAAAATATATACATCGTCTTCGATCATAGGTTGAAAACACCTTATGATCGGCAAAATGATAGTACAAAAAGTCAAAATGTCACATGTGACTACAAAAGTGACTAGTCAATCACTGGTGGTGCTCTCTGTATGACACCACTGCGCGGGCTACCTTACGCAAAAATCTCCTAAACGGTCCAGGGACCGCGACTACGAAGCGCTGAAGCCGGGTAGGAATGTCATCCATAGTAGTCTCAGGTATATCTGCCGTGAGACGCTCTAGATCATGCTCCAACTCAGCTAGTACTTCTGCAGCCGCGTCCTGTGGGGCCGGTACCGGTGCAGCTGGATGTAGTCTATCAAAAGGCCGGAGGTTGGCTGGACGCTGTGGACCAACATCTGCATTTTGAAAATTTTACTGTTAGTTTTGAGACGATATATATGAAAAATAAAAAATACATAATTAGAGAACTTGTGAAAATAAAAGTACCTCTGTCATCCCATTGTTCTCCCGTGGAAGAACCATGTCCGGATCACCTCTAAAATCCACTCCGGCATACGGAAAGTCCTGTATCGAAAAAACCTGGTCCTCTAACCAGTGAAAATAACTATCTGAGAATCGAACTACTGTCGCACCCTCGTCAGGATGCCGGGCCATCACCGCAACCCATCGTATCAGCTTTGGCTCCCGAGGACCCAAGATATCAACAGTGAGTTGCTGAGGGATCAGCATTGGAACTCTCTCCAAGGCAAAGCTCACGACTAGAGGCCCATATCCAAAAGTCTTTAGTCGTCCGTTCTTTGCCTTGGTCAGTTGGCTCTTCATATGAGCCGACACAGCTTCACACCAGTTGAAAATGGTGCCTTGGTAACAGTCAATTGCCATCCGCATTTGGGATCCGGAAGCAATGTGTAAAGCGGCCGCGCCGCAAATTCTGGTAACCGTGAACGCTATGACTTTGAGTTCCGGCAAAGTGATGTGTTTTATCTCTATGCCTTTTGAATGGTGAGCCCCAGGTGTGCACCACTCGTCGCGGAGACTATCAAGGGATTGGCCACCCGGCCTAGTCCCCGCAAGACTGAGTTGCTCACCTCTGTTCGGCAAGCCAGTGAGAAAGTATACATCCGAGGGCTCTATCTCGAGCTGGTGCCCTCCTATGTAAAAGCATTGTTCTTGAACGTTCCATCGCTCAACCAGCCATTCCAAGAATCTTACCTGGCCCCTCATGCCCGGTATGGTCCAATATTTGTATAATCCGCATGCTCTTAGGGCATCCAGGGAAGGTTGATGATTTATTGCAACTTCATCATCCTCTACATGCTCTCTTTCTCTCCAATCTAACATGGTTAATACCCTGCACATCAAAAATAGCAATTAGAAATTGATTTGGGAATTTTTGGTGGTTTTTTGAGGGAGTTGGGGTTTTGAAATGCGCACTTCTCGGAAGACGCACCCCGGCTTTGTAGCACAGGGCGCCCGGAAGCGGCTGGCCTAAGGCGGGCCGCGTCTTCCGACCATTTTCCCGTATGAGAAAAAGTCGGGGGACGCGGGTCACCCGAAGGGCACCCGCGTCCGCCGAGAGGCGCATTCCAAAACCAAAACCCCCCCAAAAAATGAAACTAAGGCCTAAAAATTGATTCTAAACGGATAGAAATGCAGAGTAGGATGTGTAAAATACCTGGATAAGACGTCGTTCGATTCCGACGGTCGGATTTTCCGCAGCGACCACGGGAAGTTTCTTGTCAAAAGCTCCTTTTTCAACCTCAACAGTGAAACGGTAAAAATGACATGGTAAAAGGTCTTTTTATAGGTTTTTTGGATGAATTAGTTCATTTTTTACCATGAAAAGATGTTTTTCGATGTATTTTTGCCTATTTTAAACAGGTATGAGTAATGTGTTGCTTTTGTGCAGGACAAAGGGGTTTCGAGGGAAATTGTAATTTTTCACAAACAAAAATATCAGAGTCATCTTTTAAGCCCTTTTCTGACTCCTAAAACATGAAAAGATCGCCGAGCGTTTCTTTTACACTCGTTAAAACGGAATTAAAAGACGGTCCCCTTTTAGCTCTTTTCTGACCGCAAAATCAGGAAAAGATTGCCGGGTTTTTGTCGTTTCGAACTCGATAAGGAAATAAAACGACGTGTCCTTGATCGCTTTTTACTTTTCAGGTCAACGACACTATTATGAAAGTACTCCTTGGTCGCAAGATCAAGCGGTTCCCCCAGGTATTATTTTATACTTTTTCGGGCTTGAGGGACACAAATATACGAAAAAGTTCAACGTGGAGTCTCCTTTTGTTTTTTCAGACTCTCTAAAAATGAAAAACGCCGAGTTTCTCCTATACTGGGCTCGTTAAACTTTTACAGTAAAGGACCTGTTCAATTACAAACAGGAACGAACCACTCCTTCCTAGGGTTCGAATTTAAACTAGGTTGGACTTGTCCGAAGGATGAGCTTATAATCAAGCATATGTTATCCTCCTCAAGCTTGTTAAAAATAAAGAGGTACTTGCCAGAAATGGTGGGGGAAAAGAGAGAAGAATGAACCTGTTTGTTACCTTTTGTCTCAAAAGAAACTTTATTACCACTCTTGAACACGACACTTTTCATTCACCTGGGTTGGGAAATCTTTTACCTCACAGTTGACCAAACCACTTTGAAAGTCTTTAACCGGGTTCCGGGGATTAACTTTGAGTTATTCGTCACCAAGCCATCTGTCGTGTCGTTATGTGTTCAAGAGGTCTGCAAGCAAAAACTTTCATCTGCAAAATACTTGTCATCCATTTGACCATCCCTGAGTCAGTCCTTACAGCAACATTTCTTCAACTTGAACAATGATTTCGTGTTGCGGGCTTGCCTGCAACGGGTCGCTTTCTATCGACATCGACACATTATCTAGAAAGATGACTTAGGAATCGACAGCACCTTGAAGTCTGCATGCATCAATGGCAGGTTTCTCGCCTTTGACGTCAGTTTACATCATTGACTTTCGATCAAAGGATTCCGTGAAGTGTTCGACATCAAAACATCTATTCACATTTCACGGGTTGTGCTTGGTACTTTAAGAACCATTGACATTACTGGTGGTTTCTCTCACGCTTGTTAACAGTTTGCATCATCGACTGGTAATCAAGTGGTTTCTAACATGTTTGACATCGAATCATTTAATCACATGGCTAGAATCGTACCAATTCGGGTAGTAGAAGTGAAGACCCTGGATCTAGTTTCTACCATCCAGGCTGCGAGGAGTTTTGTATTCATTATCTATGTAGACTAATCATAAACAGATGGCTGCGTCCATACTGTGTCTACAAAAGTCTATAAAAATGATGTACTGCAAGATCATTCCTGTATCAGAATAGTTAGTCCATTAGTTAAAGTTTTGAATCTGAGTATGGGAATGCCTACCTCAGTGATGATATAATCTTATACATGTATTTTGTGTTGAAAATTGCAGGTTCCAACCAAGTCATCCACAAGACAATCCTTGAAATGATAAAGCGCTTCACCCTTCCTAGAATTACAAAACCCTAAATCTATTCCAGGCTTCGCACTTTAGGGGGCAATCTGTTACACTAAAAAATGTCACCATGACCACTTACAGTTAGTATGGCTCAAATCAACAGTCATGCTACCCTCTTAGGCAAGTCTTATGCCTCTGCTATCCATCTCAAACTCAAAGAAGAGAGAAAGTCTTGTCAAAAATATGTTTATCTCTGGGGTCACAGGTTCTCTCTAGCCTTACCTGCGGGGACGCTCACAATGTTCACAAAAGGTGCGTCCTTGGACGCTCTGTATGTTAAGGGACAGGTGCGTCCTTCTGTAAAAGGCAAAATGCGCGAGTTTCATCTTAAAAAAGTTACTTGTGGTTACTTCTAGAACTTTCTAGAGGTCGGTTTGATGAATTGGATGCGCCTCCAGTTGGTTCATGTATCTCTATTAAGGAGGAACTTATCCCATCAATAAGGGAGCTATCCCACCCAAAGAGGGGGATTATCCCATTGATGGTGGACCTGAATAACCTCTTTACAGCACTATAAATAAAGACATTGAGCCAGAGGGAGGAGAGGTTGGAGCTATACATTTTCTTTGGGTAAATGCTGCAGGAATTAGGACTCCCATTTAGAACCTTGTGAGGAGAGATTGTCTTTGCTTGATTCTACTTGGAAGTGGGTGAGCTTTGTCAAAGTAGAGGAAAACCCTTGATGGACCCTGGGAGGAACTTGCACAACACCAAGGCCAGGTTGTAAGAGTTTCTTTGTTTCGTTATTAATACAAACTGGTTTATTTTTCTCAATAGCTTGTGTTAATGAGTTATTTCATGTGTTCCTTGGTCTGCATGTTGAATATATGTTTTATTATATGAAATGCAAGTGCTTGGTAATTGTTTGATTGTTTGTGGTTGCAGGAATTGACTTGAAGGAGGAGCTCATCCGGATCGCCAAGGACGGACTACAACAACCGCGTTTTGGAATAAGGTAAGCCTAAACACTTGTAGTTTTCATGTTTTAAAAGGTATATTTAGAGAAAGATCACTCCATTTTGTCTTGTTTGTCGCTAGAGAGTTTAGACTCCTAGGGAGGTCAGTTGTGTCCGCACAAACGACTTTTTCCGCCACGACATCTCCACCAGAAACTGCTAAAAAACAAGTCAATTCAGGATCAATTCAATGGCTCCACTAGCTGTCTGCGCTGAATGTCAAAGCCAACACTGGCTACCTGCACTGCAACGCAGGTAGAAGCACTACCAGGGTGCGCTGAGCGAGAGTTGACAAATGGCAAGTTCATTCCAAGAGGTGTCAAGACCCAGGAAGCTTCCAGAATCTTCCTCAATGACACTTGCCTCAGTGAATTCGACTGGTGATGAGTAAGAGGTTCCTAATCTCCAAGTGGAAGCAAGAACCTCCAAGTGGAATCAAGAACTGACAGAGGGAGAGGACACTAGTCAGATCTCAAGCTGACTCATCCTCTCTCCAAACATCTATATATGGATCTCTCCTCCATGAGATCTAGAGGCTGGAATTTTGTTATTGCAAAGAATTGTTGTTGGTTTGAGATTGGAATCATTGGGTGCTTAATTCTTTGAAGGGGTTGAAGATAGGAATTCCATTTGCTGGGAAGGAGATGCTGGATTGGAGCCCTCTGGGTTGTATCTCTTCCTGAACCTTGTTATTCACCAATAAAGCTATCTTGGTTTCTCCTATATACTGGTGTATCTTTGATGTATGATTGCATTAGTATGTTTAGTTTATTTCTAATCCTGAACTAGTTATGAATATGAATCCATGTCTTGTGTAGTGTTCTCTTCTTGTGATCTTGTAGAAACCTCTTGAAGCTGGGCGAGCGAGAAGGCAAGTAGCTGGGAACTCTCAAAGAGAAGAGAAACTGGATCGAGGGACAAACGGAAGACACCAGTTAGTCCATCCATCTCTCTTCATTCTTAATTCATAAAGGAAGAATACTAGAATAGCTATCTCTGTTTGTTGCTAAGGCACTGTCACACCTTAGATGGATAGGATCGTACTGCATAGGCATTTTTCCCCACAACAAATTGGCGACTCCGCTGGGGAGATCTGTTTAGTCATTTTATTTGTGTCTCTATCATTGTTTGTTTCATAGACTCAACAGCAACAATCGAACTACATCTGCTATTCTCAGATGCAAAGTAGACAGTTGCTGCTTTGATCCAATCACTGGATTTGTCTATGATCTGAATGATGGACTCACAAATGATTTGATGATCCTTTGTGATAGATCTTAGTACTCCCTCAAAGCATCCCTTTGATTGTACCTTGCTTGTTGCTTTTATTTGGCCTGAAACTGTAGATTAAATAGCAAACTGTGACCCAGAACCAGTGAGAAACTCTCGTTTCTTCTTCAGCGCAGACCCTGTGAAGAGGTTCTGCATTTCAACGCAGGTCCCGTGAAGGCTACCTACGCTGAATGTCAAAACCCCTGTGTTGAGGTTGCGCTGATCCAGTTAGGCCTTGTGCAGCTGGGGTTCTCTGCTCTGTTTTGCCTTGTTTTGATCTCTGATTTTTGCAGCCTGTAACCAGCATAGGTACCAGTCTGATAACTCCTTTTCTCTGCTTAAATTCCGCCTCCTTTTGTACAAAAATACTGTGAGTGTTTTTATGTGTTTGTGGCGTCATTCACAGTTTTCCTTTGCAAGAGTGAAATAGTCATCCTGTAGCCCTTGATTCAGATCTGTTGATTGTGATCTTAGAAGAGAGTTCATTGGCTGTTTGCAGTTGATTATACATTTACTTTTGCTTTTGATTTGAGTTTGTCTCTTTTAAGTGTCGAAACAAGTATTCATTTCAGAAATCGTTAAGTGTTGTAATCTCTTCTACCCTCTCTGATTTCGGAAAAAGTAAACTTGTTTGTATTTGTCATTTAAAAGCAAATTCAAAGTTGTACAAAAAGCTTTCTTTGTAGGCATCAATACTAAGAAAGCGGAAAACAAACACCTGCATTGTGCATTTGCATTTTGATAGTTTGCATGATTGATTTAGGAAAAGTGCATTAGAGTGTGCTGATTGCTCTTTGAGAAAAGATGGTGTCTTTCTTTTCCCTTTGTAGCTAGGATTTTCATAAGTTGAAAAGATATAAAGCTTGCTTATCATCTTTAGACTGCATTTAGGAATTGTATCATACATCTCGTGGTGAACCTCAAAAGGCAAACTTCTAAAAAGATCAACCTAAAATAAATTGAATGAACTTAACAACGCTTTGCAACATAACGCACAACATAGAGGTCTAGGCTAGAGACGTGTTCCGGCGTCGTAAAGCCTGGTGACTGTCGATCTCGTTGATGGTGGGTGATTCCTCCTGAGAGACGATAGCGCCAGTACGGATTGTGCTCCCACGTACCATCGCGTATATATTGGGAGACCCCTATAGGCATAAAACCTTTATCCTTAGGAATCCGTGTCGGCCGCCCTACTGATCGCAATGCACTGAACACAGCATTCAGGAAGATCGACCGCCCGTACCTTAAAAAGTATTCTGCGGTTTTGCGAAAATTTTGGCACACCCTCTGCCTAGAACTCCAGAGCAGTTCCTTTTGGCCTTTTTCAGACTCTATAACAGAAAAAGTCCATCCGAGCATTTGTCACTTCGAGCTCGTTAAAACATCGAAGGAGACTAGAGTCATCTTTAGCTTTTTCTCGACTCTTTAAAATTGAAAAAGCAAGTTGTGTCTAAAGCGTCGTTAAAATTTATTTTAAACGGAACAATCACCCCTATTCCTGCGTTGATCTTTAGGTTGAGAAAATGGAGCACACCAACCAAGGAATTCCCCTTGGTGGAAATCCTAGTCCCTTCTCCTCTTGGGGAGATGTTGGTGTGCCTCATATGGCCACATTGTCGCTTCCAGGACTGACAATTGGCTTGCCGGTCTGGCTCTTCTCAACCAATGTCGTTCAGAACACCACTATTCCTGAACAGTTGAATCAACAGTCAGACCAGACCAGAGTTACCCACCAGCCTTCTACTTCATCTAATTCTCCCTCTCCTCCTTCCTCTTCGCTTGACGAAACTGGTAAAACAAAAACCCAAGTTCCTAAGGAGAAGAAGGAAAAGAAGAAGAAAGAGAAGAAGAAGAAGGAGCCAAAAGCGACTGGGGGCAAACAAGTGGCGTCTGACAAAAATCCACACACAGCACTGACTAGGCCTAAATCGCCATGTGTCATATGCAAGGGAGACCACTTCCACAGAGATTGTCCCTGCATCCCTCGGATACTAAGGGACTGGTCTCCCCGTTTGCACAATTCGGTGGCGTCAACCTCTGATAGCCATGTTGACAGCACACCGTCAACTAGTGAAAGTGAAGTCACAGGACAGAGAGGGAAAGCTAGATTTCCCTGCAAACTGTGTGAAGGCGACCATGCCATCCACCGTTGTCCCTTCTTAGACGAGGCTAAAAGAGTTTTGGAAGATCGCCCGGTTTTACCAGTGCAACTTCCTCCTGGATATCAAAAACTCCTGCCAAGTCCTTCACCAGTTGAGAACCCGGCTGGCCCGCTCAGGTGGTCAGCCGAAGAACCTATCATTGAGGATGAACCGTCTGAATCCATACCTGACGAAAGTCAAAAGGTTGAGGCGGCAGTTGACCCGGTTTTGCCTTCAGAGGCTCTATCTTCGAATGATACCATCACAGAGGAGAATAAGGACGACACCATCCAAATTCTCTTCATCAACACAGACTTCGACGAACAAGGGGGCAATTCGCCCATTCCTTTATCGCAGGAAGGAACTTCGTCAGAGTCATACCCAGCCATCTATTTGGTCCCACCACCAAGCAACCTAGTTGTCTCGTTCGACTGGAACCAACTAGGCAGACCCCGTTTGCCAGCAACCATACCATTCAGGATTATCGTTCAAATATACAAAATGGTAATGGCTGGCACCATCATTGATGAGGGGGAATCTGTGAGTATCCTTTCCTCTATTTCTTGGAAAGCGCTTGGTTCGCCAGCGCTTTTTCCTGAAATGAGAAATCTGACAGGCTTTGATAAAGGAACCAGTTGACCTTTAGGGATTCTTCCCAATGTGCCAATCACATTAAAAGGGAAGACCGTTCAAATGAACGTGATGGTCGTTCAAGGACCCTTGGATTATAACCTACTCCTTGGATGAGACTATATATATTGCATGGGAGCCATCGTCTCCTCACTCTTTAGAGTAATGTGTTTTCCGCACGAAGGAAGAGTGGTCAAGCTCGTGGACCAGCTTTCATTTCCCGGATCACGCATCGCAAATAGTCATATACCATCCCTAAATGGTCTCTTCACGCAAGAAATGTCTCAACCCACGGTCCGTCCTCCTGATGAGCGCGAGTAATCCGGGAGGATATGACTGGAACCCAGGGGGCATGCGACCTGGTCTGCTTCGACAGGAAAACTTTGGGTATAAGGTAGGTTTCCGCGGGAGAATATGACTAGTCTGTACCCCGCCCATGCTGGAAGAGGGTTATTCTAGAATAAGATTCTCTTGTCAAAGCTACGTGTTTGGCACTAAGGTCATTCACCTTTGTCTATCTCGGTAGACACCGCCGAAGATGTGTTTTGTTTGAAAGATTAATGAAACAATATTTGGGTAGCCTGAAAGAGGTAGGCCTTTCCTGCTTAAACAAATGTTTTGGTGGACAAAGTAAGGGTAACCTTGAAATCATATTTTATACCTGGGGGCATGCAAACCTTTTGGAGTGCAAGCAAGGGGCGGCTATTTATTTTTAAAATTTTTAGGTCCTCCCTTTAAACCTGTAGGTCTAACCCTTTAAACTCGTAGGATTAGTCGTTTCCAAACTTGCATGACGAAAGGATCCGGAGCAAAGCTTTGTAAGATGAAGCTCCATAAAAAATAGAATCTTAATGAGACATTCTTATCATATGACTGGGTAATCGAGCAGTTTTAGCACACAGTTCATGCTCGTTAAAAAATAAACGCAAGATTCGAGCAGTTTTATCACACAGTTCATGCTCGTTAAAAAATAAACGCAAGATCCGAGCAGTTTTATCGTATAGTTCATGCTCGTTAAAAAATAAACATAAGATCAAGCAAATGTTTCCACCCGCGTTTAAGCTCGTTAAAAAATGAACTATCACGGTAAATAACCACAGTGAATGTAATATTATCAGCCATTAAAGCCTTGTCGTGTTTGCACCGTCACCTCCACTTTTCCATTGGCCGATCGTTCACCTCCATATGTTTGTTTACCCATTTTGAGGAACAGCTGCGAAGAGTGATTTCACTAGCCATCCTTGTGACACTGCCGTGATTGGAAAATTCCAACCTGTACCTGGAATAAGCTGCTAACCCGTTTCATCACTCATTCCTCAAAAGACGAGTCTTCTTTAAGCTCTTTTCATCTGACTCATAAAATATGAAAAGATTGCCGAGTCCTTGGCCTTCCAGCTCGTTAAAGGCACTGGAAGTGCTATCCCTCCTCTAGATTTTAATCTTTTTGGACCTGAGGGATTATTGCACAAAAAGATCGAGCGCTTGTTTTATTCGGCTCGTTAAAACTATCGAAAACTCATCCCTTCTGTATTGTTTTATACTTTTTCGGACCTAAGGGATTAGATGACGAAAAAGGACTTTTGGAGTTAACTTTATGTACCTTTTCAGAATCTCTAAAAATGAAAAGGACCGAGTTATCTTTGTCGTTAGACTCGTTAAAATCATTAAATAGCGACAAACTTGTCTTTAGACGAGAACGAGTTTCACTATCGCTAGGCTCGTTAAAACATAGCAATGGGCTTGCCCGAAGGGCAAGTTATAGAACAAGCATATGTTATCCTCCTCAAGCTTGACAAAAATAAAGAGGTACTGGTTAGCAATGACTGGGGAAAAATTGGGAGAAACTCAAGAAAACTTTGATGGTAGCAAGTCGCTCTTGAACATGACACTTTTCCTCCGTACCACAATCGGGTTGGGTTGTTTCATTCACCGGTCACATCCATGGTCTCGCCATACCATCCATATTTGGGGTAATGCTACCGATCCATCGCATCAGTGTCGCCATATGTTCAAGAGAAGTCGTTCAGAAAACTCAACCGTGTCCCATCCACTGCCGTACATTATCCTTCATCCTTTCATGACCGCCACCCTGAATCATATGTCACAGATCGTTTTCACCTCCATCAAAATAATTAGCTCCGTTCCGTGTCACTGATGTGGGATTCATTAAGGCCCTCCTTTGACGGATCGCTTCTTGTCGACATCAGCTCATTATCCAAGAAGTTGATCTAGGAACAACCCCTTCAGTACTTTGAAGCTTGCATGCCTCAATGGCAAGTTTCTCACTTCCGGCGATAGGTATACATCAATGACCTTCGACCGAAAGATTTTGCGTGGTGTTCGACGCCAAGTCCTTTATTCACACCACGTAAATTGTACTGCAGTACCTTGAGGGTCATTATCATTATCGGTGATTCCTCTCGCGCTTGTTAACGGTTTACCTCATTGACCGGTAATCAAGCGATGTCTTTCCATGTTCGACTTCAGAACATTTCTCACATGGATCGACTTGTACTTAGAGTGAAGATCGAACGAGTTTGAAGACCCCGGATCTAGTTTCATCCATCCGGGCTGCGATATATATTTAGGAAAGATAAAGACATTGACATGTACATCATTGCAGCAGATAATCATCCTACCCAAAGGATGGTAATTTCATCAAAATTATCAGTTTGCCATCAGACGATTGTCTGTTCTATGTACAAAAAAATGAATTTATAAAGCTGAGCATGGGAATGCCCGCCTCAGCTAGATCATGAAAGCAGTATGAAAAATAATGTATTGTATTGTATCTCATTACAGGTCTCCTCCCAGCATTGGATGAACTTCGGATCCTCCTGATAAAGCATTTCACCCGATAAACAGCCTCATACTTTAGGGGGCAACTGTTATAGACATTTTTGTGCCTTACAGCATTGAGCATGAAATGTCCATAATCTAAGGGATCCAAAGTCCCTAAACATGTTGTTCCTACTCCTAGAGGAACAAGGCTAAAAAACCACAGCAATTCACAGAAGTTCTCCACCAGAAACTGCTCAAAAACAAGTCAATTCAGGATCAATTCAGTGGCTCCACTAGCTGTCTGCGCTGAATGTCAAAGCCAACACTGGCTACCTGCACTGCAACGCAGGTAGAAGCACTACCAGGGTGCGCTGAGCGAGAGTTGACAAATGGCAAGTTCATTCCAAGAGGTGTCAAGACCCAGGAAGCTTCCAGAATCTTCCTCAATGACACTTGCCTCAGTGAATTCGACTGGTGATGAGTAAGAGGTTCCTAATCTCCAAGTGGAAGCAAGAACCTCCAAGTGGAATCAAGAACCGATAGAGGGAGAGGACACTAGTCAGATCTCAAGCTGACTCATCCTCTCTCCAAACATCTATATATGGATCTCTCCTCCATGAGATCTAGAGGCTGGAATTTTGTTATTGCAAAGAATTGCTGTTGGTTTGAGATTGGAATCATTGGGTGCTTAATGCTTTGAAAGGGGTGAAGATAGGAATTCCATTTGCTGGGAAGGAGATGCTGGATTGGAGCCCTCTGGGTTGTATCTCTTCCTGAACCTTGTTATTCACCAATAAAGCTATCTTGGTTTCTCCTATATACTGGTGTATCTTTGATGTATGATTGCATTAGTATGTTTAGTTTATTTCTAATCCTGAACTAGTTATGAATATGAATCCATGTCTTGTGTAGTGTTCTCTTCTTGCGATCTTGCAGAAACCTCTTGAAGTTGGGCGAGCGAGAAGGCAAGTAGCTGGGAACTCTCAAAGAGAAGAGAAACCGGATCGAGGGACAAACGGAAGACACCGGTTAGTCCATCCATCTCTCTTCATTCTTAATTCATAAAGGAAGAATACTAGAATAGCTGTCTCTTTTTGTTGCTAAGGCACTGTCACACCTTAGGTGGATAGGATCGTCCTGCATAGGCATTTTTCCCCACAACAGTATCTTTGTGTAGTTTCTCTCTCTTGTGATCTTGCAGGAATTCGGTGAAGCTGGGTCGGTGAAGGAGCAAGAAGCTGGGAGCTACTGAAGAGAGGAGTGGTTTGGATCGACAAACTAGCGGAAGATACAGGTTAGTTAGATCCTTCTTCCTCACTTGCATTTCATAAAGAAGAATACTTGAATAAGTTTACCTGTTTGTTGCTAAGGCACTATCACCTCTTAGAGTGGGATAGGGGCATTCCGTATTGGATACTTTTCCCAACAACATGCATGGATGAAGAACTGTCTCTGGTGCTCTGTCTAATCTCCTCTTCCACAAGATCTGACCAAAGTCTCTCCCATCCTGGCAATTTCTCCCGACCATTGACAGAGTCCTGATAGGAATGCCAACTCTTCGGAAGACCAAGGAGAGCCAATCTCACCAAGTCCTCATCGTCGCCAGTCACCCCCACACTTCCCAGCTCATCCCTGCATTGAGTGAACTTCGCGAGATACTTGGGCATACTGTCTCCATTCTCACACTTAATGTTTCTGAGTTTATCCTTGAGCACCAACTTCCTTTGGTCACTCTTGCTTTGGAATAGATCTGTCAACACTTTCCAAATCAAGTATGGAGAAGCCTTTCCATGTAGGCTGGACAGAATGTGATCCTTCAGCCCATTATCATCCAACACTGCCTCCATCCTGTCCTTCCATGCAATATAGTTCGTGTTGCCCTCAAGAGCATACTCCAATCGAAATCCGTTGAAAGACATTGCCACATTGACACCAAGAAAACACTATTGCAAATTCGAATTCCACCAGCTCCAAACTCAACCGCCTCTAATCTAGAATTCATGAGAACAAATTATTTCTCATGCAAAGATTGACTGTATGAGATTTTACTGGATATCTTACCTTCCAAAGGAAGGATGAATCCAGAGGCTACCCGGCCCGATTACAGACTCTGCCTGAAGAAATAAGATGTAAACACTTTCTGAATAATAGATATGATGATTAACAGCTCTGATACCATGTAGAAATTTTGAGTAATATGACACTTATTCACAGAGATTATCCTGATTATACACTATTTTAGAATACATGCATAATACATAACCTCCTCTATGTTGATCATCAATTTAGCAGCATTAAAAACAATGAAACATCAACCGCATGCACACATTAACATAGTATGTAACCCGGGGAAAGCATACAACTTAAAACCACACACTATCTGTATATTATATTGATTGAGAACATGTAACAATACATAGTAAAATACTCCTCACAAGTACTCAGTACTATCTCCACCTGTTACACACAAACTAGCTCATATCTGAATCAATCACAGGTTCAAATCTCCCCCGCTGCTTGCTTGCCTCCACTGCGCAATCCTGCATGAGAATAATGATGAATGGCTGAAGCAAAATCATATTTCCTTGGCTGAACCACGCAATCCTCATTGGAATTACTCAATCCCATCGATTATGCAAGATATCATGCACAACTATAGTCACAACTAATAGCAATCTCAACCTCTAACACCTGTCTCCACTGAACTGTCCATGCACTGAGTTAACTGATGTATTCTTTAGTTGCTTTATGAGTTAATAATTAGTGAATTAATTTAAAAATTAATTCACATCACTCATTACTAGGGTATTCTGCAGTTAGACTAAATACAACTAGTTTAACCAAGTCAAACTGAACACAACTCCATCAACTCCACAATCAACTCCATCGAAACTCAACCACATGAGTTCTAACTGAAGTCCTACATGCAATAGCTCAACTGAATCACAAGAAAAGTGTATTTCCTTCTGACAGCTACATGTGCCACATCTGTAGCTCGAACTGAAGTGCTCCAAGAGGATAAGATAATGTTTATAGTCCAAATATTATTATGAGCTAATAATATTTGACTGTTCTATTTTTAGCCTGGCAGTCTAAAAATAGAAACTGCCCATATGTCTAAAAATAGAAGTCCATCTATTTTTACCAACATGACCAATCATCGACAAATAGCATCCTGCAACTCATAGACCATGATCCATATGTCTAAAAATAGACAGTCTAAAAATAGACTTTGCGCCAAAAATAGCCTGCGGCCCACTTAGTGAAGGTGACTCCTTTCCACTAAGCTCCATCATCTTGTTGAATTTTCAACAATAATTTTGAAAAAACATATCTCCACAGACTATGAGTGGAGATTAGTCACCCACCACATTTAGCGACAAAATATTTGGAGAACTGAAATAATTTTTTTAATCCCCTGCTCCGCATGGTTTTTGGTTTAGCGATGGAGTCCTATTTTACCAAGGGAACCACCCCCGACTCCTTGTTACCTTCCCATAAGAAACCATAACATAGGCACATGATTTTATCCAATGCACTCTTATGGATTGTTGGAACTAATACTGAGAGGGGGGGGTGAATGAGTATTATCACATTAATAAAACTTTTTCATTTCCATAATATGATTCATACATGCTACTTCCACAACCTCTTATGATTAAGTTAATTGATCTTCAATGAGTGCATTAGAACATTATCAACCATATTATCAGTTAACATATGCAGTAACATAGAATAGATTATCACACATAAGGCACACACATGAACACCATGATATAAGGTGGAAACCCAATGCGGGAGAAAACCACCTGCTGCAAGTCATCTCAATCTTCTTCTTAATAAGAAAATCCTTTTACAATATTTGTACTGGTGAAGTCTTATACCAGTACGGGAGCTACAACCCCCTTTTCTCTTGTACTAGCCGATCCATTTACTAGTACGCAGGCTACTACCTGCTACAATGCTCCAAAGATTTGCTTTAGCTCTTGTACTAGCTTAGATACTAGTACATAGGCGCCGGCCTACAATCTTCTCTCCTCCAAGTACCACGTTTCATCAATTTTCATACTGGATACACTGAAGCACAACACATAATCTGAAAGGCCACATTTCATCCAATTTTCATACTGGACCCAACAACAACATTGAAGCTTATAATCAAACAACCTTCTGAATCACCCAAGCACTAGATCAATACATATACGAGTGAGTTATCAACCAGATTTAGTCCACCAGATCATATATAAGGATAAGTCATTATGAACCGGATCCATTCATCTATGATCATTCAATCAATCATTGCTGTTATCATAATACCAGAAACCAGACATCACTTCAAAACCCAGAACACAACAATGATAAACATGGAGAGCTAAATTGATTTCAAGAGAAGTACGCAGCTTCACCCATGTAATGCCTGCGTACAAGTACGCACTATTCTTCTGTGGCGCCGCGGACCTCCGCACCTGCGCCTTCTGTGGCGCCGCGCACCTCCGCACCTGTGCCTTCTGTGGCGCCGCGCACCTCCGCACTGCGCCTTCTGTGGCACCGCGCACCTCCGCAGTTGCGCCTTCTGTGGCGCCATGTACCTCCGCAGCTGCGCCTTCTGTGGCGCTGCGTACCTCCGCAGCTGTGCCTTCTGTGGCGCCGCGTACCTCCGCAGCTGCGCCTTCTGTGGCGCCGCGTACCTCCGTAGCTGCGCCTTCTGTGGCGCCGCGGACCTCCGCACCTGCAGCGCTTCTGCGCCTGTGTATCTCCGCGCTTTTCTTTCACTGCACTTGCGTACCTGCGGGTATAGATAATTTCAAGACTTCAAGAATAACCCAGACTGTCAGATCTACAGATCTGATCATGCGCCGAAGTGATCTCAACCCATCAGTAGATTCCCCTTATTTAGATCTAGACATTACTCCAAGAGATCATAGTATTTCAGATCTAGCTCTCATAAGATGTTCAACCCAAACACATACTCAAGCCAAATGATCTCCTTCACTTTATATAGGCAAGCTCTTCCTCAAATCATGGATCAATACCACGAGGCAAAACCGTAATAACACAAATACCGTCGGCTAAATACCAAGGGTTAAACATAAGAAACCCCACATGTGTTTTTCTCTGCCTTGAAGTAAGTGAACTGGGGGTATGCACCTCATGAACGGGTGACCTGCGTGTATGTACGCAGTTTATCTAAGACATACATGCGTGTACGCACTTTTTGTACGGTGTACCTGCGTACCCCTTATTTTCTTCAATATTTGTGAGCTGATCATCAATCTCTGCTACTGACCTGTTGTACAGTGATCCATCTCCTGTATGAGTTTCCATCAAGGACAACACTTTAGCCATAATGCCAACAATCTCCCCGTTTGGACTTGATGGCAAAGCTTACTTGTGAACTGTCATTTGATCCCTTTGAGTTGTCCGGTAACCCATGCACTCTGTCACATCTGATATTTCTTCTGTAGATTCATATGAATGAATACAAGTGATATGATCTTCTATGAGAGGGTTGCCATCAAGTACAACACATGCATCATAATGCCAACAATATCCCCCTTTGGACTTGATGGCAACAACACCAAATCACTCTCCCCCTTTGACATCAAGGGCAAAGGGTTATGCTCCCCCTAAGAACATGCTCCCCTTGACTATAAACCAGATCTGCTGAAGTCTCTGAATGAACTCCCCCTTTGTATATGCCATGGTGCTCCAATCTGATAATGCTCTTTCTGAGAACAAGCTGAGATGTCTGTTCTGCTATATAGTGATGTTCATGCTCAAGCTCCCCCTGACTGCAAAAAGGTGTTCTACAAGAAGAACATGACTCTATATATCATAAATGATCTTCCTATCACCAAAAGACTCAATACATACATTCATCACAATGGTGATACCTCAAAAGCTTACATATGATAACATCATTCATCCCAGGCATAGTGGGGAAACATAGGCCGTTACATGACCTAAAGATATAACTACAAAAGAGACACACTATTACATAAAGACCAATCACCTAAGATAAATATCAGCAACAACACTGCATGGTCTGCTTCATAGTATCTGTCAACAGCAAGGTACGTCTGCATCAACTCATTCATAACCATCCAAATCTACAAGAGTCATCAAATGGAAGCATCTGCATTAATCAACATATGTACGAAACAACCTATCATCATATAGGTAAGATCTCATCATCATCATGTCTCCAACAATGCAACTTTGAATAATCATCCATGTATCCAGCCAACAATCCTCATCCATATATGTGCCAAGAACAATAAAGCCTCCATGAAAGCACCATTAGAGAATCAACCACAAATCTGATCCAAGAACCATGTGAACAACTCATAACCCTAGCAATATGAATCATAAGCATTGTCATCAAGGACCATAATGCCAACAATGCATTAAGAACATATGCTCCCCCTAAACTGGTGCCATCTGTCAGATCTGATCATGCATATCAATAAGAAAAGTCAGCCAATAAATGCCTTAAGCCAGGTACACAGTTTTTCTTTACCCGCCCTTTAAACAATCATATACGCGATTGTGCAGTATCCAACTCGCGTATATATGCGACTTCCCTTTATGGAGTTTGCATATGAGATTCAGGACACTGAAGTTTTGTGCTTTCAGCTCCCTCTGATTCTGGTATGTCTGTACATTGTGCTATGCCACCTTTTTCTAATTGTACTTCCTTTTTCCTCCATATCTTCAAGCGTGATGATGACATTTTCTCCTTTTGATATGGTGCCCACACTTTGTTCCTGCATTCCTTAGCTATATGTCCAAGCTTGTTACATGCATAACATCTTACATGTTTCATATTTCTCCTGTAACAATCAGCGGCTTTGTGACCAAACATATTGCAAGCAAAGCAATATCCATAAAAGTACCTTGATTGAGATGACTTGTCTGCATAATGGTCTTGAACTCTTCTTCTTCTACATCTAGCTGCAACATGTCCAAGATTATGACATACATAACATTCAACATTATTCATAGGAGGAGTAAAGGATTTTCTTTGAGGAATCTCTTTCCTTGGTTGATGATGAGATTGATCTTTCATTTCTTCATTGATCACTTTAGATTTTTCTTTAGAATTCCTTGCCTCACCTTGTGAACTAGATTCACTTTCAACAGATTCATGGAAACGAGGACGAGTTTTTATAGCAAGAGACCTTTGACTACTAAGAATATCATCCAAGACTTTAGAGCTATCTTGAAATCGTAAAAGCTTATCCTTTTCTTCTATTTTACCTTTCAAGATATTTACCTCAACCTGAAGCTGTTCTTCCTTTTCAAGAGATTGCCTTTTCAAATCTAATTCAGCTTTTCTTCCTTCTTCCATTTGTTCCCTTAGTTTGAGAATCTCCTTTTCTTGTTCTTCATTCAGATCCTGCTGCATTTGACGAACTTGGAATGCACATTCCAGCTGGGATTTTAAGCTGATGACTTCGTTGTCTTGTTTTTCAATTGCTTGATGTAGATCTTCATTCTGCTTCTTTGATTCTTCAAGATCTCCCTTTAGTGAGAGGATTGTAGCTTCAAGATTTTCATAGTAACTGGATCTATCTTTGAGTTTCTTGATGGTTGTGCTTCTTTCGTTGACTTCTTTTCTTAATGATGTCACTTCATGCTGCAATTTTTGACATTGGTCTTCCCTGTCTTTGAGTCGTTTTCTTACCTTGTTTCCTTCTTCTAGTTGGGCCTTTAGTTTGGTATCTTCTTCTTTGAAGTCACATTCCCTTTTGTTCAATAGATCTTGTTGATCACTAATTTTGTCTGTCAGCCTTTTAAATTCTGCCTCTATTTGATATCTTTCTTGTTCACCCATAAGAGCAAGTTCAGTAGTTTCACTATCACTTCCATCTCTTTCACAAGGAAATATAGCTGGAACATCAGAGGGTAACACAATCATACCTGATAATGATTCTGAATCTGAAGAGCTTCTTATGCCTAATCCCCAATCGATTCTTCCACTGTCATAGTTCTTCTGAGATGACTTCTTTTTCTTAGATGCTTTATTCTTAAGCTTCTTTCCCATTATTCCACAGATCTCCTTCAAGCGATCAAGCTTCTATCAAAGGACCTGCTCCGATACCAATTTTTGGAAATAATACTGAGAGGGGGGGGGGGGGGGTGAATCAATATTATCACATTAATAAAACTTTTTCATTTCCATAATCAGATTCATACATGCTACTTCCACAACTTCTTATGATTAAGTTAATTGATCTTCAATGAGTGCATTAGAACATTATCAACCATATTATCAGTTAACAGATGCAGTAACATAGAATAGATCATCACACATAAGGAACACACATGAACACCATGATATAAGGTGGAAACACAATGCGGGAGAAAACCACCTGCTGCAAGTCATCTCAATCTTCTTCTTAATAAGAAAATCCTTTTACAAGATTTGTACTGGTGCAGTCTTAAACCAGTACGGGAGCTACAACCCCCTTTTCTCTTGTACTAGCCGATTCATTTACTAGTACGCAGGCTACTACCTGCTACAATGCTCCAAAGATTTCCTTTAGCTCTTGTACTAGCTTAGATTCTAGTACGTAGGCGCCGGCCTACAATCTTCTCTCTTCCAAGTACCACGTTTCATCAATTTTCATACTGGATACACTGAAGCACAACACATAATCTGAAAGGCCACATTTCATCCAATTTTCATACTGGACCCAACAACAACATTGAAGCTTCTAATCAAACAACCTTCTGAATCACCCAAGCACTAGATCAATACATATACGAGTGAGTTATCAACCAGATCTATTCCACCAGATCATATATAAGGATAAGTCATTATGAACCGGATCCATTCATCTATGATCATTCAATCAATCACTGTTGTTATCATAATACCAGAAACCAGACATCACTTCAAAACCCAGAACACAACAATGATAAACATGGACAGCTAAATTGATTTCAAGAGAAGTACGCAACTTCACCCATGTAATGCCTGCGTACAAGTACGCACTATTCTTCTGTGGCGCCGTGGACCTCCGCACCTGCGCCTTCTGTGGCGCCGTGCACCTCCGCACCTGTGCCTTCTGTGGCAACGCGCACCTCCGCACTGCGCCTTCTGTGGCGCCGCGCACCTCCGTAGCTGCGCCTTCTATGGCGCCGCGTACCTCCACAGCTACGCTTTCTGTGGCGCCGTGTACCTCCACAGCTGCGCCTTCTGTGGCGTCGCGTACCTCCGCAGGTGCGCCTTCTGTGGCGCTGCGTACCTCCGCAGCTGCGCCTTCTGTGGTGCCGCGTATCTCCGCAGTTGCGCCTTCTGTGGCGCTGCGGACCTCCGCACCTGCATCGCTTCTGCGCCTGCGTATCTCCGCGCTTTTCTTTCACTGCACTTGCGTACCTGCGGGTATAGATAATTTCAAGACTTCAAGAATAACCCAGACTATCAGATCTACAGATCTGATCATGCGCCGAAGTGATCTCAACCCATCAGTAGATTCGCCTTATTTAGATCTAGACATTACACCAAGAGATCGTAGTATTTCAGATCTAGCTCTCATAAGATGTTCAACCCAAACACATACTCAAGCCAAATGATCTCCTTCGCTTTATATAGGCAAGCTCTTCCTCAAATCATGGATCAATACCACGAGCCAAAACCATAATAACACAAATACCGTCAGCTAAATACCAAGGGTTAAACATAAGAAACCCCACGTGTGTTTTTCTTTGCCTTGAAGCAAATGAACTGGGGGTACGCACCTCATGAACGGGTGACCTGCGTGTATGTACGCAGTTTATCTAAGACATACATGCATGTACGCACTTTTTGTACGGTGTACCTGCGTACCCCTTATTTTCTTCAATATTTGCGAGCTGATCATCAATCTCTGCTACTGACCTGTTGTACAGTGATCCATCTCCTGTATGAGTTGCCAACAAGGACAACACTTTAGCCATAATGCCAACAATCTCCCCCTTTGGACTTGATGGCAAAGCTTACTTATGAACTGTCATCTGATCCCTTTGAGCTGTCAGGTAACCCATGCACTCTGTCACATTTGATATTTCTTCTGTAGATTCATCTGAATGAATACAAGTGAGATGATCTTCTATGAGAGGGTTTCCATCAAGTACAACACATGCATCATAATGCCAAAAATCTCCCCCTTTGGACTTGATGGCAACAACACCAAATCACTCTCCCCCTTTGACATCAAGGGCAAAGGGTTATGCTCCCCCTAAGAACATGCTCCCCTTGACTATAAACCAGATCTGCTGAAGTCTCTGAATGAACTCCCCCTTTGTATATGCCATGGTGCTCCAATCTGATAATGCTCTTTCTGAGAACAAGCTGAGATGTCTATTCTGCTATATAGTGCTGTTCATGCTCAAGCTCCCCCTGACTGCAAAAAGGTGTTCTACAAGAAGAACATGACTCTATATATCATAAATGATCTTCCTATCACCAAAAGACTTAATACATACATTCATCACAATGGTGATACCTCAAAAGCTTACATATGATAACATCATTCATCCCAGGCATAGTGGGGAAACATAGGCCGTTACATGACCTGAAGAGATAACTACAAAATAGACACACTATTACATAAAGACCAATCACCTAAGATAAATATTAGCAACAATACTGCAAGGTCTGCTTCATAGTATCTGTCAACAACAAGGTACGTCTGCATCAACTCATTCATAACCATCCAGATCTACAAGAGTCATCAAATGGAAGCATCTGCATTAATCAACATATGTACGAAACAACCTATCATCATATAGGTAAGATCTCATCATCATCATGTCTCCAACAATGCAACTTTGAATAATCATCCATGTATCCAGCCAACAATCCTCATCCATATATGTGCCAAGAACAATAAAGCCTCCATGCAAGCACCATTAGAGAATCAACCACAAATCTGATCCAAGAACCATGTGAACAACTCATAACCATAGCAAGATGAATCATAAGCATTGCCATCAAGGACCATAATGCAATCAATGCATTAAGAACATATGCTCCCCCTAAACTGGTGCTACCTGTCAAATCTGATCATGCATATCAATAAGAAAAGTCAGCCAATAAATGCCTTAAGCCAGGTACGCAGTTTTTCTTTATCTGCCCTTCTTTAAACAATCATATACGCGATTGTGCAGTATCCAACTCACGTATATATGCGACTTCCCTTTATGGAGTTTGCATATGAGATTCAGGACACTGAAGTTTTGTGCTTTCAGCTCCCTCTGATTCTGGTATGTCTGTACATTGTGCTGTGCCACCTTTTTCTGATTGTACTTCCTTTCTCCTCCATATCTTCAAGCATGATGATGACATTTTCTCCTTTTTATATGGTGCCCACACTTTGTTCCTGCATTCCTTAGCTATATGTCCAAGCTTGTTACATGCATAAAATCTTACATGTTTCAAATTTCTCCTGTAACAATCAGCGGCTTTGTGACCAAACATATTGCAAGCAAAGCAATATCCATAAAAGTACCTTGATTGAGATGACTTGTCTGCATAATGGTCTTGAACTCTTCTTCTTCTACATCTAGCTACAGGATGTCCAAGATTATGACATACATAACATTCAACATTATTCATAGGAGGAGTAAAGAATTTTCTTTGAGGAATCTCTTTCCTTGGTTGATGATGAGATTGATCTTTCATTTCTTCATTGATCACTTTAGATTTTTCTTTAGAATTCCTTGCCTCACCTTGTGAACTAGATTCACCTTCAACAGATTCATGGAAACCAGGACCAGTCTTTATAGTAGGAGACCTTTGACTACTAAGAATATCATCCAAGACTTTAGAGCTATCTTGAAATCATAAAAGCTTATCCTTTTCTTCTATTTTACCTTTCAAGATATTTACCTCAACCTGAAGTTGTTCTTCCTTTTCGAGAGATTTCCTTTTCAAATCTTCTTCAGCTTTTCTTCCTTCTTCCATTTGTTACCTTAGTTTGAGAATCTCCTTTTCTTGTTCTTCATTCAGATCCTGCTGCATTTGACGAACTTGGAAGGCACATTCCAGCTGGGATTTTAAGCTGATGACTTCGTTGTCTTGTTTTTCAATTGCTTGATGTAGATCTTCATTCTGATTCTTTGACTCTTCAAGATCTCCCTTTAGTGAGAGGATTGTAGCTTCAAGATTTTCATAGTAACTGGATCTATCTTTGAGTTTCTTGATGGTTGTGCTTCTTTCGTTGACTTCTTTTCTTAATGATGTCACTTCATGCTGCAATTTTTGACATTGGTCTTCCTTGTCTTTGAGTAGTTTTCTTACCTTGTTTCCTTCTTCTAGTTGGGCCTTTAGTTTGGTAGCTTCTTCTTTGAAGTCACATTCCCTTTTGTTCAATCGATCTTGTTGATCTCTAATTTTGTCTGTCAGCCTTTTAAATTCTGCCTCTATTTGATATCTTTCTTGTTCACCCATAAGAGCAAGTTCAGTAGTTTCACTATCACTTCCATCTCTTTCACAAGGAAATATAGCTGGAACATCAGAGGGTAACACATTCATACCTGATAATGATTCTGAATCTGATTCTGAATCTGAAGAGCTTCTTATGCCTAATCCCCAATTGATTCTTCCATTGTCATAGTTCTTCTGAGATGACTTCTTTTTCTTAGATGCTTTCTTCTTAAGCTTCTTTCCCATTGTTACACGGATCTCCTTCAAGCGATCAAGCTTCTATCAAAGGACCTGCTCCGATACCAATTGTTGGAAATAATACTGAGATGGGGGGTGAATCAGTATTATCACATTAATAAAACTTTTTCATATCCATAATCAGATTCATACATGCTACTTCCACAACTTCTTATGATTAAGTTAATTGATCTTCAATGAGAGCATTAGAACATTATCAACCATATTATCAGTTAACAGATGCAGTAACATAGAATAGATCATCACACATAAGGCACACACATGAACACCATGATATAAGGTGGAAACCCAATGCGGGAGAAAACCACCTGCTGCAAGTCATCTCAATCTTCTTCTTAATAAGAAAATCCTTTTACAATATTTGTACTGGTGCAGTCTTATACCATTACGGGAGCTACAACCCCCTTTGCTCTTGTACTAGCCGATCCATTTACTAGTATGCAGGCTACTACCTGCTACAATGCTCCAAAGATTTGCTTTAGCTCTTGTACTAGCTTAGATACTAGTACGTAGGCGCCGGCCTACAATATTCTCTCCTCCAAGTACCACATTTCATCAATTTTCATACTGGATACACTGAAGCACAACACATAATCTGAAAGGCCACATTTCATCCAATTTTCATACTGGACCCAACAACAACATTGAAGCTTATAATCAAACAACCTTATGAATCACCCAAGCACTAGATCAATACATATACGAGTGAGTTATCAACCAGATCTAGTCCACCAAATCATATATAAGGATAAGTCATTATGAACCGGATCCATTCATCTATGATCATTCAATCAATCACTGCTGTTATCATAATACCAGAAACCAGACATCACTTCAAAACCCAGAACACAACAATGATAAACATGGACAGCTAAATTGATTTCAAGAGAAGTACGCAGCTTCACCCATGTAATGCCTGCGTACAATTACGCACTGTTCTTCTGTGGCGCCGGGGACCTCCGCACCTGCACCTTCTGTGGCGCTGCGCACCTCCGCACCTGTGCCTTCTTTGGCGCCGCGCACCTCCGCACTGCACCTTCTGTGGCGCCGCACACCTCCGCAGCTGCGCCTTCTGTGGCGCCGCGTACCTCCGTAGCTGCGCCTTCTGTGGCGCCGCGTACCTCCGCAGCTGCGCCTTCTGTGGCGCCGCGTACCTCCGCAGCTGCACCTTCTGTGGCGCCGCGGACCTCCGCTCTTGCAGCGCTTCTGCACCTGCGTATCTCCGCGCTTTTCTTTCACTGCACTTGTGTACCTACGGGTATAGATAATTTCAAGACTTCAAGAATAACCCAGACTGTCAGATCTACAGATCTGATCATGCGCCGAAGTGATCTCAACCCATCAGTAGATTCGCCTTATTTAGATCTATACATTACTCCAAGAGATCATAGTATTTCAGATCTAGCTCTCATAAGATGTTCAACACAAACACATACTCAAGCCAAATGATGTCCTTATATCAATGATGCCTCAAATCATGGATCAATACCACGAGGCAAAACCGTAATAACACAAATACCGTCGGCTAAACACCAAGGGTTAAACATCAGAAACCCCACGTGTGTTTTTCTCTGCCTTGAAGTAAGTGAACTGGGGGTACGCACCTCATGAACGGGTGAACTGCATGTATGTACGCAGTTTATCTAAGACATACATGCGTGTACGCACTTTTTGTACGGTGTACCTACGTACCCCTTATTTTCTTCAATATTTGCGAGCTGATCATCAATATCTGCTACTGACTTGTTGTACAGTGATCCATCTCCTGTATGAGTTGCCATCAAGGACAACACTTTAGCCATAATGCCAACAATCTTCCCCTTTGGAATTGATGGCAAAGCTTACTTGTGAACTGTCATCTGATCCCTTTGAGTTGTCCGGTAACCCATGCACTCTGTCACATATGATATTTCTTCTATAGATTCATCTGAATGAATACAAGTGAGATTATCTTCTATGAGAGGGTTGCCATCAAGTACAACACATGCATCATAATGCCAACAATCTCCCCCTTTGGAATTGATGGCAACAACACCAAATCACTCTCCCCCTTTGACATCAAGGGCAAAGGGTTATGCTCCCCCTAAGAACATGCTCCCCTTGACTATAAACCAGATCTGCTGAAGTCTCTGAATGAACTCCCCCTTTGTATATGCCATGGTGCTCCAATATGATAATGCTCTTTCTGAGAACAAGCTGAGATGTCTGTTTTGCTATATAGTGTTGTTCATGCTCAAGCTCCCCCTGACTGCAAAAAGGTGTTCTGCAAGAAGAACATGACTCTATATATCATAAATGATCTTCCTATCACCAAAAGACTCAATACATACGTTCATCACAATGGTGATACCTCAAAAGCTTACATATGATAACATCATTCATCCCAGGCATAGTGGGGAAACATAGGCCGTTACGTGACCTGAAGAGATAACTACAAAAGAGACACACTATTACATAAAGACCAATCACCTAAGATAAATATCAGCAACAACACTGCATGGTCTGCTTCATAGTATCTGTCAACATCAAGGTACGTCTGCATCAACTCATTCATAACCATCCAGATCTACAAGAGTCATCAAATGGAAGCATCTGCATTAATCAACATATGTACGAAACAACCTATCATCATATAGGTAAGATCTCATCATCATCATGTCTCCAACAATGCAACTTTGAATAATCATCCATGTATCCAGCCAACAATCCTCATCCATATATGTGCCAAGAACAATAAAGCCTCCATGCAAGCACCATTAGAGAATCAACCACAAATCTGATCCAAGAACCATGTGAACAACTCATAACCATAGCAAGATGAATCATAAGCATTGTCATCAAGGACCATAATGCCAACAATGCATTAAGAACATATGCTCCCCCTAAACTGGTGCCATCTGTCAGATCTGATCATGCATATCAATAAGAAAAGTCAGCCAATAAATGCCTTAAGCCAGGTACGCAGTTTTTCTTTATCTGCCCTTCTTTAAACAATCATATACGCAATTGTGCAGTATCCAACTAGCGTATATATGCGACTTCCCTTTATGGAGTTTGCATATGAGATTCAGGACACTGAAGTTTTGTGCTTTCAGCTCCCTCTGATTCTGGTATGTTTGTACATTGTGTTGTGCCACCTTTTTCTGATTGTACTTCCTTTTTCCTCCACATCTTCAAGCGTGATGATGACATTTTCTCCTTTTGATATGGTGCCCACACTTTGTTCCTGCATTCCTTAGCTATATGTCCAAGCTTGTTACATGCATAACATCTTACATGTTTCATATTTCTCCTGTAACAATCAGTGGCTTTGTGACCAAACATATTGCAAGCAAAGCAATATCCATAAAAGTACCTTGATTGAGATGACTTGTCTGCATAATGGTCTTGAACTCTTCTTCTTCTACATCTAGCTGCAGCATGTCCAAGATTATGACATACATAACATTCAACATTATTCATAGGAGGAGTAAAGGATTTTCTTTGAGGAATCCCTTTCCTTGGTTGATGATGAGATTGATCTTTCATTTCTTCATTGATCACTTTAGATTTTTCTTTAGAATTCCTTGCCTCACCTTGTGAACTAGATTCACCTTCAACAGATTCATGGAAACCAAGACCGGTCTTTATAGCAGGAGACCTTTGACTACTAAGAATATCATCCAAGACTTTAGAGCTATCTTGAAATCGTAAAAGCTTATCCTTTTCTTCTATTTTACCTTTCAAGATATTTGCCTCAACCTGAAGCTATTCTTCCTTTTCAAGAGATTGCCTTTTCAAATATTCTTCAGCTTTTCTTCCTTCTTCCATTTGTTCCCTTAGTTTGAGAATCTCCTTTTCTTGTTCTTCATTCAGATCCTGCTGCATTTGACGAACTTGGAAGGCACATTCCAGCTGGGATTTTAAGCTGATGACTTCGTTGTCTTGTTTTTCAATTGCTTGATGTATATCTTCATTCTGCTTCTTTGGCTCTTCAAGATCTCCCTTTAGTGAGAGGATTGTAGCTTCAAGATTTTCATAGTAACTGGATGTATCTTTGAGTTTCTTGATGGTTGTGCTTCTTTCGTTGACTTCTTTTCTTAATGATTTCACTTCATGCTGCAATTTTTGACATTGGTCTTCCTTGTCTTTGAGTAGTTTTCTTACCTTGTTTCCTTCTTCTAGTTGGGCCTTTAGTTTGGTAGCTTCTTCTTTGAAGTCACATTCCCTTTTGTTCAATAGATCTTGTTGATCTCTAATTTTGTCTGTCAGCCTTTTAAATTCTGCCTCTATTTGATATATTTCTTGTTCACCCTTAAGAGAAAGTTCAGTAGTTTCACTATCACTTCCATCTCTTTCACAAGGAAATATAGCTGGAACATCAGAGGGTAACACATTCATACCTGATAATAATTCTGAATCTGATTCTGAATCTGAAGAGCTTCTTATGCCTAATCCCCAATCGATTCTTCCACTGTCATAGTTCTTCTAAGATGACTTCTTTTTCTTAGATGCTTTCTTCTTAAGCTTCTTTCCCATTGTTCCACGGATCTCCTTCAAGCGATCAAGCTTCTATCAAAGGACCTGCTCCGATACCAATTGTTGGAAATAATACTGAGAGGGGGGGGTGAATCAGTATTATCACATTAATAAAACTTTTTCATTTCCATAATCAGATTCATACATGCTACTTCCACAACTTCTTATGATTAAGTTAATTGATCTTCAATGAGTGCATTAGAACATTATCAACCATATTATCAGTTAACAGATGCAGTAACATAGAATAGATCATCACACATAAGGCACACACATGAACACCATGATATAAGGTGGAAACCCAATGCGGGAGAAAACCACCTGCTGCAAGTCATCTCAATCTTCTTCTTAATAAGAAAATCCTTTTACAACATTTGTACTGGTGTAGTCTTATACCATTACGGGAGCTACAACCCCCTTTGCTCTTGTACTAGCTGATCCATTTACTAGTACGCAGGCTACTACCTGCTACAATGCTCCAAAGATTTCCTTTAGCTCTTGTAATAGCTTAGATACTAGTACGTAGGCGCCGGCTTACAATCTTCTCTCCTCCAAGTACCACGTTTCATCAATTTTCATACTGGATACACTGAAGCGAAACACATAATCTGAAAGGCCACATTTCATCCAATTTTCATACTGGACCCAACAACAACATTGAAGCTTATAATCAAACAACCTTCTGAATCACCCAAGCACTAGATCAATACATATACGAGTGAGTTATCAACCAGATTTAGTCCACCAGATCATATATAAGGATAAGTCATTATGAACCGGATCCATTCATCTATGATCATTCAATCAATCACTGCTGTTATCATAATACCAGAAACCAGACATCACTTCAAAACCCAGAACACAGCAATGATAAACATGGACAGCTAAATTGATTTCAAGAGAAGTACGCAGCTTCACCCATGTAATGCCTGCGTACAAGTATGCACTGTTCTTCTGTGGTGCCGCGGACCTCCGCACCTGCGCCTTCTGTGGCGCCGCGCACCTCCGCACCTGTGCCTTCTGTGGCGCCGCGCGCCTCCGCACTGCGCCTTCTGTGGCGCCGCGCACCTCCACAGTTGCCCCTTCTGTGGCGTCGTGTACCTCCGCAGCTGCGCCTTCTGTGGCGCTGCGTACCTCCGCAGCTGCGCCTTCTGTGGCGCCGCGTACCTTCGCAGCTGCGCCTTCTGTGGCGCCGCGTACCTCCCTAGCTGTGCCTTCTGTGGCGCCGCGGACCTCCGCACCTGCAGCGCTTCTGCGCCTGCGTATCTCCGCGCTTTTCTTTCACTGCACTTGCGTACCTGCGGGTATAGATAATTTCAAGACTTCAAGAATAACGCAGACTGTCAGATCTACAGATCTGGTAATGCGTCGAAGTGATCTCAACCCATCAGTAGATTCGCCTTATTTAGATCTAGACATTACTCCAAGAGATCATAGTATTTCAGATCTAGCTCTCATAAGATGTTCAACCCAAACACATACTCAATCCAAATGATCTCCTTCGCTTTATATAGGCAATCTCTTCCTCAAATCATGGATCAATACCACGAGCCAAAACCATAATAACACAAATACCATCGGCTAAATACCAAGGGTTAAACATAAGAAACCCCACGTGTGTTTTTCTCTGCCTTGAAGTAAGTGAACTGGGGGTACACACCTCATGAACGGGTGACTTGCGTGTATGTATGCAGTTTATCTAAGACATACATGCGTGTACGCACTTTTTGTACGGTGTTCCTGCGTATCCCTTATTTTCTTCAATATTTGCGAGCTGATCATCAATCTCTGCTACTGACCTATTGTACAGTGATCCATCTCCTGTATGAGTTGCCATCAAGGACAACACTTTAGCCATAATGCCAACAATCTCCCCCTTTGGACTTGATGGCAAAGCTTACTTGTGAACTGCCATTTGATCCCTTTGAGCTGTCTGGTAACCCATGCACTCTGTCACATCTGATATCTCTTCTGTAGATTCATCTGAATGAATAGAAGTGAGATGATCTTCTATGAGAGGTTTGCCATCAAGTACAACACATGCATCATAATGCCAACAATCTCCCCCTTTGGACTTGATGGCAACAACACCAAATCACTCTCCCCCTTTGACATCAAGGGCAAAGGGTTATGCTCCCCCTAAGAACATGCTCCCCTTGACTATAAACCAGATCTGCTAAAGTCTCTGAATGAACTCCCCCTTTGTATATGCCATGGTGCTCCAATCTGATAATGCTCTTTCTGAGAACAAGCTGAGATGTCTGTTCTGCTATATAGTGTTGTTCATGCTCAAGCTCCCCCTGACTGCAAAAAGGTGTTCTACAAGAATAACATGACTCTATATATCATAAATGATCTTCCTATCACCAAAAGACTCAATACATACATTCATCACAATGGTGATACCTCAAAAGCTTACATATGATAACATCATTCATCCCAGGCATAGTGGGGAAACATAGGCTGTTACATGACCTGAAGAGATAACTACAAAAGAGACACACTATTACATAAAGACCAATCACCTAAGATAAATATCAACAACAACAGTGCATGGTCTGCTTCATAGTATCTGTCAACAGCAAGGTACGTCTGCATCAACTCATTCATAACCATCCAGATCTACAAGAGTCATCAAATGGAAGCATCTGCATTAATCAACATATGTACAAAACAACCTATCATCATATAGGTAAGATCTCATCATCATCATGTCTCCAACAATGCAACTTTGAATAATCATCCATGTATCCAGCCAACAATCCTCATCCATATATGTGCCAAGAACAATAAAGCCTCCATGCAAGCACCATTAGAGAATCAACCACAAATCTGATCCAAGAACCATGTGAAAAACTCATAACCATAGCAAGATGAATCATAAGCATTGTAATCAAGGACCATAATGCCAACAATGCATTAAGAACATATGCTCCCCCTAAACTGGTGCCATCTGTCAGATCTGATCATGCATATCAATAAGAAAAGTCAGCCAATAAATGCCTTAAGCCAGGTACGCAGTTTTTCTTTATTTGCCCTTATTTAAACAATCATATACGCGATTGTGCAGTATCCAACTCGCGTATATATGCGACTTCCCTTTATGGAGTTTGCATATGAGATTCAGGACACTGAAGTTTTGTGCTTTCAGCTCCCTCTGATTCTGGTATGTCTGTACATTGTGTTGTGCCACCTTTTTCTGATTGTACTTCCTTTTTCCTCCATATCTTCAAGCGTGATGATGACATTTTCTCCTTTTGATATGGTGCCCACACTTTTTTCTTGCATTCCTTAGCTATATGTCCAAGCTTGTTACATGCATAACATCTTACATGTTTCATATTTCTCCTGTAACAATCAGCGGCTTTGTGACCAAACATATTGCAAGCAAAGCAATATCCATAAAAGTACCTTGATTGAGGTGACTTGTCTGCATAATGGTCTTGAACTCTTCTTCTTCTACATCTAGCTGTAGCATGTCCAAGATTATGACATACATAACATTCAACATTATTCATAGGAGGAGTAAAGGATTTTCTTTGAGGAATCTCTTTCCTTGGTTGATGATGAGATTGATCTTTCATTTCTTCATTGATCACTTTAGATTTTTCTTTAGAATTCCTTGCCTCACCTTGTGAACTAGATTCACCTTCAACAGATTCATGGAAACCAAGACTAGTCTTTATAGCAGGAGACCTTTGACTACTAAGAATATCATCCAAGACTTTAGAGCTATCTTGAAATCATGAAAGCTTACCCTTTTCTTCCATTTTACCTTTCAAGATATTTACCTCAACCTGAAGCTGTTCTTCCTTTTCAAGAGATTGCCTTTTCAAATCTTCTTCAGCTTTTCTTCCTTCTTCCATTTGTTCCCTTAGTTTGAGAATCTCCTTTTCTTGTTCTTCATTCAGATCCTGCAGCATTTGATGAACTTGGAAGGCACATTCCAGCTGGGATTTTAAGTTGATGACTTCGTTGTCTTGTTTTTCAATTACTTGATGTAGATCTTCATTCTGCTTCTTTGACTCTTCAAGATCACCCTTTAGTGAGAGGATTGTAGCTTCAATATTTTCATAGTAACTGGATCTATCTTTGAGTTTCTTGATGGTTGTGCTTCTTTCGTTGACTTCTTTTCTTAATGATGTCACTTCTTGCTGCAATTTTTGACATTGGTCTTCCTTGTCTTTGAGTAGTTTTCTTACCTTGTTTCCTTCTTCTAGTTGGGCCTTTAGTTTGGTAGCTTCTTCTTTGAAGTCACATTCCCTTTTGTTCAATAGATCTTGTTGATCTCTAATTTTGTTTGTCAGCCTTTTAAATTCTGCCTCTATTTGATATCTTTCTTGTTCACCCATAAGAGCAAGTTCAGTAGTTTCACTATCACTTCCATCTCTTTCACAAGGAAATATAGCTGGAACATCAGAGGGTAACACATTCATACCTGATAATGATTCTGAATCTGAAGAGCTTCTTATGCCTAATCCCCAATCGATTCTTCCACTGTCATAGTTCTTCTAAGATGACTTCTTTTTCTTAGATGCTTTCTTCTTAAGCTTCTTTCCCATTGTTCCACGGATCTCCTTCAAGTGATCAAGCTTCTGTCAAAGGACCTGCTCCGATACCAATTGTTGGAAATAATACTTAGAGGGGGGGGTGAATCAGTATTATCACATTAATAAAACTTTTTCATTTCCATAATCAGATTCATACATGCTACTTCCACAACTTCTTATGATTAAGTTAATTGATCTTCAATGAGTGCATTAGAACATTATCAACCATATTATCAGTTAACAGATGCAGTAACATAGAATAGATCATCACACATAAGGCACACACATGAACACCATGATATAAGGTGGAAACCCAATGCGGGAGAAAACCACCTGCTGCAAGTCATCTCAATCTTCTTCTTAATAAGAAAATCCTTTTACAATATTTGTACTGGTGCAGTCTTATACCAGTACGGGAGCTACAACCCCCTTTGCTCTTGTACTAGCCGATCCATTTACTAGTACGCAGGCTACTACCTACTACAATGCTCCAAAGATTTCCTTTAGCTCTTGTACTAGCTTAGATACTAGTACGTAGGCGCCGGCCTACAATCTTCTCTCCTCCAAGTACCACGTTTCATCAATTTTCATACTGGATACACTGAAGCACAACACATAATCTGAAAGGCCACATTTTATCCAATTTTCATACTGGACCCAACAACAACATTGAAGCTTATAATCAAACAACCTTCTGAATCACCCAAGCACTAGATCAATACATATACGAGTGAGTTATCAACCAGATCTATTCCACCAGATCATATATAAGGATAAGTCATTATGAACCGGATCCATTCATCTATGATCATTCAATCAATCACTGTTGTTATCATAATACCAGAAACCAGACATCACTTCAAAACCCAGAACACAGCAATGATAAACATGGACAGCTAAATTCATTTCAAGAGAAGTACGCATCTTCACCCATATAATGCTTGCGTACAAGTACGCACTGTTCTTTTGTGGCGCCGCGGACCTCCGCACCTGCGCCTTCTGTGGCGCCGCGCACCTCCGCACCTGTGCCTTCTGTGGCGTCGCACACCTCCGCACTGCGCCTTCTGTGGCGCCGCGTACCTCCGCAGCTGCGCCTTCTGTGGCGCCGCGCACCTCCGCAGCTGCGCCTTCTGTGGCGCCGCGTACCTCCGCAGATGCGCCTTCTGTGGTGCCGCGTACCTCCGCAACTGCGCCTTCTGTGGCGCCGCGTACCTCCGCAGCTGCGCCTTCTGTGGCGCCGCGGACCTCCGCACCTGTAGCGCTTCTGCGCCTGCGTATCTCCGCGCTTTTCTTTCACTGCACTTGCGTACCTGCGGGTATAGATAATTTCAAGGCTTCAAGAATAACCCAGACTGTCAGATCTACAGATCTGATCATGCGCTGAAGTGATCTCAACCCATCAGTAGATTCGCCTTATTTAGATCTAGACATTACTCCAAGAGATCATAGTATTTCAGATCTAGCTCTCATAAGATGTTCAACCCAAACACATACTCAAGCCAAATGATCTCCTTCGCTTTATATAGGCAAGCTCTTCCTCAAATCATGGATCAATACCACGAGCCAAAACCGTAATAACACAAATACCGTCGGGTAAACACCAAGGGTTAAACATCAGAAACCCCACGTGTGTTTTTCTCTGCCTTGAAGTAAGTGAACTGGGGGTACGCACCTCATGAACGGGTGACCTGCATGTATGTACGTAGTTTATTTAAGACATACATGCATGTACACACTTTTTGTACGGTGTACCTGTGTACCCCTTATTTTCTTCAATATTTGCGAGCTGATCATCAATCTCTGCTACTGACCTGTTGTACAGTGATCCATCTCCTGTATGAGTTGCCATCAAGGACAACACTGTAGCCATAATGCCAACATGGATCCAGGCTAAGGGTGCCAAATATATCAATCACTTGCTTCTCATACTGAGTTTATGAGGAATTGGTGACCAACGTTGGATAACCACCTGTGATATCAAATTTTTATATGCTCTACTATATTCCTTTGATAAATAAATTTTGATAACAACCCATTTCAGGTTTTTAGTTTTAATGTTGTGTATACTGCAACAACTTCGTGAATTCTTCTCCCTTCCGAGAACAAAAATTGCTCGAGGTAAATCTATCTGGAGAGGATGGGCTTAAGCTTGGAAGCAATGATATTGGATATGATATTATAAATTGCATTGTTACCCACCAAAAATGGGTGGACCCTAGAAGGAGATTTTCTCCTATTCACTCATCTAGCCAACAGCTAGCAGCCCCTGAGAGCCACCTAGTTGCCTATGTGACATACCAATTATACCTTTGGTGATATGTACCCTTTCCCACTTGTCAAGATCACATGTTAGAAGGTGGGATTCTGGTCATAAAGTACTTCATTCATTTTGCATTAAGGTGCTTATGCTTGTTTGTATTTCAGGTATTTGGCATGGATTGTGGGGTGACTTGGAAGAAAGAAGTGTCTTGGCCATAGTCTTGTTCTCTCACCTTAAATGGGGGGTTAGTTTTCTATCCTATTCCAACGATACTGCCTCTAATGGGTTATTTCTTTAGGAAGGGGCACTACTTGGGAATCCATGATTGAAATAGCATGTTCAATCTTTCCTTGTTCCATAGTTATCACTTCCCTCCATACATTATGAGCCATTTTCCCACCTTTCTTCTTCGGGTCCACTTGTCCATTAGTTCACTGGGATATAGCACACCCCATTCCCCTTTTGACATATCTTGGTCGAGCTTGTAAGTGTTTCCATGGTAGGTTGATGCTGCTAAAAGAAAAGGAAAAAGAATGTAATGGCCACAAGCAAGAAACAAAAGAAAGACAATTATAAAATACAAAAGATGGTTAGAACATTAATATTAACACATGGGAAAAAACTAAGCACGAGCTTTACCCCTTACCATTGTGGTCATCACCTAGTTTCTTGGGCCAATGTTTCCCTCTCACATCATTAAAAAGGAACCCTTGCATGTCCCAACCCCTAGTGAGCGACGAACTACCCCGTCACTAAGGGGTTATTCACTACTACACATCATTCAAAGCATGCTCTCATTTCCTAGAGCTTTGAGTAGTAATATGAATACAAATCAAGAAAAAGAAAAAGGCAATAAGAGGGGTGGAAAAAAACAAGTTGAGGTAACTCATGCATCCATGATTTTTCCCTCACATTTGTATGCCAAATATTTTAAGTTCCTCATTATTGCTACCCATTTGACCATGGCATTTGACCTTCAGACCCCTTTTCCCCTTCTGTTCCATCATTATTCACACGAAACCTATTGATTGAAGGGAGGACTGAGGACATGTCACTTCCCTTTGGGGGTTTGGAACAACTAATAGGGTCATATTTTAGCCACTCCTACATATGGAGATATTTTTACGTGACTAAGGCCCCTATTTTGGAAGAGAAACCTTGTATGAAGTGTCACATTGCCCATTAATTGTAAGCTTGTTTTACTTAGATGTAAAAATGATTAAATGTACCTGGAGCCATAAGTTGCAACATTAGATATTGTGTGTTAATAGTAAATGGTTTTATTATGGGATGGGAAACTTAACTAGTGCTCAAGTCCATGAGAGGATCATATTGATACCCATAGGTGAGGCATGGAGTGCCATGGATTCTAGGACATTTATAGAGCATCAATTGCATTCATGGGCATCTTCAACACCCACAAATTCTTCGCTTTTCCGTATTTTATTCATGGGAGATGCACTTGGAATAGTTTTCCCATAGCCGACATAGCACATGTACATGTTGTGGCCAATGATTTGAGGCCTAGGTGAGTTTTTTCTTATTCATTGAGAAATGTAAGGGCTTGCTCCATCTTTAGTTCTATTATCACTTAGGGAAAACCCTGGCTGCAAGAAAAACCCTAAGGTAACCTCAAAACCTCTTTTAGGTTGAAAGATGGCCCTTCAACTTTGAGAGGGATCTCTCCATAAAACTCAACTACTCTATGGTCACTGTAGTAGAAGGTTTCACAATTTAGTTCGGTGGCAAGATTTAGATCATAAGATGAAATTGGTTGGGTAGTTTACAAAGAATACCATTGGTAAAGGAGTCAAGTTCTAAACAAGTGATGTTACAAATCTAATGAGCAAGCTATAAAAAGCATGATAACAACAAATCCTTTGACTATTTGAGAAATTGGAAGAAAAGGAATTTATAACTAACTGAGGCAACAAATACTAATGGATGATAAATACAAGGAAGGAGCATAAATGAAATCCAATATTCGATACTAACATTTTCAGACATGAAATAAATTTTGTATAACAAAGAGGACACTGACAGATAACTACAACATAAGTGTTTTCTAAAAAATTCTCATTAAAAATTGTAAATATATTCAAGATTGCTCAAATATACCAGAATACAAATATGTTTTTTCAATGAAAATCCAACCCTTCTTCATTCTTCATAAACTACCTATAGAACTTACATAAATAGTTTGCAAAATAATAGTCTCCATATTAATAACAATGACTTGAGATATCTAAAATATCTTGAAGTTCATGCATGTAAAATATTAAACTTAGATACATTCTATTTTTCCTAAAATAGCTACAGGAAAATATGCTGATATATACGTGAACCAAAATATCTCTCAAACTATCTTCCTTGGAAAAAGAAACAGGTCCCTAACTAATAGCTCAAAATCAAAGCTGGAAAAATAGGTCCCTCTACAAAACAGGTCCAAAATTCCTCCAATTTTTCTTTTTTGTTCATCCTTCTTCCCTTCGAATCTCCTAGAAAAAACGTTGATACTGTTGTTGTCAGCTTCACTAGTTTTCTGTTTGTAGCTTTCACTGATAGGGTGACTGTTATCATTTTCGTTTCTGCCTAATTTCAAAATTGATGACAATAGGAAGGTCAACATTTTCACATGTTTGACTATCATGGATAATGGAGATGTCAGTTCTCCCTCGTTGCTCCAAAATTGTTGATAGGCTAATTGCCAAAATTTTATTCCCTATATCGTTTTTCATCAACATGCATACAGTTTTGTCCCAAAATCACTGACAATGGATCTATCAACTTTATGAAAAATGCTGACGATGGGAATGTCATCTTTCCCGACAGTTCTACTGCATTCAAAAGATATAAGGTCGTCTGTTAGCGATAAAAATGAAAACCATGTTTTATGAAAATATAATCAAAATTCTATGTTTTTATCCCCCAAGCCTCTTAGCCGAGGTTACTAGTAGTGTTGAGCAATACATCTACCTTCTCCAATATTTTTTTTTTCGCTTTTCGTTGTCTCCATGGGTCCCTTTTTCATAGATTCTCTGCCTTTTCTCTTCTCTTAAGGGGTTGATGTTGAAAACCTTCTTGAGAAAGGAAATGACTCCAAGTCCTTTCTTCCTTGCCTAGCTAGTTTTCTTTTATTAGTTTTATCAGGGATTTGTGGTATATAAAAGGAGATGAGGGATTTGTGTGGGCCCTGAACTTAGCTTCCATATATTTAAGGATCTCTAACAAATAAAAACATGGATTAATTCTTATCTGACCAACAAGATGTGCGAGAAAATAAAAATGGTAGAGGTTTACCCGATTAAACCGTCCTTCACAATTAAAATATTGCTGATAGAGGTGTAAAGGGACATGCCATTTGTCCTGCAACCACTCCTTTTGAACTTTAGCCCTCCAATTTTTCCCTCTGAATTCTTCTCTGAAGAAGAAAGGGACATTGATCCCTTCCAACACATGGCTGTGAAAAATCCTCACTCTGTCTGCTAATAAGGCTACTCTGTAAGTGAAAATGAAACTCCTCCCACCTCCACACGATTTCCATTGAACCCTTGTGAAAAATACCAAGCCACTGCATCATGGTAGTTAGTGCAACAATGGAAGAATTTTCTCCAACCGACTTGCTGGAACAACTCATGAATTTCAGGGTATATGTCTAGCAAATTCAGTGCTTTGGGCCCATATCGGCTAGCCTTACCTTCTTTCCCCATCTCGTTGCATGGTCTTCCTGAGATTCAATCCTGAACCCCTATGAGAAAAACGATTTTCAATGCCAAGTGTAAAGGACTCTGAACTAACAACAAACAAACTGTTGACATGACAAGGCAAAACAAGTTGATATGTGGATGAGATAACATAACTAGAAAGTGAATAATCATGGGGTTTCAGGTTATGATTACGAATGAAGTCTCATATCATATGATAAGATCATATTAAATGATATTCTTTCATTACGGGGGAGGAAAAATGATTAACTGATACTTTTACCCTTTCAAAATAGATGGAGACACGTTTCGATGAAAATGCTAACATTGAGGTGGTTATCACAGTCATCAATTTTTAAATTTAAAAACTCAATTTGGTGCTGATAGTCGGCCTACCATCCAAAATGAAAATGCTGATACCCCCATTGTCAACGAATTTATTCGCAAGATGATTTGGCATTTATCCAGGACAAAGAGTTAAAGGTATTACAGGCTCATGTGCATGGATGTGCCTATGTTACTTATGCAATAGATCGATAAGATTGCTAGAATACATAAGCACTGAGGCAATCAAAGAAAACATAACAGTCAAACATGTAAACAAAGCAAGTTTAATAAGGAGTTCACCCAATGCTCATGGGCTACGTCTCTTGGTCCAACCTCTCAGTGGTGGCCTCTCTATTATGTTTTCAAGAAAAGTTTTTACAACAGTGAGCTCGATTCGAGACTCACTAAACAGAATGAATTCAGTAGGAATGGAGTGCACAGACTCTCCTTACTGAAACTCAACCTCAGAGGGTCATAGTAGTATGACAGGCCTATGCCGAGGAGTTTGCTTGAACCTCTCAAGCCTTCAATGGAGTACACAGACTCTCTGATTCTCTCTGGCTCTATCTAGATCGATGATGCCTTCAGGTCAGCTCAGCTTCTACTCTCCGTTCTCTACTATTATCTTTTTGCGTCTCTTCGCTGTCTGCCTCTGTGTGTTGTCCCTCTATCCTCTGCCTCTGCCAGTTCATGGCTTTAAAGCAGTATGTTCCTTGACTGCTTGTTTCTGCTTCCTGGCCTTCTGGTTTCCTTTCCTTTATCTGTTCAAATTCCTCTACTCTGTGTCATCATCACTGGGTAATGCCTCGCAAGGAGGTGGCTACCTATTTGCTAACGAACTAGGTGTTAGATTCCCTGAATCATATTCGAATGGCCGTTAAATCTATTTGATTCAAGATCTCCCGTGAATTATGAATCTTTTGCCAACTCATCATCCACGTCAGACTTCAAATCCCCTATCATCTTGCTTTTTGACCTATCAAATCTGGTTAGTTATAGGGACGTATCTCCGCCATCGATCTAGGCACCCCAGATCCTATGGTCGTCCTTCATATTGGGTGGATAAGTCACACGGTTTTTACCCATCCAATGCGGGCGATTTTCTCTCTCATCCGCCGGACTCATGTCGCTCAATGTGTGGGATCAGACGAGACTCAGTCAAAAATTCTTACTGCCTCATAGCCTTCCGATATCCTGCTAGTTTGGGGAATCCCACGCTATGGAACCAAAACAGTTGCTTTTCCGAATTTTATAGAGATTTCAGGTTGGGTGCTTCGGGGCTTTCCTTCACTGAGTGGGACACCCTGTGATACGCGATTAGGTCTTAGCGCTAATCACATTTCAGAATCCACCTCTGTTTCCCGAATTAGCCTCCAGTTTTGCTAGTTTTGTGCCATTGCGCTTTACCATGGGCCAACTGTTTGCACACTCGACCGAGGGTCCTCGTTGCTCTGCTCTGGCCACAATTGCAATTTTTATGAGGATTCCTTTTGATAGCTTCGATCTTTTCTAGGACTTGAATCTTTTAGCATAATTTGAAATAGTCATGAAAACATAGAGAGCTTTTAGGATCCAATTTGGATCACGACCTTCCCACTGAAAAATATTTTGGACCACCAAAAGTTGGTTTTCTTTCAAGCATAAATCAAGTGATGGTATTGCTTCCTCACTTGCTCAATTTATATCCATTTCCCACTTCTTGGCTTTGAACCTATGAGTCTGATCCTGAGGTACTCAAAATCCCCTCTGCGTGTAGTTCTTACCTTCCTGTCCAGAACTGTATCTTCCTGCAACTCATTAAGATATTCAGGTAACATATCATCAATAGAAGGCAATTGAATCTACTCTTCGGGATCTTCAATTAATGAAGGTTCAAATAGTCTCAAGCTATCTGCATTAATGACTGAGTAGATGTTCTTGTAAGCTAGTAGATCAAGGTGAAAAGCATTCTCATCGATTTTCTCAAGTATATTGAAAGGTCCATACCTTATTGGCTTTAACTTCTTACCTTCACCTTGCATTCTGTTTTTGCTGATATACAACCAGACTTGATCACCAACTTGGAAACTATGCTCCATTCGATGCTTGTCATGCCTTGCCTTGTACTTGGCTTGGCTCTTTTCCAGCTGTTCCTGTACTACTTGGTGAATCTCTTGGATTTTTTCAATGAACTTGGTTGCCTTTTCCACATCACTATGTCCATCAACTGCTATGTCTTTACAATAGACAATCCAAGGGAGACCTTGGTGTGAAACCAAAACAGGTCTCAAAAGGATATCTCTATGTAGAATAATGTTTATCTCGGTTGTAAGCATGCTGCACATAATATAAATGTTCATCCCAAAGTTTGGGATGATTGCTGCAATAGCCTCTGAGCAACTGGATCACTGTCCTATTGACCACTTCTGTTTGACCATCTGTTTGCGGATGAAAATCTGTGCTTTTCTTCATCTTGGTGTCCATCAATTCCCACAAACTTGACCAAAATTTCCCAAAAAATAAGGTATCTCGATCAAATATTATGGAAGTGGGTAATCCAAAATGAACCCATACATGCTAAAAGAACAACTTTGTAGTTTGGTTAGCTATAATATGTTTGTTACAAGGTATTAAAATACACATTTTGTTGAACCTATCCACAACAACATATAAATAGTCATGACCTTTCTTATATTTAGGTAGTCCTCCCACAAAGTCCATGGAAACACTTTCCCAAGGATGAGAAGGAACTCGCAGTGGAGTGTACAAGCCTAGTTTTCTATTGTTGGGCTTGCTTTTAGCACACATTGTACACCCTCTTACATATCTAGAAACTTTCTCATTCATTTTTGGCCAATAACAAAATCTTTGCAGTTGTGCAATCGTTTTACTTACACCATAGTGACCTGATATTAGAGAAGTGTGCTTCTCGATTTATCTTTAATCTTTCAGTTTGTGGAATGCATAGCTTCCCACAGTGATACAAGAGTTGGTCCTTAATATGATAATCCAATTCTTCTACTCATTTGCCTTGACTTAAAGTTGCATATACATCTTTAAAATCTATATCTTGAGCATATTGTTCAATGTAGCTCTCATGTAATACTGAATTATGCTCAAGTATAGTAGATGCATTTATGATTGGTCTAGATAAAATATCTGCAACTTTATTGTGTATGCCCTTTTTATATCTAATGACTAAATGAAACAGTTGTAGAAAACCCATCCATCTATAGTGTCTTGATTGCTGTAACTTAGTTTGGTAGTGTAGATATTGAAGTGGTTGATGATCAGTATGTATAACTGTCTCTTTGCCCATTAAGTAATGTTTCCACTTTTTCACACTCTGTACTAATGCATACAATTCTTTATCATATGGGGGATAGTTAACTACTGTAGAATTAAATGTCTTAGAATGATAACATATGGGTTTACCGTGCTGCATCAACACTGCTCCCATGGCATAATCACTGGCCTCTGCTTCAATATCAAATGGTCCTTGAATATCGGGCAGTGCTAGTATTGGTGCTATACTAATATTTTCTTTCAAGGTGTTGAAGGACTTTTGCTGTTTGCCTCCCCACTGAAACACCTTGTTCAATCTTGTTAAAGCATGTAAGGGAGCTGCAATTAAGGAAAAGTTAGAAATAAACTTTCTCCAATATTGTGCTACTTCTAAGAAGCTTCTAGCTTCTGTAGCAGATTTGGGTTTAGGCCATTTTATAATGACTGCAACCTTAAAGGGATCTATCTTCAATTCACCACCCCCTACTATATGTCCCAAATAATTCAAAAATGTTTTTCCAAATTCACATTTTGAGAGTTTAACATAAAGTTTTTCTCTTTTCAAAACATCCAGTGTCTGCTTAACATGCTTTAAATGTTCTTCCCTCGTTTTGCTAAATATAATAATGTCATCCATATATACAATAACAAAATCATCAAGACAAGGTCTGAGTACATCATTCATTACTCTCATGAAAGTATCAGGAGCATTAGTTAAGCCAAAAGGCATAACCAGCCACTCATACAATCCCTGCTTTGTTTTGAAAGCAGTCTTCCATGCATCTTGTTCTGCAACTCTGACCTGATGATAGCCGCTATGCAAGTCTAACTTGGAAAAATAAACAACCTCTTTCAACTGATCTAATAGATCATCTATGTGAGGAAGGGGATAACGATTTTTGATCGTTATCTTATTCAATGCTCGGTAATCAGTGCACATTCTCCATGAACCATCTTTCTTTTTCACCAAAACAATTGGAGACCCACATGGTGATGTGATAGGTCTGATGAACCCTTTCTCGAGCAGCTCCTGTACTTGCTTCTTGATTTCTGCATTCTCTAAAGTGGACAACCTGTACATTCCGATGTTAGGAAATGGAGCATCTTGCTACAAATTAATATCATGCACTATTTCCTTTTTGGGTGGCAGACCTTTAGGTTCTTGAAACAATACATCATATTCTGAAACAACTTTTTCTAATCGGCTTGCTGTTTAGCATCACAGCCCTCAAACACATTGGTTTTATCAGGTTTCTTTTCCTTTACAACCATCAGTAAAAATTGTTTGCATGAATTAATAATTCATTTCATATACCCTAAGTTTATGAGAGTATAATTATTCTTGAGCTTATGAGCTCTAACAATATATTCAATTCCATTTTTAATGAGTAGATACTTGTTCTCAGCTCTATAGAAAATAGCTTTTTTATCATACAAGTAAGGACTTCCTAAAACAATTCCACATATATCCAAATGAACTATATCTAACTCAACCTCATCTACAAATGCTGACCCAAAAGAAAACTTAAGTTTACATTGTCTAGTCATTTTTAGCTTTGCTTTTTCACATAGCCAACCTAATGGATATGGTTTCTTGTGAGGTGTGGTTAGTAATCCCAACTTCTTTACAATTGTTTTAGAAATTAAATTTACTTGTGAGCCACTAGCAAACAAAGTATCAATCTTTTGATGATTGAAAATAACTCGAATATGAAAAAGCTCACATATTTTTCTCTCATTTTCTTCATTATCAGTAGATTGCGCAAAATTACTAGTAGATGCTTCAAAATTTTTGCCTTTTATACCTGTGGCTGCGATTGTTGCTTCATCTCCTGAGTTTTACCCCAAATCCTTTTGAATATCTGCAACAATCTTCTTCTTCTTTCCCTCAAACTTCTTAGGTTTCAGCTCCGGGTGCAGAATCCAGCAGTGTTCATCATCATGCGGATCCTTCTTACAGTGATGGCATGAAGAATTGCTCTTCTGTATAGTGTTTGTCTTCCTCTCTTTCCATTTATGTTTTCTTTTCTCCTTATTTTTGCTTGCAGTGGGTTGGGATGATCCCCCAACTTCTGGGTTCCCATTATTACCTCTAGCTTCTAGATGCGTAGCCTGAACGGATACCTCATCTATGCTAGTGGATTAAACATGAGGATAGTGTGCCTCACGTAGCTGTGTAGACCACCTATATACTTCAATAGAGTCTCAGGTGAGTCTAAAGAAATTCCTAGAATCAAAGCTATTTTCTTAAATTCTTGGGTGTAACCTTGTACACTTTGCCCTTTTAGTTGTCAAAGAGTTTGCTAGCTCATCATGGCTTGCTACATGTAAGCTAGTGGATAGAATTGCTTTTTAATTGCAGAAACAAATTCACTCCAGATAGAAAGAATCTTGCCATGTTTCTTCATGTCAGCTTGTGTCCTGCCTTCCCACCATACCAAGGCAGTGCCTCCAAGGTGTAGGCTGGCCAGCTAAATCTTTCTCTTGTCTGAGTCGATGCTCTGCACTCTGCAATAAAAATCAATCTGTCTGATCCAATTATCCAGCTTCTCTACATTCAACTATCCATCATATATCGGTAAATCAAATTTAACATCTAATTTAATCAAAGATGTCTTCTTTTAATTTTCAGGGCTATTAGGAGGTGTGATAAATTTTTCTTCTTTCCCTTTGTTTTTAGAGTGGTCATGGAGGAGAGATTCTTCTACTCCTTTGTCTTATTTGGAGCTTGATGAATCTTCATCTCTATGTTTCTTGAAGTCCCTATACATTTCCTCGACCATGGATCTCAGGGCCATAAAACTATCCATGAACTGGGGGTCTGATTCCAAGGGATTTTCTTCTGAAATTTTCCTCTTAGAATATACTCTTCCAATTTCTGGGTTAGTTTCAGCCAATTCTCCTTCTCCTAATTTAAGCTTTGATCTATTTAGCATTCAACAACAAAATCCAGCACAAGCTTGTCTAACCTTAGGAACCTAGAGATGTGATACCACTTGATCTGGAATTTATCCAGGACAAAGAATTAAAGGTATTACAGGCTCGTGCATGGATGTGCCTATGTTACTTATGCAACGGATCAATAAGATTGCTAGAATACATAGACACTTAGGCAATCAGAGAAAACATAATAGTCAAACATGTAAACAAAACAAGTTTAATAAGGAGTTCACCCAATGCTCCTAAGCTACGTCTCCTGGTCCAGCCTCTCGATGGTGGTCTCTCTATTATGTTTTCAACCAGAGTTTTTACAACAGTGAGCTTGATTTGAGGCTCACTAAACAAAATGAAGTTAGTAGGAATGGAGTGCATAGACTCTCCTTACTGAAACTCGACCTTAGAGGGTCAGAGTAGTATGACAGGCCTATGCCGAGGAGTTTTCTTGAACCTCTAAATCCTTCAATGGAGTACACAGAATCTCTTACTCTCTTTGGCTCTGTCTGGCTCGATGCTGCCTTTAGGTCAGCTCGACTTCTACTCTCTCTTCTCTGCTATTAGCTTTCTGTGTCTCTTCACTGTCTGCCTCTATGTGTTGTCCCTCTATCCTATGCCTCTATCAGTTCATGGCTTTAAAGCCAGTCTGTTCCTTGACTGCTCATTTTTGCTTCCCGACCTTCTGGTTTCCTTTCCTCTGTCCGTTCAAATTCCTCTACTCTGCGTCATGATCACTGGGTAACGCCTCGCAGGGAGGTGGCCATCTATTTTCTAACGAACTAGGTGTCATATTCCTTGAATCATATTCGAATTGTCCATTAAATTTGTTTGCATCAAGATCACCCGTGAATTATGAATCATTTGCCAACTCATCATCTATGTCAGACTTCAAATCCCCTGTCATCTTGCTTTTTGACCTGTCAAATCTAGTCAGTCATTAGGACGTATCTCCACCATTGATCTGGTCCCCCTAGGTCCTACAATCATCCTTCATATCAGGCAGACAAGTCGCACAGTCTTTACCCATCCAATGTGGGCATTTTTCTCTCTCATTCGCCGGACGCGTGTCGCTCGATGTGTGGCATCGGGCGAGACTCAGTCAAAACTGCTTACCACCTCGAAGCCTTCTGATATCCTATTAGTTTGGGGAATCCCGCACTATGGAACAAAAACAGTTACTTTTCTGAATTTTGTAGCGATTTCGGGTCTGGGTGCTTCGGAGCTTTCTTTCACTGAGGGGGATGCCTTGCGATACGCAATTCACCTCTGTTTCTCGAATTAGCCTCTGGTTTTGCCAGTTTTGTGCCATTGCGCTTTACAATGGGCCAACGGTCTACGCGCTCGACTGAGGGTCCTCGTTGCTCCACTCTGGCCACAACTGTAATTGTTATGAGCATTCCTTCTGATAGCTTCGATCTTTTCTAGGACTTGAATCTTTTAGTGTAATTTGAAACAATCATGAAAAATTAGAGAGTTTTTAGGATCCAATTTGGATCACAAGACCATATCAAATCACTGAAATGTTGATAGCCCCGATATCAATAATTTTCGATGTTTATTACAATTAAGATCCTGACACTAAGATTGTCAACATTTTCTAAAAAAATTAAAAAAGAAGTTCATTGTGATAAAAAGTTCCATCAACGTTGGAGCAACGACAATGATTCGGCCACATGGATACCCATGAGACTAGTTTATGCCCTAAAGCACGTTTACGGGTCCACAGGATGATTTGTACTGAGGTGGATGGGCCAACCCCATCATGATTTTAGAGGACCTCTACACTTCACTCATCACAAGAAGGCATCAATGCATTCCATCTAGAGACCTACACATGCATGAAGTCAAAATTTTGACCCTTTTTTGGATGTGTGTTTTGATTTTCACATTGGTTACTAGGTTGGCCTGTGACCTAAAGGCTTTCCTTACCCATTATTTTATGATTTTAGGGGCTTGTAGGAAAATAGGTTATGTTAGACCTCATACACACTGATCCAAAAATGGATCTTGGATAAACCTCTAAGTCTAAAAGATTTCATGCAAGAGGTAAAAGGTGCCAAATGGCACCAATCCTTTGTAAATCAGAGGAAAATGAAAATCACAGGCTACTCCAAGAGATAGTCTCGTTGCAGAGATCTTCTCATTATAAATCCAATGCAACTTGAATGGGCGAAAACGGACTCCGGATGAAGGAGTTATTGTAAAATGAAAATTACCCAATGTCCTTAGAAAAGGATGCAATTTCATTAAAATTTGAACTATATTGAAAATTTTGATTATATGCTCATCAGCCAATCCACAACTGACACATGGCAGGCTAGGATTGGGTCACGTGGCCCACTCTGATTGGTCTAAGAATCATTGATATCGCATCAGCGGATGGCTATATAAAGGAGGAACCATAGGTCTTAACGCATCGCGACATGCAATTGCCTAAATATCGCATCGCTTAAATCCAAAGGGAAAGGACCAAGACCTGTGAACAGGTGACTTGTCGATTTGTGATGGGCCGATCAAGCGGAGATTGCAATTTGCACTGGCATAAATCATTAGATGAAGAGGCCTCAGACTGTGTGATTTGCAATTGCGACTTATCGCATCGCAGTATCGCATTGGCACAACACATGGAGCGGGGCCACATATATATGTATACAGGCGATCCGATGGCCAGACTCGACGGCGATATAAACCAGGTTTTATATATTTTAAAGTCCATCGAAAGGTGTTTTTAATGCATTTTCATATATCTCACTTATCAAGTCAAATACAAAGGGGAAGCGCGATGCGATGTAAAATGGACCCAAAAGGGTTCCAGAATGGAAATATATATAATTACAAATCCGCCCAAAGCCATGTTTGCATTAATTTCACTGTTTTAATGTATTTTTAAAATATGAAGGGAAGCCAAGGGACAGAGCCATTGTGACAAGTGACAACGACCAATAAGCGAACCTGGTGGGAGAATAGGGTGCAGTTCTGAAAGTTTGAAATTCGATACATTGTGTTTTATGCAGATTTTCCCATGTTTTCATACCATTCTTTGTGTAAATAGAGAACGAATGTTACTAAGGATTCAAGTGTTGATTGCCCTCATCCATTGCAGAAATAGGTGGCCGCCTCCCCTGAGTGCATTATGCAATGATTATTGAACGCCAAAGAAGGGATTCGATCAGACTGTGGCAGGAAGATAGAAAGCCTAAAAGGGAAAACCAACAGGCAGCGCGATTTGGCTTTTAAGCCATGAATTTCAAAGACACAGGGTTGTTGGGTTGTTGAACGGTGGCCAAGTTATTGTTTGCTGCTGAATGCTGAAAGTAGTAGCAGCAGAGAGCCGAGAGAGTAGAGCGATATAGAGCCAAAGAGCTACTACGCAAAGTTGCTAAATGGTTGATCGTGGCCAAGTTGTTGAAGCCTAGCACAAGTGGGCAGCACTGAGACAGAATAGAAGCAAAAGAGCAGCCTACGGGGTCACTTGGAAGCCAAGTGAAAAGGCAAGAGGACTGTTTTTCTGTTAGAGAGCTGAAGAAGCCAGAGATGAGGAGCCAAGAGCTAGAACCAAGAGCCAAAGAGCAAGAGTCAGAGCCAAGAGCTAGAACCAAGAGCCAGAGAGCCAAGAGCCAGAGCTTCAAGAGCTGAAGGGATAAAATGGTGTCTGAACCCACTATTTATGTGTAGAACAATAGAAGTTGAGCTAAAGAGCTTGTAAAGGACTTACATCATAATCCCAGAGAGCCTATTTGAATTAACTAGAGCTCACAGAGACATAGCCCAAGAGTTGTGGGTGAACTCCAAATTAATATTGTTGTTTATGCGTCTGCTTTATTGTTGCATTATTTCTGCTGCTTTATTTACTGTTATATGCATTTATATATGAGTTTCAACACATTAATTTACAACACATAATAAATTTAAAACAAATACAAGCATACACCTATATTTTCAAGATTTTCTTAATTCCACATTGGTTAATCATTAAAGACTTGGGAATATTCAAGCTTTGGAAGTGGGAGAGGTTCTTGTAAGCTAGACAAGAAGCCTAAGAGCCCCATTTTCAAATCAGGTGGTATCAGAGCTTAATATTGATTAACCACACCTTCAAGGAAGGATTATATTAGAATGATTGAGTGACAGGGAAAAGCTTGCTTGTCTGAAATGTGTTTGAATAGCAATAAGCTGATTGTACGCTTGTCTGCAAACTGACTATTTGTTGAGTTTGCAGAGGTGAAGGGAAAGCTATTGATAGCTCAGTCCAAGAAGGACAAATATGAAGAAGGGTTGAAGGCATTCTTCTATCCCAAAGGACCTCAAGGCAATCCAAAGCACAAGAGGTTTGTTGCAAGAGGTTGCTTAAATAAGCTCTTTATTTATCTTGTTGAAGTTTTTTTGTTCATTGACATAATGACAACTTCTACAAGTGGGTCCTCAAATTCTACTCTCTTCACGAGACTCTTTGATGAAGACATGAAGCAAGAATTGTCCACCATGATGGATATGGTGAGAGAAATGTATGAGGATGGAAGGAAGAGCAGCATGCTTAGAAAGCAGCTGAATTCCATGAAGGAAGAGAAGTAGTTTCTTGCTGACAAATTGCAGGAAATGGAGAGGCAACTTCATATTGCAAAAATGAACCTGAAAAGGATGCATGAGTTGGAAACACAACTCTTTGTTGCCCAAGAAGCCTTAGTCAAGTACCATCTTGAAGAAGAGGTAAGCCACTCTAGTTTGTCTTCAAATTCTTCTGAGAATTCTTGTATTGGTTCTTTTGAGAAACATACTAAAGGCATAGGTTCCAAGCTAATGTACAAGATGGGATATGAAGGAAAGGGCTTGGGAAAGCATGCACAAGATATTGTTCAACCAATAATGGTTGAGGAAAGGCCTAAATATTTGGGTCTTAGCTATGGATAGTCTTATGGAGAGAATTCCAAAGCTGCCATGAAATCCATTGAAACGGTCCCAAGAAGGACTTTCATTTCATGTCCTCTACCTCAGAAGTGTGAAGGTTGTATCTAAGAGGAATACAATAGCTTGAAACATCAATTGCAGGATGCAGGTGTTCAGAAGCACACACTTGAACCAGAGAGTTGGGGTGACTCTAATAGCCTTGAAGAGTTTGATGGTGTTCAAAAGGAAGCCACTTCTTCATTTGCTTCACCTCCTCATGAAGGCAATAAAGGTGAAAGAGGAAAGTATAAATCTGGTTCTAATTATATTCCTTTTGATTTTGCAAAGCATGATGAATTTCCACATATGTATGGGAAAAGAGTTGCATGTTCCTTTTGTGGTTTGGATAACCATGATGCTTCTAGATGTTGGAAGAGAATGGCCACATACAGGAAGTAGAAGAAGGAAAAGAAGAAAGTAGCCAAAGGTCCATTGGACAAGGCAAATCATGCTATCAAGAGGATGCACATGCAGTGCACTTACTGCCATAAGCAAGGACATCTTGTTGCAAAGTGTTGGACACTGAATCCAACAATGATTCCATCAAAGCTGAAGAAAGTGGAAAGAGAATATGGCAGAAATGGAAGTGAAGATTCCATGAATGATGTGTCTCAAAATGATTCACATGTTGATGCTGATGTGCAAGCAAGCGTAGTAACTTTGAAAGGGATTGGTAAGGAATAGTTAGAATTCTTATCTGATTAAGATTGCATGTCTATTAATGCATCTACATTATATTTCATTAGTGTGCTTAAGTGAAAGTTGAAGTATGAAATGCATGCATGAGCATAGGGATGTTGATGATTTCCTTGTTTTTGAACATGTATGTGTAATTAACTTGCATATTTGATTGCTTTGACATGCATGTGATGCCATGTTGACTTGAAAGAAGTTAACTTGGTCTCCAAATGGAGATAATGATGAAAGTTTCATCTTTTGGAAAAAGAGTCCTAATGGTCTTTTTCTACATGCTTGACTTAAGGGTCATCTCTTTAAAGGCATGTTTTGTGGGCTTGTTATCTAGTCCATCATTTGTATGCATATGTAAGACATGGAGGTGTTCACAAGATGTGAAATCTATTTATTTTGTTGAAGCAGGAGTTAGTCCATCCAGTTGTTGTCTGTATGCCTACTGTTGTTAACAGTTGTTCTTGACAACTTGTCAAACAGGTACGAATGAAAGTTTTGTGGAGCAAATGTACTTCACATTTGTTGAGCCATGTTGGATCAATGATCAAGGCAAAGAATCTCAAACTACCTTCTATAACCATTTCAGTAGAAGTTCTGTAGGAAGGCAAGGAGGAAGACCAGGGAAAATTTTAAGAACCCCCCCTAAATTTATAAATATAATAAATGGGTGAATCTCCATGGTATATAGGAAAAATGGAAGGCGATTTTATCAATAATATAATATGTATATATAATTTTTTGGCGAATCTCTCACTAGGCATGGCGAATATTTTACTCAATTATAAAATCTTGTAAGATCTTGGCGAGTCTTCCACTAAATAATAAAACTTTGTAAAGTCCTAGTGAATCTTAGCATAGGCTACATGCTGGTTTAATTCCCCCATTTAAATAGGATACATTCCAGGTGAATACCATGGGTCAATACCATGTGCCATTTTGGTGAATACCATGGGTCAATACCATGTGCCATTTTTATTTTTATTAATTCTAATAATGGTTTTTTGCATGGTATTAATAACAATCTAGTCCATGGTATTTGTCCCATAATATTTTGGCCATAGGTTTCACCTAAATATAACCCATTTTTTGAGTGTTCTTAAATATAAGGTGACTTATGGAGTAAATATAAAAAAATGTTTTTTTTGTTTACCATACCTCTTGTTTATTTATATTTTTATTAATTTACCATACCTCTTTTACAAATATGGTATTTGGCCCATAGGATTCACTTAAATAAAACCTCTTTCTTGAGCCTTCATAAATAGAACGAGGGTTATGGACTAAATATAAAAAGAGGTTTTATTTATTTACGATACGTCTAGTTTATTTATATTTTTATTTATTTACCATACCTTTTGAGTAAGTATAAAAAGACGTTTTATTTATTTACCATACCTCCACTTTACTTATATTTTTATTTGTTTACACCCTTACATGTATATAAGGTGACTTATGGAGTAAATATAAAAAATGTTTTATTTATTTACCATACCTCTCATTTATTTATATTTTTATTAATTTACCATACCTCTTTTATAAATATGGTATTTGGCCCATAGGATTCACTTAAATAAAACCTATTCTTGAAAATGGGCGAATGGATTCACTTAAATAAAACCTGCTCTTGAAAATGGGCGAATGGAAGGTTGTAATTCCTAATTTCAAGGGCTAAATTTACCTTTTTTACCCTCTCCCTTAAAATAAGGTGGGCTATTTGAGGTGATTTGTAAAAATGTACTATGATACAAAATATTCGCCCACTAAAAATTTAAAACCCCTTAATTTCGCCAAAGGGCGAACATTCGCCCCTAAAATTATCCTTAAGGAAGACAGTTATTCTCAGGAAGACCAACCCATCAAGAGAAGAGAAGTGGTCACAAACTTTGGTTCAGAGGCACTATGCAAAGGCAAGTGTAGGGAGGCTGAAAGAAGAGGGTGAGTCACTCTCATTTACTATTCAGATCAGTATATCAGTCTTTTGTAGACCAAAATTTCTTTTAGTGGGAAGCTATGATCCAAAAATGGATCCTGGATAAACCTCTAAGTCTAAAGAACTTCATGCAAGAGGTAAAAGCTGCCAAATGACACCAAGCCTTTGTAAATCAGAGGAAAATGAAAATCACAGGCTACTCCTAAAGATAATCCCATTGCATAGATCTCCTTATTCTAAATCCAACACAACTTGAATGGGTGAAAATGGACTCCGGATGAAGGAGTTAATGTAAAATGAAAATTGCCCAATGTCCTTAGAAGAGGAGGCAATTTCATTAAAATTTGAACTATATTGAAAATTTTGATTATAGGCTCACGGGCCAATCCATAGCTGACACATGCCAGGTTGAGATTGGGCCATGTGGCCCACTTTGATTGGTCTAATAAGCATTGATATCACATTGGTGGATGGCTATATAAAGGAGGAACTGTAGATCTTAAGGCATCACGACATGCGATTGCCGAAATATCGCATCTCTTAAATCCAAAGGGAAAGGACCAAGACCCATGAGTAGGTGACTTGCCGATGTGTGATGGGCTGATCAAGTGGAGATCACAATCGATACTGACATAAATAATTAGATGAAGAGGCCTCAGACTGTGCGATCTGCGATTGCGACTTGTCGCATCGCAGTATCGCGTCGGCACAACACATGGAGCGGGGCCACATATATATGTATATGGGCAATTCAATGGCTGGACCTGGTGGTGATATAAACCAGGTTCTATATATTTTAAAGTCTGTCAAAAGGAATTTTTAATGCATTTTCATATATCTCGCTTATTAAGCGAAATACAAAGGGGAAGCGTGATGCGATGCAAACCGGACCCGAAAGGGTTTCAGAACGGAAATATATATAATTACAAATCCGCCCAAAGCCATGTGTTATAGACATTTTTGTGCCTTGCATCACTGAGCATGAAATGTCAATAATCAAGGGATCCAAAGTCCCTAAACATGTTGTTCCTACCCCTAGAGGAACAAGGCCAGCAAACCACAACACTTAACAAAAATTCTCCACCTGAAAACACTCAAAAACAAGCCAATCCTGGATCATGTCAACTGCTCCACTGAGCATCTGCGCTGAATGTCAACTGCTCCACTGTCTACCTGCGTTGAATGCCAACTGCAAAGAAGGCTACCTGCGCTGGGCGAGTTTGGACAAGTGGCACAGTCATTCCTCAAGGTGTCAATGCCCAGGAAGCTTCCAAAATGACACTTGGATCAGGGAATTCGACTGGTGATGAGTAAGAGGTTCCAACTCTCCAAGTGGAAGCAAGAACCTCCAAGTGGACTCAAGAACTGAAGTGGGAGAGGACACTAGTCAGTCTCAGACCAGTCTCAAGCTGACTCATCCTCTCTCCAAAAACCCTATATATAGATCTCTCTCCATGAGGTCTAGGGAGGCTGGAATTTAGTATTTGCAAAGAATTGCTGTTGGTTTGTGGCTAGAACTATTGGGTGTGTTATGCTTTGAAAGGAGCTGAAGAAGGAAGTCCATTCTGCTGGGAAGGAGATGCTGGGTTGGAGCCCTATGGGTTGTATCTCTTCCTGAACACTGTTACTTTCAATAAAGCTATCTTGATTCTTTCCTATATGCTGGTGTATTTTGTGTAATTGCATTAGCATATTTGATTTACTTCTAATCCTGAATCATTTATGAATATGTATATTTTCCTTTGTATTGTGTTCTTCTCTTGTTGCTCTTGTCACAGGTAGCTGTTCTCTTGTGATCTCGTGGGATTCAAGTAGCTGTTCTCTTGATCAAGCGAGGAGGCAAGTAGCTGTGGACACACAAAGAGAAGAGGATCTAGTTCGAGGGACAACCGGAAGATAATGGTAAGTCTGCCGATCTCCTCTCTTTCATATTTCATAAAGGAAGAAATCATGATAGCTGCATTTGTTTGTTGCTAAGGCGCTATCACACCTTAGGTGGATAGGATCGTCCTAAATAGGCATTTTTCTAACTCTCCAAGTGGAAGCAAGAACCTCCAAGTGGACTCAAGAACTGAAGTGGGAGAGGACACTAGTCAGTCTCAGACCAGTCTCAAGCTGACTCATCCTCTCTCCAAAAACCCTATATATAGATCTCTCTCCATGAGGTCTAGGGAGGCTGGAATCTTGTGAATGTAAAGAATTGCTGTTGGTTTGAGTTTAGAACTATTGGGTGATTTGCTTTGAAGGAGGTGAAGAGGAGATTTCTTTCTGCTGGGAAGGTGATGCTGGATTGGGCCTCTTATGGTTGTATCACTTCCTGAACCTTACTTCTTCCATTAATAAATCATTTGAGGTTCTTCTATATGCATGTGTCTCAATGGTGTATTGTTATACTTGTGTATTTGATTTATTCTAATCCTTAAATCGATTATGAATGTTTGCTTCTTGTAGTTTCCCTCTCTTGCCATTTTGCAGGATCTTGGTGTAGCTGGGCCAGTGAAAGAGCAAGGATTTGGGGGCAAGCAGCAAGGAGAGAAGATTGGATCAACCATTAGCGAAAGACATCGGTTAGTGGATCCCTTTCTCCCCTCTTTTACATCTCATAAAGAAGTAATCTCAGATAGCTTTGCTTTGATTGTTGCTAAGGAACTATCACCCTTAGAGTGGGATAGGGTCATTCCGTATTGGATACTTTTCCCAACAACAAATTGGCGACTCCACTGGGGAAGAACTTGTTTGTTCATTTCATTTGTGTTTCTGTCATTTGTTTACTTCATAGACTTGACAGTAACTCTTGAACTGCATCTTCCCCGGATGCAAAGTAAAAGTTGCTGCTTTGATCCAGTATGTTGGACTTGTCTATGATCTAAACTAGATCCACAAACGATTTGATTGATCCTTGTGATAGTCTTTAGTACCCTATCAAAGCATCCTTCTGTTTATACCTTGCTTGTGTTTCTGATTTGGCCTGAAACAGTTGATTTTTGAGCATTTTGTGACCTAGAAACCAAGAGAAACGAGAGTTTCTCTTTTCATTGCAGGCACTGTGAAGGCAGTCTGCATTTCAACGCAGGTCCCGAAGGGGCTACCTGCGCTGAATGTCAAACTGACAATGTTCTACCTGCGCTGAACCAGTGTGGCCTTGTGCAACTGGGGTTCTCTGCTTTCTGTTGCCCTGTTTTCATCCCTGTTTTTGCAGCCTGTTATCAGTCAATGTACCTATCTGAAACCACCTTTCTTTGCCACTATTCCGCCTCGGTTGTATAAAGAAACTGTATTTGTTCTTTGTGTATTTATTACGTCATTTGCAGTTTCCCATAACGAAAGTGAACTAGTCTTGCCGTGGCCTCTTAGATCTAGACCTGTGATAAGTGTCGTTCTGATCTTAAGAGTTAGTCTGTTTGCTGTTCATAGCTGATTGAGCTTTTGCTTTCGTCATATGGTTTGAATTTATGTATTTCTAGTGTTGAAACAAGTAAATATTAAGGTGTCTTTTGATTTTGGACAAAAACTTGTTTGCTTTCACTTGAAATTGAATTCAAAGTTATACAACAACTTTCTTTTTGTAGTACACCAACATTAAGAAAGAGAAAAGAAATACCTGCATTGTGCATGTGCATTTTGACAGCTTGCATGTTGATTTAGGAAAAAGTGCATTAGTGTGTTCTCTATGATCTGTGTGAAAAGATGATGTCTTTCTTTTCCCTCAGTAGTTAAGATTTTCATAAGTTGAAAAGATTGAAAAAGCTTGCTTCTCATCTTTAGACTGCATTTAGGATTTGTGTCATACATCTCGTGGTGAACCTTGAAAGGCAAACTTTAAAAAGATCAACTTAAAATATATTGAATGAACCTAACAACGCTTTGCAACATAACGCTCATCGTAGGGGTCTAGGTAGAGACGTGTTCCGGCGTCGTTAAATGTGATATCTTAGCGTTGAGTGGTTGGGTGATTCCTCCACGGTGAAGCGATAAGTATCAATACGGACTTGTGCTCCCACGTACCGTCGCGTATATATTGGGAGACGCCTATAGGAACAAAGCCTTTATCCATAGGAATCCGTGTCGGCCGCCCTACTGATCGCAATGCAGTGAACACAGCATTCACGAAGATCGACCACCCGTACCGTAAAACGTATTCTGTGGTTTTGCGAAAAGTTTGGCACACCCTCTGCCTAGATCTCCAGAGTAGTTTCTTTTGGCCTTTTTCAGACTCTATACCAGAAAAAGTCCATCCGAGCATTTGTCACTTCGGGCTCGTTAAAACATCGAAGGAGACTCGAGTCATCTTTAGCTTTTTCTCGACTCTTTAAAACTGAAAAAGCAAGTTGTGTCTAAAGCGTCGTTAACAATTTATTTTAAACGGAACAATCACCCTTTATTCCGGCGTTGATCTTCGAAGTTAGTCTACCTTCATCACAAAGTTCTTTTAGAATCGCTAGGAAATCTTTTGGATAGACTAAATATGTCTGAACAACCGTCGACATCCAGGACTGTGTCATCCGACACAGCAGCGGCAGAGCCTCCTGCTGCTACTCCAACGATGTTCGCTGGTATACCATCTGTCCCGGCAAATTGTCAACAACAAGCTGGAGTCCAATCAGAGACTGTTTCGACGACATGGTTAGTTCCTATTTCTTCATCCGGATTACCATCTGGTATTTCTTATGTTGAAACTCAACAACTTGATCCAATGTGTCTTCAAAGGCCAATCTACCCTTTAAGCACTGGATTGCCACCATATGGAGGGCAGTATGCCTTTTCATTGTTCCCCCCCGGAAAACAACCATATGGGAGTTTACAACAAAGTTCAGGTCAAACTGGAATTACATCCAGCGGATGGGTACCAATACTGCCTCAGCAACCAAGGGTTGCATATTCAATGCAACCAGTCCACCCTGTGTCGAATGTTGCCACTATACCTGGTATGTTGATTGCGTCGCAAGTACAAGCGCTACCTGTTGTATGTCAACCCCAAGTTTCTCAGGTTGCCATACAACAGCCTCTTGTCTCGACAACTCAATCACAACCTCCGGTTAGTGCCTCCTTATCTGGAGCGACTCAGGCTCAAACAAGTACTATGACTCCTCATCTTGGTCAATCATCCAGTATTGGACAACAGCAAATGGTCCAACAACCAGAGCTGGTTCAAACTCAACAACCGCAATTCTAGCAATCATATCAAGGACCCGAGCAACAAGTCTTTGTAAGTAATGGGCAACCGTATAATAACGGTTATGCCCATCAAACTTGCCAAAGTTGCCAGCATCAAATACATTATGCTGGTATGCAAAGACCCACTGCTCAGGCGATTCCATCTTATCCTGGGTATGCTCTGCCTAACCTGAATCAACAGTTGCCCTTTGTAGCAACTCTAGAATTACCAGATCTAAACCGGCTGACGAATGATCCAATTGCTTATGCCCCTTGGTGGCTAGCGATTCCGCATAAACTTCCATCGGACATTCCTAAATTCAATGGAAATCCAGGTGAAGACCCATCGAATCACGTCATGACTTTTCATCTGTGGTGTTCGTCGAACACCGTCAACGATGATTCGATAAGGCTTCGCCTTTTTCAGAGGACATTGACGGGTCCAGCGGCTAAATGGTATATTGAATTACCTAGAGCCTCTTTCGACAATTTCAGTTCCCTAGCCACGAATTTCTTAACCCATTTTCAATTACCGATAAGGTATGAAACTGGAACGGAAATCTTAAGCAACTTCAAGCAGACGACGACCACACATATATCTGATCATATACATGAGTGGCGTCGTCATCGCAGGATGGTAAAGACTTACGTTCCAGATCAGCTGTTAGATGAATGGTTTATAAAGTCGTTACTTCCTGCCATAACGGAAGATGTGGCCAAGGGGGGAGTCGTAACGGAGGAGCAAGTTATTGCTCGTGCACAATATCTAGACTTAGTATATACTCAGTCCGGCACACTCTATGATAAAACACCTGACGCCCCTAGACCGGAATTTTCAATTCCTCCTCCTCCTAAATCAAATAGTGACTCTCATGCCGGCGATGGCATGATTGATGCAACAGACATGAAATCGACAAAGGCTATATCTAAAAAGGCCCGTATGATTTCCGGTCAAAATGCAAATGAGGAACTTCTTGCCTCGGAAGTAAGTGTTGTGTCAGACGACAAGGGCAAACAACTGAAGCAACTAGGGGGCAAGAAGAAAAAGAAAGGGAGAAAAAGGAAACCCCCTATGGGGTGTCATATATGCGATGAGGATCATTGGACAGCAGATTGTCCATACAAAGCTGAGCTTAAAATATTCTTTAAGAGTTCGAAAACCTCAGCTGTGTTGACTGATCCGTTTCCAAGCCCGAGAACCGAACTGGTTGCAAATCAAAATGCTTCCCGATCCCAAGTGCTTATGTTGTCTGTATCAAAGCAGCAAAATGATGCTTTGACGAGGAATAAAGATTACAGGAATCCAAAGCTGTCGAATAACAGGGCTAATGAACAACCTAGTAGCTCGACAACAACTTTAACCGAAGTTGTGCCACCCATCGTTCCTGAGCCAATGATAAAGTCGCAAAAGGGAGCAGTACACAAATCGACATTTAATCCTTGTGCGAAAATAGCACAGATAGAGGACCTGGCCCAATCGTCGTCCGCTATGTCGACACTTGAGGTACCACAAAATTGCCTCTCCCAAGAGCAAGCTTTATTGTCAGCAATAGGTGGGATCGACCCAATGGATTCCAATCTTGTGGCCTTTGATCATAAAGGATATGACCCTCAGTTACCAACTCAACTAGCTTTCCTTATTCAAGTGAAAGCCCTCAACAAAACTGTTCATCGAACAATTATTGATGAGGGGGCATCTACATGCATTATGTCGATGAGTTGCTGGAAAACTTTAGGATCTCCAACCTTGTCGAGGTCTGCAACGACGTTAAAAGCATTCGACGGAAGGACATATACCCCATATGGTATACTAAATAACTTGAAAGTTGAACTAGAGGGAAAAACGGTAGAAATAGATGTTGAAGTCATCGATGGGAATCTTGATTACAACATCCTACTAGGAAGACCATGGATATATGCCATGGCAGCTGTTGTGTCGACCTATTTTAGGAAGATTGCATTTCCCTTCCAAGGAGGAATTACAATCGTTGACCAACAAACTTTTCTCCCCAACAGTTCGCAAGTTACGGGAAGCATTCCAATGATCCATGGAAGGAATCATTCGCTCCAAAATATCGGAGTAGGTCTCCTAAAAGACCCTGCCTTAATGGGTACTTTTGCCCTACCGCCTCCGAGTAATCTGGCGGAAGTGGTCACAGTGGAATATGAAACCTTCTACATCTAATGGATTTGGACACCGAGGACGGTTCTTATCTTGTGTCAACCTCATTAAAAAATGAAACAAATCCCCTTTCTCAAAGGTAAACCTTCATTCCAACCACCGAGTTGAATGCAATGAAGCTTGGGGGGTGTGCACCTCGGTTTGCATTATTATGCTGGGGGCATGCAAACTTATCATCGAGCAGTTTTAGCATAAAGTTCATGCTCGTTAACAAATAAACGCAAGATCCGAGCAGTTTTAACGCGGTCTTCATGCTCGTTAAAAAATAAATATAAGCAGTGAGCAATGTTTCCTCCAGAGTTTAAGCTCATTTTTAAATAAAAAATGAACCTATCCCGGTAAATAATCGCTGTGATCGTAAATTTATCAGCCATAAAAGCCTTGGTCGTGTTTGCACCTGCCACCTCCACTTTCTTTTGGTCGATCGTTCACCTCCATATGACTGTTTACCCATTTTGAGGAACAGCTGCGAAGAGTGATTTCACCTAGCCATCCTTGTGACACTGCCATGATTGGAAAATTCCAACCTGTACCTGGAATCAGTTGCTATCCCTGTTTATCACTCGTTCCTCAAAAGACGAGTCTTCTTTAAGCTTTTTTCAACTGACTCGTAAAATATGAAAAGATTGCCGAGTTTTGGCCTTCCAGCTCGTTAAAGGACCGGAAGAGCTATCCCTCCTCTAGATTTTAATCTTTTTGGACCTGAGGGATTATTGCACAAAAAGGTCGAGCGCTTGTTTTATTCGGCTCGTTAAAGTTATCGAAAACTCATCCCTTCTGTATTGTTTTATACTTTTTCGGACTTAAGGGATTAGATGACGAAAAAGGAATTTTGGAGTTAACTTTATGTACCTTTTCAGACTCTCTAAAAATGAAAAGGACCGAGTTTTCCTTGTCGTTAGACTCGTTAAAATGATTAAATAGCGACAAACTTGTCTTTAGACGAGAACGAGTTTCCCTATCGCTAAGCTCGTTAAAACATAGCGATGGGCTTGCCTGAAGGGCAGGTTATAGAACAAGCATATGTTATCCTCCTCAAGCTTGACAAAAATAAAGAGGTACTGGTCAGCAATGACTGGGGAAGAATTGGGAAAGATCAAGAAAACTTTGATGGTAGCAGGTCACTCTTGAACATGACACTTTTCCTCCGTATCACAATTCGGGTTGGGTTGTTTCATTCACCGGTCACATCACCATGGTCTTGCCATACCATCCATATTTGGGGTAATGCTACCGATCCATCGCATCAGTGTCGCCATATGTTCAAGAGAACTCGTTCAGAAAGAGTCAACCGGGTCCCATCCACTGCCATACATTATCCTTCATCCATTCATGACCGCCACCCTAAATCATATGTCACAGATTGTTTTCACCTCCATTAAAATCATTAGCTCCGTTCCGTGTCACTGATGTGGGATTCATTAAGGCCCTCCTTTGACGGATCGCTCCTTATCGACATCAACTCATTATCCAAGGAGTTGATCTAGGAACACCCCCTTCAGTACTTTGAAGCTTGCATGCCTCAATGGCAAGTTTCTCACTTCCGGCGACAGGTATACATCAATGACCTTCGACCAGAAGATTTTGTGTGGTGTTCGACGCCAAGTCCTTTATTCACACCGCGTGAATTGTACTGCATTACCTTGAGGGTCATTATCATTATCGGTGATTCCTCTCGCGCTTGTTAACAGTTTACATCATTGACCGGTAATCAAGCGATGTCTTTCCATGTTCGACTTCAGCGCAATTCTCACATGGATCGACTTGTACTTAGAGTGAAGATCGAACGAGTTTGAAGACCCCGGATCTAGTTTCATCCATCCGGGCTACGATATATATTCAGGAAAAATAAAGACATTTGACATGTACATCATTGCAGCAGATGATCATCTTACTCAAAGGATGATAATTTTCACCAAAATTATCAGTATACCATCAAACGATCGTCTGTTCTATGTACAAAAATGAATTTATAAAGCTGAGCATGGGAATGCCCGCCTCAGCTAGATCATGAAAGCAGAATGAATCATAATGTATTGTATTGTATTTTATTACAGGTCCCCTCCCAGCAGATGGATGAACTTCGGACCCTCCTGGATAAAGCATTTCACCCGATAAATGGCCTCATACTTTAGGGGGCAACTGTTATAGACATTTTTGTGCCTTGCATCACTGAGCATGAAATGTCAATAATCAAGGGATTGAAAGTCCCTAAACATGTTGTTCCTACCCCTAGAGGAACAAGGCCAGCAAATCACAGCGCTTAACAAAAGTTCTCCACCTGAAAACACTCAAAAACAAGCCAATTCTGGATCATGTCAACTGCTCCACTGAGCATCTGCGCTGAATTTCAACTAATCCACTGTCTACCTGCGTTGAATGTCAACTGCAAAGAAGGCTACCTGCGCTGGGCGAGTTTGGACAAGTGGCACAGTCATTACTCAAAGTGTCAATGCCCAGGAAGCTTCCAAAATGACACTTGGATCAGGGAATTCGACTGGTGATGAGTAAGAGGTTCCAAATCTCCAAGTGGAAGCAAGAACCTCCAAGTGGACTCAAGAACTGAAGTGGGAGAGGACACTAGTCAGTCTCAGACCAGTCTCAAGCTGACTCATCCTCTCTCCAAAAACCCTATATATAGATCTCTCTCCATGAGGTCTAGGGAGGCTGGAATCTTGTGAATGTAAAGAATTGCTGTTGGTTTGAGTTTAGAACTATTGGGTGATTTGCTTTGAAGGAGGTGAAGAGGAGATTTCTTTCTGCTGGGAAGGTGATGCTGGATTGGGCCTCTTATGGTTGTATCACTTCCTGAACCTTACTTCTTCCATTAATAAAGCATTTGAGGTTCTTCTATATGCATGTGTCTCAATGGTGTATTGTTATACTTGTGTATTTGATTTATTCTAATCCTTAAATCGATTATGAATGTTTGCTTCTTGTAGTTTCCCTCTCTTGCCATTTTGCAGGATCTTGGTGTAGCTGGGCCAGTGAAAGAGCAAGGAGTTGGGGGCAAGCAGCAAGGAGAGAAGATTGGATCAACCATTAGCGAAAGACATCGGTTAGTGGATCTCTTTCTCCCCTCTTTTACATCTCATAAAGAAGTAATCTCAGATAGCTCTGCTTTGATTGTTGCTAAGGAACTATCACCCTTAGAGTGGGATAGGGTCATTCCGTATTGGATACTTTTCCCAACAACACCATGTTTGCGTTAATTTCACCATTTTAATGTATTTTTAAAATATGAAGGGAAACCAAGGGACAAAGCCATTGTGATAAGCTCCAACGACCAATAAGTGGACCTGACGGGAGAATAGGGTGTAGTTATGAAAGTTTGAAATCCGATACATTGTGTTTTATGTGGATTTTCCTGTGTTTTCATAGCATTCTCTGTGTAAACAGAGAACGACTGTTACTAAGGATTCAAGTGCCAATTGCCCTCATCCGTTGTAGAAACAGGTGGCCACCTCCCTTGAGTGCGTTATGCAATGATTATTGAATTCCAAAGAAGGGATTCGAGTAGACTGTGGTAGGACGATAGAAAGACCAAAGGGAAAATCAATAGGCAATGTGATTTGGCTTTTAAGCCATGAATGTCAAAGACACAGGTCTGCTAGGTTGTTGAACGGTGGCCAACTTATTGTTTGCTACTGAATGCTGAAAGTAGCAACAACAAAGAGTCGAGACAGTAGAGCGATAGAGAGCCAAAGAGCTAATGCACAAATATGCTAAATTATTGATGGTGGCCGAGTTTTTGAAGCCGACCACAAGCGGGCATCGCTGAGACAGAGCAAAAGCAAAATAACAGTCTACGGGGTCACTTGGAAGCCATGTGAAAAGCCAAGAGAACTATTTTTTTGTTAGAGAGTCGAAGAAGCCAAAGCTGAGGAGCCAAAGAGTTAGCAAGAGCCAAAGAGCCAGAGTTAGAGCCAAGAGCTAGAACCAAGAACCAGAGGGCTAAGAGCTAGAGCTTCAAGAGCCGAAGGGATAAAATGGTGTCTGAACCCACTATTTATGTGTAGAACAACAGAAGTTGAGCCAAAGAGCTTATAAAAGACTTACATCATAATCCCAGAGAGCCTAGTTGAATTAACTAGAGCTCACGGAGACAAAGCCCAAGAGTTTTGGGTGAACTCCAAATTAATATCGTTGTTTATGTGTCTGCTTTATTGCTGCTTTATTTACTATTATATGCATTTATATATCAGTTTCATCACATTAATTTACAACACATAATCAGTTTAAAACAAATACAAGCATACACCTATATTTTCAAGTTTTTCTTAATTCCGCATTGGTTAATCATTAAAGACTTGGGAATATTCAAGCTTTGGAAGTGGGAGAGGTTCTTGTAATCTAGACAAGAAGCCTAAGAGCCCCATTTTCAGATCACATACTAGAGAGATATCATTTCATCTCTCATCATGATCACAATTGGGATTTCAGCCTCCTTAGAGAGACTAACACTTGTTCTTTTCTTGGATTCTTGGATTATTGGATGTATTTTGATATTTGGAGCTGAGTTTTCGACATCTTTTGGAGATATTCTTGGCATAATAAATGGATTTTCTCACTAAATTTTCTTGTAAGTGATATTTTATTGAAGATCTTTATTTTTCATGTCTAATGTATGGAATGTGTAGTTCTAATCTATGCTAAATTATGCTCTAATTGTTGATAATTATCTATTGAATTCTAATTAGTAGAAACTAGCATGGTTTATTTATTCATGACATTGTAAGAAGTATCCTAGTCGTGAAACTCTTCAAAGCTCTTCAAATAAAATTCCATTATTCCTTGAGTGGGTAAATGCTTGGAAATTGAACTAGGGCATTAATTTTAAACCTCCTTAAGAGAAATATTGGCCAATATTTCACATCCATGACTCCATACACCCAAGGGACAAGGAACTATTCTAAATATTTGGTTATCATTCTAAAATTGTATCCATTTTATCCTCGTTTTAAGGTTAAGGAGAAAATATAGGGCTTGGAGTGAAATTTTAGGGAGGAGGATTTTTCATGATTTGAGAGCCTAAACATTAAGATATAGGTCAGGGATACCTAACCTATCAATTTGGTGGGCATCCACTAAAATTTCATCCATAAAATATCTTTCCCTAGGCGTTGCTCTAAGAGGGAAACCCTAGGTTATTTTCCCCTAAACTTGAAGACTTTCTTGAGGGTTTCATGAGCCTTGGAACAACTGATTATAATTTTAAGAAGCCCTTTCCCTCAAGCCTCGATCTTGGGGATACCTATCACTATCAAAAATCGTAAATCCCTAGGTCTTGAGCCTTGATTATCTAGGGATTTTCTTGGATATTGATTTGATTTTTTGAAGCATTTGTACCATTATTATGCCTCTCTTTGAATGAGCCTTAGTTGGGTAACTTCGTACTTTATCGCTAGCATATATATTTTAAGTGATTCCTCCTTTATTGAGACTCTTCCCATTGATGAAAGTCTGTAAAGAGCAGGGTTCTTTGGTTGAGGTGACATTGGGAATCAACCCCATTGTTGTCCCATTGTCTGGTTTATACCTTTTAGGGTTTCCCTCTCCAAGCTATGATGGATTTTGCGGAAAACATTTTTGGCACTGTTTCCAGGTAGGAAGCAAGTCTACCTTCCCCTATTTCAACATATGAAGAGGTAATTCTTTTGTTAACATTATATATCATCTTATGGAGAGTGTTGATTCCCCTAGTTCTTCTTTGAAGGGTTCTTTCTTAGATTCCATTATAGCTCATATAACTAGGGATACTGTTATAAGAGCTGCTGTGGTAGGTGACTCTCCCACAAGGTGCCCTACTCCTATTACCAGGAAGATTTTCCTTGACAATATGAATACTAACACTAACACTAATCCTAATGCAACCCCTAAACAAAATAAAAACTGAATAATATGTGGAAGAAATTTTACTTTCCAGGTAGGTCCATCATCAGGGAAATTTTTGAGCACAACTTGAGATGCTTGAGTATGAATATTAGAGCTTATTAATAGTTTTGAATAGGTGTTTAACTCTTGATATTCTTAGCTTCTCGAACTGTAGTGTGTTATTCATTGCATCCCTTCCATGGAGGGATTTTATTGTATGAAAAAGTGATTTTTCATTTTTTGACAAAATCATGTGGTTAGGAGATGGAACATCACATCTTTCAAACCATTAAATTTCACTTCCTTTCCTGGTGCCCCTCATCCCTTACCTCAGAAGCATCATGAATGGTTTCCTAAATTTGATGGAAGTATTGTTACCCACCACCTGTGGGTAGTGTCCATAGAAGAATTATTTTCTCCTAGATGGTCCTCATCCAACATCCAACAACACCTTAAAACCTATAGATAGCTTGATGTGCCATTTCCTCTACCACTTGAGCCGACCATGTGGTCCCTCCATTTGTTATGATCATATGTTTAAAGGTCGGCCTCTCGACTGTGAAGGTATGGATTTTCATTGGTGTAGTTGAGTGATTTTTCTTACTTATTATGGAAAAGTTTTGGCATGGATTGGTGGGGGGATTCAATGGATAGAGTGGGTTAGGTTTGTACTCTTGTCTCCTCTACTTGATTCGGTAGTTAACCTTGTATCTTGGTCCCCTGGGATCTCCATTACTGACCATTAGATTTAAGGCTAGCACTACATGGGAAATACTGATTTTGGTTGCATGGTCCCTCTTCTTGACACCATAGGCATCACTCCCCTTTGCTCATTTTAACCCCATTCATCACTTTTCCCATCCGAGTCCACATTTTTCCACTGGGTGAACAAAGGGTTAGCCTCCCCTTCCCCTTCTTCACACTTTGGGTCGGGCTTGAAACGATGCTCGGAGGTTGATGCAACTAAAAATAAAGGAAAAAACATATTTTGGCCACTTACAGTAGGAAATTTACCACAAAATGAAAAATATGGTTGGGACATACAAATTTAGCATGTGGGAAAAAGGAAAACATGACATGTAACCCTCATTCATGGCCATCACACTGGTTTCTCTGGGGCCTAGATGAGCCCCATCCACATTAAGGAACCCACGATTGTCCCAACCCCTAGTGGGAAATGAGTTTGCCTACCTTAAAATGGGTTATCTATTTCTATATTCTACACATCATGCTCTTATCACTTAGAGCCCCGAGCAGCCATGAAGAAAAATCAATCAAAGGAAAAAGGAATATGAATAAGGGTGGTAAAAAAAAGGTCAGTGTAACTCATGTACCATAATTTACTCTCTCCTACACTCATATACCCAATTGTGGGCTTCCCTCATCATAGCTACCCTTGTGCCATGACATGTGACTTAGAGCCTTCCCCTAATCCCCACTCCATCTCATCACTATATCACATGCCACCTCCCCATTGATGGATATATCATGGACATGTCACCCAATTTAATGGCTGAAACCACCTAATAGGGTCCTTTGTTAACCCCGTTATTGAGCTTGGAGACACTTGTACATGCCAAAACCCATTATGGAAGGGCATGCCACCATGAACTGGCTACTTGATTCCATGATTTGTAAGCTCTTTTACTCGATTATTTGGATTATTTTTTACATTGGAGGGAAAGGGGACACATTGGATCTTATGCAAGATTGTAGGTGCGTCTCCATTTTGGGTTTTGGTCTCCCTATACTGGGTCCAAGCCCTCCAAAGGGTCACATTAGACATTGTACAATGTACCATGTACTTGGTATTGACATTATGGCTAATGTGTTGTCCTTGATGGAAACCTACTTGAATAATATGTCCTTGATGTAAAATTTCTTATAATATGATACTTATGGAACTAATGAAGATATCATAAATATTATGGAACAAATATTATAGAAGACATGGAAAACAAATTGTTGTTCAATTACAGATGGATGACAAATGGGGAGTTTGAGAAGTCTACACAATTATTGCGAAGCATAGTCGTGTATATAATCCGAACCATGGAAAACTTAATACCAGAGGTACTTACCATGGTAATTTATTATGCAACCAGCTCACAAAATAGAAGAAAAGATAGATCAACGACTTCAAAGTCAACCTCTTTGAGGGGGAAACCTCCTTTACATTATACAAATGAACAATTCTTGGATGATACAAATGAAAAGACCTCCTTCCTATATATAGGAGTCTAAGGGGTCACAAATAGTCAAAGGTGACATAACAATAATAATGTAAGGGCACAAAAATAACAATAGTGGGCTTCTATGGGGCACAATAATAACAATATGGCTACAACATGGGCACAAAAATAACAATAAGGGGATACAATGAAAATAATAATAAGGGAACACACTAGTATTATCGGGACCTAACATGCCCCTCTCCTTCAAAAAAGTGTTGTCCTAAATGCTTGAGTAGTTCTGGATGCTTATGTATAAAATTATCATCCTCCCATGTGGAATCTTCTGCGGGTAAGTTCTTCCACTTGATGAGATACTCTGGAATTGGTCGATTTCGTAGTTGTCAAGTTATTGTTTCTGTGATTGCTTCAAGTTCCAATATGATTTTTCCTTCGTCGTCAAGTTATCACAAAATTATTTGAACTGGGAGCTTGTCACCTATAACCTTCTTTAAGCATGAAACACAAAAAACTGGGTGCACTCGGGAAGTTGTAGGAAGCTCTAATTTGTATGCCATAGTACCAATATTTTGCAACACCTTGTACGAACCATAATACTTTGGTGATAATTTATTATCCTTCTTAGCTTGCTTGAGGGACATTTGTTTGTATGGTTATAGTGGTAGAAATACCCATTTGTTAGGATAGGGTCCCTAGGGGTAGTTTTGAGGTTAATTTAACCCAATTTTATAAAAGGAATGTAAAGTATCCGGGATATATGAATGCAGAGCGCGTAGATAGATAGGAGTCAAAATGGCTTTAGCCCTTGTTTTGGTCAGTTCTAAGATTCTTCCATGGTCCACGGAGGAGGAAGTAGAAGATGAAGAGCCACAAACTCCGGGTGTGAGAAGATCATTTCGAGAAAGAAGGCAACCAAAAAGGTATAGTCCATTTGCTTTCTGTTCAAATTTTTCTTTACCTATTACTAATGATGATCCCAGAATTGTGAAGGAAGTAGTAGATTCAGAGGATGGAAAACTTTGGAAAGAGGCCATGGTTGATGAAATGTCATCTTTGCACAAAAATGAGGCTTGGAATTTGGTGGAGTTTTTGATTGGAAGGAAACCCATTGGCAGAAAATGGGTGTTCAAGAAGAAGACAAATGCAGAAGGAAAGGTGGAGAAATACAAAGCTCGGTCGGTAGCAAAAGGTTATTCCGAGGTGTCGGGAATTGATTTTGGTGATATTTTTTCTCTTGTTGCCAAGGTAACTTCTATTAGATTACTTTTATCTATTGCTGCTGCTTTTGATTTTGAGGTAGAACAGATGGATGTGAAGACAACATTTATTCACGGGGATTTGGAAGAGGAGATCTACATGAAGCAACCTGAAGGCTTTGCGGTCAAGGGTAAGAAAGAACTAGTATGCAAGTTAAAGAAGTCTCTGCATGGGTTAAAAAAGTCACCAAGGATGTGGTATCAGAAATTTGATACATTTATACGGGGACTTGGCTTCACCAGAAGCAAAGCAGATCACTGTGTGTATTTTAAATTAATTGGTGATCGTGTTATTTATATGGTCTTGTATGTGGATGATATGTTGCTAGTTGGAAATGACAAAGAAATTATCCAAGATTTGAAGACCCATTTGTCCCCCAAATTCGACATGAAAGATCTTGGTACTGCAAACTATATTTTGGGCATGAAAATTAAAAGAGATCGAACAAAGAGGAAGCTTTGGTTAAACTAGAGGAAGTATGTCGAGACAATATTGTAGAGGTTTAATATGCATGATAGTAAACCGGTGAAGGTTCCTATTCCTATAGGTGTAAAGTTATCTGTTGAACAATGTCCCGAGACACAAGAAGAGGAAGAGGACATGTCCCATGTTCCATATGCAAGTGTAGTCAGTGGCCTAATGTATGTGATGGTCTATACTAGACTAGAAATTGCACATGCAGTGGGAGTATTGAATAGGTTTATGTCAAAACCAGGGAAGGAGCACTGGACAGTAGTGAAGCGGGTTTTTAGGTTTTTGTGTGGCACTAGTGATTATGGTTTGTACTACCAAGGAAGACCAAGATTGGACAGAGTGTTGGATATTCATTGCCTTGTTGATTCAGACTGGGCTAGAGATTTGGATCAGAGAAGATCTACAAGTGGGTATGTGTTTAACCTATTTGGAGGTGCAATCAGTTGGATGAGTAAGAAACAATCTGTAATGGTACTATCAACTACAGAGGTAGAATGCATGGTAGCCACTCATGCAAGCAAGGAAGCAGTTTGGTTACAGAGATTGTGTTCAAGTATGGGGTTAGTACAAGGAGCTATAAGGATAGACTGTGACAACCAAAGTGCAATTTTCTTGGCAAATAACCCTACATATCATTCAAATACAAAGCACATTGATGTTCAGTATCACTTTGTGAGGGATATGATAGAAGACAAAAAGGTGTTGCTGGTAAAGGTGGACACTTCGAAGAATACTGCAGATGCATTGACAAAATCTGTGAGCTCTAAGAATTTCTCTTGGTGTAGAGAAACAATGGGTGTTGTAGGGCTGGATAAATGACTTTCTTGTGGGCTCCTGTGGAAAGAAAACAACAAGTGGGAGAATGTTGGGTTGTGTTATATTCTTTCCACGACTAGCCCACGTAGTTAATTAGGGGGTTAGAAGTGGGGTGGAGCCCCCCTTCGTTGTGCTGATTGCTTAGTGGGGGGAGTCACAGGGGGATTGAGAGGTGTAGGTAGCCCCACTCTATGGGGTTTGGGGCAGCACCCCAGAATATTTTGGTTTTGGACCCTATGTTAGGTTAGGCGGACCTACCTATGGTTTTGTACATGAATTTCCGCACATGGTTTTGGACATGATGGTTTTCAGTCCATGGTATTGGATGCTTTGGCATGTATAAATATGTATTGTAACATAGGAACATAATGAAAAATCAAGTCCTGGTTTTGGGATGCAGGGGAAGATCTCTGTGTATATGTGTTTTATGTGTTATGCTCTCTCATTATTTATTTTTTGTGTTCTATAATCATATGCAAGTAATTTCTATACGGGGTTAAAACCTACATAAGTGACAACAAAAGGGGTGGTGTTGACTACACCACAAAGTGTTGTTCAGTTAATAACTCAGGGTATCCTGAGGATATCTCATCCATCCACTCCACCTCCACCTCAACCTCCATTGCATACACCTTCACCTACACCTCTGCCTCCACATCCACCATTCATCATGGTGAACACAATGAAGATGCCGATCTTCAAGGGCATAGGAAGTGAAGATCCAAAGAAATTCTGGTTTGTTGAGAACACTATATGGACAACGCAACAAATCACCGATGATAATATAAAGAAAGCGTAGTTGGTTACCTCCTTGCAGGATCGTACGCTAACCTGGTATATTAAGTATTGCACTTATAATCCTCATGCATCGTTAGCAGAGACTCAAACAACTCTGAACAAAGAATTTAGTAAGCCTAAATTAGAGGCACGGTCAGTAATCAAATTTAAGGAGATTCGAATGAGAGTTGATGAGACACCTTGGGACTTTGATCAGAGGTTGAAGTGTCATATTAGGCAGGCTAACATGAAAATTTCAGATACTCATCATCATGACTATTTTCTAGCGTCACTTCTGCCACACTTAAGAATGCCTCTGTCACAGTAGAAGATAGCAATGCAAGCTGAAGCCTTAGAGATCACAATGAGGTTACACACATCACCTTTTCAGGATACAAACCTGGGGGTACAATAGATCCACTCGCAGTTAGAGAGCCTGCATCTAGAATTACAGAGTCTGAAGAAAGAAATAGAGACTAAGCAAGAAGTACGTGCATGGGTTTGGTGCTTGAAGTACAAGGGCCACGAGCATGATAAAGATCATTGTACAATATACACAAATTATCTTATGGGGGGGCAGTCCCCTTGAAGCCAAAAGCCCCAGCCAGGCTAATCAGGGGAGTTATGCTATGGTGTGCCATTTTTCAAGTCACTGGGAAACATGTGACAAATAAATGCCACTTACTTCAGAAGTTCGTTCAGACACCCTAGTAGTTATTTTGAAATTTATGTAAATTTGTGGGCCATGATGAGCGCCATTGTCAAAGTTATGAGTTGATGATGGAAAGAAACCCTACTTACCGTATGCAAGAAGAAACTCGACCTCCAGATCAAAGCATAGGAGGAGCGCACGAGGGTTTTTAAGGCCAAGGAGGAGGAGGAGGAGGAGGACCTAATAGAGGTTGTGGTCAGATTATCTGCTACAACTGTGGGCAGCCGGGGCGCTTCGTGCGAGATTTCCCAAATCCTACACACCCTTTGTGTCAATATTGTAGACAATTCGACCATTCCATAGAGGTTTGTAGCTAAAATGCAGGAAAATAAAACACAACCTCAGCAAGCTACACAGAATTTACAAATGATGAGGGCTGAAGCCCGCGAGGAGGATCAAAGCATTAATATTGTACTAAGAAGTGGTATGACGACTAGCGCAGATAAAGGTAAGCAACCTGAAGATTATGGATGGGTCCGTAAAGCTCCTGAGAAAGAATTCACCTTGGACCATAATCACGCTAAGGAGACATTTATGGAAGTAAAGAAGAGCTTCGCTGAGGCCTCCACCTCAGGAAGCCAGGATAAGACACTAGAGACTATTGTGATAGAAGAGGTTGATCCTTTCATACTCACTACTTTCTTGGAGACCTGCATGAAGTTACTGTGCGACAGAAAGGTTGTGGAAGGATTGCAAGGCTTAATAGGTAAGTGCACCAATAAGGAAAAGACTCCTACAAAGCAGTGCACAGTTAGAAATACCGGTAAGCATAAGGCACGAACAGGACTCAAGATGCGACTAGCATCGTAGATAGGAGATTATGAAATAGACCAGGTAATTTTGGATCTAGGGTTCGATGCAAATGTTCTGCTGAAACAAACATGGGAAAGGATGGGGAGACCTGCACTGCAGTGGTCTCTGATTTAGCTTCAAATGGAAAATCAACAGAAAATCATCCCCATGGGACGATTGTATGGTGTGACGGTTGATATTGAAGGTGCGAGTGCATTAGCTGACTTTGAAGTTATAGAAATTATCGATGGCAATAATCTCTACCCCGCACTTTTGGGAATCGAATGGGCTATTGATATGAATGGGGTTATTAATTTGAAAAAGTGGACAATTTCATTTGAAAGGAAGTCACTAAGGGTTATAGTGCCATTGGATTATGTAGAAAGGGCGCGCTATACTGAACCATTCCAAGATTACAAAGAAAGTGACGATGAGCTAGATCAAATATACAAGATAACAACCTGAGATCAGGATTGGATCAATCCAACGGCGGATGGATGGATCGCATGGGACCAAGAGAGTTCTTGCACTTCTGACTCATATGAGGAAATAGAGCATTAGCAAAACCACTTACATGAAGTGTTTACATTATAGTGAAATATGATGATGAAGTCATTGCATTGTGTTTTGTTGGAGGTAAGAAAGCTAGCTTATTATGATGGTTTTCTTGACATAGATATGTCTTTAGATGAATTTGAGCGTGAAGTTCCTAAAGACCACCGTTTTTAAGCATTGGAGTTGCCGCTGTGCACTACACATGCATGATGGTGGGGTATTCATAAGGATAGTTTTGCTGGATGGAGAGATTGTAGGTGATAGATGAAGTTATGGTTGGGGCATCCTAATACAAGAATGAATGAGAAGTATATGGGAAGGATGATCCACGCAATCACTTGGCCAAGTGGACTAAGGCGTGGGGGAAAAACCACAGCCATAATGGGTACATATTTTTTGTCATACCTTGGATACAATCCCCATGAAATGGTATCTCAAAACAGAGCTCCGCCACGACACTGCGGAATGGGATATATTGAAGGAAGGTTTCTTATTGACTTTCAGCTTCGAGGATGATTTTTAGAGTATTGATGAATCACTGCAAGAAATAAAAGCAGCTATGTTCAGGACACAAAAGGAACCAGTAGAATGGATCCAACAGGATTGGAGTACACAACTGTGCCATGCACTCAAATGCTATAATGTGACCGTAGAGAAGGCCCATATGGAGAAAGAGCGCGTTGCTAAAGAGCATGCATAGAAAGAGTGACAAGATGCAGAGGAGAGTATGTTAGGTCCCTATTGTTAGAAAATTATATCTTACAGAGCAATGGAGCACATAAAATATTGCATAAATAAAAACACATAAAAAATATAAAAACAAGAAAGACGTAGATATACGTGGTTCAACCAATTTGGGCAATGTCCACAGAGAAAAAACCAGTCCTTCCTTTTATATTATCTAGAAAAATGAAGAGATACAACCTTCAACAAATCTGCTATAATTCCTACTTCGCTCTCAATCTCCTCTCTTATATGCTTAGAATACACATCTACATAGACACAATACAATTCCCTCATATATAGTGAGGGGTTGCCTTCTAGGGCAAAAAATCCTAAATTAAACATAACGTATACCATCATATTTCTGCCTAATGAATGACCTAAATTGACTACGAAATTACGACATTTTACAAGGAAATTTAACATCTATTTTTAGCCATCGCCCCCCTAGTCCCTCCTGGTGGTGCACATAGAGGGGCGATGTTGCTGCCACATTACGAAATGGGGTCCAATGTGGTTATACCTATGAATAAAGAAGATAATTAGGTTCCACGCCCAACAATATCCCACTTGGAGACTGATTATAGCAACTCCACCGCTACTTCATTTGCTAGACAATGGCTCCACTTGGGACCTCGTTGTTTCTCATATTCATCATCATACTTGAAGGCCAATTGAAACTGAGCAGAATCTCAGTTTCTCTCTTGTTACAACTATTGTTAACATATCTACAGGATTTTGGCTAGTGTGTATCTTTTCCAGCTCAACTGTCCATATTCCAACACTGACCGTATGAAATGGTACTTGAGATGTATATGTTTAGTCTTGGAATGAAATGTAGAGTTCTTTGCAAGATTTATGGCACTTTGGCTATCACTGTATAACCTGCCCAACTCCCAATTCTTACCCAATTCATCTAGAAACCTTTGTAACAAAATCATTTCTTTACTAGCCTTTGTAACAACAACATACTCTACTTCCATCGTTGAGAGTGCAACAACACTTGCAATTTTGAAACCCAACTAAAAGTTGTCCACCTACAATAAAACATACCCTGTGGTGCTCCTCCTGTTATCTCTATCACCCACCATATCTGCATCAACATATCCATGTTGAGCAATGTTTGAACCACCAAAGAATAATGCTTGATTTGCGGTACGTCTCAAATACTTGAGAATCCACTTCACAGCCATCCAAGGTTCTTTTCCTGGATTGTTCATGTACTTGCTTACAACTACCATTGCATGAGCAATATCAGGCCTTATGCAGACCATTGCATACATTAAGCTTCCATTTGTTGATGCATATGGAACTTTAGAAATATAATCCATTTCTTCCTGAGTCTCGGGACACACCTCCTTACTTAGTTTGAAATGGCTAGCCAAATACTAACTTGTTTTTCATTTTGCATATTAAACCTTTTCAACACCTTTTCTATGTACTCACTCTTAGACAATGTTAATTTCATTTCTTCCTGTCTCTAGTTATTCTCATACCAAGGATTTGTTTTGTAGCACCCAAATCCTTCATTGCAAATGAGATTGCCAATTTTATTTTGAGCACATTTATTTCTTGCATGTTAGAACCTGCAACAAGCATGCCATCTACATACAATAACAATATAATATAGTTGCCATCATTTTTCCTTTTGAGATAAACACAATGATCAGAGTGAAATCTAGTATAACTGTGTTCACACATAAACCTATCAAATTTTAGCTACCACTTCCTTGGAGCCTATTTTAAGCCATACAAGCTCTTCTTCAACCTGCACACTAGTTTCTCCTTTCCTTTTACCTCATATCCTTGTGGCTGCTACATATATATTTCTTCCTCCAAATCTCCATGGAGAAAGGTTGTCCATACATCTAACTGCTCAAGAAGCATATCTTCAACTACTACTAGACTTAAAATAGTTCATATTGAAGTCATTTTAACAACAGGAGAAAATATCTCATCAAAGTCTATACCCTTTTTCTGTGCAAACCCCTTCACTACAAGTCTAGCTTTATACCTTTTTCTACCTCCATCTTATTCCTTCAACCTGTAAACCCATTTATTCTGCAATTTTTTTATAGCTGCAGGAAACCTGACTAAGTCCCAAGTTTGGTTATGTACTAAGGAGTCCATCTATTCTTTCATGGCTTGCTCCCACTTCTTCCTGGTTTCTACCTACACTGCTTCTTCATAACATTCTGGTTCACTAGAGTCAGTCAACAATACATAATACAATGAAGGAAAGTATCATTCAGGGGGTCTACTTATCCTGGTAGATCTTCTAATACCACTTTCAGGTGTTTGAGGTATTTGTTGCTATTGTTGTTCTAGATGTTGATCATTATGATTTTTAGGCACATTCACTTTTTCTATGATCTCATTAAGCACTATGTATTCTCTGTTTTATTTTCCCTGTTTCTTTTCCTACATCTGATCCTTATACAAAACCTTTTCATTGAGTATTACATCTCTGCTCCTAATGATTTTGTGCTTTTCATAATCATAAAAGTGATAGCCAAAATCATTAACACCATATCTAATAAAGGTACATTTCTTTGATTCTGCCTCAAGCTTTGTTTTATTATCTTTATTAATGTGTATAAAGGCTTCACAACCAAAAGTATTTAAAAATGAGTAGTTTACCATTTTACTTGTCCATGCCTCCTCTAGAATACCACCATCCAAGGAACTTGAAGGCCTTATGTTTATAGGATAAACAACAGTGTCTACATCATCTGCCCAAAATTGTAAAGGCAATCCTGTATGCAATCTCATGCACCTTGCACACTCCAGGATTGTCCTATTCATCCTTTCTGTCACACCATTTTCTTATGGTGTTCCTGGAACTGTCTTCTCTTTGCGAATTCCATTCTCAGAATAGTACCTGTCAAATTTTTTGTTGCAATATTCACCTCCATTGTTTGATCTGAGATACTTCAACATTTTTCCTGTCTCATTTTCAACAAAATATTTCCATTTCTCTAAAGTATCAAATACATCAGATTTATTTTGAATACAATAAATCCAGGTTTTTCTGGTTGCATCATCAATAAAACTAACATAATAACAAGATCCATTGAGAGATGATACATGAGCAGGTCCCCATACATTTGTATGCATAAGATCTAAATTTTCGCTCTTATTTTCTTTCTCAACTATGAGGAATCTAACTCTCTTATGTTTTCCATAAACACAATTCTCGCAAAATTCCAAATCAACATGCTTCAAACCTGGCAAAAAATTTCTTGAGTGAAGAATCTTCATCCCCTTCTCACTCATGTGCCCGAGCCTATGATGCCACAATGTTGTATCTGCTCCTTTAGAGGTTAAAGCATTAACATAATTAGAAATACCATTGCATAAATACAATGTACCAACCTTTTCTCCTTTTTCTATTACCAGGGCTCCTTTAGTGACCTTCTAGGTTTTATCTGTAAAAGTAGTCACACATCCTTCACCTCCCAACCGCCCTGTTAAAAACATATTTTTCTTTAGATATAGAACTAGCCTTACCTCCTTCCATAGCCATTGATTTCCATTTTGTTTTTTTATGAAAACTGTACCCATTCCAATGATTTTACAAGGTTTATCATCACCCAATCGAACCTGTCCAAAATCTCCTTGAACATAATCTGAAAATTTTTCCTATCAGGTTTGGCATGGAATGAGGCCCCTGAATCTACCATCCAGGCATCAATAATATTTTCTAATGAAATAATCAAAGCATATTGAAACACAAAACCTATCACATTTGCTTCATGATTGTTTTCTTGATGTGCGTCTCCTTCATTTCCCTTCCAAGACTTTCAGTCTTTCTTCAGGTGTCCTTTCTTCCTCCATTTCCAACACACTATCCCTGATCTAGACTTGGATTTTCCTTTCCTTGACTTACTGCAATATCATGGGATCTTTCCTATTTCCATTTTTCTTCCCCTAGTCTCTACAGTCAAAGCATTACTTGATGTCTCATACGAGCTTTTTCGTCGCATTTCCTCATTAAGAATTGCACTGACAACATCATCAAACTTTAAATTACTAGATCTAGAGACATAGTTACTAATGGCCATAACTAAACCATTCCAAATTTATAGCAATGAACATAGAAATAACAGAGTCCTAACTTCATCATCAAAAGTTACCCCTACAAAACTTAACTGACTGGTAACTGTATCAAATTCATTTAAATGATCAACAATAGATCCACCCTCTGACATCTTCATATTCAATAAACACTTCATAAGAAATACCTTATTTGAGGCCAAGGGTTTTTCATATAGTTTGGCCAATGCCGACATTAAACCCTCTGTTGTCATTTCCTTTGAAATATTAAAGGCTACCGATGTCTCTAGGCATAACCATATTGTTCCAAGTGCCTTTCTGTCGAGAATATCCCATTTTTTGTTTGTCATACTCATCATATTATTTGTCTTTCCACTTAATGGTAAATACATATATTTCTGATACAGATAATCTTCCATCTGCATCTTCCATAGCTGGTAGTTTTGCCCATTAAATGTTTTGACCCTAAACCTACCATCTTCCACCATTACTCCCACTCGAACCAGGAACCTTTCTCTCCTGTGAGTTTATCAACCAAATAGAACTTCGGTTCTGATACCAGTTGTTAGAAAATTATTTATTATTGAGAAATGGAACACATAAAATATTGCAGAAATAAAAACACAGAAGACACATATAAACAAGAGAGACACAGATATACATGGTTCACACAATTTGGGCTACATCCACGGAGAAACAGCCAGTCCTTCCTTTTATATTATCTAGCAAAATGAAGAGATACACCCTACATCAGATCCGCTGTAATTCCCTCTTCGCTCTCAATATCATCTCTCTTCTATGTTCATAATACAAATCTACATAGATGCAATACAATTCCATCATATATAGCGAGGGGTTGCCTTATAGGGAAAAACCCTAAATTAAATCTAACTTCTACCGTCATATTTTTGCCTAATGGATGGCCCATATTGACTATGAAATTACAAAATTTTACAAGGCAATTTTACATCTATTTTTAGCCATCGCCCCCCTGGACCCCCCTAGCAGCGCACATAGACGAGCGGCATTTCCGCCACATTACGAAATGGGGTCCAATGCGGTGATACCTCTGAATAAAGAAGATAATTAGGCTCTACACCCAACACCTTTAATACAGTAATTCCCCCATTGCTATTGTCATTGTAGCCCTTATTGTCATTATTGTGCCCCTATTGTCCCCATATTGCTATTAGTGTGCCCCATAGAAGCTCACTATTGTTATTGTTGTTCCCTTATATTATTATTGTTATGTCGGCTTTGATTATATTGTGACCCCTTAGACTCCTATATATAGAAAGGAGGTTCAGTCATTTATATCATCCAAGAATTGTTCATTTGTGTAATGTAAAGGAGGTTGCCCCCTCGAAGAGGCTGATTTTGAAGTCGTTGATCTATATTTTATATATTTTTGTGAGTTGGTTCATAACATTTGGTATCAGAGCTTTCGATTCTAGGGTTTCATTGCTCCAAACAGGTCATCATGATATATTTGCTATAACCTTTTTTCTGCGACGTTTCAGAAGCTATGAAGAAATACCCATTGCTTTCGAAATTCATCCAATCAGAGGAAAGTATTTACACAAAGCTATTTATGAGGAGGAAATGTTGGCAATACTACATGAAATTAAGAAATGGTGACCCTACCTAATGGGAAGACACTTCAAGTTAAAAAAGGATCATGATAGTCTTAAATAATTTTTAGAACAAAGATTATCTTCAGAAGAGAAGCAAAAATTTTCACAAAGATGTTGGGTTATGACATTGAAATCATCTACAAAAAAGGGAAGAAAAATGTTATGGAAGACGCACTCTCAAGAAAGGATGAATATGTGGAAGAATTTATTTGCGCCATTTATATTATCCAACCATATTGGATAAATGAAGCAAGGGATGAAAGGAAGAATGACAAAGATGTGTGGGCACTCATTCAAAATTTACAACAAGATCCCAGTACATACAATGCATTTAGCTAGAAAAATGATTCATTATGGTACAAAGATCATTTATACCTATGTAAGAATTCCCAACTCAAAGAAAAGATTCTTATGGAATTGCACACTTCTCCCTTAGGAGGCACTCAGGATTTTAAAAAAATTACCACAGGGTTAAGAAGGAAATTTTTTGGGATGACCTTAAATCAGATATTCAAAATTTTGTGGTGGAATGTTTGGTCTGCCAACAAAATAAAGTTGAAACAATTAAGACCCCACATCTTTTACAACCTTTATCCATTCCAAGCCAACGTTGGGAGGAGGTTTCAATTGATTTTATCACAGGTTTACCCAAGTCCAAAGGAAAGAGTGTCACCATGGTGGTAGTTGAAAGACTTACCAAGTATGCACACCTTTGTGCATTATCTCATCCATTTAAAACAGTTTCTACTGCATTTATGGAAACAATTCAAAATCTACATGGAAACCCAAAGATTATTGTAAGCGATAGAGATCCCATTTTCAATAGAAATGTTTGGACACAATTATTTTCTTGTCTCGGTACTCAATTAGCTAATAGCTCATCTTATCATCCTCAATCTAATGGGAGAACTGAGATAGTAAACAAATGTTTGGAAGGATATCTTTGTTGCTTTGTCTTTGATAAACAGACACAATGGGTCAAATGGTTGCCTCTAGCTAAATGGTGGTATAACACTTCCTTCCCTATGCAGCTAAAATGACCCCATTTATGGCACTTTATGGATATCATCCACCATCCATCACATCATATTTAAGAGAAATTATAAGGTAAGAAGTGGAAGATCACATCAAGCATCAAGAACAAGTTCTCCAACTCTTAAAGGATAACCTCACTTTGGCACAGAATAGAATGAAACAACAGGCAGATCAACATCACAACAAAATAAGTTTTGATGTAGGTGACTGGCTATTCCTATGACTACAACCATATAAAAAAATGTCCCTCAAGCAAGCTAAGAAGGATAATAAATTATCACAAAAGTATTATGATCCATACAAGGTGTTGCAAAAGATTGGTACTATGGCATACAAATTGGAGCTTCCTGCAACTTCCCGAGTGCACCCAGTTTTCCATGTTTCATGTTTAAAGAAGGTTATAGATGACAAGCTCCTAGTTCAAACAATACTTCCAGAACTTGATGGGGAAGGAAAAATCATATTGGAACCTGAAGCAGTCACAGAAACAAGAACTTAACAACAACGAAATCGATCAATTTCGGAGTATCTCATCAAGCAGAAGAACTTACCCGCTGTAGGTTCCACATGGGAGGATGAGAATTTTATAGAGAAGCATCCAGAACTACTCAAGCATTGAGGACAACAATTTTGTGAAGGAGAGGGTTATGTTAGGTCCCTCTAATACTAGTGATTCCCCCATTACTATTATCATTGTATCCCTTATTGTTATTATTGTGCCCCTATTGTCCCCATATTGTTATTAGTGTGCCCCATAGAAGCCCACTATTGTTATTGGTGTGCCATTATTATTATCGTTATGTCGAATTTTATTATATTGTGACCCCTTAGACTCCTATATATAGAAAGGAGGTTTAGTCATTTGTATCATCTAAGAATTTTTCATTTGTGTAATGTGAAGGAGGTTTCCCCCTCGAAGAGGCTGATTTTGAAGTCGTTGATCTATATTTTTTATCTTTTGCGAGCTGGTTCATAACAGAGTAGGAAGTCTGCTTCACATCATACTGACGAGAAAGAGCTGTCAGAATAGGGAGGAGGCGACGTGAGGAGCATAACACTCCTTTCATGCTCAAGAGGCGCGAGTAGGAAAAAATAGGTGGACAACGAAAGAAGCATAAGGTTAACAAACATAAACATATTGATCCCATGGTACTGACAGAAGGTGATCTCAATGAGATCAAGGACAAGATACGAGACACCACCACGAAGGTGCTGCAACAATTTGAGTAGCAATACATGCAGACGCTGGGGAGCATCCAAAAGGATCTGCATGACCTACAGATCGAGGCCAACATGATTTAGGTGGGTGTCAGATAGGTGACCAGAGCGCAAGCGAGCTTGACATAGGGAAGTGGCACAGTAACAGAGATTGAATGGATTCTAGATCTCAAAGTCACTGCTTTTCTAGAGGGGTCAATCCACATTGAATCAGATGAAGATTACATTGTGATCAACACAGTGAAGGATATGGGAATGAAACTTTCTGCACTGACAATCCATACCCTTCATGCGCTGCATCAGGGGGTCTAAGATGAGTTGAAAATCAGAGAACAACGTGCACTCACCGTCGTCAGTGAGTTTAAATTCAACAATGAGCAAATTTATGTAGAGAAAACTCAGGCATTGAAGGAACAAGAGGAATCACGGACAAAATGCCAGAACCTGGTAACAATGATTGAGCAAGCCTGCATGTCAATGCCTGAGCTAAATATACTAGAGGATGTAAAGGCCTTAGCCAAAGCGAGGAAATTGGCTACTGCAGTACGTGCTTCAAAGGAGGAAGTCGGTAAGGTGACTTTCGATTTTCGAATGCAAATAGAAAAGCTACAATTAAAGTTGTAGCCAGCGACTCTGCCAGAGGTTCAACAGCAGCACAGAAAAGCAATAAAGGAGGGCATGGCTACGATGGACATTGCAGTTAATGACTGCTCTTCGATGTTTTATGCAACGATGGAGTTATGGACAAATTTGTAGGAGGAACGGACCCTGCAACAACTAAACATGTATGTTCGAGAAATGCAACGACAATATGAAATATGATGAGGTTCAAGTGACTGCACACACTATGGCACCAGTGCAACGCCTCACCTAGCTATAGAGGGAAAGCAACTGCTTACAAAGGTGGAGGACTTGTAGAGGAAGGAGGCCTTGTTGAAGGCTAGATTGTAGCTGTGGCTAGAGGAAGCATGTCATCTTACTCTGTCACTCCAAGAGAAACTCAAAGGATTACAGCAGGCACAATGGACCATGCACCTTACAGTGGAGGGGACAACAACTAAAAAATTGGTCGAAGAAGTACAACAGGCAGTGGCACAGAGTGCTGCAGAGGTTGTAGTAATGGAGGTTAAGCTATGATATCTTCGCAGAAGGATTGTGCCGCCATCTAAGTTACTTGAGGGCAAATCACGATCTTTGTGTTAGGGGCCTGTTGGGATAGGGTCGCTACAGGTAGTTTTGGAGTTAATTTAACCCAATTTTGTAAAAAGAATGTAAAGTCTCCACGATATATGGATTCAAAGCGTGTAGATAAATAGGAGTCAAAAGGGCTTTAGCCCTTGTTTTGGTCGGCTCTAAGATTCTCCCATGGTTCACGGACCATGGTATTGTATGAAGAAATATATAAATAGTTGAGTCATAACAAGTCTTAAAGATAACTATGGATAGAGAATTGGGTACGTTGAATGGTTTCTAAGAAGTGCTAAGGCAGGAGGGCTCTGCTTCCTGCATTTGGGTGAAGAAGGGAAGGCTCCTGTAGCTGAGTGCGCGAACCCCTGCAGTTGTGTGTGTAGGGTAGAAAAGTCTGTAATTTGTGAATTGAAGATCAATAAAGATAGATTTTTGAAGAATTACTCAGTGTTTCCATTGAATCTGTTTATGTTATATGTTGTTGATTAATGATATGTTTTATGAAATGTTGAATAAATATCACACGAATTTACTGAATATGTCTTAATAATATATGAAATGAATGGTTATCCACTTCCACGAAGTTAGAAGCTATTTCTCCTTTTTTTTTGATAAATTAAGTAGATCACGCGAACTCTAATCTAGGGTTGCTTGTTGATGTGCGAAAGTATATAAATCGACTGTTTAAGGTCCACAAGGACTAATCATAGACCTCCACGAAGGTCTGGAGGCAGCTTTAACTTAGTTATAATAAAGAGCCCTGGAAGTCTATCCATTTGTGCAGAAGCAGATCTAAGGCGCTGAAAGACATCACACTAGTCTCTGGATGCAGAAACTTGGTTCTTACATCCCCCAATACTACTTCGGGTGAGACTGCAACCTGCACTATGAGAGTTTTTGCCGAAAGGGAAAGCAGTGTAGGGTTTTTCTGGTTGGTGCAAATAACTCCAAACCTGGTTCAAGACCCCCTAAGCCAACACCAATCACCTACATCAAAAATTATTTTGCTGCGATGTTCATTTGCCTATTGTTTCATTCTATTTTGCGCCAAAGTGAGGCTATCCTTTAAGAGTTGGAGAACTTGTTGTTGATGCTCGATGTGATCTTCCACTACTTGAACCTTATAATTTTCTCTTAAAAATGATGTGATGGATGGTGGATGATATCCTTAAAGTGCCATAAATGGGGTCATTTTTGCTGCAGTATGGAGGGAAGTGTTATACCACCATTCAGCTAGAGGCAGCCATTTGACCCATTGTTATACGGAATTTATACCTACTGATAAGTATATCTTCCCTAAGTGAGTAGTTACACTTAGAAAAACTGAAGTAAAGATGTTTACCCTTTTCCTACAATAAACAGATAAGATAAAAGAACCTAGTTGTGATCCTTCACTTCCTTTGATCTCCTTTGAGTTGCTCCCATTGCTCCCACTCAAACTGAATTTTCTCAATTGGTACACCCAATCTGGTTCGATCTCGTGTCACTCATCCAGCTTAGTACAAGCCCTCATCACACCAATAGAAACATCAATCCAGTAGCATAACGTTACTTTGACAATAATTTCAAGTCTCTAAACCAAAAATATTTTTCTATAATATCCAATCTCTTTGGCTCTATGATGGGAGGCCAATTCATAGATGAATGAAAGTGGTTTTGTCATTAATATGGCATTGAATGGTTTTCCATAATTGGATGATTAGTTTCCATGTTCAAAGGGATGAGAGGATAGAGGATTACATGATCCAAGGCTATCCTAAGTCGAGCTCATCTTGATAGGATTGGAGTTGGGTACCTTCTAGAAGGCTCTACCAAGGAGGAATATACTTAGGATCCAATGAACATTTCGAGGATTCTTTCCCAGCGCATGCTTGAGTGGGATTAGGTGCTCTACAACACAACCTTGAATGGGGCTACTTGCTCCGCAGAGCACTTACCCTTAGCCAAGGGTGCGCTGGTGACCCAAGGAAGCACTTCAGCAGGGTTTGAAGTCAGGAAAATCTCATGGATGAAAGAACTCAATGAGGTGGCATGTTTAGGGCATGTAGCAACTGAATTAGATTTTGATAGACCCTGTTTACACTGATTTGATCATCCAGAGTGATGTTCCCAAATAGACTTATAACAACTTCCCCCTAAAGCATGAAGTCAAAAATGATAATGTTGAGTGATATGCTTTATGATGTGATGAGGAGGATCTGAAGTAGACAATGAATTGCATCAATTAAAATACATAATATCATGATATCTTTGAATTTTTCATGAATTGCTGAGAGAAGGCATACCCATGCTCAACATATAAACTTTTAATTGCATGTACATAAATCAGATAGTCGTCTACAGATATAGATCCATGATAAGATGACTATCTGTGTAAATCCATCGTACATATGATTTAGTACTCTCCTGAAATCGCAGCCTTGATGGTTGAAACTAGATCCAGGGTACTCTATCTCGTCCAATTGTTTGCTCAAGTATGAGTCTAACCATGTAAAAATGTGATCTGAATTCGAACATGGGAAGACATTGTCTGATTACCAACCAATGATGTAAGTTGTTAACAGACGCGTGAGAAATCACCAATAATGATAATGATTCTCAAGGTACTACAGTAAATTCTACATGGTGTGAATAGATGTTTTGATGTCGAACACCATACAAAGTCTTTTGGTCGAAGGCCTATGATTTCAACCTGTCACCGTAAGTGAGAAACTTTCCGTTGATGTATGCAAACCTCAAGGTACTGGAAGGGTGTTTCTAAGTCAACTTCTTGGATAATGTGCTGATGTCGACAAGAAGCGAATCGTCACAGAAGGGCCTTGATGTATCCCCCATCAACGACACAAAATGAGTGTAATGATTTTGAAGAGAGAGTGTGACTAATGACACAATTTTCAGGAATGGCGTCCATGAAAATGAAGGTTTATGAGTATTGCAAAGGATGTAGTTTACTGAGTGACTTCTCTTGAACATGTCGACAACATTGAATGAACTGGTAGCATTTACCCAAAACCAAAGTGATGGATGGTGTGATAGACCATAGGTATGATAACCCTCAAGCAGATAACCCAACCCAAATAGTCACAGAAATGAAGTGAAAGTGTCATGTTCAAGAGCGACTTGCTACCATAAAGTGATTTATCCCTTTTTCCATTTTCCCCAGTCATTATTGAGAAGTACCTCTTTATTTTTTAACAAGCTTGAGGAGGATAACATATGATTGATGTATAATTCTACCCTTCGGGTGAATCCATCACTATGTGATGTTTTAACGAGTTTAGCAAAGGTGAAACTCGGTCTTGTCATGATGGACAAGTTTGTCGCTATTTGATGCTTTAACGAATTTAATGATAATGAGAACTCAGTCTTTTTCATATTTAGAGAGTTTGAAAAGGGACAAAAAGTAAAATCTAGAAGTTATTTTTCGTAAATTTGTCTCTCAAGTCTGAAAAAAGCATAAAATAATACAAGAGAGAACCTATTGACCATGTTCGATCAACATATTCCTTTTTCATAAGTAATCTATCTCAGTTTCAAAAAGGGTTAAACTTATACTGAGTAGATGTCATTTCGAATTCATTTACAAGCTGAAAAGGACAACCGCCCGACAATCTTTTCATACTTTGAGAATCTGAAAAGAGCTAAAAGAGGACTCTAGGGGGGTTCCTTTTTTTATGTTTAACAGAGCTCGAAAAAGAGATAAAAGTATGCTATGTGGTCAAAAGTACATTTTATGATCATGCACGTCAAATTCACTATGTCAGCTGTAAACTTGCTTAAAGAACCACCAAATGGATTAAACATACCTGTTTCATTGGTAAAAATAGGTAAAAACTATAGTTTATTCATTTAATGAACATGAAATAACCATAAAAAAAGAATTTACCAAGTCATTTTACCATTTGACATTTACCATTCAATTTTGTGCTCTGAACTAGTTTTTTACCTCAAACTTCAGCAGCTGATTGCAAGAGATTCTGTGGATCATTCTTCGTGCTGTCAGGACCAAGTAGGAGATCTACCACTTCTCTTTCATTTAAGGTCATTATGTTTTGAATTTTAGGCAAAATTTTTAGGGTTTTGGGGTCCCTAGGGTAAATATATCACACCCTAGGATCAACTCACCCTTATGCATCGAAAACTACACTTCTAAGCAGTCAAACAGAAGGGAAACTACTCTGCATCACATTGTCTAAAGATCAGGGGTGCATTAGTGTTATAGACATTTTTGTGCCTTGAAGCACCAAGCATGAAATGTCCATAAACCAAGGGCTCCTAAGTCCCTAAAAGTGTTGTTCTAACCCCTAAAGGAACAAGGTCAACAAACTACAGCTTCTCCCAGAAGTTCTCCACTAGAAACTGCTCAGAATAAGTCAAAACAGGATCATTTCAGCTGCTCCACTGGCTAGCTGCGTTGCATAGCACCTAAATACACTAGCTAGGTGCATTGCAACACACCTAAATGCATTATCAGGGTGCATTGAGCGAGAAATGACAAATGGCAGTGTCATTCCGCGAGGTGGAAAGACAATGGAAGCTTCCAGAATCTTCTCCTATGACACTTGCCTCACTGAATTCGACCAAGGATGAGTAAGAGGCTTTCAGTCTCCAAGTGGAAGCAAGAACTGACAGAGAGAAGACACTAATCAAATCATAAGCTGACTCATCCTCCTTGCATACATCTATATATGGATCCCTCATCCCAGAGATCCAGAGGCTGGAATTTTGTACATTGCAAGAAATTGCTGTTGGTTTTGAGATAGATATCAGAGTATTGGGTGATTTATGCTTTTTTGGAGGTGAAGAGGGGTTTCTTTGCTGGGAGGTTGATGCTGGATCAGGAATAATCGGTTGTAACTCCTCCTGGATCTTCTTGTATATCAATAAAAAACTATTTGAGTTTTTCCTACATGCTTGTGTATCATTGATGCTTGTTACATTTGTATGGTTAGCTTAAATCTGATCCTAAGCTGTTTATGAATATAGATCCATGTCTTTGTATAGTTTTCTTCTTCTGTGACCTTATAGGAACTTGGTGAAGCTGGGCAAGTAAGGGAGCAGGTAGCTGGAAGCTGTCAAAGAAGAGAGGGATTGGATCAAAGGATTAGCGCAAGACACATGTCGGTTCTTTCTATCCCCCTCTATCTTTAATTCATAAAGGAAATACAAAAGTAGTTTTCTCTGTTTGTTTCTAAGGCAGCTGTCACACCTTAGTGGGATAGAGAAGTTCTAAATAGACACTTTTCCCGGTAACAAAATGGCGACTCCACTGGGGACGATTGTCTAATTAGTTTGTTTGTGTATCTTTTTGTTGTTTGTTTCATAAACTTATAAGTAGCATTCGAACTGCATTTGCCATAACAAATGCAAAGTAGACAACTGCTACTTCAATCCATTCACTGGATCTGTTTATGATTTGAACAACTAATTCACAAATGATCTGATTGCCCTTTGTGATAGCTCTTAGACCCTCCTTAGATCTACCCCCTGATTGTGCATTACTGATTGCTTTTACTCGGCCAAAAACCAAAGACTAAACTGCAAACTGTGACCCAGAACCTAGATAGAATTCTCGTTTCTGCCCCAGCGCAGGTACTGTGAAGAGATCCTGCATTTCAACGCACTTCCCGAAAGGGCAACCTGCGCTGCAATCCAGTTTCTCTATGTTACAGGTGCGCTGATCAGACTAGCCCTGTGCAGCTGAGGTTCTTGTGCTTCATTCTCTCCAGTTTTGTCCCTGATTTTTGCAGCCTGTGATCAGTGTATGTGTCTGTTTAAAAACCCCTTTTCCTTGCTGTTATTCCACCTCCTTTGTACTGTAGATGTTTTTGTGTGTTTGTTGAGTAATTTACAGTTTTCCATTGCAAAAGTAGAATAGTCGTACTGTCGTCCTTTGATTTAGATCTGTCGCAAGTGTCGATTTTGATCATAGGAGAAAGTTTTGATTGTTGTTGATGGTCGACTATACTTTTACTTTTGCCTTTGGTCTGAATTTGTGTTTTTCTAGTGTCAAAAATGAGTGTTCATTTCAAAATCTTAAAGTTTCGTAATCGTCTTTATCTTTTGATTTCGAAAAGAAGCTTGTTTGTGTTTGTCGCTTGAAAGCAAATTCAGATTTGTACATCAACTTTCTTTTTAGCATCAATATTAAGAAAGTCGAAAACAAATACATGCACATGTGCATTTGCATATTGACAGTCTGTTTGGCTTGATTTAGGAAAGTGCATTTACAGTGTGCTCTTTGCTCTTTGTGAAAAGATTGTGTCTTTCTTTTCCCCTAGTAGCTAGGATTTTCATTGCAGAAAAGAGATAAAAAGTTTGTTTATCATCTTTAGATTGCATTTTAGGAATTACATCTACATCTCGTGGTGAACCCAAAAGGAAAACTTCATAAGAAAGATCAACTTAAAATAAATTCAATGAATCTAACAACGCTTTGGAACTTAACGCACAACATTTAGAGGTCTAGGCTAGAGACGTATTCCGGCGTCGTAAAGCCTGGTAACTGTTGTCCTCACTGATGGTTGGGTGATTCCTCCACTTTGAGACGATAAGTGCCAGTACGGACTTGTGCTCCCACGTACCGTCGAGTATATTTTCGGAGAACCCTATAGGCTTAAATCCTTTATCCATAGGAATCCGTGTCTGCTGCCCTATCGATCGCAATGCACTGAACACAACATTCGGGAAGATTGGCTACCGTACCGTAAAAAGTATTCTGCAGTTTTGCGATTGGTTTGGTACTCCCTCTACCTAGATCTCCAGAGCAGTCCCTTTCGTTCCTTTTCAGACTCCTTAACGGAAAAGGTCCATCTGAGCACTTGTCACTTCAGGCTCATTAAAAATTGAAGGAGACTAGAGTCATATTTTGTTTTTTCTCGACTCTTAAAAACTGAAAAAACAAGATGTGTCAAAGCGTCTAAAAATTTATTTTAAACGGAATATTCACTACCCCTTTCCTACGTTGATCTTGGGTTGAGAACATGGAGTCTACCAACCAAGGAATTCCCCTTGGGGGAAATCCTAGTCCCTTCTCCTCTTGGGGAGATGTTGGTGCACCCCATATGGCCATATTGTCGCTTCCAGGACTGACAATTGGTTTTCCTGTATGGCTCTTCTCAACCTCTCTCGTTCAGAAACCGCTATTCCTGAACAATCGAATCAGCAATTAGACGAGTCCAGAGTTGCCCACCAGCATTCTAATTCCTCTAATTCTTCTTCTCGTCCTTCCTCTTCGCTTGATGGGGCTGGTAAAGCCAAAAGTCAAGTTCCTAAGGAGAAGAAGGAAAAGAAGAAGAAAGAGAAGAAGAAGGAGCCAAAGGCGAATGGGGGAAAACAAGTGTCGTCTAACGAAAATCCACACACTGCACCGACCAGGCCTAAATCGCCATGTGTCATTTGCAAAGGAGACCACTTTCACAGAGATTGTCCTTGCATCCCTCGGATATTAAGGGACTGGTCTCCTCGTTTGCACAACCCGGTGTCGTCAACCTCTGATGATCATGTTGAAAGCACACCGTCGACTAGTGAAGGTGAAGTCCTAGGACAAAAAGGAAAATATAGAGTTCCTTGTAAACTGTGCGAAGGCGATCATGCCGTTCACTGTTGTCCCTTCTTAGACAAAGCCAAAAGAGTTTTGGATGATCGTCCGGTTTCACCGTTACGACTTCCTCCTGGATATAAAAAACTCTTGCCGAGTCCGTCACTAGTTGAAAATCCGGCTGGCCCGCTCAGGTCGCAGGTGGTCGGCTGAAGCACCTATCATTGAAGATAAACCATCTGGATCCATACCAGACGAAAGTCAAAAGGTCGAGGCGGCAGTTGACCCGATCTTGCCTTCAGAGGTTTCATCTTCAGATGATACAATCACTGAGGAGAACAAGGATGACACCGTCCAAATTCTCTTCATAAGCACAGACTCCAACGAACATGGGGGCAATTCACCTGTTCCTTTACCGCAGGAAGGAATTTCGTCAGAGTCGTACCCGGCCGTCTATTCGGTCCCACCTCCAAGCAACCTAGTTGTCTCCTTCGACTGGAATCAACTAGGCAGACCCGGTTTACCAGCAAGCATACCATTCTGAATTATCGTTCAAATATATAGAATGGTTATGGCTGGTACCATCATAGATGAGGGGGCTTCTGTGAGTATCCTTTCCTCAACTGCTTGGAAAGTGCTTGGTTCACCATCGCTTTTGTTTGAGATGAGAAATCTGACAGGCTTTGATAAAGGAACCAGTCGACCTTTAGGGATCCTTCCCGATGTGCCCATAACATTGAGAGGGAAAACCGTTCACCTGAACGTAATGGTAGTTCAAGGACCCCTGGATTACAATCTACTCCTTGGACGAGACTATATTTATTGCATGGGAGCAATTGTCTCCTCACTCTTTAGAGTAATGTGTTTTTCGCACGAAGGAAGAGTGGTCAAGCTCGTGGACCAACTTTCATTTCCCGGATCACGCATAGAAAATAGTCATATACCGTCCCTAAATGGTCTTTTCACGCAAGAAATGTCTCAATTTCTAGTCCGTCCTCCCGATGAACGCGAGTAATTCGGAGGGATATGACTGAAACCCAGGGGGCATGAATCCTGGTCTGCTTCGGCAGGAAAACTTCGGGTATAGAGTAGGTTTCCGCGGGAGAATATGCCTAGTCTGTACCCCCGTCCGTGAGTGGAAGAGGGGGTTATTCTAGTACAGGATTCTCTTGTCAAAGTTATGTCAGGGATGGCCTCACTATATCATCCGTTCACCTTTGTTTATTTCGGTAGACACTGCCAAAGAAGTGTTTTGTTTGCGCTGTGAACATAACAATATTTGGGTGACCTATAAGAGGTAGGCCTCTCTCGGTAAAACAAATGTTTTAACGGACTAAAGAAGGGGTAACCTTGAAACTTTGTTTTATACCTGGGGGCATGCAAACCTTTTGGAATGCAAGCGAAGAGCGACTATTTATTTTTTTAAGTTTTTAGGACCTCTAACCCTTTAAACTCATAGGATTGGTCGTCTCCTAACTTGCATAAAGAAAGGATGTGGGGCAAAACTCTAAAAATTGTCGTTTTTATATGAGACATTCTTATCATATGACTGGATTAATCGTGCAATGTTACCGCAAGGTTCAAGCTCGTTAAAAAATAAACCCGCACCGAGCAAATGTTTCCACCCGCGTTTAAGCTCGTTAAAAAATGAACTATTCCCCGGTAAATAACCACCGTGAATGTAGTACTTCAGCCATTAAAGCCTTGGTCGTGTTTGCACCGTCACCTCCAATTTTTCATTGGCCGATCATTCACCTCCATTTGATTGTTTACCCATTTTGAGGAACAGCTGCGAAGAGTGATTTCACTAGCCATCCTTGTGACACTGCCGTGATTGGAAAATTCCAAACCTTACCTGGAATCAGCTGCTACCTGTTTTATCACTCGTTCCTCAAAAGACGAGTCTCCTTTAAGATCTTTCCAACTGACTCGTAAAATATGAAAAGATTACCGAGTCCTTGGCCTTCCAGCTCGTTAAAGGGACAGGAAGTGCTATCCCTCCTCTAGATTTTAATCTTTTTGGACCTGAGGGATTATTACACAAAAATATCGAGCGCTTGTTTTGTTCGGCTCGTTAAAACTATCGAAAATTCATCCCTTCTGTATTGTTTTATACTTTTTCGGACTTAAGGGATTAGATGACGAAAAAGGAATTTTGGAGTTACCTTTACATACCTTTTCAGACTCTCTAAAAATGAAAAGGACCGATTTATCTTTGTCGTTAAACTCATTAAAAAGATTAATAGCGACAAACTTGTCTTTAGACGAGAACGAGTTTCACTATCACTAGGCTCGTTAAAACATAGCGATGGGTTTTCCCAAAGGGAAAATTATAGAACAAGCATATGTTATCCTCCTCAAGCTTGACAAAAATAAAGAGGTACTGGTCAGCAATGACTGGGGAAAAATTGGGAAGAAAACTCAAAGAATATTTGTTGGTAGCAAGTCGCTCTTGAACATGACACTTCCACTTCGTGTCCGAGTCGGGTTGGGTTGTTTCATTCACCGGTCACATCACCATGGTCACGCCATACCATCCACATTTGGGGTTAATGCTACCAATCCATCACATAAGTGTCGCCGACATGTTCAAGAGAAGTCATCCAGAGAAGTCACCTGTGTCCCACCCACTACCATACATTATACTCCATTCTTTCATGACCGCCATCCTGAACCGTATATCATCATATTGTTTTCACCTCCATCAAAATAATTTGCTCCATTCCGTGTCATTGATGTGGGATTCATTAAGGCCCTCCTTTGACGGATCACTTCTTGTCGACATCAGCTCATTATCCAAGAAGTTGGTCTAGGAACACCCCATTCAGTACTTTGAAGCTTGCATGCCTCAATGGCAAGTTTCTCACTTCCGGCGACAGGTTTACATCAATGGCCTTCGACCGAAAGATTTTGCGTGGTATTCGACACCAAGTCCTTTATTCACACCACGTGAATTGTACTGTAGTACCTTAAGGGTCATTATCATTATCGGTGATTCCTCTCGCGCTTGTTAACAGTTTACATCATTGACTGGTAATCAAGCAATGTCTTTCCATGTTCGACTTCAGAACATTTCTCACATGGATCGACTTGTACTTCGAGTGAAGATCGGACGAGATTGAAGACCCCGGATCTAGTTTCATCCATCTGGGCTGCGATATATATTCAGGAAAATAAAGACATTAAATGTACAGCATTGCAGCACATATAATCATCCTACCAAAAGGATGATGGCTCTATCAGAATCATATGTCTGTCCTATGTACATGAAAATGAATTTATAAAGCTGAGCATGGGAATGCCCGCCTCAGCTAGATCATGAAAAACAGTATGAAGATAATGTATTGTATTGTATCTTATTACAGGTCTCCTCCGAGCATTGAAAGAACTTCGGATCCTCATAATAAAGCATTTCACCCGATTAACGGCCTCATACTTTAGGGGGCAACTATTATAGACATTTTTGTGCCTTGCAGCACCAAGCATGAAATGTCCATAAACCAAGGGCTCCTAAGTCCCTAAAAGTGTTGTTCTAACCCCTAAAGGAACAAGGTCAACAAATTACAGCTTCTCCCATGAGTTCTCCACCAGAAACTGCTCAGAATAAGTCAAAACAGGATCATTTCAGCTGCTCCACTGGCTAGCTGCGTTGCATAGCACCTAAATACACTAGCTGGGTGCGTTGCAATGCACCTAAATGCACTATCAGGGTGCGTTGAGCGAGAAATGACAAATGGCAGTGTCATTCTGCGAGGTGGAAAGACAATGGAAGCTTCCAGAATCTTCTCCTATGACACTTGCCTCACTGAATTCGACCAAGGATGAGTAAGAGGCTTTCAGTCTCCAAGTGGAAGCAAGAAATGACAGAGAGAAGACACTAATCAAATCATAATCTGACTCATCCTCCTTGCATACATCTATATATGGATCCCTCATCCCAGAGATCCAGAGGCTAGAATTTTGTACATTGCAAGAAATTGCTGTTGGTTTTGAGATAGATATCAGAGTATTGGGTGATTTATGCTTTGTTGGAGGTGAAGAGGGGCTTCTTTGCTGGGAGGTTGATGCTGGATCAGGAATCATCGGTTGTAACTCCTCCTGGATCTTCTTGTATATCAATAAAAAACTATTTGAGTTTTTCCTACATGCTTGTGTATCATTGATGCTTGTTACATTTGTATGGTTAGCTTAAATCTGATCCTAAGCTGTTTATGAATATAGATCCATGTCTTTGTATAGTTTTCTTCTTCTATGACCTTACAGGAACTTGGTGAAGCTGGGCAAGTAAGGGAGTAGGTAGCTGGAAGCTGTCAAAGAAGAGAGGGATTGGATCAAAGGATTAGCGCAAGACACAGGTCGGTTCTTTCTATCCCCCTCTATCTTTAATTCATAAAGGAAATACAAAAGTAGTTTTCTCTGTTTGTTTCTAAGGTAGCTGTCACACCTTAGTGGGATAGAGCAGTTTTAAATAGACACTTTTCCCGGTAACAATTGGGCACAATTTAGAAATTTTATTCATCATTTCTACCCAAAATCTCTTCAGTTTTTTGCATGAAATGGATCCTAACTAAGCGTATGGTGTGATTTCAAACTTTGATCAGATCAAAATGGCAATCACATGGTGTGAAAGAGAACATGAAGAACAGGATATGGTTTCCCTAAATGCTCCTAGTACTGCTGAGGCCCTTAGAGATTGTGGGTTACTCAAATATTTCAGGTTATCCGAGATGAGGCAATAGTGAGAACTATTGCAGTTCTTAGTTGATTCATGGGATCCAGCAGAACACGTTTTTCACATAGGGGACAAAGTGCTCCCTATATTGATTGATGATATTTACTTTCTCATGGGATTGTCGAGACGTGGTGCCCCCATTTCCATTTCAGGTTATGCCCATGGGGGTGAATCAGTGAGGGACTACATTCGACAATTTTGTCGGCCACGTACACAGCCTAGCAAATATGGAAAGATAAACATCAGGGATGTTCGTGATATGCCCTTGCAAACAATCCTCTTTATTATCACAATGTTGGTGGGTAGCGTGACACTTCATGTCGGGAATAGATCATACATGCAGAATGCGCTCAAGTGTCTTGAGCCAACTATGTTCAACTGGTGTGAGGCAATATTCTCTTTGATGAAAGAGTAGATGACTAAAGTAAAAGGTGGTAAGATGAAAACTTTTAGCTATGGATCAATCTTGATCACTTTTAATTTAGAGAGAATTCCATTGATGCAACCTCAGTATGTGACACTGAGTTTAGCTAGTCCTAGAGATCCACAGATGCAAAGATGGGTAGAGTTGATGGCTAGACATGCTGGTCAGTGATTAATCTCATTTTCTACTGCATTACTTAGTTAGCTTCGTCGACAACATATTATCATAGAGGAGCATCCATATGCAGGGATAGAGTTTCGTAGAGATCCAGGTTTAAGATTACTAGTGGGTGCTATAGGTAAATTGTTTTGACCATGTATTTTTTTATTTTTTGAGTTTTTACATGTTTTTGTGTTTTTTGATGTTTCCAAGACTAAACTAAAAATGTCTCATGTATATAGATGTTGGCACTGTTCAACCAATGGGTCATCGATAGGAGGTAGGTGACCCAGTGGGGAGAAATGTCAGAAGAACGATTCTCTAGGATTTAGATCTGATTGAGACACTGGCGGAGTTGCAGCATCATATAGAGGGGTTAACCCTTGGTATGCCAGATGTTTGGATCGAGGAGTTATCGATGAGACTATAGTGCTATACTATTGGTGTACCTAGTCGTTGGATGAGGCTATTGCACATGATAGCTCAGGCAGTGATCTGTTATCATGAACATCATTAGATCTACTTAGGATGATTTACTGTATGCATTTTGAGGTTTTGAGGTCAGATGACCAACATGTCTTGGACACAATTTTTTGTAAAAAAATTTGAACATCTATTTATTTTACTTTCAGTGTTTTTGTATGGTTATGTGTAATCCTATTCAACTGTTGATGTGAATTGAAAATTTACTCTTTACATATGTCATAAATGTATGTTTAACATGTAATTTTCTAAAGAATCAGCCAATGTGTTAAAGTTTATGGAAATGTATTGATATTGAATAATCAAAATGTCTTTCCAAGAGATGAACTCTAAGGAATATATGATGAATATGTGTATTTAGGATGGTATAAACATTTGTAATTTGTAGTACGATAAGTTGTGAGTCTAACCTAATGATGATTCAGTGAATGCCAAGTGAAATGGAATCAGAGAGGAGTTCAATAAATGCGCTATACTCATCGATATTGTTTGTAGAATGATCGATACAAATCCCTTGAAAACTCACTAACGCGCCACTTGGATTGAATATGGTCCATGCTGCAAAGGATAGGTTCTGCGTACTACGACTAGAACCATCGGCATAACCAACAAATGGTTCCAAAGATTCTGAAATCTACAACAATTGCAGATTACTAACCACATAAAAACTCTAAAAGTCAGACTGTGACACACACACGCAATCAAAGCATATATACAGTGTTTTTACTATGCACAATCAAGCATAATAACGTTGAAGATACAACTCGTTTCGAGGCTTCAATAATGGAATTCCATCATAATAAACCAACTCGTAAGCGCCTTTCACCAAAACACGCTTAACAATGTAGGGGCCCATCCATAGTGGTTCAAATTTTCCTATTCCTAATTTATCGACTTCTTGATCATAAAGCAAGACCAGTTCTACTTCTGAGAATATGCGAGGCTTGACATTGCGGTCATATTGCACCTTAATTCGTTTCTTATGTGATTCGTTGGCCAATGCGACTTCACAACATGTTTCATCTAGATGGATGAGTTCTAAGAAATGTGCTTCCTCATCAGAAGTGTTAGGTAACAAGTCAATTGAGAGTTTCAGTGATGAAATATCACATTGAATTGGTAAGATTGCCTCAAGACCATACACCAATTGGAAAGGTGTGAATCCAATTGCATTTCTTACTGAGGTTCGGCAAGCCCACAAAGCTGATTACAATATCAAATGCTAGTTTTGTTTGTGAACTCCTATCATTCATTGAAGAATTCGCTTAAGGACTTTGTTGATGGCTTCAACTTGTCCATTAGCCTATGGATAATAAGGAGTAGAACTATCATGTGAGAGTCCTAAATTGATAGTTAATTCAGTCATCATGTGATTGTGAAAATGCGAACCATGATCTGTAACTACAGCTTGTGGTACACCAAATCGTGTAACCACATGGTTGAAGAAAAAAAGTGCAGTTGTCTCACCACTGTTGTTTAATGTAGGCATCGCCTCAGACCATTTCGTAAAATAGTCAACGATGACAATAATATACCCATACTCCCTGACCGAGTGAGGGTTACATGTCATGAAGTCAATGCCCCATTTTGCAAATGGTCCAACAGTGACGACATGATGTAGAGGTGTAGGTGGTAATCAAGTTTTATGGTAAAAAATCTGATATGCATGACAACTTTTGACAGCGTTAATGTAATCATAAAATATGGTAGGCCATAAGTAACTAGCACGGAGAATTTTCTGTGTGGTAGCATAACCAAATAAATGTCCACCACAAGCACTAGAATGACAATCATTTAGAAATTTCTCAGCTTCCTCATGTGTGAGGCACCTATGAAAAATCGTATTGATACCGTGACGGTAAAGGGTGTCGCCAATGATCAGATAATCTTTGGCTTGATAAAAAATATGTCATTGTTGCAAGTGAGAGGTATTAGACCGGAAAGTTTTGGTTTGGAGATAGATCAGTATATCTCCATACCAAGGGTCAGATGACGAGATCATAAACATAGACTCATCCGGAATTGATGGTTTCGTTGTTGAGTTGATGGCGGTAGGGGGAAGGTTGCAAAGAAGCTCAACAAAAACTAGAGATTTCTTTGACTTGGATTTGATGAATTACAAATCAAATTCATGCAAAATGACAATCCATTTTGAATATTTTCCCCCCAGTAATTGACGTGACAAGATGTATGTCATAGGGTTGCAATCTGAAATGACAGTGGTCTTTAGGAGCAGGATATAATGGCAAAATCTCTGTACATATTGAATGGAAGCCAAAGCTAGCTTCTCCACATAAGAATACTTAACTTCTGTATCATTGATATTATGACTCAAATAGTAGATTGGATGTTCAATCCCATATTCTTTTTAGACTAAAACCATAGCAATGGTTGTATATGCAGTGACGAGATATAGGAAATAGTAGTTCTGATAATTAGGGGAATAAATTAATGATTCTCGGATCAAAGTATCTTTGAGAGCATCAAAGGAATCTTGCACAACCTAGTCCCAATGGAAGGGACTTCCCTTTTTCAAAAGACGAGTAAATCCTTTAGCCATTTCGGCATAGTTGGGAATGAATCTCCTTAGAAAGTTAGCCTTCCCTTGGAGTCTTTGTAACTGAAGTAAATTGGAAGGTGGAGGAAGATCAAGGATTACCTTAACCTTCAAGGGGTCGAGTTGAATTCCTTCTTTGGACACTACAAAACCAATAAAATGACCAGAACCAACACGAAACACACATTTATGTGGATTGAGTCAAATTTTGTAGTGTCAACACTATAAAAAGATGGTTCTCAAATGTTGCGAGTGATCAACCCATTTCTGTGAATGAGCAGGTAAGTCATCTAGATAGGGTTGAACGATGTGTTTTATGTCATGGAAGGCATAATTCATTGCCATCTGAAAATTTTCCCCAACGTTCTTCAAACCAAAAGGGAGTTTCCTATATGCAAATGTGAATTAGGGACAAATAAAGGCAATTTTAGATTGGTTTTCTGGGTGGATATTGATCTGATTATAGCTGGAAAAGCCATCCATAATTGAAAATATTTCACATCCACCACATTCATCAATTATCTGGTCGCTAAAGGGAGTGGGATAATTGTCTTTTGGAATAGCATGATTAACATCCCTATAATCAACACACACTCATATTGTTACTTGTTTTTTCATGACAGGAACAATATTGGAAAGCCAATCAGTAAGAGGAATGGGGTATATGAAACCAACATGCAAAAGTTTTTCAGCTTCTACTTTTATGGCATCAGCCTTCTTCAGATGAACGGGACGGAGGCACTATCATACCGAATTGGCATCAGGATACACTTTAATCTCGTGTTCAACTATACTAGAATCAATACCTGGCATTTCCTCATATGACCAATAAAATATATCGCGGAATTCACGAAAAAGAGCACTGTAAGTTTCAAGTTCCGATGGAGAACAAGATTTTCCAACATGGATGTTTTCTACAATTCCAGGTTTGGTCGAAATATCGATATAAATGGTTTCTTCAATATTCGATAAGTTACGTTCGAAATCAACTATGTCTATAAATACAGAATTTTAAAGGAAATCAACGATTGAAGGGAAATTTAGTTCATTTGGAATATATTATATGTGATATGGAAGATGGGATCCATGATGATAATCTACCCATGGTTCTTCTTTTGTCATCATTGATTGGATGATTCCTTCATCACTAGAAAATGTACGTGAAAAAGGATCAGACGAAGTACCATATTCTAACTAACTATCAACCCATACAATGGGTGATGATGTATTTGTATTTGCTGCGCAAGCCAAAAATATTGATTGCTATGCGAGCTCAATTGGGCTTAGCGGCATGGTTTCATTACACATATCAACTTTGAAATGATTGGAAATCTTCCATGAGTGAGATGAAGTTGAAGATATCATGTCACAGGTCTCAACTTTTGTAACTTCCACCATTTGTGATGGTGACGGTAGTGAAAAGGTGCCCATTAGGGAAGAATATTTGAAGAGCCCTTCTCCAATGTTCTGAAGAGATAGCTGAGGTTCGTGAACTAATAGAATGCTTCCAGTCTCCTATGAACTAGAGGTGAAGAAGGCGAGTTTATCAATTACCGTGATTCTGCCTTTATGAGGGAAAGCGATCATACGAAAGTATGTCGAAACCACATCAGTCATAGTGTAAACCCACAGTCTTCCTAGTAAAATATTGTAGTCAATGGGTCTATCAACAACCTCAACTTCAACAGTTACAATTTTTCCCCCTAGTTCTATTTGCATGTTACTTAAAATTCCACAAGGTGTATAAGTGCGACTGTCAAAAGCTTTTTACACTGTAGGTGATTGTGACAAAGGCGACGAGACAAGTGTTTTCTAGCAATTCATTGACATGATACAAGTAGATGCACCTTCATCAAAAATGGTTCAGTGAATGAGGTGATTCAAAGCATTTAATTGGATCAAGAATGCTAACTGTGCTGGTAATTGTGGTGTATAACCTGCATGGTTAAAAACTACGATATTGGAATCTATTGGATCAATTCCACCAATTGCTGACAATAAAGCATGCTTTTGGGAGGGACAATTTTGAAGCACCTCAAGCGTCGACATAGCAGAAGGTCACTGAGCCAAATCTTCTACTATGTTATAATTTTGTGCTGCTCGATCTTGAGGGTTGAATGTAGATTTATGAACAACTCCCTTAGGCAGTTTTATTGTTAACTTTGGTGCAATGGGTGGTGGAATGGAGTTAGATGAATTCGAAGCCAAAGTATTAGGTTGATCTATAGCCTGGTTATTTAATGAAGAAGGTGGATTACTGTAATATTTACTTCGTGTAGTCACCAAAACATCAATCTTAGGCTTAGTGGCAGATAGCATAAGCACCAAATAAGTCTTAAGAAGTCTATATCAACCAAATAAGTCTTTGCGTTTGGAAAAGGGTCTGTCAACACAACGAATGTACTAGAAGTCTTAAGAAGTTTTGAGACTTCAGAGTGGTGAGGACAATCTCGTGTAAAGTGCTCCTCAGTACAAATTAAACATGGGTAACTAGGTTTCATAGCCGGAGAATAGGAATCATATGATTTCTCTTAAGGGGGATAATTTTGTTTCTTTTTGGTTTTCCCCTTTTTCTTGCTTCCAGGTTTCTTTTCATTTTTAACTTTGTCAGATGACACGACATTTATTTCAGAATCAAGTGTATTATCAGGTGTATTAGAGGTTTGATTTGAAATAGCAAGTGTTTGACTAGATGGTCTACTTGATGTTTGAGTGCTTGAAGAACCTATCACATTGTAATCGGCATGAGAGTCCTTACTAGATGGAGGTGGTCGAACAGTAAAAGCTAGTCTAGGTGCATTTGGAATCTTATCATAGAGCGTGCCAGACTGGGTTTTAAATCAAGTCTAAGTATTGGGCATGAGAAATTACTTGCTCTTCAGTAACAATTCCTCCTTTAGCCACATCCTCGGTGATAGATGGCAACAAGGATTTATAAACCACTCGGCTAAAATCTGATCATGAACAAAAGTTTTGACCATTTGACGACGACGCCATTCATGAATATGATCAGAAATGTGAGTAGCAGTGGTTTGTTTAAAGTTGGTCAACAGTTCCATTCCAGTTTCATATCTGATGGGTAACTGGAAATGGGTTAAAAATGTAGTGGCTAAGGCTATGAAGTTGTAAAATGAAGCTCATCATAATTCAATATACCACTTTGCAGCCAGACCAGTGAGCATTCACTGGAAAAGACATAGTCTTACTGAATCACTATTTAGGGAGTTGGATGAACACCATAAATGAAAAGTCATAAAGTGATTGGATAGATCTTCTCCAGGGTTTCCATTGAACTTAGGAATATTAGAAGGCAATTTGTTTGGAATCATCGACCACCAAGGTGAATAAAGAATGGGATCATTGGTAAGCTGATTTAAATCTGGTAATTCAAGTGTTGCGACAAAAGGAAACATTCGGTTTAGGTCAGGTTGAGCGTAACTAGGGTAAGATGGAATTTGCAGGGAAATAGGCCTTTGCATACCATCATAAGGAATATGTTGCTAGTAACAATGATAGGGGTAGGTTTGTTGAGCATATCTAGTATAAGTTTGTTGTTGGGAACTAGGATAAATTTGTTGTTGACCAAAACTAGTGTAGGCTTATTGACTAGAACCTGGGTAAGCTTGTTGTTGACCAAACCCAACATAGGCTTGTTGACCAAGTCTAGGATAACTTTGGTACTATTGGAATTTTTGTTGTTGGTATTGTGGCTGCCACGATTGTTGATACAATGGTTATTTCCGACCAGTATAAGTTTGACCAGGTTCTGGATAAATTGGACCAGAATAAGTCTGAGTCATCCTAGTTAATGGTAAAATGGCCTGAGGTTGTTGGATTTAAAACACAAACGATTCTTGTAAAATGACCTAAGAAGAATGAGTCTATAGACCTGAAACTTGAGGGTAAGAGGTTGAAGGATCAACTTGCAAAGTTTGAGATACAATCAACTAAGATTGCGACTTTGGTAAAGTCCTAACGACAGGCGTAGTAGGTATGGATGAAATAGGTTGTATTTGTTGTGATTAATATAAAATCCTTGGTTGAATAGGCATCGTAGGCTACCATTGACAAACAGTCATTCCAGAGTAAGTTGGACCTAAAGATGACAGTATAATACCATATGGTGGCCCCCCAAAGTATGGAGAATAAGCAAATTGAGCATATTGTTCTACATATGGAGGTAATCCAATGTTAAGTGGATACATTGGATGGTAACCATATGGGCCAGCTTGATATTAACTTGATGGATCAAACTGTTCAGTATCCGTAAGTGAAGAACCAGGTAAAATTCCTATGGATGACATGGGTGAAAACCATGGACTAGAAGAAACACTGGAGTGAGTTCCAGATAATGATTGGTGACCTAGTGGGATGGACGGACCACCATAAAGATGTGACTCAAGTGTTGTAGTAAACATTGAAGAAGTAGCGACAGTAGATGTTGTCGCAACTGTAATAGATGATACAGTCTGGGATGTTGTTTTAGCCATAGTCAAATGACCCAATAAATGTCCTAATGAATCTATGGGAGTTTGTGATCCAGGTGGATGTTGGCGGCCACCCACCTATCCCATCTAGACCCCCACAACTATCCCTTTCAGTTTTTCAGTTTCCTTAATTATAGCGCAGTTTACTATTTTTAGCACTTTTTCGGGTCCTAAACTTCCGGAGCCGTTTTGAGGCCCTAAAAGACGTTTTTTGGGAAATCTACCGCCAACGATTTTTCTACCAAAAAATCATATTTTTTTTCGTAGTCCTCAGAGAGATCTTTCCAACGGGCTATCATGCTCGTCAAATGGAGATAATACGACCAATTAGTGACCCTGGGAAGTTGATGTACCAACTTACCCAAAAACGGGGCCCACAATTTGGCATTTCATCTTCTAGGGTTAGGTTTTGGAATGTGAAGGGTTTTCCATTGTTTCTAAACAATAAATAGGCCTTCGAGCCTCATTGTAACACAGTTCAAAATAGTTCAAAGGCATGTAGCCACCACATCTCTTCTCAGAGATAAGCTACCATCGCCCTAGCTGGGTTATTTCCATTACTGTTTGTAAGCATATTTCAGTATTTTACATTAATGAAATGAAGTGTTATTTCTGCTACATATTTGTGTTTATGGTTATCTCTATAATTTGTTGTGTTCCTGTTTAAATCCGGATCAGTTTGAAAGTAAATAGGATCAATAGGAGCAGTATAATTTAACCGAGGAAAAGAAGGATAAAGATAAAGCCCTGGTCCAAAATGAGTTGGAGTTCTAGGTGAAGTTTCTTCTTTAAATTCCTCTTCAATAGCAATCAAAATGGGTGGAAGGATTTCACCGTCAAGTCTGTAATAAATTTTTGGTGTTTGACTCTGCGGTAAAGGAGAAGTTTCAACAGTTAAGATGTCCGAGGATAAACTAGTCGATCATCTTTCGATACGAGAACAACTTCTGGTTGTTCAACTTCAGGATCCAAGTGTTCTGGTAAAAGAACAACGGGTTTACGATGAATTTCTTGAACAACTTCTGGTTGAGGATCAACTTCTTATTGGACAACTTCATTACCATTTCACTAAGTTCACTTTCAGTGTCCTCGAGTAATTGTAAAGGTTCCACTTCAGTAGAAGATAAACTAGTAATAGTAGGAGTAACTGGAATCGTAGTATGTACCGGTATAGGTGACTTTGGTAAATCAGATGAAGAACCAGAATTTTGTGATGTATTGGACTCAATTAAACAAGACCGCTTTCGCCGACTAGGTGTAGCTTTAGGCGGTAAAGGCCGTTTACTTGTTGTCATATGTGAATGACGGGGTAAAGGTTGATTTTCTTCCATGATTGTTGATTGATTTTATTATAAAACAAAATAAACAAAAAGAGGGTAATCTAGGAAAAAGAATTACCAAGTAACCGTGAACTGCAATAAACTGCCTCGGAGGAGCCAAGGACTTAACATACGTGCAGGTAATCTCCACGAATGTTGTTTTCCGTGTATCACAATATAGAGGGTGGTCGACTCGGTTACCTATAGATGGATAGAAACCTAATGTAGTCCTCCCAAATATACCCGAAAGTATTTGGAGGCCCAATCCGTGTTAGCACTGTCTAATGCGAAACCGCATAGTGAGAGCATCCCCTTATACTTTTCATACTATAACACCGCCAGATATACCGGAAAGTACGTGGACGAGATATGATATACTTACATACGTGGAATGAGGTATCACACTCATAATGTATCAAAGAGCATTAGTGACAACTTTTAGGTTTAACGATGCCAAAACATGTCTATAGCCTAGACCTCTAAATGTTATGCGTTAAGTTACAATGCTCCATTAGGTTAATTGAGATAAATTTTAGTTGATCTTGTTTAAAATTTTTCCTTTCAAGTTCACTGCGTGATGTTTCTAAAACTCCCATAATGCAACTAAGATGGGAAACATTCTTTTCATTTGATTTAAACAATGAAAACCGTAACTAAAAGGGATAGAGCAATCAAAATTTCTAAACAAAGAACATAGAGCACATCTAATGCAACATTACCTATACCATTCCTACAAGCACACACAAACTTATAAACGCATTATGCATGTTTTTCTTTTCATTCCTTTAATGTTTAGATGAATATAAAGAAACTAAATGCACAAATGATCAATCAATGCTTTTCACAAGAAAAAAAGACTTTACGACGGTTTCTTTTTCACAAAAGTAAAGACTAATCAATGTAAGATAACTTTGGGATTGATTTGACAATGATAAAGAAACATTGAACAAACAAAGCCAAAGTGGGAATGGAAAATAAATGCTAATTTGGACATCAGGGACAGAGAAACATTAACCATTCAACAAAGAAGATGTGAAATAGTTTGGAAAAAATCAAGCAAAAATATGGGTTTTTGGCTTGACAGGGACTAGTGCAGCCCTGAGTGGGAGACAGTGTGTTGCAGAGCATTGTCTCTAGGCTAAGGCTGCTCTGCAGCGCACTGTGTCAAGAACAACAGTGCATTGATTCCAAAGAGCACTATCAACACACAAATAATCACACATTTTGACCAAACAAGCTTCAAAATGACTGAATATAGGTAATTGAACTCAAGCAAAGTCTATTGGTGCTGTTAAGACAAGGGATAACTACCAGGAACGATGGTTGTTCCCTAGCGGAGTCGCCAATTTGTTATACGGAATTTATACCTACGGATAATTATATCTTCCCTAAGTGGGTAGTTACACTTAGAACAACTGAAGTAAAGATGTTTAACCTTTTCCAATAATAATAGATAAGATGAAATAATCTACTAGTGATCCTTCGCTTCCTTTGATCTCCTTTGAGTTGCTCCCGTCGCTCCCGCTCAAACTGAATTCACTCAATTAGTACACCCAATGTGGTTTGATCTCGTGTCACTCGTCCAACTTAGTCCAAGCCATCATCACACCAATAACAACATCAATCCAGCAACATAACATTACTTTGACAATGATTTCAAGTCTCTAAACCAACAGTGATTCTCTATAACATCCAAGCTCTTTGGCTCTATGATGGGAGGCCAATTTATAGATGAATGCAAGTGGTTTTGTTATTAATATGGCATTGAATGTTTTTCCATAATTGGATGATTAGTTTCCATGTTCAAAGGGATGAGAGGATAGAGGATTAGATGATCCAAGGCTATCCTAAGTCGATCTCATCTTGATAGGATAGGAGCTGGGTTCCTTCTATAAGGCTCTAGAAAGGAGGAATATACTCAAGATCCAATGAACATTTCGAGGATTCTCACCCAACGCAGGCTTGAGTGGGCTTAGGTTCTCTACAACGCAGCCTTGAATGGGGCTACCTACTCTACAGAGCACTTACCCCTGACCAGGGGTGCGCTGGTGACCCAAGGAAGCACTTCAGCAGGGTTTGAAGTCAGGAAACTCTCATGGATGAAAGCACTCAATGAGGTGGCATGTCTAGGGCATGTAGCAACTAAATTAGAGTTTGATAGACCCTGTTTACACTAATTTGATCGTCAGGAGTGATGTGCCCAAATAGACTTGTAACACCCATTATGTCTGTTTATCAGATACAAAGAAATGAAGGTATCCTTCCAAACATTTATTCAGTATCTCAGTTTTTATGATCTAACTGACTACCCAGACAAGAAAATAATTATGTCCAAAAAATTCCATTGAAATGGGATCTCTGTCACTTATAATAATCTTTGGGTTTCCATGTAGCTTTTGAATTGTTTCTATAAATGTAGTAGTAATTGTATTGGCTTTAAACAGATGAGATAATGCACTAAAGAGTGCATACTTGGCAATTCTATCAACTATCGACATGATGGCACTCTTTCCTTCGGACTTGGGTAAACCTATGATAAAATCCATTGAAACCTCCTCCCAATGTTGACATGGAATGGATAAAGGTTGTAATAGACCCGGGGTCTTAATCATTTCAACTTTATTTTGTTGGAAAACCAAAAAAATTTCCACAAACTTTTGAATATCATATTTAAGGCCATCCCAAAAAAGATCTGTCTTAACCTCGTGGTAAGTTTTTAAAAGCATGAGTGTCCTCCTAAGGGAGAGGTGTGCAATTCCATAAGAATATTTTGTCTGAGTTGGGAATTAAGTGATCTTTGTACCATAACAAATCATTTTTCAAACTAAATGTATCAGATGTATTAGGGTCTTTTTGTAACTTTTGAATGAGTGTCCACACTTCTTCATCATTCTTCCATTCATCTTTTGCTTTGTTTATCCAATCTGGTTGGATTATAGAAATGGCGCAAAGCAATGCTTCCACATCCTCATCCTTTATTGAGAGTGCATCTGCAACAACATTTTGCTTCCCTTTTTTGTAGATGATTTCAAAGTCATAACCCAACATCTTTGTGACCCATTTTTTCTGCTCTTCTAAAGATAATATTTGTTCTAAAAATTATTTAAGACTATCATGATCTGTTTTTACCTTTAAGTGTCTTCCCTTTAGGTAAGGTCACCATTTCTTAAGTGCATGTAGTATTTCCAACATTTCCTTCTCATAAATAGCTTTGTGTAAATACTTTCCTTTGATTGGACGAATTTCGAAAGCAATGAGCCTTTCTTATTGCATTAAAACAACACTAATTCCATTTCCTAAGGTATCACATTCCAAGATAAAGGTTTTTGTGAAGTCTGGCGTAGCTAAGACCGGTGCTTGGAACATTGCCTCTTTAATATGTTCAAATGATTTCGTTGCTTCTGGAGTCCAAGAAATGTTGGGTTTTGTTATATTCTTTCCATTACTAGGCCATGTAGTGGGGGGGGGGGGGGGTGGGCGGAGACCCCCCTCCGTTGCATCGATTGCGCAGCAGGGGGGTCACAGGGGGGTTTTGAGGGGGGTGGTTAGCCCCCCTCTACGGGGTTCGGGGCAGTGCCCTGAGGAAATTGTTTTTTGGACGCGATGGTTTTCGATCCATGGTTTTGGATGTGATGGTTTTTGGTCCATGGTATTGGATGTTTCGGCATGTATAAATATGTATTGTAACATTGAAAGGAACATAATGAAAAATAAAGCTGGCAGTCCTGGTTTTGGGATCCAGGGGAAAACCTCTATGTATATGTGTTTTATGTGTTATGCTCTCACATTGTTTATTTCTGTTCTTAGAATTCGTATGCAGGTAATTTCTGTAAGGGGTTAAAACCTACAAGAAAATGCATCTTTATTCAGTAATGTTGTTAGAGGTCCTGTTATTCTCCCATAATTCTTAACAAACTTTTGATAATACCCTATCAACCCAATAAATCCTCGCAAATGCTTTATGAATGTGGGTATTTTCCATTCCTTAATTGATTTAATTTCGCTAGGGTCTACCTTAACACCTTCATGAGAAAAAATATGACCCAAATATTCCACCTCTTCTACTCCAAAGAAACATTTGGAGGTTTTTGCATATAATTGTTTCTCCTCCAGTAGTTTGAGCACTCTATGAACATGTTGAACATGATCCTTCCAAGACTTGATGTAGATTAGTATATCATCAAAAAATAGTAACACAAATTTTCCAAAGAAGGGTTTGAAAATGGAATTCATCAAATCTTGAAATGTAGAAAGTTCATTGGTAAGGCCAAAAGGCATGACCAAAAATTTATAATGACCCTCGTGATTTCTAAATGTTGTTTTTAGAATGTCTTCAGTCTTCATTCTGATTTGATGATATATTGAATGAAGCTGCAACTTGGTGAAGTAAATTGATCCATGCAATTCATCCAATAATCCATCAATGACAGGAATGGAAAATTTATCTTTAATAGTGAGCTTGTTGAGCTCCCTATAATCTAGGAACATGAGCCACGATCCATCCTTATTGTGCATCAATACTACTGGAGCAGAGAAAGAACTTTGACTAGGTTGAATTATACAAGCCTCTAGCATTTCTGCAACCATACATTCAATTTCATTCTTTTGGGCATAGGGATATCTGTAAGGCCTGATGTTTGGAGGAACATTTCCTGGAATCAAATGAATACCATGATCATGATCACGTATAAGTGGGAGGCCTTTGGGAGTCTCAAATACCTTGGAATGATTGTCCGAGAAATTTTGGATATCTGGAGAAATAGATGATTTCGACATGGGTACCTCTAGAGAACATAACTGTGCAAATACGCCACATTGTTCTTTCTTTAGAAGATTTGTCATTGCCTTAGAGCTAATTATCTTTCCTGGTTTCCCTACAATACCCCTTAATTCAACTTCCTTTCCTTCTGAAAAGAAATAAATAAATAAAATAAATAAATAAAAGTTCTTTAAAATTAAAAGCTAGCGTAGCCAAAGATTGTAGCCATTGGACTCCTAGTACAACATCAACACCACCCATTGGAATGGAAAGCATTGGATTATTCAAAACATATTCTCCCATGGATAGCTTGATATTATGAAACCTTCCAGAGAAATTTATGGTTCTTCAATTTGCAACCATCACTTGACAATCTGGTGCTGGATATAGGAAGAAATTCAATTCCTTCACTATATTACAATGAATAAAATTATGGATACTGCCCGAATCAATCAACATTATTACCTTTTTCTTCTTGATATTTCCTTCTATCTTGATAGTTTGAGGAGTGGTTATTTCGACCAATGCATTACAATATATGGTTGGATTCATTTCTTCTTTCTCTAGGCTTTGTTCCTGGTGTGTATCCTCTTCTTTTGATGTTTCTTGTTCCTTTTCTTATTCCTCTTCACAATCTATGCAAAATCATTTATTCTCAGCACACTTATGACCTTTAGTGTATTTTCTATCACAAATGTAACAAAGCCCTTTTTCTCTTTTTTCTTCCAATTGTTGTGGTGTCAACCTTGTAGGTTGTGGAAGGCTAGGAGCAACAACACTTCCATCTTTATAGTTGTGATTGGTAGGCTTCCTTGTTGCCATAATTTTGCTTTCAATTTTTCTTGCCAACCTGAATGCATTCTCCAATGAATCAAGTTCCTAAAGGAGAACCTCATGTTGGATGTTATCTTTCAATGTCCCTATGAACACATCAATCCTATGCTCCTCTGGAATATTTTTTGCCCTTATATTCAATTTTTGGAAGTCCTCGATGTGCTCCACCATTGAACCTTTTTGTTTGAGATTTATCAATTGGATAAAAAAGGTGTTGCTTTTTGTATCCTTATAATGTGCTATCATTTATTCCGTAAAAATTGCCCAAGTGACAATTTTTTTAAGAGAGAAAAAGCCATCGATACCATACAAACTGGTTGGGTTCCAAATATAAAGTCACAATGCGTACCTTTTGTGTGTTTTTCACATTATGGAGATCGAAATATTTCTCCATCTGTAGTATCCATGTTACGATATCCTTGCCATCAAACTTCCTCATATCGATCTTTGGAACATGGTGGGTCTTCAATCCAATGTTAGAGTCTACGAAATCATGACTAGCATTTGTTTTGTTCTCATCATGAGTTTCCTCTACTACCTTTTCTCTATTAGGAAGCATTTATTTTAGAAACTTTGCCAAACCTCCTTTCAAACCTTCCATGTCTTTCTTCAAATATTCAATGTTTACTTATAACCTATCCATCTTAGCTTCCACGCAATTCTTTAAACCATCCATCTTAGCTTCCATGCCTTTTTTTAAACCATCCATCTTAGCTTCTGCTACTTTTTGTGAGAGTGAGATTTGTTGCACTTGGTCTCGTAATTTTGATATATCATGTTGCATTTCTTCTTCTTTTTCATGAGTCATGCTAGAGATTTCAGGTTGCTTACTAGGTGTTTCCATTTTATTTCTTTGGGGCATCAATTAATGATAATTATGCTTCACTATGTCCTTTTAATTCCTTCAAACTAATTTTTCAAAACAAACTTATGCAAAATTTTAAAAAGACTACACACATTTTTTGGCTTTGTACGAGCTCGATATTGAATCTATTGTATATCTGTAATTTCGGATCTCCAAGGTATAAAAATTCATCCTATGGTAGCCCTCTAAGTCCTTGTTCCAACCCCAGAAGTCTGATAAATATTAGATTATACAAGAAAGCGTTATTCCAAATCTCCCACCATGACCTGATTATAGACTGGTTTAGTAGAGTGAATTTGTATGAAGTTCCACATGTCACTTTTTCGACCTTCTGACCTGAAACAAATACAAAGAAAACTAAAGTCCATCCTATTTCTGTTATTTTTACGAAATTTCAATCTAATGCTCAAAGAGAAAGTTATGATGAGTTTCCCCATGTCACCTGTTTGAGATATAATTCAAGGGCCTACAAAAATCCTAACTTCCTTGGATCATATATCCAAAAATATAGGAAGACAATATCTAAAATTTGTACTTGAGGTTCCCCAATATTTCATCTCAAATAGGTTTTACTGTTAGCTTCTGAAACGTTCTAGAAACAAAGTTATAGCTAAAATTCCACGATGGCTTGTTTGAAGCAACGAAACCCTAGAATCCAAAAGGTCTAATACCAATTGTTATGCAACCAACTGACAAAATAGAAGAAAATATAGATTAACGACTTCAAAATTAGCCTCTTTGAGGGGGAAGCCTCCTTTACATTACGCAAATGAACAATTCTTGGATGATACAAATGACAATACCTCCTTTCTATATATATGAGTCCAAGGGTTAACAATATAGTCAAAGCCAACATAACAATAATAATGTAAGGCAACAACAATAACAATAGTGGGCTTCTATGGGGCACAATAATAACAATATGGGTACAAAATGGGCACAAAAATAACAATAAGGGGATACAATGACAATAATAATAAGGGAATACACTATTATTATAGGGACCTAACATAATTTCCCATAGTAATTATGGTGCAATGTTTATTTGATCCCATCAATGAATACTAACAACATTACCAAAGGATTTACTTGAGGTATTGGCAAAGGAAAAAGCTATAGAAGGATATGGAGATCGAGTTATGTGTGCAAGTAAATGGGTTATTTATGTATGATATGTGGTGGAAATATGTTGTCATTTATGTCAAAAGGTGGTGGCAGGTAGAAACAGGATGCACAAATGTCAAAGAAATGCCTCAAGGAGCAAGTTCAAGGCACACAATAAGGGAAAAAGATAAGAATTAGTGTAGTGGCCTTGGGGACAGTTTTAGAACACTAGACCATCTCAGATGCAGGTGTAAGCCACCTAGATGGATAGATCTCTGAGAGAGATTCCCAACGATATATGGAAGTCCTAAAAAGACCTCATGGATCAAATGGTAGATCCATTCAAAGTTTGGTGACCCCAACACCTTCATAGTAGAGTTAAAGGCAGTTGGAGTCTTTGGCGCACAACTAAAGTTAGCACAAGTGAAAAACTTCGTGCCAAGGTCAGAAGAGCCTCTAAGTGAGAGCTCTGGGAAGATGCATAAGTAATGGGTTGGACCATAGGATGAGCCCATCTGGCGGGCTTACCCCGACACAATTATTTTGGCACCAAAGTCTAAGCGACTAGGTAGTAGTCGTCGAGACACGATAACTAAGTGTTATGCAGTGGCGAGCGAGCAACGAAGCCTAGAGTACAAGCTGACCCGAAAAAGGAAACTCAGAGGGTGAAGCTCAGAAGTTTGTGTAGGGCACACACAACTAAGTGCTAGGAGGAAAGGACTAGGCCACGTGCCTCTTTCCAATGGCATTGGAGACAACCCTTTAGACAGGCTTTGTGGTCACATGAAGTTGTTTATCACATAGTTGATCATGTATATCAACGGTGGAGAGCTACTCCAGGGACACTCCTCCCAAAACCACAATCCGATCAGGAGTGTTGTCAAGGAAAAACGGCTTAAACTCAACGGTTTTTTTACAAACACAATTTATAAAGGAAAATAGTCTTAAAACAGGCCTCAGAGGACCTTCTCTCTCCTCTTTAACAATATTATAGGTGGCAGAATATGATTGGTTTGGACGACAACAAATGATGACTTCAATAAAGACACATGGTAGGTGGATTCAATGTTTTTGGCCACCCAAGTGGCCCTTTTCTAGGTGAGACATGTCACCATTCATAGGTTGACATGTGGCAGGAGTGACGTGTTGGTGACATCATCTTGATGGGATGAGCCTAGAAGATTTAAAATAGTACGAAAGAGGAATTGTCAGGCGGAGGGTGCTAAGACATGTTCCCAGTTGATAAGCTGGCACTAAAAAAACTACAACCAATTAAAAAGGCATCGGGAGGACCCACAAGATAGCTCATCCCGTAGGCTTTACCCTGGTGGGATTGTTAAATGAACTTAGTGGAAGTGCCGAGAATTAGTCACCGAGCCATGATGGCATGATGGAAACCAATCAGAGAAGCATTGGGTAGTCCCCAAGGGACACATCAACTCGAAGGTATGACCCTGGTGGGTGAATTATGGTACACACAAAAGAATGTGTCGAGATAAGAGGGTCTACGAGCTAAGCATCCACACACAGCCCTATGCCATAGGTTGAAACCAAGGGTGCAGATGAAATAAAGAGCCATAGAGGCTTTGGAAGCGGCTAAGCGCCAACTCTGTGGATTATTTCACGTAGAAACAAAGGGGTCGGGAGATCGGAAGCTTCAAACTTTAGGATGATGGGTGATCACCTCACGTAGAGGCATGACCAATGACATGGAGTCGATAACAAAGGAAGAAGGCTCCCAAAAAAGACTTGAAATGGATTAGCGCCTAGGGCCTAAGCTGGTGGTCATTGAGACTCGATCTTATAGTGGTAAAATAGGTAAGGGAGCCAAGCTAAAGGGGCTTAAAAGAAAAAAGGCAGAACTACTAATTTAACTGCAATTTTGGTAGTTAAGCCACAATTGAACAAGTAAATAAAAATAGAGGAACACTGCTAAAATATGTAAAATATCTAGATTGATTGAAATAAGCAGAAAAACCACAAATTGTCTTGGATATTAAGCCCAAAACAACAAATCAAGAATAAAAATAGTGTGAGTACTAAAATGAATAGGACAAAGGCAAAAAAAAATATTGATGCATGTAGAAATTCAAGAAGCCAAAATTAGCAAAAGAAAAACTATAAAAGAAGTCCTGATCAAGAAGAATATATACACCAGCTTTTTGAGACAGAGCTTTTGGAGCAACGAGGTGTTGGTATGGTGAAGGTGATTTTTGAGTAGTGATTGAGATTTAATTCTTTTTGAAAGCAGAGAAGGCAATCATTGATCCTGGTGTGAAAATGGATGAAAGATGGAAAATTGAGTGTTTAAAGAAAGTTGTAACTTACTAATTAGGGGTTGGTGCTCCTTCCAATGGGTGCTGGAGAATAGTTGGGGTTGTAGATCCATTCAATTGTAGCTTAAAAATAAGGGAGTTGTAGCTTCTTGTTGGTTGTAGCTAGAGAAATTGTAACAACAATTTGTATATTTCCCTATGAATGAATTGACGAGCAGTTCTGAAAGTTACTTGTTATTGTGTGTTCCATTTTCATTGTTGACATTAATCTATGTTATGGTTATTTAAGCTATTTTTGAAGTATTTAATGATGTGCAAAAAATAAAAGAAAGTTTTAATTTGGTAAAATTCCTACACTACTGATTCATCCCCCCCTCTTAGTAGTGTCCTATTTTCCAATAATTGGTATCATAATAGGTTATTTATGATTATTCTAACAGCTGGAAGAAAGATCAAGCACCATGGAAAATCAGGAAGGATGTTTTACCAATAAGTCACCTATGTTCAATGGAACAAACTATGTGTTTTGCAAAGCAAGGATGAAGACCTACATTCAATCACTTGGAGATTATGTATATGATGTCATGGAAGAAGAATATCAAAGGCCACTACCTGTAGTTACCAAAGATAAAAAAATTGGAGTTCACATGCAATTGTAAAGCAATGCATGCCCTGCTTGTTGGCCTACCTGAATCAGAACTTGTCAAGGTGATGGATTGCACATCTACCAAAGCAATATGGGATAAGATGAGTAACTACTTTGAGGGAGACATCAAGGTAAATAAAGCTAAACTCCAAGGTTTTAGGATCCAATTTGAATAATTGAGCATGCATGATGATGATGATATTGAAAAGTATTTTTTAAGAGTTGATGAAGTTGTGAACACCATAAGAGGACTTGATGAGAAGCTAGATGAAGACGTGGTAGTTCAAAAAATGTTGAGATCTCTTCCTGGGAGGTTTAATCCCAAGGTGTTAGCCATTGAAGAAATGGACAATCTAGGCTCTCTCACTTTATATCAACTCCTTGGAATACTCATTGCTTATGAGATGAGGATTTCTAAAGGAAAGTCTGCATCTAAAGAATTAGCCCTCAAAGCAGAAAATAAGTGCAAGAATTAGCATGATGACTCATGTTGTGGATCAAATGAAGAAGAAGCTAACTTTGTGAGGAAACTCAAGCAAGGATCAGGGAAATATATAGGTAATTTTCCCTTTAAATTTTTAATTATGGTAAAGTTGGTAATTATGCATCAAAGTGTCCTGAAAGAATAAAAATGATTATGATCCCAAAGAAAAGTTTAAGAAAGTTCAAAAGAATAGAAAGAAGGCTAAGAAGAAAGGTTCTTATGTTCAATAAGGGAGAACCTCTGAAATTAAGCCCAACACATCCTCAAATGAGGACAAAGGTGATGATATATCTAAAGGATTTATGCTTATGGCCATTGAAAATCTGCAAGTTGAGGCTATTAACTCTAATGATGATGAAGGAGAAGTTGATATTGAAGGAGAACTATTAAGCACACTTGAGGAGAGAAGAGGTTGAGAAAGAAAAACAAAACCCAAAAAGAATATTTCATAAAATAAAAGGTTGAGGTTGTAGATCCATTAGTCCTGCAAATAGAAGAAGGTAAGAAAATACAAGAAATCTTGAACCAACAATTGATTGAAAAGGCTCAAACATGTGAGAAGATGGAAGGAGAAATTGTATTGCTAAATAAGGAGTTGGGGAATGCTAAAACACAACTTAGTTTCAATAAAAAATTTGGAAAAGGGACTGAAGATTTGAACGAGATATTAGAAGCACAATGAACCTACTCAAATCGAACTGCTTTAGGCTCTAAAGTTGAGTCCAGTGCAACAGTTGAATTAAAGGGTAAAAAGAAGATTACCTTTGTTCCAGAAAAATTGTCAAATCAAGTCCATACACACATGTGAGATAGTTGTTGAGGCTGTAAGAATAGACAATAATGTCTATGTTCTCAAATAAAAGACTGGAAAGTGTTGCTTGACAAAGATTGATGAGAGATGTATATGGAAAAAAAGGCTTAGACATCTGAACTTTGACCAGATTATGAAGTTGAGAAAGAAAAACGTAGTCAAGGACTTGCCTAGGCTTTTAAAACTAGAGAACATAATAAGCAAATCTTTCTACTTGGGAAAGCAAGCTCGAGTTTCTTTGAAGGCAAAGGAGAACTCATCAATAAAGCCATTGCAGCTGGTACACATGGATCTATGTGGACCATCTAGAACACATTCGACCACAAGTAAAATGTATTTTATGCTAATAATAAATTATTTTAGCAAGATGATGTGGGTTTACTTTCTCAGAGAGAAATCTAAGGCTTTTTAGAAGTTCAAAGAGTTCAAATCCATGGATGAAAATGAAACTGATTGCAAAATCAAAAGAATAAGGTCAGATAATAGAGGTGAATTCAACCCAAAGGAATTTGATGAATTCTATAAGAAGTATGGCATCAAAATACCATTCACAATAACATAGACTCCCCAACAAAATGGTGTAGTTGAAAGAGAAAATAGGTCATTGCAGTAGTTAGCCAGAGCAATGATGACAGAAAGTAATGTTCAACAAAGGTTTTGGGTAGGGGAAATTCATTCAACAATAGTTATTCTCAATAAATCACATCTTAGACCAAACAATGACAAAACTCCCTATGATATGTGATGTGGAAGACCTACAACAGCTAAACACTTCAAATTTTTTGGTAGCAGATGCTGCATCAAGAGAAATGATGAAAAACTTGGAAAATTCAATGCGAGAGCAGATGAAGGCTTTTTTCTAGGATATTCACACAATAAAAAAAGTTACAAATGTTACAATAAAGTCAACAAGATAATGATTAACTGCATCAATGTGAAGGTGGATGACCACATTAATCAAGAAAAGAAACAACTCAACGCTGATGAACTAATGAGCATTAGTGAAGAGCATGATGAGGTAGCTATAGAATAAAGTGAGGAAGATCCCTCTAGTCCTCAAGTAAGAGATCCCCCAAGGTATGTACAAAAACATCACCCAACTGATTAGATTGTTGGTGAATTAAATACTGGTGTGCAAACAAGAAGGAAATTGTTAAGTCCCCCTACACAAGCACATGTTTCCTTGCTATCCATGGAGGAACCAAAGGATATTATTCAAGCCAGTCAATATCAACATTGGATAAAGGCAATGAATGAACATTGGTACCAGATAGAGAAAAATCATACTTGGGAACTTGTTCCCAAACCTGCAAACAAGAACTTCATTGGCACCAAGAGGGTATTCAAGAATAAGTTGAATGATCATGGAGATGTGGTAAGAAACAAGGCCACGTTGGTATGAAAAGGCTATGCTCAAGTATAAGGAATGGATTTTGATGAGACTTTGTTAGGCCCCTATACTACTAGTGTAACCCCTTATTGTTATTAGTATAACCCACTTATTATATTGATGTACCCATGTAGTGCCCATATTGTTACTATTGTGCCCCATAGAAGCCCACTATTGTTATTATTGTGCCCTTACATTATTATTGTTATGTCGGCTTTGATTATGTTATGACCCCTTAGACTCCTATATATAGAAAGGAGGTCTCTTCATTTGTATCATCCAAGAATTGTTCATTTATGTAATGTAAAGGAGGTTGCCCCCTTGAAGAGGCTAAATTCTAAGGTGTTGATTTATCTTTTCTATCTTTTCTTGAGCTGGTTCCATAACATTTGGTATTAGAGCTTTGGATTCTAGGGTTTCGCTGCTCCAAACCGGTCATCGTGGCATTTTTGCTATGACTTTTTTTCTGTGACGTTTCAGAAGTCACAAAAAAATTCCATTTGAGAAGAAATCGCGCTGAACCTTGGGTCCAAATTTCAGAGCTTTTCGCGCCATATTTACGGAGATATGATCTGAGGAAGTTGGTCTTTTTCCAGACTCCTGAATTACATTCAAAACAGGTGACCTGGGCAAAATCGTCATAACTTTCTCTCTGGGGATCAGATTGAAATTTCATAAGAAGGTACAGAAAGAGTACAGACTGTAGTTTCTTGTATTCATTTTTCAGATCCAAAGGTTGAAACAGTGACTCGTGGCACGTCGTACAAATTCGCTCTACTGAACTAGTCTATAATCAGGTCATCTTGGGAGATTCTGCATAACTCTTCCTTGGAGAATCCAATTTGGATCAGACTGGTGGCATTGGAAAGAGGACATAGAGGGCTAATACAGGTCACAATTTTAGAACTTAAAGATCTTAAAGTACAGAGTTACAATCGTTTCAAGGTAGAGCTCCTAAAATCAAGAAAAAGCAAGATGAGGAAGTTTGATGGCAAGGATCCGATAAATTGGATACTTCAGATGGAGCAATATTTTGATATACATGGTGTAAAACTATTACAATAGGTATGTATTGCATCTTCATATTTAGAACCAGATCAATTTTTATGGTACAAAGGGCTTTTTTCTCGTAAACAACTTGTTACGTGGTCAATTTTCACGGAGGAAATGATAGCACATTATGAGGATACAAAGAGCAACACCTTCTTTAGAGCAACACCACAACAATTTGAAAGAGTAAAAGGGCTTTGTGACATAGTGGAAAGCAAAATTATGGAAACCAGGAAGTGTACCCCTCACAACTATAAAGATGGAAGTGTTGTTTCTCCTAGCCTTCCACAACCTACAAGGGTTATGTTAACGCTTGAAATTTCACCTCAAGCTGAGAAAGGTAAACTTCAAGGCAACATCAAACCACTTAGCCTCGTAGCTAGCCCTACGAGGCAGGAAAGGGCTCTCTCCGGTCTATCTCAGTAAAGATCTTCAATGGGTGAGATGACCAATAGGAAAACACTGATTTTAGGCTAGTAAACTGATCAAGAGGTTTAAATTTGGGATTTTTAAAGTTTTGGTGGAAAATTGGGGAATGGCAATTTCGGGTGCGGGGATTGGACACAGTTTTCGCGGGGAGTTCTTTGGGGCGAGGTAGGAAACAGTATTGATGCCTTTGATAGAGATGGATGGATGAGAATGACTGGTGAGGAGTTAAGGAGCGCAAGCAATAACCTTGAATTCCCCTTAAACAGTTGAAAACATTGATATTAAGCAAACTTAAAAGCAGAGCATGACAGTCATGAATTCTACTTTAACACTTCATTTGCCTAATTTGCAGAAGGAAAAGTAAGGAAATGATTCACATAACACACTTACAAGTATAAAGAGAAACACACCATCAATACATGTGACCATAAGAATCCCAAAAAGGACTGCAAAACCCTGGTCTTCCTTTGCCAAAAATTGCAGAGATACAGTGAATAATACAATAAGAGCTTCCCCCTCAAAATTCCAACCATGAAAATGAGCAAGAGTGTACATAATATAGATCATATAACATCTTTCCCTACCTCTAGGGGTCGAGCTCACTATCCTAGGAGCTGTTTCAACCAATTCTAAACTAAGCACTGAAAACTAGGCAGTCAAAACAACTTGCCTCTATAAGCTAGGAAACCAATTCATTCATTTAATTTTCACCTATCTCATGAATGAATCTTCTAGAAGAGATACATAAGTGTAAAAGTGTCATAAAATTACATCATTTACAACAAGGAGGATAAAAATCAACTCCAAAAAGTCAAACATAGTCAAAACTGCGTTTTGCTGAGCTGTAGGCTGAAATCCTGAGCAATTTGCCTGATGGGTCGCGCGCCATTCCTGAACGGGTCGCGCGCCTTTGAGAGCACTTTTGGGACACTTCAAGGTGTCCAAATGGGGCAAGAGTAGGCTTGTTGGAAATTTCGGGATGTCTACTTTCCAACCCAAGTGGAATTTCTGAATTTGGTGGTCATTTACCCCTCCAAAATTGCAATCTACCAAAACTGCTTTCTGTGTGTCAAAAATGTAGCAGAAAGTCATTTTTTGCTTGTTTTTTGACTTTCTGGAGGCCCAAAACTTCATAAAATCTCTTGGCAATGGGTGAGCATGTGTAACTTTTCATGACCAATCCAGAAATGCTGAGGTTTCCCGGAACGGAGTAGCCAAATGAAAGGGTCGCACGGGGGGTGAGACCCGTTGAGGGGACAAAACCTGTTTTTTGCCTGAAAAAACCAAAAATGACCCAAAATGCTCAAAATTTCTTGGAATTTGTTCTGGGGCTGAGCCATTTAGTGCCATGCTTCTTCAAGGAAGCCTCGGCCAAGATGTGGAGGGGGTCGGACCTTTTTCTTCGTTTTTGTGCTTTGGCCAACCGCCTTTGGAGCACTTTCATCTTCGCCTTACACACGTGCATCCGTGCCCAATAATGATTCTTCATGTTTCTAAGCAATTTCTTATCTTGGTTGGCCTTGGCCAATAGCCTCTCCAAATGAGAATTGAGCCGGATAAGCATAGACTCTCGCTCAACGGGTACTAAATCACCGGGTCTTCTTCGATTCAAGTTGCGGTCACTACGAATCCTCCACAACTCATCAAGAGTTTGCTTATCCTCCAACTGCTTGTTGCGCTGCTCTAAATAGGTGATCCTCCACTGTGCCATCTCTAACTTCTGCTGCAGCAAGCGGTTCTTGGCCTCCTTTTGCTGAATGACCTCATGAAGCTCCGTGGTAGGAGAGCGGGTATCAAGATCAATGATATCAATGTCGGGATCACCGGTCATTCCCTCCTCGATCATGGGTTGCTTGCCCCTCTGTGCTACCTATGCTGCTGAAGAAGGCGAGGCCCCTTCCACCTGATGTGGAGATAGCACTCGCTGAGCTGATGAAGAAGGCGAGACCCCTTCCACCTGCTGTGGAGAAAATACTCGCCGAGCTGCTGCAAATAAGGCCCTTTGGCCTCTCTGATAAGTGACCAATGGAGAAGAGCTGACATATCTAGTCACGGGGGTGTCATGCTGCTGTGATGGTCCTCCCTCCTCGTGAACAACCTCAGGATGTGGTGGTGGTGGTGCTGTGAAAAGCTCACGAGAGATAAACTCCTCCCATGGGATGCCCTGCTGAGCCAACTGATGTATGACCACAAGTTGAATCAAACCATAATGATAGAGGCTCCTATACTGCTGTGCTGGGCTCTTCCTCTGCATCAAGGGCACCATCCTCTCAATGTTCCAGCACAAGAAAACAGGGATGTTCATCATCCGTACCCGTGTGAAATGCATCAACAGGAAAATATGGTACGTATATACCTGTGAAAATCTGCCCTCACAGGTGAAATAGAGCATGATAAGCCTCATCATGGGGGCATACTCACTCCTCAGAAATCTGAAGGGAAATAAACCCGTCAAGTGTCTCATGAATGCAGGTCTAATGAAAGGCTCATACTGAACACTGTCCAACATCTTGCGCTTATTCCACACCTCTCCGACATTAGGTATCCCTGTGGCTTGAGCAATCATCTCGGGTGTCAATGTAAAATCCACCCCGGCAAGGTTCACATGTCCATCATGCAAATGCAAAACAAATAAGCGAGCCAACTCCCTGTGATGCTGAATCCGAGAGATCCTCTCGCAAAACTCATAGCAAGACATATAACGGAAGCATGATACTGCCATTGGACAAGCATGCAAATCGGTTAAAGAGGTGGGCTCCTCTCTCCTATGATGACCGCCCTTTCCACCCTTGTGAGGCCTCCTCTGTACCTCAAACTCTAAAGCTGACGCATGGTCATCACTTTGCGCATAATTGGTTTCGGTTTCTGACATTGTTTTAGGAGCAAAGTGGCTGAAATATACTGTTGTTTCTGCTTTGTAAACTGCTGATTAGAATGTTGTTTCAAGGGGACAAGGAGCACGAGGGAAATGTTAGGGGAGGGATGCTTTAAAGGGAAAATGGGAATAATAATAAAACAGGGAGTTTAGGGGAAGAATTATTGCATATACATCATTATACAATTTGATTTACAAGGATATTATGAGAGGTAGGGTTAGGGTGTAATTTTTTGATTTCTTGGGAAGAGGGGTAGGGTTTAAGGCTCTTCACATATTTGGAAGGGAAATTTACATAGAATGATAAGCAATATGAAATGGGAGATGGAAAAAAAAAAAATGAGAACAATGGGATACCTCAAAATAGCATATAAAACCCTAGAAATTTGACAACTTCAAACCAAAAGCACAATGGAGACTTTCACGTGAAAATGGAGACTTTTACAAATACAATCATGACCTTCTTGAACTGTAGCAAGCAATATTTTTTTATGATGGAGGGCCTACCTTGCAAAATTTGGCAATTTGTGGTTCCTTCGCAAGTTTGCTGGCGGTTTTGGCAGAGAGAGTGCTGATGGGTCGCGCGCCTCACCCAACGGGTCACGCGCCTTCAACGGGTCACGCGCATTATAACTTAACACTGGCACAGGGCGCCTGACGGGTCGCGCGCCTCACCCAACGGGTCGCGCGCCTGGTTCAACGGGTCGCGCGCCTTCCCAACTCACACAATTCGCTCAAACTCTCTTGGAAACAATTTCTCTATCACTTGAATGCACAATGAGGCTTGATGGAGGGAGATTAGGGCTTTTATAGCCTTGTTTGAATTAATTTCATGTCATAACCCACTTTATAATGTTTTTTTATGACACTTTATAAACTTGACTTTTTTGGTTTCCTTTTGTCCTGAAATTGATTGATTTGATGCTTTTCTTTGATAATTTTTGTAGGGATAGCATCTGAGGGATCTTGACAAGGGAGCCAGGATTACATGCTGTCCTTTGAATCACTTTGAATTTTTACAATTTTTACAAAATTTTGAGAAATGACCTTGGCTTTAAAAACAGGGTTTTTAAATCCAAGGTGAAAATTAACTGTACAAGATGAAATTTTTCGAAGAAACACTTTGAAAACATCCCTCTGGCTTTCTGGGCACTTATTGACCTTCAGAGACATGACCTTGAAGACAAATTTGACCTCAACCCTAGACCTAAAAATTTTGACCTAAAGACAAAGACGAGTAACCTTGAACAGTTTAATGACTGAAACAACTTGATCCAGCGGTGCCAAGAGGGGGACAAAGACACCAGCTCCTCCATCATGGTTATGGCATGCCTAACGGAATGCAAAGAATGACACTGATGAGACACCTATTTATGCAAATGCAAAGAGCTTTGATCGCTGATGGAGGGCTACTAGACCGACTCTAACAGGTTACACCACAACAATTGGAAGAAAAAAGAGAAAAAGGGCTTTGTTACAATTGTGATAGCAAATGCACTAAAGGTCATAAGTGTGCTGAGAAGAAATTATTTTACATAGAATATGAAGAGGAGGAGGAAAAGGATCAAGAAACAACAAAAGAAGAAGATATACGTCAGGACCCCACCCCAGAGAAAGAAGAAATGAATCAGACCATATCTTGTAAAGCATTGGCAAGAATTACCACTCCTCAAACTCTCAAGATAGAAGGACATATCAAGAAGAAAAAGGTGCAAGAAGTGAACGATCACATCGAGAAAGAAGAAATGAATCCAACCATATCTTGTAATTCATTGTTCGAAATTACCACTCCTCAAACTATCAAGATAGAAGGACATATAAAGAAAAAAAATGTTCAAGAAGTGAAAGATCACATCGAGCATCAAGAAATAAATCCGACCATATCTTGTACAGGATTGGAAGAAATTACCACTCAAACTCTAGAGATAGAAGGACATATCAAGAAGAAAATGGTTCAAGCAGTGAAAGATCACATCGAGCATCAACAACAAGTTCTCCAACCTTTAAAGGATAACGCCACTTCGGTGCAAAATCAAATGAAACAACAGGCACTTAAAAAATGGCGACCTTACCGAATGGGAAGACTCTTCAAGGATGAGGATGTGGAAGCATTGTTTTGTGCTATTTATATTATCCAACGAGATTGGATAAACGAAGAAAGGGATAAATGGAAGAAGGACGAAGAAGTATGGCTACTTATTCAAAAGTTGCAAAAGATCCCAATTCAAACAATATTGCTAGAAATTAAAGAGGAAGGAAAAATCATATTGGAACCTGGAGCAGTCACAGAAACAAGAACCCGACAGCTACGAAATCGATCAATTTCAGAGTATCTCATCAAGTGGAAGAACTTACCCGTTGAATATTCCACATGGGAGGACAAGAATTTTATACAGAAGCATCAAGAACTACTCAAGCGTTGAGGACAATGCTTTTTGAAGGAGAGGAGCATGTTAGGCCCCTATACTACTAGTGTAACCCCTTATTGTTATTAGTATAACCCACTTATTATATTGATGTACCCATGTAGTGCCCATATTGTTACTATTGTGCCCCATAGAAGCCCACTATTGTTATTATTGTGCCCTTACATTATTATTGTTATGTCGGCTTTGATTATGTTATGACCCCTTAGACTCCTATATATAGAAAGGAAGTCTTTTCATTTGTATTATCCAAGAATTGTTCATTTATGTAATGTAAAGGAGGTTGCCCCCTCGAAGAGGCTGAATTCTAAGGCGTTGATCTATCTTTTCTATCTTTTCTTGAGCTGGTTTCATAACAGACTTTTTCTCCTGTTGTTATATTAGAAGCAATAAGAACTTTTTCGGCATATGCTTGTTTCAAGAAATTCAAAATCTATCAAATGGATGTCAAATCTCCTTTTCTAAATGGAGAACTACAGGAGGAATTTTACATAGAGTAGCCAGAAGGCTTTTAGCTAACAAAGTAAAAAAATTATGTATGTAGAATTAAGAAGGCTTTCTATGGTCTCAAGCAAGCCCCCTAGAGCTTGGTATTCCAAGCTAGATAGTTACCTGCTCAAGTGTGGATTCAAAAGAGGTGCAACTAACAAAAACCTACATGTCAAAGAAAACGATGTAAAACTTATTGTGGTGGTAGTATATGTTGAAGATATTATCTTTGCCAGTGACTCAAATTTGTTGACCAAGGAATTTGTAGTTGATATGAATGCTAAATTTGAGATGTTCATGCTTGGGGAATATCATATTTCCTTGGATTACATATAGTGCAGACCCCTAAAGACATTTTTATTTCTCAAGGTAAGTATCTCAAGGAAGTGCTAAAAACATTTGGCATGGAAGACTTCTCTTTAGTGGGCACTCCAATGGTGACAAGTTGCAAGCTTAGTAATATGGATGAATCTCCAGAGGTGGACTAGACCTTATATAGATCCATTGGCATCCTTTTATATCTAACAACTTCAAGACTAGACATCATGTAAGATGTTGCTATGGTTGGAAAATTTCAATTAGTTCCTAGACAAATCCATCTATTAGCATCCAAAATAATTCTTAGATATCTCAAAGAAACAATGGACTATGGATTGCGGTACCCAAGAGGTAAATATTTTTTCTTTACTATCTATACAGATGTTGATTGGGTAGGTGATGTGGATGATCGAAAAAGCACAAGTGGTGGTGCTTTCTCTTTTGGAGAAAATCTAGTCTCATGGTTAAGAAAGAAGAAAGCTTTCATTTCCTTATCTATAATTGAAGCATAATATATTGCAGTAGCTTCTTGTTGTACTCAATAATTGTGGATGAAGCAAACTTTGCAAGATGTACAAGTTTTTTATGATCAACCGATTCCCATTATTTTTTATAGTACAAGTGCAATAGACATGTCAAAGAATCCATTTTCCACTCCAAAACCAAGCATATCCCCATCAAACAATGTAAACTTTGAAACGGGAACTGATATTGTTACCCGTTTCATAGAGATAGCAAAAAAGTGACCTGATTTTGAAAAGGGGTGATGCATAACACACATGTTTTTTTTAGAGCATAGTTTTTGGCACTTTAATTTTTTTATGTACATCACGTTTTAGAATGGTATTGATTTTCATGCTGATTTTAAAAAGTGAGCATTCTGCATCACACTCCTTTTTTAAAAGGCCTGTTTTTTGGCTTTAAATTTTTTAATGTATAAAATGTAAATAATTATTTAGTAAATTTGATAATTTTTGAAGTGGTCGTTTTCTTCACATTTTCTTGTTTTTTATTTTAATTTTAAATTATTTTTTTTTCATGAGGTTTTTATTGTTTTGCATTTTTAAATTAGAAGGTCGATATTTAGGCTTTTCGATATTCTACATATTTATACATCCTTAATTAATTTTTCAATCCACATGAAATAATTGTTTCTAAAAAACAATATTTTTTAACAATGGACAAAAAAATAACCATTTTTAACATAAATATAACTAAAAAACTATACGTTTTGATAATTTTTTTCTATAATTGACATGTCAAAATCACAATTTTTATATGATAATTTTAACTAAAAATGGTTAAATAATAGCTTTTTCTATGAATTTCATGTCAAAAAAATAATTAAAATCACTTCTTTTTTTCAAAAAATAATTATTAACTTAAAAATCAATGTAAAAATCACATATTATCGATATTGAACGTATAACAACCCTAATTGAGTGTTTATTCTTCTCATAAAATGTCAAAGTCAAAACATTGCAAAGCTTGATTTACAAGCATAACTTAAATTTAATCAACAATGTCACGTAATCCAAACTCTTTGTCCTCTAGAGTTTCATCATTGTCTTCTTCCACAAGATTTTCTGTTTCATTTTGCTCATTTTCCTCTTCTAATGGGTCTTTGATGTCTGCGAAACTCCCAATGTATGTCTTTCCAAACATTCCATGTAATGGTGGTTGGGGTTCCTTTGCTTTTTTTGCCACACGTGATTCACTAAAATCCCCTTTCTTCAACCCAATTTCTTGCATTGCATCTAGAAGAAATTGAAGAGCATTAATTCTTTGCTAAATGAAACTGCACTGTACTGGATCTTTTTCAATTGCAATGCAATTTCTTCCTTTTTGAAGGCAACATGCTAGTGTTGTACCTAATTATCAAGCACAAAAGAAATAATGAACTAAATTAGTACAATGACATATTAATTAAAAAAATAACATATTGAAATTCAATTCCATATAATAAAACTTACCTGAGCCAGAAAATAAATCCAAAACCCAATCTCCTTCATTTGAACAAATGTAGATAAGATAGTTAATCAATAATTGTGGTTTTTGATAAATGTTAACTATCTCTCCTTTTGCTTCTTTGTCTTCATATGTTAGTTTTCTCACAACAGCATCTTAAGTCAGTATTTGGCTATGACTCTTTCTGTCTACCCGATTAAAAATCATAGACATATGGCTATCATCTTTTGCCCAACTATCAATATGAATGAACTCACAATCATTTATAAATTGTTGATCTTCATTGTGAAGAAGATTTGACTTTTCCCTGTAACATGAAATAGTAAAAGTTCAATTAACTTGTACATAAATAAATTTTTCAACATTAATCAAATATACATTTTAAACGTCTTACCATTTAAGCTGCATCATTGAATTTGTTTTCCCCTTGAAGCTTGACAATATCATTGCCAATTGTGTGTCTGAATGAAATGTCACAAATCCCCATAATGGTGATGACGTGACTTCTACAAATCCCGCAACCACTTTACTAAAAGCTTGATAAGTATAAGGGTCACTATCATAGTCAATGTTTGGAATATTGAAACCATGGGGAATATCTGCAATGACTATGGCATAATCCCTTTTACGTATGAGTTTAGCAATGTCTTCACAGTCGCCTTGTATTACTTGATATTGAATAGTGTCTAGCCCATTGCAAATGAAATGATTAAGAGTTGGATCAAGTTGAATATCCTTAATACGTTGCTTCCTCAGTCTTTCGATCTTTATTTTTTCAATAAAGGTTTTGAAACTATCTGGCACTCCATTATCATCCTTCCTCATCTTTTATAAAATAAACAAATATATGTGTAAGTTATAAATTAAAAATAATACACAGGTGAATAAAAATGAATGTATAAATCAAGATACCTTTTTAAATGCAAGATAAAAAGCTTTTAATGTTGATGTAGAACTTGAATCTGGATAGTTGCGTACGACATCATCCCAACTATCTTCATTCAACAATCTAACCATTTGTTCTTGAATTTTCATGCAAACTTTGTGACTGCATAGATAAAGTAACAAAAAGTTAATATAATGATATGTATAACAAATACTACCAAGAACAACTGTTTTATTTAAAATATAATTATAATCTAGAAATAAATAAAAATATTTCAACAAACTTACTTTTGAAATTCTTCAGACATTTCCTCCAATGATAATTCCCCTGACCTCACACGAGATAATATTTTTTTGACAATTTTTTCATCTTTCACTCCTTGCATCGCCCTCCAAGGTGTGATAGTCATATCGTTTGGAAGATGCTTCATTTCAGGAGCTAATTTATTGTTGCCACATACGAATGGCTTAGACTTTTTGACCTTCTGGTTTTTAATGGCAATGTCTTCCCACATGCTAAAAATCTCATCAATCAAACTCCAAACATCTCCAGTTCTAAATGCCAATTGGAAAATGTTATCAACACCTCTGAATAAATCACTATGTTTGCTGCCTTTTCCACCTTTTGAATTGGTTTTCTCTTCAATTTGATATCCTATTTCCATACAACATTCCTTTCGAAAATTTGCAATAACTTTTGTCCTATCCCCACCACATTTTTCTTCAAATTCACTATGAATAAATCTAACCCTTTGGATGAAAGTCATAGACATCCTATATTCATTATCTGAATTATGATCCCATGCCACTAACTTTTCTTCTGTATCAGATAAACTAGCGTAAATGATACATTTCATTGTTTCAAAACGTGGGTTATTAGGATATTCCTCCATCAATTGTCTTTGACCTTCTACAGAATGGTTCCCCCCAAGCACATAATAATTGTATTCAAAACATTTTGACTTATCAAATGCTTCTTTGTTGGGAACTTGAAGTGGATCAACAAGAAGCACATAACTAACCACATGAGCATATGGATTGTACCTCATCAATGTCTTCAAGTTGTGAACATGCAGATGATGTGGCTTTCTGACTTGATATTGACATTGTCCTTCACTTGCTTTATAGGTTTGCCTGACATTAAGCTGAAATGTGCGACCACCATCAATTAAGTTTCTCTTTGTCAAATTCTCTCGAATGACATTTTGTTTTGTTTTGATAATTCCATCTTCTAAATCAGCTCCTGGTATAATGATTTCTCTGCTTTCTTTTGAAATTTCACTAGGTTCTTGACTACTGGTAATGACTGCTTCAAAATCATCAACTTTACTTTTCTTGGTCATAACATTCCCAACAGAGTTATTCTTGGGCATTGTTACTTTTGGATTTTTATGGCTCTTCTCAGTTCCAATGTCATCTTTAGTAATGACAACATAGGTTTCATTGTCAATTTCAACTTCATCGTTCTCAAAAGTAACTTGTTTACCCTTGCTAGATTTATCCACCAGAGACCTTTTTTCTGATTCTTTGGATGTAGTTTTGTAGCATTATCAATTACTTCATTTTGCCTATTTTCCATATCTTCTTCTGACACTGAGTAAAAACTGCTGACAAATTTCATGATATCATTCTCAATGAAATGAATGCCTCCCAACCTAATTGAACAACTTTCAATGAAATTCTGCCAAACAAAATATCATATGTCAATAAAAAACAAAGTTAAAAAATATAGCGAGACACTTTCAAAAACGCAAAATACAAATATAAATAACAATACTTATGATGTTTTGTGTCATATCATTTATGATTTGACTACACAACTTTGTAGATACCTCTCTCGTGTCATACAATGAATATGATAGTTGGTATTTAACCCTTTCATGTGACTTGGGAGCTTTTGTAAGTACGTAAACAACTTCAGTGTCTGGTACCGAACACATATCTACGACTCTTCCCATCACCTCAAAAATTCCATTATCATTCGGTATATCAATATATAGATATATATTCACATTTTTGCTTTCTCTTTCTTTCACATACCACATTCTTGATGGAAATTTCACCTCTTTCGAATTCTTCCAGTCTGAAATCATCTTCTTATCACTTGAGGCACTTGAAAGATTTGTAGTCATGAGCTCAGGTGGAGTTCGTTCACCAATGTTTCTTTTAGATGCACCTTTATGAGTCTTTGGTCCAGAAAGATTCACTGAAATTCTCTTTGATGCCATTTTCCTGAAAAATAGAAACACATAAATCAGTAAATAATAAAAACATATTAACTTAAATTAACAACGAAAATATATCATAAATTTTAATCAACAATCGCCTCACCCACTGCCCCTCATATTCCAAAAGGACATGCATTAACATTCTAATGTAAAAAAAGTAAATCACGAATAAAACATTTTGCTCGGGCACTCTCACCCAACCCCCCCCCCGCATGGCATGGGCGCCCTCACCCACTCACCCCCCCAAAGCATCCCAACCCCCCCACCCTGGCGGCCCGGGCGCCCTCACCCGCCCCACCGCCCGGGCGCCCGGCCCAACCCCCACAACCCTCCCCGGCCCGGGCGCCCTCCCTACTCCCCCCCCCCCCCGCCCCCTCCCACCCGCCCGCCCCAACACTCCCTACTGCCCCCCCCCCCCCCCCCCCCCCCCGCCCCCCCCCCCACCCCCCCCCCCCACCCCCCCCCCCCCCCCCCCCCCCCCTCCCCCCCCCCCCCCCCCCCCCCCCCCCCCCCCCCACCCACCCGCCCGCCCGGCGCCCTCCCCTGCCACACCTATTACACTAAAATTTGTCACCATGACTATTTGCAGTTAGTATGGCTCCATCAACTGTCATACTATCCTCCTTGGCAAGTCTTATACCTCTGCTCTTCACGTCAAACTCCAAGAAAGAGAGAAAGTCCTTAAAAAGTCAAATATCTATGGGCACGCAATTTCTCTTAGCCTTACCTGCGTGTACGCACCCCAAGTTCACAATACCTGCGTACTTGTACGCTCTGTCTGTAAAGGGGAGGGTGCGTACTCCTGTAAAGGTCAAAAGGCGCAAGTTTCACTCCAAAAAAGTTACTTGTGGTCATTTCTAGAGCATTCTAGAAGCTTGTTTGACGTGTATTGAGCGCCTCCAGATGGTTCATGTATCCCTATGAAAGAGGAACTTATCCCATCAAGAGGGGAGCTATCCCATTCAAAGAGGGGCTTATCCCATTGATGGTGGACCTGATTAACTTCCTCTAGAGCACTATAAATACAAGCATGGGGCCAGAAGGAGGAGAGGTTGATAGCTGAACATTCCTAAGGGTAGATGCTGCTGGAATTATGACTCCTTTATAGAGCTTGAGAGGAGAGATTCCCATCCTTTCCTAGCCTTATTTGGAAGTGGGTGAGCTGATCAAAGTAAAGGAAAAATCTTGCTGGACCCTAGGAGGGACCTACACAACACCAAGGCTCAGGTTGTAATGGTTTCTTTTGTTTCCACTTAATACAAATGAACTCATTTTTCTCAACAGATTGTTATTCATGATTTGTTTCATATACTCCTTGCTCTGTATGATGGATATGTGTTATTTTATAAGTTTATCAGGTGCTATTTAATCTTTTGGCTTGTTAGTGAATGCAGGTTCAAAGAGAAGGAGGAGCTCATCCGAATCAGCGAGGCTGGACTACTACAAAGCGTTGGACTAAAGGTATGTTATAATCACCTGATTACTTGTATTCTAAATGCATGTTTAGAGAAAGGTAGTGTTTATTTGTCTTGTTTGTCACTAGAAAGCCTTAGCTTCTAGGGAGGTCGGTTTTGTCCGCAAAATCGACTCTTTCCGCATGACAAAATGGCGACTCCGCTGGGGAACTCCATTGATGTGAATGATTTTTCCTTTGTGTGAAACTTTGATTTGAGAAAAGTCGTTTCTTTTCTGGTTTTTGGCTGTTTGACTGTGCATTTGGGTGGGATAGCTTAGGGTTAAATTAGAATTTAGTTTTTCTTGGTTTTGCTAGAAGTACGCGGCCTCCGCGTTGAGCACAGTGTGTGCCTGTACGCACTGCAGCTTTGTACACAGAGCGTACATGCACCTGTGCAAATAGGCTGCCTATGTACCTCTGTCAAAAGCCTAGAAAATTTCAATTTCTTCTTTTTTATCTTTTAGATTTTGTTTATAGCTTGTTTTTGCTGCCCAGATCCACTGGTTACCTGTCAGGAAACTTTCCTTGGTTAATTCCATTGGCATTCCTGCTTTAAGCTTTCATCAATTGGGTGTTTTGAGTCTCTTTTTTGAGAAATTCTTAATTTGATTTCCTTTGGTCATTACTTGGAGGTTTGTCTCAGTCTTTTCACAATTTTGCATCTTTTTGCTTTTGTTTTTGCAAAAAAAATTCCCCCTCATTCGCCGGGGGGGGGGGGCTAAATTGTGTATGAGTGTTAATCACCTTTGAGTGTTTTTATTTTTTGATCTTTGGAACTCTCGCCCAATGTTCTCGACTTGCACTTGATTGGTTCTTAGATTACATTAGAATCATCTTGTGTCTGAGAATTCTCTTGCATAGATCACATTTGCATAATTAGAATTCTCATTTTCAGAATATTAATGAAAAATGTGCATAGATTGCATTTGCATACTTTTCAAGTGAATTATGCATAGATTACAATTGCATAGTTTACATTCTGAAAAATCAATTGTAGGTTTAGATCAGTTTTCTTTGATTTGAATTTACACAAAAATAAAAATAAAAAAACTATTTTGGAATTGATTTGCATTAGTTTTTCTTGATGAAATTAGTGCATTAGAGAATTTGTTATATTTTCTCTTAGTGATCAATTTTTTTTGCATTGTTGGAACTGAATGGAAACTCTCTCCTTACTTTAGTTAGGATTCATCGAATTGAAAAGATCACATTATCATATTCGATTGCATTCAGTTGAGTCGGGTCATAACACCATTGGTTTCGTATCCATTTACCCATTTGAGTAATAACAACCTTAATAACACAGCGCTTAATTAAAATTCATCTAGTAATTTTTACATTTCTAGGGCTCTAAAACACCAACATAGCTTAGGCTAGTGTCTTGGAGTAGGAGAGTAATTAACTCTCCAAGACAGTAAAACCAAACAAGTAGCTCATCTTGTGGTAGGATAAATCCAACTGTTACATTTATGCTCTGGGAAAGCTCCTCTTAAAGGAAAAGCACGAGACCGTTTCCGAACCAGTGAGGGGATCAATCCTCCTTCATTGGGAAAGACGCCAGATGCGCACGTACTACAAACGGTAAACCTCGGATTATTGTCGAGGAGCCTGGGATCACTTGTCGGTAAACCTTGGATTATTGTCAAGGAGCCGGCAAGGGGATTGAGCTTGTTACTCTGCCCTTGCGTGCTATCGGTAGACTGTTCCCCCAGGTGTATTTGTTGCTGTTGGTAACCTTAGTGACTATTATCTTTAGGATTCTACCCAAGGTGATGGTGGAGGGAAGATCCCACTGTACCTGGAGCAGACGTCGGCTAGACTCACTTGGACTTTCTGGGGGGTTCACTTCACTCGAGACGGTTAAAGTGGAGGAACTTGGTCCAGTCTATTCATTAAGCAGGTTGCCAGGGTAACTGTTCCACCCGCCACTTCTGTACTGAATTCTACGATGTTGGATTTCATCACCAACTAGTGTTTTCGGTTCGGAAGGCTACTATTTGTGTGTGGTTTGACTCCTAGATTTTATAGCGCGTGTTAATTTGTTTGTTTTTACTTTTAGAGACCATAGGTGTGAATTGTGAATTTTAATTGTTAGGTGTGAATTGTGAATTGTTAATTTTAGTTTTAAAAATTGTTAATAAAATTCACTGAAGTTGAATATAATGGCAAATGATCCGGAATTTACCAACCTAGGAACCCCTCCTAACGAGAATCCTAGTACTTTTCCTTACTTTGGAAATGTTGGTCCTCCTTATATGGCTACTTTGTCATTACCTGGATTTACAATAGGATTACCAATATGGTTATTTTCAACTTCGTTGGCCCCAAATACTCCAAATATTCCACCTCAACCGAATGCTTCACCTCAACAGAGTTCACCATCTCAACATCACCAACCTTCTATTGACCCTTTACCTTCTTCGCCTAATTTTTCTTCCTCCATTTCTTCCTCTTCGCTTGGTAAAAGCCTTGATGCTAGTAACCAGGTGTCTAAGAAGAAGAAAGGGAAGAAGAAGAAGAAGAAAGATAAGAAAGAAGTCAACCAATCAAACACGACTGTAAGTGTTAGTGGTGTTGAGGAAAATTCTGACATGCACCGTAAACCCAAATACCCTTACAGGCTTTGTAAGGGTGACCACTTCCTTGTCAATTGTCCTGGTATTCCAAAGGTCTTGGAAGTATGGTCAGCAAAATCTCATCAACTTTCCATTGATCCATCAACCAGTGATAGTCAGGTTCTTGGGGAAAAGGGTAAAGTTAGGTTTCCTTGTAAGTTATGTAAAGGGAGTCATCAAACTCACATTTGCCCTCACATGGATGAAGCCTCAACATTGTTGGAAAACCTTACTGTTCCATAGCAAGAATTTCCAACTGGTTACCGTAAACTTTCTCCCAACCTACCGTCAACTGACGGAGTGATTGATCTAATTTCAAGTACAGTCAATCACACTCTTCCATTGGAGAGTGAAACTCATGTCACTCAGGTTGATGATCCATTAGTTGATCGAGTGGTCGATTCAATTTCACATTCGGTCGATCCCACTTTCCCTTTAGAGAGTGAACTTCATACCGCTCAGGTTCTTCTTGTTACATCAGATTCTTCTATGCCGGGGGGCATTTCACCTGTTTCTACAGAACCCCCTCCAAGTACTGAGGTCTTTTCCTTTGATTGGAATAGACTGACAGAACCTCGTCTTCCTTCCTCCATCCCTTTCCAAATCATTGTTAAGGCTGGTGGTAGGGACATACATCGTAGTCAGGTAGATGAAGGTGCTTCTGTTAGTATTTTATCCTCAACTGTTTGGAAAGCTTTGGGTTCCCCTCAGCTTGCGCCTATTACGTAGAATCTGAAAGCTTTTAACAGAACCATTAGTGAACCTTTAGGGATCCTTCCTGAGTTTTCTATTACCTTGGAAGGTAAAACTGTCTGTATTGATCTTATGGTAGTCTGAGGTCCATTGGATTTCAATTTACTCCTTGGGCGAGACTATGTTTATGCGATGAAAGCTATCGTATCGACACTCTTTCCCGTGATGTCTTTCCCTCACAATGGCAGTATTGTGACTGTAGACCAGCTTTCGTTCCCTAGCCTTGTTTCAATTACCAATAATATGACACCCCTAAATGTTCCTGATTCTAAAGTGGTATCTACCCTACCACGGGTTAATTATGTGGCAACTGGTCCCATGTTTTCAGTTACCGATGTAAGTGAGCCTCTCACTGTTGATTTAGATCCGGTAATTGACATGGAAAACTCTATGGGATTTCTTGAACAAGATGTTCTTATCCCTTTTGAGTCCCTTGACATGTGTTCCTTCCAGAGAAGTATTCTTCCTTCTGATGAAGACCTCTTGGAAGCCATGCTCAAGGTGTGTCCATTGACATGTCTTTCTTCCAGTTGGAAGCCATGAATCAGTGGCGAGGATAGTTCCTTTTACTGTGTCAACCTCGTTAAAAAATGAATCAGTGAGTGTGAGGAAAGTTCCTTTTACTGTGTCAACCTCATTAAAAAATGAATCAGTGGGTGTGAGGAAAGTTCCTTTTACTATGTCAACCTCGTTAAAAAATGAATCAGTGTGTACGAGGATAGTTTTTTTCCTGTATCAACCTCGTTAAAAAATGAAACAGGCTAGCATGAGGATAGTTCTTTTACTGAGTCAACCTCATTAAAAAATGAATCAGGTAGATTTTAGGATATGTAGGTAGATTGTAGAAAGTAGGGTTTTGAGGATAGTTCCTGTTACTGAGTCAACCTCGTTAAAAAATGAATCAGGTATGAGGATAGTTCTTTTCTTGTGTCAACCTCCTTAAAAATGAAACAACTCCCTTTTCAAGTTAAATATTGAAAGTAAACCTTCATTCCATCCATCTAGTTGAATGCAATGAAGCCTGGGGGGCATGTACCTCGCTTTGCATCATTATACTGGGGGCATGCGAACTTTTTGAGCATAGTTCCTTGTCTTGTGTCAAGCTCGTTAAAAAATGAAACAAGGAGTCTTGAGCATAGTTCCTTGTCTTGTGTCAAGCTCGTTAAAAAATGAAACAAGGGTAGGTTAAGTAGGTAGATTGTAGAGAGTAGTCATGAGCATAGTTCCTTGTCTTGTGTCAAGCTCATTAAAAAATGAATCAAGGATTTTAGAGCACAGTTCCTTGTCTTGTGTCAAGCTCGTTAAAAAATGAATCAAGGTTTTTTAGGTATAGTTCCTTGTTCGGTAGATTGTAGAGTAGTTATGAGCATAGTTCCTTATCTTGTGTCAAGCTCGTTTAAAAAATGAAACAAGGGTTTTGAGGATAGTTCTTTTCCTGTGTCAACCTCACTAAAAAATGAAACAACTCCCACTTTCCAAGATTTCGAAAGTAAACCTTCATTTCATCCACCCAGTTGAATGCAATGAAGCTTGGGGGGCATGTACCTTGATTTGCGTCATTATGTTGGGGGCATGTGAACTTATAACAAGCATAGTTTTTCGTTTCAAGCTTGCGTAAACATGAAACCGAATCCGAGCATAGTTCTTTTCCTGTGTCAAGCTCGTTAAAAAATGAAACAAATCCTCCTCTACTTGAGTCGAGAGTTTGACTAGATCTCATAAATTTTAAGTTGTATATTTAGGTTAATTATTTCCGTGTTTTGCATAATTTTCTTACAGTTTTAGGTCGAGTCTTTCAAATGATCTCGTCATGAACCTTCATTCCATCCAGCTTGTACTTAGTTGAATGAAATGAAGCTGGGGGGCATGCGCTCTAGCAGTTACGCTTAGGGGGCATCAAGCACAGTTTTCTCTCTATTTCAAGCTTGTGTAAAAATGAAACTACTTTGAAGCATAGTTTTTCTCTGTTTCAAGATTTTGTAAAAATGAAACCTATTTCGAGTCAATTTTAGTTATTTTCAAGACTCGTTAAACTCATGAAAATCTCGAGATTATTTTGCTATCTTTCATTCTCGTAAAACAAATGAAAATGCCGAGTTCTTTCCGTCTTTTCCTGCTCGTAAATTAAATTGAAAGTCGGCCATATGAGTATATTTTTATCATTTTTTCGAACTCATTAAAACTTACGAAAAAATGAAAACCATGAGTACATTTTTATAATTTTTTCGAACTCGTTAAAACTTACGAAAAAGTGAAACCTCAGAGTCATCTTTTAAGCCCTTTTCTGACTCCTAAAACATGAAAAGATTGCAGAGCGTTTCTTTTACACTCGTTAAAATGGAATTAAAAGACGGTCCCCTTATAACCCTTTTCTGACCGTAAAAACAGGAAAAGATTGCCGGATTTTTGTCATTTCAAATTCGATATTGGAAATAAAACGACGTGTCCTTGATCGATTTTTACTTTTCAGGTCAAACACACTAATTATGAAAGTACTCCTTGGTCGTAAAGATCAAGCGGTTCTCTCAAGTATTATTTTATACTTTTTCGGGCTTGGGAGACACAAATTTACAAAAAAGTTCAACCCTGGAGTTTTCTTAAGTTTTTTCAGACTCTCTAAAATTGAAAAGCGCCGAGTTTCTCCTATACTGGACTCGTTAAAATTTCACAGTAAAGGACCTGTTCGATTACAAACAGGAACAGACCACTCCTTCTTAAGGTTCGAATCAAAACTAAGTTGGACTCATCCGAAGGATGAGCTTATAATCAAGCATATGTTATCCTCCTCAAGCTTGTAAAAAATAAAGAGGTACTTGCCAGCAATGGTGGGGGAAAAGAGAGAAAAATGAGCCTATTTGTTATCCTTTGTCTCAGAAGAAGCCTTATCACCACTCTTGAACACGACACTTTTCATTCACCTGGGTTGGGAAATCCTTTGCCTCACAGTTGATTGAACCACATTGAAAGTCTTCAACCGGGTATTAACTTTGGGTCAAACGTTACCAAGCCATCTATTGTGTCGTTATGTGTTCAAGAGGTCACTGCAAATAAACCATTCATCTGCAAAATACCTGTCATCCATCTCGACCATCCCTGAGTCAGTCCTTACAGCTACATTTCTTCAACTTGATCTATAATTTCGTTTTGTGGGCTTGCCTGCAATGGGTCATTTTCTATCGACATCAGCACATTATCTAGAGAGATGACCTTGAAATCGTCAGTACCTTGAAATCTGCATGCATCAATGGCAGGTTTCTCGCCTTTGACGACGGTTTACATCATTGACTTTCGATCGAAGGACTCCGTGAAATGTTCGACATCAACTCATTCATTCACATCTCATGGATTGTACTGGGTACTTTGAGAACCATTGACATCACTGGTGGTCTCTCTCACACTTGTTAACAGTTTACATCATTGACTGGTAATCAAGTGGTTTCTACCATGCTCGACATCAACTCATTTATTCGCATGGATAGAATCGTACCTTTTCGGGAAGTAGAAATGAAGACCCTGGATCTAGTTTCCACCATCCAGGCTGTGAGAAGTTTTGTATTCATTATACAGTAGACTAATCATAAACAAATGGCTGCGTCCATACTGTGTCTACAAGAGTCTATGATTATGATGTACTGCGAAATCATTCCTGTATCAGAGCAGTAGTTAGTTTGTTAGTTAAAGTTTTTGATCTGAGTATGGGAATGCCTACCTCAGCGATGATATGATCTCATACATGTATTTTGTGTTGAATATTTGCAGGTTCCGACTGGGCTCTCCACAAGATAATCCTTGAAATGATAAAGTACTTCACCCTTCCTAGATGATATGAAACCCTAATCTACTACAGGCTTCGCACTTTAGGGGGCAATCTGTTACACTAAAATTTGTCACCATGACTATTTGCAGTTAGTATGGCTCCATCAACTGTCATACTATCCTCCTTGGCAAGTCTTATACCTCTGCTCTTCATGTCAAACTCCAAGAAAGAGAGAAAGTCCTTAAAAAGTCAAATATCTCTGGGTACGCAGTTTCTCTTAGCCTTACCTGCATGTACGCACCCCAAGTTCACAATACCTGCGTACTTGTACGCTCTGTCTGTAAAGGGGAGGGTACGTACTCCTGTAAAGGTCAAAAGGCGCAAGTTTCACTCCAAAAAAGTTACTTGTGGTCATTTCTAGAGCATTCTTGAAGCTTGTTTGACGTGTATTGAGCGCCTCCAGATGGTTCATGTATCCCTATGAAAGAGGAACTTATCCCATCAAGAGGGGAGCTATCCCATTCAAAGAGGAGCTTATCCCATTGATGGTGGACCTAATTAACTTCCTCTAGAGCACTATAAATACAGGCATTGGGCCAGAAGGAGGAGAGGTTGAAAGCTGAACATTCCTAAGGGTAGATGCTGCTAGAATTAGGACTCCTTTATAGAGCTTGAGAGGAGAGATTCCCATCCTTTCCTAGCCTTATTTGGAAGTGGGTGAGCTGATCAAAGTAAAGGAAAACTCTTGCTGGACCCTAGGAGGGACCTGCACAACACCAAGGCTCAGGTTGTAATGGCTTCTTTGTTTCCACTTAATACAAATGAACTCATTTTTCTCAACAGATTGTTATTCATGATTTGTTTCATATACTCCTTGGTCTGTATGATGGATATGTGTTATTTTATAAGTTTATCAGGTGCTATTTAATCTTTTGGCTTGTTATTGAATGCAGGTTTCGAAGAGAAGGAGGAGCTCATCCAGATCAGCGAGGCTGGACTACTACAAAGCGTTGGACTAAAGGTATGTTATAATCACCTGATTACTTGTATTCTAAATGCATGTTTAGAGAAATGTAGTTTTTATTTGTCTTGTTTGTCACTAGAAAGCCTTAGCTTCTAGGGAGGTCGGTTTTGTCCGCAAAATCGACTCTTTCCGCATGACAACACCCCTCCGGGCGCCCTCACCTGCCCGCCCCACCCCTCTGCCCGCCCTCCTTATCTCTCCCCCAACCCGCCTGCCCCCCACCCCCTCACCCGCCTGCCCCAACCCTCCCGACGCCCTCACCCCTCCGGGCGCCCACGCCCGCCCGCCCACCCCACCACTTCGGGTGCCCTCACTCGCACCCCTACCCAGCGCCCTCACCCACCCGCCTGCCTCACCCGAACCCCCCTCTGCCTGGGCACTCACCCACCCTCCCTAGGCCCCACAAGCGGGGCTCATGCAGGGGCCACCTAGGCCGCCCGCGCCCCCGCCCGGTAGGCAGGGCGATTTCGGGAATCGCCCTGCGCCTGCCGGGCGCGGGCGCGGGCGCCCGGTTGGCGCCTCCATGAGGCGCCCTCGTGCAGGTGCCACCAGGGCCACCCACGCCCCGCCCGGTAGGCAGGGCGATTTCGGGAATCGCCTTGTGCCTGCCGGGCGGGGGCGCAGGCGACCCGGGTGGCGCCTGCACAGGGCGCCCTCGTGCAGGCACCACCTGGGCCGCCTGGCAGGCGCAGGGCGATTCCAGGAATCGCCCTGCCTGCCGGGCAGGGGCACGGGTGGCCTGGGTGGCACCTGCACGAGCTCATGCAGGCACCACCCGGGCCTCCCACGCCCCCGCCCGACAGGCAGGGCGATTCCCGGAATCGCCCTACGCCTGCCGAGTGGGGACGCGGGCGGCCCGGGTGGCCCCTACATGAACCCCGCTCGTGGGGCCGAGGGAGGGTGAGTGGGGCCGAGGGCGGAGGGTGGGTGGGTGGGCGCTCGGGCGGAGGGGGGTTCGGGTGAGGCGGGCGAGTAGGTGAGGGCGTCGGGCGAGGGGGCGGGTGAGGGCGCCCGACGGGGTGGGGCAGGCAAGGGCGGGTGAGGGCACCCAGGCCGGGCGGGCGGGTGGGGGCGCCCGGGCGGGGCGAGCGGGTGGTGGGGGGGGGGGGGGGGGGTAGGTAGGGCGCCCGGAGGGGTGGGGCAGTCGGGTGAGGGCGCCGGGAGGGGTGGCGGGTGAGGGCACCCTGGCTGGCCGGGCGGGTGAAGGGGGCGTGGGTGGGTCGCCCAGATGGGTGGGGCGGGTGGGAGAGGGGGGGTGGGTGGGGCGGGCGGGTGAGGGCGCTTGGGTGAGGGGTGGGGGTAGGTAGGGCGCCCATAGGGGCCGGGCAGGCGGGTGAGGGCACCCGGTGGGGCGAGCGGGCAGGCGGGCGGGTGAGGGGCGTGGGGCATACCCACGGGTATTAATAAAATGAGGTTGACCGGGCCCACCATGCTCACGATGGATGTAATTGTTATTTTGGCTCAGGAAAATTATTAATTTAAAAAAATATATATATTTTTCATTAAACTAATTTAATATAAAAGTTTTCAAGGAAAAAAATTTATTACCTTTTAATTGCGAGAATTCTTCGTTGAATATGTTGTTGATAGCGATTTAGCTGCTCAACAAATTCAAGAGTCTTTCAACGATTTTCAGAAAGCCTGGATGTGATGTGAGTAATAGTGATAATGAAATTTTAATATATAAGTCAAGTTACGGAGATGTTTTACTGTACGGTTAATATGGGATAATTTGTTTTACAATATTATAAGTGAATATTATAGATTTGTTTTACAACGGGTTGAATGTGGGATAATTTGTTTTAAAATATTATAAAGTGAATATTGCAGTATTGGAAAGCGAATATTATATGGTTTAACTATTATAATAATTAATGTAGAAGTTGTAGTGTACAATTTTAATTATGATTTCATAAAAAATTTAGTTTACATTTTTCAATAAATTGTAGAACAAAGTAATGAAGGTAAATAAATTTAACAGAATTTTTGGAGGGAAATATTTTCGCGAAACTTTTTGGAGGGAAATATTTTCGTGAAACTTTTTGGAGGGAAATATTTTCGCGAAAATTTTTGGAAGGAAAATTTCATTCTTTAAGCTATATAATATCTTTAGGAGACTCTCCATTTGTATCATTCAACATCTTCCATTTGAAAGGGATGGATTGTTCTGATAATGAAGTTTCGATTTATACACCATCAACTTCTTCATCGCGTAACAACTCTATTCATATCGATGAATATAGAGGGAATTCTTCCACTATGAATAGAAAGTCAATTCTTCCACTTAGTCCTGATTCTAAGGACTATGAGAGCAGCACTAATGAAAGAGGGGATGGAGAATTTCAAATAAATAAGGAGTCACAGATTCCACTTAGTCCTACTTCTAAGGACTATGAAAGCCGTAGTGATGAAGAGCATGATGGTGAAGTTAAAAACAACGGAGTGCCACGATGTCCACTTAGTCCTAATTCTGAGGACTATGAGAGCAACAGTTTTGAAGAGCATGATGGTGAAGTTCAAAAGAATGGAGGGTCACGGTGTCCACTTAGTCCTAATTCTGAGGACTATGAGAGGAGCAGTTTTGAAGAGCATGATGGTGAAGTTCAAACAAAAGAATGGAGTGTCACAGTGTCCACTTAGTCCTAATTCCGAGGACTATGAGAGTAGCAGTTTTGAAGAGCATAATGGTGAAGTTCAAAAGAAGGGAGTGTCACGGTGTCCACTTAGTCCTAATTCTGAGGACTATGAGAGCAGCAATTTTGAAGAGCATGATAGTGAAGTTCAAAAGAATGGAGTGTCACAGTGTCCACTTAGTCCTAATTCTGAGGACTATGAGAGCATCAGTTTTGAAGCGCACGATGGAAAATTTCAAAAGAATGGAGTGTCACGGTGTCCACTTAGTCCTAATTCTGAAGACTATGAGAGCAGCAGTGATGAAAAGCATGATGTTGATTTTCAAAAGTATGAAGTGTCAAAGTGTCCACTTACCCCTAATTCTAAGGACTATGAGAGCAGTAGTGATGAAAAGCATGACGTTGATTTTCAAAAGTATGGAGTGTCACGGTGTCTAGTTAGTCCAAATTCTAAGGACTATGAGAGCAGCAGTGATGAAGAGTGGGATGATGAATTTCAAAAGATTGGAGTACCACAGTGTCCACTTAGTCCTAATTCTGCGGACTATGAGAGAAATAGTTATGAAGAGTGTGATGATGAATTTCAAAAGAATGGAGTGTCACTGTGTCCTCTTAGTCCTAATTCTAAGGACTATGAGAGCAGCAGTGATGAAGGACAGGATTATGGACTTAGTCCTAATTCTAATGAGTATAAAGATAGCAGTGACAAAGGACGGGATGTAGCATCTGCAATAAGTAAACAGTCACATTTTCAACGTAGTCCTAATTCTATGGACTATGAGAGTAGCACTGGCAATGCATATGAGGAAGAATATCCATTAAACATCGAGCCAGATTTTCCATTCAGTCCGAATTCTAAGGACTACGACAGTAGCACTGAAGAAGCAGAAGATGAAGAATATCCTCCAAGTCAATTCCTAATTCTAAGGACTATGAGAGCAGCAGTGATGAAGGACAGGATTATGGACTTAGTCCTAATTCTAATGAGTATAAAGATAGCAGTGACAAAGGACGGGATGTAGCATCTTCAATAAGTAAATAGTCACATTTTCAACGTAGTCCTAATTCTATGGACTATGAGAGTAGCACTGGCAATGCATATGAGGAAGAATATCCATTAAACATCGAGCCAGATTTTCCATTCAGTCCGAATTCTAAGGACTACGACAGTAGCACTGAAGAAGCAGAAGATGAAGAATATCCTCCAAGTCAATATTTGAAAAGCAGAGCTGATCATAGTGTGGATAACATTCCTCTTAATGATGATGAAAAGCCTTATACAAATGATGATCAAATGATGGAGATGTTGCCAAGAAATATTGTATCAAGGAGTAGGAGCAGACCTTTTCGTATCAATGCAAGTTGTTCTAGTTATACAAGGGGTAGAGCAGAATATTTGATGAGAAGAAGTTCTATTAGTGCTCTCATTTCAAGTGAATGTTGCCAAAAAGATTGCTTGAAACATATGGATTTCAAATTTTCATTAGAAAGCAAGAAGAGATATTTGTCAATGAATAAAAGCATGCAAAATTCATATTTAGTTGGGTGCATGCAATCTACATTGTCAGGTTATGATTATCATATTGGGACTTTCTTTATCTGTAGAAAAGGTTTCAAAATGTTTCATTTGATTGGGAATTTTCGTCTCTCGAGAATTCAAGAAAAGTTGGAAAAGGATCCCACATTTTATTCAGAAGTACGTCATAAAAGAAAATTTGGTCCATTATCAAATACTGCAATGTCATGGATGAAAGATTTCTTTTCAAAGCATGGAGAGTGTATGCCAAATAGAGAGACAATACATATTCCAGATAATTTTTCAAGACGAGAAATCTACAACTTATACAAAGAATATGCAGAAGGTGCTGAGGGACATGGCCAGTTTATTACATATCAATATTTTGTCAAGGTATGGAAGAAAGAATTCAACAATGTCCGTATTCCTAAGAAGACAAGGATGGGGATTTGCAGTACATGTGCTTCTCTTAAATAAAAAAGGGACAAATGTGAAGGCTCAGAAAGAGGTAAGCGTTCATAACTTTAACTTTTAAAATTGTACAGTCATCAACTATGAAAACATATTTCTTAATGAATCTCTTTTATGTTGTGTAGATTTAATTGTCAAACAACTTTAGGAGCATCGCGAACAACAAAAAAACGAAAGGAAGAAGTTGTACAAGCATCAAAAGAAGTGTTATGATAATCCGAATAAATATTTGGGTTTGATAATTGATGGTATGGACCAAAAGAAAACACTTTTACCACATTTTGTTCGCACACCCAAAAATTTACAGGAGGAAAACTTTATTCAATTTCACTTGGTCAGTTGTATGGTCTTCAATGGGAAAATGTTGCCAAGGGTGTACTTCACAGCTCCAAATATTCATAATGATGCAAATTTGACCATAACCATAATCCATGATGTGATTTCTAATTGGTCTGGTAATCTTCCTGAAGTTTTGTATCTACAATTGGACAACACTTGCCGTGAAAACAAAAATCAGGTTGTTTTTGGATATCTAAACATGCTTGTTGAATTGGAAATTTTTCAAAAGGTAAAGGTTGGTTTCCTTCTTGTTTGGCACACTCATGACCATATTGATCAGATTTTCAGTCGTTTTTCGGTCACATTGAGGAGGAAGGAAGTTGGTAGCTTGCCATCACTAATTGAATGTATTAAGAAATCATACATGCCAGAGCCTACTTTTGATGTGTTGGAAGAAACTGTTGACATGCGAAGGTTTATTCTGGGATCATATGGTGAGGGGAAATGCATTGAACAACTTAATGACATTAGCTTCCAACATCAATTTCATATCAAAAAAATTGATGGGAAAACACTAATATGGGGCAAGAAGTATTCAACTACTACAGAATGGGCACCGTCATCAAGATTGCAATTTTTGAAGTTCATTCCAGATCATCCAATATTTGCATCAAAAATATTGTTATTACAATTAGTTGGTGAAGTTCAGAATGCACGTAGACGGAACAGGGCTATAAATTATTCTGATTGCCTAGAAGAAATTAAAAAATGTATTAGATATACATATGAGTACTTTGACATTGGTGATTCAGTTTGGTGGGAGTCATTTTTCAATAATCAAAGTGATATCATTTCGACAACAATAAATGAAGATATACCTTTGAAAACTCCATTTATTTGGCCACAAAATGTGTCGAATGAACATGAGGAAGTAAACATTGTTGAACAGCAACAATCTCAAGGTATTATTAATTCTTCACAGGCAGTGGAAAGAGAGATGTATATTGGTTCCAGAAGATCTTGTGCACAATGTGAAGCCATGGAAGACCTTTATAGGGGTTCAGTACAGGATATTAAGGAGGGTTGCATGATTGCAGTGCTAGCAGATGGAGATCCCAATGGCTATCCATTTTGGGTTGCTAAAGTTATAAAGGTCTTTACAGAAAATGAGGATGTTACAAGTGTTGAAGTACATTGGTATGCCACAAATACACACCCATTCAATGGTGCGTATAAGCCAGAGATGGTAGTTGACAAAAAAATGGCGGAAAAAGGAAAAGAAACGGTACAAATGTAAATCGCCGCTGCACAGACATATTAAAATTGGAGGATGTAGACATACTTGTTTATGAATTCAATTTAACAAAGAGAGGAAATCTTTGCTTCAAGACGATAGAGATTCTAAAAAGGTTGTTACCAGAAGGAACAGTGTTGACATGGGAGTCACCTGAAACCAGTCGTAGATCTAGAAGAATTTTGAAACCTGAAATGTTGGGCATGCATGTGGACTCAGATGGGGCACTAGTTGATGAAAGAGAAGAATATGGAACATCTTCATCAGCATCCAGTCGCTCATCTGAAGATGTGAATTTTGATGGTGTGCCAGAAAACATGAGTGATTTTGAATAATTGTTTAAGACAATTTATATAACTGATGTATGCATCGTATCTTCAAATAAGATTAATGTTTTCCATATGGTGTTAAATGAGAAGTTATGAGGCATTTTTATGTTGTTGGATTATATGTCTTAATTATGAAAAATTTTATTGTTTAAAATATCTACAATGCAATATTAAATTAGAGATATAAAATATGTTTTATTCAATATACAAATAATGACTTTTGAATGCATTTAGTGATGAAATTTGTTCATAATGTCATGGTTTTTTAATTTTATAGCTGAAAAAATTGCAATTTTTTTTGTATCTAGCATGTTATGGTTGAAAACATGTTAAATTTATACTTAGGAAAGAAAAATGATATTCTACCAAAAACATTAGTGTGTTTTTTCCCGCACAAACAGCTTTGTTTGACACATAAAAATTTGGTTTTATTAGCATTTTTTTTTAAATTTTGAAAATTGACCCTTAAAAAAAAATCATTGTTCCAGTGTCGTCACTTTCATTTTGAAGCTATATTTTGCACGAAAATTTCATAGTAAATTTTGTAGTCACTGCCAATTTTAAAACATGTTCAAAATTGATGCCTAAAAAATAAAAACATCGTTCCAGTATACACACTTTTCGTTTTGAGCACTGTTTTTGATGTTTTTTTGGGGTTTTTTGGCTAGAGTTCCCGTTTTGAGTTTATAGTTCCCGTTTCAAATTTTACATTGTTATCAAGTATCATTTCTTGAGAGAGGAAGTTACAACTCAGATTGTGAAGCTGGAGTTGTATCTACCAAAGAGAAGGTTGTTCATATATTAACCATGCCACTTCCTAGAGAACAATTTGAGTATTTGAGGAAAAGATTGGGCATTGTGCCTATTGTCTCCCTCCACTAGCTCTTCCTTTAAGAGGAATAAAGGAAATTGTTACATTATCAACATATCAAGGTTTCCAGGTCCATAGGATTAACATGACAGAGAAATAATTTTGAAAGATGGAGTATGTTGTCAGGGGGAGCATGATGGTGTCTTTACCATTGATGTCAAATGGTGGGAGATATAAGTAAATTAAATCAAACAAAAATTAAAAAAGCACGGGAAGATGTCTACGGGAGGAGAAATACATGGGAGAAAAAAGGGGATATCCATAGTGACAACAAAACCAACAACAAAAATCTCAGGGGGAGCATCACTCAAAGGATTCAATCTATGTTGACATGTTTTTACAACAACAAAGGGTGTTTTTCTTGATTTTTGTGTTTCCTTCAATTCCAAAGGGGGATAATGTTGGAAATATGTTGTCATTTATGTCAACAGGTGGAAACAGGAGGCACTGGAGACAATGAAATGCCTCAAGGAGAAGGTTCTAGGAACACAAGAATGGAAAAATATGAGAATAAATGCAGTGGAATTGGAGCCAGTTTTGGAACACTAAACCATCTCAAAGGTAGATGTAAGCTCCTTAAAGGCTTCTTGGATAAAAATATAGAGCCAGTCAAAGTTTGGTGATCCAAAGGCCTTCATAGCAGAGTTAAAGGTGGCTGGAGTCTTTGGGGCACAGCTAAAGTTAGCACAAGTTCCAAACTTGGCGCCAAGACCGACGAAGCCTCTAAGCAAGAGATATGGGTAGACATGGCATTAATGAGTTGGACCACAAGCGGAGCCCACCCGGTGGGCTCACCCTAGCGGATACACCCCAGCAAAATTGTTTTGACGCCCAAGTCTAAGCGAGCAAGTAATAGTCACTAGGATACAACAACTAAGCACCATCCAATGGTGAGCGAGCAGTGGAGCCTAGAGTACATGTTGGCCTGACAGAGGCAACTTGGAGGGTGAAGACCAAAAACTTGTGTAGGGTGCACACAGCTAAGCCTCAAGAGTAAAGGGTCAGGTTGTGTGCCAAGTTTATGATGGCATTGAAGACAACCCTTTTGATGGGCTTTGTGGTCATGAGAAGTGGTTTCCCACATAGTTGATCGTGCAGATCAATGATAAAGAGCTACTCCTGGGACACTCCTACCAAAACCATAATCCACTTGGGAGTGGTGTCGAGGACAAAAGGCTCGAACCCGACAGTTTTTGAGAAAAACAAATTATAAAGGAAAATGGTCATAAAATAGGCTTCATAGGACCTTCTCTCTCCTCTCTGACAATAAGGCAAGTGGTATCATATGATTGGCCCAGACGGCAGCAAATGATGATGTCAGCATGGACATGTGGCAAGTGGATTCAACATTTTCGGGCACCCAAGTGGCCCTTTTCTAAGTGACATGTGTCACCACTCATAAGTTGACATGTGGCAGGAGTGATGTCATGGTGACATCATCCCAATAAGATGGGCCCGAAAGATTTAAAATGGTGCGCAAGAGTTATTTCCAGACAACGGGTGTCAGGACAAGTTAGTAGTTGAAAGATTGGAACTGACAACTCATCCCATAGGCTTTACCCCAGAAATATTATCTCGTAGGATAACTTAGTGAAAGTGTCAAGCAGCAGACACAAGACCTCGATGGCACAATGACAACCAATCAAGGAAGTGTTGGCAGTCCCCACAGGACATGTAAACCTGGAGGTATGACCTCGACAAGTGAATTATGGTGCACACAAATGAATTCATTAGGAATATAGTAGGGGCTACAGGCTAAGCGCCCGCACATGGCCCTATGCCATAGGTAGAAACCAAGGGCACAAAATAAATAAAGAGTCGTAGAGGCTCCAAAAGTGACTAAATTCTATCTCTGTAAATTGCTTCGTGTAGAAACAAAGGGGTAGGGGGATAGGAAGCTCCAATATTTAGGATGATGGGTGGTGTTAGGGTCCTATAATTTATAGGATCTCAAGGTGATTGAGTATTTTATCTTAGAAATATTATATTGTAAATAATTTTCAATCTGCAAATGATTTCCAAATAAAATAAAATAGAATAACAATGAAAAGAGGGTATAAATAAAAAAAAGAGGAAAACAAAAAAATATAGAAAAATAATAAAAGATAGAACCCCATCAAAAGAAAGAAAAACAAAAAGAAATAATACTGAAAGGGTTGCAAATCTAAATTCCACTACCGATAGATAGTTCTCTTATCATTTATAAATAAAGGTTATGTGCAACTTGTTTAAAATGCCATAATGACTAGTTATTTGTTCAATCATACAATATAATCATGGTTAAACATGTTTAAATTTCTGTATATTAGACTAGAGAATAAATATTTTCCAAACTGTTTAATCTTGGTAAATCAGTAGTTAGGTGGAAAATGACATTAATTCAACTGTTTAATCTGAATCAATAGGAGAAATATGTGATAGCATTTAGATAGTTTTTCATTTTTCATAAAAGAAAATAATATGGGTTTTCTAGTCTAAGTGCACCCCTTGAGAAGAATAAAATGTTAGTTTAGTTAAAGGGTAGGTAGAAATAGTTGGTTTTATAAATATGCTTATGTGCCCTTTACCCTAATTTTTAGTGAAATTATAAAAAGAAAAAGGCACGATGGGGATAAAGTGTTTTTGCATGTTTTATATTTCAAAGCTTTATCCTAAGTTTAAAAAGCAAGAAATTAAAAGGCGCATATAGACAAAACTTGTTATGTTGTATATGGTTAAAGGGAGTTGCTGTGAGAACATCGAGATTCTCCACCCCTCACGATCCATGACTCTCATTTATTTCTGCACCCCCCCTCTCCATCCTTCCTTTACCGGCACGGGGGGGTGGGGGTTCCAAAAAGGTAGTTTTTCCCACCGGGCCCCATCCATATGTGTCACCTTCTCCTTATTTTTCACCCCCCCACCTTGCGATACCACTTACCATCCTCTACATCCTCCGAAACCACATTCCCCTCATATGCACGATCATGTCCCTACCCTAATACCTCCACCACTCATCTCCCACCTCGTTTCATAATCATTGCCCAAATAAATGAGTTCCCGGTAGAATTACCGTTGGGCATTTAATTTGTTTTCCCCAGGTAACCATTTAGCCTTTAATGGTCCTGTACCACCTCCAACAGAACTTCCCATCTTTTCTTAAAAGCCCTAAACAATCTTCACTTGTCTCTTTCATTGCTCATTCTCCATAACTCCCAAGTCCTGCTAAGCAATAATTTTCAAAGCATTTGTTGAACCTGACCTGATCGAATTCTCAATGCTTTGTCTCCTTTTTCCCTGGCAGATCATAATCTCAAACTCTTCCTGGTAAGACTTTCCTTTAATCACTATTAATTTTTCACTGATGTAATCATGACTCCAAAGGGAAAGAGATATGAGAATCATGTTAATACATTAATCCCTCCATCCATAGACTTAGATCACATTCCTTTAGCTGATAGGGATTATAGGATCAGTGAAACACAGTGAAATTGTGAATTTTTGGAGCTCTATTGTTGGCTGGAGGACAAACATGCCGACAAAACTGATGAAATTGAACTCTGGGAGTCCAATATTCCTCATTATATTTTCCCTCTGACTTTCCATGCCCATGAATTCACTAGAAAATTCCAAGCTTGTTATGTTCCCAGCCAAAGAGTTGTTATGACCCCATCTGGTGACATCTTGTTTACCATTACTTTCCAATCTATAAACCAAATGATGTTAGCCCCCTCTGTGGAAAACAATGCCCGATTTTCCTTAGAAGCCCTCACCTAGCTCTATCAGATACCATAAAATGCTCAATTACCAAAGAAGAACCCTCCATACCCTTCCTCAATCTTCCCTGATCAATCTAAACAAATTATAACCATAATTTCATATATTTTGGGTTATTATTCTGATCAGTGGGTAGATGAACCCATTTTAGGCTTCATTTCCATCTTTTCCACATACAACAAACCATTCATTTTGTTTAATTTCAGTCAATTCTTGGTTGATATCATCCATGAGAAGTTTTTGAAATTTCCAACAAAGAAAGTATTTAATTACACTTCAATTTTAATTTACGTGTTTCTTTATTATCAAGCAGATAGATTTAGTTTTGCAATGCAGAAGCTAGATGATGAGGGAAACCAGCAACTTGTGATATTTTGGACTTCATTGGTCATGAAAGAGCAGCAAGAATTCTCATACAAATAGTTCATTGAAGAGTTTTTCCACCCAGCTATGAATGTTTTAAACAATTCTTCACAGCCCAGAATTAGTGAAGACATCAAAAGGGTTTTGCATTTGACAGATCAGGCCAAGACTAGAGATTGATATTTATACCAAAAATATACATAAATTAGAGTTTATGGATGCGAATTAGCACCATATAAACTCCCAAAATACCTCCCCATGAGTAGTTTTTTCCCTGGACTACATCAAACAAATGTTAAATTCATATGATATTCACTTTGTAGTGGCAAAGAAGAAGTTCGAGTTTTGCATAAAGACACAGGTGGGTCCATTCATATGCAATACCAAGTCAGCAGGAGAAGAAGCAGACAAACTTCTTAAAGAAATGAAATTTAGCCTGAGTTTTTCATGGTCTTATGACCCTTGGGGTATTATTTCCAATCTAAGAGTAGAAAATAAAACTACTCCCTATATCCATACCTCAAGGCCTGAGATAGAAAAGTATGCAAATAAGTTGGAGTGGGACAAGAATAGTTTGTGGGATGCTGAAGAACAATTGTTTTCTACTTCAAATTTACAGACTTCCACTCCTTAGGAGAAAACAAGTAAAATACACAAATAGGAGGGATCATCATCAACAATAGGTAGTGAGGCCAAGGAGTTCAGGATCAGTTATAGGAAAAGGGAAAAAATGACTCCTAGGGCGGATATTGAAAAGGAGATAGAAGATCATGTTGCAATCATAACTAAAGACTCACCACCAACAAGCAGAAAATTTGTTACCTCTCTTATTGGAACTTCAACATCACATGGTCAAAAGGAAATAGAGTTAGATTCACAGAATTTCCAAGGAGAGAAGGAAAATAATGTTTTTGATAGGTACGAGATATTAAAGTTAAGAATGAGATTCTTAAGTACAGTACCTACAATCCGTTTTGGAAGAAGACTTCCAGTTCGTAGAGCAGATTGTTATCAGTTTTTGACACAGAGTAGGGAAAGATGCAGATGACCTTCCTTGAGGTCCAGATTCCACGTCCAAAGACATTAGTAGATTACAAGAGTACCACTTTTGAATTCAGCACCAAAGATATCCATCCCATTGATCAAATGGAGATGCATAAACAGACTACTGAGATGATTTCTTCTACATTAACTAATACTGCTATGTCATTGTCTAAGTTGCAGGTTTCATATGCCAACATTCAGTTGCAGTTGAAAATGGAAAAGATATCCTCCTTAGCAAAGGACAATAGGATCAAATCTTTGGAATATTTGGTAGTCAAGATAGGATATGATCCTAAAGATATAAATGCTGCAGAGGAGATCATCAAGAAGAAAAATTTGGATATTGCAGCATTGAGAAAGCAGCTGACGTTGCCAGCCACAAAGGATCCCTTAACTAAAGACATTTAATAAAATGAGACACAAAAGGATGACATGATGAAGCTAATCATAGAGCATAATATAAATATTAGACAGATGGAGGCAGAAATGGAAAAAATGATAAAAGAGAAAGAACATAGTCATAAGATGGCCATAGTCCCCTTGGATGCCATAGCCATCACTCAGCTCCCATCAACAAGAACAACAACTGCAACCACCTATTCAACTCAAACTACAAGTGTTGAACATGTGACAAAGACACCAGAGAACATGTCAATCCAGTCAGAAGAAATCAAGACATTGCATGGGCAGCTCAAATCTCTAGAAGAACAGAAAGCTAGAACTGAAGCTTCTCGTCTAGTTGAAGTTCAGAAGTCATAGAGATTGTTGGAGAGATTACAGAAGGTGGAAAAGGATACATCAATTGGTTAGACCTTGGTCCAAGCCAAAGAAACCATTTGGATGGGTATTCTGGACTCTATGAATGAGATTTGGCCATGTATCCAAATCATTTTCGAATAGAAAGAATTGATAGAAAAGGCCACATAAACCATTGTTCAGGTACGGGAAAAGTTAGGAGATATGCCCACAGAAGCCTCCAATATTATCAGATTCCTGAATTCAAAGACTAAATATGAACTTGAAGAATTAGGAATTAGTGACAGGACTGCCACTATCTTGGAAGTCAAGAAACTTTTGACTAAAAGAAACCTCATTGATCAATTGGAAGAAATGTGTGAGACACTAGAGTTGGGAGTGAACAGGGTTTGCAACAGAATTTAAGCATTAATCCAGAAAGAGCTACCCATCATATATGTGATTAATGATAAATTGATAACTCAAGAATATTATGTTTTGAAGATGAAGGAAGTGGCCAGAAGCAGCATCAAATTTAGTGGGATAAAAGGTAGTATGAAAACAAGGGCATTTCTCGAAACCATGGCAAATGACTTCTATATCCAGAATGAAGTAAAACATGTCTTCCCAGTAAAACCAACATTTTCCAAATATACTAAGGTTGATGAGATTTACTGGATGGTAATTAAATTAACCATACCATATGAAAAAGGTGGGAATAATTATGTGATTTACTGGATTAAAGGGTAATTCGAATGCAGTAAAACAACAACCAGCACAACAGTGAGCACATCATCGCAACACAGTTTTGAGGCTGATTCATCAATCGAATCCACCAAAACAGAGCCACCTCTTCATGCATCTGTCTACCTTTCCTATCTTTCTACTAAAGATAAATTTTATTGTTTAGAATTATGCTAATAATACAGTGTCGGTTGAGACAACGATTTTGTAATTACTTTGTAATTATTTTTATACATACTTCACAGTTTGAAGTATTAAGGGTTGGTTTTTGAATATAATTTTCCTCTGCACATTTTCACAAGATTCATGTTGTGTACCAAATGATGATGTTTTTCTTCAGTTTATGTGTTTGATCATTGTTTTATTTCTCTGTTATTTCTGAAAATCTTAATTACGTAACAAAAATTGTGATGAATAGAATATGTTATTTAGAGCACCCTATTCTGGCTGTTGGTAATTTATATGTTTTTTTCCGAGGTCAAATTAAGGAATTCTTCATTGCTCCTTAATTTCTACTTAATCTTACATTTCTGATATTTCAAAATCCATTTAATATTCTGAAAGATCCAAATAGTACAACCTATCTTGCGCGGTGAAATTCCTCTAAACTTCGATGCAAATCCAGTTAATATTTAGACTCCATAGCGTAATGGAATTGTAGTAATTTAATCAACAAAACAATCCAATCAAAACAATCAGTACAGTAACAACTAGCCTAAAATTCACATCAAACATAGCTAAATTTTATAGAGAGATCCTCTCTGAAGCTGGCAGGGCTAGATCCCAGCTTCCAAAGTGGTTTTGATGCTATCCTATGTGTTTACTCCCTCAACCTCAAAAATACAAAATGACAGCATAATGGTGACCATATTGGGGAAGAATACTTATCAAATTCAAAAATCCTTATTCCCTGGTAATCAATTAGTATTTCAAGTCTTTAAAGCTTTTATATCACAATGAAATACATGATCTGAGGTTGTAATATGTATATATTTGAGTGTGTTATTAATTTTGATTTTATTAAGTTGTATGATAAGTTTTCAATAGATCTGGCTCCTAAAAAAAAATTCACTAGAGCTCACCCAGATCCCAATGCTGTTGAATTTTTAGATAATCCAGAGAAATTAGTGAGAAATAAAAGTCTTACAGAGAGTCAGGGTAGTAATAGTTATTTGTCTAGGTTCAATTCTCTTCCTGAGAATAGTCATTTGTCAAGGTCTAACTCTCTTCCTAAGAGGTTTGAAACTATTCAAGATATAGAGTTTCATTTTCCTTTCCAGCATAGTATGTTTAGGACAAAATCTCAAAGCTTTGTAGATTAGAATGCCATTGATAAAGATTTGTTGTGACCATATAGACCCAAACTCAGCCCCCTAAATTAGATCCTGATCTAGAATACCTACAACAATTTGATAAATTACAGGATCTAGTTTCGCTTTTGAACCAAGCCATTGATGAAGCTTATATTCAACAATTTATTGAATTTTTAGCTTTAATAGTTGTAACAACTTCTTTGTCTACCCAATCTTCCCAATCTGTTAATCTACAACCCCCTAGTCCTACTCATTCTATAGTCTCTACTTTTTCACCTGTAATGTCTCAGACTATTGTTCCAACTATCCCTGTAGTTATCACAACTACACCTTATACAGGTCCATCTTCCAGTCAGATTCTCACACCATCTATGGTAGGTAGGTATGCACCTTCGGTGTTACCAGGCTAGCGCCATGCTATAGATTATCAATCCAAAACTCCAAAATTTGATAACACTGGTTCTCATACTGCTCAACAACATGGCGATAGAATGAATGATGTTTTTAACCTTTAGGAAGTATATGAGGCTGATGTAAAATTAGATTGTTTGCTAAAAGTTTAGGAGGTTGATCTAATATTGATCATAAACTAAACTGAAGTAGAATTGATTATTTTCCAATAGTGAATTTATCATTAACCTTAAGTGCTGAATGTGGAAGACTGAAGGAAAGCAGTTGATTTAATACTTAATCAAGAACTTAAGAAACATAATTAAACATGAATTGGTAGCAAAACAGAGATACAAGACAACAAACATTGATTACGGTGTTCATCCGTGATGGACTACGTCTCCAGGTCCGCTTTCAAGATGGTCGTTCACTTTATTAGGATTGATCAAAAGATGTCTTTTACACAACAAACAAACTAGACTGAATGTGCACAAAACCACTTCTAGTCTCTGTCAAAAGAAATATCTCTCTCCTATCTTTCCAACACCTATCTCGGTTCCTAATTCTGCCTCTAGACGACCAAGATACACTGAAAATTGATAGATGATTAGTGCCTGCTTATCATCTTCATATTAGCTACTAACAAGTATTATATAACTCCCTATCAGTTTTCCCATTCCCCTATTAAAACTTTGTATATAAAATTCCCCTATGTAAATATTCCCCCCATGGCAATATAGCCATATCCTCTCTAAGTCAGGGAAAGAACAGTCCATTTGGGGCTACTTTTAGCCCATCTGTGTCTAAGCAGGGATTAATCTGACACCTGGCCAGATTAATAACCTCTTCCCTAGCCCTAAAACCCTCAAAAACCCACTTTTTCGCCCCCTTATCCTAAGTTTCGGGCATAAATTGCTAAACTCGCGCGCAAAAACCCATGTTCTACCCCTTTTTCCTAAGTCCTAACTGTAAATACATTAACCCGCACCCTTATTTACCCCCCAAACCCACTAAACCTAAGTTTCAAACCCCACCTGCGTGCGTTATTAAATTTGGAATATTTTGCGCATACTCCCCGCCCGTATACCCCCGCCGACTCGCCATCGCCGCCAGCCGTTGGATCATCCGCCCCGCAGATCTACGGCTGACGGGCCCTCCCATCCCCGAATTGCTCGAGCTTTAGCGTCTGGGAGATGGGTGGTATTACCGTCGTACTCCCACCACGCGTTAGGCTCTGGGGTGTGGCGGAGCCCCTCCCCCCAAAACCGCCCAAGCGCTGATGGCGGTGCGCCCAGAACCGCTTACCGCCCTCCCCCGTGACGTAAGCCCCATGTCACCTGCCTGCGTCACCCCCCCGGCCCAGTCACCGCGACACGTCATCCGCCTGCGTGGCCTCCTGCCACCGTACCGCCGAGTCACCAGCCACGTGGCCTCCTGCCACCATACCCTGCCACTGTACATGCCATGTCACCATCCGTACATGATGACATCACCCGCTGATGTCATCCTGCCACGTCATCATGTTGACGTCATCACTGACGTCACCCGCCGTATAATGTCACGTCATGCTGACGTCATCATCACTTTTGGCGCGAAGGAGCAAAAATTGCACTTCGGAGCCCCGGAATCAGTTTCTTAGGCAGTTTTTGATGAGCGATTTTTGGGCCAGAATGGGGAATCTTCAGGGAATATTTTCATTCTGCAGCCCCCAGGAAGCCCAAAAGGCGCCGAATGAACCATTTTTCTTCGCGAAGCTTGCCAAGAGGAGCAAAAAACAGTTTTGAAGGAAACAGAGGCCGAACAGCGGCCATTAATTTGTGATTAGACCCACCAACACGTCAGAACAACATCGGTTTATTGCCAAAGAGTATCAGAGGAATAAGAAATGCATAAGAGTATCAGCCAAATATTTTTTAGGGGCTCGAAGCACCTGAACATTGATGAGCCCCCCAGAAAGTCAAATCAAGAGGCGTAAGCCCATCCTTGCCCTCAAATCACAGTTAAAGCTTTAAATGCAGACAGACAGCAGAGATGTAGAAACCCATACACATTTATTTCAGAAAACACTGCAGCAAGCCACCAAGGACAACATCATTTACTTAGTTTTGATACAGCGGCCCTGAGCACAGCTCGAGATATTTTTGCATTTATTTCTGGATAGGATTAGGTTAAGTAATGATCTTTCTTTCTGACCTGATTAGGTCAAGATGTAATAAAGGAACTCTGTAGATAGTTTTTCCCTATATATACCGTCCTCTACATTGTTACAAGGGTGGGTTGATTGAGAATTTTCACTAGAGACTCGCATTGTACACCTGAGTTTTTCTATAATCAAAGATTGCTGAAAGCTTGGAGAGCAAACTGACTGTTGTAAATGAATGTTTTTGGAGATATGAAGATGGAATTCTTGTGCTGCAGCCTGAAGCAATAAGTGCATCTTACCTCTGTTTATTGTTTACCACTATCTAAATAGCAGAAAGAAAGAATAGCTTAGAATTTGTTTAAATACACTCTATGCTCAATTTCTGCTATTTCTTTATGTTTTCCTCTGATTGAATTGGTTATGAATATGAATTCCTCCTGGCTCATGTTTACCCCGATTCACTTGTGTTGGCCAATTATCTAGGGATTCTTCACTGCCCCTAGGTAGAGCTCTATTACCTCCATCTGTTAAGCTGATTGAGAGATTCTTAACTGCCTCTCATTACTTAGCATTCTTCCCATCATTTAAACCTGAAATATTGTTTCATGCTCAGCTATCTTGTTCCATTTTCCCTCTCTTGTGACCGAAGAAATGCACCAGCAGTTCTCCTCCTCGACTCCAAGCCCAATGGTTTGAAACTACCAGACTATGCCTTGCCTCCCTGTCTGAAAACATCAATTTTCCCACCACAAACATAACAAAACCCTCTGAACTCAAGACCTAGCCTAAAATCCTTTTCAACAAAGCTAAATCATAAAGAGAGAGCCCTCTCTGATTGCAGGTTGGCTAGAACCTGCAGTCCAAAGTTGGTCTGTGGTTACCTCGGCCGTATCCTTTCCTGGAGCTTAAGGACAACCTGAGTGATAACACCTCACTCATCTTCTCTTGAGGAGTTTCACCTGCATTAGATCCTGTCATTGTCGATTTATGAGCGACTTTCCACTTTCCAATTTCTGGATTGAAATCCTCAATTATTCCTTATCCACATCGATACCTTGACCTGGTTAACATTAACTGGCAAAAGTTATACAAAACGTGACCTGCTCTAATACCAAATTATATGATCTAATATTGATAATAAACTAAACTGAAGTAGAATTCATTATTTTCCAACCGTGAATTGATCGTTAACCTTAAGTGTTGAATGTGGAAGACTGAAGGAAAGAAGTTGATTTAATACTTAATCAATAACTTAAGAAACATAATTAAACATGAATTTTCAGCAAAACATAGATATAAGACAACAAACATTGATTACAGAGTTCTTCCTTGATGGACTACATCTTCGGGTCTGCTTTCAAGATGGGAGTCCACTTTATTAGGATTGATCTAAAGAGGTATTTTACACAGAAAAAACAACAGAATAAATGTGCACACATGCACTTATGGTCTCTGTCAATAGAAGTCTCTCTCTCCTATATTTCCAACGCCTATCTCAGTTCCCAATTCCACCTCCGGATGGCCAAGATACACTGAAAACAAGAACTGCCTCTCTGGCTCAGCATCTACATACAAGTCTCAAAATCACTCTAATTTTCTTCTCCATGAACAAAAGGATGAATTTATAAGTTCTTAGGTTCATTCAAGGCCCTGATGGCTAGAGATGGCATGTATGGGTTGCATTGAATGTTGAGGGTTATGGTCTTTTCTATGGGGTAAAATGCACAGGATGAAAACTACCCTCGAAAGTCCTCCCGAGACTTCCGACAGACCGTAAGGTTATCTGCAAAAGGTACCTGTTACACACATGTTCATCTATCTGACATATATTTATAGGATATGGAGAAAGGATCACCTTTGGTTCTTTCTAGATTCTCTTGGGGATCTCCGTGCGGTAAGAAGAACTCCTCCTGACCGGCTCCAAGACGATTCCTGCACAAAAGAATGAAGCAAATCAATCACAACATATACTTCTAACAATTAATGTAAGAATCTGTAACAAAAATGTATAAATGTGTAACTTATCTACTCAACACAACAAGCATTAGAATGGACAAATAAATGCACAATATCACCGACACTTCGAGTAGGGAACACAACCGCAGTTCTATATTCAGAATAGAAGAGTGATTACAACAACCCTGTTGTATCGGCCTTCCTTATCCCTTCTTCCTCTCTCTCTGTTATAGACATTTTTGTGCCTTACAACTATAAGCATGAAATGTCCATAATCTAAGGGATCCAAAGTCCCTAAACATGTTGTTCCTACCCCTAGAAGAACAAGGCTAACAAACCACAGCAATTCACAGAAGTTCTCCACCAGAAACTGCTCAAAAACAAGCCAATTCAGGATCAATTCAGAGGCTCCACTAGCTGTCTGCGCTGAAATGCAGAGATTACACTGGCTAGGTGCACTACAACACAGGTAGAAGCACTACCAGGGTGCGCTAAGCGGGAAATGACAAATGGAAAGTTCATTCAACGAGGTGGAAAGACCCTGGAAGCTTCCAGAATCTTCTCCAATGACACTTGCCTCAATGAATTCGACTAGTGATGAGTAAGAGGCTCTTAGTCTCCAAGTGGAAGAAAGAACTGATAGAGGGAGAGGACACTAGTCAGATCTCAAGCTGACTCATCCCCTCTCCAAACATCTATATATGGATCTCTCCTCCATGAGATCCACGAGGCTGGAATTTTGTTATTGCAAAGAATTGCTGTTGGTTTGAGATTGGAATCATTGGGTGCTTAATGCTTTGAAGGGAGGTGAAGATAGGAATTTCATTCGCTGGGAGGTAGATGCTGGATTGGAGCCCTCTTGATTGTATCTCCTCCTGAACCTTGTTATTTCATCAATAAAGCTATCTTGGTTTCTCCTATATACTGATGTGTCTTTGATGTATGATTGCATTAGTATGTTTAGTTTATTTCTAATCCTGAACTAGTTATGAATATGAATCTATGTCTTTGTGTAGTGTTCCCTTCTTGTGATCTTGCAGGAACCTGTTGAAGCTGGGTGAACGAGAAGGCAAGTAGCTGGGAACTCTCGAAGAGAAGACAAATCGGATCGAGGGACAAACGGAAGACACTGGTTATTCCATCCATCTCTCTTCATTCTTAATTCATAAAGGAAGAATACTAGAATAGCTGTTTCTGTTTGTTGCTAAGGCACTGTCACACCTTAGGTGGATAGGATCGTCCTGCATAGGCATTTTTCCCCACAAAAAATTGGCGACTCCACTGGGGAGATCTGTTTAGTCATTTTATTTGTGTCTCTATCATTGTTTGTTTCATAGACTCAAGAGCAACAATCGAACTGCATCTGCTATTTTCAGATGCAAAGTAGACAACTGCTGCTTTGATCCAATCACTGGATTTGTCTATGATCTGAACAATGGACTCACAAATGATTTGGTGATCCTTTGTGATAGATCTTAGCCCTCCTTCAAATCATCCCTTTGATTGTACTTTGCTTGTTGCTTTTATTTGGCTTGAAACCGTAGATTAATCAGCAAACTGTGACCCAGAACCCAGAGAAGAACTCTTGTTTCTACTTCAGCGCACACTCTGTGAAGAGGTTCTGCATTTCAACGCAGATCCCGTGAAGGCTACCTACGCTGAATGTCAAAACCTATGTGTTGGGGGTGCGTTGATCCAGCTTAGGCCTTGTGCAGCTGGGGTTCTCTGCTCTGTTTTGCCTTGTTTTGATCTCTGATTTCTACAGCCTGTAACCAGCATAGGTACCTGTCTGATAAATCCTTTTCTCTGCTTAAATTCCACCTCCTTTTGTACAAAAATATTGTGAGTGTTTTTATGTGTTTGTGGCATCATTTACAGTTTTCCTTTGCAAGAGTGAAATAGTCATCCTGTAGCCCTTGATTCAGATCTTTTGATTGTGATATTAGGAGAGAGTTCATTGGCTGTTTACAGTTGATTATACATTTACTTTTGCTTTTGGTTTGAGTTTGTCTCTTTTAAGTGTCGAAACAAGTGTTCATTTCGAAAGTCGTAAAGTGTTGTATTCTCTTCTACCCTTTCTGATTTCGAAAAAGTAAACTTGTTTGTATTTGTCATTTAAAACCAAATTCAAAGTTGTACAAAAAGCTTTCTTTTTAGGCATCAATATTAAGAGAGCGGAAAACAAACACCTGCATTGTGCATTTGCATCTTGATAGTTTTCATGTTTGATTTAGGAAAAGTGCATTTAGAGTGTGCTGATTGCTCTTTGAGAAAAGATGGTGTCTTTCTTTTCCCTTTGTAGCTAGGATTTTCATTGTTGAAAAGATATAAAAGCTTGCTTATCATCTTTAGACTGCATTTAGGAATTGTATCATACATCTCGTGGTGATCCAAAAAGGAAAACTTCTAAGAAAGATCAACCTAAAATAAATTGAATGAACTTAACAACGCTTTGTAACTTAACGCACAACATAGAGGTCTAGGCTAGAGACGTGTTCCGGCGTCGTAAAGCCTGGTGACTGTCGATCTCGCTGATGGTGGGTGATTCCTCCTGAGGGACGATAGCGCCAGTATAGATTGTGCTCCCACGTACCGTCGAGTATATATTGGGAGACCCCTATAGGCATAAAACCTTTATCCTTAGGAAGCCGTGTCGGCCGCCCTACTGATCGCAATGCACTGAACACAGCATTCAGGAAGATTGACCACCCGTACCTTAAAAAGTATTCTGCGGTTTTGCGAAAAGTTTGGCACACCCTCTACCTAGAACTCAAAAGCATTTCCTTTTGGCCTTTTTCAGACTCTATAACAGAAAAAGTCCATCCCAGCATTTGTCACTTCGGGCTCGTTAAAACATCGAAGGAGACTAGAGTCATCTTTAGCTTTTTCTCGACTCTTTAAAATTGAAAAAGCAAGTTGTGTCTAAAGCGTCTAAAAAATTCATTTAATTCGGAAACACACTTTCCCCTTTTTGTATTTTGGTTGATCGAGTAATCCGCAATCGTGGAAGAAAGTCAATTGAAACCCCGTCGTTCGCGGAGGCTTACGAGTCAACCGTCTTTGTCTCCGGAATCGAAAACAGTACGAACAAAGCGAACTCGTTTAACCGGTTTGAAATCTCCTATCAAATTTCGAACAAGTGTTCCAACAACATCTGAGATTCCGGTTACTCCAAACATTTCTGGAAACCCTGCCTCTACAGAAGAAGTTTAACAGCCACAGAGGGACAGTGATACTAATCCTAGTCTAAGAACAAACACTTGTGTTACTGAACCAGTTGCATCTATAACCGGTTCAGAGAGTCTTGTTCTTCAAACATTTGTCGCTGTTGATTCAACCCCTTCTTCGGCACCAGAAATATTTTACAGACCTGACGGTCTTCCCCTTCCACCTGGTTTGATTGCGATAGAGGAAATTGTAGAAGATCCGCAAGCAAGTACTCCAACACATTTTGGAGTCGGGGTCACTCTATTTCCTTCGACATCAGAAGTTAGTCTACCACCAGTAGAAGTTCTTGTAGAATCGCTAGGTAATCTCTTGGATAGACACAAAATGTCTGAAAAACCGTCAACATCTAGGACTGTGTCGAATGACACAGCGACAGCAGAACTCCCTGCCGTCACTCCGACAATGTTTGTCAGCATACCATCTGTCCCGACTAGCTCACAACCGCTAGAAGGAGTCCACCCAGGGACTATTTCGACAGTGTGGTCTGTTCCAGTTTGTTCCTCCAGAATAATATCCGGCAACTCTTATGTTGAGACTCGCCAGATTGATCCATTTGGAGGTCAATTTGGGCAATCCAGCCCCCAAGGACAAACAATCCCCTTGAGTTCCGGATTGCCACCGTATGGGGGGCAGTATGCCTTTTCATTACCCCCTCTGGGAGGATATCCATACGGGAGTTCACAACAGTATTCAGGTTATACTGGAGTTACATCAAGTGGTTGGGTACCTATGCTACCTCAACAACCAAGGGTTGTGTATTTTATGCAACAATGTGTACCTATGTCGAACATCCCGACCACACCGGCTATTGTGACAGTGTCGCAAGTTCAAACGTTGCCTGTTGTATGTCAACCTCAGATTTCTCAGGTTGTAATGCAACAGCCCCTTGACCCTGTGACTCAACCATAATCGCCTACTGGTGGGGCGACACAGGTCCAAACGGGTACAATTACCCCACACCTTGGTCCAACGGTTAGTATAGCGCAACAGAACATGGCTTCGTAACCATGGTTAGTGCAATACCAACAACCACAATTCCAACAAGTATACCAAGGTTCTGAGCAGCAGATCTTTGCGAACAGTGGACAACCGTACATTCAAAATGGTCAAAATCAACCACTTTACAGTGGTCATATCCACCAACCGTATCAGTCATACCAACATCAATTACATTATGTTGGTATTCAAAGGCCAACTGCTCAGGCAATTCCATCGTATCCTGGGTATGCTTCACCTAACCTGAATCAACAGTTACCATTCGTGGCAACTTTAGAGTTACCCGATTTACACCGATTGACAAACGATCCAATTGCTTACGCCCCTTGGTGGCCAGCGATTCCTCACAAACTTCCTTCAGACATTCCTAAATTTAATGGAAATCCAGGTGAAGATCCATCAAATCACGTGATGACATTTCATCTATGGTGTTCATCAAACACCTTAAACGATGATTCGATAAGGCTTCGCCTCTTTCAGAGGACGTTAACGGGTCCAGCGGCTAAATGGTATATTGAATTACCTAGAGCTTCGTTCGACAATTTCAGCACCTTAGCCACTACCTTTTTAACCCATTTTCAATTACCGATAAGGTATGAAACGGGAACAGAAATCTTAACCAACTTCAAACAGACAACATCCACTCACATATCTGATCATATACATGAGTGGTAACGTCGTCGTAGGATGGTAAAAACGTACGTTCCCGATCAGCTATTAGCTGAATGGTTTATCAAGTCGTTACTTCCTGCTATAATGGAATATGTGGCAAAAGGGGGAGTCGTAACGGAAGAGCAAGTTATCGCTCGTGCACAATATCTGGACTTAGTCTATACTCAGTCTGGCACGCTCTATGACAAAATACCTGACGCCCCTAGATCGGAATTTTCAATTCCTCCTCCTCCTAAATCAAAAAATGACTCTCATGCCGGTGATGGCGTCATTGGCACGACAAACGCGAAATCAACAAAGGCCAACTCCAAGAAGGCCCGTAAGATTTCAGATCAAAATGCAAAAGACGAAATTCTTGCTTCGGAAGTAAATGCCGTATCAGCAGATAAAGGCAAAGAAACCAAACAACCAGGAAGCAAGAAGAAACAAAGCAAAGGGAAGAAGAAGAAACAGGGTGAATCATCCCCTGAAAAAACTTCTTCAAACCCTTCTGGAAATAGGAAACCAAAAAATCCATGTTATATATGCGATGAGGATCATTGGACTGCAGATTGTCCATACAAAGCTGAGCTTAAAAGGTTCTTCAAGAGTTCGCAAACCTCAGCTGTGTTAACTGATCCGTTTCCAAATCCAGGTCAAAATCTGGTTGATAGTGGAAATGCTTCCCCGTCGCAAGTGCTTATGTTGTCGATTTCCGAGCAACAAAACGATGCTTTGATTTCGACAAGGAACAAAGATTACGGGAATCCGCAGCTGTCGAACGGCAAGGAAAAAGATCAACCAAGCAGTTCGACAACAACTTTGACAGAAGTTGTACCACCCATCATTCCTGAATTAACAGTAAAACCGCCAAAGGGAGTAGTACACAAGTCGACATTTAATCCTCGCGCCAGAGCAGTGCAGCATTATAACATAGTGGAAGATTTGGCCCAATCGCCATCCGCTATGTCGACTCTTGAAGTACTACAAAATTGCCCATCCCAAAGGTAGGCTTTGTTATCAGCCATTGGTGGGGTTGATCCTAAGGATTCCAATCTTGTATCCTTTGACCATAAAGGATACGATCCTCAGTTACCAGCTCAACTAGCTTTCCTTATCCAAGTGAAAGCCCTCAACAAAACTGTTCATCGAACAACTATTGACGAAGGGGCATCTACATGTATTATGTCGATGAGTTGCTGGAAAACTTTAGGATCTCCAACCTTGTCGCGATCTTCGACAACATTAAAAGCATTCGACGGAAGGACATATACCCCATATGGTATCCTAAATAACTTGAAGGTTGAACTGGGGGAAAAAATAGTAGAAATAGATGTTGAAGTCATCAATGGGAATCTTGATTACAACATCCTACTAGGAAGACCGTGGATCTATGCCATGGCAGCTGTTGTGTCGACCTATTTTAGAAATATTGCATTCCCCTTTCAAGGAGGGATTACGATCGTCGACCAACAAAACTTCCTCCCTAATGGTTCACAAGTTATAGGAAGCATTCCCATGATCCATGGAAGCCCTCATTCGCTTCAGAATATCGGAGTAGGCCTACTAAACGATCCTATACTAATGGGAACTTTCGCTTTTCCACCACCAAGCGATTTGGCGGAAGTAGCATCGATAGATACCTGCAATATGGTATCTTCCACGAAGATCTCAGAAGACGATATCGACATGGATCATGCAATGGTTTTGCCACCAAGCCCAATAGAAATTTTGTAGCAATCAATGTTTCTGGCATGGGAGGTGAACCCAAGTCAACGCTCATCAAGCGTTTGGGTAGATAGGTCTAGAGAATATGGTACCCCTTTAGATCCTTGGTCGCGAGTGCATGGAACCGACGAAGGAATTCTACAATCAATGTTGATTGAAGGGGCACCATGGAATGATTGCCACCATCGTTCCCTTCTTCCAGATTCTGAAGAAGATACTCAAGACGACCTTTATCGCCCTTCAGTTTTTGAATTTCTATCAAATACTGTAAACACGGTGGATTCCGAGTGGAACCTATCCAATATTGAAGAGACTATAGCCATAAATATCTCAACCAAAGCAGATGTTGTAGAGAATATTTATGTTGGCAAATGTTGTTCTCCTTCAGAACTGGAAATATATAGCGCTCTTTTTCGCGAATTCAGAGATGTCTTTGCTTGGTAATATGATGAAATGCCAGGCATCGACTCGAGTATCGTTGAACATGAAATTAAGATGTATCCAGATGTCAAACCGGTGAGACAACGGCTCAGGTAGGTGCACCCCAAGAAAGTCGTTGCAATTAAGGCAGAAGTTGAAAAACTTCTCCATGCTGGTTTCATCTACCCAATTCCTCTAACCGATTGGGTATCGAATATTGTCCCTGTTATGAAAAAACAAGGAACAATTAGAGTGTGCGTCGATTATAGGGATGTAAATCAAGCTTGTCCAAAAGACAACTACCCTACACCCTTCATCGACCAGATAATTGATGAATGCGCCGGATGTGAAATCTTTTCATTTATGGATGGATTCTCCGGGTATAATCAAATAAATATCCGCCCACAGGACCAGTCAAAGACTGCATTCATTTGTCCGTGGGGCACATTCGCATATCGAAAATTACCCTTTGGTTTAAAGAATGCTGGGGTGACGTTTCAGAGGGCAATGAATTATGCCTTCCATGACATCAAGAACATCATTCAACCATACCTCAACGACCTTCCGGCTCATTCGCGAAAGCGGACTGATCATCCGCAGCATTTAAGAGCGATATTTCTACGTTGCCGACACTACAAGATACGACTCAATCCACACAAATGTGTATTTTGCGTCAGCTCTGGTCGTTTACTTGGCTTTGTAGTCTCCAAGGATGGGATTCGTCTCAACCCTTGCAAGGTTTAGGCAATCATCAATTTGCCTCCACCTTCGAATTTGCTTCAGATTCAGAAACTCCAAGGGAAAGCAAACTTTCTGAGGAGGTTCATTCCAAATTACGCAGAACTTGCTAAAGGTTATACTCGTCTTTTGAAAAAGAATGTACCTTTTGTCTGGGATCAGGTGGTGCAAGCTTCCTTTGACGCTCTGAAAGATTCTCTAGTAAAAGCATCATTAATGTATGCCCCGGACTATCAAAGATATTTTAACCTGTATCTGGCTGCAGCGGATACGACCATTGCGATGGTTTTAGTTCAAGAAGTCGATGCAATCGAACACCCTATATATTATTTAAGTAGAAACTTAAATGATACAGAAAGTAAATATTCTTATGTTGAAAAACTAGCGCTTGCAGCTGTTCAAGCGATACAAAGGTTTCGACACTATGTCCTCTTTCGGAAAACTACCATTTTGTCTGATTGCAACCCCATGACTTATATATTGTCGCGACAGTTGCTGGGGGGAAAATATTCAAAATGGATAGCAATCCTGCAAGAGTTTGATCTGGAATTCGTAAAATCCAAATCAAAGAAAGCTCTAGTTTTCGCAGAATTATTGTGCGATCTCCCATCGTTGTCCAACGATGAAACATCCGAAGAATCAAACGTGGACGAGAATTTGTTTCTGATATCTACAAGCAATGAGTGGTATGGAGATATAATAATTTATCTCCAAACCCAAAAGTTCAGGCCTAACACCTCTCACTCAGAACAAAAACGTATACGATACCAAGCAAAAGACTACATGATCGTCGGTGATACGCTTTACCGTCGTGGTATCGATACAGTTCTGAGAAGGTGCCTCACCCATGAGGAGGCCGAAAAAGCCCTGAATGAGTGTCATTCAGGCGTGTGTGGGGGGCATCAATCTGGATATGCTACAGCACAGAAAATTTTACGAGCAGGATACTTCTGGCCAACCATGTTCAAAGATTGCATAACCGCAGTCAGAAGTTGCCATGCTTGTCAAATTTTTGATAGCAAAACCAGAAGACCACCCGCACCTTTACAGCCAATAGTTGTTGTTGGGCCTTTCGCCAAATGGGGCATCGATTTCATGACATGTAACCCCACCTCGACCGGGGGGCATGGGTATATTATAGTCGTCGTTGACTATTTTACCAAATGGGCCGAGGCGATGCCTACATTAGATAACATTGGTGAAACAGCTGCCCTTTTCTTTTTCAATCATGTAGTCGCCAGATTCGACGTACCACAGGCTATAGTTACGGATCATGGATCGCATTTTCGCAATCACATGATGGTTGAATTAGCTGCCAAGCTAGGGCTATCTCACGACAGCTCCACCCCGTATTATCCGCAAGCCAACGGACAAGTTGAAGCGATCAATAAAGTCCTGAAGTGTATGTTGCAAAGGATGATCGGAGTTCACAAAAGAAGGTGGCACCTAATCCTGTACTCAGCCTTGTGGGCCTACCGAACATCAGTAAGGAATGTGACCGGGTTCACGCCTTTCCAACTAGTATATGGCCTGGAAGCAGTCTTACCAGTCCAGTGTGAAATCTCGTCTCTTAAACTCGCAATTGATCTCCTCCCCGGAACTTCAGAAGAAGAGGCCCGTTTCTTGGAATTAATCCAATTGGATGAAACCCGTCGTGATGCCGCTTTGGCTAACGAAGCCCATAAGAAACGCTTGAGGTACAACCCATTACGGGGTTGCGCCAGTGGAATTCCATCATAATCCATTAACTCGTAGGCTCCTTTTGCTAACACTCGTTTAACAATATAGGGGCCCATCCACAAAGAATTAAATTTACCTGCTCCCAATTTATCGGATTCTTGGTCGTAAAGCAAGACCAAGTCACCTTATGAGAAGACACGGGGTTTGACATTTTTGTCGAACTGCACCTTGACTCGTTTCTTATGGGCTTCGTTAGCCAAAGCGGCATCACGACGGGTTTCATCCAATTGGATTAATTCCAAGAAACGGACCCCTTCTTCTGAAGTTCTGGGGAGGAGATCAATTGCGAGTTTAAGAGATGAGATTTCACACTGGACTGGTAAGACTGCTTCCAGGCCATATACCAGTTGGAAAGGCGTGAACCCGGTCGCATTCCTTACTGATGTTCGGTAGGCCCACAAGGCTGAGTACAGGATTAGGTGCCACCTTCTTTTGTGAACTCCGATCATCCTTTACAACATACGCTTCAGGACTTTGTTGATCGCTTCAACTTGTCCGTTGGCTTGCGGATAATACGGGGTGGAGCTGTCGTGAGATAGCCCTAGCTTGGCAGCTAATTCAACCATCATGTGATTGCGAAAATGCGATCCATGATCCGTAACTATAGCCTGTGGTACGCCGAATCTGGCGACTACATGATTGAAAAAGAAAAGGGCAGTTGTTTCACCAGTGTTATCTAATGTAAGCATCGCCTCAGCCCATTTGGTAAAATAGTCAACGGTGACTATAATATACCCATGCCCCCCGGTCGAGGTGGGGTTACATGTCATGAAATCGATTCCCCATTTGGCGAAAGGCCCAACAACAACTATTGGCTGTTTCACTGGTGGAGTCGCCAATTTGTCGTGGGGAAAAATGCCTATGCAGGACGATCCTATCCACCTAAGGTGTGACAGTGCCTTAGCAACAAAAAGAAACAGCTATTCTAGTATTCTTCCTTTATGAATTAAGAATGAAGAGAGAAGGATGGACTAACCGGTGTCTTCTGTTTGTCCCTCGATCCGGTTTCTCTTCTCTTTGAGAGTTCCCAGCTACTTGCCTTCTCGCTCGCCCAACTTCAACAGGTTCCTGCAAGATCACAAGAAGGGAACACTACACAAAGACATGGATTCATATTCATAACTAGTTCAGGATTAGAAATAAACCAAATACACTAATGCAATCATACATCAAAGACACATCAGCATATAGGAGAAACCAAGATAGCTTTATTGATGAATAACAAGGTTCAGGAGGAGATACAACCAAGAGAGTTCCAATCCAGCATCTACCTCCCAGCGAATGAAATTCCTATCTTCACCTCCCTTCAAAGCATTAAGCACCCAAAGATTCCAATCTCAAACCAACAACAATTCTTTGCAATAACAAAATTCCAGCCTCCTGGATCTCATGGAGGAGAGATCCATATATAGATGTTTGGAGAGGGGATGAGTCAGCTTGAGATCTGACTAGTGTCCTCTCCCTCTATCAGTTCTTGCTTCCACTTGGAGACTAAGAGCCTCTTACTCATCACTAGTCGAATTCACTGAGGCAAGTGTCATTGGAGAAGATTCTGGAAGCTTCCAGGGTCTTCCCACCTCGTTGAATGAACTTGCCATTTGTCATTTCCCGCTCAGCACACCCTGGTAGTGCTTCTACCTGCGTTGCAGTGCACCTAGCCAGTGTAATCTCTGCATTTCAGCGCGGACAACTAGTGGAGCCTCTGAATTGATCCTGAATTGACTTGTTTTTGAGCAGTTTCTGGTGGAGAACTTCTGTGAATTGCTGTGGTTTGTTAGCCTTGTTCTTCTAGGGGTAGGAACAACATGTTTAGGGACTTTGGATCCCTTATATTATGGACATTTCATGCTTATAGCTGTAAGGCACAAAAATGTCTATAACAGTTGCCCCCTAAAGTATGAGGCTGTTTATCGGGTGAAATGCTTCATTAGGAGGATCCGAAGTTCTTTCAATGCTGGGAGGAGACCTGTAATATAATACAATACAATACATTATTTTCATACTGCTTTCATGATCTAGCTAAGGCGGGCATTCCCATGCTCAGCTTTATAAATTCATTTTTCTGTACATAGAACAGACAATCGTCTGATTGTAGACTGATGATTTTGATGAAATCATCATCCTTTTGGTAGGATGATTATCTGTTGTAATGCTGTACATGTCAATGTCTTTATTTTCTGAATATATATCGCAGCCCGGATGGATGAAACTAGATCCGGGGTCTTCAATCTCGTCCGATCTTCACTCTAAGTACAAGTCGATCCATGTGAGAAATGTTCTGAAGTCGAACATGGAAAGACATCGCTTGATTACCGGTCAATGAGGTAAACCGTTAACAAGCACGAGAGGAATCACCGATAATGATAATGACCCTCAAGGTACTGCAGTACAATTCACGTGGTGTGAATAAAGGACTTGGCGTCGAACACCACGCAAAATCTTTCGGTCGAAGGTCCTTGATGTATACCTGTCGCCGGAAGTGAGAAACTTGCCATTGAGGCATGCAAGCTTCAAAGTACTGAAGGGGTTGTTCCTAGATCAATTTCTTGGATAATGAGCTGATGTCGACAAGAAGTGATCCATCAAAGGAGGGCCTTAATGAATCCCACATCAATGACACGGAACGGAGCTAATGATTTTGATGGAGGTGAAAACGATCTGATGACATATGATTCAGGGTGGCGGTCATGAAAGAGTATAATGTATGGTAGTGGATGGGACACAGGCGACTTCTCTGAACGACTTCTCTTGAACATATGGCGACACTTATGCGATGGATCGGTAGCATTACCCCAAATATGGATGGTATGGCGAGACCATGGTGATGTGACCGGTGAATGAAACAACCCAACCCGACTGTGGTACGGAGGAAAAGTGTCATGTTCAAGAGCGACTTGCTACCATCAAAGTTTTCTTGAGTTTCTCCCAATTTTTCCCCAGTCATTACTGACCAGTACCTCTTTATTTTTGTCAAGCTTGAGGAGGATAACATATGATTGTTCTATAACTTGCCCTTCGGGCAAGCCCATCGCTATGTTTTAACGAGCCTAGCGATAGTGAAACTCGTTCTCGTCTAAAGACAAGTTTGTCGCTATTTAATGCTTTTAACGAGTCTAACGACAAAGATAACTCGGTCCTTTTCATTTTTAGAGAGTCTGAAAAGGTACGTAAAGTCAACTCCGAAAGTCCTTTTTCGTCATCTAATCCCTTAAGTCCGAAAAAGTATAAAACAATACAGAAGGGATGAGTTTTCGATAGTTTTAACGAGCCGAACAAAACAAGCGCTCGATCTTTTTGTGCAATAATCCCTCAGGTCCAAAAAGATTAAAATCTAGAGGAGGGATAGCACTTCCAGTCGCTTTAATGAGCTGGAAGGCCGAAACTCGACAATCTTTTCATATGTTACGAGTCAGATGAAAAGAGCTTAAAGAAAACTCGTCTTTTGAGGAACGAGTGATAAAACGGGTTAGCAGCTGATTCTAGGTACGGGTTGGAATTTTCCAATCACGGCAGTGTCACAAGGATGGCTAGTGAAATCACTCTTCGCAGCTGTTCCTCAAAATGGGTAAACAATCATATGGAGGTGAACGATCGGCCAATGGAAAAGTGGAGGTGACGGTGCAAACACGACCAAGGCTTTAATGGCTGATAATGTTACATTCACGGTGGTTATTTACTGGAAGATAGTTAATTTTTTAACGAGCTTAAACGCGGAAAAACACTGCTCAGTCTTATGTTTATTTTTTATCGAGCATGAACTATGTGTTAAAACTGCTCGGATCTTGCGTTTATTTTTTAACGAGCATGAACTGTGTGCTAAAACTGCTCGATTATCCAGTCATATGATAAGAATGTCTCATGTAAGATGCCATTTTTTATGGAGCTTGCGCCTTACCAAAGCTATGCCCCGCATCCTTTCGTTATGCAAGTTTGGAAACGACTAATCCTACGAGTTTAAAGGGTTAGACCTACAGGTTTAAAGGGAGGACCTAAAAATTTAAAAAATAAATAGCCGCCCCTTGCTTGCACTCCAAAAGGTTTGCATGCCCCCAGGCATAAAGTACGATTTCAAGGTTACCCCTTTTTAGTCCAATAAAACATTTGTTTTACCGGGAGAGGCCTACCTCTTTCAGGTTACCCAAAGATTGTCTCGTTAATCTTTCAAACAAAACACTTCTTCGGCGATATCTACGGAAATAGACAAAGGTGAGAGACTCCGTCTGTCAACTCACACAACTTTGACAAAAGAATCTTATTCCAGAACAACCCCACTTCCAACCATGGACGGGGTACGGACTAGTCATATTCTCCCGCGGAAACCTACCTTATACCCAAAGTTTTCCTGCCGAAGCAGACCAGGATGCATGCCCCCTGGGTTCCAGTCATATCCTTCCGAATTACTCGCACTCATCGGGAGGACGGACCGTGGGTTGAGACATTTCTTGCGTGAAGAGACCATTTAGGGAAGGTATATGACTATTTGTGATGCGTGATCCGGGAAATGAAAGCTGGTCCACGAGCTTGACCACTCTTCCCTCGTGCGGAAAACACATTACTCTAAAGAGTGAGGAGACGATGGCTCCCATGCAATATATATAGTCTCGTCCAAGGAGTAGGTTATAATCCAAGGGTCCTTGAACGACCATCACGTTCATTTGAACGGTCTTCCCTTTCAATGTGATAGGCACATTGGGGAGGATCCCTAAAGGTCGACTGGTTCCTTTATCGAAGCCTGTCAGATTTCTCATTTCAGGCAAAAGCGCTGGAGAACCAAGCGCTTTCCAAGAAATAGAGGAAAGGATACTCACAGATGCCCCCTCATCAATGATGGTGCCAGCCATTACCATTCTGTATATTTGAACGATAATTCTGAATGGTATGCTTGCTGGCAACCGGGGTCTGCCTAGTTGGTTCCAATCGAAGGATACAACTAGGTTTCTTGGTGGTGGGACTAAATATACGACCGGGTATAACTCTGACGAAGTTCCTTCCTGCGATAAAGGAATGGGCAAATTGCCCCCTTGTTCGTTGGAGTCTGTGTTGATGAAGAGAATTTGGACGGTGTCGTCTTTATTCTCTCCTGTGATGGTATCATTCAAAGATAGAACCTCTGAAGGCAAGACCGGGTCAACTGCCGCCTCGACATTTTGACTTTCATCAGGTATGGATTCGGACGGTTCATCCTCAATGATAGGTGCTTCGGCTGACCACCTGAGCGGGCCAGCCGGGTTCTCAACTGGTGAAGGACTTGGCAGGAGTTTCTGATATCCAGGAGGAAGTCGCCCTGGTAAAACCGGGCGATCTTACAAAACTCTTTTAGCCTCGTCTAAGAAGGGACAACGGTGGATGGCATGGTCGCCTTCACACAGTTTGCAGGGAAATCTAGTTTTCCCTCTCTGTCCTGTGGCTTCACTTTCACTAGTTGACGGTGTGCTGTCAACATGGCTATCAGAGGTTGACGCCACCGAATTGTGCAAATGAGGAGACCAGTCCCTTAGTATCCGAGGGATGCAGGGACAATCTCTATGGAAGTGGTCTCCCTTGCATATGACACATGGCGATTTAGGCCTAGTCAGTGCTGTGTGTGGATTTTTGTCAGACGACACTTGTTTGCCCCCAGTCACTTTTGGCTCCTTCTTCTTCTTCTCTTTCTTCTTCTCTTTCTTCTTCTTTTCCTTCTTCTCCTTAGGAACTTGGTTTTTTGTTCTACCAGTTCCGTCAAGCGAAGAGGAAGGAGGAGAGGAAGAATTAGATGAAGTAGAAGGCTGGTGGGTAACTCTGGTCTGGTCTAACTGTTGATTCGACTGTTCAGGAATAGTGGTGTTCTGAACGACATTGGTTGAGAAGAGCCAGACCGGCAAGCCAATTGTCAGTCCTGGAAGCGACAATGTGGCCATATGGGGTGCACCAACATCTCCCCAAGAGGAGAAGGGACTAGGATTTCCACCAAGGGGAATTCCTTGGTTGGTGTGCTCCATTTTCTCAACCTAAAGATCAACGCAGGAAAAAGGGGTGATTGTTCCGTTTAAAATAAATTTTAACGACGCTTTAGACACAACTTGCTTTTTCAATTTTAAAGAGTTGAGAAAAAGCTAAATATGACTCTAGTCTCCTTCGATGTTTTAACGAGCCCGAAGTGACAAATGCTCGGATGGACTTTTTCTGTTATAGAGTCTGAAAAAGGCCAAAAGGAACTGCTCTGGAGTTTTAGGTAGAGGGTGTGCCAAACTTTTCGCAAAACCGCAGAATACTTTTTAAGGTATGGGCGGTCAATCTTCCTGAATGTTGTGTTCAGTGCATTGCGATCAGTAGGTCGGCCGACACGGCTTCCTAAGGATAAAGGTTTTATGCCTATAGGGGTCTCCCAATATATACTCGACGATACGTGGGAGCACAATCCGTACTGGCGCTATCGTCCCTCAGGAGGAATCACCCACCATCAGCGAGATCGACAGTCACCAGGCTTTACGACGCCGGAACACGTCTCTAGCCTAGACCTCTATGTTGTGCGTTAAGTTACAAAGCGTTATTAAGTTCATTCAATTTATTTTAGGTTGATCTTTCTTAGAATTTTGCCTTTTTGGATCACCACGAGATGTATGATACAATTCCTAAATGCAGTCTAAAGATGATAAGCAAGCTTTTATATCTTTTCAACAATGAAAATCCTAGCTACAAAGGGAAAAGAAAGACACCATCTTTTCTCAAAGAGCAATCAGCACACTCTAAATGCACTTTTCCTAAATCAAACATGCAAACTATCAAGATGCAAATGCACAATGCAGGTGTTTGTTTTCCGCTCTCTTAATATTGATGCCTAAAAAGAAAGCTTTTTGTACAACTTTGAATTTTCTTTTAAATGACAAATACAAACAAGTTTACTTTTTTGATATCAAAAAGGGTAGAAGAGAATACAACACTTTACGACTTTCGAAATGAACACTTGTTTCGACACTTAAAAGAGACAAACTCAAACCAAAAGCAAAAGTAAATGTATAATCAACTGTAAACAGCCAATGAACTCTCTCCTAAGATCACAATCAACAGATCTGAATCAAGGGCTACAGGATGACTATTCCACTCTTGCAAAGGAAAACTGTAAATGACGCCACAAACACCTAAAAACACTCACAGTCTTTTTGTACAAAAGGAGGCTGGAATTTTGTTATTGCAAAGAATTGTTGTTGGTTTGAGATTGGAATCATTGGGTGCTTAATGCTTTGAAGGGAGGTGAAGATAGGAATTTCATTCACTAGGAGGTAGATGCTGGATTGGAACTCTCTTGGTTGTATCTCCTCCTGAACCTTGTTATTTCATCAATAAAGCTATCTTGGTTTCTCCTATATACTGATGTATCTTTGATGTATGATTTCATTAGTATGTTTAGTTTATTTGTAATCCTGAACTAGTTATGAATATGAATCTATGTCTTTGTGTAGTGTTCTCTTCTTGTGATCTTGCAGGAACCTGTTGAAGCTGGGCGAGCGAGAAGGCAAGTGGCTGGGAACTCTCAAAGAGAAGAGAAACCGGATCGAGGGACAAACGGAAGACACCGGTTAGTCCATCCATCTCTCTTCATTCTTAATTCATAAAGGAAGAATACTAGAATAGCTGTGTCTGTTTGTTGCTAAGGCACTGTCACACCTTAGGTGGATAGGATCGTCCTGCATAGGCATTTTTCCCCACAACAAATTGGCGACTCCACTGGGGAGATCTGTTTAGTCATTTTATTTGTGTCTCTATCATTGTTTGTTTCATAGACTCAAGAGCAGCAATCGAACTGCATCTGCTATTTTCAGATGCAAAGTAGATAGCTGTTGCTTTGATCCAATCACTGGATTTGTCTATGATCTGAACAATGGACTCACAAATGATTTGATGATCCTTTGTGATAGATCTTAGCCCTCCTTCAAATCATCCCTTTGATTGTACTTTTCTTGTTGCTTTTAAACGAGCGTTAGCAAAAGGAGCCTACGAGTTAATGGATTATGACGGAATTCCACTGGCGCAACCCCGTAATGGGTTGTACCTCAAGCGTTACTATGCTTAAATAGTAACCTGTATGCTTTTGTTGTATTTTGTTTTCGCTAAAGTGTTTGTTTTGGTCGAGTAATCCACCTTTTTACATTTATTGCAGATGTCAAACCTTTTGGAGATATGTGTTGGATATGCCGACGGAGCGAGTCGTAGTTCGCGGAACCTGTCCTCCGCAGCCTGGGCCATTTTTGATCCAAGCGGCGAGTTAGTAAGTTTCATAGGTGTATGTATTGGGCAGTCAATGAATAACATCGCTGAGTATAGCGCGTTGATAGAACTACTCTCTGATGCCATCACCCATGGTATACGCCGACTAATCGTCAGGCTAGACTCACAACTCGTAACACTACAACTCAATGGTATATATTCCGTCCGCAACCCAGCTATTTATCGCATGTTCCTAAGGGTTAAGATTTTGGAAAGACAATTTGATTTAATTCAATACCAACATATTTTCCAAAAACTTAAACACATTAACCAACTCATTAGCAAACTATGTGTTAGATAGACATTTGCGACATTTATAAAAAGAAACACATCATCAATGTTGTACATATGGATCACATAACTCAACCAGAATAAAACCCCGAAAATCAAAATATATATATTTAAGCTGTTTATGGTTTACATATAATGTTCTGTAACCAAGACAAAATCGGTCACATGACCCAAAAACTCAAAAGTGCTAGGGGGCACCCTAGTCTAGTGATGCTCATGATAGCACATCACAGCCTGTGCGATCATGCGTAAGAGACGAGTCCATCGTCTAGGCACACCAGTAGTATGTCGCTGCAACTGTAAAGGTAACTCGTCGATCCTCACATCTGGAATGCCGAGAGTAAGGCTCTCAACCTGCTCCTGCACAGCTGTAAGGGTCTCGGCCACATCAAGGTCACGAAGAATAACCCTCCCAGCAGTCTCCCCTGCTGGGGCAGCGGCTGGCGCTCTCGGGCGAACTGCTGGATGAACAGGACCAACATCTGCATGCACACTTGAGTTTGATTAAAGTCTTGATAGAATAAATCACAAGGACATTATAAATAAAAATAGTAAACAGTGATATGGTCGAAGATTTTACCAATAGCGCCCCACTGCTCCTCATCCGGCAGTACCAAATCCGGATCACCCCGGAAGTCCATGCCAACATATGGATACTCGGAATAGACCATCTCCTGACGCTCGAACCACCTGAAGAAGGTATCAGTGAAAGAAATCTGAGATTGACCGGCATGCCTATACATGTGATCAACCCATCTCTTCATGCGTGGTTCATTAGGAGAAGGCAAGTCGAGTGCAATGTATTGTGGCTACATCAGTGGTATCTTCTCCAAAGCAAAGGCGGTCAAAATAGAACCAAACCCAAAGTTCTTCAGCTTCCCATCCTTTACCTTGGTTAACTGACTTTTCATCTGAAGAAGTACTGCATCACACCAGTTGAATATTTTCGGTTGGAGACACTCCAAGGCATGCTACACATAGGATCTGTTGGCTACGTGAAGAGACGCGCTACTGGCCATCCTACCAATAGTATACAAGATAGACCTGAGGGACCTGTCAGCAATCTCACGGATAACGATCTTGCCGTCTCTGCTCGGCTGAGATCCTTCCCTGCAATACTGGCGGACATAATCTCTCACAGAGTCACTCCCTCGGGCCGAACCTGACAAAGAAATAGGGGCACCCCGCCTCGACAAGCTAGTCAAGAAGTAAATGTCTACTACGGTTAAGGGGATAGATTTGCCCCTAATCTGAAATACTTGGTTGATACGATCCCAAGCGTCGAGCAAATACTGTAGTAGAGAGATCTGTTGTCTCATGCTAGAGATACGGAAGAACTTCAGCAGGCCACAGTTCCGCAGCGTGTTCACCGTGACAGGATCATGTAGGGCAATCATGTCCTCTTCTTCATGTTCTCGTTCTCGCCATGTAAGGGCCATTTTGCTCCAATATCTCTGAAAAAACAAACATGAGAGGAGTTGGATCCTGAATTTGATGAGAAACTGGCAAAAATTTCATTAAAAACTGTGCAACAAAACTCTTTTTCTGCGCTCAGCGCACCTGCCCAGTGTTCCACCTGCGTTGAAGGTCAAACTACCTTCATACAGCTTAACATTCAGCGCAGGTTTCGAGTGAACTGGGTGCGCTGATGGCAGAGCGACCCCATACCCCAGGGGCTCAGAAAAACAGGAAAACAAGCACAGAATGCAGAAAGGAAACCATGAAATGAAAGAGCTCAGGTTTAGCTCCTACCTGGTCCAGACGGCGCCGAGAATCGTCCACAGAAACTCCCGAAATCAGCTGATGAAAATCAAGGGGGAAGAGGCACCTCCAAAGCTCCAACAAACCAAGTTCAAATGAAATGGTAAAATGAGAGGTAAAAACACTTTTTAATTGTTTTTTACGTAGTTCAAAGAAAAATATTAGGGTTTTAATCTCATTTTCAAACAAATGTTATTCATTTCTAACTAGTTTGATGCAGCAATTGAAGTTACAGTACTATCTTTGAAAAGGACAAAGCTAGTTATGGTAAAAAATCAAAATTAGACCATGTTATCGAGCAGTTTTAGCACACAGTTCATGCTCATTAAAAAATAAATGCAAGATCCGAGCAGTTTTAGCACATAGTTCATGCTCGTTAAAAAATAAACATAAGACTGAGCAGTGTTTTTCCGCGTTTAATCTCGTTAAAAAATGAACTATCTTTCGGTAAATAACCACCGTGAATGTAACATTATCAGCCATTAAAGCCTTGGTCGTGTTTGCACCGTCACCTCCACTTTTCCATTAGCCGATCGTTCACCTCCATATGATTGTTTACCCATTTTGAGGAACAACTACGAAGAGTGATGTCACTAGCCATCCTTGTGACACTGCCATGATTGGAAAATTCCAACCCGTACCTGGAATCAGCTGCTAACTCGTTTTATCACTCGTTCCTCAAAAGACGAGTCTTCTTTAAGCTCTTTTCATCTGACTCGTAAAATATGAAAAGATTGCCGAGTTTCGGCCTTCCAGCTCGTTAAAGCGACCGGAAGTGCTATCCCTCCTCTAGATTTTAATCTTTTTGGACTTGAGGGATTATTGCACAAAAAGATCGAGCGCTTTTTTTGTTCGGCTCGTTAAAACTATCGAAAACTCATCCCTTCTGTATTGTTTTATACTTTTCGGACTTAAGGGATTAGATGACGAAAAAGGACTTTCGGAGTTGACTTTACGTACCTTTTCAGACTCTCTAAAAATGAAAAGGACCGAGTTATCTTTGTCTTTAGACTCGTTAAAAGCATTAAATAGCGACAAACTTGTCTTTAGACAAGAACGAGTTTCACTATCGCTAGGCTCGTTAAAACATAGCGATGGGCTTGCCCGAAGGGCAAGTTATAGAACAAGCATATGTTATCCTCCTCAAGCTTGACAAAAATAAAGAGGTACTGGTCAGTAATGACTGGGGAAAAATTGGGAGAAACTCAAGAAAACTTTGATGGTAGCAAGTCGCTCTTGAACATGACACTTTTCCTCCGTACCACAGTCGGGTTGGGTTGTTTCATTCACCGGTCACATCACCATGGTCTCGCCATACCATCCATATTTGGGGTAATGCTACCGATCCATCGCATAAGTGTCGCCATATGTTCAAGAGAAGTCGTTCAGAGAAGTCGCCTGTGTCCCATCCACTACCATACATTATACTCTTTCATGACCGCCACCCTGAATCATATGTCATCAGATCGTTTTCACCTCCATCAAAATCATTAGCTCCGTTCCGTGTCATTGATGTGGGATTCATTAAGGCCCTCCTTTGACGGATCACTTCTTGTCGACATCAGCTCATTATCCAAGAAGTTGATCTAGGAACAACCCCTTCAGTACTTTGAAGCTTGCATGCCTCAATGGCAAGTTTCTCACTTCCGGCGACAGGTATACATCAAGGACCTTCGACCGAAAGATTTTGCGTGGTGTTCGACGCCAAGTCCTTTATTCACACCACGTGAATTGTACTGCAGTACCTTGAGGGTCATTATCATTATCGGTGATTCCTCTCGCGCTTGTTAACGGTTTACCTCATTGACCGGTAATCAAGCGATGTCTTTCCATGTTCGACTTCAGAACATTTCTCACATGGATCGACTTGTACTTAGAGTGAAGATCGGACGAGATTGAAGACCCCGGATCTAGTTTCATCCATCCGGGTTGCGATATATATTCAGAAAATAAAGACATTGACATGTACAGCATTACAACAGATAATCATCCTACCAAAAGGATGATGATTTCATCAAAATCATCAGTCTACGATCAGACGATTGTCTGTTCTATGTACAGAAAAATGAATTTATAAAGATGAGCATGGGAATGCCCGCCTCAGCTAGATCATGAAAGTAGTATGAAAATAATGTATTGTATTGTATTGTATTACAGGTCTCCTCCCAGCATTGAAAGAACTTCGGATCCTCCTAATAAAGCATTTCACCCAATAAACGGCCTCATACTTTAGGGGGCAACTGTTATAGACATTTTTGTGCCTTACAGCTATAAGCATGAAATGTCCATAATCTAAGGGATCCAAAGTCCCTAAACATGTTGTTCCTACCCCTAGAAGAACAAGGCTAACAAACCACAGCAATTCACAGAAGTTCTCCACCAGAAACTGCTCAAAAACAAGCCAATTCAGGATCAATTCAGAGGCTCCACTAGCTGTCTGCGCTAAAATGCAGAGATTACACTGGCTAGGTGCACTGCAACGCAGGTAGAAGCACTACCAGGGTGCACTGAGCGGGAAATGACAAATGGAAAGTTCATTCAACGAGGTGGAAAGACCCTGGAAGCTTCCAGAATCTTCTCCAATGACATTTGCCTCAGTGAATTCGACTAGTGATGAGTAAGAGGCTCTTAGTCTCCAAGTGGAAGCAAGAACTGACAGAGGGAGAGGACACTAGTCAGATCTCAAGCTAACTCATCCCCTCTCCAAACATCTATATATGGATCTCTCCTCCATGAGATCCAGGAGGCTGGAATTTTGTTATTGCAAAGAATTGTTGTTGGTTTGAGATTGGAATCATTGGGTGCTTAATGCTTTGAAGGGAGGTGAAGATAGGAATTTCATTTGCTGGGAGGTAGATGCTAGATTGGAGCCCTCTTGGTTGTATCTCCTCCTGAACCTTGTTCTTTCATCAATAAAGCTATCTTGGTTTCTCCTATATACTGATGTGTCTTTGATGTATGATTGCATTAGTATGTTTAGTTTATTTCTAATCCTGAACTAGTTATGAATATGAATCCATGTCTTTGTGTAGTGTTCCCTTCTTGTTATCTTGCAGGAACCTGTTGAAGTTGGGCGAGCGAGAAGGCAAGTAGCTGGGAACTCTCAAAGAGAAGAGAAACCGGATCGAGGGACAAACGGAAGACACCGGTTAGTCCATCCATCTCTCTTCATTCTTAATTCATAAAGGAAGAATACTAGAATAGCTATTTCTGTTTGTTGCTAAGGCACTGTCACACCTTAGGTGGATAGGATCGTCCTGCATAGGCATTTTTCCCCACAACACTCTCTCCTTATTTCAGCAAGCTCCTTCAAGAATATGACAATATCACAACAACACCATGTACTATCCTTTTAAATGCTCTGACCCTTTTGCAATGGCCCTCTCGTTGCTTATATAGCAATCGATTTAGGGCTACCCAACTCCACCTGTATTTCATTTGGGTCAAAACCATGAACCTGCCTTGTTTACCGGCTTTTTCCCATTTTCCTCTGTTCCCATAATAGAATTTCTCCAAATATCTTGATTTTTGGAGTTTCCCTGCTTTTCTTGCACAAATTTAGGGAAATAATATCTAGATATTTAATGGTAGATTCGTTGGCATAACCACTTGAGCATCCCTAAAGTTCACTAATGCTCCCCCTGGTCTAACAACAAGAGTTAGTAGGTTGACTAATGCTCCTTTATGATTGTAAACAAGCTTTATAAAGCAGGTTGTCAGTGTACAGAGAGTGTTAGTGTGGATTCTGGGCCTGCAACTATGGTGATTCTTTCAGTCATCTTGTCTTTCTCCTCTAAGTTGATTAGGAGGTCAATTTGTCCAATAACAAATGCCCCCTAAAGTATGAGATCAGATGTAGAGACGATGGCCAAAATACTTTATGAAAACAATGTAGTTTCCCGTCAAAATATTTGTAGAGAGAGAGAGAAGTTTCGGGCGATAAGGAAAACCTGATACAACAAAAGTACATATATATGAACTGCTAAAATCATGTCCTGAGTCAGGCATTCCCATGTTCAGTAGCTTTGTCAGAGTAACTTTCTCCTCAGAGATATAACAATTCTGGCCACCAATATGGCACAGGGCGGATCCAGTGTCATAATAGATTATCCTAAAATGGTTATCTTCAAAGAACAATATCGTAGCTTGGGAGAGGAAACATGGCTAAATGATTGATCCAGGTGGATGTTGGTGGCCACCCACCTATCCCATTTGGACCCCCACAATTGTCTCTTTCAGCTTTTTCAGTTTCCTAAATTGTAGCACAGTTTGCTATTTTTAGCAGTTTTTGGGTCCTGAACTTCCGAAGCCGTTTTGAGGCCCTAAACGACGTTTTTTTGGGAGACCCATGTTGCTCCCAAAGTGGTAGTACTCAGATAGATCTTTCTAACGAGCTATCGTATGCGTCAAACGGAGATCGTATGCCAAAGTTACGACCCCGGGAAATTGATGTACCAATTTACCCAAACGGGGCCCACAATTTGGCGTTTCATCTTCTAGGGTTAGGTTTCGGGATGTGAAGGGTTTTCCATTGTTTCTCAACAATAAATAGGCCTTCGATCCTCATTGTAACACAGTTCAGAACAGTTCAGAGGCATGTAGCCGCCACATCTCTTCTCAGAGATAAGCTACCATCGCCCTAGCTGGTTTCTTTCCATTTCTGTTTGTAAGCATATTTCAATATTTTCCTTTAATGAAATGAAGTATTATTTCTGCTGCATCTTTGTGTATATGGTTATCTCTGTAATTTGTTGTGTTCCTGTTTAAATCCGGATCAATGATGCAAGCCTCTATCCAAGGTCTTGATTCCTGCTTCACCGAACAGCATAGGTCGGTACATGTGATAAATTTAGTTGACATCAAACATGCACGAAATCATCTGATTACCAGCCAATAATGGAGACTGTTAATAGATGCGAGGAAGGCCACCGATAATGGTGATTGTCTCCAAGATGCACAGTGCAAACTAGCAAGTGTGAAATATTTTTTGTCGTCGAACACTCGTAGAATTTCTTAACCAGGAGCCAATGATGAAAACCCGTGATCAAGCACAAGGTAATCTACCACTAATGTCTGCAAGAACCAAGGCACTGAATCTGTTTCTGGGTTATTGTTACACTAAAATTTGTCACCATGACTATTTGCAGTCAGTATGGCTCCATCAACTGTCATACTGTCCTCCTTGGCAAGTCTTATACCTCTGCTCCTCATGTCAAACTCCAAGAAAGAGAGAAAGTCCTTAAAAAGTCAATTAACTCTGGTTACGCAGTTTCTCTTAACCTTACCTGCGTGTACGCACTCCAAGTTCACAATACCTGCGTACTTGTACGCTCTGTCTGTAAAGGGGTGGGTGCGTACTCCTGTAAAGGTCAAAAGGCGCGAGTTTTACTTCAAATAAGTTACTTGTGGTCGATTCTAGAGCATTCTAGAAGTTTGTTTGACGTGTATTGAGCACCTCCAGATGGTTCATGTATCCCTATGAAAGAGGAACTTATCCCATCAAGAGGGGAGCTATCCCATTCAAAGAGGGGCTTATCCCACTGATGGTGGACCTGATTAACTTCCTCCAAAGCATTATAAATACAGGCATTGGGCCAGAGGGAGAGGAGGTTGAACGCTGAACATTCCTAAGGGTAGATGCTGCTGAAATTAGGACTCCCTTATAGAGCTTTAGAGGAGAGATTCCAATCCTTTCTTAGCTTCATTTGGAAGTGGGTGCGCTGATCAAAGTAGAGGAGAACTCTTGTTGGACCCTGGGAGGGACCCGCACAACACCAAGGCACTGGTTGTAATGGTCTCTTTTGTTTCCAATTAATGCAATTAAGTTCATTTTTCTCAACAAGTTGTTATATATAATTTTTTTCATATACTCCTTGGTCTTTATGATGAATATGTTTTATTTTATGAGTTATTCAGGGGCTATGTAATCGTTTGCTTGTTAGTGAATGCAGGTTTCGAAGAGAAGGAGGAGCTCATCTGGATCGGAGAGGCTGGACTACTACAAGTAGCGTTGGACTAAAGGTATGCTTTAAACACCTGGTTTCTTGTATTTTAAATGCATGTTTAGGGAAAGATAGTGCTTAATTGTCTTGTTTGTCACTAGAAAGCCTTAGCTTCTAGGGAGGTCGGTTTTGTCCGCAAAATTGACTCTTTCCGCACGACAGTTATCTTCCTAGATAGAGTGTTGAAGTCGATAGGAAGGAACCAGTCGAAAGGTAGGCAATGACGTGTCCTACATTAGTTGACACGAGATCGGACAAGGATGATTTTGTTTTTTGAAGAATATTTTGAGCTTTTGGGTCTAAAAAATGGAGGGCGTGATGAAAGGATATGTAGGGTTAGTTGATCGAAGAAACAAGTAGGGACCCTTGAACAATAGAAGGCATGACAACGGTTTTAACCAGACAACACTAGACTCATGAACACTACAAAGTGTTTAAGATACGGAGATGCAATGGCATCAGGGTATATAGGCTAAAAAATCATAGGTTGGTAGGGTTCATATTGAGAGGCTATCAAAAATAATGGTTTATCTAAGGGAGTGCCATGTTCAAGTGAACTTTTGATGCCAAACCACGCTTCAGGATACGGTTGTATTTCCACTTTCCCCATTTGATTTTTAATGAGTCCAGACGGGTAAACTCATCGATCTTTTCATGTTTAGAGAGTATAAAAAGGATCGCAAAAATAACGACTCTTTTCCCTATTTGATTAGTATAATGAGTCCAGACAGGAAAACTCGTCAATTTTTTCATCTTTTAAGAGTCTGAAAAGTATCGTAAAAAGAACAACTATATATCTTGTCTGTGTATTTAAAGAGTTCAGACTAGACAACTCGGTGATCTTTTCATTTTTAAAGAATCTGAAAAGATCGTAAAGAGAGACTCCATGGTGGTCCCTTTGTCATAGTTTTTAAACGGGTGCGACAAAAGGTTAATATTATACCCGTGTCGGTTACTTTTCCGTATTTAATCTACTGGACCTGGATAAAGAGAAACCTTTTTCCAATACATGTCAACCTCATTTTGTTATGATTACGAGGCAGCGGATTAAACTCATGTTTTGTTGTGACACTTTAACGAGCTCAGTAACAAAAACTCGAGATTTTTCATTTTTTAACGAGCTTGAAAAAAGTACCTGAAAGAATGCTTGGGTCATCTTTAGCATGTTTAACAAGCAGCAAGACACAACTCGGGATTTTTTCAGTTTAAAGAGCGAGAAAAAAGTGCCTAAAAAGTATGCTCTGCTGGTCTTTTTCAGTTTATGAGCTGGAACAAGATCAAAAAAGAGGTGCTCAAAGCATTTTTTGCATATATTTAACGAGTGCAAATGATGAAAAACTCGGGAGATTTTATATTGTTTAAAGAGCGATAAGATATCCCTAAAAGTGCTTTACGGGTTGTGGTATATATGTTTAACGAGCTCTACTACAAAAACTCGGAGATGTTTATATTTTTTAAAGAGCGATAAAATGTCTCCAAAAGTGCTCTATTTATCGTTGCATAGATTTAATGAGCGCAAGGACAAAAGCTCGGGGATGTTTATATTTTTTAAAGAGAAATAAAATATCCCTAACAGTGCTCTAAAAAGTCTTGCATGCAGCTTTTACTGCTTTTCATTCCTGAAGTACTTTCATCAAAAGCAGTAAAAAGGCAGCAATTCCTATTATCTAGGTTCATGCATGATAAAAAATCATGTAGAATGGACTATTTCCTCTTTAATGATTTTCAAAAAATCATGTCTCTCAAAGTTATATAAAGAAATGCTTGGAGCTTTCACATGCATCATTTTCACTATTTTGAAGTTTGTGAGAGCTAGTTGGAGCTAAAGAGGAGCAAATTTTCCATGGACCATTGCAGGAGATCGGGCAACCATTCGACATGCCGTCAGTCCCAGGTGAGAGCTAAAACCTTGCTTTATGCTTTATTAAAACTTTTTTATCAGTTTGTGGGTGGAAATTTGCAAACAATGTTTGCGCACTAATGCACTCTAGCAGACCAATAGGGAGCGTTAAATGCTCTGTACGAGCCATGGGAGGGCGTTAATCCTCCCTATGTAGCACTGGGAGGGGCGTTAAGGTAGTAGGGTGCATTTGAAACCCTCATGCATTGATTTCTTAAGTGATTTTGCCCCATTTTAACTTATTTTAGCGTTATTTTGTGCAAGTTTTGTGCTGAAATGACTCACCTATGGAGAGAATGGGCCCATGACAATGAGGAATTGCTAATGTGAAATGATCCAGCTTGCATACTTGCATCGCGCCACTACGGTTTTTTGAAATATGAAAGGCTAGAGTTGATGAAAGGACAGGAGGATCTACTGAGATGGATCATACAACGCTGGGATGAACACGAGCAAGTGTTCAGGATTGGAGATCAAGAGTTGGCAATTGACCCGGATGATATTTACTTTTTGACTAGTTTGTCATGCCATGGGGAACATGCAAACCTTACTGGTGGCAGGTCAGATCCACGATCTACTTTAGAGCTGGTAGATATCTACTGCATCCCTGGGAGTGGACTAGTCAGCAACAGAGTCTCGATAGAGAGGATTCGATCACGGTCTATGAGGGAATTTTTATGGTTGATTGTGCGTTTGGAGGGGTCAAAAAGTCCCCACGTAGCAACGAAGGCCCAACTGTTGCTTGCCATTGACTGTGTCCAGCCCCAGATGTTCAACTGGTGTGAAGCAGTGCTTCGCTAGTTGAAGGCAGGACTGACAGCATGCAAGACCCATACCCAACACAGTTTTGGGTATAGTACTATCATAGTCTCATTTTTCCTTGATAGGGTACCTGTCATGCGCCCACGGGTGAGCTTAGGTCCCTTCGATCCGAGGGAGCCGAGGCAAGGTCACTGGTCATCACTTGATCCTCGCACAGGAGGAGGACCACTCCAACACTTCTTCGACGAAGACTTCTTCCAGTGGCTTCACAGCCAGATTGTGATTATTGATGACTATGCCTATGAAGGCATGGATTTTACTAGTGACCCAGACTTGATGCTACCGCCCGAGACCAACTGGGGTCCTCAAGGTGAGAATAAGTTGTGATAGTACTTAAGTATTTTTGTTCTTTTGAATGTATATGTAGTGTTTTTTAATGATGAGATAAGAACTGGCATGAAACTTTTATGCTTAATACAGTTGTGGCACCAGTACGACCTGCGGGCGAACCTCACTATGTGCGACGAGGTGGCCAACTACATGCTGGAGGGGGCGGTGCCAACAGTCTCCGCGAGGCTCTGAGGAACCTAGAGGGTTTGACTATGGGTGTCCCACCCTTCCTATGAGGGAGATTCCTACTCATATGTAGCGACACACCGTTGGTGTACCTGAGCAGTTTCTAGTTCCTCTTCGGAGGGTAGCTAGAGCTGTTTTAGCTTTTCTGAAGCAATAGGCTCATTTTAGCTGATGTTCTAGCGTAGCCATATGAGCATTTATAGCTAGGTTTTGAGCCATTTTGTACTTAAATCATCCAAGTTTTCGAATATTTTTGATGTAAAAAACTGGATTTCTATTATATATATATATATATATATATATATATCTATATATATATACAGATATTTTTTTTGGTATTTTTGGTGGTGTAAATGTGTTTAAAAAATGTTTTTTATGACAAATTTTTAACTTTAGTAAATGTTTTTACTTCTCATGCATGTTATTATAACAAATGTGACAAATTCCAATATAATACATAGTTAGCTAACGAATCAGTGACAGTATTTAATTGTCGAGGAACATGCTCATATGTGATTGCGTCAAATCAGCGTTCCAAGAGACCTACCCTTAGATAGTTACGTAACAAGGTTGGATTACGGATGTGATAATGATTAGTCAATTGCATAACAACTAGCTAGGAGTCTAACCTGACCACCAGATTGGAGATGCCCCTTGATGATGCTTCCGTGAGAAGCGAAACGACGGACATGTACTCATCAATGTTGTTGGTGGCAATACCAAGAAAGACCCCCCCAAAGAAAAATAGTTCAGACTCGGGTGTATAGGTGACCTAAGCAACTGAAGCAATGTGTCATGTGTGACGATTGGCACCATCCGCATATCCTATGTATGCTAGGGGCAATGACGACATCTGAATTATGAACAAAATGCATGAGACAAGTACTCCACTAAATAACAAAACAATCCAATCACATCAAAAAAGCGATGCAAAACTTATGAATACATAAAATTACGAAGCACCTACCCAGCATGACAATAGGCAGTATACTTTTTCAGGTAGAGCCCATATGTGGGCTCCTTGAGTGGGTTTCCATCCCAATCCTGTAGTTCATATGCCCCTGAGGGGAGGACTTTAGTTATGACATAGGGACCTAGCCAAATGGGTCTAAGCATGCATGCCTCCAAGAGATTATCTTTTGGATGATAGAGTGATACGAAGTCACCCTCTTGGAAAGAAGAAAACCTGACCGCTTGTGCAAATCTGGCTTGTACCCACTCCTTGTGAGCTGCAAGTGCTAAATCGACAACTCTACAGGTTTTATCTAGTTTTTTGAGGTATAGTAGGCGTTCTTCTTCGGCCGTAGGGCCGGGCATGGGTTCAATGGCTATATCAAGGGAAGGACGTTGCTCTCAAAAACTCATGATTTCTCTAATGGCTTCATCCATTGAGGGGAGTTGATCACATGCATCTAAAGGAAGAGTAGTTATGGGAAGGGGGGTGGTACTGTCGGCGATAGCCAACTTGATCGAAAATGTGGATGTAGATTGAATTCCTTGGTAGCCTGATTCAGCTAATGACAATGGCATCTAGTCTCCGAATCTGTCAAGGTCTAAAGGTGCCGTTGGGATCCAGGGATCCGTCAGTTCATGAGGAATTGATGAAATCATGTTGACCGATTGTGGAACCTATGGTGGCCGTAGAGGAAAACAACCCATCAGGGAGGAAGCCTTCAACAGACCGATACCGATACTGACAAAACTATTAGTTACACCTCCTACTAGGGGTACGGAGCCGTTTGGTAATGGTGAGTAATCAAAGGTACAGAAAGACAACTGATCCACTGTTATGACCTTTCCATCCAATGAAAATAGGATGATATGAAAGAGAGTGGATACGACGGTTGTCATGGCATATGTCCAACTACGACCTAGCAACAGATTATAGTCAAGTTTTCGGTCTACGACTTCTACATCCACCATTACTGTTTTCCCAGCCAAAGTGATGGGAAAACTGGCTAAGTATCCTTTTGGGACAAAGGTGTGGCCATTGAAAGCTTTAAGGGAGTTTGACAGAGGGGAGAGGGTTGGATAACCCAAGGCGAGCCAACATGAAGCCGACATGATGTAAGTTGAAGCACCTTCGTCGATGACAGTTCAGTGTATACCTTTACCTTTCGAAGTGATATGCACCTGAAATGCAAGCTGGTGGGAAAGGGGAGGTTTACACTTGTCCATGTCGAAAATGGCAAGCATGGAATCCACATGGTTAATACCTCTGATAGCTGAAAGCAAAGCTTTCCTTTGGCTGGGACATGTTCGAGTGCCGCCATGGCCGATGGTGCTTGCGCCAAATCCTCTATGATGTTGTAGTGTTAGGCGGCACGTGCAGATGTGTTCTGAATTGTGCGTCGAAGTGCCCCCTTAGGGGGTCAAATTACAAAGTCCTCAAATAGCCTTTTGCTTCGCAAATGGTTGGGCGGCATTGGGTTTTGGCCTGCGGATGATTCTGATGCCGGAGTGACAGGAGCTTCATAAGTTTTGGCTCTTGTGGTTAGTTCTACGGTTTCAAATGTGTAAACGATAGAACTTCCTTCACCAGCTGAAGGTTGTTGTGAACCATCGCTGTCCCTTGACGTGGGTGGCGGTTGGTTGGCAACAAGATGTTGCTGCCGTTGATTAGGAAAAGGATTTCTAAGGACCGCAGGTGTCTTACTAAAATCTTTCTTGGTAAGGTAATCCATGCGTGATCTTCAAGACAGAGTTTGCACGAATAGTTGGTGCCTTTATCCTTTTCTGCATCAGTAGGCACAACGGCCTTCTGTTTCGGGTTGGGCTGCTTAGATGATTGCTCCTCAGAAGGAGCAGTATTGTTTTGTTTCTTACTGTTCTTGCTACTGGATTTCTGTGTAGACTGCATAGAGTTAATTGCAGTGGCAGGAAGAGTATTCATTTTGGTAGAGGGGTCCACTGACAACTTGGCAACGGACCCACTAAATTGTTTTACAGCACCCATGGAGATTGTGCCGACGATCCTGTCGGCATGCGCTCCAGGGCGCTGAGTGGCGGGAGGATTGGGGTTACTGGGAGAATAGGGGATAATGTCGTAGAGAGTGCCAGATTGTGAATAGATTAAATCCAAGTGTTGGGAACGATGTATGGGTTGGTCCTCTATGACCCCACCACCTAGAGCAACATCTCTAGTGATTTGTGGGAGCAATGACTTACAGAACCAGTCTGTTAAGAGAAAGTCAGTGATGGGAGCTTTGACTAACCTCCACCTACGTCTCCATTCATGTATATGATCAGAGATGTGGGTGGTGGTATCCTAACAAAATGAAGTAAGGAGCTTCGTCCCTGTCTCATAACGGATAGGTAACTGAAAGTTCTTTAGGAACTCCATCACTAAAGCATCAAAGGTATTCACTGACGCATGTGGTAACTCAATATACCACTTTGCATCATTGCCAGTGAGGGTGCGGGGATAAAGACGCAACCAGACACTGCCATCCACCATGGAGTTAGAAACACACCATAGATGGTAGGTGGTGACGTGAGTGCCTGGATCCTCCCCTTTTTTTCCGTCGAACTTAGGAATATCCATCGGTATTTTATGCGGGATCGGCGGCCATTGTAGGTTATGGTAGATGGGGTCGTTAGTCAACTTGTATAATTTGGGGATATCCAATGTTGCCAAAAAGGAAAATTGTTGGGTGCCCCTGAATTAGACCATTATGATGACGGATGACCTGAGGAGCTCTATGCTCCTCCCATCGTTTGGTTCCCCATGGTGTACATGGGCTGCATGGTGTAGCAGTTTCTTTGCGGTACGGTGTTGTAAAGTGGATTACCATGAGGATTTTGATACTGGGGTATGAAGTTGCCCCCAGTATAAGCGGTGCCCCCTTGACTCATTTGAGTTTGTGAGTAGGGTGCCCCCATGGATTGGGTGGGGATCCCTTGTGTATTCCCAACCAACACTGAACTAACCATATGGATTTGATTGACAGAGAGAAAACTCATGTCAATCAGCGACTGTCTGTGCATGCCTGAGAATGGTGGGGGACTGTGAGATTCCTTGCCAGCATGTGCATATTGGGAACCGCCCTAGATATCTGAATCTAGGAGTTAGAACCATGGTTTTGGTAAACTAGAACCATGCCCATAGTGCCACATTGAGTGTTATATGGAGCACTATATGTGGCACTAGTCGAAGGTATGCTTTGGCGCACCATAGGAGTGGAACCTGGCATCTACTGGGTTCCGCTGATAGAGGGTGTTATGTGAGTTGCAGTACCTGGGACAAACAGGATTGCGGGGTTCCACATTGCCAATGTTGTGATGACTGTCAACTAGGGAAGTGGTAGAGGAATCACAATGTCTCTATAATTCGACAACCCTTGAGGTGTCAACTGAATAGATGGGAGAGTTCCTCCCAGTGAAGAGTGAAGTACTAGTACGACAAGAGAAATAACAGGATCTAACAGATTCGTAAGCGGAGTGTTAAAATGAGGAATAAACCCTTCTGTGAAGAAATCCTCCGGCAAACTAGAATTGTCAGTCGTCCAGAATGATCCCATGTGCGATTTAGGAGACTGATTCCTCGAAGATGAGGAATCTGAGTCAGTGGATCTCAGCAGATCCTCCACAGTGAGTGGAGGAAGTCCTAACAACCGTCTGGATTGATGGTGAGGGCCAGATGTAGCCAGAATGACTGGTAAATTTTATCAAATAAATTTTAAGGTGATATTCTTTAAGTCTCAAAAATGATAGCAGTCAGGTACCTAAAAAGAAAAAATACACTAAAAATGACAATCAACAAACAAAGTGAAATTACCTTGTCTGATAAACACCAATTACTGGAGATGAAACCCAGTCTCTCAATGAGTAACAGAGAAGGATGGCCAAATGTAAAATTACGGTTACTTTTGAGCTTCGCTCAAACCTCAGATTGAGGGGCCAAGTACTCTCGTGAAGACGAGCACCCTCCCAAAAAATGAAGACAAAGTAGGTCCATCCATTTGAGGTACCAGGGCATCCCGTCCCAGTCACCTTAGGTAAGTACATAGAAGTATTGGCCACTAGAGATACCTCAAATCACATACATTACCAGGGGAGACATAGTCGTAGATAACACGCTATGTGGGTAGGATACTTGAGTCCCTGACTCAATTCCGAAATCCCCGAAGGGACACTTGTTACACAGAATGCCCAAAGGAGTTGTAAAAGAAGGCGGGATACCTTTGATTACAATATGATGTTGTCTCGTATTTACCTCTGTTGTGAGTGGAGTGGTCCCGGTAATATGAGTGCAGAAGGATTTTTTGCTCTTTAACGACACTAGTTTGATTTTCATCCTTGGGTAGTTGACTCACTCTCTTATCCTAAGGTCCTGATCTATCTAATGTTGGTTTGCTCTAAAAAAGAGTATCTGATTGATTTTAGTGTAAATTTTAGTGTACTTTCTTATTTGTCTTTAGAGGGGGTGTTGACGTATGAATATGATGAGACTCTTGACTCGATAAACCGTGTAGAACAATGCTTTAAAAAAAATCAATTTCTTATGCAAACAAGTCTTATTCTACACATGTATTATTTTACATATTCATGTATTCGTCAGTGAATCTAAAGTTATTCAACACTTTGCATAACCGAAAATTCCTTTTCTCAATATTCCCTAACAACTATTGAACCAAAACAAAGCAGCCTACAACTAATTTGACAGAAGGAGATGCACAATTTATTAGCTTTTCTTTCAACAAAAATTTCTTTTATGAGAGAAAAACTAAAGCATTTTCTTAAAAAATAAATTTTAAGACACCAAATTTGTTAGCATGATACTGTTGCAGATCTTAATTTAACCTTTGGGACAAGTTCCCCCCCCCCTTTTGGTCCACAAAATCTCTTGAAAGACCTAGTAATGGGAGACTAATGCTCTGTCTATGTGTAAATAGACCTTATTTTGGCCACTAATGCACCCTGTGCACAGTCAAAGAGCTTTATAAAGCTCTGTGTAGACCAGCAACCTGCATTAGTGAGGGAAAGAGCTCAAAAAGTGGGCTTTTGGGATCAGTTTCTGAAGAGAAAGCAACTTTGCAAGATGCAACAAGTTAGATGGTGGATCAGAGAAGGATATGAAGAAGCAAGAAGCTCATAGAAGAGAGAAGAGATCTGAGAGGAGTCCGGATAACCGGGAACTAAATGTATAGTCCCCAGCAGAGTCGCCAATTTTGCTATGGGGTAAAATGCACGGGATGGAAACTACCCTCAAAAGTCTTCCCGGGACTTTCGACAGACCGTAAGGTTATCTGAAAAAGGTACCTGTTACACACATGTTCATCTACCTGACATGTATTGACAGGATATGGAGAAAGGATCACCTTTGGTTCTTTCTAGATTCGCTTGGGGATCTCCGTGCAGTAAGAAGAACTCCTCCTGACTGGCTCCAAGATGATTCCTGCACAAAATAGCGAAGCAAACCAATCATAGCATATACTTCTGACAATTAATGTAAGAATCCGTAACAAACATGTATAAATGTGTAACTTATCTACTCAACATAACAAGCATCAGAATGAACAAATAAATGCAAAATATCACCGACACTTCGAGTAGGGAACACAACCGCGGTCCTATATTCAGAATAGAAGAGTGATTACAACAACCCTATTGTATCAGCCTTCCTTATCCCTTCTTCATCTCTCTCTCTCCTTCTTTCAGCTAGCTCCTTCAAGAATATTACAATATCACAACAGCACCATGTACTATCCTTCTAAATGCTCTGACCCTTTTGCAATGGCCCTTTCGTTGCTTATATAGCAATCAATTTAGGGCTGCCCAACTCCACCTGTAGTTCATTTGGGTAAAAACCATGAACCTGCCTTGTTTACCAGCTTTTTCCCATTTGCTTTTGTTCCCGAAATAGAATTTCTCCTAATATCTTTATTTTTGGAGTTTCCCTGCTTTTCTTGCACAAATTTAGGGAAATAATATCTAGATATTTATTGGTATATTCGTTGGCATAACCACTTGAGCATCACTAAAGTTCACTAATACTCCCCCTGGTCTAACAACAAGAGTTAGCAGGTTGACTAATGCTCCTTTATGCTTGTAAACAACCTTTATAAAGCAGGTTGTTAGTGTACAGAGAGCGTTAGTGTGGATTCTGGGCCTGCAACTGTGGTCATTCTTTCAGTCATCTTGTCTTTATCCTTTGAGTTGATTAGGAGGTCAATTTGTCCTATAATAGTCTTGTCACTTTGTGACACTTAAGGACCTAGTCACATGGTGGTTGGATTAAAATAACACAAAATGCAACCAAAAACCCAAAACAAACTTTGGATATGAATTATTCCATTAGCAGTCAACTAACAACGCGGAAAGCCTGGACTGTTACCATGTGACTTCTACAGTCTAACCTTAGGCTGCCACCCAAGCGACTTATCCCCGACGGTTCTGGTCTGCAGGCGGTGACTGTGCATGTGACAACGCACACTTTCGACAGTTGCGGACATTTGGTGGCTTACCCCTGGTGGTTCCGACACAGTTAACAACCCGTTCACATGCTAACAAACCTCCGACAACTTCCGTGCGGTCAGTTCCGTTGCTACAACTATTTCCATCTCGACGTTCACATGCCACTCCGACATGGTTCCGCTGCGGTTAGCACCCATGGTTAGGGACTGTGTAAACATTTGTTTGCATTTGTTTTTATAACATGGTCCAAAAGTGGGTTTTGTAATGTAGTTTTATTACATAGTGTTTGCATTAGAGCTAGGTCTTAGGATTATGACCTTAGATTTAGTACTAGGTTTAGGTTTAGGAACTTAACCTTAAACTTAGGTTATTTACACCTTAATTACATCACCACAATAAAAACCATTACAATCACTTTTTCACAATGACGTTACACCATGAAAACTTTAACCAACACCGGACACTAAAGAACACTGGAAAATCTGAAGAAGTTGAAGATTACTTGAACTCTCTGGATACACTGGATTGAGAAGATCCTCTTGGATCAGAAGTGATGTCAAAAAATGGTTTAGGAGTTTACCTGCAGGAAGTATAGCCAACCTTGATGCATTCCATCAAACTTTCTTATCTAGATGGGAAATCAAGAAAAATCCACTTCAACTCCTAAATGAATACAAAAGACTGAAAATAAAGCCCAATGAAACTGTGGAGGAATATTGTGAACAATTTAACACTGTTTACAATGCAATTCCTATAGACATCAAACCCTCCCCTGGCCTAGCTTTAATTGATTTTCCTGATGGTTTTGATGTAGACATGGAGTATCAACTTAGAGAGAGAGACCCTACAACTTTAGAAGAAATGCAAGCTAATGTTATAAAAGTTGAAGCTAACATCTTAGCCAAAAAGGCCAAACTGAAATATGAACGCAATGTTACCATTAAATAAGAGCCTTCCACTTCCACCTTTGATCACAAAATAGATAACCTAGTGAGGGTAGTGGAAAAAATGATGCAAAGAGTAAACATAAAGGATCAAGCTCAAATGAGAGAAAATCAAACTGCTCATGAAAATAGGAACCAAAACTTTAGAAGGAATGTTCCCCAAATCAAACAACAAGAACAAAAGGGTCTAGACCAGCAAGTCCAGCCTCCTTTTCAAGAAAACTATACTGATGATGAGGGTAATATTTTTGAAGATTTAGATGACAGTCAAATAAATCTGATGGGTATAAATGATGATGAAATTGTTTTTCTCACTCAAGAGGAGCAAAAACTTTTCCTCCTAACTCAAACCGAACTTCACTTTGAGGAATAATATGAATATAAATAAGGTTTTGAAAATTCCATTATGGAAGTACATAGGGAGTATAACCTTAGGAGAAAAAAGAATTCAAACACTCTCAACAGTAAGAACTATGAGAATCCTGCTAAAAATTCCTCTGAAACTAATGCTAGGAAGACTATAGGAAGACTACAGACAATTCTCCTAAGAATATTGTTGATAATGCTGACAAAAAGAAAGTAGAAACTCCTGTAAAAAAGATAGTTCATAGTGTTTCCAAAACTACTCAAATTGATATCCCAACCACAAGTCAGCGAAAAGAGCCTATAACAAAAGAAATTACAGATCAATCTGATCTTTCCAACCTGATTAAAATTCAAACATCATTCAAAATTGAGGATGAATTATCAAAACTGAAAATTCCTATTCCCCTAATAGAGTTAATGAACAAAAATATGTATAGAACTCAAGTGATGAAGGCTCTAAACATAGGGGAAAACACATACTCTGTTAATTTGAATGATGACCAGCCTGAACTCTTATTTGGGCCAGAAGTTGAGGGCAAACCACAGGAAGGGGTGTTCCTCCATTCTATGTTAGCCTAAATATTCATGATAAGACTCTCCATAATTCTATGTTAGATTCAAGTGCTTCCCACAATTTAATGCCTAAAGTTGTTATGGAAAATCTAGGACTTGATATTACTAGACCTTAAAAAGACTTATATTCCATTGATTCCAAAAAAGTAAGATGTCAAGGTCTCATCAAAGACATGTGTGTTACTTTAGCTCAAATCTCGGCCAAAAGTCTAGTAATGGACATAGTGCTTGCATATATTCCTCCGAAGTATGGCATGTTGTTGTCACACTCATGGGGAGAAAAATTAAAAGGGACCCTACAGATGGATATGACCTTTGCCACCATACTAGTTTTTGGTCAGCAAAGAAGATTATATAGCGAAACGTTGATGAAATTCATGGTGAGTAGTCAATAGAAGCCTCACAACTATCCTCTTTACTCTGTCCACTCAAATTTAGACTATTTCATTATGTATAATGATGGATACATCGACACTCATGTGATCAAAGAAGAAACTAAGATTTCTAAAACAGATCCAAACCAAACATTAGAAGTTGAACAAAACTCTCTTCCTGAACCTCTTTGGAACATGAGATTTGTTGGCTCTTGTAGCAAAGATGGTTCTGGAGCAAGAGTGTGGGTTGCAAACACAGGAAACAATCATGCTGAAGGTCATTCATACAAGCTCGACTTTCAATGTACAAACAACATAGCCGAGTATAAGGCCCTTATATTAGGATTGCAATTATTGAAAAAATTAGGTGCCAAGAGAATCTCCATTCAAGGGGATGTTGAGTTAATCATAAAAAAAATCAAAGGAGAGTATTCAGCCAAACACCATAGATTGAGAGGATACAAAAATGTTGTTCTTGACTTTCTAGAGAGTTTTGTGGAATATGAACTTTCTGGAATTCCTAGAAATCAAAATATCCTTAATAGTATGTCTTTTGCAGCCAGATCCTGTAAAATGCCTTATCCTAATCAAAAATATACAGTGGAAGTGAAACATCGACTAGTTGTACCAGATAATATTAAGTATTGGCAGGTGTTTGGTAGTGATAAAAAAGTTGAAATTTTTCTACAAACTAAGGATGAATTTGAAGATGATAGTATAGACTTGGAATATAAATTAGAAAATAAAATAGTTATACATTCTAATCTAGAAAGGTAGTTAGGAAACTCAGATGTAAATATAGGCATAAATAAATTAGAATTTCTTGAGATAGATCTAGAAAAAGAAGAGGTTGAAACACTTCAATTAAAGGAGAATGTTTTACCTAGAGGTCTAGTTCCACTGGAACAATTATTTGATTTCAATCATGTGAATGAAAAGCCTAATATTGAGCCCAGAGGAGAAGCAATCAAAGAATGCAATATAGGCAGTGAATAAGATCCTAAAATCATAAAATTGTCCAAATCACTACCTACTACTAAAAAACAAAAATACATTGCTTTATTCAAGGAATTCAGTGATGTTTTTGCTTGGAGCTATGAAGATCTAAAAACCTATGATATAGAGATTATACAACATAAAATTACAATTAAAGAGGATCAAAAACCATTTAAACAAAAACTTCAGAGAATAAATCTAGTGTTGATGCCTTTAATTGAGAAAGAAATTAAAAGAATGTATGACTCTAAAATCATAGTCCCTCTTAGATACTCTAAATGGGTTTCCAACATAGTGCGAACTAGGAAGAAAATAGGTGAAATTAGATTATGTATAGATTTTAAAAACCTTAATAAATTTTCCCTAAAGGACAACTACCGTTTACCAAAAATGGATCATATTTTACAGCAGGAGTTGGATCTTCTAGGATTTCTTTATTAGACGGTTTCTCAAGCTACAACCAGGTTTTATCTCACCCTGATGATCAAGATAAAACAACCTTTACTACTCCATGGGGTACCTTCATGTATGTGAAGATGCCTTTTGGGTTAATGAATGTTGGAGCCACATTTCAAAGAGCAATGGATATTGCATTTGCTAATGAAATTGGAAGGTTTATTGTGATCTATCTAGATGAAATTATTGTTTATTCTAAAAGTGATGAAGAACATTTGTTACATTTGAGAAGAGTATTTGAGAAATGCATAAGGTTTGGAATTTCACTGAATCCTAAGAAAACAATTTTTGGCCTTGAAGAGGGAAAACTTCTTGGGTATATAATCTCTAAGGAAGGCATTGAAATTGATCCCAAAAGAATTGAAGTTATTTTAAAAATAAATCATCCTAGAAACATTAAGGAACTTCAATCATTTATTGGCAGAATAAACTTCCTAAGGATATTCATCCCAACCTTGAAGAACTCCTCAGAAGCATAACGAATATGCTAAAAAGAGATTCGGAAATTAGATGGAACATTGAGGCTAGGCAATCATTTGATCGAGTTAAACAAGCATTGACAAAGGCACTAGTCTTAATTAGTCCAGATTTCACTAAGGATTTTATAATATTTTCATTTGCATCTAAACACACTGTTGCAGTTGTCCTTTTATAGAAAAACAATGATGGATTTGAACAGCCCATTGCTTTCTTTAGCAAGGCTTTAATGGATGCTACACTAAAATATAACATAATGGTAAAACAAGCCTTCACATTAATAAAAGCAATCAAAGATTTCAGTGTCTATATCCTCCATTCTCACATAATCACTTATGTACCAAATCTTGTGGTTAAGTATATTTTAACCCAAAATGGACCAGATGGTCAAAGAGGTAAATGGATTGCCATGATTCTTGAGTATGACATGGAAATCAAGCGCACCAAGCTTATCAAAGGATAAGGGTTAGGCAAATTGATGGATGAATCTAACTTTAATGCATTGGATATCAACTTTGTAGCTACATTAGATGATCAAGAGGAGAATGCAACTCCACAATTAGATGAGGCTTTTATGACCTCACCTTGGTATGTAGACCTCATTTTTGTTTTATTTAATTTAAAAATTCCTCCTGGTTTAAATAGGACAAAGGCTAGATTTCTAAAACTGAAAGCAGTGAAATTTTGCATCATATATAATGTTTTATATTGGAAAGATGATGGTGGTATTTTACTAAAGTGTCTGTTGAAAGATGATGCAAAAAGAATAATGCAGGAATTCCATCAAGGTGATTGAGGTGGACATCTATACTAGAAAACCACTACTAACAAGATCCTTAGAGTTGGTTTCTACTAGCCTACCCTTTTCCCTAATGTTCATAAGAAGGTAACCTCTTGCCACAAGTCTGAAATATTTGAGGGAAAAAAGAAAATTATTTCCTCTACCTTTAAAACCCATATATGTTGAAATTCCTTTCCAATAATGGGGATGGATTTCATTGGAGATATCTACCCACCATCTTCTACCCAACGCAAATGGGTCCTCACAGCTACTGATTACTTCACCAAATGGATTGAGGCCACACCTTCCAGATTGGCTACTGATGTTGTTATTATCAAATTTATGGAAACTAATATTTTGTCTAGATTTGGCTGTCCCAACAAGTTCATTATAGATAATGTTGCAGTTTTTAAATCCAAGAAAATGATAGACTTCTGCAATAAGTATCATATTACTTTGGGACATTCAACTACTTATTACCCACAGGGTAATGGGTTGGATGAATCTTCAAATAAGAGTCTGGTAAACATTATTAAAAAGCTGTTAGAAGAGAACAAAATTCATGGCACAACAAGTTAATAAATGCACTTTGGGCTAATAGACTCATAACAAAGAAATCAATTGGCATGTCACCATACCAATTGGTTTATGGAATGGATGTTGTTTTTCCATCTTCTTTAGGAGTTCCAGTTATGAAGATAATTCAGGAATTGCAAGTTGAGCCAAATGACATCTAGAGGAGGATTGATCAGACAATTCAATTGCAGCAATCCAGGGAAGAAGTCTATAATAAAGCTCAGGTCATCCAGGAGAATATCAAAAGGTTTTTTGATAGAAGAACTAAAGAATATGATTTCACTTTGGGTGATAGAGTTTTAAAGTGGGATTCCAAAAGAGAGGACAAAGGAAAGCATGGAAAATTTGACAATCTGTGGACAGGACCTTATATCATTGATGCTTTCAGAGGACACAATGCATTTTTTCTCAAACATCTAGATGGAACAGAAATGCCTGGTGGACCTGTGAATGGCAGAATGTTGAAGCATTATTTCTCTTAGCAATAGAAGTTTTATAGCATCAAATCATTGTAAATATCATTGTTTTTATTATTTTGATTGGGTGACTTATTGACAGAAGTTGAAGCCCGCGGAGAAGGCCCTAAGCTTCTATTGATATGTTTCCATAATTACTTCTACAACAAAAGAAATTAGGTGTGGATATTGCTAAAATGGAACACTCAAGGCTACTGATCAAATGTTCTTGGCACCTCAAAGGGAGAGTGCCATCCCCAACTGGAGCAACTGTTAGGGTCCTATAATTTATAGGATCTCAAGGTGATTGAGTATTTTATCTCAGAAATATTATATTGTAAATAATTGTCAATCTGCAAAGGATTTTCAAATAAAAGAAAATAGAATAAAAATGAAAAGACGGTACAAAAAAAATTAAAAATAAAAAATAAAAAAAGAAACAAAAACAAAAAAAACAAAAAAAAATATTGAAAAAGAATAAAAGATAGAACCCCATCAAAAGAAAGAAAACAAAAAGAAATAATACTAAAAGTGTTGCAAATCTAAATGCCACTATTTATAGATAGTTCTCTTATCATTGATAAATAAAGGTTGTGTGCAACTTGTTTAAAATGTCACAATGACTACTTATTTGTTTAATCATACAGTATAACTATGGTTAAACATGTTTAAATTTCTGTAAATTGGACTAGAGAATAAAGATTTGCTAACCAATTTAATATTGGTAAATAAGTAGTTAGGTAGAAAATGAAATTGATTCAATTGTTTAATCTGAATCAATAGGAGAAATAAGCGAAAGGATTTAGATAGTTTTTCATTTTTCATAAAAGAAAATAATATGGTTTTGTTAGTCTAAGCGCACCCCTTGCGAAGAATAAAATGTTAGTTTAGTTAAAGGGTTGGTAGAAATAGATGGTTTTATAAATATGCTTATGTGCCCTTTACCCTAAGTTTTAGTGACATTGTAAAAATAAAAAGGCACAATGGGGATAAAGCATTTTTGCATGTTTTCTATTTCAAAGCTTTACCCTAAGTTTAAAAAGCAAGAAATTAAATGGCGATTAAAGGACACTGCTGTCAAAACATTGGGATTCTCCACCCCTCATGATCCACAAACCTCATTTGTTTTCGCCCCCCCTCTCCATCCTACCTTTACCACCCGGGGGGGAGTCCGAAAAGGTAGTTTTTCCCACCGGGCCCCATTCATACGTGTCACCTTCTCCTTATTTTTCACCCCCCCCCCCTTGTGATACCGCTTACCACCCTTTACCCCTTCCGAAACCACCTTCCCCTCATCTGCGCGATCATGTCCCTACCCCGATACCTCCACCACTCATATACCACCATGTTGCATAGTCATTGCCTAATTAAATAAGTTCCTGAAAAAATTATTGTTGGGTATTTAATTTTTTTTCCCTAGGTAATCGTTTAGCGTTTAACTGTCCTGCGCTACCTCCAATGGAACTTCCCATTTTTGCTTAAAAGCCCTGAATAGACTTCACTTGTCTCTTTCACTACTCATTCTCCATAACTCCCATGTTCTTCTAAGCAATCATTTTCAAATAATTTGTTGAACCCAACCTGATCGAATTCTCAGCGCTCTGTCTCCTTTTTCCCCGACAGCTCATAATCTCAAACTCTTCCCGGTAAGCCTTTCCTTCAATCGTTGTTAATTTTTCACTGATCTAATCATGCCTCCAAAGAGAAAGAGCCAGGAGAACCATGTTAATCCATTAATCCCTCCATCCATAGACTTAGATCATATTCCTTTAGTTGATACGGATTATAGGATCAGTGAAACACAATGTGATTGTGAATTTTTGGAGCTCTACTGTTGGCTGGAGGAAAAACATGCTAACAAAACTGATGAAATTGGACTCTAGGAATCTAATCTTCCTCATTATATTTTCCCTTTGATCTTCCATGCCCCTTAATTCACCGAAAAATACCAAGTCTATTATGTTCCCAACCAAAGCACTATTATGACCCCATATGGTGACATCCTATTTACTATTACTTCCCAATCCATAAACCAAATGATGTTATCCCTCTTTGTGGAAAACAATGCCCCATTTTCCTTAGAATCCCTCAACCAAATCTATCAGAAGTTTGATTTCGCTACTAGAGCCAAAGTCTTTGAGATCTTCTTACTAGAGAATGCCCAATTACCAAAGAAGAACCCTCCATACCCTTCCTCAATCTTCCCTGATCAAGCTAAAAAAATTGTAACCATAATTTCATATATTTTAGGTTATTATTCTGATCAATGGGTACATGAACCCATTTTAGGCTTCCTTTCCATATTTTCCACAGATAGAAAACCATCCATTTTGTTTAATTTCAGTCAATTCTAGCTGATATCATCCATGAATAGTTTCTGAAATTTCCAACAGAGAAAATGTTTAATTACACTTCAATTTTAATTTACATGTTTCTTTATTATCAAGTAGATAGGTTCAATTTTGCAATGCAGAAGCTAGATGATGAGGGGAAACCAGCAGCCTGTGATATTTTCGACGTCATTGGTCATGAAATATCAGCAATAATTCTCATACAAATAGTTCATTAAAGAGTTTTTCCACCCAACTATGAATGTTTTAAACAGTTATACATAGTCCAGAATCAGTGAAGACATCAAAAGGGTTTTGCATTTGATAGATCAGGTCAAGGCTGGAGATTGGTATTTATACCAAAACTATACGGAAATCAGAGTTTATGGATGCGAATTAGTACCATATAAATTCCAAAAATACTTCCACATTAGGATTTTTTTCCCTGGAATACATCAGTCAAATGTTAAATTCAAATGATATTCACTTTGTGGTGGCAAAGAAGAAGTCTCGGTTTCACATAAAGACATAGGTGGACCCATATGCAATACCAGGTCAGAAGGAGAAGAAGTAGACAAACTTCTTAAAGAAATGAAATTCAACTCGATTTTTACATGGTCTTATGACCCTTGGCATATTATTTCCAAGCTAAGAGTATAAAATAAAACTACTCCCTATATCCATACCTCAAGGCCTAAGATAGAAAAGTATGAAAATCAGTTGGAGTGGGCAGAGAATACTTTGCAGGAAACTGAAAAACAACTATTTTCTACTTCAAATTTATAGACTCCCACTCCTCAGGAGAAAATAAGAAAAATATATATAGAGGAGGGATCATTGTCAACAACAAGTAGTAAGGCCAAGGAGTTCAGGATCAGTTACAGGAAAAGGGAAAAAGTGACTCATACGACATATATTGAAAAGGAGATAGAAGTTCATGTTGCAATCATAATTACAGACTCACAACCTACAAGTAGAAAATGTGTTACCTTCCTATTGGAACTTCAACATCACATGGTCAAAAGGAAATAGATCTAGATTCACAGAATGTCGAAGGAGAGAAGGAAAGGAGTGTTTTTGAAAGGTACCAAGAGATTAAAATTAAGAATGAGATTCTTAAGAACAGTACCTACAATCAGTTTTAGAAGCAAACTTCCAATTCACAGAGCACATTGTTATAAGGTTTTGACATAGAGCAGGGAAAGATGCAGATGGCCTTCCTTGAGGCTCAGATTCCACATCCAAAGACATCAACAAATTACAAGAGTACTACTTTTGAATTTAGCACCAAAGATATACATCCCATTGATCAAATGGAGATGCATAAACATATTGGTGAGATGATTTCTTCTACATTAACTAATACTGTTATGTCATTGTCTAAGTTGCAGGTTTCATATGCCAACATTTAGTTTCAGTTGAAAATGTAAAAGGTATCCTCCCTAGAAAAGGACAATATGATCAAATATTTGGAAGATTTGGTAGTCAAGATAGGATATGATCCTAAAGATATAAAGTTTGCAGAGGAGATCATCAAGAAGAAAAACCTGGATATTGCAGCATTGAGAAAGAATATGAAGCTTCCAGTCACAGAGGATCCCTTCACTAAAGACATCGAATAAAATGAGACACAAAAGGATGACATGATGAAGCTAATCATAGAGCATAATATACAAATCAGATAGATGGAGGCAGAAATGGAAAAGATGATAAAAGAGAAAGAACAGAGTCAGAAGATGGCCATAGTCCCCCTGGATGCCATACCCATCACTCAACTCCCAGCAACAGGAACATCAACTGCAACCACCTGTTCAAATCAAACTACAAGGGATGAACAGGTAACAAAGACACTAGAGAACATGTCAATCCAGTCATAAGAAATCAAGACATTACATGGGCAGCTCAAAGCTCTAGAAATACAGAACACCAGAATTGAAGCTTCTCATCTCACTGAAGTGCAGAAGTCACAAAGATTGTTGGAGAGATTGTAAAAGGTGGAAAATGATACATAAATTGGTCAGACCTTGGCCCAAGAAAAGGAAACCATTTGGATGGGTATTCTGGACTCTATGAATGAGATTTGGTCGTGTATCCAAATCATTTTCGAACAGAAAGAATTGATAGAAAATGCCACCGAAACCATTGTTCAGGTAAGGGAAAAGTTGGGAGATATGCCCACAGAAGCCTCCAATATTATCAGCTTACTAAATTCGAAGACTAAATATGAAGTTGAAGAATTAGGAATTAGTGATAGGACTACCATCATCTTGGAAGTTAAGAAAGTTTTGACTAAAAGAAACCTCATTGATCAACTAGAAGAAAGGTGTGAGACACTAGAGCTGGGAGTGAACATGTTTTGCAACAAAATTGAAGCATTAATCTAGAAAGGGATACCCAACATATATGTGATTAATGATAAATTGATCACTCAAGAAGATTATGTTCTGAAGATGAAGGAAGTGTCCAGAAGCAGCATCAAATTCAGTGGGATAAAAGGAAGTATGACAAAAACAACATTTTTAGAAAACATGGAAAATGACTTCTATATCTAGAATGAAGTAAAACATGTCTTCCTAGTAAAACCAAAATTTTCCAAATATATTGAGGTTGATGAGATTTACCAGAGGGTAATTAAATTAACCATACCTGATGAAAAAAGGTGGGAAGAATTGTGTGATTTACTGGATTAAAGGGTAATTCGGATGTAGTAAAACAACAACCAACACATCAGCACAGCATAGTTTTGAGATTATTTCATACCGAATCCACCAAAACAGAGCCACCTCTTCATGTAGCTGTCTACCTTTCCTATCTTTCTGTTAAAGATAAATTTTATTGTTTAGAATTATGTTAGTAATACACTGTCAGTTGAGACAACGATTTTGTAATTATTTGTATAAATACTTCACAATTTGAAGTATTAAGGATTGGTTGTTAAATGTAATTTTCCTCTACAAAATTGTAATTTCCTAGTAGCTAAACGCATCAATAATACAATGAAATTTTCACAGGATTCATGTGGTGTACCAAATGGTGATGTTTTTCTTCAGTTTATGTGTTTGATCATTTTTTTCTTTCTCTATTACTTCTGAAAATCTTAATTACGTAACAGAAACTATGATGATTAGGATATGTTATTTAAAGCACCCTATTCTGGCTGTTAGTAATTTATATGTTTTCTTCCGAGGTCAAATTAAGGAATTCTTCATTGCTCTTTAATTTCTACTGAATCTTACATTTCTGTTATTTCATAATCCATTTAATATTCTGAAAGATCCAAATAGTACAACCTAGATTGCCTTGTGAAACTCCTCTAAAATTTGATGCATATCCAGTTAATCTTTAGACTCCATAGCCCAATGGAATTGTAGAAATTTAATCAAAAAAACAATCCAATCAAAACAATTAGAATAGTAAAAAATAGCCTAAAATTCACATCAAACATAGCTAAATTTTACAGAGAGATCCCTCTCTGACGCTGGTAGGGCTAGATCCCAACTTCAAAAGTGGTTTTGATGTTGTCCTATGTGTTTACTCCCTCAACCTCAAAAATACAGAACGACAATAGGTGGTTGCCTCGCGTAGAGGTGTGACCAACGACATGGAGCAGTTAACAAAAGAAATAGGCTCTCGACAAGACTTGAAAGGGCTTAGTGCTCAAGGCCTAAGCCGATGGTCACGGAGACCCGATCTTATGGTGAAAAAATAGGTAAGGGATTCGAGCTAAATGGGCTTAAAATAAAAAAGGCAGAAATACTAGTTTAACTATAGTTTTGGTAGATAAGCCAAAATTGAACAAGTAGATAAAAAATAGAGGAACACTGCTAAAATATGTAAAAGCTCCAGATTTACTGAAATAAGAAGAAAAACAATAGATTGATTTGGAGATTAAGCCTAGAACAATAGATAAAGATTAAACACGGTTAGAATACTAAAATGAACAGGACAAAGGCAAAAAAAAAATATTGATGCATGCAGAAATTCAAAAAGCCAAAATTAGAAAAAGAATAACTATAAAAGAAGTCTTGATCAAGCAAAATATATCCACAATATTTTTGAGATAGAGCTTCTGGAGTAGCGAGGTGTTGGTATGATGAATGTTATTTCTGAGTGGTGACTAAGATTTATTTATTTTTGAAAGCAGAGAAGGCAGTCGTTGGTCCTAGTGTGAAAATGGATGAAAGATGGAATAGTGAGTGTCTAAAGGAATTTGTAGCTTCCTGATTAGTAGTTGGTTCTCCTTCTAGTGGGTGCTCGAAAATATTTGGGGTTGTAGCTCCATTCATTGTATGGTGAAGGTGAGAATCTTCAAAGACTTGCTCAAGCTTTCCATATTGAAAGAGTCCTTCTCCTTATCTCTACTGGAAGAGTCTTGGGTTTTATTACCAACTTCCTTGGAGTCTTCAGGATCATCAATGTCTTCAATGACTCCAATAAAACACAAATATTTTTCAACAACAAGAGCTTCTACAAAGTTTAAGGCCAAATTATTCTTTGCATCTCTTTTGACAAACACATAAACATTAGTTGGCAAGGTAATTTTATAATAATCCTCAATGATGTCATTGTGCGGTTGTACATCAATGGGTTCTTTTTCAACATAAGAGTGAATCTTTGGTTAAAATATTTAACTCTTTCTTTGTCCCCATTTTCAAGTTCCCAAGTTCTTTTAATAACATGGCCGGAGTCTTATCGTCAATATAATTTTCCAAAAATAACTTCTTAAACTCTCTCCAAATATGAATTTAATTGGAAAAAATACTGTGATACCATATAGACGCCCTACCTTCTAAAGTGTACGGAAACAGTCTACAAGCAACATCGTCAAAACGTACCTCAAGCATCCATAAATGCATGTAGAAATTGTCTAGATGGTATTCAACTTTGGTATTCTTATTGGGATCAAACTTTGGCAGCAACTTTTTTGGATGTTTTGGCATTTTGTGAAGATTGTCTGGAAGAAATATTGGCCCTTGGGCCATCCAATCCAAGTCTACATTAGCCATGCCTTTGTCTATTTCCTCCTCCTCTTCTTCTAAATCTGAATAAGCTTTTCCTTCACCGTGAAAATATGTGTTAATTTAGGATTTTCCTCATGAGAAAACTGAAAATCTTCTCCTTCACTGTCTAAGTTCTCCTCAATGGGTGGAAGTTCCCCTTGGTGACTTTTTCCTTCTGTAGGATCAAATACTGCTCAAGGGTTACGATAACCAAATCTTGCACCGAACAAGCCAATGCGTCGTTGAGAGTTTTTCCTTTCTTTACAAGCTTATAACGTAGAATAACAACAACAGAGAGTAAACCAAGAGCTCTCGCAAACTGGCGAGTAATGGGTCAGATAGTCTAGAGCTAATCGTCAGTAACATTACCGCCTTATGTGGAAGTCTGCTTGTTAGGATGTGGTGAGTTATCAGTCATGAAAAGGTGGGTTCCCTCCTTCTAGCACTAGAATGTTGATGGTGTTGGATCCCACCAAAATGCAACAGGGTCTCCCCAATGAAAAGCCCCAATTAGACTTCGCATTATCTAGTGTAAGAGCCCTTTGAAAAATAAGGCCCGACTACCATTTTTCTTAGATATTTTCCTTGGCTTGATGATCAACACGAGAGATTAATGTACATGTACTTTTGAATGAACAAGTGAGTATGCCTTGTGGAATGTTCAATTGCAGAATGTATCAAGGTTCTTTCATCGGAGGGGAAATAAAAGTGAGCCTTTAAGAGAAGAGTAATAGTACTAATATAATAAAGACACACAAGCATATATATATATATATATATATATATATATATATATATGAATGAATGAATTGTTGATCAACTAGCGAAATATTTCACATAAAAACAACGATTGTTAAAATAAATTCAACACACCTTCAACAAGATAAGAACCAAAGACACCGAAATAGTTCAATTTATTTAGTACAAATGAAAATATCACAAACATTTAAAGAATGGTCTTACAACATTTACGACATACGCATGAAGGTGTGTTGGATCAACGAGTTTCAAGTATTAAGCAAAATCTCCAAGATACATTGGTACAATGAACACCACTAGGTACAATAGTGGAGCACTAGAACAACCACTTTCTCCTCCAAAACAACTTCTTCCTCTCTAATGCTTCATGGGAGGAGCCAAGGTGAAAATTACTTTGCATGATCTATGAGGGTGTATATATAACAAATGGGGTGACTATTCATCTCCCTTGTGACTCTTGGACTACCCTCATAACTCTTTGAATTCCACATCACCTTTTGACTCTATGAATTTTCACATTCTATATGTGACTCTTGGACTTCCACTTTACATTACATTTCTCATATATTGAAAATTACATAATCATGTCCACAAATCCTGTGGAAAATGATGACTCTTTATAACACTAACATAACACCTTGACACGACATGACATGACATTGATGATATGCACTGAATGATGATACGATAATGTCAAGCCATTCTTTCTGTTGCTATTTGTGTGTCCTTTGAGAATATGGTACATGCTTCTATTCCTCCTTCATAAGGATTGAAGATAGGGAGTCCTCACTATGAACTTGATCTTCAGTTGTTATCACAATCTGGTGTACCTTCATCTTCTAGTTCAATGATCAATTTGTCTTTGCAACTTCATAAGTGTCTTCTAGTATAGCTTACTTCTCCTTCTTGCTAATCATCATCCTGCCACGTGACCATATAATACCTATAACTAGAAAACAATCATGACAAGATGGCATCAATATGAAAAAAATCATAGTCTAACATGCTTCATGAAAATCACCGATTGAGATGGAACTGGGTGTTGGACTTAGAGACAGACTCAAGGATTGTGCAGTATGCAGTTCCAGAGGTCAGGAGGGAGGGCTGAGGCTTGATACTGCACAATGCATAGTTTAGGAGACATGGGAAAGTTGAATGTGCAGATGACAAGCTCAGGGAGGAAGTCTTGAGGCTTGAAGTTTCCCACTATGCAATGAAGGAGAGAGAGAGAGAGAGGCCTAGGGATTGTGTAGTTTTGGAGCTCAAGGGACTAGGGTTAAGCACTGAGACTGCATAGTGAGCAGTCCTTGAGGGCAAGAACTATACATTGCACGGTTCCAAGAGGAAAGGGTTGATATTGAGGGTTGACATTGCGTAGTGGACAGTTCCAGAGGGTTGAGTGAAGTCAAGTTTCTTGGGCAGGAACTTTTCAAAATTTGTCTAAGTGCGAGATCAATGAGTTCAAATTGAGCAAGAATAAACTTGAACATGATCACACATTCAGAACAATTGATAACACATCAATGATCACTGAATACACAAGAACAACATGATCCCCTCTATGCAATGATAATACACAAACTTCCTCCAAGTGTCGCCTCCAAGTGCGACACTTAAGGTACACTTTGTGACAACAGTGACGACACTTGTGTGACAATGCATAAAAATTTGGGAATGAGTGGAATACATGTCTATATGATGAATAAGACTTATTGGCACCAAATTTACCCCTTAAGATGAACCATAACTCTGCTTATGTGACGTGCGGCAGTTCCCATGCCAAAAAACGACACTTTGGTTTTCTTTCAAAAGGGAACTGAAAACTTAGAGAATACACATGGAATGACTCTTACTACTAGAAACGACTACATGCGAGGTTAAAGTAGGCTCCAAAATTTAGATATAGACCAAAATTTTAGAGAGTGTTGTAGCAGCGACAACAAAAACCTAAATTAAACTTAAAAACTAACGTAATAAAACCTAAAATAAACATACCTAAAACCTAAATACAAAAAGTAACAAACCTAAATAATAAACTAATAAAACCCAAAGAGAGAAACCTAAAGTTTTAAAGCTAAATTAGTAAACCTAAAATGTAAAACATAAACTTCAGTTGGAGTATATGACATATCAATGGACAACATGTGAAGCATATATAGATATATATATATATATAATATATAAAACAAGATCAATCAAACAGGTTATTGTCTTTGGATTTTCTTTTTCTCCCAAAAAAAACTTGGATTATTATTTTAAATATTTATGTCCTTAATATATTCTGTTATTTTCTCTCTTTTAGTGAGTGGAATCTCATTTAAAATGAATTCTTAGGGCAGGTTCTCTTTTAATAAAATATAATACCAATTGTTTGATACCTCTTTAGTTTAAAAAAATCTCATTAATGGTCCAACAAACTCCAAATAAGAATAGAAAGGTATGATGCAATGTGGATACCATAGATCCAACCCACTGTGATTTTTTAAAATATATTTGAAATTAACAAAAAAAAAAAAAATCGCTGATATCCAATGTCTAGCATGATTTTTGGAAATAAATTAGAAAAATCATAATCGCAATTTTGATACCATTTCATACGAATGTTTATAAAAACGCAATGAAAATTATCCACGATAAAAGATAAACAAACATTCGCTTCCAAAAAAAATTGAAATGAATTAAAGTATAATTAATTTTGTAAAAACCAATATCAATAATCAAATTGACTAATTTTACAAAATGAAACTTTACCTATTAAAATAAATATCTAAACTATAGAAACACTTTTTTTTTAATATTTATAACATCACCCATCATAATCCATAAAAATCAAGACAATATGCAATTATATGTTAAAGATTATGCACATGATTTATGCAATTATATGTTAGATATTACGCACATGATTTTTGAATATTGAGTTTCCATTTTATAATTTATAAAAAGGAGTTGTTTTTAGTGTGATTTTTGGATTTTCAAGTATCAGAATCCAGCTAAAATATATGAGGTGAAATCTTGGTTTGTGTTATTTAAACTGAGTTTTTGACAATATATATGGATTCAGCATCCTGAAAAACCCCTAGGGCACTTGGATTGTGGAGGGATTACCCATCAAACTTGTGATTTCAATAAATTCCAACTGGATTACAGAGAAATCATACCAGAAAATCTCATCAGAAAAACTTCCAAAAAATCGCACTAAAAACAACTCGTTATAAAAATCATAACAACACACAATTATATGTTCAAAATTATGAATCAAAACATAATCACAAATATTATGATAACATGTAATTATCTATTTAAAGTTATGAATCGAATCACAATCAGAAATAGAAGAATTTTAAGCATTATATTTTCTTAAATAAGTCAGGTAGTCACCACTTCACATTTACCTGTACACGACCCTGAAATGGTAGAATAAATATAATGCATCAATAAAAAAAAAATGTGTATAGTTATCCACGAAGAAATTTGTTGCTAAGGCATTGAGCAGCAGAAGTGGTATGGTATCGTTCAATAGATGGGTACCTATTCAAAGAAATATTGATAAAGTATTTTAAATTAACTTTAATGTCAGGTATGCTTGTCAAGTTTTCCTGCTCTTCATGTTACTCACAATAATATAAAGGTGGTCAATAACCGATGATTATTAAAGGCGGCCTGGAGTTAGTGCTCTCAACCAGTTCAAAGGTATAAATTATGTATTTGGTGCATTGGATGGCCTCCGAAACATTCATGAAAAACATGGCTCTCTATTTACCATGTTAACTCAAGATCAGTTAACAATCAAAGAGAATTCATCGCAGAGGATAAGCACAATACCAAGATCATATCACAAGCTCATGATGAGGACGCAATAAATTTATCACACTTTGCCGATAAAGAGTAGTGAGATGCATTTATAGTTAAGTATGGTAGAGATGTTGTCATGTGGAAAATGCTTATATCTTTATATGTCATTTACATTAATAGATGTTGTCTTAAAAAATGGCATCAAGAATATTTCAAAATATTTATATATATATAAATTAGAGAGATTTGATATCTATACTTATATTACTATTTATTATATAGATATAAAAAATGAATAATACTAGATTTGCACACAAAAAGTACAATAATAATGATATTTATATAGAAATATTGTTACAAAACAAATATATATATATATATAAGTTGTAGGCTCCAAGGTTTACATAGTTGAATGAAATTATGACTAGCCTAGATTCATCTTACATGTGTTGGAAGTTTGACAATGAATTATGTAAATATGAATAATAATCGTATTAGTTACTACTAGTTAGTTTTATACCGAAACAACAGTTGTGATCCAGGTGGATATTGGTGGCCACCTACCAACTCCACCTGGACCCCCACCATTGTCTTTCTCAGCATTTTCAGTTTCCTTAATTGTAGCACAACTTACTATTTTTAGCAATTTTTCGGGTCCTGAACTTCCGGAGCCGTTTTGAGGCCCTAAACGACGTTTTTTGGGGAATCCGTCAAGGTCGAGCAGAAGTTTAAACAAAAGAAGCGAGACTTTGGATCTGCGAATCCAAAGCAGGGGAAAGGTGCCCCTAAACCACATAACAAAGGACAAAGCCAAGGCGGGACAGCCCAAGACAACCAGCTGAAGCTGCAAGCAAAGAACAGCGTCGCGAAGCCGAGAAAGGACACTGGAAAATGGTGCGAGTTCCATAAGAGCTCCACTCACAACACAAGTGAGTGTCGGGCCAAGCAGTCACTGGTGGCTGAGCTAAAGGTTTCAGAATCAGATGCATGTTCCGACTCTGAGTCAGAACCCGATAAGGGGTATGATAAAGGGAAGCAGATCATTGATGCGGACCCCAGCGCCACTGTTGCTACCGCAAAGATCCAAAAAAATGAACCCGAAGATCCAGAGGAGGAGGAGCGTCTCTTCCACTCCCAGATGTGGGTAAAGGGCTCCCCGATACAGTTCATTGTTGATAGCGGGAGTCAAAAGAACCTCATTTCGGCAGAGGTCGTGAAGCGGTTGGGCTTACCGACCACAGCACATCCACAACCATACACCATTGGGTGGCTTCACCAAGGACGAGATCTTCGCGTGAGCCAGCAGTGTCGCCTTCCATACAACATCAATCCCTTCACAGATCAGGTATTGTGTGACATTGCTCCCCTTGAAGTTTGTGATGTATTACTAGGACAACCATACTTGTGGAAGCGACATGCTATGTATGAATCAAGGCCCCGTGCTGTTATTATTACATTGGGAAATAAGTTGTTCAGGATACCAGAGGTAGCACCACCTGCCGCCCTCTCTTTGATTACTGCAAAACAATGCAGTAAGATCATTTCCAAAACTAGGAAATTTGTTTTCCTGATGATACGCCCTCAAGGAAAGAAGAAGACCGTGGCCGCGGCCTCCAAACGGGGCCCCTCTGCAACGACAACTACAGATGGAAAAGATTGTGGAGGAGTACGAGGACATCTTCACCTCCCCGGCAGGGGTTCCTCTGCACTGTCAAGTCAAGCACTCCATCGATCTGACCCCAAGTGCGCCGCTACCCAATGGACCGATTTATCGGTGCTCCGTCCTGGAGAACGATGAAATCAAGAGGCAGATTCAGGAGCTCCTGCAGAAAGGTCACATCCGTCCGAGTTCATCGCCCTGTGGGAGCCCGATCGTGTTGGTACAGAAGAAGGATGGGACGTGGAGACTCTGTATTGACTATCGGGCGCTGAACAAGATCACTGTCCGTAATAGGTACCCGATCCCGCGGATTGATGACCTCCTAGACCAACTACAGGGGGCGAAATATTTCAGCAAGATCGACCTGAAGTCGGGATATCACCAGGTACCAATCGAACCCTCCGATGTGTGGAAGACTGCCTTCAAATCCAAGGAGGGCCTCTTCGAATGGTTGGTCATGCCTTTCGGATTGACGAATGCTCCTGCAACCTTTATGAGGCTAATGGATGACATCTTGCGGCCATTCACCAACTCCTTTGTAGTAGTATACTTGGATGACATTCTGATCTTCAGCCAGAGTTGGGAAGAGCACCTCCACCACATTCGACAGGTTCTCCAAACACTGCGGCAACACAAGCTATGTGCCAATTTGGAGAAATGCACTTTTGGCATGACCCAGGTTCAGTATTTGGGATACATCATTGATGAACAGGGGGTGCATGTCGATCCAGCCAAGATCCAAGTCCTTCGAGATTGGCCCTCTCCAACCACTCTAACAGAGCTCCGCAGCTTTCTAGGTCTTGCCAACTTCTACCGCAGGTTTGTGTTGGGGTTTTCTCATATTTCTTGGCCCTTGAGTCAAGTCACAAAGGGCGGGGCGAAAGCAAAATTCTTTTGGTCTGCATCTCAACAAAAGGCATTCAGGGAGTTGAAGGATCGCCTCTGCACGGCACCAGTGCTCGCGTTACCAGATTTACAACAACCATTTGAGGTCGAGACAGATGCCTCTGACTATGTTATTGGGGCAGTCCTTACTCAACATGGACATCCATTGGCATATCACAGTGAAACACTTTCAGACACGGTCCGGAAGTACCCCACTTATGATAAATAGATGTATTCCATTGTACAGGCCTGCCAACAATGGAAGCATTACATTTTGGGGAAGGAAACGGTCATCCACACAGACCACCGACCTCTGCAGTTCATACAGACCCAAGGGAAATTGCAGAATGATCGCCATCAGAAGTGGTCTACATACCTGCAACAGTTTCACTTGAATATCAAGTATAAAAAGGGCAGCACCAATAATGTTGCAGATTGCCTCAGTCGACCACCGATCATGGCGCTAACCACCGTGCTCAACTCTTGTGGGCACGAGACTTCTGGTTGGCCACTTCTCTACAAAAGCGACCCAGACTTCGGCCACACATACCAGACACTCTTGGAGGGTCAGCAGGTTGCATATTTTCACCTCCAGGATGCCTTATTATGCCACCTCGGTCACCTTTGTGTTCCTTCAAGCGAGCGTGCCAAGATGATTTGGGAAGCACACTACAGTCGGGCTGCTGGGCATTTTGGGGTCGAGAAAACAGTGGCAGTACTGCAAAATTATTTCTATTGGCCGAATCTTCGACATGATGTTGGGAAGTACATCCGATCATGTACTGCCTGTGCCATTGCCAAACCGACCATTAAGAAGCACGGCCTCTATACCCCGTTGCCTACCCCTAGTCGACCTTGGGAATCCATCTCCATGGATTACATGTCAGGCCTTCCTTCCACTAAGCATGGAAATGACTGTGTTTTTGTGGTCGTCGATAGGTTCTCGAAGATGGCCATTATGATGGCCTGCAAGAAGAATATCACAGCAGAAGCCACTGCTAAACTCTTCTTTGAACGAGTGTGGGTGCACTTTGGGATCCCAAAGTCTATCATCTCAGATAGGGACAGTCGGTTTCTCAGCACATTTTGGTCCAGTCTCTGGTCAATGCTAGACACCAAACTCACGAAGTCCACAGCCTTCCATCCTCAAACTGATGGCCAGACAGAGGTTGTCAATAGGATGATTGTGCACATTCTGCGCATGTATAACTCAAAGCATCCACGCACATGGGACGAGAGCCTCCCCTATGTTCAGCACAGCTACAACCGAGCTCTTCACAGCTCCACTGGCCATAGCCCTTTTCAGGTGGGTTTGGGATTCCAGCCACTATGCCCCATTGATGTGGCCATGCCACTTGCAGCTACTCACATCAATTCAGCTCATGTCCAGTCCGAAACAGATAAGGCCACCAGCTTCATTGAGCGCATCCAACATATTCGCCAGCAGGTCCATGACATTCTTGAGAAATCAAATGCCAAGTACAAGCAGTGACATGATCAACATCGGGTGCCACACAAGTTTCAGGTGGGCGACAAAGTCTGGTTGCATTTGCAAAAGGAACGCCTTACTGGAGCCTATCGGAAATTGAGACCACTCCGATATGGTCCTAACACCATTACTAAGGCTATGGGAGACAATGCGTTTGAGCTCAGCATTCCCCCATTCCTTGGCCTGCACCCAGTGTTCAATGTGGACCGCCTTCGGCCATACTTTCCACCATTGCTGGACACATCCGACATTGCAGAACAGCTCAAACCCACAGAATTAAACCCAGATTGCATGGAACAAGTGGCAACTGATCGGATCATGGACACAGAGATCAAGAACACTCGCCAACAGAATATCCAACTGTATCGAGTTGTCAAAGCAGGCCAACTCCTTCAGCAGGGCAAGTGGCTCACCAGGGAACAAGTTCAGCAGAAGTTTCCTCATCTCATGGAGGAGCTCAACGCAATGGGGACCATTGCTTCCTAAGGGGGGAGAAATGATCCAGGTGGATATTGGTGGCCACCTACCAACTCCACCTGGACCCCCACCATTGTCTTTCTCAGCATTTTCAGTTTCCTTAATTGTAGCACAACTTACTATTTTTAGCAGTTTTTCGGGTCCTGAACTTCCGGAGCCGTTTTGAGGCCCTAAACGACGTTTTTTGGGGAATCCGGGGGCAACATTTCCAACAATGATAGTGCTCGGATAGATCTTTCTAATGAGCTATTGTACGCGTCAAACGGAGATCATATGCCAAAGTTACGACCCCGGGAAGTTGATGTACCAACTTACCCCCAAACAGGGCCCACAGTTTGGCGTTTCATCTCCTAAGGTTAGGTTTTGGAATGTTAAGGGTTTTCCATTGTTTCTCAACAATAAATAGGCCTTCGAGCCTCATTGTAACACAGTTCAGAGGCATGTAGCCATCACATCTCTTCTCAGAGATAAGCTACCATCGCCCTAGCTGGTTTATTTCCATTTTCTGGTTGTAAGCATATTTTAGTATTTTCCATTAATGAAATGAAGTATTATTTCCGTTGCATCTTTGTGTATATGGTTATCTCTGTAATTCGTTGCGTTCCTGTTTAAATCCGGATCAAGTTGTGTAACGGAGGAGGCTTGTATAAAACTAGTGAATGCCCGAGAAATGTAAGTGTGGAGAATCATTGTTGAATTAATAGAGATTCCAATCCCTTGCCCCGTGAATGTTTCCTTGACACCTTGTCAAGGTTTTACCACGTAAATCCTGTGTTTTTATTTGTGTGTTTGGTTTCAATTTTCAAGTCAATTATGAATCTTTCTTGGTCTATGTGTAACTAAATCTTTGTTTCTTTCCTCATTTCCCCAATTATCACAACAAATGGTATCAGAGCTAGTTAGTTGAGTTCAAGGTCTTGGAGAAATCGGAGCTCGAGAGAGAAATGTGTTGCGTGCATGTTGTTAGCGCTTGGAACTCACCTAGGCTGAGATAGACAAACTCTCAAGGCTACATCAAACCATTTCACCTCGTAGCTAGCCCTACGAGGTATGAGAAGGCTCTCTCAGGTCAGATTCAGTAGATCTTTCAATATGATAAGCTGACCAATTAGGAATAAAGATTTTAGGCTAGTAAATTGATAAGGGAGGTTAATTTAAAGATTTTTGGGGTTTTTGGTGGCAATTGGAGGGAGTGCAATTCAGGGTGCGGGGATTAAGCTCAGTTTTTGCAGGTGGGTCTTTGGGGCAAGGAAGGAGTTTGTGCTGATGCCTTAAGCTAAGATGGATGATCAAGGAAGAAAGAGAGGGAGCTAAAGAGGGCAAACAATGACTTTGAATCCTCTTTAGACAGTGGAAAACATAAATATTAAACAAAATTGAAAGCTGAGCATGGCATGCATGAATTCAAACTTTATCACTTCTTTTGTTTAATTAGCAGCAATAGAATAAGAGATGGAACACATAAACACACTTACAATGACAAGTAGGAAACACACCATCAACACAATAATCCACAAGAATCCACAATGATGTCTGCAAAACCCTGGCCTTCCTTTTCCTCAAATTGCAGAGATACAAGTAAAATATACAATAGAGCTTCTCCCTCAAGAGTCCAACCATGAAAATGAGCAAGAGAAGGCAAAATATAGACCATCTAACTCCTTTCCCCACCTCTAGGGGTCGAGCTCAGCTTCCTAGGAGCAGTTTGAACTAATTCTAAACTAAGCACTAGATAATAGGAAGTCAAAACAACTTGCCTCTAAAACTTAGCTAACTCATCCATGCATTAAATATTCACTATTTACATCAAGGAAGCTTCTAGAAGGGTTAAGAGAGATTAAATCTATCAATGTGCCATGAAAATTATCCATACATCCATCATTTACAAGTACAAATGATCAACCAAGGTAAAAACAGAGTTTGCAGGTCTGAAAAGTCAAAACTGGCAATTTTAGCTCGAGTGGTCGCGCCCCCTGCTCGAGTGGTCGCGCCCCTTTGCAGCACTTTTTGAGTGGGTTCCAGTTGTCCAAATCAAGTGCAAGATGGCTCATTGGAAAGCTCTGCGTGTCTACTTTCCATCCCAAGTGGAATTTCTGGACTTGGAGTTGATTTGACCCCTCAAAAGTCAATTCTCCCAAGGTGACTTTTTGCAACTCAAAAAGTGGGCAGAAAGTCAAAATTTTGATGTATTTTGAGCTTTTGGAGGCCCAAATCTCAAAATCAAGTTGACCCCAAGTATAGGTAATTCTAGTTTTTGCATGTCCTTTCCAAAAATGTAGAGTTTTCCCCGTTCTGAGCTGTCCCCACGAGTGGTCGCGCGTGGGGTGAGACCACTCCAATGGCCAAAACCATGCTCAGTCAAAGAGGCTTTGGCCAAAGTTTGGAGTGGATCGGGCGTTTTCCTTCGTTTTTGTGCTTTGGCCAACCGTCCTTGGAGCACCTTCGTTCTCACCGGTATTTTTGACATTTCTCTCAAACCATGACACCTGTGTAAAAAGTGAAGGAGGTTTTTCTTCTTTGGCATGTTGTGGACAAAAACCTCTCTCAGATTTCCAAAATTCATCTTTGATTTCTCTGGAACATCATTTGAGTGCGACTTGTCCCGATGTGTGAAGCAAGGAATTTTGTCGAAATGGAGCGAGATGAAGGGGATAGGGGTCTTCTAAATTCTTGGGGAAATTTGTGGGAGTGGGGAGGGATGTTAGGAAGTAGGGGAAAGTGGAATCTCAGAGATTGAGTGAGGGGAAGGGGTCCAAAAGGGCAAAACATAGGCCCAACCTAGAAAATTGCCAGGTTGTAGCTAGAAACTAGGGTTTGTACAAAAATGAGGAATTTGGCGGATCTAAGGGATGGGGAGTGTTTGATAAGGTACTTTAAGGATAGGGGAAGGTGTATGAACATCAGGAAACAAGTTTTGCCGGTGATTTGACCATCCAAGAGAAATTGCCTTCAAAACCCTAGGAGAGGGAAATGACCTTGCCTGGGTGGCAACTGAAGCATGGACAAGGTGTGAAATGACTCATTAGACACTGACATGATAATGAAAACCCTACAAATGATGATAAACTCAGCTGAATGGTGACATGGACTGACATTTGGGCAAACCCTAGACCTAATGCCTAGTGACCAAATTTTGCTTGAAGACTCACTGAAATGACAAAATTTGACCTTGACACTTCAAAATCACTTTGTAAGAGCACATTTGATCACTGTAGGAAGGCTGGAAAGACTGACACTAACATTGGCTCCAATGGGGATGGTAGCTCCTTGGAGGTGCCAAGAACCTCAGACCTCTGGGAGAGCAGACCAGTGCTTTTGACCATTGGGCAATGGAGTCATAAACTCAAGCTGAAATGCAAGACTGAAAACTGACACAAACTAACTTAACCACAAGGCTAAAAATTGACTCATAAAGGACTCATGACTCAACTAAAAACTGACTCGATACTTAAACACGATCGACCAACTGAAAATGATGCTCAAAGTGGAGCTTATTCATCAAAACCTACTCTAACAATTTCATTCATCACCTGATCAAGTGAAATGAAACAACCAATGCAACCAAGTAAGTATCTCATCTACTGTTTGAAATCTCCGCAAGTTCTCACTTATGACCAACAAGAGAGAACTAATGAAAGGCAACTCCCATGACAACTTAGGAACAGGTCCGCTGAATGATATGAATTCTCTATCTGCCTCCAAAAACACTGCATAAGGATCTTGAAATTCAAGCACACTGGAACTTAACTCATCGAATGGATTACTTCTCTTTTCCTCATACCATGAATGCAAACTTTGATCTGAGCCTTGTGATGAGACCTCTGCTGAAAATGACAAAGAAACCAGCTGCCGGATCAAATTCATATCAGCACATGTTTCAAGCTCACATGTGGTCAATGGACAAAGACTTTGACTGCAAACCTCATCCAAAACATCAGCTATTGGATCATGAAAAACTTGAAAATACTGCTGCAATGTATCCATTGAAAATGTATGACATCCTTCTAGCTGTTCATTTTGTTCTTGAGAGATTTTATAAAGATTCTGTCTCATAAACTGAAATGCTTCAAAACAAAAGGGTATAGAATCTTCCTGTATCATCAAATCATGTATTTTGGCTGCCATACCTTCATCTGTAATCTGCCCTTCAATTTCATTTGGTGGCTGCAAATCTGATGCTACAGGCTGCTCAAGAATTTTGTTATCTGTCTCATCCTCAACCTTAAATGATTTACTATGCAATCTACCCTTCAAAAACTGAATTGATTCAAAACAAAATGGTACAGAGTCACCTTGAATCATTAAATCATGTGTGTGCACTTCCAAGTCTTCAGCTGCATCTTGATAATCAATGGCTTTCGAAGGTTGCAAATCTGAATATGAGAAGTCTTGAACAAAATTTTCATTGCCCTCAAGATGGTCTAGATCAAGACTTGTTGAAAATTGATTTCTGATTGCATGGAAGTTGTCTCTGATGAACTGACATGAATCAAAACAAAAAGGCAAAGATCCTTCACTTACTTCAAACTGTGCTGCACTTTCCTCGTCAATGTCATAGCTAATATGTGATGGCTGAACATTGTATTCAAGCTGCTGAAAATGATCTTCTTCCTCCCACAAACGAGCTGCTGATTTGTCTGCAAGATTAGCTTCTGTTTGGAGAACATAATCATCATCATACTCATCAAACCGAGGCAAATCATCATCAAACATATACATCATATCAACAGCTCTCTCTTCTCCTAGATGATCTACAAAACAATCATTATGACAACTAGGGTAAGAAACAAAATGTTTTGGATCAACAATTTGTTCTTCTTCAATCAGAGCGCCATGAACATCATAATCATTCATTGAGTTGATCTTTTGCATCATCTCTTCCACTGCACTTACCAAAACGTGAAGCTTCACCTCTAGAGATTCGGCCGGATCTATGTTTTTCATCTCTTCTTCCTTCATCCTTGCCCTTCGGATCAACAGATGAGCCTCTACACTTACTGCATTGTTTTGCATCTTGTGAAGTGTTGCAATATCCTTTTCCCTCAGCTGAAACTCCATCTCCGGATCAAAGGCACCCGGATAGTGTAAGAGAGCAGATCTAGGAGTAGGCCTTATATTAGCTGGCATTGAATAATAAACTTGATTAAATCTGGCCGAAAACTGTTGTACTGTCTCGCCTGGCAATCTTTTCAGCTGGTTATACTCTTCTACGATCAAGAAAAGGTTCTGCCCGATCATCCACCTATCAAGAAAAACTTTGACGAACTGCTGGAAATCTGAGATGCTTGCATCAGGCAGGGTTCTGAACCAACTCTTAACTTCAGCTTGCAAAGAAAGAGCAAAAAGCCTCATACTAACATCTTCATCATCGACTTCAAAAAGGTCAAGAAATAACTCAAAATTCTGCACATGTTGCTCAGCGTTGACATCCTTACTTTCACCATCAAACCTCGGCAAGTATAGATCATAGCTTTTGGGGAAAGCATGAAGAACAGAAGGTAAAACAAGAGGTTTATACCGATCTGGAATTTTACAAGGTATAGGGGTATTTACAGCAGGTATAGAATCGATCTTGATCTCTTGGGGCTCATCAATTTGAAGATGGTCATCACAAAATTCGGACAAAGGATCTTGATTAAGCTCAAAGGCATGCAAATCTTTGGTATTCACAATCTTCAAAGGGAAAGAATCAACTGCAGGCCGAGGATCTCTTCTCAAATACAATATGCTTTGCAAAACAGTCTTGACATTCTCGGGAAAAGAGAAGAAATAATTTACAACAAAGAACAAAATGTCCTGGATGAAATTCCAACTTGAGTACCTGATCTTGTCATATTCTCCTTTCATGTTTCTGTTGGTCGGGATCATTCTCCAGTGGAGTCTTTGGATCTGATCTTCAAAACTGATTTAGAGTCGCCAAGTGAATGATTTCAGCCTGTCAAGTGTCTGATCGTTGTTCACCATCAACAATCAGATCTGAACTTGATACATGTACTGGGGTAAAGTGTCAATGAAGCGCTACGTTCACAAGCTCACGGAGATTGACTGAAGCAGCGTTTATCTACTAACGCTGATGTAAAACAAGAGCGTTTTCGAAGGCTTCTGGCGTAACTTCAGGCTCCGTCTAAGACTTATGAAATAACACGACAATGAGCAAACGATTAGATGTTCTCCCCAGTATGGTCGCCACTATGTTAGCACTTGGAACTCACCTAGGCTGAGATAGACAAACTCTCAAGGCTACATCAAACCATTTCACCTCGTAGCTAGCCCTACGAGGTATGAGAAGGCTCTCTCGGGTCAGATTCAGTAGATCTTTCAATATGATAAGCTGACCAATTAGGAATAAAGATTTTAGGCTAGTAAATTGATAAGGGAGGTTGATTTAAAGATTTTTGGGGTTTTTGGTGGCAATTGGAGGGAGTGCAATTCAGGGTGTGGGGATTGAGCTCAGTTTTTGCAGGTGGGTCTTTGGGGCAAGGAAGGAGTTTGTGCTGATGCCTTAAGCTGAGATGGATGATCAAGGAAGAAAGAGAGGGAGCTAAAGAGGGCAAACAATGACTTTGAATCCTCTTTAGACAGTGGAAAACATAAATATTAAACAAAATTGAAAGTTGAGCATGGCATGCATGAATTCAAATTTTATCACTTCTTTTGTTTAATTAGCAGCAATAGAATAAGAGATGGAACACATAAACACACTTACAATGACAAGTAGGAAACACACCATCAACACAATAATCCACAAGAATCCACAATGATGTCTGCAAAACCCTGGCCTTCCTTTTCCTCAAATTGTAGAGATACAAGTAAAATATACAATAGAGCTTCTCCCTCAAGAGTCCAACCATGAAAATGAGCAAGAGAAGGCAAAATATAGACCATCTAACTCCTTTCCCCACCTCTAGGGGTCGAGCTCAGCTTCCTAGGAGCAGTTTGAACTAATTCTAAACTAAGCACTAGATAATAGGAAGTCAAAACAACTTGCCTCTAAAACTTAGCTAACTCATCCATGCATTAAATATTCACTATTTACATCAAGGAAGCTTCTAGAAGGGTTAAGAGAGATTAAATCTATCAATGTGCCATGAAAATTATCCATACATCCATCATTTACAAGTACAAATGATCAACCAAGGTAAAAACAGAGTTTGCAGGCCTGAAAAGTCAAAACTGGCAATTTTAGCTCGAGTGGTCGCGCCCCCTGCTCGAGTGGTCACGCCCCTTTGCAGCACTTTTTGAGTGGGTTCTAGTTGTCCAAATCAAGTGCAAGATGGCTCATTGGAAAGCTCTGTGTGTCTACTTTCCATCCCAAGTGGAATTTCTGGACTTGGAGTTGATTTGACCCCTCAAAAGTCAATTCTCCCAAGGTGACTTTCTGTAACTCAAAAAGTGGGCAGAAAGTCAAAATTTTGATGTATTTTGAGCTTTTGGAGGCCCAAATCTCAAAATCAAGTTGACCCCAAGTATAGGTAATTCTAGTTTTTGCATGTCCTTTCCAAAAATGTAGAGTTTTCCCCGTTCTGAGCTGTCCCCACGAGTGGTCGCGCGCGGGGTGAGACCACTCCAATGGCCAAAACCATGCTCAGTCAAAGAGGCTTTGGCCAAAGTTTGGAGTGGATCGGGCGTTTTCCTTCGTTTTTGTGCTTTGGCCAACCATCCTTGGAGCACCTTCGTTCTCGCCGGTATTTTTGACATTTCTCTCAAACCATGACACCTGTGTAAAAAGTGAAGGAGGTTTTTCTTCTTTGGCATGTTGTGGACAAAAACCTCTCTCAGATTTCCAAAATTCATCTTTGATTGCTCTGGAACATCATTTGAGTGCGACTTGTCCCGATGTGTGAAGCAAGGAATTTTGTCGAAATGGAACGAGATGAAGGGGATAGGGGTCTTCTAAATTCTTGGGGAAATTTGTGGGAGTGGGGAGGGATGTTAGGAAGTAGGGGAAAGTGGAATCTCAGAGATTGAGTGAGGGGAAGGGGTCCAAAAGGGCAAAACACAGGCCCAACCTAGAAAATTGCCAGGTTGTAGCTAGAAACTAGGGTTTGTACAAAAATGAGGAATTTGGCGGATCTAAGGGATGGGGAGTGTTTGATAAGGTACTTCAAGGATAGGGGAAGGTGTATGAACATCAGGAAACAAGTTTTGCCGGTGATTTGACCATCCAAGAGAAATTGCCTTCAAAACCCTAGGAGAGGGAAATGACCTTGCCTGGGTGGCAACTGAAGCATGGACAAGGTGTGAAATGACTCATTAGACACTGACATGATAATGACAACCCTACGAATGATGATAAACTCAGCTGAATGGTGACATGGACTGACATTTGGGCAAACCCTAGACCTAATGCCTAGTGACCAAATTTTGCTTGAAGACTCACTGAAATGACAAAATTTGACCTTGACACTTCAAAATCACTTTGTAAGAGCACATTTGATCACTGTAGGAAGGCTGGAAAGACTGACACTAACACATGTTAAAGATCAGAAATGTGTTGCATGTGTGCTAAAGACCAAAAATTTTCTACATGTTAAAGACCTTGTCGCTGCGTGGAGGCTCATTCTTCTGCATGTGCGTGAAGCGTGGCTGAGGGTGGCCATTGCTGCATGGGGAGACTCGCTGCCACTGTCGAAGAGAAAAGGAGGCCAGTTGAAGGAACAGTTGAAGGAAAGTTGGTTGACTGTTGCTGCCCGTTCAGAACCCTCTGTGTCCCAGAACCTGCGTATTTGCCATACCACCACCATTGTTTGCCCTCTCTACGTGGTGTCTCTGCATCTATCAAAGGCTGAGCGTGGAAGCGTGGAATGGTTGGCTGAGCGTGGAAGCGTGGAACAAATTTGATGTGTGGTTTGGAGCGTGAAGCCGTTCTCTGTGTGGCTGAAGAAGTTGTCTAACAGAACCAGCAAAACTGTTCTTTGCGTGCTACTAGTGCTGGTTGCTTGAGGAAACCAGAAATTGAAGAAACCACGGGTATTGCCAGAGGAGTTCAATCAGCAAAATAAATCCGGGTATGTGTGAGAAAAAAAAAAGATATTTTGCAAAGTTTTTTTTTTTTTTTTTTCTTCTGAAAAACAAAACAATAGCAACATTCAGAAATTAGTTTTTTTTGAAAAAAAAAACAACAGCATTCAGAATGTGTTGTTGTTGTTGTTGTTGTTGTTTTTTTTTAAAACAAAAAAACAATAACATTCAGAATTTGTTGTTGTTGTTGTTGTTGTAGGGGTTTTTTTTTTCCTTCAAATCAAAACAACAATAGCAAATTGAAATCAAATTTTTTTTCCTTAAAGGGGTGGATTTGTTCAAATTTGGAGGAAAGAAAACAAAGGATTTGAACTAAAAATCAAGAAAACAAAGGATTTGAACTAAAAATCTGTTGAAGGGTTGTTTTGGGGGAATTAATTTTTTTATACAAAAAGTTTTTTGAAGAAATGAAAAGTATAAAACCTAGTTGAAAGACTGAAGACTGAAACCCTAGAAAAAAATGGCCAAGATGTCGAATGCAAAATTTGAGGTGGAGAAATTCACTGGCAAGAGCAATTTTTCTCTTTGGAAACTAAAGGTTAGGGATCTGCTTGTGCAACAAGGGTTGCACAAGGCATTGGATGGGGCAACTAAGAAACCTGCAACCATGACTGATTCAGACTGGGAGGACTTCGATGCCCGAGATCTCAGTACCATCAGGTTATGTCTGGTGGATGAGGTTCTCTTCAACATTTTTGAAGAGAGTACAACTTCAGGTTTGTGGGAAAAACTGGAAAAAATCTATATGACAAAGTCATTAACCAATAGAATTTATCTGAAAAGACAGTTGTACAGTCTTCGAATGAAAGAAGGTTCAAAAGTTGCAAAACATTTGAATGTTTTTAATACACTTATATGCCAATTAACAGATATGGAAGTTAAAATTCATGAAGCAGATAAAGCCATAACCTCGCTGTGTTCTTTGCCCGAATCATCGGATCACTTTGTAACTTCAATCAGCTTAAGCACTGCTAATTCTTTGAAGTTTGAATCAGTCATGGGAGCTCTCTTGTCTGAAGAAGTACGAAGGAAACCCAGTACTGAAATAGCTGCATCAGAAGCCATGGTAGCTAGAGGATGCTCAAAGGAAAGAGGAGAAAAACCAAGGGGGTCTTCCAAATCTAAATCGAAGAGAAATAAGTGTAAGGTAAAATGTTGGCACTGCAATAAAATAGGACACTTGAAGAAAGACTGTTGGCAACGAAAAGAATCCAATAACCTGAAGAAGGAAGCGAATCAGGTCGATTCAAGTATGATAGATAAAATTTTATCTGCTAAAGAATTATGTATGATAGATGAAACTTCACCTGAATTTAATGTCTCTCAGGGTTTAGAAAGCTGGCTGTTAGACTCTTGCTTCTCATCACATGTGTCCACACAGAAATTGGTTTACTTCGTATGAAAATGTAAATGGTAGTTCTGTGTTTATGGGTAATAATGTGTCATGTCAGACTGTTGGGATGGGGAATATTAGGATTAAGATGTATGATAACACAGTTAGAACATTAACTAGTGTTAGACATGTACCTGATTTGAAGAAAAATTTGATTTCTTTAGGAGTGTTGGATTCATATGGTTATAAGTTTATAGGTCAGGATGGCATCTTGAAAGTCTTTAAAGGAGCCCTAGTGGTTATGAAAGCAGAAAAGGTCAGAAATCTTTATAGGTTAAAAGGAAGTACTCAGGTTAGTGAAGTAAGGGTTGCATCAGAAAAGGAAGAAGAAGGTACTTGTCTATGGCATTAGCGATTAGGTCATATGAGCGAGAAAGGTCTTCAAATATTGATGAAACATAAATCTCTTCCCGATTTGAAATCCTTGAAGTTAGATTTATGTAAACATTGTGTGTATGGAAAACAATGTAAACATAGATTTAAAGTTGGAAATCATAATAGTAAAGATATTTTAGACTATATTCATTATGATCTATGGGGACCATCCCCTATTGTATCATATGGAGGTGCTCTATATTTTTTAACCTTTATTTGACTTCTCCCGTAAAGTTTGGGTCTTTATGCTAAAAATAAAGTTGATGTATTCAATGTCTTTAAACAATTTAAAACAATGGTAGAGAAAAGAACCGGCAAATCTATTAAATGTTTAAGAACTGAAAATGGTGGTGAGTTCACTTCAATTGAATTTGAACAATATTGTAAGGATGAGGGAATTATTAGACACAAAATTGTTGTTTATACTCCTCAACAAAATGGTGTTGCTGAGCGTATGAATCGGACTCTTATGGAAAGAGCCAGAAGCATGATCAACAATGCTAACTTGCAAAATGAGTTGTGGCCAGAAGCAGTATCTATTGCTTGTTATTTAGTTAACAGATCACCTTCAGTAGCAATTAATTGTAAAATCCCTGAAGAAGTTTGGACAGGTCAGTCTTGTGATTATTCACATTTGAGGATATTTCGTTGTGATGCTTATTCTCTTATTCCTAAAAATCAGCGTTCAAAATTAGATCCAAAATTGAAATGTTATGTCTTTGTTGGGTATGACTATGCAGTGAAAGGATACAGGTTGTGGGATCCTACATTGCGGAAGATAGTCCTTAGTAGAGATGTAACATTTGATTAATCTTCTCTTTTAAAATCAAATGTTGAAAGAATTGAACAGGAACATGTATCGCCAAATCAATGAGTTCAGTTGGAGGCTAGACCTTTCGGTGACAGTCAAAAGGAAGGACATAATTCTGGAGAAAAAGGTGTTGAAGACACAAAGGAAGCCATTGAAGCTTCTAAACCAGTTCAAGTTTTTGAACCAGTTCAGCAACCAGTCGTTTTAAGAAGGTCTACAAGGGAAAGAAAAACTCCCAAAAGGTATGAAGATTCTGCTTCATCTTTTTCTTTGATTACTGAAGATGGGGAACCTTCTTGTTATCAGGAAGCAGTAGATGATACAGATAGCAAAAAATAGAAAACGGCTATGGAAAAAGAAATGGATTCCTTGGCCAAGAACAATACCTGGGATCTTGTAGAGATTCCTGAAGGGAGAAGTGCTATTGGATGCAAGTGGGTCTTCAAACTGAAATGGAAAGTTGATGGAAGTATCGAAAGGTATAAGGTGAGACTGGTAGCAAAAGGGTATTCTCAGGTTGAAGGTATAGACTTTCATGAGATTTTTTCTCCAGTTGTAAAACTTGTTTCTATTCGTATTGTGTTGGCACTAACTGTGTTACTTAATCTTGAGTTAGAACAATTAGATGTTAAAACAACTTTTCTACATGGTGATTTGAATAAGAGATATATATGGAGCAGCTAGAAGGTTTTGTACAAGGTTGCATCAGAAGATTAGTCTGTAAGCTCAGGAAATCATTGTATGGTCTGAGGCAGTCTCCCAAACAATGGTACAAGAAGTTTGATTCCTTCTTGGTGAGCCAGAAATTTATAAGAAGTGAGTATGATCATTGTGTATACTTCAAAAGTTTCAATGGAATATTCATTATCTTAGCTTTGTATGTTGATGATATGCTTATTGCAAGCAAAAGCATGGAAGAGATCAACAGGTTAAAGGCTCAACTCTCTAGGATGTTTGATATGAAGGATCTTGGAGCAGCAAAACATATCTTGGGCATGGAGATACACAGAGACAGGAAAAATGGTAAGCTTTGGTTATCACGACAAAAGTATGTGGAGAAAGTACTTGAAAAGTTCTCTATGAACAATGTGAAACCTGTTAATGTTCCACTAGCTTCCCATTTTAATCTTTCTTCGGTTTTGAGTCCTAGAACTAATGAAGAAAAGCAGTATATGTCTCATGTACCATATGCAAATGTTGTAGGCAATTTAATGTATGCGATGGTATCTACAAGACCTGACATTTCACATGCAGTTGGAGTTGTCAGCAGGTTCATGGCAAATCCAGGTGAAGAACATTGGTGAGTGGTGAAATGGGTGCTTCGATATCTAAGAGGCACAAGTGACCATTGCATCATCTTTAGTGGTAGTGAAGGATCAGTCTGCAGATATGTAGATGATGATTATGCAGGTGATTTGGACAAAAGAAGATCTACTACAGGTTATGTCTTTACTCTTGCAGGTGGAGCAATTAGTTTGATGTCAAAGCTTCAACAAACAGTTGCATTGTCCACTACCGAAGCAGAATATATAGCTACTTCAGATGCCAGTAAAGAAGCAATTTGGTTAAAGGGTTTGCTTGATGAGATTGGAAGGATGCAGGAGAAAGTGAATGTACTTTGTGACAGTCAAAGTGCTATTCACTTGGCTACAAATCCTACTTATCACAGCAGAACCAAGCACATTGATGTAAGGTATCATTTTCTGAGACATGTGATCGATGGCGGAAAAGTAGCTCTTCAAAAGGTCCATACGCGAGAGAATTGTGCAGACATATTCACAAAGCCAATTATAGTAGAGAAGCTGCGATGGTGTTTAGCTTCTCTTGGCTTGCAGAAAAGATGATGAATGGGCATGGGCAAGGGATTAGGAAATTTTTGTCAAGGTGGAGTTTGTTGGAAGTTTGACAACGAATTATGTAAATATGAGTGATAATTGTATTAGTTACTACTAGTTAGTTTTATACCGAAACAACAGTTATGTAACGGAGGAGGCTTGTATAAAACTAGTGAATGCCCGAGAAATGTAAGTGTGGAGAATCATTGTTGAATTAATAGAGATTCCAATCCCTTGCCCCGTGAATGTTTCCTTGACATCTTGTCAAGGTTTTACCACGTAAATACTGTGTTTTTATTTGTGTGTTTGGTTTCAGTTTTCAAGTCAGTTATGAATCTTTCTTGGTATATGTGTAACTAAATCTTTGTTTCTTTCCTCATTTCCCCAATTATCACAACAACATGATAAAAAAGTTTACACCTCAAGAGAATTAATCCCTCTTGGTGTTTTATAGATTTGGAGTTAATATGGATCTATGTTGTTTGTATTTGACTCTTTGAAACAATGTGAATGACACTATTTCCCCTTATTTTCATGCCCAATTATGTGGACCAATTTCCAGGTTGAAAAAAAAAAACCGATTGCAAATAAAACAGTGAATTTATGTGGCAAAATTATATTTAACTAGCATGCCATCTTTTAAAATCTTGTCCAAATCACATGGTGCTCGATGAAGGTCTTTTAAAAACAATGAAGTTCATGTGCTACAACTTGAAATATATTATTTGTATGCATTGTTTATTTATTATCCCTCAACAACATTCCAAGCTGATGTCCCTAAAGTAATTTCAGTGATAGAGTTATAAATATGTGCAGACAAATTGTGTCTTCATTTGTTGAGCAAACCTAGCCATCACTTTTAGTTCTCATGGGCAACATATGAGGTTCTAAACTACTGCATAGGGCCTATGTAAGGGATCTTCACCTTGTGAGAGGAATACAAGGTTGATTATGAGGTTTGGAGAAAATATGGATAAGTATCATGGTCCAAACCATGGTTCAAGGTTGAAGATTAGGAACTTGGGTCCTAATCATTTTATCTAGGATTCACGGGATATGCATGGGGCTCCATGCCAAGACACATGGGCTTCATGCCAAGACATGATCCTTTTAAAAGGATTATGTGGCCTATAAGAATGACACTCTTTAATGGTTTAGGAATTACAAGGATGAATATAATGGTTTAAGTGATGGTTCAAGGCCAAAAACTAAGGACCTCATCATTGCATACATCACTCATGGGCCATGCAAAGGACCCTAAGCCATTTCATAGGAATTATAGAAGGAAGTTTTATCATATGAGAGGGATAAGGGCCAATTTTGAGGGTTGCGAATAATATAAATGGGTTTCATGGCCCCCTAAAAATTGTGTTGATGGACTCATGGATTATGTATGGGCCACAAACATTAAAAAATACCATATGTAAAGAAGTTTATCTTACAAGATGAAGACATACATTATTCTGAGATTCAACATAGTGGCGATCATCGATAGTCATGTGAGCTAACACATGGTTTGGTGCCAAAAACCATGGACTAAGGCACTAGAAAATACTTTTAGCACTCATGGATCATGTGCGGGCTCCCAAATATTTACAAGTTCTCTTGAAAGAATCTTTGGTCTGTGTGAGAAAATTAAGATTTATTCTAAAACCTAAGGGAAATAAAAAATGAGCCTAATGGCTTAAATAATGGTTCAAGGAAAAAGCTAGAAACCAAGTTAAATGAGACAAATGTTAATAATAAAATAATTAATTTAGATGAACTAAAAAATGAAGTTGACATATGCAACACTTTGGTTAGGGTTATTATATTTTTTTTCTTTCCATATAATTAGAGGTTTTTCTAGTTAATGATAAGTGCATGTAATGAATAAGATAACATATTAGCATTTTGTAATTTTTCATATCTTAACATGCCTAGTTGAACTCCATGCAATTATTGTTTTTATTTTTTTAGGGGGGAGGGGTGGGGGGGAAGGTTAAATTAAAATGCATGATGGTTAGTGATCTGAATTAGATCACCATATACTCTTTATTGATCTAGATATTTTTAGAGTGGAAAAATTGTAGGAATAAGCTTAGAAAAGCACTTTTATCAACAAATCCTAGTTCATAAATTGGGTTTTGAAACCTTTGGAAACCACTTTGAGGCCTTAAATAAAAAAAATTGGGGGTAAAACTTTCCCACAAGGCATCAGACCTTATGATGTTATTCTAGATTTAGAGACCTTTCCAATGGTGCAAGAAAGACATTAATTAGAGTTTGTATCAAAAAATTATGCCTCTTGGAATTTGACCTACTAGGACCACCATAATTTGATAGGATTCCGTGTCAGCCGCATTACTCATGGAAATGGGGCTAGCTACATGAATCCTATGAACAAGAATCTAGAAGGGAAAAAATTATAACACTAGTTGAGAGTTGAAGGAGTCAATATTCACCCCTAGTTGGCTATCATGTTATGTTATAATTAGGCACTGGCAGGAAAAGGGGTTCCATTCATTTTCGAACGTATCTTGTTCCACAATAGAGAAGAAAAAATTGGGAGTGGGAGTGGGAGAGCATAACAAAGGAGGTTTAGTGTCTATAGTATCTTATGAGGACATGGGTCTCAAGTAACTCCAAAGAGAGTGCCTTCTTTTGTATTTTCATTTCCATTCCAAGCAAAATAGAGCAGAGTAACCTCACATCCCAGTTGTTTTTTCTCCCATAAGGGTTTCCTCAAGCATATCTTGTGTTCATTGTGGCTTATGTGTGATTGAGTATTATTGTTCTCTATTTTCCACATTTTATCTATTACATGCATATGTAGAGAATATAAATTAATAAATATGGAATATAAAGAAATTAACTCCCATAGTACAGATTTCAATGTATTTTTATTAGATATATTATGATTAACTATATGATGGAATATCTATAGAAATTTATGGATTGGTTAGATGAGGGGTCAAGGATAAAACTAATTAGTGGAATTTGCTCCTCAACTTGATTTATGTAAAAGGTAATTGCTTTGCATTACAAATGATGGTAGAAAATTCAATTAGTTGTTTTCTTTTTTTGGAAAGAAATATGCATCCCTCTAAACCTAAGGGCTAGAGTGAGGTTGTTGGTGCCAACCCAACCCACAAGTATACTCATTTAAGAGTTCACAAGGCTTAAAGTCATTACAACAATTTTCATCAAGACATTTAGCTCATCATGACACTCGCAGGGATTTGAGCCTAGTTATGGAAGATAACAATCATTTTGCTCAAACACATGAGATAACCCAAATCGACACCTTTAGCTATTATGAGGTCAAATGAAAATATAAAAATATATTGCATGTTGTACAATTGTGGTTTAAATGCTTTGTGAATTGTTCATTTTCTCAAAACTTAAAATAATGAGATGGGAAATTGGTATGTTTGGCCTAAAATCTAGTGAGAATCATTTTAGGTTGAAAAACTACACATATTAGATGCTTGCATTGTGTAATCCAATTGTAGTAGGGGTATTTGAGGGCATTGAGTCTAATTTTGTATTAAAAACAACATTTTCATTAATCTAAAATTACAATTTTGATACAATTTTCTTAACCAAAATTTAGTTATGATAAACTAAAACAAAAATCAAAACCCTAAAATGTTTAACTTTTTTTCTTTTATATAAGAATGGTTAAGATACACCACCTACCATTTTATTATAGACATATCATGTTTTTTTGTTAAACATAAATCACAGAACTTGTATGTATATAAATGATGTAGTGTATAAATGATGTAGTGAATGGTCACAATAAAGTTACAAAAAAGGATTTATGCCAAATGATTGTAGGTCAAAAAATATTATCTGCTTCTACCTAAGGTTGATAACTGCATTTAGCATCAAATATATGGAAATACCAAAAGGTAATTATATAATAAAAGACAATTAAGATCTTAATAACTAAAAAATGTAAATGTGTATCATCCAAAAAGTGAGTTGACCAACAACCATCTTCATATCTTCTTTTGTTGCCTCCATGATACCTATTGCTAGCTACAAAGAGACTAGACCTTTCATTTATGCAAGGGGTCTCTGAATTTCTACCTATTGTGGACACTGAGCTAGTGGAGGAATAACTAACTATGCCACAAAATGGGATTAATTGTGTTTCTCTATTGTAACTCAAACCATGTGTTGATTTATTATGAAATAATGCATACTGTTCATTGTGTTATGAAATTGGTTATGTGTGAACCTTGCCATTGAAGATTAATGTCCCAATCATTTTTCTACTAGCCAAGTTTTATTATAATATGCCATTGTATTTTTTTTTCCATGGGATGTGAAAACAAACTAGTGGAGGAACAATCTATTGTGCCATGATGAGGTATTCATTGTGCTTCTCCAGTGTAACCCAAAAGATGTGTATTTTTTATAATGCAACATAGGTTGCTCATTATGTTATGGAATTGGTTGTGTGTAAACCTTGCAATTGATAATTAATGTCCCAACCTTTTCTCGAGTTCCTAGATTTACTTGATAATCAACCACTACATTGTTTCCCATAGAATGTGAGAACATGCCACCTTTTCAAATGTATATCAAGTGTATCTAATCCTTTCTAGGATCTAGACCAATAAAATATAATTATACTAGAGTCCCTAATCATTATAAGACTCAAGATATGAAAACTTATAGCCAAATTTAATTCGAGGAACATATTTATTTTCATGATTAAACAAAATTCCAAAATTATCCTATTATCCTTCCAAAAATATAAATAACCCTTCTTACATATCACTCTGTATTATATACATATCATTAACCATTTTATTATTTTATATTTATTTTGAAACATCCTTATTATATACATATCATTAACAATTTCAAAAACTGATGTGATCGATCCAGATTTTTTTACTTAATACTTATAAATCACACCGCCTTTGTTATCAAAATTTATAAATAAAATGTATCTAATCCTTTCTAGGATCTAGACCAATAAAATATAATTATACTAGAGTCCCTAATCATTATAAGACTCAAGATATGAAAACTTCTAACCAAATTTAATTCAAGGAACCTATTTCTTTTCATGATTAAACAAAATTCCAAAATTATCCTATTATCCTTCCAAAAATATAAATAATACTTCTTACATATCACTCCGTATTATATACATATCATTAACCATTTTATTATTATATATTTATCTGAAACATCCTTATTATATACCTATCATTAACAATTTTATAATTATTTTATATTTATTTTGAAGCATCCAAAAACTGATGTAATCGATCCGATTTTTTTTACTTAATACTTATAAATCACACCGCCTTTGTTATCAAAATTTATGAAGGTTATAAATCATCTTAATTTACCTCTCCCTTATCATATACAATCTTATTATATTCTTATCATATACAATCTCATTATACTTCTTTATAATAGTTTGTCTTTAAATAAACCTAACTCATCCTACCTAAATTGTTTTTAAATCAACCTAAATCATGATACTTAAAAGATATTTTGAATTTGTGATATTCATATAATTAAGTATTAAACTGGTTTTTGAACATATGGTTTTTACAAAATTATGTTATTTTTTAATATAAAATTTAAAATAATAATTGTTGATTATTAATATTTTTTATAACCAAAATCTACTTGACTGTGTTAAATTTAATTTATTGTTTGTTATTATTAATCATGATTTAATGGAATAATCTTAAATTTAATATTTATTATTTTTAAATAAAAATTTATTAACCATGTAATGTTTTTCTCGTGTTTTATTATGCCGTAAAGCATTTCCCTTTGAGACGAACTTCCCTGGTGTCCACCTGTCCTCACTATGCACCCTTCGATCTTTTGTTAGACGATTGAATTATATGCATCCGTTGATATGAGATAAGTTTACACGTGGTTGCTACAAGCTTGCGAAGGCTAGTTTTTTGATAGACCAGATGTGGACGGTTGTAACTAACTAGACAGCTGTGAAGGATGGTTTTTGTTTCTTGATAGACCAGATGTGGGCGGTGTTAGATACCTATACCAATAGGTTTCATATTTCATGATTGGCTATGGAAGGTCCAAATTTGTTCTGCTTTGATGACTCAAAGATCACATATTTCCAAGAGAACCCAATCTATGCTTATAGCTTGGTATGAGCTTCAAATTTTGATGGATGATTCAACAGCTTAATCTGAATCATTCCATGGTTTAAATTTGCAGTTGTAGAATAGAGAAAGGAGTCTGTCCAAACTATTTAATCTTGGCAGACAAGTAGTTCAAGTAGAGAAGAAAAGGCTCCCAACCGCTTAATCTGGGACCTTGGAGGAGATAAGGGTAGAAGTAGATAGAAATAACAAAGAAAAAGCCAAAGAAAAGAAAAGGCAAATAAGGGTCTGCAAGTCCAAGTGCACCCTCCATGAAGAAATAAAAAATGCTAGGCAAATAGTTGGGTAGGTAGTGGTGGTTGCAGAAAAAGGCTATCCTCACCATTGCAGGCATGGTGACTATGATTACCAAGGCAAAGTCTATCAAGTGACAAGGTGTGCATATTCATCAAGTTGCAGCAAGGACCATAACTAACCTTCCTCCTTCCCCCTTTCATTTTCATTTGCTAACATCCCTCTATGAGCTGAGATTCAGGGAGGAAGATCATGGTTTCATAATGATTCTTGTTTATCCAAAGCCACATTTCTTGTCTAAAGATCTTTTCATTTTGATCTACTCCCTAAACTAAGTAAGTTTCAAATGAACTTAGTGTTTGTTCCCCATTCACTTCCATCATCCATGCTAACACTAACTCTATTATATAGATCCCTTATATCACCTTTTCCCTAATATTACTAACACCATGGTGTATAAACCCCAAATTTTGTATAAATATCCCTCCCCCTTGGCATTATAGCCATATAGTCCCATGTCAGGGATCAGATGGCACCTGGTCATCTTGATAAACCTAAGCTAAATCTCCTTTGTCCTCTGCAAATTCATTCCCTCATTTTGACCCCCATTTGCACATGAAAACCCCCCTAAAAGCCCAATTTCTACCCTTACCCGCTTCAAAATGGCTAAAAACATCAAAAAACCAACATTTTTCTCTTATCCTAAGTATAAAGGGCGGGTCTATTTTCAAACAAAAATCATGAAAACCCACTGTTCCAAAGCTTCCGCCAGTGCACAGATCCCCAGGACAATATTAAAATAGGCCTCTGCCTTTCCCCGTACTTGGTTATCGCTTCACCTTCCCGATGACCGTCCGATCAAGCAACTCCAGATCCGACGGCCCTGATCACATCGGACCCCTTCCGACGCCCGATCATTAACTGTACTATCCTCCTGTCACGTCAAGCTTCCGACAGCCGTTAGATCTTGCTCCTCCAGATCCGACGGCCACTACAGCATCGGAGCCGATCCGCTGCCCGAACGATATCTCCCGACGGCCGTATTTTGGCTACGTCATGCGGCAGGCACGCGTCCACTCCACAGCCCATCGGAGGTACCACTGACGCATACCGCCACCGTACCGTAGGCGGTGCGATATGAAACCGCATCGGTTTCCGGTTTTATCATTCCCGCTTGTATTACCTCACCGCCACGTCACTGCTACGTCACCCCCAGGTACGCCGTCGCATCATTTCTCCGCTCAACCACTGGTCCACCTGTCCTGCCATCTCACTGTCCCCGTGGACCAACCAGAGGCCGCCACCTGGCCGGATGACGTCCTGCTGACGTCATCCGACCCTGACCCCACCGGTGACGTCATGCTGACGTCAGCGCGAAAACGCGCCAAAATCACCAAAAGATATATTTATGCCAAAAATCGTGTTTTTTGCTATTTTTGGGCGCAAGCTTTGTTGTTTGTTCTGCATGTAAATTCACGTCCAAACCTGCACCAGCCGTGGAAAAGACTCCCGGACCGCTAGAACGTCCATCCCTCAAAGTGCTAGCAAGTTCTAACCGACCAGATTCTACAGGTACTTCTCATTTGCACTCTAAAGCTCCATTTTCACTGAATTTCGGGTATAACTAGTAACAGACCTCCAAACTCAAAATTCACCATTAAAGGACCACTGAACTAGCATTCAGACCAAACCAGAGCTGCCACTACGCGTTTATAGGGCCACATTGGGCAAGTTGAACGTAAACTTATTACTGGTTCGCGCAATCGTGAACCAGTCACCTGCAAAAAGCTAATTTGCCTCAAAAACAAACTCTGCTCAGGTCTGCAACTCACCCACTGGTTCAAAAGCAGCATTTCAATCGCTACAACCTTTCCCATTCACTCTTTGTCCTCACAAATTCTCATTTTCCTCAGAAAAAGCGTTGTTTGTGTTACTCTGCATAGTAACACCAGTCCTTGAAAAGCAGAATCCTAAGAAGAACCATGGATCCCCCTGTGGCTCCTATAGCCCTCAATGTAGCTCCTCTGAATGCCCCTCACAGAGCATTGGGCTGGAAAGCATTAGCTGACTTAGACTATAACATATCAGAAGAAATGCTAAGCAGGAGCAGGTTTCATCTCCAAATACTAAATGAAATCAAAATCCAACATCAGAATGGGACAGACATCTTGGGAATTTGGGATTCCTCTCTCCCAATCTTCAAGCTACCACAGGTCAACCAATTCCCAGAACTCATCCACTTATGTGCTGAGTATTATGATGCATCCCAGAGGGTAGTGCTTGATTCTTCAGGTGCAATTCTGTTTCTTATTACCCCTGAAGCCATCAGGGAGATGCTGCAGTTCAAAACAAATAAGAAGTTGGTCCCTCTATCACTAGCTGATTTGATAATAGGGGGAGCCAGAATGACAGAGGCCCAGATTACGAAGCTTAATCAGTTATTCATCAAAGCTGACACTGTACAAACTCCTCCCATCAACTCTGTCTACCTCAACCAATTGGGCCTGGACCTTGTTGACATGATCAATCCCATCCTGGGATATGATTCAGTGGAATATGGGGATGAAACGGTTATGCACATAATGCTCATGTTTTCTCCAGGAAGAAAACCAGTCTGCTATGACTATGCCACATACATCTCTGACAAGATGCATGAGCAGCTGATGAACCTATCAAGAGATAGGGTATTTAAATACACTTCCTACATATATCATTTGCTTCTATACTTCCAGCATGAGAAGTTCTCCTTCCCAATGAAAAGAGAAGATGCACAGGGAAATTTGAGATCGGTGGTGTACTGGACATCTGCTTTCCACCTCAATTTCTATTCTCCATACACCTACTGTGAGTTCATTGATCACTTCATTCATCCAGCCATGACTCTACTTTTGGGCTCACCTCCTCCCAGATTGACAGATGAGATGCAAAGACTCCTGCATTTATCAAAAGCATACAGCATTGGGGATTGGTACTTCTACCAACACCACACCGTTATCAGAATATATGGGTGTGAGTTGCCCCCATTTAGACTACCCAGATTTGTGCCTATGAGACTACTTGCCTTAGAATACTTCAGGCAGTTTGGCTTTGTGGATATGTTCCACTTTTCAGGCAAAGGTAAGAAGGCACAGCTAAAGGTCAAAAGTCAACTTGGCCATTTCCTCTATAACGAAAGGGAGGAAGGGTGGAAGGAAGCAGATAGAATACTTGGGGGCCTTGGTCTCAAATACAGCTTCCTATGGAAACCTTATGACCCTAACAACTTCATTACCATGAGGAGGCTTAAATACAAGTTGTCTGCTTATGATCATTGCAGCCTTCCTCACATAGAAAAACATGCCAATCAAAGTAAATGGAGGAGAGGGACTTTAGAAGAAGCTGTTACTCAAGAAGAGCTTAATCAAAGAGCTCTAAGAAACCTAGAGAAAATGGCTGACCTTGAGTTTTATTCACAGGTCAGCTCACTGCCGAGCACACAAATTGGAGCAGCAGCATCCTCTTCAACCGCCCAACAGCAAGCTACAAGAGTTGCTGAAAATATATCAGAGAAGGGAAAAGAGCAGGTGATGGAGATAGAGCCAGAGCAGCGAGAGAAAGAACAGGCAGAGCAGCAGCAACAACAAAAACAACAACAGCAGCAAGGAGAAGGGCAATCTGAAACACAGCAGCCCTTACAGGAAGAAAGAGTGGTAGATGCCCCAATTACCACTGAGCAGCAGGCCCAAAATGTAGAACACTCAAGGCCTGAAAACATTACTGATGCCTCGGTCCTTCAAACTCCACAGAAGGAGGACCTAAGTAGGAAAAGGGACAGAGAAACACCCATGACTTCATCCATCAACCAAGGGGAGAAGAGACAGAGATTAAATGACTTCTCAGAGGATGATGCGGCAATTAGACAAGCAATGGGTATGGGCCCACCCAGCAGGGAAGCCTCGGTCAGTTCCTTCCACCAAGAACAAGACAGAATCATGGGAGGGGAGGTCACTTCCTCCAGTCAGCAGAGGGAAGGAGAGGTAGGCATCAAACAGCAGTTTATAGACATCAAAAGAAGGAGTGAACCCATGAAAATCAAATTATATAACCATTTGTTGAAAATGGCCCCCTCCAACCAACAAAGATTAATGGCTGCCTTTGATGTGGACGAAGGTGAGTTGACTATGAGTCACTTCATACCCACCGCACTCCAGCCACAATCTACTGCAGATTATCTCAGGACTAATCTAGAGGTCCTGGCCAAGGACATCCACCCAATGGATAAAATTGAGCTGCACAAGCAAACTGGTGAAATGGTGTATGCCTCCTTGGCAGACAAAACGTTGGAGAATTACAAATTAACAAGCAGCCTCAATGCTACAGCCTCTCAACTAGAATTGGAGAGGGCTTCATCTCAGGCCAAAGACAACAGGATAAAATCCCTAGAGGACATCATCGTGGAAATTGGGCATAACCCCAATGACATCAAAGGGATACAGGAGATCTTGAAACTAAGGGATGCTGACATGGCTGCATTAAGGAAGAAAATCAAACTCCCAGCTACCATTCACCCCCAAACAGATGAGGTAGCCCAACAAAGGATGGAAAAGGATGCCACAGATCTGCTAATATCTATATATAAGCAGCTCCTGCAGACACAAGAGAAATTAGGAGAGTCTGAGGCTACTCAAGCGGCCTTACAAGCAGCACTAAAGCAAAGACAAGAGGGTCAGACTTCTCAGCCTCCTCCTCAAGTCATCAATCTTGAGGATGCTGCTCCTACCACTGTGCCTCCACCTCAACAAACTGAACAAACAGCTACATCCACTTCAGCAGCACCTACAAGTACAGAACAGGCACATAGCCTAGACATGCAGAAATTAAAGAATGAAATACAAATCTTGGAAGCTCAGATGACAGAGCTGCATGAAACCAGAGATAAGCTGGCCAAGGTCAATGAAAGGCATGATAAGACAAAAAGAGAGGTGGGAGAAAAGGCCAAGGAAATCAAAGCCCTTAAAGATAGGATCAAGGAACTTGAGAATGAGCTCAAGCTAGATAAAATCATATCTGAGATCAGAGCAATGATATGGTCCAATATTGGCCAATCCATCACCAACCAATGGCCATATATCGAGACAATCCATGAGCAACTAGAGCTCATCCCAAAGGCACAGAAGGAAATCCGAACATCAAGGGCCTTATTAGGAAATATGCCTGAAGTTGCTACAAGAATGATCAATGTGCTTAACCACAAAACAAGTTCTCAGTTAGCCACCATTGGAATCACAAATAGAACTGAGACTATTCAAATGATCAAGAGGGTTCTTACTCTTAGAAATCTGGTGCAGACATTGGATAGAAGAACCCAGGATATGCAGACAGAGGTAAATAGGTTCATGGAGAAATTTCAGGTATTGCAGAGTAGAGGACTCCCTAGCTTACTGAACAGCGGAGGGAAATTATTCACCCATGAACAGTATGCTAAAAGAGTAAATGTTTTTGCCTCAGCACAGATCAATGAGAGGGCCAGCACTTCAGAAGACACAGGGCCTATTACAGGACAGGTTTTCTATAGTAAGATAGAAAATCTATTTTTTATAATGAATGAAATTAATCACTTGTTTGATGTGGCCCCAAATTTTTTCAAATATACAGAAGCTGAAGAGACAATGGAGGCCATCCTCAAGCATCAGCTCCCTACACAGGAATGGTGGACAGATGCAATACAGAGAATTTTGTAATCAGTAAGGCATTCACCAAATTTCTGTTTTATTACAAATTTTTATAAAAGCACAGTTCAGCAAAGTCAGCATGCAGCATAAATCAAAGCTGAGCCAACTCAGCGGATGTAGCGGCCAACAAAGCAGAAATAGAAGACCACAGCTGGCAAACCCGAGAATGCACTGCGCAGCCAAAAGTAAATGCGTATTTCCAGAATTAAAACAGAGTAATGCAACCGACTCAGTGACTCTCAAAAGTCAAAACAATCCTCTGACAGACATAAAGAGCATTTACGCTGCATTCAAAATTGTAATAACTCCTTGCCTACTTTCTGAACGTAATAATGAAGATATTTTCTCTCTCAGATGACTCAATGCCTGAGATATTTTGTATACGCATTTCTATAAAGTCCCCTTCGCATAAGATTGCAAGGGTTGTTGTTGATTTCTCCTGAAGAAGTTCTTATGCTGTAATCCTTTCAGAAGTTAATAGAGAAAGCAATGGAATTTCTCGGATTTCTGAGGTGTTGGATGCGTTCTGGTATCTGTTGATAACTGCTAGATCCCTGTGTATTTCATCATACAATAAGTCTCTGTATCTCTCTCTGTTAATTAGTTGTTTTGTTAAAATCCATATATGTTATCTGTTTTCAATACTAAGCAACAAGGAAAAAGAATAGCTTTCAGGATTTATTCACTGAGTACCCTGAGTTCAACCTGTGTTGTTTATCAATGTTTTCTTCAGCTGTAATCTAGATAAGTGTAATTCTTAATTGCTGCACTTTCAGAATACATCTATCACAGTGACCTTTGTCACAGGAATTCAAGTTTTGCTCCTGTGCAGTGTGCTCACCTTCACCCCACCAGCTTAATAGAAAATTCTTAATTGCTTTCTGTTGGTTGACATACGTCACCATTTGATCTAGTTTTGTCTGTCTAAAATACACAATAGGCCCTGCAGTTTGAACACCACCAATCCAGCGTATCAGATCATTTCACAACTCCAGAATCCATTGCCCAATGGTATTATACTATCTAAACACTGCATCATAAGACCTGAAAGAAATCCTTCAACCAAAACATAAACCAAAACCTGAGCATAATAGCTAGCCTAAAACACCATCATAACAGAGACAAATCATAAAGAGAGAGCCCTCTCTGGTTGCAGTTAGGCTAGGAACTGTAACCCAAAGATTGGTTAGTGGTTACCCCGGCCGTATTCCCTTGGGAGTCATAGGGAACAACCTGGGTGTTAACATAATTGGCGACTACACTGGGGACTTCTTAGGATTTTTTCAATTACTATCTGTCTTACAAAGCTACCATCAAGCCTGAAACCAGCCAAGAGGCCTTAGAACTGTTTCTGCATCACATTAACAGCTTTAAGGAGGAGCTTGTTTGGGGAATCTTCGTCTTAGCTCTGAGAATATATAGCCATTCCAAAATCTTCATCCAGTCCTTGCAGATATAAAAACTTCCTACAAAATCCCAAAAAACAAGTTGGAAGCTGGCTCCTAAGAAAAATCCACGGCATACTAGGGCAAATCCTGACCCTAATCCACCCATCATTGTTGATAATCCAAATACCATCCGAAGAAACATCAGGAGACAGCAAAATCAGGAGAAGCCTGCTGATGCAAATATAATTTCGGATCATCCCAGCCTCATTCCCACTCCTTGCAAAGTTCTTTTCCGGTCCACCCCTAGTTCCCCTAGTTCACCATCAACATCGCAAAGTCCTCCTCTCACATCTTCATCCACTGCACATACTCCTTTAACCAGTCTCCCACTAGCTACTCATCCCATTAACCCTGTTATACCAGTGATCCCTGTTGTCCCGTTTGTTCCTATTAACCCTCTAAACCTCATAAATATGGCTAACAGGTATGCACCTCTGCAGATACCAGCTAATGCTGCGGCTTTACCTCAAGATTATCAAAGCAAAATCTCATATTTTGACTCAAATGGCTCTCTAACAGCTATCCAGCATGCTAAGAAGATGCAAGACCACTTTGAGACCTATGAAATAGATGATGACAGTGTCAGAATGAGAATTTTTGTTCAAAGCTTAACTGGGGATGTTAGAACTTGGTTCAGATCCCTGAATGCAAACTCCATTACAACTCCTGATCAGCTTTACGAAGCTTTTACTGACAGATGGGAGAAGAAGAAAGATCCTCTCCACGTACTTGGTGAATATGACACTATTAAGAGAGGTCCCCAGGAGACAGTTTTGGAATATTGTGCTAGGTTTAACAATGTATATAATGCTATCCCACAGAACTTAAGGCCCCCTCCTGATTTAGCCCTGTATAAATTCCCTGATGGTTTTGACCCTGATATGGCCTATCAGTTGAAGGAAAGAGATCCTCCAACCCTTGAAGAAGCTCAAAGGGTTGCTGTCACAGTGGAAGCTAACCTAATTGCCAAAAGAAACAGGGCAAAGTTGGAAAAAAGGACTACCTTCAAAGAAGAACCCTCGGGCTTTGATCAAAAGCTGGATGCAATACTAAATAGCATGAAGAGATTGGGTGAAAGAGTGGAATCGGTTGAAAGAAAGTCATCATGGGAAGCACCACAAAACAACCCTCCCAGAAATCTGAATTTTAGGAGAACTCAAAACCAAAACATTGGTAGGACAAGTGCTGACCAAGACATAAGAACCCCTTTCCAAGAAAATTACGCAGAAACTTCAACATCAACTGAACCCAATGAAGACCCTGAGATTAATCTAATGGGTCTAGATGGTAAAAGCCAAGTTTTCTTAACACAAGAGGATCATGAGGATGATGAAATCAAAATATTCCAAACTAAATCAGGAGAATCCTTTGATTTTAAACAAGGATATGATAGTGCTGTCTATGAAGTCCATAAACAGTACAAGCTAAGAAGTAGGACTGTAAATGTAAATCAGCCTGAAAAGATAAAGGATAAACAGCAGTCTAAAGGAACCATAGTCACAGAACCTAATGACAAAACAAACTTGCCTACAGAAGAAGTAGTGGTTGAAGAGGTCACCAAACTTTTGTCACCACTACATCAGCCTATGGCAACGTCGTCCTCTCACCCTGATTTAAATATTACCCCTCAAGACATGAGTGAAAGGGGCAGGTCTCAAAGTCAAGATGAAAACCAACAAGAAGATTTAATGAGCAAAGAAAGGGCTGCTATCCATAACTCCAAAACCCAAGCTGATAAACCTTTTGACCTAGGCACAGAGATTGGCAAGCTAAAGATAGCAATTCCCCTCTCAGAACTAGCCAAGCATGACATCTATAAGCAACAGATTAAGAAATCCCTTCAACTCACTAATAGCAAAGATGATGTAAATGTGTTAGATGACACTCCGGAATTACTGTTTGGCCCAGAGGTAGATGGAAAAATAGTAGTTACAGGGATATTGCCTTTTTATGTCAGCTTGCATATTCATGACAAAATACTGCATAATGCGATGTTTGACTCAGGTGCCTCTCATAACCTCATGCCAAAAGCAGTCATGGAAAGATTGAATTTGGATATAACAAGACCATACAAGGACCTGTTTTCCTTTGACTCCAGCCAAGTCAAGTGTTTAGGTCTAATAAAAGATTTATGTGTGTCTCTGGTTCAATACCCCAACAAAACCATTCTAATGGATGTTGTAGTCGCTGATATCCCACCTAAATATGGGATGCTGTTATTAAGATCATGGGGAGCTAAACTCCAAGGCTCCCTGCAATTAGATATGTCATATGCCACCATCTCTGTCTTTGGGCAACCAAAGAGACTCTACAGAGAAACACTCATGAAATACATGGTCAGCAGTGAGGAAAAGCCTCAAAACTTTCCTGTATATGCTGTCCATTCAGACATAGATTCGTTCATTCTCTTCAATGACAGCGCAAGCCTCTCAAACAATGATATTAGGACCAAAACACTCATGCAAGAACAAAACATTAATCAAGGAAGTACCACCCATAAAACATCGATCAGTCAAGCACTAGACACTACCCCTCCTCTAGTTGCCAAAGATTTTCAATCACGTGATGAAACTATCCTAGAACACAAGCTAGAGAAGAAACCCCAACTCCTGCTTACATTGCCATCCCATGAACAGATCTTTAAATCTCCTGTCAAGCAAGATATTCTGTGGGTCTTAGAATTTGATGGCTCAGTCAACAAGTTAGGGGCAGGAGCTGGAGTTTGGATACATAACAAAGAGAAAACCCATGCAGAAGGCAGAGCTTGTAGATTAAACTTTAGATGCACTAATAACATGGCAGAGTATGAAGCTCTGTTACTAGGTCTCAAGCTAGTAAAGGCATTACAAGCTCCTACGGTTTCGATCATGGGAGATTCTGATCTAGTGATTCAACAAGTGAAAGGAAGTTTTGTCACCAATGACAAAAGGTTGAGGTCTTACAGGTCTGCTGTAGTTGAAATATTGGACACTTTCTCTGAGTTCCTTATCACAAAAATTTCAAGGGGCCACAATCTCCATGCACACAGTTTGGCAACATTTGCCAGCACCTTCAAGTTCCCACTGGAAACCAACAACTGCTTCACAGCCGAGGTCAAGTACAGACCCTCCATTCCAAACAATGTCAAAGAATGGCAAGTATTTGAGGATGATATGCAAATAAACAATTTTCTAACCTTACAACAAGAGTTTGCAGGATTAAATATTGACACTGACAGAGCAAGTCAATCACAAATACTTGAGTCAGCAAGTCAATCACAAATACTTGAGTCAGCAAGTCAATCACAAACACTGTTTCAACAAATGGTTCATCCAATATCACCTAGAACAGCAAAACAATTACTGAATCCAACCATTTTCAACAACGAAAATATTCAGCAAATTCACCAAATTGACTGTGAAGAGGTGACCAGCGCTGAAGCTGAAATCATAGAACTCAAAGACAATTTCCTTCCAACAGGCCTTACCCCGCTAGAGGACATTTTTTATTCAAATGACATCCCTAGGAAGCCAAGAATGCAGCCATTAGATGCAGCCATTGAAGAATGCAATATTGGTACCATTGACAAGCCCAAAATAATAAAGCTGTCTGCTTCTTTGCCCCCTGATCAAAAACCCAAGTACATTGACCTCTTTAAAGAGTTCCAAGATGTCTTTGCATGGGGTTATCAGGATCTAAAGTCCTATGATACTTCTGTCATCCAGCATACCATTCCCCTCAAGCCTAATCAAAAACCATTCAAGCAGAAGTTGAGAAGGATCAATCCTATACTCCTTCCTTCCATTGAAAAGGAATTGCAAAAAATGTTCAAAGCTGGCATCATAGCACCAATCAGATTCTCTGAATGGATTTCCAACTTAGTCCCTACAAGAAAAAAGACTGGTGAGATTAGACTTTGTGTAGACTTAAGGAATCTAAATCAAGTATCACTCAAAGATAACTACCCTTTACCCAAAATGGATCACATTCTCCAAAGAGTGGTGGGGGCTTCAAGGATGTCATTGCTTGATGGATTCTCAGGCTTTAATCAAATCTTGGTACACCCTGATGACCAAGACAAAACTGCATTCACAACCCCATGGGGAACTTTCAAATATGTAAAGATGCCCTTTGGATTGAAAAATGCAGGGGCAACATTTCAAAGAGCAATGGATATTGCTTTTGCAAAAGAGATTCATGACTTCCTAGTCATTTACTTAGATGATCTTACACCCTTTTCAAAATCTGACCAAGAACATCTGAAACATTTGAGACAGATTTTCCTAACATGCAGGAAATATGGTATTTCCTTAAATCCCAAGAAGTCATTATTTGGCTTGGAAGAAGGTAAACTCTTAGGACACATTATTTCAAAAGATGGCATAAGAATTGATCCAGATAGGATACAAGCTATCCTACAAATGCCCCACCCAAGGAATGTCAAGGAGTTACAGGGATTCTTAGGAAAAATCAATTTCTTAAGAAGGTTTATCCCAAACTTAGCAGAACTAATCAGATTATTAAACAACATGTTAAAAAAGGATTCAAAAGTAAAATGGACTGTTGAAGCAAATCAAGCCTTTGAAGGTATAAAATTGGCTTTGACTCAAACCCGAGTGTTAACCAATCCTCAGTTTGACAGAGACTTTATCATTTTCTCTTTCGCCTCCCAGTATACTATTGCTGCTGTTTTGCTGCAAAAAGATGACCAAGGAAATGAGAAACTAATTGCTTTCTTTAGTAAAGCCCTTAGAGACGCACCTCTGAAATACCAAATCATGGAAAAGCAAGCTTATGCTTTGGTCAAAGCAATTAAGGATTTTAGGATTTATATCCTTTATTCCCATGTCATAGCATATGTGCCAAGTCCTATTGTCAAAGACATTCTCACCCAAGAAAACTTAGAAGGCAGAAGAGGAAAATGGATAGCCAGTATCTTGGAATTTGACATTGAGATAAAACCTACAAAACTAATAAAAGGGCAAGGCTTGGCCAAATTAATGACAGAAACAAATTTTCAAGCCTTAGATATCAATCAGCTGGACAGTGAAACAGAGCTGGCGACTCCAAAGATCAATGTAGCCTTTGAACAATCCCCTTGGTACTCTGACATCTGTTATGTGCTACAAAACCTGTGTGCTCCCCCAGGACTGTCCAGAACTAAGTGTAGGTTCCTAAAAATGAAAACATCTAGATTTTGTGTGATAGATGGAAATTTACTTTGAAAAAACCATGAAGGTATATTGCTGCACTGTTTAATGGAAAATGAAACTGACAATATCATGCAAGATTTTCATGCAGGAGACTGTGGTGGACATTTATACTGGAAATCCACTGTGGACAAAATACTGAGGGCTGGTTATTACTGGCCCACCATGTTCTCTGATGTCAAGAAATTCACTACCTCATGCCACAAATGCCAAGTGTTTGAGGGCAAAAGACAGTTGCTGCCACTTCCCCTAAGACCCATTGCAACAGAGAGACCTTTTCAACAATGGGGCTTGGATTTCATTGGGGAAATTCATCCCTCATCTTCAGGCCAACATAGATGGATTTTGACAGCCACAGACTACTTCACCAAATGGATTGAAGCTGCCCCATGCAGACAAGCAAATGACTCAGTAATCATTCAGTTTTTGGAAAACAACATACTGGCTAGGTTTGGCTGTCCTGACAAAATAATAACAGACAATGCTGCTGCTTTCAGATCCAAGAAAATGGTAAACTTCTGCCACAAATATCACATTACTTTGGGTCACTCTACTGCATACTATCCCCAAGGAAATGGCCTAGCTGAATCATCTAACAAGAGCCTGGTGAACATCATAAAAAAGGTGCTGGAAGAAAACAAAAAGAATTGGCACAAGAAACTAGTCAATGCCTTATGGGCAGATAGACTAACAACCAAAAGATCAATTGGCACCAGCCCATATGAGTTGGTTTATGGACTAGAAGCCAAATTTCCCTCATCAATAGGAGTACCTGTTATGAAGCTTCTTCAAGAAAACCAAGCCGAACCAAATGATATGCAAAGAAGGATAAATCAAATCATATGTCTGCAGCAAACTAGAGATCAGGTGTTCAGCAGAGTTCAAGGGTTACAAGAAAAATTAAAGAAGGCCTTTGACAGAAGAACCAAAGCAGAAAATTTCAATATTAATGATAAAGTCCTCAAATGGGATGCAAGAAGAGAAGAGAAAGGAAAACATGGAAAATTTGATTCCTTATGGAGAGGACCATTCGCTGTCCAAGCAGTACAAGGTAACAACACTTACTTCCTCAAAAGTCTAACTGAAACTGACTTGGATGAAGGTCCTGTCAATGGCAGGATGCTGAAGCATTATTTTGACTATTTCCCATGAGTGCAACCTGAGGTTCCCTTGTATATATGCAGATGTACATATTATTTTCTGTTTAGATTGTAAAAATGCAGTTTTCCAAGTTATTCACCAACCAGCAAAAGGCAAATAAAATCAGAAGTCTACCAAGAAGGGAAGCACGAAATTTGGTACTTCAAAGCAGCAAACTTTAAGGATGATATAGGCAGCAATGGAGCAAGGCAATCTGACCTGCTGTTCTTGGTCTTTCAAAAGAAACACCATCCCCATGTGGAGCCACTGTTAGATACCTATACCAATAGGTTTCATATTTCATGATTGGCTATGGAAGGTCCAAATTTGTTCTGCTTTGATGACTCAAAGATCACATATTTCCAAGAGAACCCAATCTATGCTTATAGCTTGGTATGAGCTTCAAATTTTGATGGATGATTCAACAGCTTAATCTGAATCATTCCATGGTTTAAATTTACAGTTGTAGAATAGAGAAAGGAGTCTGTCCAAACTGTTTAATCTTGGCAGACAAGTAGTTCAGGTAGAGAAGAAAAGGCTCCCAACCGCTTAATCTGGGACCTTGGAGGAGATAAGGGTAGAAGTAGATAGAAATAACAAAGAAAAAGCCAAAGAAAAGAAAAGGCAAGTAAGGGTCTGCAAGTCCAAGTGCACCCTCCATGAAGAAATAAAAAATGCTAGGCAAATAGTTGGGTAGGTAGTGGTGGTTGCAGAAAAAGGCTATCCTCACCATTGCAGGCATGGTGACTATGATTACCAAGGCAAAGTCTATCAAGTGACAAGGTGTGCATATTCATCAAGTTGCAGCAAGGACCATAACTAACCTCCCTCCTTCCCCCTTTCATTTTCATTTGCTAACATCCCTCTATGAGCTGAGATTCAGGGAGGAAGATCATGGTTTCATAATGATTCTTGTTTATCCAAAGCCACATTTCTTGTCTAAAGATCTTTTCATTTTGATCTACTCCCTAAACTAAGTAAGTTTCAAATGAACTTAGTGTTTGTTCCCCATTCACTTCCATCATCCATGCTAACACTAACTCTATTATATAGATCCCTTATATCACCTTTTCCCTAATATTACTAACACCATGGTGTATAAACCCCAAATTTTGTATAAATATCCCTCCCCCTTGGCATTATAGCCATATAGTCCCATGTCAGGGATCAGATGGCACCTGGTCATCTTGATAAACCTAAGCTAAATCTCCTTTGTCCTCTGCAAATTCATTCCCTCATTTTGACCCCCATTTGCACATGAAAACCCCCCTAAAAGCCCAATTTCTACCCTTACCCGCTTCAAAATGGCTAAAAACATCAAAAAACCAACATTTTTCTCTTATCCTAAGTATAAAGGGCGGGTCTATTTTCAAACAAAAATCATGAAAACCCACTGTTCCAAATCTTCCGCCAGTGCACAGATCCCCAGGACAATATTAAAATAGGCCTCTGCCTTTCCCCGTACTTGGTTATCGCTTCACCTTCCCGATGACCGTCCGATCAAGCAACTCCAGATCCGACGGCCCTGATCACATCGGACCCCTTCCGACGCCCGATCATTAACTGTACTATCCTCCTGTCACGTCAAGCTTCCGACAACCGTTAGATCTTGCTCCTCCAGATCCGACGGCCACTACAGCATCGGAGCCGATCCGCTGCCCGAACGATATCTCCCGACGGCCGTATTTTGGCTACGTCATGCGGCAGCCACGCGTCCACTCCACAGCCCATCGGAGGTACCACTGACGCATACCGCCACCGTACCGTAGGCGGTGCGATATGAAACCGCCTCGGTTTCCGGTTTTATCATTCCCGCTTGTATTACCTCACCGCCACGTCACTGCTCCGTCACCCCCAGGTACGCCGTCGCATCATTTCTCCGCTCAACCACTGGTCCACCTGTCCTGCCATCTCACTGTCCCCGTGGACCAACCAGAGGCCGCCACCTGGCCGGATGACGTCCTGCTGACGTCATCCGACCCTGACCCCACCGGTGACGTCATGCTGACGTCAGCGCGAAAACGCGCCAAAATCACCAAAAGATATATTTATGCCAAAAATCGTGTTTTTTGCTATTTTTGGGCGCAAGCTTTGTTGTTTGTTCTGCATGTAAATTCACGTCCAAACCTGCACCAGCCGTGGAAAAGACTTCCGGACCGCTAGAACGTCCATCCCTCAAAGTGCTAGCAAGTTCTAACCGACCAGATTCTACAGGTACTTCTCATTTGCACTCTAAAGCTCCATTTTCACTGAATTTCGGGTATAACTAGTAACAGACCTCCAAACTCAAAATTCACCATTAAAGGACCACTGAACTAGCATTCAGACCAAACCAGAGCTGCCACTACGCGTTTATAGGGCCACATTGGGCAAGTTGAACGTAAACTTATTACTGGTTCGCGCAATCGTGAACCAGTCACCTGCAAGAAGCTAATTTGCCTCAAAAACAAACTCTGCTCAGGTCTGCAACTCACCCACTGGTTCAAAAGCAGCATTTCAATCGCTACAACCTTTCCCATTCACTCTTTGTCCTCACAAATTCTCATTTTCCTCAGAAAAAGCACTGTTTGTGTTACTCTGCATAGTAACTCCAGTCCTTGAAAAGCAGAATCCTAAGAAGAACCATGGATCCCCCTGTGGCTCCTATAGCCCTCAATGTAGCTCCTCTGAATGCCCCTCACAGAGCATTGGGCTGGAAAGAATTAGCTGACTTAGACTATAACATATCAGAAGAAATGCTAAGCAGGAGCAGGTTTCATCTCCAAATACTAAATGAAATCAAAATCCAACATCAGAATGGGACAGACATCTTGGGAATTTGGGATTCCTCTCTCCCAATCTTCAAGCTACCACAGGTCAACCAATTCCCAGAACTCATCCACTTATGTGCTGAGTATTATGATGCATCCCAAAGGGCAGTGCTTGATTCTTCAGGTGCAATTCTGTTTCTTATTACCCCTGAAGCCATCAGGGAGATGCTGCAGTTCAAAACAAATAAGAAGTTGGTCCCTCTATCACTAGCTGATTTGATAATAGGGGGAGCCAGAATGACAGAGGCCCAGATTACGAAGCTTAATCAGTTATTCATCAAAGCTGACACTGTACAAACTCCTCCCATCAACTCTGTCTACCTCAACCAATTGGGCCTGGACCTTGTTGACATGATCAATCCCATCCTGGGATATGATTCAGTGGAATATGTGGATGAAACGGTTATGCACATAATGCTCATGTTTTCTCCAGGAAGAAAACCAGTCTGCTATGACTATGCCACATACATCTCTGACAAGATGCATGAGCAGCTGATGAACCTATCAAGAGATAGGGTATTTAAATACACTTCCTACATATATCATTTGCTTCTATACTTCCAGCATGAGAAGTTCTCCTTCCCAATGAAAAGAGAAGATGCACAGGGAAATTTGAGATCGGTGGTGTACTGGACATCTGCTTTCCACCTCAATTTCTATTCTCCATACACCTACTGTGAGTTCATTGATCACTTCATTCATCCAGCCATGACTCTACTTTTGGGCTCACCTCCTCCCAGATTGACAGATGAGATGCAAAGACTCCTGCATTTATCAAAAGCATACAGCATTGGGGATTGGTACTTCTACCAACACCACACCGTTATCAGAATATATGGGTGTGAGTTGCCCCCATTTAGACTACCCAGATTTGTGCCTATGAGACTACTTGCCTTAGAATACTTCAGGCAGTTTGGCTTTGTGGATATGTTCCACTTTTCAGGCAAAGGTAAGAAGGCACAGCTAAAGGTCAAAAGTCAACTTGGCCATTTCCTCTATAACGAAAGGGAGGAAGGGTGGAAGGAAGCAGATAGAATACTTGGGGGCCTTGGTCTCAAATACAGCTTCCTATGGAAACCTTATTACCCTAACAACTTCATTACCATGAGGAGGCTTAAATACAAGTTGTCTGCTTATGGTCATTGCAGCCTTCCTCACATAGAAAAACATGCCAATCAAAGTAAATGGAGGAGAGGGACTTTAGAAGAAGCTGTTACTCAAGAAGAGCTTAATCAAAGAGCTCTAAGAAACCTAGAGAAAATGGCTGACCTTGAGTTTTATTCACAGGTCAGCTCACTGCCGAGCACACAAATTGGAGCAGCAACATCCTCTTCAACCGCCCAACAGCAAGCTACAAGAGTTGTTGAAAATATATCAGAGAAGGGAAAAGAGCAGGTGATGGAGATAGAGCCAGAGCAGCGAGAGAAAGAACAGGCAGAGCAGCAGCAACAACAAAAACAACAACAGCAGCAAGGAGAAGGGCAATCTGAAACACAGCAGCCCTTACAGCAAGAAAGAGTGGTAGATGCCCCAATTACCACTGAGCAGCAGGCCCAAAATGTAGAACACTCAAGGCCTGAAAACATTACTGATGCCTCGGTCCTTCAAACTCCACAGAAGGAGGACCTAAGTAGGAAAAGGGACAGAGAAACACCCATGACTTCATCCATCAACCAAGGGGAGAAGAGACAGAGATTAAATGACTTCTCAGAGGATGATGCGGCAATTAGACAAGCAATGGGTATGGGCCCACCCAGCAGGGAAGCCTCGGTCAGTTCCTTCCACCAAGAACAAGACAGAATCATGGGAGGGGAGGTCACTTCCTCCAGTCAGCAGAGGGAAGGAGAGGTAGGCATCAAACAGCAGTTTATAGACATCAAAAGAAGGAGTGAACCCATGAAAATCAAATTATATAACCATTTGTTGAAAATGGCCCCCTCCAACCAACAAAGATTAATGGCTGCCTTTGATGTGGACGAAGGTAAGTTGACTATGAGTCACTTCATACCCACCGCACTCCAGCCACAATCTACTGCAGATTATCTCAGGACTAATCTAGAGGTCCTGGCCAAGGACATCCACCCAATGGATAAAATTGAGCTGCACAAGCAAACTGGTGAAATGGTGTATGCCTCCTTGGCAGACAAAACGTTGGAGAATTACAAATTAACAAGCAGCCTCAATGCTACAGCCTCTCAACTAGAATTGGAGAGGGCTTCATCTCAGGCCAAAGACAACAGGATAAAATCCCTAGAGGACATCATCGTGGAAATTGGGCATAACCCCAATGACATCAAAGGGATATAGGAGATCTTGAAACTAAGGGATGCTGACATGGCTGCATTAAGGAAGAAAATCAAACTCCCAGCTACCATTCACCCCCAAACAGATGAGGTAGCCCAACAAAGGATGGAAAAGGATGCCACAGATCTGCTAATATCTATATATAAGCAGCTCCTGCAGACACAAGAGAAATTAGGAGAGTCTGAGGCTACTCAAGCGGCCTTACAAGCAGCACTAAAGCAAAGACAAGAGGGTCAGACTTCTCAGCCTCCTCCTCAAGTCATCAATCTTGAGGATGCTGCTCCTACCACTGTGCCTCCACCTCAACAAACTGAACAAACAGCTACATCCACTTCAGCAGCACCTACAAGTACAGAACAGGCACATAGCCTAGACATGCAGAAATTAAAGAATGAAATACAAATCTTGGAAGCTCAGATGACAGAGCTGCATGAAACCAGAGATAAGCTGGCCAAGGTCAATGAAAGGCATGATAAGACAAAAAGAGAGGTGGGAGAAAAGGCCAAGGAAATCAAAGCCCTTAAAGATAGGATCAAGGAACTTGAGAATGAGCTCAAGCTAGATAAAATCATATCTGAGATCAGAGCAATGATATGGTCCAATATTGGCCAATCCATCACCAACCAATGGCCATATATCGAGACAATCCATGAGCAACTAGAGCTCATCCCAAAGGCACAGAAGGAAATCCGAACATCAAGGGCCTTATTAGGAAATATGCCTGAAGTTGCTACAAGAATGATCAATGTGCTTAACCACAAAACAAGTTCTCAGTTAGCCACCATTGGAATCACAAATAGAACTGAGACTATTCAAATGATCAAGAGGGTTCTTACTCTTAGAAATCTGGTGCAGACATTGGACAGAAGAACCCAGGATATGCAGACAGAGGTAAATAGGTTCATGGAGAAATTTCAGGTATTGCAGAGTAGAGGACTCCCTAGCTTACTGAACAGCGGAGGGAAATTATTCACCCATGAACAGTATGCTAAAAGAGTAAATGTTTTTGCCTCAGCACAGATCAATGAGAGGGCCAGCACTTCAGAAGACACAGGGCCTATTACAGGACAGGTTTTCTATAGTAAGATAGAAAATCTATTTTTTATAATGAATGAAATTAATCACTTGTTTGATGTGGCCCCAAATTTTTTCAAATATACAGAAGCTGAAGAGACAATGGAGGCCATCCTCAAGCATCAGCTCCCTACACAGGAATGGTGGACAGATGCAATACAGAGAATTTTGTAATCAGTAAGGCATTCACCAAATTTCTGTTTTATTACAAATTTTTATAAAAGCACAGTTCAGCAAAGTCAGCATGCATCATAAATCAAAGCTGAGCCAACTCAGCGGATGTAGCGGCCAACAAAGCAGAAATAGAAGACCACAGCTGGCAAACCCAAGAATGCACTGCGCAGCCAAAAGTAAATGCGTATTTCCAGAATTAAAACAGAGTAATGCAACCGACTCAGTGACTCTCAAAAGTCAAAACAATCCTCTGACAGACATAAAGAGCATTTACGCTGCATTCAAAATTGTAATAACTCCTTGCCTACTTTCTGAACGTAATAATGAAGATATTTTCTCTCTCAGATGACTCAATGCCTGAGATATTTTGTATACGCATTTCTATAAAGTCCCCTTCGCATAAGATTGCAAGGGTTGTTGTTGATTTCTCCTGAAGAAGTTCTTATGCTGTAATCCTTTCAGAAGTTAATAGAGAAAGCAATGGAATTTCTCGGATTTCTGAGGTGTTGGATGCGTTCTGGTATCTGTTGATAACTGCTGGATCCCTGTGTATTTCATCATACAATAAGTCTCTGTATCTCTCTCTGTTAATTAGTTGTTTTGTTAAAATCCATATATGTTATCTGTTTTCAATACTAAGCAACAAGGAAAAAGAATAGCTTTCAGGATTTATTCACTGAGTACCCTGAGTTCAACCTGTGTTGTTTATCAATGTTTTCTTCAGCTGTAATCTAGATAAGTGTAATTCTTAATTGCTGCACTTTCAGAATACATCTATCACAGTGACCTTTGTCACAGGAATTCAAGTTTTGCTCCTGTGCAGTGTGCTCACCTTCACCCCACCAGCTTAATAGAAAATTCTTAATTGCTTTCTGTTGGTTGACATACATCACCATTTGATCTAGTTTTGTCTGTCTAAAATACACAATAGGCCCTGCAGTTTGAACACCACCAATCCAGCGTATCAGATCATTTCACAACTCCAGACTCCATTGCCCAATGGTATTATACTATCTAAACACTGCATCATAAGACCTGAAAGAAATCCTTCAACCAAAACATAAACCAAAACCTGAGCATAATAGCTAGCCTAAAACACCATCATAACAGAGACAAATCATAAAGAGAGAGCCCTCTCTGGTTGCAGTTAGGCTAGGAACTGTAACCCAAAGATTGGTTAGTGGTTACCCCGGCCGTATTCCCTTGGGAGTCATAGGGAACAACCTGGGTGTTAACAGGCGGTTGTAACTCACTAGACAGTTGCGAATGCTGGTTTCTTGATAGATCAGTCTCTTTTCAATAAGTTGTTCTCTCCAACCAAATTTGAAGCTCATGTTGTGAGAAAGAATCATCAGCCTTTTGCAAACCTTGCGGTGAGAAGGAGCCGATCAGGGCAACCCAAAGCGAGGCCAGGACATAGAGACATGAATGAAGAATTTTATCAACACGGTTTAGAAATGGAAAATTTTATAGACATGGTTTTCAATCTGTCCGATTGTGGATTCCTCTGTTTTTAATTTTATTTCATGCCATGCTTTGCCTTTAAGAAAGTATTCTTCACAGATATTGTTTCCTTCATTTTAGTATCAGGTGCGCATTCATTTGTTGATGAACATTGTGATGCTTAATAACACTTTTAATGTGGCATCGAGAACTCTGATCATGATAACTCTCCTGAATCCTAAAGGCCGCCATGGATGCAGTTGTTATGTTAAAGTTATATCATAATTATATTAAGTTACTTGAAAAATCGGTCTCCTACAATGTATTTTAGGGTTATTTATAGTCAGTTATTTAATTGAACATGCATATTATTAGCAATATCAGAGGAGGGAAACGGTTATTTCCATTGATTGAGGAATCATTTAGGCAATTTCAGTCTTGTAGAAAAGATTCAGGTCGGTTCAGCCTGGGCCGAAACTTTTTCGTTGTCATCTAATTAATGAATGCATTAGGTTGACCATAAAGCGAAGGTTAATAACATTACCTGTTTTAATCTTCAAATTAAAGTGCTGAATTAACATATACAAAAGACAAAAATAATAAAATCGCATCAAAGAATGCAATTAGAACCCTGAAAACTATTCCTACCAATAAGAATCTGGAAAGAGAATTACAAAGGTTTAGTCAAATTTACCTTTAAATCGTTGCACATTTGGCAACGAAAATCCACAAGTACCTTTAAACCTTTAAAGATTATAAGAACCACAGTTCAATCCCTGAAAACTACGCCTGCGAATGAGAATCCAGAAAGGGAATTTTAGAACCTTCATTGAACTCAAATAAAACTTTAAGTTGTCACACATTTGGCAATGAAAATCCACGAGTACCTTAAAATTTGTAAAGAGTTGTAAGAATCGCAAATCGAACCTTGAAAACTATGCGTAATAAAGAATCTAGAAAGGGAATTACAAAAACTTCATCGAAGTCAAATATACCTTTAAATTGTTGCACATTTGGGAATGAAAATCCAAAAGTACCTTTCCATTTTAAAATATTGTAACAATTGTAATCCAAACCTTGAAAACTATGCCTACTAAAGAATCTAGAAAGGGAATTCCAAAAAGCTTCATTGAAGTCAAATTTTCCTTTAAATTGTTGCACATTTGGCAATGAAAATCCATAAATACATTTAAATCTTGAAAGATTCTAAGGATATGTATGGATATGGATGACATTTGATTTCAGCATTATAGGTCATCATGTCACCTCAGTTTCGCAGTCAACGTCTTATAATTTGCAGTGAAGCTCATTTTCACCCATCTTAAACCAAAGTGAGATGGATTTTCTCTGATCATTTCTCAATTTATGTGTGTCATATTTTTTCTCGCGGCTTCTAACATTTTGTCAGTGTTTTTTTTGGCAGGAACATACCCGGGTTCCATTCCCGGCTAGTTTACTCACTGTATGGTTTATTCATTTCAGGGTTTTCATTTCGCTATTAATTGTTCATTCATTTTTGTTGGGTTGAGACTGGGTGTCGATTCCCGATTAGTGCACTCACTGTATGCTTTCTTCCATTTCGGGGTTTTCATTTCCCTAATAAATATGCATTCATCTTTCCTTGGTTGTCATAAATTAAAGGAAAATTGTGTTTGATGTTCAAAGGAACTATTCTCACTTTATCTTTACTTGATTGATTATTCTCAGAAAAAACCTTTAAGGTATGGATATATTTATCCATAGGTGACAAATTTAGTCTCTCTGTTGTTGTAGTTGCGTCCTTCATTATGAATTGTCCATATTATACCCTTATGATGCAACATATACCATATACAGTCAAAATGTAAAATGATGAACTATATATACAGGAAGAAATTGGTTGCCCACCTTCAAAAATTCCAAATGTAGCCGATAAATAAAACCATATTTCTTAGACACTCAGAAGTTTGAGGATGTCACCAGTATATTCAAAAGACCTAGCATTCAGTCTGCTAGTGAAAATGTCCAGTATTCATGAATTTCACGAGGTATGGAAATTTTCAACTAGAAATTTACATATGTTTTGTCAAGGGTTGTTTACATAACATAACCCAAAACTTTCACTCAACTTGGAAGAAAAGACAAACTTCAATTTGGTTTCTTGGAGTAATTTTGATTTTCATACTCATCGGGTGTTGGCGCTGTAGCTATCATCAACTGGTAAGTTGGCAAGTCTTAGAAAAGAAACAGAGCCAAAATTTTTAACAACTTTGAGCTCATTATAACAAATTTCCTACCTATAATTGATTAATAAACTTATGATGTCTAAAAATTTCCTACCTATAATTGATTAATAAACCTATGATGTCTAGGAGTAGGCAACCTTTAGAAGGTTAAACTCATTAAAAGCATGATGCCTTAAAAACTAGAAGACTCACTTGAGGTTTGCTTCGGAGTAGATGTTTTGAAGGTTAAGTGTTTTACTCCAAGATTCGATGGCTCCAACAATTTTTCATGCATTTTCAAATATGGAATGACAACCATGATGTTGTTCTGTGATGTTGTTCACAATGTCGTATCGTTTTTTCACCTCTTCCATTACAATCTACTAGTATTTTTTAATAATGCCATAAATAGGTGGAATATGGAAAAATTACATCTACAAAAAAAAAACTTTAAAATAATGAACAAAAACATATTCACATAAACAAAAACAACTACATGGATAATGGATAACCTCTACATGACATTACTATTATTTACAAAATAGCCATATTTAGAATACACATAACTAATAATTTCAAGTATAACTCATTATCATCCACCCTTGCTTTCAACAATGTCCATTCACATGTTGCTATTCTTCCACATGCTACCATTATTTATAAAATATCCATATTCAAAATAAACATAGCTAATACTTTCAACTATAACTCATTATTATCCACCCTTTCTTTCAACAATGTCCATTCACATGTCGCTATTCTTCCACAAACTATTATTATTTACAAAATATCCATTTTCAGAATACACATAACTAACTATTGCAATTGTAACTCATTATCATCCACCCTTGCTTTCAACAATGTCCATTCACATGTCGCTATTCTTCCCCACTCTATGCCTTGCGTCGTTTCCTTTGCAACATAAGGTGCAAATGCTAGTTTTAGGCCGTTAGGTTTTAAGATAAAGTAAACGTTTTTTTAGTTAGAACTTTTACTACCTCAAATGTGATTAATTTTATTTGTGATTGGAATTTCAAAACAGAGTTATTTTAGTGGAATTTTTTGGACTTTCTAGTGTCAGAGGAAATCTTGATTTATGTTATTTAAACTGGTTTTTTGATTGTATATATAGATTCAACACTTTGAAAAACCTCTAGGGCATTTTGATTTTGGAGGTGTTACCCATCAAGCTCGTGATTTCAATAAATTCCTCTAGATTTTAGAGAAATTAGACCAGAAAAAGAGTCTCAGTAAGGACAATTTGTTTCAAAACACACCCACTTGTCAAATTTGATTGTTTCCACACCTCCCAAATCCATATTTACAGTTTCAAGAAAACATCTTTACAATTTTTTTAATTGTGTTTGACAAGCAAATGACCCCACGAAGGGCAAATTTGCCTTCCATCACTAATCCCATCTATTTAGAGAGGGTGACGTTTACCGAGGCAGAGGATTTGCCCAAACAGCGAAAAGTGGCCGGGAATTTTTTTTCAAGAAATCTTGCAGTGACAGTGTCTGAATCATGTTTTTGATGGTGGAAATAGAATTAGCACCTTCAAAAATATGATTTAATAAAAAAATTCAAGAAATCTTGCAGTGGCAGTGTTTGAATCATGTTTTTGATCGTGGAAATAGATTTAGCACAATCAAAATTCTCTAAGACACCCAAAATCAATCTTGAAGTTTGACAACTATAACCTGAATTTCTAAATATCCCTGCCAAATTTTATCAAAATATTACATCAATTTCCATGATTTTGAGAGCAAAAAATAATATAATTAAACTAATGCTTTAAATAACCTCTACAAGATTATCATTCAATTTGTTCAATCCTAGACTATAAATAATGAATTGCAAAATTTTCAATCAAACAGTAACTATAACAGATTTACTGTAATCTGAACATTAAACTTAAGAAATTTAATGAATCTGTCAAAACACATTTTAAAATAAAAATAAATTCTACAAAACCTCAAATTTCAGGTTGTCACGTAGGGAGGTAAAACGCAGAGGTACCTTTCCCCGCCTTACGTTTTAACACAGATTTCTTGACCCCGCGGATCCCAATCTCGGTACAGCTACAAAGATTGCGAATGCCACGTCGGCGTTTGAAGGACGGATGCTGAGCTGACGTGTCAATAACTGCCGTACGTGGAGGACAGCCACAGTCTGCCGCCGACGACTAATACAGATTGCACAGTAGACCATTTTATTCAGGCAATCATTACAGCAAGAAATGATTGATGGGAAAACTTTATGAAAGACGAAGGGCAGTCTGTGGGACCCTCTGGTTTGTATAAAAATGACACATATGCTTTTTCCACACGACAAAATATCTTTGGGAATAAGTGAAGTTCAACAATAAAGTAAGAAGTTCCTTTTATAAAGAAACCTTTACGGCAGATTTAACAAGTGAAGTAATAATTTACAAAGTTGACAGAGTATATTCTCAAAATAATTGTTAGGCACATGGATCTGGAATAAGCCCACCACTTTGAAAAAACCAAAATTAATTTAATAAGGAAAGGTTGGGATAGGTATTGATTGCACCTTTGGCATATCCTTGGAATTATCCATTTTGATATTGTACATTTTGTTTGATTATACTTTTTTCGTATAAAATAATTTAATTAATAAATAATGATTAGTAAGATTTTTTTATTTTTTTTTATAGATAACATATATATAAATTTTTTGTTATTTTAGTTGGAGTGGTCCCCAGAAGTAATTGTTTTTCATTTAATTTATTTAAATTTAATTCCACTAAATAACTGGCTGAGTTTATATTAATTGGGATAAATGATATTATCATTACCCTTATCACTAAAAGAGACATTATTACCATATTATTATATGAATATATTATTTTATAATTTTATAGATTATTTTGAGATGTTAAAATATCTTTTTTTTTTATGAATTTAAATTTCACATTAATTTAGTTAATATGTAGAATTAACACTTAACATTAATTTATTAATTATAACTATGTTATTGAGCCGAGACCTTTATTCTACTTCATTCTACAACCCAGTATGAAGGATGTGTAAATTTGTCAGTCCATTTCTGCCTCTTTAAAATAAAAATAAAATTAAAAATTACTTTATAAATAGGAAAATAATGTCAACTATAATAAAAAAATGAATATGCTCTAAAGTGATTAGAAGGAAAAATGTTAACTAATTTATGTCATATCAACTTCATATATATTTATATAGAAAAAAATTAAGTTTTTATTTATGGTTAAATTTTTTATTTGGTCCCATATATACTCTATTTAGCATTAAAAATACAATTTAAACAATGAAAAATAACACATTGTATTTTGTCTTCTAAAAAATTTACACGTAAAAGAATTTTATCCATGTCAACTTATTTTAAATCCATACTTAAAATAAATCTATACTAATTATATAAACATATCATTTTTATAATATAAAATGAAAATGAATTCAAATTTAACGTTAAATTTGTTAACATGTAGAATTAACATTTAGCATTAACTTATTATTACTAACATTACCTTATTAATTAAGTTGAATGAGTAAATATTCTTATTTATCATGTTTGTTGGTATAAACTCATTTTAAATCCGTGATTAAAATAAATATATGTTAATTATATAAACATATCACTTTTATAATGTAGAAAGAATTCAAATTTAACATGTAGAATTAACACTTAGCATTAACTTATTATTACTGACATTATCCCATTAGTTAAGTTGAACGAATAAATTTTCATATTTATCATGTTTGTTGGTATAATTTATTTGCATTTATAATCAATGAGTTAAAAAGAACGAATAAATATTCCTATTTATCATGTTTTTTTGGTATAATTTATTTGTATTTATAATCAATGAGTTAAAAAGAACGAATAAATATTCCTATTTATCATGTTTTTTTGGTACAATTTATTTGTATTTATAATCAATGAGTTAAAAAGTAGAGAAATTCATTTTTTTATTAAATTGAAATAAAATGTGTTTTGATTTATTTATTATTTTGAATTTATGATAATTTGGAATTTTTAAAATTAGATTAAAGCTTTAAAAAAATATAAGTTAATATTAATAAAATTAACTCTGGTGAAATTTTTATTAAAATTGGATTTTTTTTAAGAAATGGTTGAATTTGTTTACTTATAAATTTACTCATTATCATAGAAATTTGTTGCAAATTGATTTCTGGATTCATCACATTTATAAATGTTTGTAATCAATATTTTGAACCAACCACTATGGTTCATCATGATGAAGAAAGAGAGATGTGAAAGAGTGATCAAACCAAAGGTTCTAATAAATAGTTAAAGGATAGGTGAAAAGGAAGAGCATATTATAAAGCCGTCAAAGGATAAAAGGAAATGTTTTTAATATATAAATTAGGAATACATATATTATGGCATTGATATGCTTTAGTAGATAGATTAATAATTTATGTAATATCACGGTGGATGCAATAGGAAGTTAAAAAGGAATCCTTTAAATAAAATCGCTAAAGAAGTATGCAACTCAATCAAAGCAAGTAATGAGTGATAACAAGTACCTAATAGAAAGCAATCCATATACCCTCAAGATTTATGGTGCTCCTAAGATTCACAAAGATGAAATCCCTCTTAGACCTATAGTGAATTCTATTGGTGGACCTACATATTATCTTGCAAAACACCTAGCCAAAAAACTAAAACTCCTTGTTGGCAAAGTTGATTTCATTGTTAAGGATTTTACCTATTTTATCAATGAAATTAGAAATATTAAGCTTGATCAAAATGACATTTTGGTAAGTTTTGATGTAACTTCACTTTACACCAATATACCTATTGAATGAGCTATGGATGTCGGTCAAAAGATAATTGATCTTGACACATCTAAGCTAATTGAAATATGCCTAAGGCCCACATTCTTTATTTTAATGGGTGAAATTTATGAACAAACTTGTGGTGTAGCTATGAGCTCTCCTCTATCCCCCGTTATTGCCAACTTGTTTATGTAAGACTTTGAGACCAAAGCCATGAATTCTTCACCCTTAAACCTAAATTATGGAAAATATTTGTTGATGACACCTTCATCATATGGCCTCATGGACGAAATACATTGGACATTTTCAAACAACACCTTAATAGTCTATATTCATTTATCAAATTCACCATGGAAGTTGAAGTTAACACTAGCCTCCATTTTCTTGATATCCTCGTTCCCAGAAATCATGATGGATCCATATCCCACCAAGTATACCGAAAAAAGACACGTACTAAACAATATCTCCATGCAACCTCTCACCATCATCCCACCCAGAAACTTGGGATTCTTAACACATTAGAAACCAGAGCTATGATAATCTTAGATAAAGAGAACTTGGAAATGGAGAAGGCACATCTTATAAACGTGTTCTTAAAGAATGGGTATAATAAGCATCAGGCCATTAGGGTTGTCCATAATGCCAACAAAGGACCTAAAAATAAAAAGAATAAGGATAATATTATTGGTAAAGTTAACCTCTCATACATTTTGGGGACCACTGACAAGATAACCCATATCATAAAACCTTCAAACCTATAAACACCATCGACAGTCACCTAAATTATGTAAAAGATCACATAGACCCTAAGTGTCAAAAATGAGTTTATTTAATCCCTTGTTCTTGTGGAAAACCTTATATAGGGGAAATTGGCCTATCAATCAATACTAGAATCCAAGAGCACTCCACTGACATAAAATATAATCATTCCAAAACTTCTATAAGTAGAACATTCTAATAAAATCAAACATCAAATTTGTTTTGAAGAGACATGCATCCTAGGTAAAATTGATCACTATTTCCATTTGAAATTTAAGGACACCATAGAAATTAGTAAACATCCCAATAACCTCAATAAAGATGAAGGATGGAATATAAGTGAGAACTAAATTCTCACTTTAACATCCAAATCATTTTCTTCCCAATCCCCCTCCCCTTGAGACTCTGAATTTATTATTAATTTTTTTTATATTAATACACTATATAACATTCTAATATTATTATTCTAACATAACTCCTTAGGTTATATAAACATTATATATAATATGAAATAAGATTTTATATTAACTCCTTACGCATTAATAGTACAACATTAATATATAATATTAATGTTTTTTTTTTCTAAATAAGACTGAGCTAATATATTACAACAAGAACAAAAATTACATCAGCAGTATTACAACAGAGCTGAGGCCCTGTAAAACCTGTCGTAGGATAGACAATAGACTCAGGAGTATGCATTTCCAGGATTACAAAAGATTGAAACCAGAGCGACATTCATGAAACCGACACATGGACTGAAGAACATGGAGACTGAAACAACAGAAACACATGGAGTCTGAAACAACTGTAGATAACCGACACTGTGACAGAGAAGGACAGAGATACATAGTGACAAAGTGCAGACACATATAAGATAGCATAAGGAGCAGACAGAGAGAAAAATCCTTGCTGAGAAACCTGGAGCGCGAGCTGGGCGTACTATTCATCTTCAGTGGTTTGCGGGTCGTCCTCCATCTTGCAACGGGGAGGCTGGTGGATGGCCTTGCCAACGTTGCGCTGCACAGGTTCACTCGGGCCTGCTCCAGGATCTGGGGAGAGGCTGTCTTGAACAGGGCGCAGAATGTCAATGGCGGGAAGTTGCATGTCAACTGTGGGTGCTATCCCAGGAATCCGCGGAGGGCTGGCACGAGGAGCCTCATCTTCACCCCAAGGATTGCTGCAGTGCTCCACCGAAACTATTACAAAGAAGGTGGAATTGGACAATGTACATGGAATGCGGTATCTTACCATTGGGTGCTCAGAGTGCCCACATTCCATTCGCTCTTGAAAATCCGCCGCTCTTCCTCTGCCCGGAGGCCTTCCCCTGGTTCGTCTGCGCTCAGAAGAAACTTCAATTGAGGAAGAGGGAGAAGGGGCATGCCTCTGAGACGGGGCTCTGCCACTGTAACTACCGCGCCGACTGATTCCTCTTTGGCGTTCTCGCTGCATGATGGTAATGTGCGGGTGGCAAGTATGCTCACACGAATTGTCGCTTTGAACCGGACTCCCAATCCTCAAACAAGACTGCGGGTAGCAGGTATGCAACACTGCCAAGCTCCCAGACTCTTGACCAGACTGCGGGTATGCCCCCAAATTGCCCAAATCTAAGGCCTCTAAACCATTACAGTCGCTCTCAGAACCTGAATGGGAGCCGAAACAGTGAGCCTCCGCCACCTCCCTCAAGACCAGAGCAGGAACAAACGAGAAATGCGGGAGAATGTCCGAGAACCTCTGGCTTTGAAGCGCCATGTTCCGGTTCTCAAGGCGAGCAGTAAATGTCGAGGGGACGCTTCTGCCGTGAGCCATATCCCTCCTCCTTAAATGTTGCATGCTGTAACAATGAGGGCGAGTCCTCCTGGTGTACGTGGCTTGTCCGGGCGGACACATGCCCTGCTGACAAGCCATGAGCCATTTATAACTAACAACCACCCGCATCCGGGGGGAATATTAATGTTACATTATAAGCATCATAATTAATTAATTTATAATAATAGAAATAATCAACATTAATATATATCTTTACTAAATAATATTACATTAATAACCAAGTCTTCTTCTAATAGATTTATATCATAATATTAATACCTAAAGATATTTATTTAATTAATGAATTATATTACATTAATTATTAATCTATCTACTAAATTATATCAATGCCATAATATATAATATATACATTCATTTTCTGTATTAAAAACCTTTCCTTTTTACTCTTTTAGGGTTTTCTAGTGGGGTCTTTCTTTTCACCTATATTTTAACTATTTATAAATTTATGTATTAAAAACCTTTCCTTTTTACCATTTTAGGGTTTTTTAGTGGGTTCTTTCTTTCCACCTATCTTTTAACTATTTATTAGAACCTTTGGTTTGATCAGTCTTTCATCTTGATGATGAACCACTATGGTTGGTTTGAAACATGATTACAAACATTTATGAATGCGATGGATCCGGAAACCAATTTGCAACAAGAAACTAGTCGTAAAAGTCTAAAATATCAAATCATGGAACCTACAAACACATCTTACAAGATATTTGTTAAAGATAGTGCACATGATTTCCATGTGATGACTATCTATAATTAATGCAATTGTAGAAGAGCATTTGTTATGGCTAACGTATAATTAAATATATGAAATATGCCCTCAGACTTTGAATGGTGCCCAAGTGATAGGGGAAGCTTGAAAGGTCATGGAAAATGAAGACATCAGGGAATTAAGATGCCCCCTTCGTAGGCATGAATATATTAATCACACAATAGCAGTGCTTCATTGATTATCACTTTCAACGTTACAGAGCTTAAATAGGTTAGCACAACTTGGAATGCAACTTCATGAATCTCCTACTCCAAAAACTTTTGAATTGATTCACTAAAGATTGAATGTAGCAAGCGTCGCTCTATGATCATCTCACAATGCATGGATTATCTATCCATTGCCTCCAATAATAATGAAACTCAAAGTTTGAATCATGCAGGGACAATAAAATCTTAAATTCTTCAAACATAAATAAAGATATTTATAATAATAAATATGCCCTAAGACTATGAATGGTGTTGAAGTGACACAAGAAATTCAAAGGATCATGGAAAATGAAGACATTAAGAAATGAAGATGAGTCTTCATAGGCATGAATATATTAATCAAGGAAATAATAGTGATTTATTAATTGTCACCTTCAAAATTGCAGAGTTAAAACATGCCAACACAACTCAAAATTCCAACTTCATGAATCTCCTACTCCAAAAAAATAGAATTTATTCATTAGAGATTGTGTGTCACATCACTTTGTGGTCATCTCAAAGTGAAAAAAATCTCTCTACATGATCTATATTGGATCATTATATTGTTTTTAATCCATATCGATGCTTTTAGGGTGGAAAAAGTGGAGGAATTAGCTAACAAGACCAATTTTACTAGTGAGGCCCAGTTTGGCAAAACAAGATTTGAAATCTTCCAAGAGCGTTGTGAGGTATCAAATAATGTTTTTTGGGGGTAAAAAATTGTCGCTTTAATGTAGCACCTTTTTATCATATTCTACACATAGAGCCCCTTCCAACAATGGAAGAATCATGTCAATCAGAGTCCATATGTGAAAGTTATGCTACTCAGAAGTTGACCTTCATGTTTTCACTAGCGTAATTCAAGAGGATGCCACGTAAGCCCCCAATATTTATGGAAAAGGGGCTAGACATGTGATTATGATGAAGAATACTCTATAAGGGTCTATATTGTAATTGTAGTTAAGAGTTGAGGTAGTCAAACCTAACCACTAGTAGGCTATTAGGTTGTGTTATAATTGGGCCAGTAGGAGGAAAAGGGGTTTCTTTCTTAAGAGTGTATTTGTTCCATAGTTGAGAAAAGATAGCTAGGAGGGATAGGATATAGATCACACTGAGAGGATTTTTGCACTACAGTAGGCCACATGCCATAGGCCATACTTCTTGGTACTCACAAACATTTTCTATCCAAAAGAAGAGAGCAGAGCGACCTCATCTTCCAGCTGGGTTTTTCTCTCAAAAGGGTTTCCCAGATCATATCCTATGTAAAATGTGTGTGTGAGTTTCTATTTCCTTGTTCTCTATTTTCTACCTAATCTTAATCCAGATGCATATGCTATTAATAGTAATCTACAAATTTATAAATCTAAAGAGAAATAAAATTATAATAGTGTATATTTTGGATTTTTAAATATAATTTTATCATATATGTTGTGACAAACTGTCCAGTGGAATATCCACAGAATTTTACGGATCACTCAATTACCTCCAACGATCATGAAACTAAAGGTTCAAAATACTAGAGAAATAATAGAAGAAACAATTTACCATAATCATGATTTTATGCTTCACACATAATTAAGGATATTAATATATTAAATATGCGTCAAGTCTAAATAATGCCCAGGTGACAAGGGAAGTTCATGAGTAATGGAAAATAAATACATTAGGAAATTAAATGGGTCCTTCGTAGGCATGAATACATTCTTCAAGCCAATAATAATGTCTTATTCATTGTCACCTTCAAAGTTGCACAGTTGAAATAGGCTAGTACAACTCAAAATGTCAACTTCATTACTCTCCTACTCATGTAGATATGTCAAATTAATTCACTAGAGATTAAATGTAACATATTTAAATCCATGGTCATCTCATAGTGCATGGATTCTCACTCCATTTCCACCAAAAATCATGGCACTCAAAGAATCATACAGGGATAATAGTGTTGGATCATAAATTACCTTAGTGAACCTCAACTTATTAGATCAAGGGAGCCTATCGTTCTTGGTAGCTGAATTCCAAATAAATTAGGATTTACCACTTCTACATTTAGATTCTTAGATCCAATTTTTATGTGTAAAAATTTAATATTGTTGCAGCTAACTAGTTATTATTCTCCTCTCAATTGATTATTTATCTTCTGCAATTTCTTTGCAAAAATAATGAATAAAACATTACTGCAACTTCACAGAAAATAAATAAACCATAGTAACTGAGAAAATATTACATATAAACATAAATAGTGAACACCGATACTTTTGAAAAAATGTCCCTCGAAAAATCTCAGTGTGGGGAAATCCAGTTTTGCCTATGAGTATTTTTATTATTCTTAAGCAAAATTCTATGATTGAAACTTACAGTTGTTTGTCGTAGATTATAAAACCTCCATAAAATTATTTATGTCACTTTTATAAGTTTATTTTCCTTCCTAGAGACAAATCGACCCTCCTAATTCAATTCGACCTCCCTCTGGATCATTGAATCGAACCAAACGTGCGACCTTGGCAACTTAACCCTCTTTGGAAAACTCGAACTGCTGGAAAATAATCTCAACCTCCAATGGAATTCGACTTCGCCTGGAAAACTTGGTTTTTCCTATGAAATTTGTTCACTCCAACAAATATCTCTTTTCTCTGGCAACTCAACCTCTCTGAACCAACTCACATCACTGGGAAACTTGACCTTTTTGCAGATAAAATTGATCTCCTAAAAACTTTGTAAATCACTATGAAGAATTTCCTCCAACAATTCAGTTTTCAACCACTATTTATCTCGATATGTTGGTGCCCTCATGCTATCACTACACCCTTTCTATCACTACAATTCTGTGTCTCTAAGCTTTTTGATGTATTCTCCAAGTTCCCATCGATTTCCTATTATAATCTCTCATTGAGTAATTAATTAGAATGATCTAATACCAATTGATGACTAAGATAATCTTGATCCCATCAAATGACTTTTCTAGAAGTCATTAGAGGAAAATCAATTAACTTCAATTAATCTCATTCAATCAAGCCCTTTCCCTAAGTTAGACCTAGGAAAAATAATAAAATAGCAAATATATTATAATTAAGGTAATTTTCCTTAGAAACATTTTTTAGGTATTGGATAAAAGTAATCCATTGTTTTCCTTAGCCTCATAGACACAATATGAGACTAGAACACCTTTCTGAGCTACATAAAATAGCGCTCCCTCTTAGCGAGGAAGGTGTTCTATATAACACCCATCTTGTCTTTGCAGAAGAAGAATCTCACCTTCTCCAAAGTCTTTGTCAGAATACCTTCCACCTACTCATCTATGGGTATATATTGTAGCTGACCAATCCTGCACTGCAGACAATCCCTGATGAAGTGGTACCTGATGTCTATATGCTTGGACCTCTCATGAAACACCAATTCTTTGACAATTGATGTAACTTTTTTTGTCGTAGTTTATCATCGTCGTTTCAATCCTCTGACCAAACAAGGATACTAGCATCTTCTGAAGCCATATAACCTTGCATGTAGCCATGCTTGTTTCTATGTACTCTCCCTTGCAGAACTTAGTGCCACGAACCTTTGCTTCTTATTGTACCAAGAAAAGACATTAGATCCCATGATGAAGCAACACCCTAAAGTTCTTTTCTAATCCACTGTGTTACCTTCCCAATTTGCATCAATATATGCAACCAACCTAACACCATCACCTTGAGCATACCGATCCCATACTTGATAGTACCGCAAAAATATATTAGCATGTGTTTAACTATTGTCTAATGCACTCTCTTTGGTTCCAGCATGAACTGACTGAGAGAGTTTACTGCATAGAATATATCTGGTCTGTTGTTGACCAAATAGATGAGAGAGCCAATCGACTGATTGTACGAGGTGGGCTCTAGATCCTTCTCCCTGGATGTGTCTAACTTCCTCAAATTCGTGATCATGGTTGTAGACATGGCCTTGTATTACTCCATCCAAAATCTCTTAAGGATCTTGATGCAATATTTCCCTTGCCCAAGGAAAAAGTTTCCATTTGCCTTCCACGCTTCCATGCCTAGAAAGTAGTGCACCAGCCCCAAATCCTTCATCTCAATCTTAGCTACAAAATCCCTCTTGCAGTCCTCTATGAGCCCCAATGAATCTATTAGAAGCAAGTTGTCTACGTACAAGACAAGAATGAGAATGTCACCCCCAACTACCAAGTCGTAGAGGTTCACATCTGCCTCAGTCTTCATGAAGCCCATGCCCTACGAGTACCTATCAATTCACTCATACCACACCTTAGGAGCCCGCTTAAGCCTATATAAAGGTGTATTCAATCTACACACATGGATCTATTTGTTGTGTGCCACAAAGCCCTCTAGTTTTTTAATGTATACTTCCTCCTCCAATTCACCATTGAGGAATGTCGTCTTGACATCAATTTGATGGATCTTCCATCCCATCTATGTTGTTAATAATACCATGGCATTGATAGAAGTATACATGGCCATAAGAGTGAATGTATCCTCGTATTCTATTCCCTCCTTCTGAGAGAACCCCTTGGCCACAATTTTTACCTTGTATTTCTCGATGTTTCCATTTGCACCGTGTTTGATCTTATAGATCCAATGTGATCCAAAAATCGCCCTATCTTTTAGTCTTAGTAAAACCTCCCATACATTGTTCTATATGATTGAGGTGTATTCCTCAACCATTGCATCCCACCACATGTGATTTTGTGTGGCTTCCTGATAGTCGAAAGGCTTGCTATCACCTAACTGACTAACTAACACCATGTAGCCAATGTACCTTTCTTGTTGTCTTCACTCTCTCCTGCCCATCATAGGAGTCCCTACAAACTCTTGAGCATTCTTGAGCATCTTCTAAACCTCAAGTTCCTCCTACCAACAGTGGAGTTAGAAATATCTATCTCTATATCATCCTGATGCATCTCCGTGATCTGTTTCATTTGTAGCTCCATACTCTATGAAGTTTCAAGAACACCTACACCTGAGTTAGTGCTCATACTTGTAACTGTACTTATACTCTACTACCCTTGATCCTACTGCTCAACTCTAGGAGATTATGTTGGATGCTCACAGTGATAATCAATTGTTGGAAAATATCTAGACCTTCTATATGCCTTGTCCTCTAAGAACTTGTCATCTCGCTTGACTATAATCCTCCTGGGACCTAGAATAAATATCTGATATGCCTTAGAGGTTTCGTTGTAGCCAACGAAATAACCTCTCTTTGTAGTCTGATCCAACTTAAAACACATGTCTCCTGTAATGTGACAATATGGTAGCCTGCCAAATATCCTAAAATGATTGACATCTGGCCTCTTCCCTATGAATGCCTACTAAAGTGTCACCTTGCTCAATTTTCTAAGAGGGACCTTGTTTTGTGTGTAAACGGTTGCACTACATGCCTCTCCCTATAAATAGTGTGGTAGATCCCAGCCATACAACATCACTCTTGATGGCTCCGAAATAGAGTGGTTCTAGGCTCTCAACAACCCCATTATGTTATGGGTGGTAAGGAACCATCCACTCTCTCCTGATTCCTTCGCCGATGCAAAACCCTTGGAATTCCTTACTGGTGTACTCACCTCCAATTTCTGACCGAATTTATGGGCCTCTAAATTAGATATAAATTAAGGCCCATGCCTCTAAATTAAATATAAATTAAGGCCTATGACCATCCTTGAGCACATTAAACCTCTCTTTTTGCATTATATAATGTATTTTTAACTTTAATATATTCATTAGGAAGGTTTATGAATAATTTCATATTTGTGCCTAATATTATTTATTTTTGTGGAATATTATGAGAATATTGGGCAGATTATGAAGATTTGGAGGAGGAGATATTTTAGGGACTTGCTCCCTAGTACAGGAGGATCACTATTAAATAATAAATCAGCAAGATATTATGGAATTATGGCATAGATTGTGGAACTCCAATGATTGAGAAAATCTAGGAATGTGTTCCCTACGATTTAATGCAGATTCCTAGTATTGGGAACCAGATCCACTAATCAAGGGATTTTGGTGGGGAAAGATTCCTCCATTCATGGGGAATAATTATTAATCATCTTTTATAGGTACCAAGTTGAATTTTCCTCTAGAAATATATTTTTCGTTAGTTTTCTTGTGGAGAAAACTCGTATTTCTGCAGTTCCATTGTATTTTCTTGCAGGGATGTAATTGTATTGATGAAATAATGAAGACCGATGTCATGTTCAGCTTCTAAATCTTGTTATCCTCCATAGGTATCTAATTTTCCTTGGGCTTGGCCATCCCAAGAGCCTCAGAGCCCTTTTGTATCATTTTCTTTCCTTCTTTTCACTTCTTATTCACATGCATCTCTTGTTTTTATTTCTTTCCATTTCTGCATTTAGTATTAATGATTTCTTGTTGTAGGGTTGGGTTAAATGGTTGATGTAAGTTTTTTTGAAGGATCAAAAGAATCATTTAATCCTTAGAAAATCTTTGGAAGGTCATATTAATCATTGAGCTACTTGGATTAGCTTTATTATTCCCAAATCTAGATTTATGGAACTCCTTTGTGGCAAAGAATAATAAATTTCTGCTATTTTTTAGAGCATGCTAACAAGCTTCAATCGAGTTGGTTCCACTTGAATTAGATCACAAAAGAATTCTAGTTCATAACAAAAAGTACCCCATTGAATTTTCACTTGACTAGGTTAGTCATTTTATAGATTTAATAGCTCACTAGTTCTCGAATTTCTATATTTTCGACTAGTAATTTTCTGCTATTTTTTAGCATGGGTTAACAAAGGTATTTTTGAGTGATTCTACTTGGAATGGGGACCTAAGACATCCTAGTCAATAAAAAATAATTTCCCATCCAATTTGGATTTGATTTTATTAGTCATTCGATGAATTATAATTTCGTATTGTAAATTTGTAACATCCTATAGTAAAACAGGGGATCCTGTAGGAGAACTAGTACATCCAGTAGGAAATCCTGTAGCGGCTTGTTTTGAGTCTGAATTGAGAAAAATCATCATTAAAGCTGGGATTAGGCCCCTACTTTACCTACAAGCCATCAAAATCATTGTACCTCTCTTCCTCCACACCTGTCTCCCCTGCCAAAGATCAAGGAAAGATTAGCATTTGCATTTATAAAGAAAAAATATTAAAAAATGACTTATTTTATATTTACACATGCACACATCAGTTAGTACTCTCTAAATAATATTTCATGCTTATATTAGTTAAAACATCACATGTGACAAATAGGGTTAATATAGGGTTATTTTGCAAGAAAAGTGTGTTAATAAGTAGATAGAGGAGTTCATGTTACTATACAAGCATTCTAAAATTCAGTCTTTCATTTGTGCAAATAGGCAACATTTATTTTCTCTCATGACAACAAAGGAAGGACACATTGTATGCTGCATATATACTGCCAATACCTCTTAATTTTGTACGAACCTCGAGTTGATAATGAAAGTCAATAGCCTTGGGAGTTGCAGCATTCTTGTTTCAATACCGAGGCTCATCACGAATAACTTTGATCTTCATGCCTTTCGTATTATCCACTACATCCTTGAACTCTTGAAAGTGACTAAAGACCTTATCCCTTTCCTTCAGGAAGTATATCCAGGTTTTCTTGGAGAAATCATCGATAAAAGTTAGGAAGTACTCATATCGCCCGAGAGACTTTGTAAACATCAACCCACATATATCTGAATGCATTAAGTCAAGTATCCCCTGCTATCTTGTGTCACTCCTTGGAAAAGTTGCTTTCACAAACTTCCCCGATACACGTCCTTTGCAAACATCATCATGCTCCGTGCTCACCTTTGAAGCACATGTCACCATCTCACCAAAAAAATCTAAGTGCTCCATGATGTATATGTACCATCCTCCTATACCATAACTCCCCTTGATCCCTCAAATTATTGCTGCTAACTAGTGCCTTAGGAGTTTCATCTACAACTTGTACAACCAACTGCTCCTAACTCCAATTTCTATAGGATATCTCCAATCCTTGTGCTTCAACAACATTTTCACCCCTCTAAAGAGTACATCATATCCATTATCCTGAAGGATAGATATGAATATCAAGTTCATCCTCAAGCCTAGCACATGCAACATGTCATGAATTGGGTTGCACTTGAACTTGTTCCTGATATAGATTTGAAATATGATGTTCTCCTCCTTATAACTAGAGAAATACTATCTAACTCATGTTATGTGAAATGATTCCCCATTGTTTATATACTAGATTCCCTGTGAAGTCGAGCTAGATAGGCAAAAAATTAAAGTGAATTCTTGATCCGTCCTACTTGATAGCTCATTTACACTCGCTGAAACTATTATCTGCTCCTTTCCCTTCTTCTTTTTCTTCTTCCTCGATGGGAAATTGCTAACATAGTGGTTGAAATCATGACAACCATAGAATTTTACCTTTAATAATTCATTCATTCTTCTTCTTACCTTTTGGATTTGATACCTTGTTGGAACATTTCTTTGCTTTTCCTTTTCCAACTAGCATCACTTTCTCCTACTACTCCTCACTCTTCCAAGTTCTAATGATGTTGCCACTTACAGGAATGAGTCTCGACTCCTCCCAGGTGAAATCGCTCCATAATCAATCCCAACCCAGTAATGTGTCTCATCCATTGATCACTTGGATGAATACATCCCATTACTTCATAAATCCATTCAAGGCTATACACACCATCTCATCATCATTTGGTTTGTATCGCACTACAGATAACTCTTCCCTTACCCATCTAAGTCTGGTGAGGTAACTGGTAATTTATTCTCCCTTCTACATCTTCTGATTCCTCAACTTTTCTCTAAGAAGTAGCTTCCTGTCAATGGTTGTGTTGTAGCAGTTGAAATGCCCTCCAAAATTTTGGCTTGCACTCAAATTTCAGAGCCTTTTGTGGTCTTCCCCTTGATTGTTGCAAACACTTAAGCTCATTTCATGAGCTTTCCTAAAGTCCTCTAACCCATTTTTTCTTGTTGGATCAACTATCGTCTTTTGGCATGTGTGACTAATATGTCATGTTTGCGAACCTTTTCTGGCGGTTTTGAAGGTTGGTATTTGTGTATACAAGTTTTCATAGCTATGTAAACACCCGTCACACTCATACACAAAGCCTTGAGCACTCTCGCATGAGTGTCGTTAGTGTCATCCAATGGAAGTGGAAGTCCAATGGACATACTTGAATATGAAGAGTCATCTAAGTTGAAAAGTCAAAAGAAGTTGAACAATCATGAGGGTAGTCAAAGAGTTACATGGGGAAAGCGTCACCCTTTGGTTATATATACCCTCTCATTGTATGAGCAAGGGACATTTTCACATTGGCTCCTCCTATAAAGCATTAGAGAGATCAATTAGTTCTTTGAGGAGCAAGGAGTGGCTCCAATGTCCCACTACTAGGTCTATTGATGTACAATTTAAATACATGTCTTGGAACTTTTTCTTAATTACAAAATCCCTTTTAGGCAAACATGTTTTCCTGCATGAATTATGGATGTTTGTAAGACTATTTTGTGAACGTTTGTATTTCATGTTTGATTTCACATGTACTAAGATAGTTGACCTATTTCAGTTATTTTAGTGCTTATTTTGTTGGGAATGCGCTGTAATAGTTTTCACTATTGTCTCATCTTTGTGGACTATTCCATGGGATACTAGACAAACCTTTCCTTGCTTATCGGTTATAACAACTGCCACATCCACTATGGACTATTCCACTGGATGGTAGACGAATCTTCTCTTGTTCATTGGTTTTAATGAATGTCACGTCTGCTATGGACTATTCCACTAGATGTTGGACATGCATTTTCTGTTCATGTGTGTCTCTTCCTGGGTGGTACTATTACCTCTCACTTAGAGGCTCACTCTTATCCCCCATTTTGTAGTAAGAAAACCTAGACACAGTTGTGTTGCACACTCACTAGGCACACTCACCTTGCTTTTTGAAGATACCATTGCATCACTCTCTTGTGCTGACAGCTAGAGTCGAGACAAATATTTAAGTATTTGGCAACTGAGCCTTCATACCAGATGGGACTCCTACACCAAATGGTGTGAGGTATGACTAGAAATTCATATCGGGGAGATTTCCTGAATTTTGGCGGGTCCAACACCATAAACATTTCTGGCACTAGAAGGAGGGCAACCAATAATTAAGGATGATTGTCTCACCGACCCCACTAATCCATCATCTGGTCAAGGCAATAACATCCACTCTATGTCCATTACTCGCAACTCTGAAGTTGGAAAATCCTCATCGCCCAAGCCTGAACGTGAAATCCTATACCATCAACTTTGGGTTGTCTACCCCATCACTCAACAATTTGTAAAAGCTGTTGGACTGATTTTGGGAGTAATCGCTCTTCCATATTCTCAATAAAAGAACAAGACAACCCCCACAAGAGTAGTGGTCTCATCTGTTGAAGAAGAAATTATCACCACTCTTGAAGAAGTAACAAAAGTTGTCTGAAGGGAAGAAGAACCTCCACTCTTTCAAGGAGGAGAAGGAGGAAACCCTTTACTCTTGGGTTCAAATTCTGGCAGGGGAGGCGGAGAGGAAGGAAATGAAGAAGAAGAAGAGGAGGAACCATCAGATTCATAAAAGGAAGAGGAAGACAAAGAAGAAGAAGACATGGCTGAGCATAATCTGGAATGGATGACTCAGGGCCCATTGGCACTTCTGCATGTCTTGTAGAAGGTGCCGAGACATACGGAGAAGCTCTTGATGAAATATGACCCTGACAAGAGAGTGAAGGATGAAGGCTACTTATACAACTTTTACCTACACTTGCAAACACTTGAGGTACATTACGATGATGTTGCATGTAGACTTTTCCCATGTACCTTGGATGGTAAAGTAGTTGTATGTTACCACATCCTTCCCCCAAACTCCATCTAGAATTGGAGGGAATTCAAACTGAAGATAAGACCCCTTCCATGTTATTGAAAGAGTTGGGTAGTATTAATATTGAGGAGAAAGAAAAGGTTAAAAATTTCAATTAGAGGTTCAATCACATCTTGAACAAGTTTTCAGATGACACAAAACCTCATGACTCCATCATTATCGGCTACTACACTTCTGCCTTGCCAACAAGTATTGCATAGTTTGTGAAGCGAACTACGACACCAACTTTAACAAAAAAATATGAAGAGGCTATTTTCGTAGAGAAAGACCTTCATGCTATTAGAGTCTTCATAGATGATGAACCCACAAAGGACTCCAAAGAAACAGGTAAGAGGTCTCAAGCCTCTATGAGCAAGGCTAAGGAAAAATAACCAAATGATATTGAAAGCCTTACTCATCTTGTCAAGTCCCTGACCACCGAAATGGCTAAAATTAAACAAAAGACAAGCGAGACTACTGTGAGCAGCAAGCCCCCTAGGTTCATGTTTAGAAGGTATGTAGTTTCCAGCAGTAGCAACAACCAACCAAAAAAAATTGTGCAAAGTTCCAATGTGGTGTTGAACATTGAAAAAATTGGCATAGACTCATACTGCATGTTTCATAATGAGTGTGGAGTACTGAAGAAGGTATGTTTTATTGATTATTTTGTCATCTTTCTTTGAAAACTCATAATCCCTTTGCATCATGAACTAGGCAAATAATAAGAAAATATGGCAAAATCGATGAGATTTGTATGTAACACAAGATAACTAATAATTGCCATTTTCTTATGCAGAAAAAGGGAAAAACGAAAGATTTCCATCCCAAGGAAAAAGATAGAGCAGAGTTAACTGCTGTCCCTGTGGCAGGAAACCATATGCAGACAAGGCGATCTAAATTAAAACATATCAGCTAAGGAAAGGAAAAGGAGATATCAACTCGGCGCAAGAAAACAAACGGATAACTGGGAATTAACAGTTTTGCGAATCCCTCAGGATCCTTTGATCTTGAGGGATCGCTGCCTGAACTATTTTTTCATCCTTGATATCTCCGCTTTAGCTGTTATAAAAAGGGGCAACACTGCTAGCCCGGGGGAGGATCTGTTGTTATTTTTTTCTTTGTAACTTTTCTCTGTATTTGAAACTTTTATCATCGACTCTCGTTGAGAAGTGATTTTCTGTAACTCTGTTTTAATGCTTTAATATAAATCTAGTTGCTGTTCCATCTTTGATCCTGGAATAATCTCAAGCAGTGTATCCCTAGAGGCTGAGGGCCCGGCCCTGGTGGAACACTTGCTCTTGTACCATTATCTTTAATTCGTGCATGGTTTTTATTATCAGCTTTGATTGGTAATCTGGTGTGTTTTTTTATTTTATATTACAACTCTGTTATATTTACAAGATCGTTCTCTGTAACAGGAATGCCATATTGTTCATTATGAATTTATAACGTATTGCTGTTCCTTTAAGTCATTGATGTAACATCACTATTCTTTACATAATGCTATTGCTGTTCAATTACAGAGTAACCGGGCTGTAATATTCTTAAGTTGGTATTACTGTATTCATCTATGGTTTATACTTAATTACGATTGCTGTTCAATTGACATTGCTGTTCCATTATGAATTGCGATCGTTATAATTTATAACTGAGATTAATATTTGTGGTATCGGGGCCAGATTACTGTTTCTCTCAATATCAGTGTGTGCTATGTGTGATATTTATTTCGGTTTACTGTACATTCACAATTGGCGCTAAGTGCGGTTCTATATTTCATTGTTAATTGGTTGCCATTCTATTTCCATTTGTTGTCTAATTTATTCTTAGACTAAGGATTGCTCTCTGATTTCTGTAGGATACGATTGATGCCTTTATTTTCTTAGAGTAATGTTTCGTTGTTTATCAAGGCTAGTTGCTGTTCCATTTCCTAGTTGCTGTTTCAATTATAGTTGCTGTTCCATTTCCTGTTGTTTACATTGCCATCACATTGAACGATTTGAAACTATAGTGAGTATTGACATTCATTGTCTAGTTCCCAAGTTGATGATCTGTTCCTTGCTTGTCTTCAATTACATCAGTTTACAGAGGGATGAGTTATTGTTACTGTACCCTTGACTGATAATTTACTAGTCTTCTGAAGGCATGATTTGAGTCTTAAAGTGTTTTGCTGTAAGTAGATCTTATTTTAAGCATCTGTTTACTCTTGTATTTTCTTGAGCACTATACTACTAGCATTACTCTGACAAATGACCACCTCAAACTGAGTACACTCTTTGAAATAACAAATCGTTCCTGGATTGACAAGTTAATGTGAGGTAATTAGAGGTGAAAAAGACCCTTTTTACGGCTCGACAATGAGCATCATTTAGAGAATATGTGCTCACAATGGAACTAGATCGCAAGAAGAATAGATAGGTAGTTTGTTGACACAATCATGTTTGAGGATTAGGCTGAGCCCAATCAAGAGGAGGAAGAAGCTGTTGTAGCTGATGAAGCTCCAAGCACTGGACATGTAGTAAACATGTATCATTGTGTTCTCGCAACCCAGAAAAGTACTATCATTAAGGAACCTTTGAGTGATGGTCCGACCCAGAAGCAAAGTAACTGATACAACTTGAGAAAATTGTGTCCTCTAGCTAACTTAGCGCATAACACTCAGAGCAAGTCTAGGAAAATAGTTCCAATGAAAAGTGTTTCCTCTAGCAGTGAAGGCAGAACCATTCCACTAGAAACCATAAACCCAGTTCTACCCCTGGACACCTCGGTCAATCTTGCCACTGTAGATTACAATATTGTAGAAGATATGAAGAAGGTTCATGCAAACGTATCCCTGTCTGAACTTACCAAGATCACGAGCCAGTGGGACATCATTCTATGGGAAGTTGGACAAACTTCTACCGGTAATGTTACCTATTAAGACAAGGGATCTAGTAAGTCACCTGACATTCTCACATCTGTACTCAATGCACTCTGTCTGGAGGCAAACACACTCTGACCACCATCCTTGTTAACATTTGAAATCTTCAACTTCAATGTACACAATTGCTTGGTTGATTCCGGTGCCTCGGTAAATGTCATGCTACCATCCATGGGTAGGAAGATCAATGCTCAATGGGACATGATAGATGCACATATCATTCATCTAGACATGACTTGTGTTCTAGCAATTGGTGAACACAAGGATGTCATCATCCGGTTATCAGCTGACGAAGGAGTTCATCAATGCATCAACATTGTAATTGTGGACATTCCAGAAGCATATAGGGTATTACTAAGTAGAGACCGATCATGCCAACTGCAAGGATACTTTGCCACAAACGGGTCACACTTATGGCTTCCGTATAGAGGCAGGAATAATTAGCTTTGGGTAGTCAGAGAGATACATGAAGCAGACAGTGACTCCCTTGAACGAGCACAATGAGCCGTTGGCTTTCGCAAAACTTGTTTTTGGCAATTATTTTATGGAAACATAGTTGGGGTGCTATCTTGCAGAGCCATCCCCAATCCAACCAGACACACGGTTGGACCTCCTTCCATGTCCAACTGGAGATAATGAAATTTTTACAACTAGTAGTAGTAGTAGCAGTAGTAGTAGTACTAGTGCAGTAAGTAGTCCTTGTATATATGATATGTGGACAATGTACTTTGATGGATCCAAGACATAGGAGGGATCTGGAGCTGGTTGTGTTTTAATAGACCCAATGTAGAGAAAACATTTAATCTCTAGTCGCTTGGAATTCAAGTGCACGATAAACACTGTAAAGTATGAAGCACTCATCTTGGGCTTAAAGAAAGCCATTGACCTCAATATTGTTGTCCTAAAAGAGGTAGGTGACTCAAAAATCGTGGTACGTCAGGGATGTAACACTATACATTGTGTGTCACCTCATCTTAAGAGTTATCAACAAGAGGTATGGCAACTTATCTTTCACTCCAAGCCTTTAATATTATTTCAGTACCAAGAATGTGTAACATAGCTATTGATGCCTTAGCAAATGTAGTTTATTGGGTTTTACCTTTAAGGGATGAATTTTCTATTGAAATTTTATATAAACCATCCGTACCAGATAACATAACTAACTTACATGCTTTTGATGATGACCAACAAATACTATACTTTATTGCCAATGCTAACATATTCAAAGATGTAGTGATTAATGAGGGCGAGCATGAGCACGAGCAGACACTGTAGGACACAACCATCACAAGCAAAGGAAACCTCATCCCTAAGGGTGTGGTATCACTGGAAAAGTTGTATGATCTACAGAAACTCTTTCGGGGACCTGTGAATGCCAAGGCCCATAGTTCTACATTGTTGCATGATAAAATCAATTTAGGAACTAAGAAAGATCTGAAGTATGTTAATCTTGGTACTTGCTACACACCACAAGAGCGAAAAATCTTTATCCACCTATTCAAGTAGTACCATGATGTCTTTTTTCCGACGTACAATGATCTCAAGACACACGACAAGCGAATAATCCAGCATGTGATACCAATCAAGGAAGGGACCAGGCCTTTTTAGCAACAATTAAGAAAAGTTCATCCAATGTTGAACCCCTCATATAGAAAGAATTGAGAAAACCGTTGGATGATAGGATCATTCACAAGGTGTGAAATTCAACGTGGGTATCCAACTTAATCCTTGTGAGAAATATGTCTAGGAAGATCCTCCTGTGCGTAGATTTCCGCAATCTCAACTACACCTTGGACAAGGAAAATTACCCAATGTCGTCCATGGAGCAGTTCAAACAATATATGGGGCCTAAATGTTCTCTTTTCTTGATGGATTTTCGGATCACAAACAAGTTCTAGTAGCAGAGCTTGACAAATTAAAAACTACATTCCGTACTAAGTGGGGTACGTTCGCATTTCGATGAATGTCATTTGGGCTAGTCAATGCCGGTGCAATGTTCCAATGTGCAATGGGAATCACCTTCTGTGAGATTATTGGACAAAGTGTTTTTGTATACCTTGATGATGTGATAGTATTTTCCAAACAGAGGTTAGACCACCTGCGCCATTTGAAGAATATTTTCAAGCGATGCCGAAAATATGGGATATCCTTGAATCCCAAGAAGAGTATCTTTGCATTGTTTGAGGGTAAGCTTCTTGGAAACATCATTTCTAAAAGTGGGATCAAGGTAGATTCAGATAGAGTTTATACCATCATGAAGATTCCCCACACAGTGAACAAAAAAGCCATCCAGTCTTTCTTGGGGAAGATTAACTTCCTTAGAAAGTTCATCTCTGACTATGCTCAGATTGTTAAACTGATAAAGGAAATGATCAAGAAAGATGCATCCTATAAATGGGATAAAAGGGAAAATGATGTGTTCGCCTGTATTAAGAAAGCTATAGCAGAAGCACTCGCACTATACAACCCAAACTTCAACAAATATTCCTTGCTCTAAACTTTCACTTCCGACATCTCTCTTGTTGTTGTGCTCTCCTAGAAGGATGAATTAAACAACGAACGACCTATCTCCTTCATGAGTGCAAGCATGCAGGGACCAAAGCTCAATTACCCTGCCATGGAAAAATAAGCTTATGCAGTATACAAGGCAGTAAAACACTTCATAACCTATCTATTGAAGAACCATTATATTATCTTTGTTCCACACCCAGAAGTCAGATCACTACTTGTCTAGCAAGAGCTGGGTGAAATAAGGGCGAATTGGATGATCGGATTACATGAATATGATCTTGACATCAAACCAGTACACACCATCAAGGGTCATGGTCTTTGCAAGTTAGCAACAAAATAAGTCAATGCAAAAGAGGAAGAAGAAGAGCTCACTGGATGGGAGCAAGAGATATAAATGTACAATGTTGAGCGAGCCTCCCCCATTTTGGATAGAAACTCTTGGTACATTGATGTGTGCCAATACTTTGAGCATGGCACCATGTCCTTTCACTTCTCTATGTGGCAGTAGAGGGCACTCTGACTCAAAGCACTATCATATTAGTTTGTGCATGGGGTTTTGTTCATGAAGCATCATAATGGGATATTTCTCAGGTGTTTGGAGGCACATGATTTAGACAAGTTTTTACGTGATCTCCACGATGAACCAGCCGGGGTCACTTCGCAGAAAACACTACAATTCACGAGGTCATGGGAGCTAATTTATCCTGGCCAACATTATTCAAGGATGCTCATGCATATGCTTGCAATTGTCTGGTCTATCATATGTGTGTGGGCAGAAATCAGAAGTCAGCAACCTCGCTACAACCCGTTGTAGTAGAAGAACCATTTCAATAGCGGGGCTTGGATATCATTGGGGAAATTTTCCCTCACTCATTGAAGAAGTAACACTATATCATAAATGCTACAGATTATTTTATGTGGTGGACGAAGGAAATTCCTCTAAAATAACTGAACGATCAGGAAGTCATCAAATTTCTGCAACAAAATATCATCTCTAGGTTTGACGTTTCTACATCACTTGTTTTTGACATGCAACATATTTTTCCTCGTTAAAGATTTATGATTTTGCATTGGAAAATGGTATAATCTTGAAACATTTTCCTAATTACTATCTGTTGGAAATAATACTGAGAGGGGGGTGAATCAATACTAGTCAAGTCAATAATATTTTTCCTTTTGCATACTCAAATTCATATACGCTACTTCAGTGAAGGTAACCCACGTGTACACGCAACTGTGTTTAAGGAAACTAGTGTATATCTAGCAAACTTATGATTCAGTTAATTCATCATATGTTGATCTTTAATCAGTGCATCAGTACTTCATTAACCATATAAATAGTAACCAGGTGCAGTAAAAAATGAACATACCATCACACATAAGAAACACACATGAACACCAAGATATAAGGTGGAAACCCAATGCAGGACAAAAACCACCTGTTGCTGTCTTCTTTTAATATAAGAAAAACTTGTTCACAATCTTGTACTGGTTCAGACTCATACCAGTACGCAGGCACCCACCTGCAGAAGGCTACAACCTTCTCTCGTTCTCCAGCTTCTACTGGAAGGGAGCTACAACCCCCTGGCTCTTGTACTAGCTGATATGTTTACTAGTACATAGGCGTCGGCTTACTGAAGCTGCAACCTTCACTCATTTTCCAACTACTACTGGAAGGGAGCTACAACCCCCTAGCTCTTGTACTAGCCGATCTATTTACTAGTACGTAGGCACCGGCCTACTGAAGGCTGCAACCTTCACTCATTTTCCAACTACTACTGGAAGGGAGCTCCAACCCCCTGGCTCTTGTACTGGCCGATATGTTTACCAGTACGTAGGCACCGTCCTACATAAGGCTACGACCTTCTCTCTTCTTCCAAGGACCATGTTTCATAAATTTTCAGACTGGATACTCCTGGAACACAACACCATAATCTGAAGGCCATGTTTCATCCAATTTTCATACTGGACCCATCAACAACATTGAAGCTCAAAATCAATCACCACTGCAATACAAACATTGCATTAACCAATCATTGCATACTCAATCATCAATCTCTGAATCACCCATAACTGAATCACTGAAGGTCTTTCATCAAAACACAGTGACTAGAACACAGAGCAGAATCCAAAACTCTGCAACAACCACTAGAACCAACTGCAAATTCAGATATCATATTTCATAATGTATACACTACTATGATGAGCCAAACCAGCATGTATACGCACTTTTACCAAAGCGAGCCCGCGTACAGATCTGCAAATACTAACTTAAAAACTTCACAGCTATTTCAGAATTCAGTCATACCCAGATCATAACATTTGCAGAATAAAACATGCATCAGTATTCATATCTAGTCTATCCATGATCAAACCACATAATGATAATACATTCCAAGCCTTAAGATCCCGATCCATCATCCATCATCATCCACTTAAGTGCATCCTTGGTTCAGATCAAGCAAAGCATCACAAACCCATAACTTGCATATTGGATCTCACACTTCATTAGATATTCAATACTTGCACGCCTTGGCTTAATGATCTTCTCCTCATTTTATAGTTTTAGGCCTTTCTTAATACCATGGACCAAAACCACTTAGGACCAATACCTTGGACCAAATACCTAGGGTCAATACCTTTGACCAAATACCTTGGACCAATACCATGGATCAAAATACCATGTACCAAATACCTTGGACCAAAAACTTAGTTTTCCAACATGTACGCAGTTTCCCTCTTGTGAAAGTGTGTGTGTACGTTATACGCTCTTTTTGTTCTGTTAAACCGCGTGTATACGCACATTTGTCAAGGTGAACCTGTGTATACCTATTTTTCTTCATTCTTTGTAGTTTGATCATTAATTCTTTGCTATTGACCTGCTACACTATGATCTATCATCTGAGTGAGTTGCCATCAAGGACAACACCTGTATCATAATGGAAACAATCTCCCCCTTTGGACTTGATGGCAACAACAACACCAAGTCACTCTCCCCCTTTGACATCAAGGGAAAATGGCAGACCAAGATATCCTTCCCCTTTGATATACATTATGTTGTCCAAGCTCCCTTTGAGTACATGCTGAATTATCTGATTCAGCTCCCCCTTTGTACATGCTTAGATGCACATTCATGCTCCCCCTGAGAACATGTAGAGTCTGCAACAATATTTTCAAAAAGAATAACATGACTCTATAACTCAACTATGTGAGTATGACCTTCCTATCACCAATGACTCATAAAAACATCCATCTCCCAACCAAGTGGGGATATACCAATTTTGACTCATCCACCCAACCAAGTGGGGATACACCAAATGTTTATACATGACTGAAATAGAAATTATTACATCATCCTTCCCATGCATAGTGGGGGTACAAATTACATCATATGACTCATGGGTCTTTAAAATATATACATGAAATTTTTTAACAAAGACCGAAGACCTAAACAAGACCATGATAGTCATCAGCAACTATCATACACCATATATGATCTGCACCATAAGCATCTGTTAGCAACATTAGCAACCTGTATATGTCCATCATCAGTTCAATGTAAATATGATCAACCTGTGACAAAGTATGCTGCATATAGATATCAACTCATCCTCTTGATCTCATCAAGATCATCTACAATCACCCATAAATATGATCTAAATAAAAACTATGTAACCCCGAGCAATACAAATATCATCATCATAGGCCACTTATAACCATAACATAGCATGATGTGTCATTTAGCCATAAAAGACTTCTAACCATAATGGCAACAATGCTTTATTAGAAGCATAGCATGTTCTCCCCCTGAACCTATTCCACTTGTTCACTGTCAGATCTGATCATTGCATATAACTGTAAGATGCATCTTCATCAATCAGATATACATCAACTTTTTAACACTTTATGAGTACCAACTCATTTCCACACATCATTAGCAGATTGTAACCATCATCAAATAGAGAAGATAATTGATTGAACCATATCAGACCCTTTTTCTTGAGTCTGTCCCACTTCTTTTCCTCAAACCAACATATACGTGTCTGTGCAGCTTCTAACTCGCGTATATACACGACTTGTCTTCATGAAACTTGCGTATGAGATTTAGAACATTGAAGTTTCATACTTTTGGCTTTTCCTGGGTCTATCATGTCTGTACACTGTGCCATGCCACATTTTTCTGACTGTACTTCCTTCTTCTTCCATATCTTCGAGTTTGATGATGTTTTCTCCTTTTGGTATGGTGCCCAAATTTTCTCCTGCATTCGTTTGCTACATGTCCAAACTTGTTACATGCATAACATCTTACGTGTTTCATATTTCTTCTATAGCAGTCAATGGCTTTGTGACCAAACATATTGCAAGAAAAACAATATCCCTTAAAGTACCTAGAAGCTGATGATCTTTTTGTGTGATGGTCTTGAACCATTCTCCTTCTGCATCTCGCTGCAACATGTCCAAGATTATGACATATAAGTCATTCAACATTATTCATTTGGGGAAACGACCAACTACCACTTGCATAGTGAGGAGTGAAAGATTTTCTTTGAAGAATTTCTTTCCTTGGTTGTTGATGGGATTGACCTCTCATTTCCTTGTTGAGCATTTCAGATTTTGTATTAGAGTTCCTTGTCTTACTTTGTGAGCTAGATTCACTTCAACAGATTCATGAAAACCAAGACCAGTTTTGATGGTAGGAGACCTTTGACTAAAAATAATATCATCCAAGATCCTAGTACTATATTGAAATCATAAGAGCTTATCCTTTTCTTCTAATTTACCTTTTAGTATATTTACCTTAACCTAATGTTGCTCTTCCTTTTCAAGATACTGCTTCTTCATGATTTCTTCTACTTTTCTTCCTTCTTCCATTTGTTTCCTTAATTCAAGAACTTCGTTTTCTTGTTTTTCAAGAGCTTGGAGTAGTTCTTTATTCTGCTTATTTGATTTTTCAAGATCTTATTTTAGCGAAAGGATCTTAGCTTCAATACTTTCATAGTAACTGGATCTATCTTTGAGTTTCTTGAATGTTGTGCTTCTTTCATTTACTTCATTTCTTAATGATGTCACTTCATCTTGCAGATTTTGACATTGATCTTCCTTTTCCTTGAATTGCTTCCTTACTTTGTTTCCTTCCTCTTGTTGAGATTTTAGTTTGGTAGCTTCTTCTTTGAAGGCACACTCCCTTTTGTCCAATAGATCTTGTTGATCTCTAATTTTGCCTGTGAGCCTTTTAAATTTTGCCTCTATTTGATATCTTTCTCTCACACCCATAAGAGAAAATTCAGTTGTTTCGCTATCACTTTCATCATCTTCAAATGGACATGGAAATGTATCACCAGAGGATAACAAATTCATACCTGATAGTTATTTTGCTTATTCATCTTCATTCTGAGGTGATTCTGAATCTGAAGAGTTGCTTCCACATAATCCCCAATCGAATCTCCCATTGTCATAGTTCCTTTGAGATGTCTTCTTCTTCTTCGGCACTTTATTCTTTAGCTTCTTTCCCATTGTTCTACGAATCTACTTCAAGCAATCAAGCTTCTACCAAAGAACCTGGCTCTGATACCAATTGTTGGAAATAATACTGAGAGGGGGGGGGGGGGGTGGTGAATCAGTATTAGTCAAGTCAATAATCTTTTTCCTTTTGCATACTCAAATTCATATACGCTACTTCAATGAAGGTAACCCGCGTGTACATGCAACTGTGTTTAAGGAAACTAGTGTATATCTAGCAAACTTATGATTTAGTCAATGCATCAATACTTCATTAACCATATAAACAGTAACCAGATGCAGTAAAAACATAAAAGACCATCACACATAAGAAACACACATGAACACCAAGATATAAGGTGGAAACCCAATGCAGGAAAAAGACCACCTGCTACTGTCTTCTTTTAATATAAGAAAAACTGTTTACAATCTTGTACTGGTGCAGACTCATACTAGTATGTAGGCACCCACCTGCAGAAGGCTACAGCCTTCTCTCGTTCTCCAGCTTCTACTGGAAGGGAGCTACAACCTCCTGGCTCTTGTACTAGCCAATATGTTTACTAGTACGTAGGTGCCGGCCTATTGAAGGCTGCAACCTTCACTCGTTTTCTAGATACTACTGGAAGGGAGCTACAACCCCCTAGCTCTTGTACTAGCCAATCTGTTTACTAGTACGTAGGCGCCAACCTACTGAAGGCTGCAACCTTCACTCGTTTTCCAACTACTACTGGAAGGGAGCTCCAACCCCCTGGCTTTTGTACTGGCCGATATGTTCACCAGTACGTAGGTGCCAGTGTACATAAGGCTACGACCTTCTCTCTTCTTCGAGGGACCACGTTTCATAAATTTTCAGACTGGATACTCCTGGAACACAACACTATAATCTGAAGGCCACGTTTCATCCAATTTTCATACTGGACCCATCAACAACATTGAAGCTCAAAATCAATCACCACTGCAATACAACCATTGCATTAACCAATCATTGAATACTCAATCATCAATCTCTGAATCACCCATAACTGAATCACTGAAGGCATGTCATCAAAACACAGTCACCATAACACATAGCAGAATCCAGAACTCTGCAACAACCACTAGAACGAACTTCAAATTCATATATCGTATTTCATAATGTATATGCTACTTTGATGAGCCGAACCAGCGTGTATACACGCTTCTACCAAAGCGAACCCACGTACAGATTTTCAAATACTAACTTAAAAGCTTCATAACTATTTCAGAATTCAGCCATACCTAGATCATAACATTTGCAATAACATTTGCAGAATAAAACATGCGTCAGTATTCAGATCTATTCTATCCATGATCAAACCACATAATGATAATACATTCCAAGCCTTAAGATCCCGATCCATCATCCATCATCATCCACATAGGTGCATCCTTGTTTCAGATCAAACAAGTCATCACAAACCCATAACCTGCATACTGGATCTCACACTTCATCAGATATTCAATACTTGCATGCCTTGGCTTAATGATCTTCTCCTCCTTTTATAGTTTTATGCCTTTCTCAATACCATGGACCAAAACCACTTAGGACCAATACCTTGGACCAAATACCAAGGGTCAATACCTCGGGCCAAATACCTTGGACCAATACCATGGATCAAAATACCATGGACCAAATACCTCGGACCAAAAACTCAGTTTTCCAACATGTACGCGCTTTTCCTATTGTGAAAGTGTGTTTACGTTATACACTCTTTTTGTTCTATTAAACCACATGTATACGCACCTTTGTCAAGATGACCCTGTGTATACCTCTTTTTCTTCATTCTTTGTAGTCTGATCATTAATTCTTTGCTATTGACCTACTACACTGTGATCTATCATCTGAGTGAGTTGTCATCAAGGAAAACACATGTATCATGATTCCAACACTATCCACATGGGAATGATATTGCTGAATCCTCGAATAAGAACCTCATCTGTATCATCAAAAAGACCATATTCTCTGAGTAGCTAAACTGGCACTCCTCTTTGGTGAATGCCTTATGGGCTAGCCAAGTCATGCCTAAGCCTTCTATGAATACCTCCCCTTACTTCCTAGTGTATGGAAAAGAAGCCATCCTCCCGCCGAACATCTAATTGCCTACTCTCCAACTGTCCCAGGAATCCCAAGGCAAGCCATGTATTTTACTTCAGTGTAGGATGGACAGTTTGCACAAGCTAGGAGAAGAAAGGTTGAAAGAAAAAGAAAAGTTTACACTTCATCAAAGTCGTATCAAGACATGGTTTGAAAGAAAGTATGTAGGAATGAATAGCTTTAGTGTAGGTGACTTATTCCTGAAGTGGGACAAAGCCCATGAGGACAAAGTCAAACATACTAAGTTTTAGTCCCTTTGTATTGGTCCTTACATAGTCCACGAAAACATTGGCCCACACACATATCATCTTCAATCACTTGACGATAAGATTGACTCTCTCCTTGTAAATGGCCAAGACTTAAAGCAATATTTTTAGTGAATATCTTGGATTGTGCTCTGCACTATGTACATAGTCCTTCTGCTATTTTTTGTTTATGTTTTTCTTCAATTCGTGTTGTTTGTCATGTAAATAAGTGTTGTGCCTTACTACGTTGTGACTTCCAAATATGTGTGTGGCTGAAGTTCAAAGAGTCTTCTGACACTACAATGCTTGGCTAGTCCCATTGTCTGTCTTCCTTGTGTTGGTTGTATCTTTTGGCCTTCCATGGTCTTCTCCTTGATTGTTGCAAACACTTAAGCTCGTTTCATGAGCTTTGCTGGAGTCTTCAAACCCATTTTTTCTTGTTGGATCAATCGTCGTCCTTTGGAATGTGTGATTGATATGTCATGTTTGTGAACCTTTTCTAGTGGTTTAGAGGGTTGGTTTTTATGTATACAAGTTTTCCTAGCTATGTAAACACCCGCTGGACTCATACACAAATTCTTGAGCACTATCACACGAGTGTCGTCACGGTCGTCCTAAAGTCTATCTCAAGTGTCGCACTTGTCACTTCTTGTTGTGAGACAATCACACAGAGGGAATTAATTTCTTGTTTCTTCGATGGTCTATGTTGTTGTGTCATCGAAGTATGTTAAGTGTGTGATCACAAGTTAAAGCTTATCACAAGTCTATCTCCCTCTCGCACTTAGCCCTTTTCTGAAAAAACTTACCGACCAAGAAACTCAATTGCACCAGACCCTGACTGATTACACACTGCGCAGTCTCAACCCTCAGTGTTGTGGCCTTGCTGGCTAGAATTGCACAGTGTGCAGTCACTTTCCTCCAGGGCAATTGCACAATGAAATTCTAGAGCTCAGCAGTCTCCCTTGACCTCCAAAATTACACAATAGTTCCTTCCAGTCTGAATTTAACTACATACTTTACACTTCCAGTCGTCAAGCTATTTTCCTTGTATACTAGAACCCCATAATGCACAAAGGCCCCAATCTTTAGACTCTACATTCCCTCAGACTGGAGATGTTGTATGTTCTCATACGTTTCTTCCTTTTCTTTCGCTTGTACTGCTTGTTTGTCATCTCCATGCTTCATTGTTTTCTTCTTTTTGGAAGAGATTGGCATTCTAGGCTTCCTCATTAGAATTTTGTACTTTAAACCGATTATCTCTTTCTGCATAATTTTGTTCTCTTTCTTTAGCTCCTTGTTTTTCTTATACCACACGCTTAGATGTGGGATCAGATTGTCACTCTTGGAAATCTGTATCTCACTCTTTGTCTTCAAGGCTTGATTTTCAGTTTTAAGATACCGATTCAGTGTTTCTAGTTCAAAGATTTCCTGCTTCAATATGTTTTAGGCCGATTGTTCATTCACCTGGTTGCTTCCTTCTCTAGGGCTCTATATTGTTTCCTTTGTTGTTGTCACCTTCCTTTCCAATGACCCTATGTAGTCATAGATTTACTTCTGTGCGGGGTTAATTCCTAGACTACGTATCGAGCTAGCTAAAGGTGAGCTGTAAGGTTGTGGTGATGATCTTAGTGACCCTTTTGGAGAATTCCCAGGGCTTTGAATTGACTCATCCTCTATTGGCTCTTCTTCAGTTGGCTCCTTTCCATTTGGCTCGTTTTCCTCAAGGTTAATGTAGTCTATAGTCTTTGAGGTTGTTTATGGAATTGTGCTCAACCTCGTGCTCCTTCTCAACCCTGGGGTTTGTGTTTTCTAAACTTTCCTCCTCTTATTCTCTAATTTTTCTTCTAGAGGAGAGGTTTTAGTTTGTGAGAATTCTTCTTTACCTGGGATAGCTTTCTTTCTTCTAGGGTTTCCCCTATTCATTCTCTGCAAATTTTTTACTATAGGCAGCTCTTCTTCTGTTACCTCTGTTTGAGTTTGAGGTGCATGTTCCTTTATCATTTATATGGTTCTTTTTCTCCCTTTGAGGGCCCTGCTTCTACTTGGTTTTTCTGGGGATTTTTCCTCAAAATGGTTTCTTATAAGGAAACTCTCCCAGTCATCCCCTATGCTTCGGAGATGAAATTCGACCAATATTTTTACCGAACCATCATGATACATGGTGTTTTCTATGCATTGGATTTTGTTCTGAACATTTGTAGCCATTTTCCCAAGTCTATTCAAGAGGAAATAGGGGAGGTTCATCTGATGATCCTCGAGAAAGTGCATCATCATTCTAACATGATAAAAATACATCTGCCTGAACCTACCCTCACAAGTGATAAACTTCTGAAGCACAAGTAATAAGTTTCTCCATTTGTTTTTAAGAGAAAAGCTTGGAATACATTTTTTGTAGATCCTGGTGTCCATGTTCGGATTCTTGAGGAAAACATTCCAGTCCTCGCTGTCAATACCTCTGTTTTTAAACCATTTTTCTCCATGTCTTGGCAACTCGGTGGCCTCAACAATCATAGACTCCGTTACTGTGAGTTTTATGTCCCCAATTTTGGTCTCCATTCCATCGAATGAGCACGCAAATGTCTTGGTTACCTCTTTGTGGAAGCCATTAAATTTCTCAATGAACTACAACCATTGTCTTCTTTGCAGCAGCTCCCTAGTTTATGGGTACCCCTCTAGGAATTGCTTCTCTGCTGGCTCAGTTCGAACAATTATCCCCATGCCAAAGGATGCTTTGCCTTGAAGATTGACTACCTTGATAGGAAAATGGGATTGATAGGGTTTCCTAGTTGGCAGAAATATGGAATGACTGTGAAAGAACAGAGGAGTGTACGAATAGGGAAGAACAGATGGATTATCAAAAGGTTTATGGAAGTGAATTTGATCGTTAGGTGCATTCAAACTTATGATTTGGTATTTAATTTGGCAGATTTGGCACAAGGTTGTGATATGGCTTTTAGAGTTGTGGCATATGATATTTCGTTAGGCTACCATTACACTTAGGTTATGATGATTTCACTTTAGTACTATATTTTCTTACTCATACATGCTACATAACCTTCCCTATTGTTAAATTAAAGTAGCACGTACCTTTTAATTTTCTGTTGCTAACCTATTTTGTTGTCCTTTAATCTCCTGCAGGTGCCTTGTTGTGAACTATCCTTTAATCCATATCACCAACTATTCTTGTAGACTTCAAAATTTTTAGGCTGCAGAAATTTGTTTAGCTGCGAAAAGTTGTCCAAGTTGCGGTAAGTTGATGTTTCTGTAGCTTAAGAAAAAGAAAGCTTTAGTAGATGAACTTTATTGTTTTTTTTTTCATTTGAAAAGAAAATTTGAAGTGCCAACAAGTTGGTTTTCACTTTAAATTTCCTCTATAAACATGCCAACAACATGTTGGTTTTCATGTTTATACAAATTTATTATTATTATTATTATTTTCTTTTTCATATTATTATATGTATATATATATGCACACACACACACACACACACACACACACACACACACACACACACACACACACACACACACACAGATATATATATTTGAAAAACAAACTAAATGGAAATTTCTAAGGTGGAAAAGAAGAGGAATTCTTCTTGACCATCTTTAGTTCTGAATTATCCTGAAATATTTTAACAAATTCCTCTCTTGTTAATGGTTTCTGATAAAGCTTGAGTCGATGTCCATTTACTAATAGAGGAGTTCTTTCTTCGTCAATAGTCCTGATTCTAACTGCACCATTGTCAAAGACATTCTCAACCTCATAAGGTCCAAGCCAATGGGTTTGGAATTTTCCTTGAAAAGTTTTGAATTTTGAATCAAAGAGCAATGCCCAATCTCCCGGATGAAACTTCCTTTCTTTAATGTACTTATCATGCCATCTTGACCTATGTTGTTGCACTAAGCTGGTCCTCTAGAAGGCATCCTGTCTGATTTCATCGAGGTCATTTATCTAACAAGTCAAGATCTAACTGGGCTACTGTATTATAGGTTTGGATCTGGAATTCTATTGGAAGTAAGATTTGCTTCCCATAAACAAGTTCATAGGGAGTATGTCCTGTAGTATTCCTCCATGTAGTCCTATAGACCCATAAGGCTTCTGGAAGCTTTTCTACCTAATCTTTCCTGTGTAGATGTACAATATTTGTAAGGGTAACCTCGATCACCTTATTTATGGACTCAAGTTGTCCATTGGCTTGTGGATGGTATGGAGTTGACTTCCGATGTTTTATCTTGTATTGGTCCACAAGCTTCTGCACTAGTTTGGATGTGAACTGTGTCCCTTGATCTGTTATAATTTCCCTTGGAACACTGAAACGAGTAAAAATATCCTAAAAAAGAAATGAAACTACCATATTTTCAGTAGCAAAAGGGAGTGCTTTAGCTTCTACCCATTTAGTGACATAATCAGTACATACCATAATATACTTCTTTTGATTTAAAGGTGGGCTGATTGGTCCAACAAAATCCAGTGCCGATTTTTCAAATGGTTCGATAAGTACCTGTAGTTGTAGTGGAATCTCATTTGAAAGAGTTGGTTTACCCATTCTATGATAGCTGTCGCATCTCTTAACATATTCCTTGGTTTCCTTGAAAATGGAAGGCTAATAATATCCTAAAAGCATAATTTTGTAAGCAATTTTCTTCTAAGAAAAATGTCCTCCACATGGCTCATCATGACAAGCCTTTAGTATCTCTAATATTTCGTCCTCCCGAACACATCTTTTGGTGATGAGGTCTGGTCATGTCTTACATAATTCCTCATTTATCCATGAGTAGGATGTGCTATTGTGGGCAATTCTTATTTTTTTCTCTATGAGATAAATGAAATGGCGTTTTTCCTGTGGCCAAATAGTTAACAATATCTGCATACCAAGGTGATTTAGTAGATACTGCAAAGAGATATTCATCAGGAAATTTATCTTCTATAGGTCGATCATTGTTTTCATTTTGTATTCTAGATAGAAATCGACAATTGTGTTCTGTTTTCCTGGTCTATCTAGAATGGTTATGTTGAATTCTTGTAAAAGTAGGAGCCATCTAGTTATTCTTCCATTAGTGACTAGTTTATTTATTAGGTATCTAATGGCAGAATGGTCTGTGTGGATAAAGGTTTCATAGCCAGTTATATAATGTCTGAATTTATTAATGGCATGAATTACAACTAAGAACTCCTTTTCGGTTATAGTATAATTTAACTCTACAGGGGTTAAATTTTTACTAGTATATTAAATGGCATAAGGAGTGAGGTCTTTTTGTCCTAAAAAGGCTCCTAAGGCTGAATCTGAAGCATTTGTTGAGATATGGAAAGGCAATTTCCAGTTAGGTCCTTTTAAGATGAGTGCTTCATAAATTATCTTTTTCAATGCTTCAAAGGCAACTTGACATTCAGAATCCCAACTGAATTCACAACCTTTGGTGAGTAATTTAAAGAGTGGGGATGTAATTTTTGTGAAGTTTTCTATAAATCTTCTATAGTATCCGGTAAAATCGAGAAAACTTCTAACTTCCTTTTGACAACTTGGCACTGATAACTTGGAAATGACTTCCACCTTAGATGAGTCTACCTTAATTCCATCTCTGGAAATATGGTGACCTAGAATAATTCCCTCGTTAAACATCATAAAACATTTTTCATGGCTTAATGAGAGGTTTGTTTCTTGACATCTTATTAAGACTTTCTCCAGGTTTTCTATTGCTTCATTGAAAGAATCCCCATAGACTGTGAAATCATCCATATACACTTCCACACAATCATGGATAAGGTCAAAGAAAATGCCAAGGACTACCCTTAGGAATGTTGTTGGAGCATTACATAACCCAAAGGGAAGTACCCGGTAAGCATAAGCTCCCCATAGACAAGTGAATGTGGTTTTATCCTGATCTTCAGGGGCCACCTGAATCTGGTTGTATTCGCTGAACCCATCCAAGAAGGAGAAATATTTTTTCCTTGCTAAAGTATCTAAAACCTAGTCTATGAAAGGTAATGGAAAGTGGTCTTTTAATGTTGCTTTATTCAACTCCCATTAATCGATGCATACTCTCCATTTTCCATTATTTTAGGGACGATTACTAGGGGTAAAACCCATTCGCTATCAGATATTGGATAGATGAAATTTACATTTAATAATTTATGCAATTCTTCCTTAACAATTTCTTTTAGATTTGGATTCATTCTTCATTGAGGTTGTCTAACTGGTCTTGCATTTTGTTCAATGTAGATATTATGTATGTAGGTTTTAGGATCAATCCCTCTCATGTCAGTGTATTCCCATGCAAAAGCAGAAGAATGTTTTTGTAAAATTTCTATCAATTGTTTCTTTTGCATGCCTTCCAAATATTCATTGACATTTAAGGTTTTTCCTGGAAATATTTCCATCGAGGAATTCCCAAATTTTTCCTTGGACAACAATGATACTTGTTTAGAGGAGAGATGTCCATTTCCTACACTCATAATGTGAGGAAGATTCATTTTTTTTCTAGTAAATTCAAAAGTTTGTCTTCCTCTTTTACTTGTTCAGTGACAAAAATAGGCTGTATATTTTGTCCATCTTCTATCCATTCTTTAGTATCTGTATCTATTGTTGTTCTTGCATGGGGGTATAATGTAAATTTCTTTGTAGAATTTCCATCTGAGATAAACATATCACCTGACCTACAACTGATAAAAGCGTCTGCTGTAGCCAACCAAGGCCATCCTAGAATTAATGGATGTCCTCCTAGATTGTTTTTGGGTGTTAAGAGCATGAAATCAATAGGATATTCCCATGAATCTAAAGATACACAAACATATTCTAACACACCATCTGGTTTAATAACAGATCTATCTGCTAATTGCAACAAGGTTGGTGTGTATTGAAGGTTAGGAAGCCTAAGTGTGTCCATAACTTGTTTGCTCATTTTGTTTATGGCTGCTCCTAGGTCAATCAGTGTGTTTGGTATTTCAGTTCCATTGATGTGAATTTTTATAATGGGACATCCTGGGTCTAAATATTTTTGAATTGTTGTCTTCCCCATCATAATGTGTACAATTTTTCCAACTAACTGAATTCCTTTTATATCTTTTCTTCTTATCCTTGATCATTGTGTACTTAATTCCTTAATTGTTTTTACAAAAATTGGTATTTCTTTTATGGATTTCAATAAATGAATCTTAATACAAACATTTCTAAATTCATCCATCATATTGTAATCCGACAAGATAATTTGTTTCTCTAATCCTTCATCGATTTTCAGCCTTTCTGGGAAAGGTGGTTTAACTGATATTGAAGGTTGTTATATGATAGGAGAATCTATTGGAATTTATCCTGTTTGTTCAGTTTCATTTTGAGGGAGAGAAGTATCCCCTTCTTCTGATTGATTCTTATGTTTTTGAAGATCAGATTTTGTTTTTTGAATGACAACAGGAGGTTTTTTTGGTAATACTCTTCCAGACCTTAATTGGACATTGTTTAGGTCTAGAGGGATTATCACATAAGTTTGATGATTCTGACCCTCCATGTTGTATACTGGTTGTTGTGGTATCTTATTATTAGGATTTGGAAGTGGTTGAGCAGGTAATTGATTTGATTTTTGTGGAAATGGTAGGGAAAGCTGCGGGTTTTGATTCTGTACTGGAACTTGTCGCAATTGATTAGCTTGACGAATTTGATTGGATGGGGTTAAAAATTGTGGTGGAAGGTAGGATGGCGAGTATTGTTGATATTGAGCATAGGCTCCATAAGGATTTTGCCATACTTGATTCCAAGGTTGTGATTGTGGTAGAGCCCAAGGCTACCAGGCTGAATTCCAATTACTTTGTGAAGACTGGGCAAATTGTTGTAGTCTAAATCCTTGTGATTGATTTGGTTGGGGATTTTGCCATGGTATTTTGGCTATAAAGTAGAGAGGGTCTACTGGTTCTGAGATTCCTTCCTCATTGAATACAGCCTTAAGACCTAGTAAGGATGGACATTCCTTTGTATCATGATTATCTGCACATATGACACATGTTTATATGGCTTTTGAGTCTAAGGGACACTCTCTCAAAGCATATTTCTTCTGACATTTGGGACAGAATATGGATAATGCAACATTTTCGGAATTTTGCTTATTTTGTATTTTAAGGGTGTCTATTTGTTCACTTAGGCTCCCTAAAGTATTCGTTTTAAAGGTGTCAAGCAAATTTCCTATTTTTGCCCTACTAACTATCCCAGTTGTAGACTTGTTTATTCTTGATAAGAGAGGGTTCTTAGGACTCTTTCCAACTCTTGCTTTTCCCCTTGAGATATGTACACATAAATCACAAATATTTGCAAATGGTAGTTGGGAAATATCTCCTTTTCCAATTAGGTTAAGGAGATCGATCCACTCATATTTAACGGCTCAAGGTAAAAGAGATTTTAAGGTTTCTTCATCCAAATTATCCACTTTTTTTCTTTTAACATTATAAAGAAACCTTTCTACCAAATCTTCAAGATTCTCATATTCTTTTTGTGTCATTTTGAAGACTTCATCGTTAAGGTTACTAGGCATACAATAATCTCTATAGTTGCCTAAGAAAGCCACTTTCATCTGTGCCCATGTTGTTATGGAATGCACTCCTAGACTCATGAACCATTTTAATGCTGAGTCTTTTAATGTGGCAGGGAACAATTTCAACTTTTGAGCATCATGCAGATAGTCATATGATCTACGTAATACTTCAAATTTGAAGAGAAATGTCTCTGGATCTTCGTTTCTTTTACCATGGAAATTAGGAAGAATCGAGGGTGATATATTCTTCATTGTGAGGGTTGTATCTTGATTTCCTCTACCTCTACCCCCTCCTCTACCTCTACCTCTTCCTCCAATACTATCTTCTTCACCACGGACATTGTGTACTTCTCCTTTTTCTTCAGCCATGATAGATTCTTGGGAGCTAAGATAGTGTTCTTCTAATTTTTCTGGTTCCTCTATCATTGATTGTTCAGAATAAGTTTCCAATTCCTCCTCTTCACTAGGAATTTCTAATTCTTCTCCCACAATTTGTTCACCAGTGGGGGACATAAAGATTACTCCTTTGGTTGGGGATGTAGGATTTTATTCAATTACAACTTTAGTAGGCGAAGTAGGTGAAGTTCTGGATTGAATTTATGATCTTGAGACTTCAGGAAGTCTTTTTCAACCTCTAAATGGAGTTCAGGTTTGAGTAGGTGGTGTGGAATCTCAAAATCGTGGTGGAGCGAGTGGATTTTTGGGAATTAAACTTATTCCTTATCCTACAAATCTACCCCTAGAGTCTCTATCCCTATGCATGTCATGTTTTAAATTAATGATGGTTTTGTTTTGTTTTTTTGTTTTACTTCTAATTGTACTTCCCTTGCAGTGACGCCAAAATGTTTGGTTAATTCAATGTCCTTGAATTGGCAGTCATAAATTGTCAACCAGGGTGTGTAGACTGATGAAGTATGGGTGCACAATATGTGCTTAGAAGTTATTCAATATGTCGTTATGCATTTGTTAGGATCTAAACTCAAGATGGGGGTGGTGTTTTTCGACTGTATTAGTGTTGTAATTCTTAGGGATGTTGATTAAGTTTCCTAGGAATTGATATGTATCCAATTAGTTTGTAGATGATGTGAGGGTGATTTTACGTATGTTAGATTGTTGGGATTTTTGATCTTAAATCTCTTTGCTGCAGCTCCTAATTCTCTAAGTGCAAAAAGAAACCTATTCTATCAGCTATGAAGGAATACTGTTGAACTCAATTGTTTTAGGAAAGGTCTTCTCGCTTGTTAAATTTTTGCTCAAACAAAGTAATCTAAACAACATCTATGAATTGAACACACTTCAATTATGCTGGATAATAAGCAAAGGAAATAAATGTGCAATACCAGGTATAAATCAAATTAAATAACAGTCTAAGCTAGGTATAAAGAAAATTAAAGTTCTTATGCAAATAACAATTCGAGATCATTATACAACATTATCACACAAAACAGAGAAATTGAAGAATTTAAGGGAAATCAGATTGTATTTGATTAAAACCTACCACTATTTGTAGGGGCCCTCCACATATAAGTTCAGAGCTTCAAATCAATACAATGTTTGCACACAAAAAAAACCGATTTCATTCACATGAAATTCACAAACTGTTGATAAACATATCATTCGGCACACACCCAAATAACAGCGTGGCCATTAGTTTTATAGCAGGTTTCTTCACATAACTATATGAAGATTTTAAGCTTGATATATCTTAATACTATCTAAACTTATATCGTTAAACCGTCATTTTTCTATTCCGAAATCAAAATGATAAGGTTTCAGCTGATCTCGGGTTCTGTTCTACATTAATCCAACGATTGACTTGGAGTTTGATTGCGATCTCCTGTGCTTATTTTGGAAAATAATTTTGAGTGGATAGGAAGGTATCCATAAGGGAGTCATCTTCTATCCATTCACACCTTTTGCTGCTGACCTGGAGCTCTGGAACCTCGCGAACAATGAAGACAACTACAGAATCCTGGACTAGCTGCAGAAACAGACTGATTCAGTAGCCAATTGTAAATTTAATTAAAACAATAAGGTATACAGTTGAATATGAAAAAGAAAACATACTAATGCATACCTTCATCAAAACCTGGTAGATATGGATTTATTTAAGTGGTAAATATATATGAAAAAGAGAGGATCTTTAGGCAAAAAGGATGTCATGGTAGGACAATGTTCATACTCTACAAGGGGTAAGCATCACCCCTTGGTTATATATATGCCCTCATTGTATAAGCAAGGGAATTTTTCACCTTGGCTCCTCCCATAAAGCATTAAACAGATCCATCAGTTCTTTGAGGAGCAAGGAGTGGCTCCAATATCCCACTACTGGGGCTAGTGATGTACAATGTAAATATGTGTCTTGGAACTCTTGCTTAATTACAAAAGCCTTTTTAGGCCAACACATTTTCATACATGAATTATGGATGTTTGTAAGACTATTCTGTGAACGCTTGTATTTCATGTTTGCTTTCACATGTACTAATATAGTTGAACTTTTTTGGTTATTTTAGTGCTTATGTTGTTGGGAATGTGTTGTAATGGTTGTCACTATTGTCTCATCCTTGTGGACTATTCCATGAGATACTAGACAAAACTTTCCTTGCTTATCAGTTATAACGACCCTCATGTCCACTATGGACTATTCCACTAGATGGTAGATGAATATTCTCTTGTTCATTGGTTTTAACGATTGTATTATCCACTGTGGACTATTCCACTAAATGTTGGACAAGCATTTTAGGTTCATGTGTGTCTCTTCCTAGGTGGTACTATTACCTCTCACTTAGAGGCTCACTCTTCTCCCCCCTTTTGCAGTAAGAGAACCTAGACACAGTTGTGTTGCACACTCACCAAATACACACACCTTGATTTTTGAAGATACCGTTACATCACTCTCTTGTGCTGACAATTAGAGTTGAGGAAATTATTAAGTATTTGGAAAATGGGCCTTCATACCGGATGTGATTCCGACACCGAATGTGTGAGGTCTAATTGGGAACTCATATCGGGGAGATCCCTTGAATGTTGGTGGGTCCAACACCATCAAAAGGTTTTATCTTGGAATATTTTCAAAATGTTTCCCACATCTTCTTTATTGTATCCAACTCAGTAATATGCATAACTATATGGTCCTTGACTCCATCAAGGATTACCCTCCATGTTTTGGCATATTTATTCGGGTATGTTGAAGGTTGTTATAGGAATGATTATCAAATTGGTTGCAGAGTCCTTGAGACCATTCTCTTCCAACAACAAAAAAATGATGGCTTTCCATACACAAAAATTTGAGGCTCCATCCAATCTTCCCTAATCTCTCAAACCTTCTGAGGTCATTTTCAAACCCTCGGAAAACAAGTGAAACCCAAATAAACTAAAGAATATAAATTGGTTTCAAAACCCTTAAACTTTCTCTTCCTGTGCCTACATAGAGCCTTGTTCTTCCATCATATTTTCTTTGATACCATGTGAAATTTTAATATTTTTAGAGTTAATTGGTTATTATTCTCCTATCAAATGATTATTTGTCTTGTGCAATTTCTTTGTGGAAAATACTAAATAAAACACTACTGCAACTTCACTGAAAATAAATAAACCACAGGAATTGAGAAAATAACGCAAAAACACACAAATAATTAACACCAATATTTTTTGACAAATGTCCCTAGAATAACCCCAATGTGGGGAAAACTAGTTATGTAGATGAGTATTTTTATTATTTTGTTTAGATAATCTTCAGCAAAATCACATAACCATTCTTTTGTCGACGCGTTTCGAACCAACCAGTGTGGTTCATCGTCAGGACAAGTTGTCCTGACGATGAACCACACTGGTTGGTTCGAAACGCGTCGACAAAAGAATGGTTATGTGATTTTGCTGAAGATTATCTAAACAATGTCATGGATCACAGAAGTCTAAATTCCTTAATATTTTTATTATTCTTCAATAATAATTTTGATTAAAAATTACTACTATTTGTTGTAAATTAGCAAACCTCCGGAAGATTATTTCTAACACTTCTGCAAGTCGATTTGGCTTCCTGGAGAAAACTTAGCCCTCCTGATTCAATTTTGCCTCCCTATGGCTCACTGAAATGAACCACTCGTGTGGCTCTGGAAACTCAACCCTCTCTAGCAAACTCGCACTGCTAGAAAATAATCTCAGCCTCCATTGGAATTCGACTTCTCCTGGAAAACTTGGCTTCTCATTTGCAAATTTTTTACTTCAGAAACTCGGCCTCTCTGAAGCAACTCACACCATTGGGAAAATCAACCTCTCTACAAATAAAATCGATCTCTGAAAAACTTTGGAAATCACTATGAAGTATTCCCTCCGACAATACTATTTTTAATCACTGTTGATCTTAATTTGTTGGTTCCCTCCCGCTATCACTGCAAATCCGCGTCTTTTATCTCTCTGATATGTTCTCCAAGTTCTCATCGATTTCCTCTTATAATATCTCAGTGAGAAGTCAACGACCATGATCTAATCTCAATCGATGGCTAAGATCATCATAACCCCATCAAATGACTCTCTAGAAGTCACTAGAGGAAAATTGTTTTACCTTAATTAATCCCAATTAATTAAGTCATTTCCCTAAGTTAGAGTTAGGAATATTAATAAATAGGCTAATTAATTCTAATTAAGGTAATTTTCCATAGAAACTTTGTCTGGGTATTGGAGAAAATTAATCCACCGTGTTCCTTAGCCTCATCGAGACAATTTGAGACTAGAACACCTGCCTGAGCTACATAAACTAACATTATGGATAGTTAAACAAATGGTCCCATGTTTATTTTTGTTCATTCCACATCCAAACCTATTTATAGATGGTCCATCAGATCAAACTATCCCCATTGAATCATTTAGATCATTTATGATTTATTGGAATGGTGACTTCAGACACCATGGTTACTCTCAAATTCGTTGTTCTTCTCTGTGGTTATTTGCATATCTATTGGCAGAAAATTAATGGATGGGTTAAGACCCTGGGTTTAGGAACAGGGGCCAACGAAGGCTCCATCGTAGTCTAGCAAGACGTCGACATTTTCACCTTATTTAGGATGAATAAGGTGTCTCAACCAAGGCGTTCCATGACCTTAGTTAGTTCAAGGGATAGAATCTGGTGTAAGGATGAACCACGTGGAGGTTATCAATACCTAATAAAATCTGAACTATAATAGTTAGAGACCCAACCATAACAGATCAAGTGAACGTAGAGAATTAATATCACACAGGTATAAGCATATTAAAATTTTGAAAAAGCTACATAAGACCATAGACAAAGGTACACATGCATCCCTACAATCTCTTCTTATATTAAATCCTGCAACATTACAACATTTCATCTGGCTCGAAGGCCTCATAGACACAACAAGAAAACTAACATGATAGAGAAATACATAAACAAGATAATAAGGAACATAGTAGGCTCAAATGACTCCACAATAACATTTCAGTATACTTTCCATCTTTCTCCGCTCTTGGCTTTCCCCCCGGCCCTCTTAAAACCTGCGCTCACTTGGATTGCTACTTCTCCCTCAGATGTTACACCTTTTTCCTCTTTTGTCTTCCTCTATTTGTCGGATACATTTGCTTCCTCAGCTACCAACATTCCTCTCAACTTGGTTGTGACTGCCTAAGTCCTTGTTTCTCTGGCCATCCTTTTGCAACTGCTGGTCTTTGGCGGATCCCTTCTTCTTCTCTAGCTATCTCCCCCGCCACTTCTCAATGGTTACCTCTGGTTAAAATGTGGTCAAACTCCATAATATATTGCAAGCCAAAATGAAGGACCCAAGAGGCTTCAACCACAACCCATTGGCTCATCCCAGAGTCAAGCATTTGTTGGTGTTGGTGGTTAAACTGATGTTGTTGGTGCTGCTAGTGCTTCTTCCTGTGTTGTTCCTTCTTGACCGATTCCTTACAACGAAGGACCCAACTCTAGGATGGCTTCAATGGATGCATTTCTAAATTTCATGTATGCATCAAGGACCATCTTCCATGAGCTTATGAGAGTGTGTGCTTGGTCGAGGAACTATGTCATGAGTTCGAAATTCGGATTAGCAGGGCACGTCCTCAGGAGAGTATTCCAATGTGTTTTAGTTTCCTCGCTGATCTATTACAGTGTATCGCAGTGGGCTTGTGTTGGGGGATTAAGGTCATGAAGGATATGCTTGGCCTTGCTTGAATCATCTTTTATTTGCTTGGATTTGGGCCTCATGGCCATCCACTTGTGCTAGAAGCTCCTTTTGTCGTGTATTGTATTGGTACCCATAGCTTGGTTAAGAAGATAATTAGTGTGGTGGCGCAGAGGGTAAACATGTTAATTTTTCTTGGCTAGGCAGTTGGACCAGTTGTTGACTTGCTCCAAGAGTCCCTGAGCTTCCTCTGCAACCTGGATGATAGAGGCTTTTAGACTAGCCACTTCTGTTATTTTCTACTGAATCTTGCCAACATACTGGGTGGTAGGATCTGGTAGGGCCATCTGAGTGGAAGCAATACTTATCCTATGCTCTCGGTTGGTCAAAACAAGGTCAATATAGGATTCTTTGATGTGGATACAACATGAAAGAAGAGTGTAGGCCAAGAAATATTCTGGGGCATCTGTGACTACATATGTGATTGAGGGCCATAGACCTTGGAGTGTCTGTTTCTCTTGGAGGAGATGGTTTCGTTCCACCACAAGGGAAAGAATTCGTTGCTTCTATTTCTCATGTTTAGTAGCCAGAATGTTGTGCAACGCCTTTTCTTGGCATGCATCGAGTTGAATGAAAGTAAACTATTGGGCTTAAGACCATCCCTGGAGGTCATCGAGGTTCATTGTGGAAGGTCCAAGGAACTGACTCTGCAATGGTTGTCCATTGGAAATTGATTTCTTAGATTTCCCTTGGGGAAATGTCTTTCTCTATGAGGGTTTGGTTGTATGTGGATCAATGTGGATCGAGTTGGGGTGCGGTGGTGATGAAGATATGGGATCAAAGGGTATGCGAAATGTGTGGAATGTGGTTGGAAGGGGAGGGGTCATAATTCACCCAATGACTGTAAGCGGACCTGATTCAAGTAATAACGACAACATAGATGTTTGAATGGTCTTCATGCCTATAATGTGGGTTGTAAGTGTCCCATTTTTATTTGCAGTTATTGATTGGATAACATAGTCGAACTCCATTTTTGTTTCTGTATTGGGTAGAGTTCTAGATGGCAAGATGTCTAGAATGTTAGCAGATGTGGAGGTTGTGTAAGGTGATGGATTGCACGACCGTGGTGATGTGATGGAAGTGGAAGGTATATTTTTCTCAATGATGGGTGTGGTGGTGTGCAAATGGGGTTCCTCATCTATGAGATCAACAACTGGGGTGGAGGTGGTCTTAGTGTTTTTCTTGGGCTCGGATGGTGGCTTGGTGGTAATAGGTCGAGGATTCAGAACTATAGGTTCTGACTGAGAGTGGGGGCATACTACGGGAATCAAAGCAACAAGGGGGCTACAAGTCAAAGAACCAAGCAACCTTGAACTGTGGAAGTTAGAAAAAGTGGGAAATGGACTTACTAAGGCACCAAGATTCACCATAGTTTCCTGTAAGGACTGCATCTGTGTCTCGAGCCTTTTGATGACCGAGTTCAGTGTCTCCTAGGCCAATCACTTCTTTGATGCTGCAGGGGTTTCTCTTGGTAGTGGTTGGGGAACCATTCCCCCAAAAAGTTATAAATGACTTCCCTCCTGAACTTCCCTAGAAATTCCCAACCAGGGAGAGACTTCAATATGGAATGTTTCTTTAGTTAACACAAAATTTTGGGCTCGCATCTGAAATGTGTCGGGATGGATGCATTTAGGTTGTATCCAGGTGCTACCATGGTTGATGCTGAACTATATATCCTATGAGTAATCATGAAGGAGCGACTTTGGGATTATTGGTGTGGCCCTGGTGACTTCCAACATCTTCTTATACCATCTGGCAAAGGAGGCCTCATTGATTTCTTTGCTACTGGGGTCCTCAGAGGTCCGCCATGGTACTGTTGTGGCCACAACCACCACCCTATTAAAACTTGCCTTGATAGCAATTTTGAATGGGCCCCCCTATAAGTTAATCTTGCACTCCTCTGAATGATCTATCCTATCCCAAGAATTTTAGCTCTTTGCCAAGCCAAACCTTTATTTTTTAAATGGTCAAGACCACCTTTGATAAATATCTGCTGCATAGTTCATTATTGAACCAACTTAGCCCTTCATTCATTACCTTCATTAGACTTTTCAATCTTCATATGCATTCGTGGTATTTCTATGCTCGCATGCATCATCACCCCCACCCTCACTACAGTCGTTTATGCACTTAATACACAAAACCTTTTATCGCCCCTTTATTTTCATTATAACCCTTTATAACGAAAATCCTTTGCAAAGCATGCCCTTTTGGGGGCCTATTGCAACTAACATGATGCATTCATGGCTGCCAGACCCGACAACATGATTAACTACATTTTATACATCATCGAGTTCAAAAGCCCGTTGCATATTGCAATCAGCCTGGGTATGAGGTCTTTACATAAAGTACTCTGCTGTCTTCCAAACTCGACGAAGTTATTAACCGGAATATATGCGCTATTGGGTATGGTTCCCAATCGCTCCTCGCATGTCGACGGAGCGCGGGGGCATACAGTGAGCGGGGAAGTGGATGCTGGACCCGTCGATGATTATAAAACCAGGCATATCTATTTTCAAGTCTGCCCCAACGGCCATACACAAATTTTTCCAATTGGCCATACGCAGATATATCTATATATATATATAGATAGATATAGATATAGATATAGATATATATCTATCTATATATATATATATATATATATAGATATATATCTATATCTATATCTATATCTATATCTATATATATATATATAGATATAGATATAGATATATATATATATCTATATCTATATCTATATCTATATCTATATCTATATCTATATCTATATATATATATATATATATATATATCTATATATATATATATATATATATATATATATATATATATATATATATTGGGTCTTGAGCATTCGCATATCGCAATTGGCCTAGTCCAAAGTTTCATATATAGCACAACATAACCTCCTGAACCCGCCGATAATTACAAAGCCGAGCATATAATTTTTCAAGTCCACAATTTGATTTCAGCTGTGTTTTGCGATAGTTTTCAGTGTAAACCGAGTTTGGATTGCGAGGCTTAATTTATGCATAAAGCTAAAAACCAGGGGCCGATTCTCTCGCAATGGTCATTCTTTATGTTATAAATGTTTCATGGATGCGAAATTTGTGTTTTTTAAGCATTTTGCAGCATATCTATATATGTGTAACTGATTTTGGTCATCTCTACAGGTGAGGACCGAGAGAAGGCAAGAAAAACCTCAGGATGGATGCATAAGCTTCAAGTTTGACTCTAGATAAAAGATGCATGTGCCGATCTGAAGAGCTTGGCCCTGCAGATATGTGTATTTGAAGATCGGGTTCTATGGCGTGGCGGTCACATGTCCAGGTGTTTCCCATGTATTCCCAAAAGACAAAACCGCTCCAGATTGCATCATGAAGAGATCACAAATAGTCGTCCTCTCTAATCAATAACCATTTAGTGCCCTGGAAATGAAGCTCCCTAATGACAAGAAACGCCCTTACGTGTCAACAGTGACATCGGCTGTTTCACCTGATTCTTCTGATTGGCATAATGAAGGAAGGAGGGGGAAGGTGAAGAGGCAGGGAGACTGAGAGTGAGAAGCTTTTAGCATAAATATTACCTCCGAAGAGAAAAAAGGGCTTTTGATTATGGAGAATAATAGTGTTGCTTTATTGTTAATGAGGAGGATTGTTTTTGAGGGAAGAAGGAGCCTTTAGTTTTAGACTCATTGTAGTGTTTTGAATCAGAGTGTTGTTACTGGAATGACTTTAAATATGATTTATATTTATGCATATTGATGACTTACAATTCACTATTAGTCTTGTTAAATTGAATGTGATTTAGTTTCATGGTTAACTTGTGAATGGTCTCTAATTTGAAATTATATTAAACATCAGTTGCAATTTTAATTCCATAGAAGAATGTGGATTCCTATATGAGTGATTGGATTGCAATTTAGCTTTAACACAGTCTTGTCCAACTGTTAATTCAGTGATTGATTCATTTGGACTTGAAGCTATGCATGATGTTTAACCTTCTTTAGCACACTCATGCTGAACATATATATGATGTTTAAACCTCTGTATCGTGCTCTTGCAGGATAGATTAGAGTATCTAGGACTAGATTAGAGTAATTAGAAGTAGTATAGATATGGTTTAATACATAGAGGTTAGTTGTTTCATTTTTGTTGATTTAATTGAAGTCTTCCTCCTGGAAGCAATCTTTTGACATGTTCCAGCAGTTTACGGGGTCCCTTAAAACCCGTCGGAGCTAGCCAATCCAAACGAAAGCAGGTCTAGTTGGGGCTTGTGATTGGGTTATTTCCCCTTGTTGGCATAGTGTACATTAGCCATGTCAACAAATTGGCGCTAGAAGGAGGGTCTGAACCACCCTCTCCAGCTTTTCAAGATTTCATCTATAAGTGCCACGCATGGATTCAAAAGGATTAATGTATGGATCGTAAAGGTCAGAGAGATCCTGCCACACATTTGAAAGAGCCTCATCTTGAAGAAATAGAGACCCCTCTAAGTCCTGTTTCCGGGTCACCCAAGGAAGAGAGACCATGGAATATCCTATCACTTAGGCACAACCTGTGCGAGCACTTACTCGGGCTTACACTTTCTCCCTCTCTCAACTTCCCATCTTTCACTCCTTACCTCCGACAACCAAGAGAAAGCCAAGGATCTTTACCCTGAGAGAAGATATATCAGCATCCACTTCTCTCGAAGACATTGTGCTAAAATCCTTGCAGAGTATCGACACCCTTGGGAAGACCTGAGGATTCCCCTTCTAAAGATAACTCCTTGCTTGATTTTGAGAATCCTAGCGGAGAACCCTCCAACCAAAACTTCCCTGCCCATAATATGGCCAACGTTCCCCCTCCAGGTGGGAATCAGCCTCCACCTCCTCCTCTGGGTGGGGATCAACCCCCCCCTCCTCTAGGAGCACTCCCTCCCTAGCTTGCACAGGATGTTGTAGCGGTACCTGGGTAGCAGCATCCCTTACCCAAAAATACAGAAAGAGTGTTACCTAATTTCTACCTGAAGCGGGGAGATACCGCTGATAACCATATTTGCTCTTTCTTCCTAGCCTTGTGCAGGTTGGGGGTTACCGATGAAGATGTGGTGTGCCACCTATTCTCTTTTTCTTTGATTGGTGCAGCCTCCACATGGTATTTCAGTTTGAGAATAGGGTCGATTACCTCGTGGGATGATTTTCAGCAGGCCTTTTTGGACACATTTGGTGATGACAAAACATTTGCGGCCTTCGTTTTAGAATTATCCCATTTGAAAATGGAAAGTAAGGAGAAAGTTAAGGATTTTAACATTCGGTTCAACACCTTGTTCAACAGAATCCCAGTCACTGCTATACCTACCGAAGAGGTGCTAATAGAATTCTACATCTCTACTCTCCCTATCCCTACAACAATGTGGGTTAAAAGGAGTAATGTGAAAACCTTACAAGGTGCTATCGATGAAGTGGTGAAATTTGAAAATGAAATGATCAGCCTCACAACATGCCACCCTACAACTGGAGAAAAGAAAACCTCTCAGACATCCAAGAAGAATAATGGAAATGATAACAAAGGGGTTGAAACTAAAGACAAGGACACCATGGATGTGGAAGGGTTGCATCAGATCATTAAGAAACTTACGAACACAGTCATTGATATGAGAATGAATCATGGAGAGAGTACTAGTGGTATGGGAGGAGATTATAATAGCAGAAAACCCTTCAAAACTTTCTACCGGAAGAAAATAGAAGGTGGTAATGGTCAGCTTGCATTACCTGCTCCACCTAATGAAGGGGATTTAAACACAAAAGAATTGGCTTTGATTGGATCGCTCCTCAACAAAGAAGAACCTATACTGGAGCTCGAACCAGAACAAGGAGACGAGGAGGAATACCAAGTAGAAGAACCCTCAGATGAGGAAACCCAAATTAATGTGTTGTGGGATTTCCATAATGATGAGAATGACGATGAGGGAGATGACAGTGCAGAAATCAATGCTAATGAAATCCACACACGTAGTAAAGGGCCGCTTCCAGGTGCGACAAAGCCCTTAGACCAAACAAGGCAAGGTGTTCACCCTGTGAAAGCATCCACTCCTAGAGTTCCTGTTGAGAAGAGTGGGCCTGGTAGTCAATCCAATAATACCCCTACTACAAGTCACCGAGAGAAAGAAAATGCGTCTTCCACTGCAACGAAGGCTACTCAATAGGGTAAACCTCCACTTAAAAATAAAAAAATAGGTATGTTTACTCTGCCCTATCCAGTCTATAACATTGATTATAATATTGTGGATGATCTCAAGAAGTCTAGGGCCAATATCACATATTTTGATTTGTTAAAATTAACGTAGCAAAGAGATTTGCTGCTGAAAGCTATGAATGAGCAGAACTAACCCCCCCCCCCCACCTAATGCACCCAAACCAAGAAACCAATGTCTAAACCTGTTAGTACCACCAGTGCATCCCAAATACCCTCAGCTATGGAGGCCACATTGTCTAAAATGAATAAAAAACCCCAAGATGTCAGCGCAGCCATGATAGGGAGGAAATCGAAATCTATGACCCCACCGTTCCTCATTACGTTTGAAATTTTCAACATGAACGTCCACAATTTCTTGGTAGATTCTGGTGCCTCATCCACTGTCATGCCTTATGTTGTGGCTAAAAGACTTCAGGCCATACCTGAAAAAACTAGAACTCGAATCATGCAATTAGATAGGACAAATGTGACAGTAATTGGAGAATTGAAGGATGTGTTGATTCAGATGGCTGCTAAACCACAGTACACATAGGTCATTGATATAGTGGTAGTTGATATACCTGAGGCCTATGGAATGCTGCTTAGCAGGGACTGGTCAGCAAAATTGAACAGATACTTCTCGACTGATTGGTCCCATCTCTTGTTGCCTCAAAAGGGAAAGGGTGATATGTTGAGAGTCGATAGGGAGAGATACATGAAGTATGTGGTAACGAAACTAAATGGTCCCAATGAACCTATAATGTTTACCAACTCCATCCTTGGGAACTATAGTTTCAATGTTTATAATACAGAAACCTGTTTTGGAGAGTTTCATGCAGAAACCGTTGAAGAAACTTTGACAGACACGCAGTTGGAAATTCCCTCCTATAATCCAACTGATGAGCTATCCTGTATTATAGTAGATAATAGGATCAATTTCTTAGATACTAGTTCAATGGATGTAACATTAGATTTAATATTCTGGACACTCTATTTTGACAGCTCTAACTGCCTTGAAGGTGCCGATGCTGGAAGTATTCTCATTGATCCGCAAGGGAACCAACATCTAATGGCCAGCCGGTTGGAGTTCGCATGCACCAAAAACACAGTGGAATATGAGGGCCTGCTGCAAGGCTTGAAGAAAGCCATTGGTATGAATGTGAAAAATCTTAAAGTTTTTGGTGACTCACAAATAATTGTAGATCAGGTAAGGAAAATGATACATTGCAATTCTCCACACCTAGTGAGGTACCAGCATGAGGTATGGGATTTAATTGACATTTTTGATTCCTTTAATATTACATACATATCTAATATGGCTGCTAAACTTTTGCTTGATTTTAGATTGAAGAAAAATAATTGTTCTGTTGAATTGATTTTCAGATCGTCCATGCTTGATAACATCTCGAATTGGTAGGTTTTCGAAGATGATGAGAAAATCCTTGAGTTCCTACACTGCGAGAAGACATTCAAGAGTGCAGTCATTGATGAAAGGGAGCATGACAAGCTTATGAATGAAAGGGAAGATGATGAAAAGGATCAGCCCAATGTGATTCCAAAATCAGTGGTTAGGATGAAGCACTTGTATGACTTGCATGATAAATTCAAGAAACCCACTAACTGCATAACACACAGCCTGTCCATGAAGTATGAAATGGTCAACCTTGGGACCAAAAAAGACCAAAAAAATGTAAATCTAGGCCTGGGGTGCTCTCCGCAAGAAAAGGTTGCATTTGTAAAACTATTTAAATAATACAAGGATGTCTTTAAATGGACATATGAAGACCTAAAGACCTTTGATACCAGTATTATGCAACATGTGATCCCTTTGGAAAAGGAGGCCAAGCCCTACCAACAAAAGCTGCGTAAGATGCATCCAAGCCTAGAACCATTGGTGAAGAAAGAACTGAACAAGATGTTGGATGCTAAAATCATATTCCTGGTCAGACACACCCGCTGGGTAGCCAATCTCGTGCCAGTGAGAAAGAAAAATGGAGACATCAGGCTGTGTATTGATTTCAGAAACCTGAACAGAGCATCTCAAAAGGACAACTATCCGGTCCCTTCTATGGAACACATCCTTCAGTGTGTTTTTGGGTCTGAAATGTTGTCCCTAATAGATAGGTTTTCAGGATATAATCAGGTATTGGTATCGCATGGGGATCAGCTTAAGACAACCTTTAACACCAAATGGGACACCTACACATACTAAAAAATGCCTTTTGGGCTCATTAATGCAGGTGCCACATTCCAGAGAGATATGGACATAGCCTTTCGAGGGTTGATGAACAGATAGGTAGTGGTGTACATGGATGACATCACTATGTATTCATATCGCAAGAGGGATCACATTTATCACTTGAGGCAGATTTTCGAAAGATGCCAGAGGTATGGAATTTCTTTGAATCCCAAGAAAGCATCTTTACAGCCACAAAGGGGAAACTACTGGTTCATATCCTTTCTAAAGACGAGATTGTGATTGATCTTGAAAGAATACATACCATCATGATAATACAGCCCCCTGCTAACAAGAAAGCCATGCAATCTTTCTTCGGGAGGATTAATTTCTTTCGAAAGTTCGTCTTAGGCTTTGCCGAAATAATACGCCACTTGCAGCGAATGATGAAGAAAGACGTTGCATATAAATGGAGCGATGAAGCCAAGGAAGCATTTCGACAAATCAAGGAAGCCATTGCTGAAGCTCCTGCGCTGGTCAGCCCTGATTTCGGCAAAGGATTCTTCTTATACACCTTTGCTTCTAACCTTTCATATGCCGCAATTCTCTCTCAAAAAAATGATACTGGCAATGAAGTCCCCATTTCCTACATGAGTTCAAATCTCCAAGGAGCAGAATTGAATTACCCAAACATGGAGAAACATGACTACGCATTTTTCAAGGCCATTAAACATTTCCGCCCTTACTTACTAAAGGCCAAGACCAAAGTCATCGTGCCCCATCTTGCTGTAAGAGCCCTCTTCATACAGAAAGAAATGGGTGAATGAAGAGGGAACTGGATAAACGACCTGCAATAGTTTGACCTGGAGATAAAGCCAACACAGATAGTTTGAGGGTAGGGAATTTGCAGGCTGGCGACAGAAGCCTTAGCAGACCAAAAGGAGGCACTCGAAGAATTAGGAACACTGAGTATGCAATATGCACAAAGGGAACTCAGGGAGGAACTCTTATGGAGTAATGAAGCGCTGATGTATGAGCGAGAAGCATCGGAATCCTTTTCAGACTCCGAGTCATGGTACCACGACATACACTTCTATCTAGTGTGGGGTTCGTGTCCTGAACACATGGATGCATCATAGAGGAGAGCTCTTAGGTTAAATTCCAATCTATATTATTTAGCTGACAACATCTTGTACAGAAAAAATCATGATGGAATTTGGCTGAGGTGTTTAGAGGAAGATGATGCCAACCATGTATTGAAAGAAATGCATGACAGCCCAGCAGGTGGTCATTATGGCAGAGAGACCACTACCCACAAAATATTGAGAGCTGGATATTATTGGCCCACAGTGTTCAAAGACTCGCATGCCTATGCTCACAAATGCAAGGTGTGCCAAACCACTGCAGGACGAGAAAGAAAGCCCGTTGTTCCCCTCAGGTCTGTCATGATTTACCGACCATTCCAACAATGGGGCCTAGACGTCATAGGCGAGATCACTCCAAAATCCTCACAGCAGCACAAGTATATACTCACAGCGATTGATTACTTCACCAGATGGACCGAAGCCATCCCGCTTCGGAAGGTGAACGAAGAGGAGGTAATATCATTCATTGAGAAATTCATTATCAGCAGGTATGGCATCCTTGACACCATCATCTTTGATAACACTTCTTATTTTTCATCTCTAAGACTGTTTGAGTTTGCCATTGATAAGTCAATCCACATAAAGTAGCAAACTATTATCCCCATGGAAATGGAGTTGCAGAGTCTTCTAATAAGAACCTTATCCACATAATCCGCAAGACAGTCACTGATAACCAGAGGAACGGGCACAGCTTCTTGACAAATGCCCTTTGGGCCGATAGGGTCACCCCTAAAGTGGCCTTGGGAAACTCTCCATACTCCCTAGTCTATGGACAGGAAGCCATCTTGCCCCCAAACATTGCCCTTCCATCATTACAAATCTCCCAAGCTTCAAGAGGAACCCCATCAACCCTGCTTCAAGAAAGGATCGACCAACTGATGAAGTTGGAGGAATCAAGGGATAGATCTAGAATTAAATTAAAAATTCACCAAATGATTGTAAAAAGATGGTTTGATCATCATTTGGTGGGAGATAAAGATTTCCAAGTAGGGGAACTAGTTCTGAAATGGGACAAGTTGAGTGAGCTAAAGGGTAAACACAAAAAATTCCAACACCTATGGTTGGGGCCATTCCAAGTTGTTGAAAATATTGGTCAAGGGACTTACAGGTTGAAAACATTACAAGGGGAGACTGAAAAGCTCCCTGTTAATGGCCAGCATTTGAAGAGATACTTCCAGTAGCCACCACATTGGTGGTTGCCTCCTGAGTAGGTTAGAGTTCATTTCTTTTTGCTATTAGTTTAGTTGCATTTCTGTCCTTTCCTTTGTTTTCTGCCAAGTCTAGTCTCCTACTATTTTGAATTACATTCCTTTTCAGCCAGCCAATTGTAGTCCTCCAGTCTCATTCTACCTTTCAGATTTTCCCTCATTCGCTACTCTCGACCTTTCCCTGCCTCATTAGCTTGCTAATGATTATGTTGTTCCTGAATCCATCTTTTTCCCACAAATCAAACAAACTTTCTATCAGCCCATTGTTGACCTAGGTTGTCATTGATGTCAATATGGTAATATTCTGGATACTAGAGGATGACATGAAGCCAAGGGGATGCAGAGCAGATTCATGAAGAGACAGGAGCAAGGCCATCAGGATAGCCGAGCCATATATACATATATCATATATATATGCGGAAACAGACATATATGCAAGGAGGTCTTTGAAAGACACTGCCAAGCCAGAGGAGCAGATGGAGACGAGAGGAGCAGACAGAGCCACCAGAGGAGCAGATGGAAACGAGAGGAGCTACATTGGAGCAAGAGGAGCTACAGGAGGAGCCATATATATATATATATATATATATATATATATATATATATATATATATATATATATATATATATATATATATATATGCCATATATATGCCATATATATGCCAAAGAAGAGGAGCACACAGAGACCGATCAAAGGAGCATAGAGGAAGAGCGGAGGACACAACCATCGGAGCAACAGAGGAGTAGACAGAGCATCAGAGGAAGCAGACAGAGTTATCGGGAGCCATCGGGCACAGAACTCATATAGATATATCCAGTTACGTTATCGGGCCTGTAAAACCCATGTATGCATGCTTTAACATTATCGGCGGTTAAAAACCATATAAATATGCATTTAACGCAAACGGAGGCGGAAGGCTTATACATATGTCTCAAACTCATGTATTTACCCATCGGCGGCAAAAACTATGCATATATGTGTTTAACACTATCGGAGGCGCAAACGGAGGCTAAGGTGTGTACATAGGCAAATACATTATCAGAGGCAGAAAGCGGACTTGAATTTTTATGAACGGGAGCGTTGAGTTGTATCGGGTCCAGTACGTAATATTATATCGCATCGGCACTTCGGGAGCAACGATACAGTGTCAAGTGGACCATTGCGATCGCCGATAGCGATATCGCATCGGACGTCCGTTAAGGGAAATCCCCGATTGCGATGAACTGTTGCGGACCCGACGAGAATATCAACAGCTGCTTAATATCATATCACATCCGGTTCATCGGAGCAGTGGTGTATCGGCCTTTGGTCATCGGCAATGTTTTAGGATCGACTTATAGGAGAACCTCTGGAAGCGCCAATTGCGATAATGTATGCGGACCCGATGGTCCTATTATATAGCACCCTATTGTTATATCGCGTCCATAGGAGAATCAGCCCATTGGTCATTGGAGATATCATGGGTTGATGTATAAAGGACCCCTGGAAGCCTTGAGTGCCGATTGCAACATACACTGCGGATCTGATACAGGAGTAGTTGCGGGTGAATTAATATTGAAGTCCGCCCCTTAGTCTTCTGACTATTTTTATCATATTCTCTATGTAATTAAATATTTGTATATATTGCTTGCGGGCTGGTTTTAAGCCGAAAGGCTTACGATGGCTGTGTCCGATGGTTTTAGAAGGCTGAATATCAGGTAAATGGGGTGATTCATGGCGAAATTGATTGCGATTAGACGTGGCTATCCGTTAAATGAAGCTGAACTCTAGACAGAGGAAGCTACAACGAAAAACAAGCCAACGGTGAGGAAGCTGAAGCAGGCGAGGAGGAAGCCAAAGAGCCAATGAGAAAGAGGAAATGAATGGACAGAGGCACAAGAATGCATAAAACAACAAAAACAGAGGATTGTGAAGTGGTTGGCATGGTGAAGAACCAGAGTGTGAGATAGCAGAAGCAACAGCGGTGAATGTTGTTGAAGGCTGTTGAACGCTGTGGAAAATAAGCTGGAGGAGACAGAGGCAGCGAGAGGATCCAACAGAACAGAAAGAGAGCAGTAGGGTTAACAAGACAGCAGATAGTCGAAGGGGAGAAGCAACCAGCTGAGATTATAAGCTTGAACAAGAAGTTGTTCTTTATGCAGAGCTTAGTTCAGCTAACAGTAGACTGACTAAAGCTGTGTGAAGACATTATCAGAAGTCATGAAGGGTACTGGACACTCTGTGTGGGCAGTATGAAGAATTGGGAAGACTACTTCAAGAGAAAACTGGTTGTCATTGATACCATAGTTTGGAGACTACAGTGAAGCTGTAAATAGACAGAACTCAGCAGAGAAGAGTTCTGAGAGCAGAACTGAATAGGATTGGAGTCCTTGGGGTTGGTGCCTCAAAAGCAAGAAGGATAGGAGTCCTTGGGGCTAGTGCCTCAAAAGCAGGAAGGATAGGAGTCCTTGGGGGTTGGTGCCTCAGAAGCAAGAAGCAAGAACTATTGGGGATGGTGCCTCAAAAGCAGGAAGGATTGAAGTCCTTGGGAGTTGGTGCTCCTAAGTCCAAGATTGGTGTCTTGGAAAAATAGAGTTGGTTCTCTGGAGGTTGGAGCCTCACAAAAGTCCAAGTTGGAGCTTGGCAACTGATTGTAGTCCTTGGGAGTTGGTGCTCCTAAGTCCAAGATTGGTGTCTTGGAAAAATAGAGTTGGTGCTCTGGAGGTTGGAGCCTCACAAAAGTCTAAGTTGGAGCTTGGCAACTGATTGTAGTCCTTGGGAGTTGGTGCTCCTAAGTCCAAGATTGGTGTCTTGGCAAAATAGAGTTGGTGCTCTGGAGGTTGGAGCCTCACCAAAGTCCAAGTTGGAGCTTGGCAACTGATTGTAACCATCTATATATTGTATCTATTTTACTGCACAGTTTATATTAATAAAAGCATTTATTCTTGTTGTTCATCTTGTGTTCTGAATATATATGTTTTAACTGGTAAAACAATAGTGGGAAAAAGAAATACTGATTCACCCCCCCTCTCAGTATTTCCAACAATTGGTATCAGAGCAGGTTCCTTCATTCAAAGCTTAACAGCTTGAAGGTCGACATTTAGAACACAAATGGCAAGGTCAAGGAAGAAAGTCTCCAATCCTCCTAAGGATGTGTCTCCCTCTACTACTAAAACAGAAGACAATCAATTTGAGGAAGCTCCAAGGCTCAATGGTAACTTTAATATATGGGAAGCAAGAATGAGGAATTTCTTACAGACTCAAGGCTTTGAAATCTGGAAATCAGTGATTGATGATAGCAGGATGGATAGAGAATCCAAGGAGTACAATGCAAAAGCAGTAAAGGCAATCTTGAATGGGCTCCCTAATTCTGTAAAGAACAATCTAGGAAAATATTCATCAGCAAAGGATATATGGGACAAACTTCATGACCTTCACTCAAAAGGAGCACTGACCATGACCATCAATCAAGAAGGAAATCTAGAACCCATCATAGAAGCTGAACATGAGAATGATGATGTCAAGGCTAAAGCAGACTTAGAAGATGAAGAGAATGAAAAAGACTTTGTAGAAGAACTCCTCGCTCAACTTATGATTGCCATGGAAGAGATTAACAATTTGAAAAAGGAAAATGAGAAACTTAAGAAGACAGCTCTAGATGGTGACCAAGATCAAACAAGAAAGAAAGTTGACCTCATCAAGCTTCAAGTACAAGAAAGGGATGAAGAGCTTTCCAAGCTTAAGAAGGAATTTGATCAAAGTAAAAGAAAGCATCATGAAGAAGTCATATCCATCACAAATCAATTGAATAAAGAAAAGAAGCAGGAAGATATCTTGTCAAGCCAACTTGAACAAAGGCACAAGAGCTTGAACAAACTTGAAGAAGAGATTGGTCCGTACAAAATAGAGGTCTCCTCTCTCAAATCTCAACTACAAGAAGCAAGAAAACAAGCACAAGGAGCTGAGAAGGAAATGGAGAGCAGTCAAGCAAAGAATGAAGAAATCTTCAAAATGAAGTCAGATATCATCTCCCTTAAAATAGTAGCAGCTGAAGCTACTCGTAGCAAGGAAGAAACTGAGGAACAATTCACAAAGAAGAATAGTGAGTGTGAAAGATTGGAAGAAGAGATTGTCTTCCTCAGAACAAAGGTTGAAGGGATGAACAAAATCTTGAAGAGCTCTCAAGCCTTGGATGACATACTTAGCTATCACAGATGTCCATCTGATAAATCAGGTCTCGGATATGTAGGTGAATCCTCAAACAAGAATGAAAATGCTTTAAACAAAAGGGATGTGAAGAAGCCAGAAAGAAATGGTGATGCTCCCAGTTCCAACAAAGGCAAGGAGAAAAATCAAGGCTACAATAGAAGAAATCCTGCTCCAAGAAGAAATGTAGATGATGTCAAATATGCAAGAGGCAATGGTTATCATCAAAGGATCTCAAGGCAGAAAGGCTTCAGAAGTACATCAAGGAAATCTCCATCTCCCAGGTACCAAAATTCATTTTTTTGTTATTGTTATTCCTATTCAAACTTTGGTCACATGGCAAAAGACTATAAAGCATATCATAAAGATAGATGTTATGGTCCCCAACCATCTCATAGAGATAGAGGTTATAGTCTTCGAATCCCTCCAAGAAACAATTTTGCAGGAAGAAATCATGAATTCTTATTCATGAACAATGTAGAATGCTTCAAGTGTCACAACATTGGTCATATGGCACGTGATTGTAACTTAACATGGGATCTTACACAAGCTAGAACCATGCAAAAGAAGAAAGTTACACAAGTATGGAGGAGGAAGGAAATACAATCTGAAAGTCCCTTGAGTTCTTCAGCCAACAACATATGTCATTGGCCTAAATTTTGAGAATCTAGGCATTTTATAAGAAGACTCTGCCAAAAGAAGATGATGCATACAGTTAGGGGGAGCTTGTAATTCTTGATCATTATCGCTGAAGCTATTAGTGAAAGGGGATTTGATGTGAGAACAGAAATTATGGACACTAATAGAGGCAATCTTCAAACAAACAGATACATCTGGAATGGAGTCTGAAGTAAGAGCAGCTGGCAGCACATAACAAAACTGAAGTACTACATGAAGATGCAAATCAGCAGAATAAATTTAAAAGACAGTCACAGATTGGATATCTAAATCTGCTAAGAGGAAATAACTAGCTGAGATATGTACAAAAATACAAGGAAAGGATGGCAGTGAGTTAAGAAGAAGCACAAAGACACAAATGAACTCAAATCTGAAGAAAGACAGCAAGAAAGACAATCTCAGTGGTAGTTTCTCTTGATTCGGACTATGAAGATCTCTCAATTCTACCTATGGAGACATCAATATGGATTGAAGCATAAAAAATTGGACTTGGACACTTGGTGTATGGCCATTTGCAATCTAAATGAAAGCATTAAAGTAGAGCATCCTTAAGCATTGTTGAAGCCATGATAAAGCAGTTCTGAGACATGAAGAGGGAATAATGTGTTAACTGATGATAAAGCATCAATCCTTCTATCTTGAGTAAAAAGAAGAAGAGCACTATGACAGGGGGAGTCACAGACCCATGAAGATCTACCATTCATGAAGAACAAAAGTAGTTTGATAGGGGGAGTCCCAGAGCACTCCTTTGCCATTGATGTCAAAGGGGGAGAGAAGAAGAATATTGCCATCAATAACAAAGGGGGAGATTGTTGACCTAGGTTGTCATTGATGTCAATATGGTAATATTCTGGATACTAGAGGATGACATGAAGCCAAGGGGATGCAGAGCAGATTCATGAAGAGACAGGAGCAAGGCCATCAGGATAGCCGAGCCATATATATATATATATATATATATATATATATATATATATATATATATATATATATATATATATATATATATATATATATATATATATATATATATATATATATATATATATATATATATATATATGCAGAAACAGACATATATGCAAGGAGGTCTTTGAAAGACACTGCCAAGCCAGAGGAGCAGATGGAGACGAGAGGAGCAGACAGAGCCACCAGAGGAGCAGATGGAAATGAGAGGAGCTACATTGGAGCAAGAGGAGCTACAGGAGGAGCCATATATATATATATATATATATATATATATGCCAAAGAAGAGGAGCACACAGAGACCAATCAAAGGAGCATAGAGGAAGAGTGGAGGACACAACCATCGGAGCAACAGAGGAGTAGATAGAGCATCAGAGGAAGCAAACAGAGTTATCGGGAGCCGTCGGGCACAAAACTCATATAGATATATCCAGTTACATTATTGGGCCTGTAAAACCCATGTATGCATGCTTTAACATTATCAGCGGTTAAAAACCATATAAATATGCATTTAACGCAAACGGAGGCGGAAGGATTATACATATGTCTCAAACTCATGTATTTACCCATCGGCAGCAAAAACTATGCATATATGTGTTTAACACTATCGGAGGTGCAAACGAAGGCTAAGGTGTGTACATAGGAAAATACATTATCGGAGGCAGAAAGCGGACTTGAATTTTTATGAACGGGAGCGTTGAGTTGTATCGGGTCCAGTACATAATATTATATCGCATCGGCACTTCGGGAGTGGCGATATAGTGTCAAGTGGACCATTGCGATCGCCGATAGCGATATCGCATCGGACCTCCGCCAAGGGAAATCCCCGATTGCGATGAACTATTGCGGACCCGACGAGAATATCAACAGCTGCTTAATATCATATCACATCCGGTTCATCGGAGCAGTGGTGTATCGGCCTTCGGTCATCGGCAATGTTTTAGGCTCGACTTATAGGAGAACCTCTGGAAGCGCCAATTGCGATAATGTATGCGGACCCGATGGTCCTATTATATAGCACCCTATTGTTATATCGTGTCCATAGGAGAATCGGCCCATCGGTCATTGGAGATATCATGGAATGATGTATAAAGGACCCCTGGAAGCCTTGAGTGCCGATTGCAACATACACTGCGGATCCGATACAGGAATAGTTGCGGGTGAATTAATATTGAAGTCCGCCCCTTATTCTTTTGATTGTTTTTATCATATTCTCTGTGTAATTAAATATTTGTATATATTGCTTGCAGGCTGGTTTTAAGCCGAAAGGCTTACGATGGCTGTGTCCGATGGTTTTAGAAGGCTGAACATCAGGTAAATGGGGTGATTCATGGCGAAATCGATTGCGATTGGACGTGGCTATCCGTTAAATGAAGCTGAACTCTAGATAAAGGAAGCTACAACGACAAACAAGCCAACGGTGAGGAAGCTGAAGCAGGCGAGGAGGAAGCCAAAGAGCCAGTGAGAAAGAGGAAATGAATGGACAGAGGCACAGGAATGCATAAAACAGCAAAAACAGAGGATTGTGAAGTGGTTGGCATGGTGAAGAACCAGAGTGTGAGATAGCAGAAGCAACAGCGGTGAATGCTGTTGAAGGCTGTTGAACGGTGTGGAAAATAAGCTGGAGGAGACAGAGGCAGCGAGAGGATCCAACAGAACAGAAAGAGAGCAGTAGGGTTAACAAGACAGTAGATAGTCGAAGGGGAGAAGTAACCAACTGAGATTATAATCTTGACCAAGAAGTTGTTCTTTATGTAGAGCTTAGTTCAGCTAATAGTAGACTGACTAAAGCTGCGTGAAGACATTATTAGAAGTCATGAAGGGTACTGGACACTCTGTGTGGGCAGTATGAAGAATTGGGAAGACTACTTCAAGAGAAAACTGGTTGTCATTGATACCGTAGTTTGGAGACTACAGTGAAGCTGTAAATAGATAGAACTCAGCAGAGAAGAGTTCTGAGAGCAGAACTGAACAGGATTGGAGTCCTTGGGGTTGGTGCCTCAAAAGCAAGAAGGATAGGAGTCCTTGGGGCTGGTGCCTCAAAAGCAGGAAGGATAGGAGTCCTTGGGGGTTGGTGCCTCAGAAGCAAGAAGCAAGAAGGATTGGGGATGGTGCTTCAAAAGCAGGAAGGATTGAAGTCCTTGGGAGTTGGTGCTCCTAAGTCCAAGATTAGTGTCTTGGAAAAATAGAGTTGGTGCTCTGGAGGTTGGAGCCTCACAAAAGTCCAAGTTGGAGCTTGGCAACTGATTGTAGTCCTTGGGAGTTTGTTACACTAAAAAATGTCACCATGACTATTTGCAGTTAGTATGGCTCCATCCACTGTCATACTATCCTCCTTGGCAAGTCTCATGCCTCTGCTCCTCATGTCAAACTTCAAGAAATAGAGAAAAGTCATTTAAAGTCAATTATCTCTGGTACGCAGTTTCTCTTAGCCTTACCTGCGTGTACGCAACCCAAGTTCACAATACTTGCGTACTTGTACGCTCTGTATGTAAAGGGGTGGGTGCGTACTCCTGTAAAGGTCAAAAGGCGCAAGTTTCACTCTAAAAAAGTTACTTGTGGTCATTTCTAGAGCATTCTAGAAGTTTGTTTGACGTGTATGAAGCGCCTCCAGATGGTTCATGTATCCCTACCAAAGAGGAACTTATCCCATAAAGAGGGGAGTTATCCCATCCAAAGAGGGGCTTATCCCATTGATGGTGGACCTGAATAACTTCCTCTAGAGCACTATAAATACAGGCATTGGGCCAAAGGGAGGGGAGGTTGAAAGCTGAACATTCCTAAGGGTAGATGCTGCTGGAATTAGGACTTCCTTGTAGAAGCTTGTGAGGAGAGATTACCATCTTTGCTTGTTCTATTTGGAAGTGGGTGAGCTGATCAGAGTAAAGGAGAACTCTTGTGGACCCTGGGAGGGACTTGCACAACACCAAGGCTCATGTTGTAATGGTTCCTTTTGTTACCTTTTAATACAAATTAGTCCATTCTTCTCAACAATTTGTTATTTATGAGTTGTTTCATATACTCCTTGGTCTATATGTTAAATATTTTTTATTTTATGTGATATTCAGGTGCTATTTAATCGTTTGATTGTTAGTGAATGCAGGTTTCGAAGGGAAGGAGGAGCTCATCCGGATCAATGAAGCTGGACTACTACAACAGCGCTGGGTTACAGGTAGGATCTAAGCACTTGATTTCTCATATTGTAAAAGCATATTTAGTGAAGGATTGCTCTTATTTGTCTTGTTTGTCACTAGAAAGTCTTAGGCTTCTAGGGAGGTTGGTTGTGTCCGCACTAACGACTCTTTCCGTGTGACAAAATGGCGACTCCGCTGGGGACTCCATGAATGTGTTTGAGTTCTTTTTGATTTGATATTTTGGTCTAAGAAAAATTGCTTGTTTCATGATTTTTGGCTGTCTAACTGTGTATTTGGGTGGGTTAGCTTAGAGTCAAATTAGATTTTTATTTTTCTTAGCTTTGCCAGTAGTATGCAGCTTCTGAGTTAGGCACAGTGCGTACTTGTACACACTGCGTCTTTGTGCACAGGGCGTACCCGCGCCTGTGTCAACAAATTGTTGAAAAGTGTGCAACAAGAAATTCTTGTTGAGATTGCAACAAGATGATGGAGCTTAGTGAAAAGAGTCGCCTTCACTAAGTGGGCCCGCAGGCTATTTTTGGCGCAAGTCTATTTTTAGACTATGTCTATTTTTAGACATATGGATCATGTCTATGTTTATGGATGATTGATCAAGTTGGGAAAAATAGATGGACCCCTATTTTTTGATGAAAGTGTGAGTGATCACAGTGTGAGTGATCAAAGTCTATTTTTAGACTGGCTGTCAAAAATATAAAAGTCAAATATTATTATCTCACAATAATATTTGGACTATAAACTTGATCTTATTCTCTTGGAGCACTTCAGTTTGAGCTACAGAGGTGGCACATGCAGCTGTCAGAAGGAAATATGCTTTTCTTATGAGTCAGTTGAGTTGTAGCATGCATGACTTCAGTTAGAACTCAAGTGAGTTGAGTTTAGTGGACTAGAGGTACAGTTGATGGAGTTGTGTTCAGTTTGACTTAGTTAAACTAGTTGTAGTTAGTCTAACTGCAGATAGACTAATGATGAGTTGTTAAACTAATTATTAACTCATAATACAACTAAAGAATACATCAGTTAACTCAGTTGCATGTCAGTGCATGTTCAGTTCAACAGGGACAAGTGGTAGAGAATCAGATTGCTATCAGTTGTGACTATAGTTGTGCACCAGATCTTGCACAATCAAGGGATTGAGTATGCCAATGAGTTTGCTCACGTATTTGGCCCACATTTTAGCCTTTTCTCACGTCCACAAAGAGTGAGTGACTATTTTCCAGGTGAAAAACGAGTTTGGGAAGTCATTCTCATCAGTTCTTGAGCAGGTATTGAGCAGTGGAGGCTGACAAGCAGTGGAATAGATTTGGAGATCAGATCTGAGCTGTATTGTGTGTAACAGGTGGAGCTGGTACTTGATTGCTTGTGATAAGCATTGTACTTTGTAATGTTACATGATTCAATCAATATAATATACAAATAGTTGGGGTTTTTGCGAGATGCTTTCCCCGGGATACATACTGTGTTAATGAGTTTGATTGATGCTTCTATGTGTGCCTGTGAATGTTTCTGCTTCTGTAAATTGATGATCAACGTAGAGGAGATTATGTATTATACATGTTCCGCTTATAATTGTATGATCAGGATAATCTCTGTGAATATGTGTTAAATTATTCAAAATTTCTACATGGTATCAGAGCTAGATGATTTGTAGAAAAAGTTTCTACATGGTATCGGAGCTGCTTGATTTGTAGAAGAGATTTTTACAGGATATCAAGCGAGGATTGATCATTTGGAAGCAGTTGAGTTTTGTGCTGGTGGAATTCGAATTTAATTCCAAAGCAAGAGATAAAACTCAGAAACATTCAGTTCGAGAATGGAGATAGTATGCCCCAGTATCTCACGAGGTTCACTCAGTGTCGAGATGAGCTGGGAAGTGTGGGGGTTACTGTTGATGATGAGGATGGTGAGTCTAGGACTCCTTGACCTTCCTAAGAGTTGGCATAGCTACCAGGACTCAGTGAATGGAAGGAAGAAACTGCCAAATTGGGAACGACCATGGTCGGATTTGATGCAGGAGGAGATTAGATGGAGCACCAGAGACGGTTCTTCATCCATGCAGGATGAGGAGAACTGTGCCTTAGCGAGTAAGGCGAAGAAGGGGAAGGAGAAGGTTTCTCTTTTCGAATCTTGTTCTTCCAGTGATGGGAAGAATGTTGACAAATCGAAGGTGATATGCTTTTGTTGTCATGAGATTGGTTCATGGGTCAGGAACCTGTATGCTCTTGAGGTTCAAGATGCATGCAAAGCCTTGAGTAGCAAGGAAACTGATGGAGACTTGGTGGTTGAGAGGGAGCGTATATTACCTTTCAACATGCAGAGCCAGAAGAAGTCTCAGACAATTGTGGAGGAGCCACGATTGGTGCAGCAGCTTCAGGAGGTTGTGGAGGAGCCACAACAGGGGAAGCTGAGAGGAGATAGAGTAGAGACATATACTCATCCAGAGACCTCCAGTAGGGGGAAACTTCAAGCCAAGTGGGCTGAGGGATCGCATGCAGCCATACCTCCAGGTAGGAGGTGGGGTGATGTGGATTGATTGTCCCAAGGAGGAGGGGCAGGATCCTTGAGGTACCCAACCTCTTGGATGAGACCTTGCTACGGGAGCCCCGATGTGTAGTAGCAGGAACTGACTGATTGGGTAGAGACAGATGCGGATGGAGCGGCAGAGAGAGCGACAGTGCAGGGAATCCCAGGACAGCGCATAGCTAGCAGGCTGTAGCAATGCGAGAGGCACAAGTGTTTTGCACAGTGCTAGGTGGCACAGAGAGGTGTGCAATGGTGCGAGATGCATGGAGATGTTGCAGTAGCGCAGATGTCAGAGAGGGAGCACTTGTCAGCAGCAGGTAGAGCTTCAGCATCAGAGGATGTTTCTATCCCAACAGGGAGGTCAGTTGGGAGGTGCAGTGCGGATGCAATGCTGGGAGATAGAACCAGCAGCAGCACGGATGCAGTCAGAGATCAAAGTGACAGAGGCTAGAGTAGTCAGATACTGAAGAGCACAGAGATGCAGAGTTTCAGTCGACAGAGGCAATAGCAGTCAGAGACTTTGATGACAGAGCAAGTGGACCGGCCAGATGTGTTGCATGGAGAACATTCCAGAGTTACAGGATCGGGTTTGAGAGGAAGCCTTTCTTGTTGAGAGGGAGTGTTGAAAAGTGTGCAACAAGAAATTCTTGTTGAGATTGCAACAAGATGATGGAGCTTAGTGAAAAGAGTCGCCTTCACTAAGTGGGCCCGCAGGCTATTTTTGGCGCAAGTCTATTTTTAGACTATGTCTATTTTTAGACATATGGATCATGTCTATGTTTATGGATGATTAATCAAGTTCGGAAAAATAGATGGACTTCTATTTTTTGATGAAAGTGTGAGTGATCACAGTGTGAGTGATCAAAGTCTATTTTTAGACTGGCTGTCAAAAATAGAAATGTCAAATATTATTATCTCACAATAATATTTGGACTATAAAATTGATCTTATTCTCTTGGAGCACTTCAGTTTGAGCTACAGAGGTGGCACATGCAGCTGTCAGAAGGAAATACGCTTTTCTTATGAGTCAGTTGAGTTGTAGCATGCATGACTTCAGTTAGAACTCAAGTGAGTTGAGTTTAGTGGACTGGAGGTACAGTTGATGGAGTTGTGTTCAGTTTGACTTAGTTAAACTAGTTGTAGTTAGTCTAACTGCAAATAGACTAATGATGAGTTGCTAAACTAATTATTAACTCATAATACAACTAAAGAATACATCAGTTAACTCAGTTGCATGTCAGTGCATGTTCAGTTCAACAGGGACAAGTGGTAGAGAATCAGATTGCTATCAGTTGTGACTATAGTTGTGCACCAGATCTTGCACAATCAAGGGATTGAGTATGCCAATGAGTTTGCTCACGTATTTGGCCCACATTTTAGCCTTTGCTCACGTCCACAAAGAGTGAGTGACTATTTTGCAGGTGAAAAGCGAGTTTGGGAAGTCATTCTCATCAGTTCTTGAGCAGGTATTGAGCAGTGGAGGCTGGCAAGCAGTGGAATAGATTTGGAGATCAGATCTGAGCTGTATTGTGTGTAACAGGTGGAGCTGGTACTGGATTGCTTGTGATAAGCATTGTACTTTGTAATGTTACATGATTCAATCAATATAATATACAAATAGTTGGGGTTTTTGCGAGATGCTTTCCCCGGGATACATACTGTGTTAATGAGTTTGATTGATGCTTCTATGTGTGCCTGTGAATGTTTCTGCTTCTGTAAATTGATGATCAACGTAGAGGAGATTATGTATTATACATGTTCCGCTTATAATTGTATGATCAGGATAATCTCTGTGAATATGTGTTAAATTATTCAAAATTTCTACACAGATCACCTGCGTACCCCTGTCAAATTTGAGAAAATTTCATTTTTCCTCTTTAGATTTTGTTTTTACTCTGTTTTTACTGCCCAAATCCATTAGTTTACTGTCAGAAATCTTCACCTAAACTTGTCCTGTTAGTGTCGAGGGTTTTGGTGGAATTCATAGGGATTTTGCCTTAGGGTTTGATTTTTAACTGGTCCTGTAGTGACTTTGGCGTTAGAGGTTGTCAAACTTTGGATCTCCCTGGTTTTGATCAGTCCTCATAGGAGTCGGGCCTGTCATAGAAGTCACCCCTGTGAGAGACCTACCTTTGTGTCTTCTCTTTGCGAATCTCGAAAAGTTTGTTTGTTAAAACCTTGAATTTCATTCTTGAGAAAAAAGAACAAAAAGATTTCGATTTTGTTTTTTGATTAGTTTATGATTCTGCATGAACTGATCCTTAGTTGCATTTTGACTGAGTAAAACATCCGGGAATTATCCTTGTAGGCTTTTGTCCTCATTATTTTTTGCTTTTAGGTAAATTTCCTTTTAATTTGCTTTTGAGTGAATTTGATTTGATTGTCTTAGATTTGTTAAATTTGATTTGATAAAATAGTTTTTACATGCTTTATTAATATAGAAAAAACACAAAAAATTCTTTTGGAAAAAGTTTGCTTTGGTAGAATTTGTAGTCTTTTGGGAGAAAAAGGAAATTTCGTAGAGTAATTAGTGGTCATGAGTTGTATGTTTTGAAAAGATAAAGAAATTGTTTCTTTGATTGTCTTTGCCAAGAAAGTTGTTTTCTATAAAATTTGCATTTTCCAACTCTCTTAGTTAGGAGATTCATTGAAAAAGAAAAGTAGTGTAAATCATCTTAGGTGCATCTTTGTAGTGGTTGCAAGTCGAGTCTACACACCACCAGTTTCATCTCCACCACCTTTGAGTCTTTAAGAAAAACCATAAAATTAACGCTTAAAGTAAAATTAACTTAGTAACTTTTATTTACTAGGGCTCTGAAACACCAATTTAGATCAGGCTAGTGTCTTGGAGTAGGAGAGTAATTAACTCTCCAAGACAACAAAACCAAACAAGTAGCTTATCTTGTGATAGAATAAATCCAATTGTTTCATTTGTACTCTGGGAAAGCTCCTCTTAAAGGAGAAGCACGAGCTTGTGTCCGAACCAGTGAGGGGATCAATCCTCCCTCGTTGGGAACGACGCCAGACACGCACGTATTACAAACGGTAAACCTCGGATTAACCATTGTCGAGGAGACAGGGGTCACTTGTCGGTAAACCTTGGATTATTGTCAAGGAGCTGGCAAGGGGATTGAGCTTGATACTCTGCCCTTGCGTGCTGTCGGAGTGTAGACTGTTCCCCCAAGTGCATTTGTTGCTGTTGGTAACCTTAGTGACCATTATCTTTTGGATTCTACCGAGGTGACGGTGGAGGGAAGATCCCACTGTACCTGGAGCAGACGTCGGCTAGACTCACTTGGATTTTCCGGGGGGTTCACTTCACTCGAGACGGTTAAAGTGGAGGAACTTGTGCCGGTCTATTCATTAAGCAGGTTGCCAGGGTAACTGTTCCACCCGCCACTTCTGTACTGAATCCGGCGATGTTGGGTTTCATCTCCAACTAGCGTTTTTGGTCCGGAAGGCTACTGTTTGTGCTTGGTTTGACGCCCTAGATTCTTTAGGCGTGTGATTCAAATTTGTTTGGTTCTTTAGAGACTTTAGGTGGTTTGATTTGAGATTTTACTTTGTTTGCGTGTGCAGTAGTTAAAAGTTTTTAACTGTGGCGGAATTACCGAGACAGTCCCGTCGACTTCGGGGCAAGTCTCCTGAGGTTGTTTCTGTGGCTGAATTGTTGAGGAAATCCCGTAGACTTCGGGGTGAGCCTCCTCAAGACGTCCCAAGTCATTACGAAGGTTTAAAGGTCCTTGTAACTCCTAGTGGCAGTAAAGTAGGGTCACCTGAAGAAGGAGAGTCGTCATTGGTAGTCCATCCAGATTACCAAGGTCTAGAAACAGGTTACAATCCTGAAGCTGTTGTAGTTTTTGAGCTTGCTGGTAGTTTTTTCATCTACTAGTGATATAGGCGAAGAACCTGAAGTATCTGAACCTGTTACTCCAACTTCTAGTGCACCAGATTCACCTAGGGTAGAAAGAGTCATCACCGAAAATCTTCCTTCTGGTTTGGTAGCTATTGAAGAACTTGTTCCAGAGGAAGAATTAGGCGTATCTATCCTTGAAGATCAACCTACTATTGATCTAAGGGAGCGTGAATCTATCTTTTACAGTCCTCCTAGAAGTACTACTTGGTACCTTTCGTTAACCAATTATTTAGACAACTCAGGCATAGGTTTTTCTCCACCTCGTACTCTTTTTCCACCTGGAGGTATTTATACTCCTGTAAATATGTCTGGTCAGTCGTCCGTGTTCACTCAATCTCTTGAATCTTTCTTGCACGACGGTCCTTCTGTTCCCGCCGGGTATCAGTCACTTTCTGGTACCTTTGCGAGGGCATCTCCTCAACCCATTGATGATGGGTTATTAGCTGGAAACAATGGTAATAAACCGTTGGGTGTAGGGGACATTTACATGATGTCAGGTTCAGTTCCCGTTTCTCAACCTCAAGGTGGCCAATTACCGCCTGGGGGGCAGCCTCAATTAACGCCTGGGGGACAACCTCAAGGTACACAAATCGTGTCTGGGGGGCAACCTCAAGGACAGTATGTACCCATAGTACAATACATGCCTGCTGTCCAACAACTGGTTTACCAGTATCAACCGTATCCTGGGTACACTTATCAACAACCTCAACAACCGCAGTACGGTTCGGTTGATCCTGGTTTTCCAGGAGGATATAATATCCCGAATCCGATTCATGTTCCAAGTTATCCTGGATATCCTCCTCCTGGGACTGGTCTTGTGACCCAGAGTTTTAGAGATCCTAACCGACAGTTACCGTTTATCGCAACTTTGGATTTACCCGACTTGACGCGCCTAACGAACGATCCAATACAATATCTTCCGTTCTGGCCGCCAATGCCAAATAAGTTGCCCAGTGATATACCCAAGTTCGAAGGTAAGTCTGGAGAGGATCCGTCCAATCACGTGATGACTTACCACCTCTGGTGTGCCTCAAATTCCATCTCGGATGATTCGATCCGTTTACGTCTTTTCCAGCGTACGGTCATTGGTCTCGCGGCCAAGTGGTACATTGAGTTACCACGGGCCTCTTTTTACAATTTCAGTCAGTTAGCTACCCCGTTCCTAACTCATTTTCAGTTGCCGGTCAGATACGATAACGACACGGAGCTATTAACTTCATTAAAACAATCGACGTCCACTTATATTTCCGATCATATTCATGAATGGAGACGTCGAAGACGTTTAGTGAAAGTTTTTATCCCGAACCAAATCTTAGCTGAATGGTTTGTAAAATCATTATTACCGAAGATTACTGAAGATGTAGCTAAGGCCGGAGTAGTTACTGAGGAGCAAGTCATTGCTCAAGCCCAGTACCTTGACTTAGTTTACACTCAGTCGGGTACGTTGCACGAGAAGATCCCGAATCTTCCTAAGTCGAATCAAATCGATGCTGCTCCTTCGGGGTCTCATGCTGCTGATGGCATGATTGGTACGGTAAATACTAAAAGTAAGAAGAAATCCTCAAAGAATTCTTCTCCAATAATAACCTTACCAGACTCCCCGACAGGAGAGTCTTCTCCTGAAATTACCGCCGACATTCACGCTGTAGAGTCATCTATGGCTAAATCAAAAACGGTGGTAAGAAGAAAGGCAAGAAGAAGGATAAAGCAGACAAGGCTCCAAAGGAGAAAAAAGAGAAGTCGGAATCTAATGACGAAAAGCACAAACCTCGCTATCCTTGTTTAATTTGTGAAGAAGATCATTTCACAAGAGATTTCCCTCATCGGGCTGAGGTTGTGAAAATCGTTAAAGGTTCCCCAACTCCTGCTGTTTTGAAAGATCCATTTCCAAAGCAGGAGAGTAAAATGATAGGTTCTTCCTCGAATGCCAGTGAAGAACCCATATTGATGATGTCTCATGTACGGATTGCGACTCGATCACAAGATCATGGTAGTAAAAGTCCTGTTGATGGATCGAAAGAAGCAGAATCTTCTCGTTCAAATCCATCAAGCTCAGCTCCCGGTTCCAATCCACTACAGATCGAGAAACCTAACCCAGATTTAGTAATAAAACCGCCCGCCAAGGGTGTACTTCGAAGGTCTGCTTTCAATCCACATGCGAGAGCAGCCCAAAATTACAACATTGTTGAGGATTTAGCTGTTTCACCCTCAACAATGTCGGCTTTGGAAGTGTTGCAATCATGCCCAGTACAGAGAAAATTACTTTTGTCGGCTATAGGAGTTGTTGATGTTCAGGACCCGAACCTGATAATCTTTGATCTAGAAAATAGTACACCGCGTCTCCCTCATCAGATGGCTTTCCAGATTCCAGTGATAGTCAAAAACAGGCCAATTCATCGGACTGTAATTGATGAAGGAGCTTCTACGTGTATTATGTCGATTCAGTATTGGAGATCGCTTGGCTCTCCTTCACTGAACCAATCCCCGACGATTCTTAAGGCCTTTGATGGCCGTGGGTTCCATCCGTTTGGCATTCTACAGGATTTGCCTATAGGGGTTGAAGGAAAAACCGTTAGTCTAGACGTGGAGGTGGTTGATGCCCCTCTGGACTACAACCTTCTTTTGGGTTGCAGTTGGTCTTACGCTATGACAACGGTCGTGTCATCGGTCTTCAGAGTTATAAAGTTTCCACACAATGGTAAGATCGTGACGATAGACCAGCTGGCTTACTTTTCATCCGACCCAGCCTCTTCAGAGAGTATTCAGCATGTCGGTAAAATGACTATCCCTTACAAGGATGTTGGTGTAGGATTAGTTAAAGATTCCGGTTTACTGGGAACTTTTCCTTTCCCTCCAATCAACGTAGACCCTTCATTCGCAACCATTCATATGATTACTTCAGACACTATTATCTATGATGATCCTTGGATTGTCCCATCTGAATCTGAGATAGACTCATTCAGTAATGCAATGCCTTTGAGTCCATATGAAATTGCTTATGAGGCCGTGTAGTCTTTTTCCGACTCAAGTTCAACCCAAATCGACCAAATGAATGTGGTCCGTGAGGAATCACTTTTCACATCAACCTCAGAACGGATAACATTTCCTGAAGTTGTGTCATCTGACGAACAACTTCGCGAAATCCTAAGTGTAGATGATCTACCATGGGAAGATCTTCATCATCGATCTTCGTTTTTACCTGAGGGTGATGACATTGAAAATGATTTTTCATCAATTTTTACGGCTGAATATGTCAAGGACGCTCAGAATCCCATGAAACATCCTGATTCAGAGTTGAATTTGGGAAACATTTCCCAAACTATTTCCATTGACATTTCCGTCAAATCCGGAATTATTGAGAACATTCATATAGGTGCCTCGTGTACAGATGACGAAATTCAAACATACAAGGTCCTATTTCAAGAATTCCGTGACGTGTTTGCCTGGTCCTATGAGGAAATGCCAGGAATTGATCCCTCCATTGTTGTTAATGAAATCAAGACCTACCCGGACGCTAAACCCGTTCGGCAACGTCTGCGTCAGATACACCCTAGGAAAGCAGCTGCGATTTAAGCAGAAGTCAAAAAGCTGTTGAAAGCAGGTTTCATTTATCCGATCCCGTTAACGGATTGGGTATCGAATATTGTTCCGGTTAACAAGAAACAAGGAACAATAAGAATATGTATCGACTATAGGGATATAAATCATGCTTGTCCAAAAGACAACTATCCCACACCCTATATCGATCAAATAATTGATGATTGTGCCGGCAGTGAAATATTTTCCTTTATGGACGGTTTTTCCGGTTACAACCAAATCAATATTCTACCTGCCGATCAACCAAAAACGGCTTTCATTTGTCCCTGGGGGACATTTGCTTACTGCAAATTACCTTTTGGACTTAAGAATGCCGGAGCCACTTTCCAACGGGCAATGTCTTACGCGTTTCATGACATCAAACACATTGTGCAACCGTATCTCGATGATTTTCCTGCTCATTCTTTACATCGAGCTGATCACCTTGTTCACTTACGCGCTATCTTTATGAGGTGTCGACATTATCGAATTCGTTTGAACCCACACAAATGTGTCTTCTGCATAGAAGTGGGACGATTGCTAGGATTTGTCGTTTCGAAAGCTGGTATCCGCGTCGATCCCTCGAAGCTCGAAGCTATCATCAAATTGCCTCCTCCTTCGAGTTTGCGCCAACTCCAAAGTTTGCAAGGGAAAGAAAACTTTTTACGTCGATTCATTCCTAACTACGCTGAGGTTACAAAGGGTTTCACCCGATTGTTGAAACAAAATGCACAATTCTCTTGGGATGAGATAGCTCAGAAATCTTTTGATGCACTAAAGCATGCGTTGACCCATGCATCGTTGCTGCATCCTCCCAACTACAACCAGGACTACTTTTTGTATCTCGCCGCCTCCCACTCCACCATTGGAATGGTCTTAGTTTAGGAAGACGAATTCGGAATGGAACATGTGATATATTATCTTAGTAAGACATTAAATCCCACTGAGCTAAAATATTCGCATGTGGAGAAATTGGCCCTGGCAGCTGTTCAGGCTGTCCAACGTTTTCGTCATTACATTCTTCTCCGTAAAACTACAGTGATTTCGGATTGCAACCCTATGATCTATATTTTGACTAAACAATTGCTAGGGGGCAAGTACTCCAAATGGATCGTTATCCTGCAGGAGTTCGATTTGGAGTTCAAGAAGTCCAAGTCTAAGAAATCCTTAGTTTTTGCGGAATTGATGTGTGACTTCCCGCGTGCTGACACGGAAACTGTGGTAGAGGAACCCATTGCGGACGAATCTCTGTTTCTCATCAGCAATTTAGATCCGTGGTATGGAGATATAATCGTCTATCTCCAAACCCAATCCTTTCGGCCCGAAGCTTCAAAGTCGGAACGTTGGAAAATTCGATTCCAGTCCCAACAGTACAAAATTATTGGAGATACTCTTTATCGTCGTGGGGCGGATCTAATTTTTCGTCATTGTTTAACTCATGAAGAGGCAGAAAGGGTTATGAATGACTGCCATTCTGGAGCATGTGGCGGTCATATGTCTGGGTATGCCACAGCTCAGAAGGTGTTGCGTGCTGGCTATTTCTGGCCGTCCATGTTTAAAGATTGTATCATTGTGGTCCGAAAATGTCACCACTGTCAAGTGTTTGATCGCAAGATGCGCGCACCACCCGCTCCTCTCCACCCTATAATTGCCATTGGTCCTTTTGCTAAATGGGGTATCGATTTTATTACATGTAACCCTCACTCGGCCGGGGGGCATGCGTATATCATCCTTGCGGTTGATTATTTTACTAAGTGGGCCGAGGCGATGCCTACATTCGAGGCAGATGGCAAGACAGCTGCGATTTTCGTATTCAATCATATTATTGCTAGGTTTGGTGTCCCACAAGCGATAATCACTGACCATGGACGGCATTTTCAAAACATTATGATGACAGAACTTACAAGCCAGCTTGGTTTACGCCATGATAGTTCTACTCCTTATTATCCTCAAGCAAACGGTTTGGTTGAATCCATCAACAAAGTTCTAGTTATCATGATCCGAAGAATCATTGGTATTCATTGGTCGAATTGGCATAACATGTTATTTTCAGCGCTTTGGGTGTACCGAACCTCAGTGAAAACATCAACAGGGTTCACTCCTTTCCAACTAGTTTACGATTTGGAAGCAGTGTTGCCCATTGAATGCGAAATCCCATCACTTCAAATGGCTATCGAATTACTCCCAGCTACTTCCGAAGAGGAGAAGCATCTGTTATACTTAGCTAAATTAGATGAGACTCGACGTGATGCTGCTTTGGCAATCGAGACTCACGCAAAAAGAATGAAAGCTCAGTATGATCGTAATGTGACCCCTCGTAATTTTTCGGAAGGAGACCTAGTGCTATTATATGATCAAGCTAACGATAAATTAGGTGCTGGAAAATTCGTTCCTATGTGGCATGGGCCCTACATTGTCAAGCGAAAGCTAGCAAAAGGGGCCTATGAGCTGGTAGATTTTGATGGGGACTCTTTGGGTAAGCCCAGAAATGGACTTTACCTAAAGAGGTATTATGCTTAAATGGTGGGTATGGAGATTCAGTTAGTTTAGTTAGGTTAATTTTTTCTAGCTGGTATGTTTGCTTAGTTTAGACAGTGTGCTTAGCTTAGAGAGTGTGTTTTTCGTCGTTATTCTGGCTTATCTTGGTTTTACTCTTGATATTGCAGATGTCGACGCCTCTCCAAACGTACATTGGATTTGTTGATGGTGCTTGTCGTAGTACACGGAATATCTCTTCCGCAGCTTGGGTTATCTATTCGCCCTCTGACGAGTTAGTTTCTATGCATGGGGTGAGCCTCGGTCAAACAACAAAAAACATTGCAAAATACAGTGCAGTGATTGAGTTATTATCTGAATCTATTTCATTTGGGATTCGGAGTTTGATAGTGAGGTTAGATTCTGAACTCGTTGTATTACAGCTTAATAGAGTCTATGCCATTAGAAATCCAGTGTTATTAAGATTGTTTTTGAGGGTGCGTCTCTTGGAACGTGAATTTGATTACATTGAATATCAGCATATTCCAAGGTCTTTAAATACATTAGCAGATGCAATGGCGTCTCGAATGTTAAATAGACATTTGTAACAATCATAAATGTAAATTTATAAACATTTCATCACATATGTTTAACAAAATAAGCCAGTAATAATGATATATATATAGATAGGAGTATGTCAAAAAATATACATCGTCTTCGATCATAGGTTGAAAAACACCTTATGATCGGCAAAAATGATAAGTACAAAAAACCAAAAATGTCACATGTGTCTACAAAAGTGACTAGCCAATCATTGGTGGTGCTCTCTATATGAGACCACTGCCCGCGCTACCCTACACAGGAACCTCCTGAAAGGTCCTGGGACTGCGACCACATAGCGCTGAAGTCGGATAGGAATATCGTCTATAGTCGTCTCTGGTATGCCCGCCGTGAGACACTCTAAGTCCTGTTCCAGCTCGGCTAAGGTCTCTGCGGCCGCATCCTGTGGGGCTGGTGCTGGTGCAACTGGTACTCTTCTCTCAAAAGCCCGGAGATTGGCCGGACGCCGTGGACCTACATCTGCATTTTGAAAATTTTTTGCTGTCAGTTTTGAGACGATATATAAAAAACAAAAAAATAGATAATTTAAAAACTTGTGAAAAATGAAGTACCTCTGTCGTCCCATTGTTCTCCCTGTGGAAGAACCATGTCCGGATCATTGCGAAAATCTACTCCAGCATAAGGAAAATCCTAAATTGCAAAGACCTGGCTCTCCAACCAGTGAAAGTAACCCGCAAGAAATCGGACAACCCCCGCTCCCTCATCAGGATGCCGGGCCATTACCGAAACCCACCGCGTCAACTTAGGCTCCCGAGGAGGCCCAACTGGAACAGTAAGATGCTGGGGGATCAGCATTGGAACTCTCTCTAGGGCAAAGCTCACAACTAAAGGCCCATATCCAAAGGTCTTCAGTTGTCCGTTCTTTGCCCTAGTCAGTTGGCCTTTCATATTGGCCAGCACAGCATCGCACCAGTTGAAAATGGTGCCTCGGAAGCAATCTATAGCCATCCGCATTTGGGAACCAGTGGCTATGTGCAAAGTGGCAGCACCGCAAAGTCTGGTAACTGTAAAGGCAATTACCATAAGTTCAGGTCGGGATATGTATTTGATTTCTATCCCCTTATCCTGGTTTTGATTGTTGCACCACTCTAGCCGGAGACTAGCAAGGGATTGGCCACCCGGCCTAGTCCTGAATAGAGAGAGTTGCTCGCCCCTGTTAGGCAAGCTAGTGAGAAAATATATGTCGGAGGACTCTATCTCGAGCTGGTGTTCTCCGATGTAGAAACATTGATCCTGAATGTTCCACCTTTCAACCAGCCACTCTAAGAATGGCACCTAGGCCCTCATGCCAGGTATGGCCCAGTACTTGTAGAGACCGCATGCCTTTAAAGCATCAATGGAAGGTTGATGACCTATTGCGGCCAAATCGACATCTTCGTGTTCTCTTTCACGCTAATCTAGCATGGTGGGCAATCTACACACCAAAAAATATTGATTAGAATTCATTAAATCAAATTTTGATGGTTAGGTTTTGAGTTTGGGTTTTGAAAATCCGCTTTGCGCGGAGTACGTACCCCACGTTTAGAAAACAGAGCGTGGGTACGCAGCTGTTCTGAAGGTGGGCTGCGTACTCCGACCATTTTCCCATATACGAAAATGTCGGGGTACGCAGGTCACCCATGGGGCACCTGCGTCCCCCGAAAAGCGGACCCTAAAACCCCAAACCCTCCAAAAAATCAAACTAGAACTTAAAATGGAATTCTAAACGGATGAAATTGAAGAGGAGGATGTTGTGAAATACCTGAAAGAGACGGCGCTCGATTCCGACGGTCGGATTCTCCACAAAGTCCACGGGAAGTTTCTTGCCAAAAGCCCTTTTCTCACCCTCAACAGTAAAATGGTAAAAATGACATGGTAAAAAGTCTTTTTATAGGTTTTTTGGATAAATGAATGCTAAGTTTGTTTATTTTTCACCGTGAAAGGATATTTTTCAATGTATTTTTGCCCATCTTAAACATGTATGAGTAATGTGTTGTTTTTGTGCAGGACAAAAGGACTTTAGGGTAAAATCATCATTTTTCACGAACCAAGGCATCAGAGTCATCTTTTAAGCCCTTTTCTGACTCCTAAAAACATGAAAAGATTGCCGAGCGTTTCTTTTACACTCGTTAAAATGGAATTAAAAGACGGTCCTCTTATAGCCCTTTTCTGACCGTAAAAACACGAAAAGATTGTCGGATTTTTGTCGTTTCAAATTCGATACTGGAAATAAAACGACATGCCTCTGATCGCTTTTTACTTTTCAGGTCAAAGGCATTAATCATGAAAGTACTCCTTGGTCGCAAGGCTAAGCGGTTCTCTCAGGTATTATTTTATACTTTTTCGGGCTTGGGAGACACAAATTTACGAAAAAGTTCACCTTGGAGTCTTCTTTAGTTTTTTCAGACTCTCTAAAATTGAAAAATGCCGATTTTCTCCTATACTGGACTCGTTAAAATTTCACAGTAAAGGACCTGTTCGATTACAAACAGGAACGGACCACTCCTTCTTAGGGTCCTAATCTAAACTAAGTTGGACTCATTCGAAGGATGAGCTTATAATCAAGCATATGTTATCCTCCTCAAGCTTGTAAAAAATAAAGAGGTACTTGCCAGAAATGGTGGGGGAAAAGAGAGAAGAATGAACTCATTTGTTATCCTTTGTTACAGAAGAACCTTAACACCGCTCTTGAACACGACACGTTTCATTCACCTGGGTTGGGAAATCCTTTGCCTTAAAGCTGATAAAACCACTTTGAAAGTCTTCAACCGTTTCTGAGTATTAACTTTGGGTCAATCGTCACCAAGCCATCTGTCGTGTCGTTATGTGTTCAAGAGGTCTCTACAAATAAACCATTCATATGCAAAATACTTGTCATCCATTTGACCATCCCTGAGTCAGTCCTTACAGCAACATTTCTTCAACTTGAACAATGATTTCGTGTTGTGGGCTTGCCTACAACGGGTCACTTTCTATCGACATCAACACATTATCTAGAGAGATGACTTAGAAATCGTCAGTACCTTGAAGTCTGCATGCATCAATGGCAGGTTTCTCGCCTTTGACGAGAGTTTACATCATTGACTTTCGATCAAAGGATTCCGTGACGTGTTCGACATCAACCCATTTATTCACATTTCATGGATTGTACTGGGTACTTTGAGAACCATTGACATCACTGGTGGTCTCTCTCACACTTGTTAACAGTTTACATCATCGACTGGTAATCAAGTGGTTTCTACCATGTTCGACATCAACTCATTTATTCGCATGGATAGAATCGTACCAATTCAGGAAGTAGAGATGAAGACCCTGGATCTAGTTTCCACCATCCAGGCTGCGAGGAGTTTTGTATTCATTATATAGTAGACTAACCATAAACAGATGGCTGCATCCATACTGTGTCTACAAAAGTCTATGACTGTGATGTACTGCAAAATCATTCTTGTATCAGAGCAGTAGTTAGATTGTTAGTTAAAGTTTTCAATCTGAGTATGGGAATGCCTACCTCAGCGATGATATCATCTTATATATGTATTTTGTGTTGAATATTTGCAGGTTCTGACTGGGTTCTCCACAAGATACTCCTTGAAATGATAAAGTACTTCACCCTTCCTAGATCATAAAAACCTTAATCTACTACAGGCTTCGCACTTTAGGGGGCAATCTGTTACACTAAAAAATGTCACCATGACTATTTGCAGTTAGTATGGCTCCATCCACTGTCATACTATCCTCCTTGGCAAGTCTCATGCCTCTGCTCTTCATGTCAAACTTCAAGAAAGAGAGAAAAGTCATTTAAAGTCAATTATCTCTGGTACGCAGTTTCTCTTAGCCTTACCTGCGTGTACGCAACCCAAGTTCACAATACCTGCGTACTTGTACGCTCTGTATGTAAAGGGGTGGGTGCGTACTCCTGTAAAGGTAAAAAGGTGCAAGTTTCACTCTAAAAAAGTTACTTGTGGTCATTTCTAGAGCCTTCTAGAAGTTTGTTTGACGTGTATGAAGCGCCTCCAGATGGTTCATGTATCCCTACCAAAGAGGAACGTATCCCATCAAGAGGGGAGCTATCCCATCCAAAGAGGGGCTTATCCCATTGATGGTGGACCTGAATAACTTCCTCTAGAGCACTATAAATACAGGCATTGGGCCAAAGGGAGGGGAGGTTGAAAGCTGAACGTTCCTAAGGGTAGATGCTGCTGGAATTAGGACTTCCTTGTAGAAGCTTGTGAGGAGATATTACCATCTTTGCTTGTTCTATTTGGAAGTGGGTGAGCTGATCAGAGTAAAGGAGAACTCTTGTGGACCCTGGGAGGGACTTGCACAACACCAAGGCTCAGGTTGTAATGGTTCCTTTTGTTACCTTTTAATACAAATTAGTCCATTCTTCTCAACAATTTGTTATTTATGAGTTGTTTCATATACTCCTTGGTCTATATGTTAAATATGTTTTATTTTATGTGACATTCAGGTGCTATTTAATCGTTTGATTGTTAGTGAATGCAGGTTTCGAAGGGAAGGAGGAGCTCATCCGGATCAACGAAGCTGGACTACTACAACAGCGCTGGGTTACAGGTAGGATCTAAGCACTTGATTTCTCATATTGTAAAAGCATATTTAGTGAAGGATTGCTCTTATTTGTCTTGTTTGTCACTAGAAAGTCTTAGGCTTCTAGGGAGGTCGGTTGTGTCCGTACTAACGACTCTTTCTGTGTGACAGAGCTGGTGCTCCTAAGTCCAAGATTGGTGTCTTGGCAAAATAGAGTTGGTGCTCTGGAGGTTGGAGCCTCACAAAAGTCGAAGTTGGAGCTTGGCAACTGATTGTAGTCCTTGGGAGTTGGTGCTCCTAAGTCCAAGATTGGTGTCTTGGCAAAATAGAGTTGGTGCTATGGAGGTTGGAGCCTCACCAAAGTCCAAGTTGGAGCTTGGCAACTGATTGTAACCATCTATATATTGTATCTATTTTACTGCACAGTTTATATTAATAAAAGCATTTATTCTTGCTGTTCATCTTGTGTTCTGAATATATATGTTTTAACTGGTAAAACAATAGTGGGAAAAAGAAATACTGATTCACCCCCCCTCTCAGTATTTCCAACACCCATGAGCACTTGATAATCAGCAATGGGATGCAAACCGAAACCCCTCATTGGCATCCGCTGGGAACTCTGTGAGATCTGTTGATAACTTGGATATCTAGAGCCTGTAGGGGCATCTTTATAAAACAAAAAATGTGTAACTACAACTGGGATGACATGGAGGAATGTTTGATTTGAATAAATCCCACTCAGACCTAGTCTATACTTGTTTGTAAGGTTTACAGTCATTCTCCATTGGCCCCATCCACCACACTAAATTGCAACTTTTTTATTGTAGAAGAACAATGAAGGACATGAGAAAACAATAGATTTGGTTAGTAGAGCTTTAAGGGATGCTTCACTGAAATACAATATAATGGAGAAACATGCTTTTTCCTTGGTAAAAGCACTAAAGGACTTTAGAGTTTACTTCTTACACTCCCATATAATTGGATTTGTCCCTAATGCTGTTGTAAAAGATATTTTGGCACAAACTGATCCTGATGGCAAGAGGGGAAAATGGATTGTTGTTATTTTAGAATATGATCTTGAAATCAAACCCACTAAGTTGATCAAAGGTCAGGGATTTTAAAAAAACTAATGGAAAAATCTAATTTCCATGCACTTGATATAAATTTCATAGCTAAATTGGATGAAAAGGAAGAGCAGGTGACTCCACAGGTATCAGGAGATTTTGCTACCTCTCCATGGTATGAGGAAATTGTCTTTGTATTGAAAAATTTGCAAGCTCCTCCAGGTTTGACTAAGACTAAAGTTAGATTTCTTAAATTGAAAGCTATGAGATTTTGTATTTTGGATAATAATGTGTATTGGAAAGATGCGGGAGGAATCTTACTTAACTGTTTACTAAAAGATGAAGTAGATAAAGTTATGCAGGAATTCCATGAAGGAGATTGTGGAGGGCACTTGTACTGGAAGACTACAACAAACAAGATCTTAAGGGCTGGTTTTTACTGGCCCACCTTATTTGTAGGTGTCCATAAGAAAGTCACCACATGTCATTAGTGCCAAATCTTGGAAGGAAAAAGAAAATTATTACCCCTACCCTTGAAGCCCATATCTATTGAAGCTCCTTTCCAACAATGGGTTTGGATTTCATTGGAGAAATTAATCCCAGTTCCTCAGCCCAACATAAGTGGATTCTTACAATCACTGATTATTTTACAAAATGGATTGAAGCTATCCCTACAAGAAAATCCACAGATGCAGTGATCATTAAATTCCTGGAAGGTAACATTCTTTCTAGATTTAGATGCCCAAATATGATTATTTTTTATAATGCAACTGCCTTCAAATCCAAGAAAATGGTGGAATTTTGCAACAAATACAACATAAGATTGGGTCACTCTACTGCCTATTACCCACAGGGAAATGGGTTAACAGAGTCTTCAAATAAAATTTTGGTCAATATCATCAAGAAGTTGTTGCAGGGTAACAAGAAGTCTTGGCATAATAAATTAATCAATGCTTTGTGGGCTGACAAAATTAGTACCAAAAAGTATATTGGTATGTCTCCATTCCAATTAGTTTATGGGGTAGATGTTGTTTTCCCCAAATCCCTAGGAATCCCTATTCTCAAATTACTGTAGAAGTCACAAGTTGAGCTTAATGACCTACATAGGAGGATAAACCAAACTATACAACTCCAATAATCAAGAGAGGAAGTTTACAATAGAACCCAATTCATCCAAGAGAACATCAAAAATATTTATGACAGAAAAACTAAAGCTAGTGATTTTCAATTAGAAGACACTGTACTAAAGTGGGATTCAAGGAATGAGGACAAAGGTAGGAATGGTAAGTTCGATAATTTGTGGAAGGGACCATATAAAATTGATTCTTTTAGAGGGAACAATGAATTTTTTTTGAAAGACCTGTCTGGAGCAGAACTGCCTGGTGGACCTGTAAATGGCAGAATGCTCAAACATTACTTTCCTCAAGGATAAATCACTTTTCACTAAAATCATTGTAAATACCATTCTATTTTTATACTGTCAGTATGGGTGGCTTACATCACAAGTTAAAGCCCGAGGAGAAAGCCATAAGGTCCTGATGTGTTGTTGCCATATATACAATCATAATAGATCAATTCAGATGTAGAATGAGGACTGAAGACAATGGACCAAGGCTATTGATCTACAACATTCTTGACACCTCACCGGGAGGACGCCATCCCTAGTTGCAGCCACTGTTAGGGTCCTATGATTCATAGGATCAAATGATGATTGGCTATTATCTTTCAGTTGATGAAATTGTAAATAATATTGTATTCTGCAAATGATTTACAAAAATAGAAAAAATATATATAGGAAAACAAAAGGAAAAAAACAAAAAACAAAAGGAGGGTATAAAAATGTATATGTAAAAAAAAGGTGAAAGAAAAACAGATAAAGAAAAATAGAATAAAAAGAAAAAGAATGAAGAAACCCCACTATCTCTCTCTCTCTCTCTCTCTCTCTCTCTCTCTCTCTCTCTCTCTCTCTATATATATATATATATATATATATATATAGATATATATATATATATATATATATATAATACATCAATAATACTTTTGCAATTTTCAAGGAAGTGTGCAGCTTGTTCAAATTCCACCTCAAAGTTAAAAATATATTAGTTGGTTTAATCATACTATTTAAACATGATTAGACTAATTTAAATAAAGTTAGTCTAAATTAGTGAATAAATCAACCATCTAGTGTAATCTTGGTTGAAAGTGATTAGGTAGAATAAAAAGGATTAACCAAATTATTTAACCTTAGTTAATTGGAAAAAAACATAAAAAGAAATTGAAAAACCTTAGAAAAAGTAATAAAAGGCTGGCAAATCAAAATGCACCTTTGGGATAAATTAATATCGTTCAAAGTTAATTAAACAGTTTTAAAGATAGATTCATTGAATTTTTTTTTCCAATGGAAAAATCGTAATCTTTCATTATGTGTAAAAATTACATGTAGTAGATTACTGAGGCATATGCGAGTACTGTTGGCCCATGACCATTTCGAATCTAGCTGTGTCAAAAATATAAATGGCCAAGCCATTTCCTGCACATATTTAGATTGTTTGTCTATATATTAGCAAAAATAAATATATACATGTTTTGGATAAAGCTATGATAAAACAACAAAAAATATATATAATTAGGGCCTTTCCACCCTATGGTAATCCAGGTCTATATATGGCCTGTGGTGGAAATCTGTTCCTATATGTTCAGAGATTATCCACAAGCCTCAGGGTAGTAGTGAGCCCTCCTTGGAAAGTCTGTTAGTATCTTCATTATATTCCCTGTATATATGTTGACAAGAGGCTGAGTTAAACATTGCTTTGAAATTGTAGACTTCATCCAAAATATTTTGTAGTGAAATAGTATGACAATGATTTTTATTGTTGAACTAGTTGATAATAATTTTTGAGTCCCCATATATCTGAATGGTAGTGCAATCATGTGCTAATGCAAAATGGAGCAGATGTCTGAGGGTAATAAGCTCGGCAAAATTGTTTGTTCCCTCCCCTAGTCCTAATTGGACCTTATAGAAGTGCTGATCAGAGATGTATAGCATGAAACCCCCTCCGCAACCATGAGGTTGAGCTACTCCATCGAAGTAAGCCCATGGATTAGATTTATCAATCCGACTAGGGGCCGAGGTTTTGTGGATGTGGGGATTTTCCTCTTCTAGAATATCATGATAAGTTGCCACAACCTTTGCAATGATAAGAGGCCAACAGATAGTTTCGTTCTTGAAAATAATATGGTTCCGGGTAAGCCATATAGTCCAACAGAAGATAAGAGGTAGGTATTGAGCCTTTGCTCCCTGGTGTGCTGCAATCTAATTGTTCCATGCTTGGAGGATAGAAGGGCCTTTCCATGCGTTCTGAAAAGAGAGATGTTTTGTTGTAGCTTGCCAAAATTGAATGACAGTCTGACAGAGTAGAAACAGGTGCTCGTTGGTTTCAGAGTCTTACCTGCAAAGAACGCACCAGATTGGACCATGAATAGATCTGTGCATAACGGCATCACCTGTAGGAGTTTTGTTACATAAAACACTCCACATGAAGAGGCACGCCTGGGGAGGAGTTTTCATTTTCCAGATCTGTTGCCACCATGCTTTAGTAAGTGTAGGTTTGTGATCCAAGAGAAGGTGGGTGTAGCCTAGTTTTGGGGTGTATTTCCCATGATCAGCTAGTATCCATACTAGTACATCTGGGTCATTATTTAGATGTACATGAGCTTTAGACAAAGCTGCTAGATATGAATCCCAGGACTGATGCCATTGAACAGGAATGTCCATTTCAAGTGCTAACCTCCAATTCTGTTTGAAAATAGTGTTGTGCTCATGATCAACAATATGTTCAATCATCGTGATATTTCTAAGATGAAGGTATTGAATGAGATCAGGTGGCAACTGATATCTGTTTCCCCCTCCTAACCATGGATCAATACCTATGCGAATAGATTCTCCATTTTTTATGCACCATGCCAAGCCGGATCTGATGAAAGGCATCATTTGTAGGATTGCTTTCCATACTATAAAAATGCCCAAACGAGGCCAGTCTGGTAGACAAACCCAGTCCAATAATTGCTGCGGCCAAATGTATTTGTGGTATGACAGAGTCGTCCATAGATTCTAAGAGGTGAGAAGGGACTAACTCATCTTGGCTGCAAGATCTTGGGTAAAAATAGACAGGTATTTTAACCCCCACCTCCCCCCCCCCATTTTTTTGGCAATGCAATTTTCTTCCAACTCACCCAAGCAAAAGTTTTTCCTTCCTTTTGTCAATTACATAGATATCGATAGCATATCTGTTGGATGCATCCAAGTATTCCCTGAGGGATCTAGGAGAGTGACATCAAATATACAGGAGTGGCTTCCAGTACTGATTTTATAAGGACAAGGCACCCAGCTCTTGATAAAAATCTATGATTCCAAATTTTCAATCTCTTCTCAATTTTAATCACTAACCAGATCTAGTCAACAATCCGGTAACTGTGGGGTTTGATCCTAAAACCCAATTATTTCAATCCGTCTGAGAGATTATGCAATTGATAATGGAAGAAATGGAGAGCTGCTCTGTCCTCCTGAGGGGTGGTTGGAGATAGAGTAATAGTAGATTTGGTCTGATTTGCAGCCATACTAATGGCTTTTTCAAAGAGAATAAGAATGTCATGGAAGGAGGTAGAGTCCCTGATGCTGCCATCCAGGAAGATCATAACATCATCAACAAAGAGGAGATGTGTGAGATGGTAGAGTTCATTAATTTCAGTCCTTTGAGTCTGCCTTCCCTTTTTGCGGTGCCAATGAGCCTGCTGAGACCTTCCATTACTATAAGAAACATAAGGGGAGATAGACGGCGTCCTTGTTGGAGTCCACGTTCGACATGAAAGAAGTGGGATGCAGAGCCATTAATAAGTACACTAAAGGATGTTGAATTTATGCAACAGATAATCTAGTGGGGAATCCTAAATGGATCAAGATCATCTTAATGAAGAGTTGGCTGACATAATCAAAAGCCTTAGCAAGATCAATCTTGAGTATAATGCTTTTCAGATTTCTTGTTTTGATAGAGTGAATGGCTTCCTAGGCTGTGCCTATGGCCTCATGGATCTATCTATTTTGGAGAAAGGAAAATTGCTCTAGAGAAATGTGATGGGAGAGTATAGGGCAGAGCTGATTTGCAATGATCTTTGCAATGATTTTGTATAGGGTATTGTAGAGGGAGATGGGGCGGAAATCATTGAAGGATGTAGGTGAGTCAGATTTTGGTATAAGAGCAATGAAGGTGGCATTGATAGCCTCATACATCTTTCCAGAGGTCCTGCACTCTTCAACTACATTGAGAAGATCATTCCCAATGAGGTCAAAAAAGGCTAAGTAGAATTCAATGGACCAACCATCTGGGCCAGGGCTTTTATCTTTCTAGAACCATTTTAAAGTCCCCTCAAGTTCATCTCTGGTAATGGGAGAGGTTAGCTCAGCTACCGCTTCCAGATCTACAAAGCTTGGGAAGTGCCCTACTACTTGAATGATATCAGCAAGGTTTGAGACAGGTGGCTCCTTGTAGAGCTGTTTGAAATGTGAGATACCCAACTGAGATAATTGGTTGAAAGTTTTTGCAATACTTCCATCCGGTGTGGGCATTTTCCAGATGGTGTTGGAGGCTTTTCTTCCCTTGGCAAAGTTTTGGAAGTACCTTGTGTTCTCATCCCCTGCTTTGAGCCAAATCGCTCTACTCTTGAGTCTCCAGGTTTCCTCTCTTTCCTTCAGAATTCTGGCTCTTTGATTTTCTAGCTCAATCAGATTTGACTTGGCTTCAACGCTTAAGAAACCCCTGTTGTGGTCATCCATAAGGTGCGCCAAGGATGATTCTACAGAGGTGAGGGTATGGGTATCCCTTTGGAGTTTTTCCTTTGCCCACTTGATAGTGAGCTTCTTGAGATGCAGAAGGTTTTGACAAAATCCCTCAGCCCAAGTGTGTCCTTGAGAGGGAGGGTTTTGCATCCAGTAGTCTGAAACCAGTTTTGTGTAGGAGGGATCCAGAAGCCAAGATGAATTGAATTTGAATGGGGCTTTGGGCTTAATAGGAGGACCAGATATTTCAAGGTAGATAGGCGAGTGGTCAGAGATGCCTCCGGTTCCAACCCACTGCCTATAATGAGATAATCTCTGTATCATCAGATGTTTAAGGATGAAACGGTCCAGTCTTCTAGCGAGGGCTGCCTCACCAACTCTTTTGTTCCTCCATGTTGGCAGGGGTCTATTCATAGGAATATCTGAGAGGTGAGCTTGATCAAGAAGGTTTTCCATGATATCAGAGAGTGGGTCAATCTGTGCCGATGATCCCCAGGACTCACTATATCCAATGGAAAAATTTAGGTCCCCGCCCAAGATGAGATTGTCTGATGAGGTAAGAGAGAGATTTAGAAGCTGATTCCAGAAAGCCTCCCGTCCCTGACACGACCCATAAACATTCATAACACGGAGATCCATACCCAACTCAGCAGAAAAAAGTCGATACCAATGAACCCCTTTCCTCCCCAAGCCGAATTAAGGTTTATGGTTCGGGGATTGTATCCCAAAGCCAATCCACCTGAACAACCAACAGCATCTAGTGCAAGGAATTCCCATCCCGGGCTTAAATTCTGCAGAATTCGAATGATGTGTTGAGCTTCACTGAGGGTTTCTTGAAGAAGGATAATGTCTACAGGCTCAACGATAAATAACCTGCGAAGGGCTAGCTTTTTGGGCGAGCTAGCCATACCCTTGCAGTTGAAAGATAGGCATTTCATGGGGGAACCATGTCATGGGTATTATTTTCTCTAAGAACCCGATCTAATGAATATTTCCTTCCCGAGACCACCTCAGCACCAGCCCGGAGAATTGCGTGCGAAAGGTAAGATTTGCACCCATGAAGGGGTTTGATAGTCGATGAGGGGAGGGACAGGCCAAGACCAGAGAGAGTTGTATGAGAACCCCCAGAGGGAGGGTGAGATCACAGGTTATAAGGATGAGGGGGAGCCAGGGGAGGTGATGATGGGGAAGAGGTGGCCTCTGGATTTATGGAAGGGGAAGTGGTGGAGTAAACCAGGTGATGGGAGAGAAGGGGGCAAGGAATAGATGAGGGAGAGGTGGATCGATCCTGTACAGATGCATTATGTTGATGATGTGCAGAAAATGCATAAGCAGAAGATAGAATAGGGGAAGAGGGGAGAGGAGTACCCGATGTTCGAGCTGCTTCAGCTGCTGCCCTGGCTCGAGTCAGAGGTGGAGATGGGGGACCCGAAGAGTTGCCTGTGGATTGCTGGACTGGTTGAGATGGGGTCGCCTTCTGAGTTGGTGCAGGTACTGCAGATGGAGTCTTCCTGGGGATATCAAGGGTATCCCTACCAATGCCTTCCTCCTTTTCCATAGCTACTTCTGGGGGTTTCGAGACAAGAGGACATTACTTATACAGATGCCCAACCTTATGGCAGCATCAGCATCTAAATGGCACACCCTCGTAATCAAGGATTTGAACCCTAGTGAAGTTACACCATTGCAGGGTAATTTTTTCCTCCAGACCCTCCTGGGTGTCCAGATGCACCAGAATGCGGGCTAGGGTTCAATTTTTGGACTGTATTATGGATTTGTCGTAATCCAGGAACGTGCCAAGGGTATTCCCAATTCGCACGAACACTTCTTCAGACCAGTGTTGGGTGGTAAGCCTGGTAACTGTACCCATAGAGGTCCAACACCTTTCTACTCTCTTTCCAGATCGAAGAGAGGGCTCCATCTTTTGAGTAGCACTAGAGCCATTTCGATATGCCAATATCGTGCAAGAGATAGGTTCATGTATTCTTCAAGGTAAAAATGAAGCGCAAACCATCCACGAGGAAGTATCTAAACATCCGAGAGCTGTATGAAAATCTATCCTCGTGTCTCTTTAAACCGTAACCCCAATCACTCAGCTCTGTAGGTTCTTCAACGAACCCTACCCACTAGGACTTTCCCTGCTTTGTTATCTACTTCACCCATGGTGAGTCCTTCCCCAAACTTTATGGTGTAATCCTTGTCATATGCCTTGATGCACTTTTCTTTCCTCTTCCTTGTACGCAGCATTATAGGGTGATCCTGTAACGGATCCGAGGGGAAATTTGCTTCTGGGTGTGGCTCCACCGACCTAGCTCAGATTACCGGGGTATCGAAACAGTCAGAAGGAGGAGCTATGACTTGAGTCGCCTCGCAGCAGTTGGGGTGGTCGAAGGTCTTTTGTCTCTTTGCGGCTGCATCAGGGTTAGATCTTGGGCGTGATGAAGGATTTTTGGTAAAGCAATGATCTGTAGGGGGCACAGGGTCGAAAAGAGGGGATTTACAAGTAGCCAAAAGGTTTAGGGTTCCAGGAGACAGCGATGGGCAGTCTAGGGCAGGTGAGTCGATGGAGAGTGTCCCAATGTGTAGGGTGGAGGCTGTAAGCCTGGGGAGGGAGACAACCAGCGCTAGATTCAAGCTAGACGACGTAGAGGAAACGAGAACCGATCTAGGGTTAGGGTTACAGAAGATAGCCTGCTCTAGGTAAAGATCTGACGAATAATCTATGACGTCCAGCTCCATAACCTCCATGCTGAACCTAGGAATGGTAGACCGTAATCGTCGACAGTTGGAAGCAGGTGCAGGCTAGAACGACAGGTTGCAGATGTTGTCTCGGAGGTTACAGTGACTGAAGCTAACTGTAATCAGTATTACGGCTAGGGTAAGAGTAGGTAGAGCTACAACATGCCATCTCGATAGATTAATTGAGTTTAGAATACATAATCGTGTCATTTAATCATGATTACCAAGTTCTAATAAGGTACTTTAGGCATAACAGTTTGATTTTGATTTTATTAAAGTCAAAAGACGACAATTTTTTTTTTTGTCGAGATGTAATAAAATGTGTTTAATACAACACCTTGTCGTTTTGTGGTAACCCGATGATACAAACCAATGGAGGGATGTGGGTTGCCCAGATCAACGGCTGCCACACCATTCCACCCCCCCACCCCCTTCCGAATGATATCTGATAGGGGAGATCTGGCGAAGCGGTATTCACAAACCCACTTCCCTCTACATGTCACCCTCTCGTGCACCCTGCTTCACCCCCCCTCCGAAACCACTTCCCGTTGCTACCCCCCTCCAGGTTCCCCTCAAACCCACTTTCCCCTCCATTGACCACCCATTGGTCTTATCCCCGTCGTTCCACTACACCACGTCCCCATCTTATCCACTCCCCTACTACCATGTACCTCCTCCCTCTCCACCATGCTCCTACTTACCCCTTCATCCCCATGCCTTCCTCCTGCACTCACACGTCACCATATCTCCCCCAATCCTCGAATGCCATGTGTTTACATCCCCCCCCACCCCCCCCCCCACCCCCATTACAATATGTCTATTTTCACTTATCCGTTATAGAAGTCCGTTATTCATTAATTTTATTCCCCTGTGCCAAAATAAATGACTTTTTGTGAACGATAACTTTTTTTTTTATAAATGTCTGATTTCTCGAACATTGAAACTTCCTTGGCTATTTTTTTGTTGAAAACTATTTTGATCAACACTGTGTCTCCTCTTAGAGCCCAAAATTCTTCAGAAGCCGCAATGCATTCACAATCCTCTCTAATTCCTCGCTTGACCATCCAACTCTCTGATCAGGTATTTACAGGAAAACCAACGTCTCATTTTGTTCAATTATGTCGTCCAAGAAGAAATCTGTTCCCCTAGAGAATCCCATGCTACCCCAATCCATATATTTGGACCACCAACCTTTAGTTTACCAGCTCTATCAAGTTACAGAGACCAATTATGAATTAAACTTATACGAACTTCACAATTGGCTCATATAGAACAATCTGGACCTTAGTGATGAATAGGGTTTGTGGGACTCTTTCCTCCCCAATACATTTTCCCACAAACCTACTATATCCCTAAATTTATAACCTAGTGCCAATTCCACTATATGTCGAACCAAAGAACAATAGTGGCCCTGAATGGTGAAGTCCTCTTTTCCATTAATGGCCACTCAATTTCAGAAGTTCTTTAGATAATAAACACGGACCCTGGGAAATATTTTGACCAAGATTTCCTTTCAAAGATATATAACAAAATGGATTTCCCTCAGAGAGCCAAAGTGTTTGAAAATTTCTTTCCTGATAATTCTCAATTTTTAGAATTTTCTCTACAAATCAGCTAGCTCAATGATATCATGCAGAAATTTCACCTACAGATCCAACTAATATATGCAATGTACTAAAGCATAATACTAGATCTACATCTACCATAAACTTAGAGGAAGCTTAATCAACCATGAACAACATCAAGCATGAACACATATAATTGATAAGAAGGAATCAATCACACATAACACAGAATATATCACAGGGGAAAGCACCAGCATAAAACCCCAACACTGTATTATCAATCAAGTGGAAATCCTCAACAACATACAAAAAGAATCAGCTCAAAAACTATCATGCTCTCTCTGTACTATGATGATGTAGCTCATGGACTACCTAGCCCTGTATATAAAGGCTACACCTTAGGTCCAAGCTCCTATTTCCTTGCACAGTTTTGATTGGGGTCCAATTACAAAACACATGTAAATTGGCCTGATCATACCTGCTATCAACCTCAGGCCCAACTACGTAATACTTGAGGACTCAAGTTCTTCCTGCATGTAAGGAATACTTACTAGAAATATCCTAGCAACTGACAGAACATTGTCCCACCATCTAATCTCAACTGGGTCTTTATCTGAATTGCCATGCATCAGTTATCCATGAGAGAATACTCAGTTATCTGAAAATAATAGTTGTCACATGCATGCAAGCATCAACAAACTATATCTCATTAATTTAACAACTTGTTAAATTAATCTAACTGAACTTGACTAAGTTAAACTAAGTCAAATGATCCTCTCAATATAGAACTCATCCTTAATTCCTCAATGAGTGGAGCAAATCAAGGACACATTCCCTAATTAGTGGAGAAATAATTGCATGTTCTCACAAAGACTTCAAGTTTGCTTTTCGTTAACTAATTAACTCATGGAGAATTAATTAATTAATATTCCAAATTGTTGGTAAGACCAAATTTGAATTTACTTCCTATCAATAGACCAGGGACTGCTATAAATATGAAGGGACCCAACAATGCTATTTTTAGAAGATGATATTTTTAGCATTTTCACCTCTCACCTAAGGTGGCAACAATGCTCATTGGCGAAACTGCTATTTTTATAACTTCCTAAATTTAGAATTTCTTGTTGCACACTTTTCAACACTCCCTCTCAACAACAGAAGCTTCCTCTCGAACCCGATCTTGTAACTCTGGAATTTTTTGCATGCAACACATCTACCAAGTGCGGTTGCTCCAACAACACTCGGAACAAAAAAACTCCCAACTGACCTCTCTGTTGGGATAGAAACATACTCTGATGCTAAAGAACTACCTGTTGCTAACAAGTGCGCCCTCTCTGACCTCTGCACTACTGCAACATCTCCATGCATCTTGCACCATTGCACTCTTCTCTGTGCTACCCTACACTGTGCAACACAATTGTGCCTCTTGCATTGCTGCAACCTGCATGCTCTGGGTTGTCTTGGGATTCCCTGCTGTTAACACCCAGGTTGTTCCCTTTGACTCCTGAGGGAATACGGCCGGGGTAACCACTAACCAAGCTTTGGATTGCAGGTCCTAGCCTACCTGCAATCAGAGAGGGCTCTCTCTTTTGATTTAGCTTTGCTTGTGAATATCTTAGGCTAGTTATGACTTGGGAGTTTGTTTGAGTTTTGGTTGAAGACTGTTTTTCAAAGAAGGGCATGTAAATATGAAGGAGAATTTAATCCATTGGGCATGTGGAGTCCAGAAATAAGTAGGTTTTGATGTCTGTAATAAAGAAAGGTTCACTGCAAGGCTAGATGGATATTCATGATACAAACTTTGATTTTTAGCAAATAAAGCAGTACAAATTACACCAGGAGAGGCAATTAAGAGTTCTTTCACAGTGCAATACAAGACGAAGAACAAATCCTACCCAGCAACAACAAGAATTACTGGATAACGACTCATCATGAGATTAAAACAATTGGGAGCATTTAAGAATTCCACAGTTGCAGCTAACCTTGAAGAAAACATATACAATAGTAAGGTTTGAGTTTAGGGTGTCTTTAATGGACAAATCCTGAACTAGTCTTTTACCTTTCTACCAAGATTTAACACCATACATTCACAGACAGATTAGAAAAGAAATAAAACATGAATACAGTTAGAAAACACTTATTGTATCAAGCCATAGCACGAGAATCTTGTAGCATTCAGTAATTTCATCACAGCACATCCGAGCCATACATCTCTTCTAGAAACTAACAGCTCCTTTTATTATTTCTTTCAGGAAAAATACAGCCGAGTTCTCTTGAACAATATCAGTAACAACAACCCCCAATATACAGCGCAGGGGTGGATATATACAAAAATATCACGAAAATATCTTAGTGCTGAGTTATTGTACAATAAATGTTCTTACCAACTTTCAAAGATATTTTTACAAAATTGAAAGCTACTTAAATGAATTCATAACAGCTGTTTGTTGTTTGTCAGAAGTTTTTGACTTTGAGGGCAGCTGGCTCTGCAAAGTGCTTTGCATTGATTCTGAATATTGCGCTCTTTATTTCTTTGTCGTGCTGTAGTTTTATCAACCCTGTCATCTGTACCTGTCAGTGTTGCTTTAGTGGCCGAATCTGTCTGCTGAGTTGGCTCTGTCCACTCTTCTCCAGTCATACTGAATGCATCAATTTTTCTGAACATGATGACTTATATTTTTATGAAAAACTTAATGAAGACCTATTTGTTCACAACAATGTCTGTATCATGCTGGTCCACCATTCCTGTGTAGGCAACTGATGTCTCAAAATTGTGCCTAATGTTTCATCTGCCTCAGTATATTTGAAGTAATTAGGAGGCACTTCAAACAGATGCCTGATTTCATTCATGATAAAAAACAAATTTTCTATTTTCTCATAGAGGCTCTGCCCAGATGCAGGCCCTGTTTCCTCTGGGATACTTGATCCTGCAGTGATCTGATTTGTGGCAAATGTATTCACCCTTTTTGCATAGTTCTCATGGGACAACAACCTACCTGCACTGTTTAGTAGGCTGGGAAGGCCTCTGCTATGCAATGTTGTGAATTTATCTGTGAACTTGTTTACCTCTGTTTGCATTTCCTGGCACCTTCTATCCAATGTCTGCACCAGATTTCTCAATGTGAGGACCCTCTTTATTAGTAAGATGGTGTTAGTTCTATTGGTGATTCCTATTGCTTCCAGCTGAGGGCCTGTGCGGTTATTGAGGACATTGATCATCCTGTTGGCTATCTCAGGCATAGTGCCTAGAGATGCCCTTGCTCTTTGGCTTTCCTTGTGTGCCCTGCCTATGAGCTCCATGTTCTCATGAATGGTTGCTATGTACTGCCATTGATCTGTTATTGATTGGCCAATATTGGCCCACAGGACTTTCTTAATCTCAGCCACAACCTTGTCAAGAGAGAGCTCTTTCTCCAGCTCTTTTATCTTCTCCTTAAGAGCCTTCACCTCTCTTGCTTTTTCAGCTACAATTTTCTTGGATTTATCATATTTTTCATTAAGAGTAGCTAATTTTTCCTTGGCCTCATTTAGTTCAGCCATCTGGGCCTCTAGAATTTGAATCTCTTTCATCATTTTCTGCATGTCAAGGCTTGGAGCCTATTCTGATGTTGTTGCTGGTGCTGATGTTGATGGACCTGTTTCAGCTGTCTGTCCTGTGGGAGGAGTGATACTTTGAGGGGGCTCCTCAAGGTTGATCACTGGCTGAGGGGGTTGTGATGTCTGGCCTCCTTCTTTCTGCTGTAGGGCTGCCTGTAGTGCAGCCTCTATTTCTACCAATTTCCCTTCTGTTTGTACCAGCTGTTTATGTAGTGTTAGCAGCATGGCTGCTACATCCTGGTCCTTCCTCTGGTGAGCAACCTCTTCTGTTTGAGGGTGAAGGGTTGCTGGGATTTTTACCATTTTCCTCAAAGCTGCTATATCTGCATCTCTTTCTTTTAGTAGCACCTGTACAACTTTGGGATCCTTTGGGTCATGCCCAAGCTCTATAATAATATCTTCCAAAGACCTGATCCTGTTGTCTTTGGCCTGAGAGGATGCCTTCTCCAACTCAAGTTGGGCAGTTGTATTATGCAGACCGTATTGCAATTTGTGTGCCAAGAAGGTCTTGTCTGCAAGAGTTGAATAGACCATCTCACCCATTTGCTTGTGAAGCTCTATCTGGTCCATTGGGTGGATGTCTTTTGCAAGAACCTCAAGGTTGGTCCTTATATAATCTGCAGCTGACTGTGGCTGCAGCATAGTAGGCATGAAATGACTCATAGTCATTTTCCCCTCTGTTATGTCATATGCTGACATAAGCCTCTGCTGGTTTGTGGGAGACATTTTAAGCAAGTGATTGTACAGCTGGAGCCTGACTGGCTCATTTCTCTTCTTGATGTCTATAAATTGTTGCTTTATGCCTGATTCAGCTCTCCTTTGCTGGCTTGAGGAGCTGACCTCTCCTCCCAGTGTTCTTTCTTGTTCCTGTTGAAAGGAACTGGCAGATGCCTCCATGCTAGGGGGGCCCATACCCAAGGATTGCCCAATAGGCATCTCCTCTTCAGAGAGAGGATTCAATCTCTACCTTTTCTCCCCTTGATTTGTTGATGTGGTGAGGGGAGTTTCCTGCTCTCTATCCCTCTTCCTGCTTCTTTCTTCATTTAGTGGAGTTTGGAGCACCGAGGCCTCCACTGTCGTTTCCTACCTAGGAGGCACATTTTCTTGAGCCTGCTGCTCTGTAGATATGGGAGCTTCAGCCATTTCTTCTTGCTGTTTGGGCTGCTCCTTCTGCTGTTCTGCTGTAGGGGGTGGCTGCTCTTGTTCCATCTCTTTTTCTTTACCTTTGCTGGCTGCCTGAGGAGTAGTTTTAGCTGCCTGCTGGTGGGCTGTAGAGGATGAGGCAGCTGCTCCAATTCGAATATGATAAGAAGAAGAAACCTGTTCACAATGTTCCAAGTCAGCTTCCTTCTCAAGTTTCTTTGCTTCTCTTTGTGCTATTTCTTCTCTAGTACTTGCCTCTTCTAGAGTGCCCTCTTTCCATCTTAACAGATTTGCATATTTTTCAATATGAGGCAACCTGACATGATCATAACTAGCCATCTTATATTTGACCCTTCTAAGACTAATGAAGTGATTGGGGTCATAGGGTGACCAGAGGAAACTGGTTTGCAATCGGAGGCCCTCTAGGATCTTATCTGCTTCTTTCCATCCTTCTTCCCTTTTATTATAAAGAAATGGGCCTAGCTGGTTTCTGATTTTGAGTTGTACCTTCTTGTTTTTGCTGTGGAAATGGACCATGTCTGCATTTCCAAACTGCCTGAAATACTCTAAGGTAAAGAGTCTCATAGGGACATATCTTGGCAGCCTATATGGGGCTAATTCACAACCATATATTCTGATTACTGTATGGTGTTGGTAGAAGTACCAATCCCCAATGCTGTAGGCCTTTGAGAGCTGGAGAATCCTTTGCATCTCATCTGTCAATCTTGGAGGAGGGGTACCCAATAGCAAGGACATGGCTGGATGGATAAAGAGGTCTATGAATTCACAGTAGCTGTATGGTGAATAAGATGTATGATGGAAAACTGAAGTCCAAAATACCACAGACCTTGGGTTTCCCTGAGCATCAAACTTCTTGAGAGTAATAGGGAAGCTATCAGGTTGATAAAATAAGAACAAGTGATAGATGTATGAAGTGTATCTAAACACCTTTTCCCTCTCTAGATTCATCAATTGCTCATGAATTTTATTGGCAATGTATGTAGCATAATCATAGTGAACAGCAAGAGGCTTCCCAAGGGAGAAGATGGACAGCATGGCCAGGATGGTTTCATCAACATCCTCAGATAACCTATAACCCAGGACATAACTGATCAGATCCACCAGCATTTTTCCCAGTTCATTTAGATACACATTTCCAATAGGGGGAGTCCTCACAGTTTCAGAGCCTGATTCAATGAATAGCTGATTAATCTTTATGATTTGGGCACTAGACAGCTTGCCTCCTTTCTTTAGCAAGTCCATCATGGAAAGAGGAGTCAATGGCTTTGTAGTGTGAAAGTGCAGCATTTGATTTATAGCCTCAGGGGTGACATGGAACAAAACTGAACCTGAGGAATTGAGGACAGCTCTCTGACATGGGTCATAGATGGCACTGCATCTATGAATTAAATCTGGGAGGACATTGACTTGAGGAAGGTTATAAATGGGCAAATTGGAGTCCCAAATCCCTAGAATATCAGTTCCACTGAGGTGCTTGGCCTTCAGCTCATTGAGTAAATGAATATTATATTTGGTGTCCATTGAGAGTGTTTATGTCATCTAGTAATCTCTATCACCCAGGGCCTGCCATTCTAGCTCTCTGTGTGGAGCATTCAAGGGTGGAATGTTCAATGCTACTGGTGTTTCCATGGTCAAATGGTATTTAGAATAATATTTGAACTTGTTTCTCTGGGCTTAGCAACACAGAGTAATTAATTATGCAGAAGCAAGGCAATTTGCAGAGGAAACAGGGTGAATTATGGTAGAAACAGGTTGAAATGCTCCTGAAAAGGTTTAACGAGTAAATGATGGGACTTGAGAGCTGTTTTCCCGGTGAGCTTGCGTAGCAGAGGTTTCAGTTTGCGAATGCGCAAACTGATTGTAAATTTGTGGAAATTTGGCTCAATACGGACAGTTTGTGGGTGAATTGGGCCTTATGGTTGGAGATAAATGGTGGTCACCGAGAATTTGCAGGTAATTACAGTGTTGACCTCTCCTTTCTCACTTGTGTTGGTGAATTTATGCAAAAAACCAGGCGCGGAGGAGAAACTTGGATAAATACCTGGTGCAGACGGCAAATGGTGGCAATGTAGGTGAATTGAGGGCACCCACGGTCTCTGAAATCGATTTCTATAGGTTGGCGGCGAGAACGTCGTAAATTACATGCAGAGAGCTCAATAGTTCTTTTGGTGAAAAAATGAAAAAAACGCGAATTTTGGCGAAAATATGGACATTTTGGGCTTTTGGCGCGTTTTTTGGATGACGTCAGCATGACGTCATCGGGTGGGGTCAGGTACGGAAGGGTGACGTGGTGGCCTGTGAGTGGTCCATGGGGACTGATGAGGTGGCGGACAGGTCGGAGCGATGGCGGGCCGGGCGCTGACGCGACGCTGACTTGGCATGACGTGGGCATGGCGTGGGCGTGACGTGGGCGGGCGGTAAACCAAAGTGGTAAGTGGTAATTTCGGACCGCTTATTGTACGGGGGCGGTATTGGCAGGCAGCCTCCCGATATAACCTGGGAGCGATGCGTGGCACTACCCTGACGTCACCCTCTGACACTTTTCGGGTGCTATAGTCCGGACATCGGGGGCGGCCCGATATTGATATGGGCCGTCGGATGGGAAAGCCCAGATCCGACAGGCGACGGGTTGCGAAAATGATAGGACGATACGGCGGGGAGGCGGAGAATAAACAATTGTTTTTTATGGAAAAGCGCGCCTGGCGGGACTTTAGACTTCGGCGGATTTTTGGGTTTTTTCAATGTTTTTTGTGTTCAATGCACATTATAACAAAACTTTGGATAGGCAGCAGAAGTGGGTTTTTACAAGGTTTTTTGCAAATAATGCGGGTAAAATATTTCAAAGGGGTTGTAATGGGAAAAAGGGTAGGGCTTAGGTTATTAAACCAACTAGGGGTTAGCTTAATCCCTGACTTTAAACAACGCATCTTGAACAAGACTTTGATTCTGCATGGTTATCCAATATTTGAACATATGGCTATAATGCCAAAGGGGAGGGATATACATATTTTGGGTATTTTATGCACAATAGTGATATAGTAATAGGGAAAGGGGAACATAGGGAGTTAAGTGTAGATAGAGTTAGTAGTTAGTATTGAATGGAATATATGGAGAAGAGGAAGCAAAGACTAAGTTTTATAGGAAGCAAACTTAGTTAGGAGAGTAGATCAAAATGAAAAGAATTTTACACAGGAAATGTGGCTCTTTATGCAACAAAGATCAATCAATGAATTTGATTTCTCTCATGAACAAAGGTGGTATTGGGATATTAGCAAAGAGTGTGATGGGGGATGATTGGGAAGTTAGACATGCTTCATCTTGCTGCTACAACACTGCTGAATAGGAAGATCTGCACTGACACCATGTTTTCCCTTTACTTAGGCCAGTGAAATGTCATAAATCATGCTTCTGCAACCCCATCTACCTACCCATTCTATTGCCTAGCATTTTTTTGTTACTTCAAGGAGGGTGCACTTAGACTTGCAAACCCTCATGTGCCTTTTCTTTTCCTTTGGCTTTTTCCTTTTGATTTTCTATCTAAGGCTAGCCTTATTACTTCCAAGGCCCCAGATTAAGCAGTTGGGAACCTTCATTCTCTACCTAACTACTTTATCTGCCAAGATTGAACAGTTTGGACAGATTTCTTTCTCTAATCTACAACAAAAATTGAAACATGGCATGACCCAGCTTAGACTGTTGGATCATCCATTCAGAAGTAGGACAGCATCAACCAACTACAGATAGGTGTTTTCCACACAAATATGAGATCTTTGCATCACCAAAGTAGATCATATTGGCACTTCCCCTACCAATCATGAAAAATGAAACCTATTGGTATAGGTAGCTAACACCTGCACTGTAGCTCTCTCTGCTGCTCCATCCACATTTATCTCTACCCAATCAGTCAGTTCCTGCTACTCCACATCGGGGCTCCCATAGCAAGGTCTCATCCAAGAGGTTGGGTACCTCAAGGATCCTGCCCCTCCTCCTTGGGACGATCACTCTATATCGCCCCACCTCCTACTTGGAGGTATGGTTGCATGTGATCCCTCTGCATGTGATCCACCTACTGGAGGTCTCTGCATGAGTAGATGTCTCTACTCGATCTCCTCTCATCTTCTCCTATTGTGGCTGCTCCAAAACCTCCTGAAGCTGCTGCACCAATCATGGCTCCTCAAAATTCATCTGAGACTTCTTCTGGCACTGCAAGTTGAGAGGTAATATACCCTCCCTCTCAACCACCAAGTCCCCATCAGTTGCCTTGTTGCTCAAGGCTTTGCATGCATCTTGAACCTCAAGAGCATATAGGTTCTTGACTCGTGAACTAATCAGCTTCACTTGTCTAGTGATGATGTGTCTAAGGAAAAACTTTCCCTTACTGAAGACTACATCATAGCCTCTGTCTTCCAGCATCGCGATCGACACCAACTTTCTCTTCAGTCTCGGTACATACTTAACATCGGCCAAGGTAAGGCGAGCTCCATGCTCCCTCTGAAAAATAACCGTGCCTACACCTGAGAAAATATACTTTTCATCATTACCCATTGCTATGAGTATCTGGAGATCTTTCTCCTCCAAAGTATTGAAAAATCTCTTGTCGTCGGTCATGTGGAAAGAAGCTCCATTGTCAAGAAACCAACCACTTCCCACCATGGATGAAACCAAGCATGCGAAAAGCCTGAAATCCAACTCAAACTGTGAAGCAAGTGCCTCACCTTTACATCCTTCCCCGGATCCCTTCTTGGATTTCCTCTGTGGACAATTTGCATCATAATGGCCCACCTAATGACAACGAAAGCATCACACTTTCAATTTTTCAACCTTCTTCCAACCATTGGAAGAACTAGATTTGGAAAGAGAAACCTTCTCCTTCCCCTTCTTTGCCTTACTCGCTAAGTCACAGTTCTCCTCATCCTCCATGGATGAAGAATCGTCTCTGGTGCTCTGTCTAATCTCCTCCTACAACAAATCTGACCATAGTCGTTCCCAATTTGGTAGTTTCTCCCTTCCATTAACCGAGTCCTGGTAGCTATGCCAGCTCTTACGAAGGCCAAGGAGTGCTAGACTCACCATATCATCATCATCTGTCACGACCCCTACACTTGCAAGCTCATCCCTGAATGTGATGAGCTTGGTTAGATACATAGAGATCGTCTCGTCCTTTTCACACTTGATCTTTCGAAGTTTCTCCTTCAGTGCCAGCTTCCTCTAATCATTTATATTCTGATATAAATATTTCAATGTTTTCCACATTGCAAATGGAGTCTCCTTCCCATGGAGGCTCAAGACAATGTGATCTCGAACTCCCTCCAAGAGAATTCTCCTAGCTCTAGCCACACACTTCTTCCATTCCGCCAGTTGAGTAGCATCAATAGGCTTAGGGACTTCTTGATCAATGAAGTCCTTAAGGCCATTATCTTCCAATACTACCTCCATGCGATCCTTCCAAGCTATATAGTTTGAGCTTCCATCAAGGGCATACTCAAGCCTCAAACCACAGAATGCTATCTGTGAAATAGATGTGATAAGAACTTGAGATCTATATCTCGAATAATAAACCTCGAATTCCTTCTTGTATACTATTCTTCCTTGATCACCTATTCTCTAATACCAGGTATAATTTTTTTTACAAATCAGCTAGCTCACTGATATCATGTAGAAATTTCACCTGCAGATCCAACTGATATATGCAATGTACTAAATCATAATAGTAGATCTACATCTACCATAAACTTAGCAGAAGCTTAATCAAGCATAAGCAACATCAAGCATGAACACATATAACTGAAAATAAGGAATCAATCAAACATAACACAAAATATATCACTGGGGAAAGCACCAGCATAAAACCCCAACACTGTATTATCAAGCAAGTGGAAATCCTCAACAACATACAAAAAGAATCAGCTCAAAAGCTATTCTACTCTCTCTGTACTATGATGATGTAGCTCATGGACTACCTAGCCCTGTATATACAGGCTGGACCTCAGGTCCAAGCTCCTATTTCCTTGCGCAGTTTTGATTGGGGTCCAATTACAAAACACATGTAAATTGGCCTGATCATACCTGTTGTCAACCTCAGGTCAAACTATGCAATACTTTAGGACTCAAGTTCCTCCTACATGCAAGGAATACTTACCAGAAATATCCTAGCAACTGACAGAACACTGTCCCACCATCTGATCTCAACCATGTCTCTGTATGAACTACCATGCATCAGCTATCCATGAGAGAATACTCAGTTATCTGAAAATAATAGTTGTCACATGCATGCAAGCATCAACAAACTATATCTCATTAATTCAACAACTTGTTAAATTAATCTAACTGAACTTGACTAAGTTAAACTAAGTCAACTGATCCTCTCAATATAGAACTCATCCTTAATTCCTCAATCAGTGGAGAAAATCAAGGACACGTTCCCCAATTAGTGGAGAAATAATTTTATGTTCTCACAAAAACTTCAAGTTTTCTTTTCGTTAACTAATTAACTCATGGAGAATTAATTAATTAATATTCCAAACTGCTGGTAAGACCAAATTCGAATTTACTTCCTATATTTAGACCAGGGATTGCTATAAATAGGAAGGGACCCAGAAATGCTATTTTTAGCAGTTTCACCTCTCACCTAAGATGGCCAAAATGCTCATTGGCCAAACTACTATTTTTAGAACTTCCTAAATTTATCATTTCTTGCTGCACACTTTTCAACATTCCCTCTCAACAAGAAAGGCTTCCTCTCGAACTCGATCCTGTAACTCTTTAATGTTCTCCATGCAACACATCTACCAAGTGCGGTTGCTCCAACAACATTCAGAACAAAAAACTCCCAAATGACCTCTCTGCTGGGTTAGAAACATACTTTGATGCTGAATATCTACCTGCTGGGTTAGAAACATACTTTGATGCTGAATATCTACCTGTTGCTGACAAGTGCTCCCTCTCTGACCTCTGCGCTATTGCAACGTCTCCATGCATCTCGCACCGTTGCACCCTTCTTTGTGCTACCCTGCACTGTGCAACACACTTGTGCCTGTCGCATTGCCACAACCTGCATGCTCTGCGCTATCCTGGGATTCCCTGCACTGTATCTCTCTTTGCTGCTCCATCCGCATCTGTCTCTACCAAATCAGTCAGTTCCTGCTACTCCACATCGGGGCTCCTATAGCAAGGTCTCATCCAAGAGGTTGGGTACCTCAAGGATCCTATCCCTCCTCCTTGGGACGATCACTCTATATCGCCCCACCTCCTTCCTGGAGGTATGGCTGCATGTGATCCCTCTGCTCACCTGGCTCGAATTTTCCCCCTAGTGGAGGTCTCTACATGAGTAGATGTCTCTACTCGATCTCCTCTTAGCTTCTCCTACTGTGGCTGCTCCATAACCTTCTGAAGCTTCTACACCAATCGTGGCTCCTCCACAATCGTCTGAGACTTCTTCTGGCACTGCATGTTGAGAGGTAATATACCCTCTCTCTCAACCACCAAGTCTCCATCCATTGCCTTGCTGCTCAAGGCTTTGCATGCATCTTGAACCTCAAGAGCATACAGCTTCTTCACCCGTGAACTAATCTGCTTCACCTGCCTAGTGATGATGTGTCTAAGGAAAAACTTTCCCTTACTGAAGTCTGCATCATAGACTCTGTCTTCTAGCATTGCAATCAACACCAAGTTTCTCTTTAGTCCTGGTACATACTTGACATTAGTCAAGGTAAGGCAAGCTCCATGCTCCCTCTGAAAAATAACTATGCCTACACCTGAGACACTATACTTTTCATCGTTACCCATCACTATAAGTATCTGGAGATCTTTCTCCTCCAAAGTACTGAACCGCCGGTCATGTGGAAAGAAGCACCATTGTCAAGAAACCAACCACTTCCCGCCATGGATGAAACCATTCATGTGAAGAGTGTGAAACCCAACTCAAACTGTGAAGCAAGTGCCTCACCTTTAGATCCTTCCCCAGATCCTTTCTTGGATTTCCTCTGTGGACAATTTGCAGCATAATGGCCCACCTCATGACAACGAAAGCATTGCACTTTCGATTTTTCAACCTTCTTCCCACCATTGGAAGAACTAGATTAGAAAAGATAAACCTTCTCCTTCGCCTTCTTTGCCTTACTCGCTAAGGCATAGTTCTCCTCATCCTCAATGGATGAAGAACCGTCTCTGGTGCTCCGTCTGATCTCCTCCTGCATCAAATTTGACCATAGTCATTCCCAATCTGGTAGTTTCTCCCTTCCATTAACTAAGCCCTGGTAGCTATGCCAGCTCTTAGGAAGGCCATGGAGTGCTAGACTCACCATATCATCATCATCTATCACGACCCCTACACTTGCAAGCTCATCCCTACATGTGATGAGCTTGGTCAGATACATATATATCGTCTCATCCTTTTCACACTTGATCTTTCAAAGTTTTTCCTTTAGTGCCAGCTTCCTCTGATCACTGCTATTCTGATATAAATATTTCAATGTTTTCCACATTGCAAACAGAGTCTCCTTCCCATGGAGGCCTGAGACAATGTGATCTCACACTCCCTCGAAGAGAATTCTCCTAGCTCTAGCCAAACACTTCTTCCATTCTGCCAGTTGAGTAGCATCAGTAGGCATAGGGACTTCTTGATCAATGAAGTCCTTAAGGCCGTTATCTTCCAATACTACCTCCATGCGATCCTTCCAAGCTATATAGTTTGAGCTGCCATCAAGGGCATACTCAAGCTCACTGATATCATGTAGAAATTTCACTTGTAGATCCAACTAATATATGCAATGTACTAAAGCATAATACTAGATCTACATCTACCATAAACTTAGCGGAAGCTTAATCAACCATGAGCAACATCAAGCATTAACACATATAACTGATAAGAAGGAATCAATCACACATAACACAGAATATATCACTGGGTGTTGTCGGGAAATCTAGTGTCTATGCAAAGCTGCTAGTCCCACTAAGACGGGTAGCTATCTTAGAAACAAATAGATTAAAGTTACTTTTGTTTTCCTTTATGAGAAGTAGATAGGAGAGGATCAAAGAATACCAACCTCGATTTTTTTCTCGGTTCCTTGCTTGTTCCTTCTCCTCACGGACAGGTCTTTGCCGCTTCTCCCTTGACCACTCCACTTCAAAGAGTACCTGTAAAGTCAAAGAAGCACAATACCTTCAAAGTGCAGAGATCTACAATCATAAGCAATATAGGACCAGATATATATTGACCACACAAATGCATATACTATCAAACATACAAGAATGCGGAGGAAAACTTGAATAGCTTTATTGATGTAAAGATTAGAAGAGAGGATTACAACCCATTGATCTAACCCAGCATCATCCTCCCAGCATGAAAGCCCTTCTTCACCTCATGAAAAGATTACATCACCCAACACTATGATATTCCACCAGGAAACCAACAACACTTCCTTACAAGATACAAAATTCAAACCTCTGGATCTCTCGGATGAGGGATCCATATATAGATGATTGCAGGGAGGTGAGTCAGCTTCTGGGATTTTGATTAGTGTCTTCTCTTTGATAGTTCTTGATTCCACTTGGAGATTGATGATCTCTTACTCATCCCTGGGCGAATTCAGAGAGGCAAGTGTCACAGGAGAAGTTTCTGGAAGATTCCATGATCATCCACCTCGCAAACTGTCTCTGCCATTTGTCCATTCTCGCCCATCGCACCCTACAGAAGGGCTTTCCAGTATGCATCACACCTTTTACACTGGGCAGGTGAGATGCATCGCACCCTTAGCACTGAGCAACCTGTATGGTTCAGTTTTGAGCAGTTTTGAGCAGTTTTCTATGGAGAACTTCTGGGAGATGATGTAATCAGCTGACCTTGTTCCTTTAGGGCATGAAACAACACTTTTAGGGACTTAGAATCCCTTGGTTTATGGACATATATGATTGGGGTTGCAGTGCCCAAAAATGTCTATAACAGTTGCCCCCTAAAGCATGAGGTCGTTAATCTTTTGATGTCGGGTGAAATGCTTTATCATGAGGATCCGAGGTTTTTTGAACTAGAAGGCGACCTGTAATAAGATACAATACAATACATTATCTTCATAACAATTTCATGATCTAGCTGAGGCGGGCATTCCCATGCTCAGCTTTATAAATTCATTTTCATGTACATAGGATAGACAACCGTCTGTGTGGCAGACTGATGATTTTGATAAAGCCATCATCCTTTGATTTGGATGATCATCTGTGCAGCAATGATGTACATTTGATGTCTTTATTTTTCCTGAATATATCGCAGCCCGGATGGATGAAACTAGATCCAGGTTCTTCAAACTCATCCAATCTTCGCCCGAAGTACAAGTCGATCCATGTGAAAAATTTCTGGAGTCAAACATGGAAAGACATTGCCTGATTACCAGCCAATGATGTAAGTTGTTAACAGGCATGAGAGGAATCATCGATAATGATGATGACCCTCAAGGTATGACAGTACAATTCGCGTGGTGTGAAAATGGAACTTGGTGTCGAACACCACGCAAAATCTCTCGGTCAAAGGCCATTGATGTAAACCTGCCGCCGAAAGTGAGAAACTTGCCATTGAGGCATGCAAGATTCAAAGTACTGAAAGGGTTGTTCCTAGGTCGACTTCTTGGATAATGAGCTGATGTCGACAAGAAGTGTCCCATCGTAGGAGGGCCTTAATGAATCCCACATCTACGACACGGAATGGAGCAAATGACTTTTGGAGGTGAAAATGATCTGATGATACAAGGTTCAGGGTGGCGGCCATGAAAGAATGAAGCGTAAAGGTATTGCAGCGGATGAGACATAAGATGGGTTGGTGAATTCTCTGATCGACTTCTCTTGAACATATCGGCGACACTGAAATGGATTGGTAGCGTTAACCCCAAAGATGGATGGTACAGTGGACCAATGGTAATATGACCGGTGAACAGAATAACCCAACCCGACTCAATCATGGTGATGGAGTGAAAGTGTCATGTTCAAGAGCGACTCGCTACCAATAAAGTTTCTTCAAGTTTTCTTCCCAATTTTTCCCCAGTCGTTGCTGACCAATACCTCTTTATTTTTATCAAGCTTAAGGAGGATAACATATGTTTGTTCTATAATTTTCCCTTCGGGTAAACCCGTCGCTATGTTTTAACGAGCCTAGCGACAGTGAAACTCGTTCTTGTCTATATGGACAAGTTTGTCGCTATTGGTTTTAATGAGTTTAACGACAAAGATAACTCGGTCATTTTTCAATTTTAGAGAGTCTAAAAAGGGACGGAAAGGAAACTCCAATAATCCTTTTTCATCATATAATCCCTTAAGTCTGAAAACGTATAAAATAATACGAAAGGGATGAATTTTCGATAGTTTTGACGAGTTGGACAAGACAAGCGCTCGATCTTTTTGTGTAATAATCCCTCAAGTCCAAAAATATTAAAATCTAGAGGAGGGATAGCACTTTCGGTAGTTTTAACGAGTTGGAGAGGCCAATCGCTTGGCAATATTTTCATATTTTATGAGTCAGATGAAAAGAGCTTAAAGGAGACTCGTTTTTTGAGGAACGAGTGATAATTTCGGGTAGCAGCTGATTCCAAGTAAGGTTTGGAATTTTCCAATCACGACAGTGTCACAAAGATGGCTAACAGAATCACTTGCCGCAGATGTTCCTTAGAAAGGATAAACAATCAAATGGAGGTGTATGATCGGCTAAAACAGAGTGGAGGTGATGATGAGAACACGACCAAGGCTCAAAAGCTAATGATAATGCATTCACAATGGTTATTTACTAGAGATGGTTCATTTTTTAATGAGCTTAAACTTTGGTGGAACATTTGCTCATTGCTTAGGTTTAATTTTTAACAAGCTTGAACTTTGTGTAAAATTGCTCGTGGTGGGTTTATTTTTTAACGAGCTTGAAACCTGCGGTAACACTGCTCGTGGCGGGTTTATTTTTTAACGAGCTTGAACCCTATGGTGACACTGCTCGTGATAAATTTGCATGCCCCCAACATAATAACGCAAATCGAGGTGCATGCCCCCAAGCTTCATTGCATTCAACACGGTGGTTGGAATGAAGGTTTACCTTCGAAATCTTTGAAATACTCGACTTGGATTTTACGAGATCATAATCAAAGACTCGATTTGGAAAGGGAGTTGTTTCATTTTTTAATGAGGTTGACGCAATAAAATAACTATCCTCATGACTCCTTGTTTCATTTTTTAACGAGTTTGACACGAGATAAGAACCGTCCTCAGAATCCACCGTATTTACAGTATTTGATAGAAAATAAAAAACTGAAGGATGATTAAGGTCATTGGAATAATCTTCGTTGTAATCCAGAAGATGGGAACGATGGTGGTAATCTTCCCAAAGTGCCTCTGCTATCATCATTGATTGAATGATTCCTTCGTCTGTAGAGTGTACATGCGACCAAGGATCTGAAGAGGTGCCATATTCCTTAGACCTATTTATCCAAACACTCGATGAGCGTTGATTTGAGTTTTCTCCCCAGGCCAAGAAAATTGATTGTTACAATATTTCTATTAGGGAAATGATCCATGTTGACAAAATGTTCAGGAATCTTTTGAATCTAGAAGATATCATGTTGCAAGTTCCCATCGTGGCCACTTCCGCCAGATTTTTTGGAGGCGGTAGGGAAAAGTTCCCCATCATTGTAGTGTCTTTCAGTAGGCCTACTCCAATACCTTGAAGCGAATGACGGCTTCTGTGGATCATCAGAATGATTCTCGTAACTTGCGAACTGTTGGGGAGAAATATTTGTTGGTCAATGATTGTAATTCCTCCTTGGAAAGGAAATGCAATCTTTCTGAAGTATGTCGACACAACAGTGTCCATAGCATATATCCAGGGCCTTCCCAATAGGATGTCATAATCGAGGTTTCCGTCGATAACTTCAACATCAATCTCTACTATTTTGCCCCCCATTTCTATTTACAAGTTACTTAAAATTCCGTATGGAGTGTATGTCCGTCCATAAAATGCTTTTAATGTTGTCGACGATCGCGACAAGGGTGGCGAGCCTAAAGTTTTCCAACAGCTCATTGACATAATGCATGTAGATGCCCCCTCATCAATAATTGTTCGATGAACAATGTTGAGGGCTTTCACTTGAATGAGGAAAGCGAGCTGAGACGGTGACTGTGGGTCATATCCTTTATGATTAAAGGCCACAAGATTGGAATCTACTGGTTCAATCCCACCTATTGCTGATAATAAAGCTTGCTTTTGGGACGGGAAATTTTGTAGTACCTCAAGTGTCGACATAGCGGACGGTGATTGGGTCAAGTCCTTTACTATATTATAATTCTGTGTTGCTCTGGAACGAGGATTAAATGTTGATTTGTGTACGACTCCTTTTGGTGGCTTTATCGTTAGCTCAGGAATGATGGCTGGCACAACTTCAGTCGAAGTTGTTGTCGAACTACTAGGTTGATCAGTAGCCTTGTTGTTCGACAGTTGTGGATTCCCGTAATCTTTATTCCTTGTCGATATCAAAGCATCATTTTGCTGTTTTGAAATGGACAGCATAAGGACTTGGGATGGGGAAGCATTGTCACTAGCAACCATATTGGTTCCTAGGTTTGGAAACGGATTAGCCAATACTACTGAGGTTTTTGAATTCTTAAAGAATTTCTTAACTTCGGCTTTATATGGACAATCTCTCGTCCAATGATCCTCATCGCGTATGAGGCATGGCTGAGTAGCTTTCTTTTGCCCAGAAGGGTTTTACAGAAGATTTTTCAGGAGATGAATCATCCTATTTCTTCTTTTTTCTCTTCCCTTTCTTCTTGCCACCTGGTTGCTTTGGTTCTTTGCCTTTGTCAGTCGACATGGCATTAACCTCCGAGGCTAGAATTTCTTCATTTGCATTTTGATAAAAAATCTTACGGGATTTCTTAGATTTAGCCTTTGTCGATTTCGTGCTTGTCGTACCTATCACGCCATCACCAGAATGAGAGTCTTTGTTTGATTTAGGAGGAGGAGGAACGGAAAACTCCGGTCTGGGAGCATCTGGGATTTTGTCGTAGAGTGTTCCAGACTGAGTATAGATCAAGTCTAGATATTGCGCACGAGCAATAACCTGCTCTTCAGTGATGACCCCTCCCTTTGCCACATCTTCTGTAATAGAAGGTAACAATGACTTAATAAACCATTTAGCTAGCAGCTGATCAGGAACATATGTTTTTACCATTCTACAACGACGTTGCCACTCATGAATATGATCAAATATGTGAGTGGCCATTGTCTATTTGAAATTGGTAAGAATCTCTGTTCTTGTTTCGTACCTTATGGGTAACTGAAAATGGGTTAAAAAGGTTGTGGCTAGGGTACTAAAGTTATCGAATGAAGCTCTAGGAAATTCGATATACCATTTTGCTGTCGGACCAGTTAACGTTCGCTGAAAAAGGCGAAGCCTAATCGAATCATCATTTAGAGTGTTAGATGAACACCACAGATGAAAGGTCATCACATGATTCGACAGGTCTTCACCCGGGTTTCCATTAAATTTAGGAATATCTGACGGAAGTTTATGAGGAATCGTCAACCACCAAGGGGAATAAGCGATTGGATCGTTCTTTAGCTGATTTAGATCTGGTAACTCTAGAGTCGCCACGAAGGGAAAATGTTGATTCAGGTTCAGTGAAGCATATCCAGGATAGGATGGGATTTCCTGAGTAGTGGGCCTTTGCATACCAGCATAGTGCATTTGATGGTAATAACTTTGGTAAGATTGATGGGCATAACCACTATGAAATGGTTGATGTTGACCGTTTTGAATATACGGTTGCCCATTACTTGCAAAGATTTGGTGCTCAGATCCTTGGTAAACTTGTTGAAATTGTGGTTGTTGATATTGCACCAGCCATGGTTGTGAAACCATTTGCTGTTGTCCAATACTGGCTATTTGACCAAGATGAGGGGTGATGGTACCCATTTGAGCCTGGGTCACTCTAGTTAAGGAGTCACTAATCGATGATTGTGGTGGCGTCGTAGAGACAAGAGGTTGTTGTATTGCAACCTGAGAAACTTGAGGTTGGCATACAATAGGAAACGCTTGTACTTGCGACACCGTCACAATAGGCGATGTAGTGGGGATATTTGACATAGGCAGACTTTGTTGCATTGAGTATACAACTCTTGGTTGTTGAGGCAATATTGGCATACAACCATTGGATGTAAATCCAGCATAACCTGAATTCTGTTGTGAACTCTCGTATGTTTTTTCTCCCGGAGGAGACAATGAAAGGGTATATTGCCCCCCATACAACGGTAATCCAGTGCTCAAAGGAATGATTTTCCTTTGAGGACCGGACTGCCCAAAGTGACACTGCGAAGGATCAATTTGCTGAGACTCAACATAAGAGATTCCAAATATTATTCCAGATGAACAAACGGGAACAGACCATACTGTCAAAACAGCCCCTGGATGGATTCCATCCAGCGATTGAGAGCTAGTTGGGACAGAAGGTACGCCGGCAAACATTGTTGGAGTAACAGCAGGAAGTTATGTCGCTGCTATGTCATATGACATAATCCTAGATGTCGATGGTTGTTCAGACATATCTAGTCTATCCAAAAGATTTCCTAGCGATTCTACAGTAACTTCCAATGACGGGAGACTAATTTCTGACGAAGAAGGATATAGGGTGATCCCAACTCCAAAATGCGACGGACTACTAGATGGAGGATCCTCCACAATCTCTTCTATAGCAATCAATCTAGGTGGAAGAGGTAGACCGTCAGGTTCGTAAAATCTTTCTGGTGCCGAAGAAGGTATAGATTCTATAGCGACAGATGTTTGGGTAATAACACCTTCCGAATCAGCTATAGATGGAGCCGGTTCAGGAATAGAAGTGTTTACCGTCACACTAGGATTAGTTCTACTATCCTCTTGTGGCTGGGGAACTTCTTCTGTAGAGGCAGGGATACCAGAAATTTTTAGAGTAACCGTAGTCTCTGAGGGTGTCGGAACACTTGTTCCAACCAAGCTAGGGGACTTTGATCTGGTTAAACGAGTTTGCTTTGTCCGGAATAGTTTTTTTTCCAGAGACAAAGACAGTTGACTCATAAGTCTCCGCGAACGACGGGGTTTTGATTGACTTTCCTCCATGATTGCGGATTACTCGATCAACGAAAAATAAAGGGGAAAATGATTCCGAATTAAATGAATTTTAGATGCTTTAACACAACTTGCTTTTTCAATATTTAAGAGTCGAGAAAAAACAAAAGATGACTCTAGTCTCCTTCGATTTTTAATGAGCCTGAAGTGACAAGTGCTCAGATGGACATTTTCCTTTAAGGAGTCTGAAAAGGAATGAAAGAGACTACTTTTGAAATCTAGACAGAGGGATTACCAAACCAATCGCAAAACTGTAGAATAATTTTTACGGTACGACAGTCAATCTTCCTGAATGTTGTGTTCAGTGCATTGCAATCGATGAGGTGGCAGACACGGCTTCTTATGGATAAATCATATAGCCTATTGTGGTCTCCCAATATATACTCGACGGTACGTGGGAGCACAAGTCCGTACTGGCACTTTTCGTCTCAAAGAGGAGGAATCACCCAACCAACAATGAAAGTGATAGTTACCAGGCTTTACGACGCCGGAATACATCTCTAGCCTAGACTTCTAGATGTTGTGCGTTAGGTTCCAAAGCGTTTTTATGTTCATTGAATTTATTTTATAGTTGATCTTTCTTAAGAAATTTTCCTTTCAGGTTCACCACGTGATGTAGATATATAATTCCTAAAATGCAATCTAAGATGATAAAAAATCGTTTAGTCTTCTTTTTGCAATGAAAATCCTAGCTACTAAAGAAAGAGAGATGATATTCTTTCAACATAGAGCAGAGAGCAGACACTAGATACACTGTCCTAAATCAAACCAACAAGCAGTCTAAATGCAAATGCACATGCATGTATTTGCTTTCCACTTTCTTAATGTGTGAATGACATAAAGAATGCTGAGTACAAATCTGAATTATCTTTTCAAAGCGACAGTACTAACAAATTTCTCTTCAAAAACGAAAGGAAGATAATGACAACACTTTGCGACTTTGAATTGAAAACTGCTTTCAACACTTGAAAAAATACTAATTCAAATCAAATACAAGAGTAACTATATAATCGACCATCAAGAATGATAGGATTCTTTTATTTGACTGACAACCACACTTGCGACACTTCCAAATCAAAAGACGACAGTTTGATTATGCTACTTTTTGTAAAAGAGAACTATAAATGGCGCACAATACATAAAAACATTCACAATTATTTGTACTATGGAGGTGGACTCATGCAAAGGAAGGGAGTTTCCACAGTGGTATACTGATCACAGACAACAAACTCCTAAATAAAGCTGAAGAGAGTGAACAAAGAAACCAAAATCTGGAAGCAGAAGAGGTCTTATTTGATTAGCGCACCTGCAACACAGGGAAAGTGCGATGTAGCGCACCTATTACACATGGGAGGTGTGATGCATCTAGATTCCCAAGAGGAGAAAGTGCGATGGTTCAGGTACGAGACTTCAACTTGGTTCTTGGTCATAGTTTGCAACTTAGTTCAGGGATTTAGGCTGAGCTAATGATAGTCAGTAAATAGAAATCACAGGGGTTGATCTAATGAGGTTACTAGAGCCACCACTAGGGCAATTAGGATGTTTGCAAATCGATTGTTCAGTTTATAAAGAAAACCCAAAGATAGACTGAAGAAACATTCATCTACTTTGCACTTGCATAGAAAATGCAGTTCGAAGGCTCGCTAGCTTGACTTCAGGCTCCATCTGTAAGTTTATAAAACAAAAAAATATATACAAGCAAACAATCTATTCACTCCCCAGCAGAGTGCCATTTTGTTATCAGGAAATCTAGTGTCTATACAGATCTGCTAGTCCCACTAAGACGGGTAGCTATCTTAGAAACAAACAGATTAAAGTTACTTTTGTTTTCCTTTATGAGAAGTAGATAGGAGAGGATCAAAGAATACCAACCTCGATTTTTCGCTCGGTTCCTTGCTTGTTCCTTCTCCTCATTGACAGGTCTTTGCTGCTTCTCCCTTAACCACTCCGCTTCAAAGAGTACCTATAAAGTCAAAGAAACACAATACCTTCAAAGTGCAGAGGTCTACAATCATAAGCAATATAGGACCAGATATATATTGACCACACAAATGCATATACTATCAGACATACAAGAATGTGGAGGAAAACTTGAATATCTTTATTGATGTAAAGATTAGAAGAGAGGATTACAACCCATTGATCTGACCCAGCGTCATCCTCCTAGCATGAAAGCCCTTCTTCACCTCATGAAAAGCTTACATCACCCAACACTATGATATTCCACCAGGAAACCAACAACCCTTCCTTACAAGATACAAAATTCCAGCGTCTGTATCTCTGGGATGAGGGATCCATATATAGATGATTGGAGGGAGGTGAGTCAGCTTCTGGGATTTTGATTAGTGTCTTCTCTCTGATAGTTCTTGATTCCACTTGGAGATTGATGATCTCTTACTCATCCCTGGGCGAATTCAGAGAGGCAAGTGTCACAGGAGAAGTTTCTGGAAGATTCCATGATCATCCACCTCGCAAACTATCTCTGCCATTTGTCCATTCTCGCCCATCACACCCTACAGAAGGGATTTCCAATATGCATCGCACCTTTTACACTGGGCAGGTCAGATGCATCGCACCCTTAGCATTGAGCAACCTGTATGGTCCAATTTTGACCAGTTCTGAGCAGTTTTCTATGGAGAACTTCTAGGAGTGATGTAATCAGCTGACCTTGTTCCTTTAGGGAATGAAACAACACTTTTAGGGACTCAAAAGCCCTTGGTTTATGGACATATATGATTGGGTTTGCAGTGCCCAAAAATGTCTATAACACTGGGGAAAGAACCAGTATAAAACCCCAACATCGTATTATCAATCCAGTGGAAATCCTCAACAACATACAAAAAGAATCAGCTCAAAAGCTATCCTGCTCTCTTTGTACTCTGATGATGTAGCTCATGGACTACCTAGCCCTGTATATAAAGGCTGCACCTCAGGTCCAAGCTCCTATTTCCTTGCGCAGTTTTGATTGGGGTCCAATTACAAAACACATGTAAATTGGCCTTATCATACCTGCTGTCAACCTCAGGTCCAACTACACAATACTTGAGGACTCAAGTTCCTCCTGAATGTAAGGAATACTTACTAGAAATATCCTAGCAACTGACAGAACATTGTCCCACCATCTGATCTCAACTGGGTCTCTGTCTGAACTGCCATGCATCAGTTATCCATGAGAGAATACTCAGTTATCTAAAAATAATAGTTGTCACATGCATGCAAGCATCAACAAACTATATCTCATTAATTTAACAACTTGTTAAATTAATCTAACTGAACTTGACTAAGTTAAACTAAGTCAACTGATCCTCTCAATATAGAACTCATCCTTAATTCCTCAATGGGTGGAGCAAATCATAATTGCATGCTCTCACAAAGACTTCAAGTTTGCTTTTCCTTAACTAATTAACTAATGGAGAATTAATTAATTAATATTCCTAACTGCTGGTAAGACCAAATTCGAATTTACTTCCTATAGATAGACCAGGGATTGCTATAAATAGGAAGGGACCCAGAAATGCTATTTTTAGAAGATGTTATGTTTAGTAGTTTCACCTCTCACCTAAGGTGGGAAAAATGCTCATTGGCCAAACTGCTATTTTTGAAAGTTCCTAAATTTAGCATTTCTTATTGTACACTTTTCAACACTCCCTCTCAATGAGAAATGCTTCCTCTCAAACCCGATCCTGTAACTCTGGAATGTTCTACATGCAACACATCTACCAAGTGCGGTTGCTCCAGCAAGTCTTGGAACAAAAAAATCCCAACTGATCTCTCTGTTGGGCTAGAAACATACTCTGATGCTGAAGCTCTACCTGTTGCTGACAAGTGCTCCCTCTCTGACCTCTGTGCTACTGCAACATCTCCATGCATCTCGCACCGTTACACCCTTCTCTGTGCTACCCTGCACTATGAAACACACTTTTTCCTCTCGCATTGTTGCAGCCTGCATGCTCTACGCTGTCCTGGGATTCCCTGCACTGTAGCTCTCTCTACTACTCCATCCGCATCTGTCTCTACCCAATCAATCAGTTCCTGCTACTCCACATCAGGGCTCTCGTAGCAAGGTCTCATCCAAGAGGTTGGGTATCTCAAGGATCCTGTCCCTCCTCCTCGGGATGATCACTCTATATCGCCCCACCTCCTACTTGAAGGTATAGTTGCATGTGATGCCTCTGCCCACCTGGCTCAAAGTTTCCCCCTACTGGAGGTCTTTGCATGAGTAGATGTCTCTACTCGATCTCATCTCAGCTTTTCATGTTGTGGCTGCTCCACAACCTCATGAACCTGCTACACCAATCATAGCTCCTCCACAATCGTCTGAGACTTCTTCTAGTGCTGCATGTTGAGAGGTAATACACCCTCCCTCTCAACCACCAAGTCTCCATCAGTTGCCTTACTGCTCAAGGCTTTGCATGCATCTTGAACCTCAAGAGCATATAGGTTCTTCACTCGTGAACCAATATGCTTCACCTGTCTAGTGATGATGTGTCTAAGGAAAACCTTTCCCTTACTGAAGACTACATCATACCCTCTGTCTTCCAGCATCGCAATCGACACCAAGTTTCTCTTCAGTCCTGGTACATACTTGACATCAGTCAAGGTAAGGCGATCTCCATGCTCCCTCTGTAAAATAACTATGCCTACACCTGAGACACTATACTTTTCATCATTACCCATCACTATGAGTATCTAGAGATCTTTCTCCTCCAAAGTACTGAACAAACTCTTGTCGCCGGTCATGTGGAAAGAAGCTCCAATGTCAAGAAACCAACCACTTCCCACCATGGATGAAACCATGCATGCAAAGAGTGTGAAATCAAACTCAAACTATGAAGCAAGTTCCTCACCTTCAGATCCTTCCTTGGATCCCTTCTTGGATTTCCTCTGTGACAATTTGCAGCATAATGACCCGCCTCATGACAATGAAAGAATCACACTTTCGATTTGTCAACCTTCTTCCCACCAATGGAAGAACTGGACTCAGAAAGAGAAACCTTCTCCTTCCCCTTCTTTTCCTTACTCGCTAAGGCACAGTTCTCCTCATCCTCCATGGATGAAGAACCATCTCTAGTGCTCCGTCTGATCTCCTCCTGCATTAAATCTAACCATAGTCGTTCCCAATCTGGCAGTTTCTCCCTTCCATTAACTGAGTCTTGGTAGCTATGCTAGCTCTTAGGAAGGCCAAGGAGTGCTAGACTCACCATATCATCATTAGCTGTCATGATCCCTACACTTGCAAGCTCATCCCTGCATGTGATGAGCTTGGTCAGATACATAAAGATCTTCTCATCCTTTTCACACTTGATCTTTCGAAGTTTGTCCTTAAGTGCCAGCTTCCTCTGATCACTGCTATTCTGATATAAATCTTTCAGTGTTTTCCACATTACAAACGGAGTCTCCTTCCCATGGAGGCTCGAGACAATGTGATCTCGCACTCCCTCCAAGAGAATTCTCCTAGCTCTAGCCACACACTTCTTCCATTCCGCCAGTTGAGTAGCATTAGTAGGCTTAGGGACTTCTTGATTAATGAAGTCCTTAAGGTCGTTATCTTCCAATACTGCCTCCATGCGATCCTTCCAAGCTATATAGTTTGAGCTTCCATCAAGGGCATACTGAAGCCTCAAACCATAGAATGCCATCAGTGAAATAGATGTGATAAGAACTTGAGATCTATATCCCGAATAATAAACTTCGAATTCCTTCTTGTATACTGTTCTTCCTTGATCACTGTGCTCCGATACCATGTAAATTTTTTTCTACAAATCAGCTAGCTCACTGATATCATGTAGAAATTTCACCTGCAGATCCAACTGATATATGCAATGTACTAAAGCATAATACTAGATCTACATCTACCATAAACTTCGTGGAAGCTTAATCAACCACGAGCAACATCAAGCATGAACACATATAACTGATAAGAAGGAATCAATCACACATAACACATAATATATCATAGGGGAAAGCACCAACATAAAACCCCAACACTATATTATCAATCAAGTGGAAATCCTCAACAACATACCAAAAGAATCAGCTCAAAGTCTATCATGCTCTCTCTGTACTCTGATGATGTAGCTCATGGACTACCTAGCCTTGTATATAAAGGATACACCTCAGGTCCAAGCTCCTATTTCCTTGTGCAGTTTTGATTGGGATCTAATTACAAAACACATGTAAATTGGCCTGATCATACTTGCCGTCAACCTCAGGTCCAACTACGCAATACCTGAGTACTCAAGTTCCTCCTGCATGTAAGGAATACTTACTAGAAATATCCTAGCAACTGACAGAACACTGTCCCATAATCTGATCTCAATTGGGTCTCTATCTGAACTGCTATGCATCAGTTATCCATGAGAGAATACTCAGTTATTTGAAAATAATAGTTGTCACATGCATGCAAGCATCAACAAACTATATTTCATTAGTTTAACAACTTGTTAAATTAATCTAACTGGACTTGACTAAGTTAAACTAAGTCAACTAATCCTCTCAATATAGAACTCATCCTTAATTCCTTAATCAGTGGAGCAAATCAAGGACACATTCCCAAATTAGTGGAGAAATAATTGCATGTTCTCACAAAGACTTCAAGTTTGCTTTTCGTTAACTAATTAACTCATGGAGAATTAATTAATTAATATTCCAAACTGCTGGTAAGACCAAATTCGAATTTACTTCCTATAGATAGACCAGGGATTTCTATAAATAGGAAGGGACCTAGAAATGCTATTTTAGAAGATGCTATTTTTAGCAGTTTCACCTCTCACCTAAGGTGGCCAAAATGCTCATTGGCCAACCTCCTATTTTTAGAACTTCCTAAATTTATCATTTCTTGTTGCACACTTTTCAACACAATTGCCCAAAACAAACTCTCCCTACCTTGCATCTATATTTCCTGAGAAATCCAAACATATAATCTCCATGATTTCTTGCATCTTAGGATACTACTCTGACCAGTGGGTAGATGAAAACATTTTTGCATTTCTCTCTATATTTTCTAGTGGTGAAAATACACCAACTATTTTTTGTTACAGTGAATTTTTGGCAGAGATGGTTCACGAGAAATTCATGAAATTCTCAATCGAAGGATTTTTTAGATATGCATCCATTTTGGCATATTTATTTATTTTCAGTCACATAGGTTCCCTTTCCAGCTACAGAAGACAAATAGTCAAGGGAACCCTCAATCAGTCATTCACTGAACCTCCTTGGTCAGGAAAAATTGCCTAAATTTGTACATATTCAGATATTTTCCTTAGAGTTTATTAGACAAATGATCAACATTGATCAACTGCACTTCCTGGCAGCGAAGAAGAAGGTACAATTCAAAATAAAAACAAAAGTTGGGCCATTTATATGCAATGCAAGGTCACCAGGACAAGAGGTAGAGGCTATCCTAAAGTAGATGAATTTAAAACATAGCTTTACTTTGTCTTATGACCCTTTTGGAAAAATCTATAAATTAAGAATGGAACAGAAGTATGCTCCCTGTTAGCTACCTATACCAATAGGTTTCATATTTCATGATTGGCAAAGAAAGGTCAAAATATGCTCTGCTTTGATGATGCAAAGATCCCATATTTCCAAGAGAAAACAATGTGTGTACATAGTTCTATGTTGACTCAATTTTGATGGGTGATCCAAAAGCCCAATCTGGATCATGCCATATTTCAATCTTTTGTTGTAGAATAGAGGAAGAAGTCTGTCCAAACTGTTTAATCTTGGCAGACCAGTAGCTAGGTGTTACACTAAAAAATGTCACCATGACTATTTACAGTTAGTATGGCTCAATCAACAGTCATGCTACCCTCTTAGGCAAGTCTTATGCCTCTGCTATCCATCTCAAACTCAAAGAAGAGAGAAAGTCTTGTAAAAAATGTGTTTATCTCTGGGGACGCAGGTTCTCTCAAGCCTTACCTGCGGGGACGCTCACAATGTTCACAAAGGCTGCGTCCTTGGACGCTCTGTATGTTAAGGGACAGGTGCGTCCTTCTGTAAAAGGAAAAATGCGCAAGTTTCATCTTAAAAAAGTTACTTGTGGTTACTTCTAGAACTTTCTAGAGGTCGGTTTGATGAAATGGATGCGCCTCCAGTTGGTTCATGTATCCCTATTAAGGAGGAACTTATCCCATCAATAAGGGAGCTATCCCACCCAAAGAGGGGGATTATCCCATTGATGGTGGACCTGAATAACCTCTTTACAGCACTATAAATAAAGGCATTGAGCCAGAGGGAGAGGAGGTTGAAGCTATACATTTTCTTTGGGTAAATGCTGCAGGAATTAGGACTCCCATTTAGAACCTTGTGAGGAGAGATTGTCTTTGCTTGATTCTACTTGGAAGTGGGTGAGCTTTGTCAAAGTAGAGGAAAACCCTTGATGGACCCTGGGAGGAACTTGCACAACACCAAGGCCAGGTTGTAAGAGTTTCTTTGTTTCGTTATTAATACAAACTGGTTCATTTTTCTCAATAGCTTGTGTTAATGAGTTATTTCATGTGTTCCTTGGTCTGCATGTTGAATATATGTTTTATTATATGAGATGCAAGTGCTTGGTAATTGTTTGATTGTTTGTGGTTGCAGGAATTGATGTGAAGGAGGAGCTCATCCGGATCGGCAAGGACGGACTACAACAACAGCGTTTTGGAACAAGGTAAGCCTAAACATTTGTAGTTTTCATGTTTTAAAAGGTGTATTTAGAGAAAGATCGCTCCATTTTGTCTTGTTTGTCGCTAGAGAGTTTAGACTCCTAGGGAGGTCAGTTGTGTCCGCACAAACAACTTTTTCCGCCACGACACTAGGTAGAGAATTAAGGTTCCCAACTGCTTAATCTGGGACCTTGGGAGAAATAAGGGTAGCCTTAGATAGAAGATCAAAAGAAAAAGCCAAAGAAAAGAAAAGGAAAATAAGGGTCTGCAAGTCTAAGTGCACCCTCCATGAAGAAACAAAAAATGCTAGGCAAATAGATGGGTAAGCAGATGGGGTTGCAGAAATATCATTCCTTTCAAGTAAGTGTTTGATAACATAGTTGCAAAAGAATATCAGTGAAAAGAGAAGCTCCTCTTCTCCATCATGTTGCAGCAAAACAAAGGAGCATGCCTAACTTCCCATTTTCCCCTTTCACATTCATTTGCTAACATCCCTTCATCAGTTCAGATTCATGAAAGAATTTAAGGTTCTATGGTGGTTCTTATTCCTTTAAAAAGCCACATTTCTTGTCTAAAATTCTTTTTATTTTGATCTACTTCCTAACTAAGTTTAAGCTCCATAAAGCTTAGTAAACACCATTTCCCATTCTCATTCCCCCCCCCAGTACTAAAAACTAACTCTATCTATTCTAAATCCCTTATGTTCCCCTTCCCCCTACTATAATAACACCATGGTGTATAAATCCCAAACAATGTATAGATATCCTCCCCTTTTAGCACTATAGCTAATAAAGTTTGTCTAAGGGAGACATTAGTCCACCAGGGACTATGGTCAACCCTGTAATGGGATTGCCCTGACCTCTGGTTGGAGTAACAACCTCCCACTAAGCCCTCACTTTTCCTCTGTCCAGCAAATTCCACAAAAAACCCCTTTACCTCTGCTTAAACCTTTTTTTAACCCCTTTTTCCTAAAGATTAACCTAAAAACCCTTTTCCTACAGAAAAAACCCATCAAAACCCTTAAATCCTAAGTTCCGCGCATATGTATTAAATTGAATATTTTAAAGCGGGCGGGACCCGACCCAGGAGCTGCGCGACCGACGGCAGTACCCGCCAGCCGTCCGATCTCCGCTGCCCCGATCTAACGGTGGGCGGGTGATTTCGCTCCCCGACCTGCCTCCCTTTAACGTCCGGGGAAGGGCGGTATTGGGGGCCGTACCCAGGACGCGTGGCAAGCGCGGGGGTTGTTCGGAGCCCCCCTCCCCGATACCGCCTGTCACCAAAAGTGGTGCGGGGAGACCGCTTACCGCCTCCCCGTTACCACCCTTCCTACGTCACCACCCACGTCACTCTACTGGCGCGTCACCCCGTCCGCCCCGCGCCCCGTGGCCCTCCACGTGGCCTGCCACCGCATCCGCCTGCCACCGCATCTGCCACTCTGGCCGCCAGCTCAGCATCCACGTCACCTCCGTACCCGGGCCCGCCGTGACGTCATGCTGACGTCATTGGTGGAAAAGCGCCAATAACCCTTTTTTCCGAATTTGTGGTTATAAACGCCCAAATTAGCCGTTTGCGGTCATTTTCACGCGTAAACGACGCAGCCGTTGTCAACCAGTTTGCCGCGAAATTGCCTCCAGCCCTCAAATTCGAAGTTGCGACCACTATAACTCGGAAATCCAGCTGCAGTGAGCTCCCCTGTTCAGCCCAAAGGCATTCCAGCTCGTCTTCCAGGTATTTCACCGCAAGTTCCATGTTTTCCCATTCAGCATACCAATTTCTATGTGAATTCTCCATAAGAAACATTCAATTACCAAATTGCACACTGTTTTTCACCAAATTTACCATCAAATCCACCTGCATTATCCTTTTCCCTGGCAATTCGCTATTAAAACGTTCATTCACGGTCGAAGGTTACCAGTTCGGCCTCGAACTTGCCCGGCATTGTTCCCTTTTGCCGGGTGAAGCACCAAGGCTGTATCTCACCAGATTAAAGCCCGCTCACCCTCTGCAATCATTTTCGTGAATTCACAATCCCTGTGGATTTACCAGCAAACAAAGAAAACAAGTCTGCCAAGCCTGCCTTTTCACTTTGAGCAAGATTTCAAGCACTATCTGCAATAAGCCTGTCACCCAAATCCTTGAGGAAATTTAATCACCTGGTCTAAGTTCAAACTATACAATGGCTTCTCCTACGCCCACAGCTCTCAGTGTGGCTCCTATGAATCCACCAAATAAAGACCTGTAGTCCTTGCCTCTTGCTGACAAGGACTACCTTATCCAAGACTCTGTGACTGGCAGGGACTTTTTGCAGACCTACAGACAATTGAGAGATGACTACCTCCAAGGCAAGGACACCTATGCGATCTGGGAATCAAATCTACCACACTACTGCCTTCCCTTTGTCAACATTTTTCCAGAGGTCATCCACCTATGTGCTGAAAACTATGATGTACAGCATAGAGCTGTTAAGTCTCCATCTGGGAGCATCCTATTCCATATCAATCCAGAATCTATCAATAAGATGCTCAACTTTGATCAAACAGAGCTGCTGTTCCCTTTTTCTATGAATTATCTGTTGGAAAATGGTGCCAAGATGACCAGTGAAGAGATCCAAAGAATCACCAAGACATTTATGAGGCCTGAGTGCCAGCCCACAGGGCCACCTCCCTACCTGGATGTCTATTTCACCGATGAAGGCAGGCTTTTGTTGGACATGATTGCCTATGTGTTGGGATACAGAACCAGTGAGCATGTGGATGCAACAATGCTGGTATTGTTAGCTGCTTACAGCCCAGGCCAGCCCCCTGCCCGCAAGTACAACTTTGCTAAGTTCATAGCCAATAATATTCATGATCAGTTGTGCACAGTAGACAGACAGGGTGTCTTCAAATATTCGTCCTATATCTACCACCTCTTCATGTACTATCAGTCTGAGATTTTTCCATGCTACATCAAAAAGCTGGACTTTAGAGGGGAAAGAAGATCTGTGATCTTCTGGACATCTGTCTACCATGAAGTGCAAAATTCACCCTATTCTTATTGTGAATTTATTGATCAATTTGTATATCCTGTGTCTTGCTTATTGATGAGGTGCCCTCCTCCCAGAATATCAGTTGAGATACAGAAGTTCCTGCAGTTCTCCAGGAAGTATAAAATAGGGGATTGGTACCTATATGAGGACCATACAGTCATCAGATTCTATGGCTGTGAGCTCTGTCCATACAGACTCCCAAAATATGTGCCCATGAGGTTATTTGCCTTGGAGTATTATAGGAAATTAATTCACTCTGACCTCACTCATTTTCACAGCTCTAAAAAGAAAGCCCATCTTAAGTTCAAGGACCACCTGGGACCCTTCGTCATGAATAAAAAAGAAGGATGGACAGAGGTTGACCAAATCCTCAAAAACAAATACAAGCTATCACAGCGCTTCTGGTGGGTCCCTTATGACCCTGAAGGCTTCATTACTGCTAGAAGAGTCAAGTACAGACTACTAGGCTATCAGCACTGCAAATATCCCCACATTGAAAAATATGCCAACCAGCAAGAATGGCAACCAGATACTTTAGTTGAAAAATTAACTAAGGAAGAAGTAATGCAAAAGAATGTCAGAGAATTGGAAAAGATGCTTGACTTAGATTCTGTGCAGCAGGTACCCTTCAAAAGACCTCACCCAGCAGGAGAAGGGACCTCGGCCACAACAGCAGCACCAGGTACTGACAAAGGCAAAGGAATAATGGGTGCAGAAGAAGAAACAGTGAAAGAAAAGCCTGCCCCTTCAAATGAGCAGCAGCAAGGGCAGCAACCAGAACAGCAACAAGAGCAGACTGCCCCTCCACAAACGGAGCTACCAGCAGCTCCAGCAATGCAAACTCCACCTCCACAGACTGAGCCATTGACTGCTCCAATTTTGCAGACCCCAGCACATGAGGAAAGGGGTATGAAAAGAGATAGAGAAGAGTCCACTCCTATTAGTGGATCCTCCCAACAACCAGGAGCCAAAAGGCAAAGGGTAGACTCCCCAGAGGTAGAAGACATCACTGAAGATGTCCTGGACAGTGCAAGGAAAGACAGGGAGGGCAGCCAACAGACAGGTACAAGCTCCTTTCAGCAGGAGCAAGGATTACAACTTGGTTTGGAGGTGTCTTCCTCCTCCCAGCAGAGCAAGAAGCCCAAGAGCACTAAGGCTTCTTTCAAACAAATAAAGGCTCAGAATGATCTGCTGAGGGTAGAGGTCTACAAACAATTTATAGATGCAACACCAGCCCAGCAAGAAAGGCTAATGTCTGTGTATGACATTAAAGAGGAAAAAATGATCCTCAGTCACTTTAAGCCTACAGTGCCGCAGCCTAGGTCAGCTGCAGATTTTGTGAAGACAAGGGTGGAGGTCCTAGCCAAAGACATCCATCCCATGGACCAAATTGAACTCCACAAACAGGCTGGAGAAATGGTCTATGCAACCTTGGTGGAGAGGGAAACCATGGCCCATGAGCTAAAGGAATCCCTGAAAAATACCAACACACAGTTGGATTTTGAGAGAATGTCCTCCCTAGCCAAAGACAATAGAATAAAATCACTTGAGGACATCATTATTGATCTAGGACATGATCCTAGTGATCCAAAAGGTGTAAAGGCCCTTCTGAAGAAGAAAGAAGATGACCTTAACGCATTAAAGAAGAGGTTGAAGCTGCTGCCCACAGAGCACCCTCAAACAGCAGAGCTTCAAAAGGAAAAACAAGCCGATGAGCAACTGGACCTCATAATGCGGCTAAACCAGAAGGTCCTCGACTTGGAGAAAGAGCTTGAGGTAGTATTACAAGACAAACAGGGGGAATCCACATCCCAAGCTCCTCCAACTACTTCAACAACAGCAACAACTACAGGGGCAGCAGTGGCCCCCACAACAGAAGCAGCAGGAACAACAACAGCTCCAGATGCCAGCACAAGTGTAGAAGAATTGACTAAGGCCATCAAGGAAATGGAGCTCCAGGCAAATGAGATAAAGAAGGCCAAGGAAAAATTGGCAGAACTGGATGCCAAGTATGACAAATCAAAAGTAACTGTAGCAGAGCAGGGCAGAGAAATAAAGGCCCTAAAAGACAAGATAAAGGCCTTAGAGAAGGAGCTGAATCTAGAGACTGCCATGGCCGACATAAAAAGGATTCTATGGGCCAAAATTGGCCAATCCATTAGTCAACAATGGAGGTCAATCAAAACAATACATGAGCAGATGGACTTAATGGGCCAAGCACAAGCAGAAATCCATAAGGCCAAAACATTACTGGGAGACAGACCTGAACAGGCCAACAGAATGATAGACTTCCTGAACAGGCAAGAAAAGGAGGAACTGGCAGCCATAGGCATTGCCAACAGAACATAGGTTGTCCTCACTGCCAAGAAGGTACTAACTCTCAGGAATTATGTACAAACAGTGGAGAGGAAGTGCTATGAGATACAGGGTGATGTGGAGGAATATAAACTCAAGATGGCAGTGCTGCAAGCAAAGGGCCTGCCCAGCCTCCTAAGCGGTGCAGGAAGATTGATCTCCCGAGATCAATTTTCCAACAGAATGGCAACTTTCATTGAAAATCAGATCACTGCATCTGGCAGTACATCTGAGCAAACAGGGCCTCCTACAGGACAGAGCTTATATGACAAACTTGAAGGCCTGTTCTTTATTGAAAATGAGGTAAATCATCTTTTTGAAACTCCTCCTAACTTTTATAGATATACAGAAGCCGATGAGACCTTGATAAAGATTCGGAGACATGAAAAGCCTAAGGAGGATTGGTGGCAAGCAATGCTTCAGATTTTGCCACGGTAGCCTCAGTTGTTCGGCCACTGCCAGCTCCAGGTCACTACAAAACAAACAGCATGACAAAGTCAGCATTAAAGGCAGCTGAAAGGTGACTCAGCACATGGAAAATGACAGCTAGCCTAAGGGATAAGACAATACGCAAATTTTGACAGCGTATCCTCAGCCGACTCTAACAGCCGCCAAACCAACTGCTTCTGACTATTTTTGACAGCTAAGGCACTAAAGAGTTATTTCAACATTAACTCTCTCAGCTACAATTCTCCAGGAGTTGGCATAACATAAATGAGCCATTAACTCATTCTCTGATATTTTTCTTATGTAAATTTTGTATATATACCCCCCTTGGCAACGCATTTAGGGGTTGGTGATTTTGACTCTAAGGCAAATCTATTGTATACTTTCAGTTTATCTAATACAAAGGGCTGGACCAGCTCAGTGATTTCCTGAAATATTTGATGTCTGGATGATGCTATGTGTGCTGATGCAGAATTCCTGTGCTGCCTGATGAAATAACAAGTTTTCCTCAATCTCTGTTCTTGTCTTCTTATGTTTATTAAATCATACTCATGTTACACTAAACTAGCAGTAGAGAAAAGGAATAGTGCAGGATTTGTTTTAGTACACCTTGCGCTCAATTTTTACTACTGTAAATGTTTGTCTTCAGAATTAACCATGGACATGAATTCTTAATTGCTCATGTTTCTATTAATTCTATAAGTATGAATGTTATCTAGAAATTCTTCATTGCTTCCAGAATAATATTCTCACTGTTTTTCTTTAGCAGTTTATTGTAAGATTCTTAATTGCCTTGCATAAACCGGATACACCACATTCAATCACCATTTCAAAAAATTGTTTCTCAGACACTAATCTGGCTCTGCAGCATCACTTCATTACCACACAGCACATCAAACAAACTAAAGGACCACTGACTCCATGCCCAATGGACTAAGACATGCTAGTAAGCACCTATATATATTGACTGGAATCATCACCAAACACATTCCAAAAACAAAACCTTGAACATCATAGCTAGCCTAAAATACTATCAAAACAGAGACAAATCATAAAGAGAGAGCCCTCTCTGATTACAGTTTGGCTAGAAACTGTAACCCAAAGATTGGTTAGTGGTTACCCCGGCCGTATTCCCTTGGGAGTCATAGGGAACAACCTGGGTGTTAACATAATTGGCGACTCCACTGGGGACAAGCATATTTTTCAACTGTTGTCCGTCCATAGACAGTGGTTATAAAAGATTGAACAGTCCCTTAAAACAATCCTAAAAATATCTTAGAAAATACCAAAAAGAGGTTCAGAAGCTGGCTCCTAAAAGGGAAACTAGACACACTAGGTCAAATCCTGACCCAAATCCACCAGCTGTTTTTGAAAATCCTAATATAATCCCCAAAATCATTAGGAAGGAGCAAAGGCAGGGACATCCTACTGATTTGAGTCCTGAGACAGCCCACCCTGAACCAGTTCCAACTCCAATCAAGGTCCTATTTAGGTCTACCCCTGTCTCCCCCAGTTCACCATCTACATCTCAAACCCCTCCTTTCACACCTTCATCCACTGCACATATTCCCTTGACCAACATTCTAGTTTCTACTCTTCCCATCACCCCTGTAGTACCAATCGTTCCTGTTATCCCATTTATCCCTCTCAATCCTATAAACCCTGCAAATATGGCCAATAGGTATGCACCCTTGCAGTTACCCGCCAATGCTGCAGCTCTACCCCAGGACTATCAATCCAAGATCTCATATTTTGACTCCACTGGCCCTTTTACAGCTATTCAGCATGCCAAAAGGATGCAAGACCATTTTGAGAACTATGAAATAGATGATGACAGTGTGAGAATGAGAATCTTTGTTCAAAGCTTGACTAGGGATGTAAGAACTTGGTTTAGATCCCTGACTGTAAATACCATCACAACTCCTGATGAGCTTTATCAAGCTTTTACTAACAGATGGGAGAAGAAGAAAGATCCCTTGCACATACTTGGTGAGTATGATACCATCAAAAGAGGTCCCCAAGAGACTGTTTTGGAGTATTGTGCAAGATTCAACAATGTATATAACGCAATACCACAGAATTTAAGACCCCCCCCTGATTTAGCCTTGTACAAATTTCCTGATGGTTTTGACCCTGACATGGCATATCAATTGAAGGAAAGAGCCCCTGAAACCCTTGAAGATGCTCAAAAGGTTGCTGTCACAGTAGAGGCTAACCTGATTGCCAAAAGAAACAGGGCAAGATTGGAAAAGAGAACCACCTTCAAAGAAGAACCCTCAGCCTTTGACCAAAAACTGGATGCAATACTCACTGGTATGAAGAGATTGGGTGACAGAGTAGATTCAGTTGAGAGAAAGTCATCATGGGAAGCACCAAAAAATAACCCTATTAGGAATCCAAATTTTAGGAGAAATCAAAACCCAAACTTTGGTAAGGCCGGGTCTGATCCAGACATAAGACCCCCTTTCCAGGAAAACTATACTGAAGCATCCACTTCAAATGAGCAAGTAGATGACACCCACATTAACCTGATGGGCCTGAATGATGAGCAGCAAGTTTTTCTAAGTCAAGAGGATCATAAGGATGATGACATTCAACAATTCCAAGCCGGGTCAGGAGAGTCATTTGACTTTAAACAAGGATATGACACAGCTGTTTATGAAGTTCATAAACAATATAAGCTAAGAAGCAGAACTATAAATGTGACACAGCCTGACAAGACAAAGGGCACTTCACAGTCTAACAAAGCTATTATCACAGAACCAAGTGATAAAACTGGTCCTATTACAGATGAGGTAATAGTTGAGGAAATAGCTGAAACTTCTCCCTCAAAACAGCAACCAGCAGATTCATCACCCTTGCAGCCCAATCCAAGTAACACTCCTCAAGAGATGAGTAAGAAGGACAAGCCGCAAGACCGAGATAAGAATCAAGAAGAAGACTTAGGGAACAAGGAAAAGACTGTCATCCACAACCCCAAAATCCAATCTGAAAAACCCTTTGACTTAGAAGCTGAAATTGGCAAATTGAAGGTAGTTGTTCCTCTTTCAGAACTAGCCAAGCATGACATTTACAGACAACAAATCAAGAAGTCCCTTCAGCTAACTCGTAATAAAGATAATGTAAATGTGTTAGATGACACCCCAGAATTGCTTTTCGGTCCAGAAGTTGATGGAAAAACAGCCGTTGCAGGTATCTTACCGTTTTATGTCAGTTTACATGTTCATGATAAGATACTACACAATGCAATGTTTGATTCAGGTGCCTCTCACAACTTGATGCCCAAATCAGTCATGGAAAGATTGAATCTAGATATTACAAGACCATATAAGGACCTATTCTCATTTGACTCCAGCCAAGTCAAGTGTCTAGGCTTGATAAAAGACTTATGTGTCTCCCTTGTTCAGTACCCAAATAAAACAATTCTCATGGATGTTGTGGTTGCTGATATCCCACCTAAATATGGGATGCTCTTATCAAGATCATGGGGGGCTAAACTCCAAGGTTCCCTACAACTAGACATGTCATATGCAACCATCTCTGTCTTTGGGCAACCAAAAAGACTGTACAGAGAAACACTTATGAAATACATGGTCAGCAGTGAAGAAAAACCTCAAAATTTTCCCATATATGTTGTTCATTCTGATATAGACTCATATATTCTTTTCAATGATAATACAGGTCTTACAAATAATGATGCTGAAACCAAAACACTTGAACAAGACCAGGACATTAATGAAAAGGCTGCTGCTCTAGAAATCAAGCTAATTCAAACAAGTAATTAGACTGTCCTAGAAGACAAACCAGGTGAAAAACCAGAACTTCAACTTATGATCCCAGATCACAGAGAAGTTATTAAATCTCCCCTAGAAAAAGAGAACCTATGGTTTCTAGAATTTGATGGGTCAGTTAACAAATTAGGGGCGGGAGCTGGGGTTTGGATACATAACAAGCAGAACAACCATGCAGAAGGTCGAGCCTATAGACTAAATTTCAGATGCACTAATAACATGGCAGAATATGAGGCTCTCTTGCTAGGCCTTAAGCTAGTAAAATCCTTACAAGCCATAAAAGTTTCCATTATGGGAGACTCAGACTTGATTATCCAACAAGTAAAGGGAAATTTCGTTACTAATGACAAAAGACTGAGATCTTATAGATCTGCTGCTGCTGAACTATTACAGTCCTTCACTGAATTTCAGATTACCAAGATTCCCAGAACCCATAATCTTCATGCTCACAGTTTGGCCACATTTGCAAGTACCTGCAAGCTGCCTTTTGAGCCCCATCATTGCTTTACAGCTGAGGTAAAACACAGACCTTCTGTCCCAAATAATGTCAAAGACTAGCAAGTATTTGAAGATGATGCTCAAATAAACAATTTTTTGACTTTGCAACAAGAATTTACAGGTTTAAACATTGATACTGAGAGAGCAAGTCAATCACAAATACAGAGTAAACAGAATAACCACCCAATATCACCCAAAACAGCAAAACAAATGCTATATCCAACCATTTTCAACAAGGAAAACATACAACAAATTCAACAAACCAATTATGAAGAAATGCCTGTTACAGAGGCTGAAATAATAGAGTTGAAAGACAATTTTCTTCCAACAGGCCTAACTCCATTAGAGGAAATCTTTGACTCAAATGACATCCCTAGAAAACCAAAAATGCAGCCCTTAAACGCTGCCATTGAAGAATGCAACATTGGAACTATTGAAAAACCCAAAATAATAAAACTGTCTGCATCCTTACCTCCTGATCAAAAACCCAAATACATTGACCTTTTCAAAGAGTTTCAGGATGTCTTTGCATGGGGTTATGAGGATTTAAAATCCTATGACACCTCTGTTATCCAGCATACTATCCCTCTCAAGCCTAATCAAAAGCCATTCAAGCAGAAGCTGAGAAGGATTAACCCAATGCTTCTCCCTTCAATTGAAAAAGAGCTGCAAAAAATGTTTAAAGCTGGAATCATAGCACCAATCAGGTTTTCTGATTGGATTTCTAATTTGGTGCCCACAAGAAAGAAAACTGGGGAAATACGGCTTTGTGTTGATCTTAGAAACTTGAATCAAGTGTCCCTGAAAGATAACTATCCCTTACCTAAGATGGATCACATCCTCCAAAGAGTGGTAGGGGCCTTAAGGATCTCATTACTTGATGGATTCTCAGGCTTTAATCAAATCTTAGTACACCCTGATGATCAAGACAAAACTGCATTCACAACCCCATGGGGAACTTTCAAATATGTAAAAATGCCTTTTGGATTGAAAAATGCAGGGGAAACCTTTCAAAGGGCAATGGACATTGCTTTTGCCAAAGAGATTCATGACTTCCTTGTCATTTATTTGGATGACCTCACACCTTTCTCAAAATCAGACCAAGAACATTTGAAACACTTGAGGCAGATCTTCCTAACATGTAGGAAATATGGAATTTCCTTGAACCCAAAGAAGTCTCTATTTGGTTTGGAAGAAGGTAAGCTGCTAGGACATATCATTTCAAAGGATGGCATAAGAATTGATCCAGATAGGATACAAGCTATCTTGCAAATGCCCCACCCAAGAAACATCAAAGAATTGCAAGCCTTCTTAGGGAAGATTAATTTCTTAAGAAGGTTTATCCCAAACTTAGCAGAATTGATCAGATTACTAAATAACATGCTAAAGAAGGACTCAAAAGTGAAATGGACAGTAGAAGCAAATCAAGCCTTTGAAGGCATAAAGTTGGCCCTTACCCAAACTCCCGTCTTAACAAATCCTCAATTTGACAGAGAATTTATCATCTTCTCTTTTGCCTCCCAGCATACTATTGCTGTTGTTTTATTACAGAAAGATGATCAAGGAAATGAGAAGCCCATTGCTTTCTTTAGCAGAGCTCTTAGAGATGCACCTCTGAAATATCAGATCATGGAGAAACAAGCTTATGCTTTGGTCAAGGCCATCAAAGACTTCAGGATTTACATCCTTTATTCACATGTTATAGCTTATGTGCCAAGTCCCATTGTGAAAGACATTCTCACTCAAGAAAACTTAGAGGGCAGAAGAGGAAAATGGATTGCCAACATCTTGGAATTTGATATTGAGATAAAACCAACAAAACTAATAAAAGGGCAAGGTTTGGCCAAATTAATGACCGAGGCAAACTTCCAAGCCTTAGACATCAACCAGCTGGACAATGAACCGGAGCTGGCGGCTCCAAAGATCAATGTAGCCTTTGAACAATCCCCTTGGTACTCTGACATCTGTTATGTGTTACAAAACCTGTGTGCTCCCCCAGGATTGTCCAGAACTAAATGTAGGTTCTTAAAAATGAAAGCTTCAAAATTTTGTGTTATGGATGGCAATTTGCTTTGGAAAAACCATGAGGGTATACTTTTAAACTGCATGATTGAGAATGAGACTAACAATATCATGAAAGAATTTCATGCAGGTGATTGTGGTGGACACTTGTATTGGAAGTCCACTGTGGATAAAATACTGAGGGCTGGTTACTATTGGCCCACCTTGTTCTCTGATGTTAAAAATTTTACCACCTCATGTCATAAATGTCAAGTATTTGAGGGAAAGAAAAAGTTACTGCCACTCCCTTTGAGGCCTATTGCAACAGAGAGACCGTTTTAGCAATGGGGCTTGGATTTCATTGGGGAAATTCATCCCTCATCTTCAGGCCAGCATAGATGGATTCTGACAGCCACAGATTACTTCACTAAATGGATTGAAGCCATCCCATGTAGACAGGCAAATGATTCAACAATCATTCAGTTTTTGGAGAATAACATATTGTCTAGATTTGGCTGCCCCAACAAGATAATAACAGACAATGTTGCTGCTTTTAGATCCAAGAAAATGGTAAACTTCTGCCACAAATTTCATATTACTTTGGGCCATTCTACTGCATACTATCCCCAAGGCAATGGCCTGGCTGAATCATCAAATAAAAGCCTTGTAAACATCATAAAGAAGGTGTTAGAAGAAAATAAAAAGAATTGGCATAAAAAGCTGGTCAATGCCTTATGGGCAGATAGACTAACAACCAAGAGATCAATTGGGGTCAGCCCATATGAGTTAGTCTATGGGTTAGAAGCCAAATTCCCTTCATCACTAGGGATTCCTGTTATGAGACTACTTCAAGAAAGTCAAGTTGAACCCAATGACATGCAAATAAGGATCAATCAGATAATATGCTTGCAGCAAACTAGAGATCAAGTGTACAACAGAGTTCAAATCCTACAAGAAAAGCTAAAGAAAGCCTTTGACAGAAGAACTAAGGCAGAAGATTTCAACATTGGAGACAAAGTCCTCAAGTGGGATTCAAGAAGAGAAGACAAGGGTAAGCATGGCAAATTTGACTCCCTTTGGAGAGGGCCTTTTGTCATACAAGCAATACAGGGAAATAACACTTACTTTTTGGAAAATTTGGAGGGCACTGACTTAGGGGAAGGTCCTGTGAATGGCAGGATGCTGAAGCACTATTTTGACTACCATCCATGAGTGCAGCCTAATTTTCCTTTGTACATAATCAGCTGTATATATTTTCTTTCAGCACATAAATAGTTCAGCGTGAGAAGTCACTGTAAATAAGTAGAAAGGGGCTTTACATGTCAGAAATTCCACAGAAGTAATAGCCTCTAGTTTTGAAATACAAAGAGAGAATTTTCAAATTTTGGTAACAACAGATCAAGGGCCAAGGCATTCTGACCTGCTGTTCTTGGTCTTTCAAATGGAAAAACCATCCCCATGTGGAGCCACTGTTAGCTACCTATACCAATAGGTTTCATATTTCATGATTGGCAAAGAAAGGTCCAAATATGCTCTGCTTTGATGATGCAAAGATCCCATATTTCCAAGAGAAAACAATGTGTGTACATAGTTCTATGTTGACTCAATTTTGATGGGTGATCCAAAAGCCCAATCTGGATCATGCCATATTTCAATCTTTTGTTGTAGAATAGAGGAAGAAGTCTGTCCAAACTGTTTAATCTTGGCAGACCAGTAGCTAGGTAGAGAATTAAGGTTCCCAACTGCTTAATCTGGGACCTTGGGAGCAATAAGGGTAGCCTTAGATAGAAGATCAAAAGAAAAAGCCAAAGAAAAGAAAAGGCAAATAAGGGTCTGCAAGTCTAAGTGCACCCTCCATGAAGAAACAAAAAATGCTAGGCAAATAGATGGGTAAGCAGATGGGGTTGCAGAAATATCATTCCTTTCAAGTAAGTGTTTGATAACATAGTTGCAAAAGAATATCAGTGAAAAGAGAAGCTCCTCTTCTCCATCATGTTGCAGTAAAACAAAGGAGCATGCCTAACTTCCCATTTTCCCCTTTCACATTCATTTGCTAACATCCCTTCATCAGTTCAGATTCATGAAAGAATTTAAGGTTCTATGGTGGTTCTTATTCCTTTAAAAAGCCACATTTCTTGTCTAAAATTCTTTTTATTTTGATCTACTTCCTAACTAAGTTTAAGCTCCATAAAGCTTATTAGACACCATTTCCCATTCTCATTCCCCCCCCCAGTACTAAAAACTAACTCTATCTATTCTAAATCCCTTATGTTCCCCTTCCCCCTACTATAATAACCCCATGGTGTATAAATCCCAAACAATGTATAGATATCCTCCCCTTTTAGCACTATAGCTAATAAAGTTTGTCTAAGGGAGACATTAGTCCACCAGGGACTATGGTCAACCCTGTCATGGGATTGCCCTGACCTCTGGTTGGAGTAACAACCTCCCCCTAAGCCCTCACTTTTCCTCTGTCCAACAAATTCCACAAAAAACCCCTTTACCTCTGCTCAAACCCTTTTTTAACCCCTTTTTCCTAAAGATTAACCTAAAAACCCTTTTCCTACAGAAAAAACCCATCAAAACCCTTAAATCCTAAGTTCCGCGCATATATATTAAATTGAATATTTTAATGCAGGCGGGACCCGACCCAGGAGCTGCGCGACCGACGGCAGTACCCGCCAGCCGTCCGATCTCCGCTGCCCCGATCTAACGGTGGGCGGGTGATTTCGCTCCCCGACCTGCCTCACTTTAACGTCCGGGGAAGGGCGGTATTGGGGGCCGTACCCAGGACGTGTGGCAAGCGCGGGGGTTGTTCGGAGCCCCCCTCCCCGATACCGCCTGTCGCCAAAAGCGGTGCGGGGAGACCGCTTACCGCCTCCCCGTTACCACCCTTCCCACGTCACCACCCACGTCACTCTACTGGCGCGTCACCCCATCCGCCCCACGCCCCGTGGCCCTCCACGTGGCCTGCCACCGCATCCGCCTGCCACCGCATCTGCCACTGTGGCCGCCAGCTTAGCATCCACGTCACCTCCATACCCGGGCCCGCCGTGACGTCATGCTGACGTCATTGGCGGAAAAGCGCCAATAACCCTTTTTTCTGAATTTGTCGTTATAAACGCCCAAATTAGCCGTTTGCGGTCATTTTCATGCGAAAATGACGCAGCCGTTGTCAACCAGTTTGCCGCGAAATTGCCTCCAGCCCTCAAATTCGAAGCTGCGACCACTATAACTCGGAAATCCAGCTGTAGTGAGCTCCCCTGTTCGGCTCGAAGGCATTCCAGCTCGTCTTCTAGGTATTTCACCACAAGTTCCCTGTTTTCCCACTCAGCATACCAATTTCTATGTGAATTCTCCATAAGAAACATTCAATTGCCAAATTGCACACTGTTTTTCACCAAATTTACCATCAAATCCACCTGCATTATCCTTTGCCCCGGCAATTCGCTATTAAAACGTTAATTCACGGTCGAAGGTTACCAGTTCGGCCTCGAACTTGCCCGGCATTGTTCCCTTTTGCCGGGTGAAGCACCAAGGCTGTATCTCACCAGATTAAAGCCCGCTCACCCTCTGCAATCATTTTCGTGAATTCACAATCCCTGTGAATTTACCAGCAAACAAAGAAAACAAGTCTGCCAAGCCTGCCTTTTCACTTTGAGCAAGATTTCAAGCACTATCTGCAATAAGCCTGTCACCCAAATCCTTGAGGAAATTTAATCACCTGGTCTAAGTTCAAACTGTACAATGGCTGCTCCTGCACCCACAGCTCTCAGTGTGGCTCCTATGAATCCACCAAATAAAGACCTGCAGTCCTTGCCTCTTGCTGACAAGGACTACCTTATCCAAGACTCTGTGACTGGCAGGGACTTTTTGCAGACCTACAAACAATTGAGAGATGACTACCTCCAAGGCAAGGACACCTATGGGATCTGGGAATCAAATCTACCACACTACTGCCTTCCCTCTGTCAACATTTTTCCAGAGGTCATCCACCTATGTGCTGAAAACTATGATGTACAGCACAGAGCTGTTAAGTCTCCATCTGGGAGCATCCTATTCCATATCAATCCAGAATCTATCAATAAGATGCTCAACTTTGATCAAACAGAGCTGTTGTTCCCTTTTTCTATGAATTATCTGCTGGAAAATGGTGCCAAGATGACCAGTGAAGAGATCCAAAGAATCACCAAGACATTTATGAGGCCTGAGTGCCAGCCCACAGGGCCACCTCCCTACCTGTATGTCTATTTCACCGATGAAGGCAGGCTTTTGCTGGACATGATTGCCTATGTGTTGGGATACAGAACCAGTGAGCATGTGGATGCAACAATGCTGGTATTGTTAGCTGCTTACAGCCCAGGCTAGCCCCCTGCCCGCAAATACAACTTTGCTAAGTTCATAGCCAATAAGATTCATGATCAGTTGTGCACAGTAGACAGACAGGGTGTCTTCAAATATTCGTCCTATATCTACCACCTCTTCATGTACTATCAGTCTGAGATTTTTCCATGCTACATCAAAAAGCTGGACTTTAGAGGGGAAAGAAGATCTGTGATCTTCTGGACATCTGTCTACCATGAAGTGCAAAATTCACCCTATTCTTATTGTGAATTTATTGATCAATTTGTATATCCTGTGTCTTGTTTATTGATGAGGTGCCCTCCTCCCAGAATATCAGTTGAGATACAGAAGGTCCTGCAGCTCTCCAGGAAGTATAAAATAGGTGATTGGTACCTATATGAGGACCATACAGTCATCAGAGTCTATGGCTGTGAGCTCTGTCCATACAGACTCCCAAAATATGTGCCCATGAGGTTATTTGCCTTGGAGTATTATAGGCAATTAATTCACTCTGACCTCACTCATTTTCACAGCTCTAAAAAGAAAGCCCATCTTAAGTTCAAGGACCACCTGGGACCCTTCGTCATGAATAAAAAAGAAGGATGGACAGAGGTTGACCAAATCCTCAAAAACAAATACAAGCTATCACAGAGCTTCCGGTGGGTCCGTGATGACCCTGAAGGCTTCATTACTGCTAGAAGAGTCAAGTACAGACTACTAGGCTATCATTACTGCAAATATCCCCACATTGAAAAATATGCCAACCAGCAAGAATGGAAACCGGATACTTTAGTTGAAAAATTAACTGAGGAAGAAGTAATGCAAAAGAATGTCAGAGAATTGGAAAAGATGCTTGACTTAGATTCTGTGCAGCAGGTACCCTTCAAAAGACCGCACCCAGCAGGAGAAGGGACCTCGGCCACAACAGCAACACCAGGTACTGACAAAGGCAAAGGAATAATGGGTGCAGAAGAAGAAACAGTGAAAGAAAAGCCTGCCCCTTCAAATGAGCAGCAGCAAGGGCAGCAACTAGAACAACAACAAGAGCAGACTGCTCGTCCACAAACGGAGCTACCAGCAGCTCCAGCAATGCAAACTCCACCTCCACAGACTGAGCCATTGACTGCTCCAATTTTGCAGACCCCAGCACATGAGGAAAGGGGTATGAAAAGAGATAGAGAAGAGTCCACTCCTATTAGTGGATCCTCCCAACAACCAGGAGCCAAAAGGCAAAGGGTAGACTCCCCAGAGGTAGAAGACATCACTGAAGATGTCCTGGACAGTGCAAGGAAAGACAGGGAGGGCAGCCAACAGACAGGTACAATCTCCTTTCAGCAGGAGCAAGGATTACAACTTGGTTTGGATGTGTCTTCCTCCTCCCAGCAAAGCAAGAAGCCCAAGAGCACTAAGGCTTCTTTCAAACAAATAAAGGCTCAGAATGATCTGCTGAGGGTAGAGGTCTACAAACAATTTATAGATGCAACACCAACCCAACAAGAAAGGCTAATGTCTGTGTATGACATTAAAGAGGAAAAAATGATCCTCATTCACTTTAAGCCTACAGTGCCGCAACCTAGGTCAGCTGCAGATTTTGTGGAGACAAGGGTGGAGGTCCTAGCCAAAGACATCCATCCCATGGACCAAATTGAACTCCTCAAACAGGCTGGAGAAATGGTCTATGCAACCTTGGTGGAGAGGGCAACCATGGCCCATGAGCTAAAGGAATCCCTGAAAAATACCAACACACAGTTGGATTTTGAGAGAATGTCCTCCCTGGCCAAAGACAATAGAATAAAATCACTTGAGGACATCATTATTGATCTAGGACATGATCCTAGTGATCCAAAGGGTGTAAAGGCCCTTCTGAAGAAGAAAGAAGATGACCTAAATGCATTAAAGAAGAGGTTGAAGCTGCTGCCCACAGAGCACCCTCAAACAGCAGAGCTTCAAAAGGAAAAGCAAGCCGATGAGCAACTGGACCTCATAATGCGGCTAAACCAGAAGGTCCTCGACTTGGAGAAAGAGCTTGAGGTAGTATTACAAGACAAACAGGGGGAATCCACATCCCAAGCTCCTCCAACTACTTCAACAACAGCAACAACTACAGGGGCAGCAGTGGCCCCCACAACAGAAGCAGCAGGAACAACAACAGCTCCAGATGCCAGCACAAGTGTAGAAGAATTGACTAAGGCCATCAAGGAAATGGAGCTCCAGGAAAATGAGATAAAGAAGGCCAAGGAAAAATTGGCAGAACTGGATGCCAAGTATGACAAATCAAAAGTAACTGTAGCAGAGCAGGGCAGAGAAATAAAGGCCCTAAAAGACAAGATAAAGGCCTTATAGAAGGAGCTGAATCTAGAGACTGCCATGGCCGACATAGAAAGGATTCTATGGGCCAAAATTGGCCAATCCATCAGTCAACAATGGAGGTCAATCAAAACAATACATGAGCAGATGGACTTAATGGGCCAAGCACAAGCAGAAATCCATAAGGCCAAAACATTACTGGGAGACAGACCTGAACAGGCCAACAGAATGATAGACTTCCTGAACAGGCAAGAAAAGGAGGAACTGGCAGCCATAGGCATTGCCAACAGAACAGAGGCTGTCCTCACTGCCAAGAAGGTACTAACTCTCAGGAATTATGTACAAACAGTGGAGAGGAAGTGCTATGAGATACAGGGTGATGTGGAGGAATATAAACTCAAGATGGCAGTGCTGCAAGCAAAGGGCCTGCCCAGCCTCCTAAGCGGTGCAGGAAGATTGATCTCCCGAGATCAATTTGCCAACAGAATGGCAACTTTCATTGAAAATCAGATCACTGCATCTGGCAGTACATCTGAGCAAACAGGGCCTCCTACAGGACAGAGCTTATATGACAAACTTGAAGGCCTGTTCTTTATTGAAAATGAGGTAAATCATCTTTTTGAAACTCCTCCTAACTTTTATAGATATACAGAAGCCGATGAGACCTTGATAAAGATTCGGAGACATCAAATGCCTAAGGAGGATTGGTGGCAAGCAATGCTTCAGATTTTGCCACGGTAGCCTCAGTTGTTCGGCCACTGCCAGCTCCAGGTCACTACAAAACAAACAGCATGACAAAGTCAGCATTAAAGGCAGCTGAAAGGTGACTCAGCACATGGACAATGACAGCTAGCCTAAGGGATAAGACAATACGCAAATTTTGACAGCGTATCCTCTGCCGACTCTAACAGCCGCCAAACCAACTGCTTCTGACTATTTTTGACAGCTAAGGCACTAAAGAGTTATTTCAACATTAACTCTCTCCGCTACAATGCTCCAGGAGTTGGCATAACATAAATGAGCCATTAACTCATTCTCTGATATTTTTCTTATGTAAATTTTGTATATATACCCCCCTTGGCAACGCATTTAGGGGTTGGTGATTTTGACTCTAAGGCAAATCTATTGTATACTTTCAGTTTATCTAATACAAAGGGCTGGACCAGCTTAGTGATTTCCTGAAATATTTGATGTCTGGATGATGCTATGTGTGCTGATGCAGAATTCCTGTGCTGCCTGATGAAATAACAAGTTTTCCTCAATCTCTGTTCTTGTCTTCTTATGTTTATTAAATCATACTCATGTTACACTAAACTAGCAGTAGAGAAAAAGAATAGTGCAGGATTTGTTTTACTACACCTTGCGCTCAATTTTTACTGCTGTAAATGTTTGTCTTCAGAATTAACCATGGACATGAATTCTTAATTGCTCATGTTTCTATTAATTCTATAAGTATGAATGTTATCTAGAAATTCTTCATTGCTTCCAGAATAATATTCTCACTGTTTTTTCTTTAGCAGTTTATTGTAAGATTCTTAATTGCCTTGCATAAACTGGATACACCACATTCAATCACCATTTCAAAAAATTGTTTCTCAGACACTAATCTGGCTCTGCAGCATCACTTCATTACCACACAGCACATCAAACAAACTAAAGGACCACTGACTCCATGCCCAATGGACTAAGACATGCTAGTAAGCACCTATATATATTGACTGGAATCATCACCAGACACATTCCAAAAACAAAACCTTGAACATCATAGCTAGCCTAAAATACTATCAGAACAGAGACAAATCATAAAGAGAGAGCCCTCTCTGATTACAGTTTGGCTAGAAACTGTAACCCAAAGATTGGTTAGTGGTTACCCTGGCCGTATTCCCTTTGGGAGTCATAGGGAACAACCTGGGTATTAACACTCCCTACACCCATACTCCTAGACCAGAAATAGAACAATTTATGAACCAAGAGGAGTGGCAACAGAATACTCTGTAGGAGGCCCAAGAGTAGGTACTATATATTTCACAAACTCCATTACCTCGAGAAAAGACAAAGAAAAGACCAAGGGAAAGTATCTCCCCTTTAGTAACAAAGATCTTAGCTAAAGATTTTATAGTATACAACAAGAAACATAAGACTATAGATACATGGGAAACTTAGCAACAAAATACAAAACAACAACATCCCATCGTTTTAAGAGGTCTCTGTATCCCTTCAGTGTTAATGAGAGAGAAGATTATTCCTACATTTCTAATGACCCCAATGACCACAGATACACCAATTTCATCACCATCAAGAGAGGCAGACCAGAGCAATAAGGATCAAAGCATTTTTTCCATTTACAGGGAAATCAAAGCAAAGAACCAGGCACTCAAGGCCACCACTTTTTCATAGTTTTGGAAATAGAAAACCACCACCCAACATAGGCTTCTGTTAGCTTTTGATGCAGAGAAGAGGAAAATGCAGGTTGACTTCTTAGAGCCTAAAGTTGCTCAGGCCAGATAAACAGAAGATTACAAGCAATCTATCTTCTCTTTTGACATAGATACAATCCATCCCATTGACTAGATGGACTTCCACAAGCAGTCTAGAGAAATTCTTTACAACACCATTAGAAACAAAACTATGGCAACAACTAAGCTTAAGGTTTCAGTAAATAATATTCAAGCACAATTAAAGTTCAAAATTTTCTTCTCTCCCCAAAGACACAAAGATAAAGTATTTGGAGGATTTGGTCATTAAAGTAGGATATGATCCCAATGATGTAAAGGAAGCTGAAGAAATCATCAAGAACAATAATGCAAATATAACAGTGTTGAAGAAGCAGCATAAGCTTCCCTCTATTCAAGATCCATAGGCCAAGGAATATGGAGAGCAGGAGAACCAAAAGGAGAATCTATTCAAGATCATCATTGAACATAATAATCTGATTTCAAAAATGGAAAAGCAGATGGAGACATTCCTGAAAGAAAAAGATTAGAAATCTAGTGCAGTGTAGACAATTCCTTTGGTTGTAATCCCAGTGGCAGGTACATCGACAGTTGACGCATCAACATCATCAATAAGTTCAACAAAATTTGTCACAATAGAAGGATAGTCCAATAGTACACCATCAGATTTGGCTAAGGCCATGGAAAATGTGTCTATTAAAAACCAAGAAATTGAGAAATTAAATAATTAGCAGGAACAAAAGCTCAAAATAGACAATGTATATCTAGCGGAATTGCAGAAAACACACAAGCTCACATAGAGGATAGAATATCTAGAGAACCAATTTTTCATAGTTGATACCATTGTAGAAGCTAAATAAAACATATGGATAGATATCAATGAAGTTATCACAAAGATATGGCCATCTATTGAAATAATCTTTGAAGAAGGTGAGTTGGTCTAGAAAACGAAAGAACTTATAACAGAAGTGAAGAAATACCTTGGCACCAAACCAGGTGATGTTATAGCTCTAATAAGACTATTAAATTCAAAATCCAGAGAAAAGTTGGAAGAACTAGACATAGAAGACAAAACATATACCATTTTGGAAGTGAGAAAAGTTCTCACTAAGAAGAATTTGATGCTATAATTGGAGACTAAATGCAATAGTCTTGAAACGATCACTCAGATATTTCAGAGGAAATTCAACTTGGTGCACCAAAAAGGTCTCCCTGGATTACAAGGGATAGGGGATAAATTGGTCAAGCATGAATATTACCATCATAAATTGTACACCATTCCTAGAGATAGGTAAAAATTTATTAAAATCAAGGGAACGCTCACAGGAAAGGCGTTCATGGAGGGCCTAAGCTACGATTTATTGATCAAACATGAAATCAATCATTTATTTCTCAATAAGCCTACCTTCAAGAAATTCACAAAGGTAGATGAGGTTTACCGAAAGTTAATCAAGTTTAAACCGCCAAATGAAGAGAGGTAGGAAAAATTGTGCGAGTTACTGGAGTAAACAATCATTGAATCTCCAGAAGGAAATTAGCAACCAACTGTTATTCTTTAGGTCTAGTCACAAACAAAAAGCCAGAAAAATAATGCCAGTGTGATGCAGAAATTCAGTTTCCTAAATTCTTGTACTATTTATGTAAATAGTTTAGATAATTTAGGATTTTTCCTTGATATTCTGAAATCATGATGTTTTTGTAATTTTTCTATAAATAGTTCATATTTGGAAGTAGTAAGGGTTGATTTTTGTATGGAAGAAAAGGAATTTTGGTGTAAAGCTGCTCCACAAGTTCTAGTGGACAAATTTTCAGTAATACAAAAGATTTTCAGGATTCCTGTGTCAGATTTTGTTGGTGAAGTGATATTCTCTCTTGTTATTGTGTTTTCCTTTCTCTGTAATTTCACATGTGTTTCTGATCTATTTTGTTCAAAGAAAATAAAGAATCTAAATTTTTTTAAATACACTCAATTTTGTCTTTTGAACAATTTCGATGTTTTCAACCGAAGTTAAGCAATATAATTCTTAATTTCTCTATGTTTAATGGATACTTAGTCATTTCTTCTTTCCCATCTCATCAAGCATATAAGATCCAATGAATCTGCCTACCTTGCCCTATTAAACTCATCTGTCACTGTTGAAAATATCCACCTAAAGCAAATTGACTCCATTGCCCAATGGTCCCTTCTTACATTATCAACCAAACAACCAAACAATCAATTCAAAAACCAAACCTTGAACTTTCACATCTAGCCTAAAATTCTAAAAGAAAACAAAGTCAAATCTAACAGAGAGATCCATCTCTAAGTTTAGGAGGGCTAGCTAATAGACTTGAAAGTGGTTTTGTGGTTAAATTTGAATTTCTTTCATAGTATTAAGAAATACATAATGCTAACAAGATCAACGATTTTATTTTGATGTTTTTGTATATCAGGATTTTTAAATTGGGGTTTGAAGTGGGGCCCACATGAAGTTAAAAATTCTACAAATGAAATACAACCACTATGCAATTTCAAATTTTCGGGTTTGGAAATTTGTTTTAAAATAAGAAATTACAATAAATTAACGAGATCACGAAATCATGTTTTTTAATTGTTCTATGATTTGTCTAGTTCATTTTGTAGGATAGTCAGTGAAAAATGAAAAAATTAATAAAAATTAATTAGGAGTTAATATTTACAATGAATGATTATTTTAATTACAAAAGTTAAAATATTATACATTTTGTACATTTTTTCAACTCGGGCGATAAATTGATCAAACTTCAAAGAAGTTCCATTTACAAACCAAATAAGCAAACGAGGCGAAACAAGTATCGATGGAAAGTTTACTAAAAGGTGAAATAAAAATCCGACGAAAAAAAAAATGGGAAAATTGTAGGACAATTAAGTAAATGAGAATCATAAAAGGTGTTTAGCCAAAAGTTAATGTAAAGGGTCCCCATTATTTGAAAAAAATAAATGAAAAATGGGGAGGTGTTGATTTTTCCATACAACAATGGTGACACACTGGGAATGACTAGTTATCTCTGGCTAAAGATAATGAACTTTAATTTACCCAAAGGTTAAAAATAATGGAGTTTACGAAATCATCTAACAATAAAACATTTTCATCGGTTCCACATAAATAGATTAAACAATATGAGTTTGTAAAGATAAGTACTCAAGGAAGATTTAAGTAAAAGTCATGAATCCAAAATTTGGGAAAAAATTATTTTAAAATTACCTTGTATGAGAAATAGAAGAAGGTACATACATGAGTTTTTTGATAAAACATATATCCATTATTATGAATGGTCTATGACATTGCTTGGCTACCAGCGAGCCTGAACAGTACCCTGGCGAAGTTGTCTTTTATCCCATACAAGCCTAGTCTCGTTGCTAGCAAGCGTCCATAGCCCAAATGAGTTTACTTATATTTCTCATGCTTCCTCTTTTAATCACTCTATTGATAAGCGCATTTGAAAGCTTTTAGTTCATGATGTATTTGAGTGAAAGAGGTGAGATGGTAATAGACACTTATGTTTAATGGACATAATACTTTCATAATGTTGACTCCAAATTCTTTCTCCGCGACTATCAATCATAGGCTTTTATAAAGTGGAGGGGTGGGAGGGATTCATTGAGTTAAACCCAAATCAATTTTTTTCTTGAAAGGTAAACTATATCACTTAGAAAGGATGTGTGTTCCTCCATGAAAAAGATTTAAAGCAAGATCGTTTTATGGTTCCATAAGGATATGCCTTTAATGATAAATGAAATTCACTAAGATAGATAGAGTTAAAATATTTTCCCATGTATGCCAACCATTGTTAGGTGAGAAAAATGCCTCACATAAATCATGGAAGAGCCACCAAAATCAAAACAAAATCGAAAGCAAAAGGAAAAGAAATCGCAAAAGAAATTAGTGAACAAAAACAAAAAAATGAAGGAAGCAAAAGGTGAAAGAAAAAAATCCAAATTTAAAAGATAAAATCCAACAACACTGCTTATACGAAAGTCTCAACAAAAGAAGTAAAAAAAAATAATCATGTGAATGTTTCTTCTTATGTTGAGGTTTTTTATTTTTTAATATTGCGGAGTTATAAGAAATGAGACTTTCAAAATGTAGAGGGTGAATAACAATGATGATAGATAATATACTAAATGAGAAGTTTCTGTTTATTGTTTTGAGGCTTCTGCGATCAGTGCTTTGTGTGTTGTTATCTTCCGGAGTTTTCGCATCCATGATTTGTTTGTATCGACGTTTCGAGCCCTCCACCGTGACTCATCATCAGGATAGATCAGTAATTGTATAGGACAGATCTCCTTGAGCTTTAATAAATAGGGATGAGAGATGCACAGGTAATGGAAGCTGACTCTTTCTTTTTTCTTTTTTGATTTAAAAATATTTAATTATGTGATTGAAATGTTTAATTTTTTAACTTAGGTTTATATAGTTTGATTATTTAATTAATTAATTTTATTTATTTATTTATTTATTTGTGGAAGTGTTTTAATTATGTAATAGAATTGTTTAATTTTTAATTATATGTTCAAATAGTTTAATTAATTAATTAAACTATTAATTTAATTAATAGTTTAATTAATTAATTAATATTTATTTATTTATTTCTTTGTTTATTTATTTTTCAATATTAGAATCATAATTGAATTGTTTAATTAATTTTTTTATTTTTTTTTAATAGAATTGAGTTAGAAATATTAATTATGTGATTGAATTGTTTAAGTTTTAATTTTATGTTTATATAGTTAGATTAATTAATCATAATTGATTAATTAATTAGTTAGGTTTATTATTATTTTATTTTATTTTATTAATTAATTAATTAATTAATTTATTTTTATTATGCATCTCTCATCCCTATTTATTAAAGCTCAAGGAGATATGTCCTATACATTTACTGATCTATCCTAATGATGAGCCACAGTGGAGGGCTCGAAACGTCGATACAAACAAATCATGGATGCCAAAACTCCGGAAGACCAACACACAAAGTTTCTGTTTGCTGCAAATTTTCTTGTTTCAAAGCAATACTTGCATAAAAGCATCTGAACCACTTTCTGACAAAAGTAATGCTCAAGAAATAGACTAAAGGTTCATGAATTCCCTAGTTTAGCTAAATCGATGAGGATCATTACTACTTCTCCAAAGAACTTCAAAAAAAACCAAACAAAGGAGAATGAACTCCAAATCTGATCTAATAAAGGCATGAAAAATAATCATGAAGACCTGGGAAAAAAAGTTTTATATCAGCGAAAACTAAAAACAAAATTGAAAAAAAAATGTAAGAAAATGAATAAAAGTGGGCGTATGAAACTTGTTGTTGGAGAACTTCATTTAGTCTTACATGAGAGATATCATGTTCTCCGATAAAAGATAACTTCTTCTTTTATTAGAATTAAAAGTATGAAGGAGTTGAATCCTTTTAAAATTTCATTAACTCAAAATCACTATATATTAAATCTATAATAAAGACAGAGGTAAACTAGAAGAAAATAATGTTTCATGTTCAAGGAATCAGAAATAAACCAAATCCACATAAATGAGAATGAAAGGATGCTTCTTTATGAATTGCAGCGAAAATTGTTCTCTTTTCTTTTCCATTGTGAATTTATATGAGCCCCAAAAGATTGAAATTGATTCAAAATCCCAAATAATGTACCAATTATGTATATGACGAGGACTTGAATCTCTATATGATAAGCATGGAGCGAAATATAAAAAATTCAAATAAAATAGAATTCAAAAATGAATTAACCATGTTTTCTTACCTTATCCTCTTCCAAATTTCTTGTTAATTGTTGCGTTACCTTAGTGGTTGCTCTAGAGTGCCTTCAAAACAAAATGAAGATGCTCACTAAAATATGATTGAGATGACAAAATTTGCATCAAATAATGAGTCAAAGGGAAAAATGTAAATGAACTGCAGGTGATAATTTTTTCCATTAACCAAGTAGATTGCCGAGAAGAGTAAAATGTTGTCGATGTGAATGCATCATGAAGAAAGTATATCGCTATAGTCACAAGGTTATCCTGATGAATGAATACTTGGATTTTCTTAAATTGTGATTGAAAGACATCCACAAAGATCAGCGAATTTGAAATTTTGAGGAAAATATCGAAAAATGAAAAGCAGAGGATTGGGATTCCAAGTTTACTAATTAGAGACCCTGAGTCCCTTCAAAATAAAAGGAATGTGACTAATGGGAAAACAATAGGAATGAGTGTAATGAAATGGTTTGTCTCAACTTCGACAATTGTAAGATTTGAAACATGTGTAGATAAAATCACAGATAGATCATTTTCTACAAGCATTTCATGCAAAAATTTCCTTGGTTTATAACAAATTAGAGCAATAATGAGTGTAAGAATTTCAATTCAGTTGCACCAATGAGAGGCGGAATATGATTTTTACTCATATTGCTAAGTAAAAACATTAATGCTGAGTTTCTGTACAAATAAGCGTCATCGGAGAAATCTTATGGTTTTGTTTTTAAAACATGTGATATGCTTTCCTTCTAATAGGCTTTTGAATGCTACGACTAAAAGTAAAAGTGGGAAGGGATATTAGAGATCCTTTATTGGAGTTCTAATATCGGGTGTGTGAAAGGATACCAGCCGATTGAAAGTTACAATATAAAAGTTCTGATATGAGTAGCGGGAAATTTATCAGGGATCAGAGGTTTGGGAATATCGGAGATCAACGATTAGAAGATTTGAAACAAGTACGGGATGTAACATTGTTGATACGCCAATATGTGATATGGAACAAACCCGATAGTTTTATTATGTGGATTTAATTTCGTATCAGATCCAAGACATCAGAACTTTTAAACATATGCCCCAACCAAAATTCCGATTTATGAATGAACACGATATCTTTTTAAAATCGGATTTAAATGTCATATCGAGTCCAGGGATTGTAATGACATCGCAACGGGATATTATTATGTTCCGGATCGAAAGGAAGAGCCTAAGTTTAGTGATCGGAAGAAAGAGTCAGATGCTTGAGCTGAAGAGCCTGATGCGAGTCTGATGCTCGTAAGCGAGATGAAGATTCTGATGCTCGTGGTAGATAGCCAGATTCGGATGTTCATTATAAAGATTGAGATTATCGAAAGGAAGAGTCGGATGATGTTCCATCCATATGCTTCGGATGTTCCAGATCGAGATCCAGGCCTTTGTAAGCGAGCCAAAGATCCAGATAAAGAGAAAGATCTAGTACCAGGATAAGATCAAGTTTTGATTGATTCTTGTATAAAACGTTCTGATATTCGGAAGCTTCGATAAGGCTACATGGAAATCCTGTGGGGCCAACAAATCTTGAATTATTTAATTCAAAAGAAAGTTACCAACTTTAACTTTACATTTTAATATAAAATCCACTTTTAATAATTTAATTAACCATTGGGACTATTCGATCGGAGAAATATATTATCAGAACTTCCTTATGAGGAGAGTTGCGATATTGTTATGATCTGATATGAATTTTCCGATAATGTATTAAAGGTTTATCTGGGTTTTAATGAATATAGGAAAAAATAAAGAATCCTCAAATTCTAAGAAAACAACAAATACTTCCCTAAGCATATTGCAGATTTAGAAATGGTTGTCTGCTTGCTTCAAGTCTTAAAAATCAAGGCAATGAAGACCTACAAAAAAGAAACAAAAATAAATAAGAAACTATTTAATAAGAGAAACTAAGAATAGATGAAGATGAACCTATAAAATGCATACCTGGAAGAATATTTATTGTAATTTTACCTTGTGAATCTTCAAGTTCTCCCATGTTCAATGTCATTACTTATTTAGTAAAAATGGAAAGTAATGATTTTTTCAATTGCATCCACTTTAAATTTACGCTAGAGGGAAAAAGTGGTGAAATGAGCTCTTCAAAAGTACTCGTGAATCAAATATTGCCAAGTTATAGCAATTATTTGGAATTTATTTATTTATGATTTTAAAACATTTTTGTCAATGTGACAAAGTTTTGCAAAGACAAGACAATCAAGCGATTCATAATATTTTAATATGTTGTAATCCACTTTGCCAACAAATGAAAGGGATGCCAAGAAAACTCAGATTTATTACTTGCTTATTAAAAATCTGAATAATAAAATAAATGAAAACAGAAAAGAATCTAATCTATATTAATCTATTTCTAATTTAACTAAATGGAAAGAAATATGACTAGGTATAGTCATACTCCCAATATAACAATTCTCTCATTATAATTCCTGTATGTATGTACATATCAAACATTAGTAACAATAATATAAAAATAAATTTGAATCTAGTATGTACACTAATTGCTAATCTAATTACAAGAAGTAACCTATTTATAATTACCTTCTCTTGAAATGTCCCTTCCAACTGAATTTCAATAGGATCATAGAAATCTATATGGATTTCCATTAATGATTGGAAGGGATTTAAAAGAGAAGATAACAGGCCAGATTGTGGAAATAAACTTTTAGATACAATAGCATGCAAAAATATTCAGTCTTATGTGCATATGTTAAATTATTAATAATCTTCCGTGTAGGATAACTTTCCAAATATCTTTCAAATGGATCAATGAAAAATGGATGGAAATTAGATAGACTCAATGGAAGATCATTAATTGAATTAGATTGTTGGTCATATTGTGAAAATACACTCTCTTGTTGGCACTGCTTTTGAGAAGAAAGAAGAAATTGATAAGAGATAAACATCAATTGAAATTGGAAGAAAAATAGCTCTTGATGTTCAAGATTGTGATTTGAAACTTCATTTTCCCATGCAGGAAATGCATCAATTGAGTGTTCAATACTAAACTGTTTAATATGCCAACATAAAGTATCTAAAAATCGAAAAATAAAAACAGAAAACAAATCTGAAAATAAACAAAATAACTGAAGGAACAACAATAAAATTAAATCATAATTTACATTATTGGTACAACTAGTGTTACAACACAACTGGAATTGATTTTTAAAAATTTCCCCTCACAAGCATTAGCTAGAAAATAAGAAGTTTGATGGCATTGACTTGTGGAAGAGGAAACAATTATGAACCAAGAACAAGTGTAAGATCTTGATGATCATATAAATTATAAATTGGAAAAGACTCTTCAATGCCGAAATCATGAAGATCATTTTTTACTTGAGAATGAGAATTGGTTGGAACAACTTCTGAGTTAGAATATTCTTCTTTCCCGCATATGATTGATCTATGATTATGGGAATTTAATTGAGTAGAAGATGTTTCAATTTTCTCAATATTAGAATTATTATCATAAATGACCAATGAATTTCATTGAAATTTTCTTCATTCCCACATGACAATTCAAAACAAGAAGAAAGAATAAGCCCATCTTTATCAATTTTGGAAGAATGATCAATAAATAATTCTTTATCCTGATAAAAACTAATAGGAAGTTTATTTTAATCAGTCCCAATGCTTTCTAGAACAGTGTTTATGAAATGAGAAGGTAAATTACTATCAGAAGAAAAAAATCAGGATAAAGGGAAAAATGTGAATTTGAAGAAATGAATCTACAATATTCTTTGTTTTTATTTTCATCATTACTAATTTCATATTTTTTATCATTCAATTGATTGAATGTGTTTTCTTGAAGAATATTGTTTGGCTACCCTGAATTTGAAATTTGATCATCATGAAAGTATTGAGAAATTTGTACAACTAGATGCATATTAATGCATGTTTGAATTTCTGTTTATACTTGCTAATTTATGCTCAGATTTTCTGAATTTAATGCACTGTAATTTTCGGATTTCAAAGAAGTTTTTTCTCCAAGATTTTTGCTAGTATCTTCTAGCATTTGAATAGTAAAATTTTCCAAGTTTTGTGATTGATATTCACTGACATGTGAAGGTGCACCCTGATCATTATTAATATTGTAGGAAGTGTGCACTAAATGAAGGAATTGATGTACATTGTAGAGACCACTTTCATCATCATTAGTTTGCACCTCCATATTAGAATTCTCAATTATATTAATAAAACTAGGAGGAGAATGAGCAAAGCTTAAAATAATTTCACATGGATTATGAATGGTAGGAAGAGAACAAATATGTTCAAACCAATGAAATAATTCCTCTTTCGAAGGTTTATCTTCAATTTTAAATTTTAAACAAACTAAATGTAATCTAATGGTAAAATCAATCAAAGACTCATTTTCAAATCTTTGTGGATCTTCAATTTCGTCACATACTTGTTCATAGTGATAGTCATCAAATTTACAAAGGACCATTGTGATAAATTGATCCCTGCTGTGAATTGAGGCAACTAGGAGAGATTGACACCAACTTTTGGATTTTCCCAAGAATGTAAGAGTAAAGATCCTACATAAAATACCTTCATCAATTCCTTGAAAATAATAATTTGAAATTTTTTGAATAAATTGATAGGCGTGATTAAATGAAAAATTATTCCTCTTACCATTAAATTTTACCTGAGACAACAGTCTTACCACTTCTAGTGGAGTATTGGCAGATGCACATCCATAAATACAACTCCAAATTGGAAGTTTAAGAGGAGCCATTGTAATAAAAATAAAATGTTAGAATAAGACTCCAATAGACATCAAGTTTCAGGCACCTGGTACAGACCCTAAGAAGCTCATTTTCCATTGAAATGGTGGTTCCAACTGGTTAAACTAGGTTCAATTACCTTCTCTCTATTGTTATCAGTTTAGGATGTGTCTTTAGATACCAATAGGTTGGGACATTAGATCGATTCTTCTTATTGATTAGGCTAGAGAATGACCCTTAAGCTGTTTTAACGGCTTATCCAAACCACTCTAAAGTTTTTCCTCTTAAAAGAGGACTTCTAGAATGCAAAAGGTATGATAACACATGCAAGATCTAATCTAAGATGAAATTAATCTAACCTATCTTGATTGAAGGAAAGGGAAATCCTTCTCTCAATCGAGAGTCAATTAACTTAACAAGGAAAATAAGATTTAAAGAATTGAAATTAAGATGGAGGAATTAGATCAAGGAGATAGCTCACAAGATATGATTCCTTGTTAACAAAAATACTAACAATCAAACACTTTATAAATAGTTACATAAGTTCTTATTGAAAATATATCCAGTTCCTTATTTATCATATGCGTAAGAACTAAAAATATTCATGATGAATTACTGAATTAGTTCGAATAAGAAATCATGTATGCAAGCAAACAATTATTATCCTAAATCATAAGATAGTTCATCGATCTAAGATTATAACTATTTGTTCCTATGTAAACTTCAGTTTTCATATTATATCTAAAATTAAGCCTGTAGAATAGTCTAAGCCAACTTTTAAATGAATTAATGCTCATGATTCAGCAATAGTGAATGAATCTGATTATTAACTGATACATTTGAAATATAAATTGAAAGAATGAAATAAGAATTCATTTCAATTAAATTCTATAAACAATACAGCTAAGCATCATTAATTGAAATAGAACTTTATTAATAAATGAAATCCAATTACAAATACTCATAGTACGATAGTGGTGCATAGTCCTATGGGCCTGCAATCAATCTCTACTTATAGAAATGGTCTCCTCCTTACAACAGTAGTACATAATAATAATAAAAAAATCTCCACAAAATATGAAAACACAACAATATCGAGCCTTCTTCCCCTAGGATTCCTCTCAGCTACAACTCTAAATTCTCATTACAATAGTTCTTTTAGGAATTCCAAAATTGCATAGTAGAGAAGCCGCTAATACATTCTACAATATGATATTTATAATTTTTACAAAAAGAATTCTCAATAGGAAAGTTGTTGAAGAGTAGTTCTACTCAATCAATTTTCATTGGCCCAAAATCCAATTCCTCTATTTCTAGAGCATTCTCATTGATTGAAATCTTCATATTCTTATCTCTTTAAACTGTTTCCCTGCAAAACCAATCAAAATTTAATTAAATTGCAAATTAAAATCAAAATACTAAATCTGGAATATAAAATATATCCAATCAAAACCCAATTACATAATTAAATAAAAAATAAATCTGAGCTTTCTATTGATCCTTTTGAAGATTTAATTGGTCAAGGGGAACATAGATGAATGGATTTGCACTCAGTAGATGCTATGGGCAAATAAAAATGCAAAAAATTAAATTTAGAAAATTAGTTGTGTTTAAAAATTTGGAGCTTGATCTTTTGCTGAATTTTAACCCATGATCAAATATAGTTATTAAACCATTTTAGAAATATTTTCCATGATTTTATCTATCTAACCAGCTATCGTGGGCTTCATTTGGTGATCCGGATTTAAAGAGGAACGCAAAAAAATATATAGATAACCATATACACAAAGATGCAGCGGAAATAATACTTCATTTCGTTAATGTAAAATACTGAAATATGCTTACAAACATAAATGAAAATAAACTAGCTAGGGTGATGGTAGCTTATCTCTGAGAAGAGATGTGGCACCTACATGCCTCAGAACTGTGTTACAATGAGGCTCGAAGGCCTATTTATTGTTTAGAAACAATGGAAAACCCTAAACATCCAAAAACCTAACCCTAGAAGATGAAACGCCAAATTGTGGGCCCCGTTTGGGTAAATTGGTACATCAACTTCCCGAGGTCGTAACTTTGACATACGATCTCCGTTTGGCGCACACAATATCTCATTAGAAATATTTATCCGAGAACTAAAACTTTGGTCCCTATGGACCTATGTTTCTCCCAGTTTTCCCAAAAAACATCGTTTAGGGCCTCAAAGCGGCTTCGGAAGTTTAGGACTTGAAAAATTACTAAAAATAGTAAACTGTGCTACAATTAAGGAAACTGAAAAGCTGAAAGAAAGAATGGTGGGGGTCCAAGTGGACTTGGAATGTGGCCACCAATATCCACCTGCATCATTCCTCCCCCCTTAGGAAGTAATGGTCCCCATTGCGTTGAGTTCCTCCATGAGATGAGGAAACTTCTGTTGAACTTAGTCCCTGGTGAGCCACTTTCCCTCGTGAAGGAGTTGGCCTGCTTTGACAACTCGATACAATTGGATATTCTGCTGGTGAGTATGCTTGATCTGTGTGTCCATGATCCAATCAGTTGCAGCTTATTCCATGCAATCTGGGTTTAACTCTATGGGTGTGAGCTATTCTGCAATGTCGGATGTGTCTAGTAATGGTGGAAAGTATGGTTGAAGGCGGTCCACATTGAACACCGGGTGCAGGCCAAGGAATCAGGGAATGCTGAGCTCAAATGCATTGTCTCCCACAGCCTTGGTAATGGTGTAAGAACCATATCAGAGTGGTCTGAGTTTCCAATAGGCTCCGGTAAGGCGTTCCTTTTGAAAATGCAACCAGACTTTGTCACCCACCTGAAACTTGTGTGGCACTCGATGTTGATCATGTCGCTGCTTGTACTTGGCATTTGATTTCTCTAGAATGTCATGGACCTGCTGGCTATGTTGGATGTGCTTAATGAAGTTTTTTACCTTATCTGTTTTAGACTGGACATGAGCCGAATCTGCGTGAGTAGCTACAACTGGCATGGCCACATCAATGGGACATAGTGGTTGGAATCCCAAGCCCACCTGAAAAGGGCTATGGCCAGTCGAGCTGTGGAGAGCCCAATTGTAGCTGTGTTGAGCATAGGGGAGGCTCCTGTCCCATGTGCATGGATGCTTTGAGTTGTACATGCGTAGAATGTGTATGATCATCCTGTTGACAACCTCTGTCTGGCCATCAGTTTGAGGATGGAAGGTTGTGGACTTAGTGAGTTTGGTGTCGAGGATCGACAAGAGACTGGACCAAAATGTACTGAGGAACCTGCTGTCCTGATCTGAGATGATAGACTGTGGGATCCCAAAGTGTACCCACACTCATTCAAAGAAGAGTTTAGCAGTGGCTTTTGCTATGATATTCTTCTTGCAGGTGGCCATAATGGCCATCTTCGAGAACCTGTCGACGACCACAAAGAGATAGTCATTTCCATGCTTAGCAGAAGCAAGACCTGACATGTAATCCATGTAGATGGATTCCCAAGGTCAACTAGGGGTAGGCAGCGGGGTATAGAGGCCTTGCTTCTTGATGGTTGGTTTGGAAATGGCGCAAGCAGTGCATGATCTGATGTGCTTCCCGACATCATGTCGAAGATTCAGCCATTAGAAATAATTCTGCAATACTACCACCATTTTCTCGACCCCAAAATGTCCAGTAGCCCGACTGTAGTGTACTTCCGAAATCATCTTGACACGCTCGCTAGAAGGAACACAAAGGTGACCCAGGTGGCATAACAAGGCATCTTGGAGGTGAAAATCTGGAAGACACTGACCCTCCAAGAGTGTCTGGTATGTGTGGCTGAATTCTGGGTCGCTTTTGTAGAGAAGTGGCCAATCAGAAGTCTCGTGCCGACAAGAGTTGAGCATAGTGGTTAATGCCATGATCGATGCTCAACTGAGGCAATCTGTAACATTATTGGTGCTACCCTTCTTATACTTGATATTCAAATGGAGCTGTTTCCGGTATGTGGACCACTTCTGATGGCGATCATTTTTCAATTTCCCTTGGGTCTGTATGAACTGCAGGGGTTGGTGGTCTATGTGGATGACCATTTCCTTCCCCAAAATGTAATGCTTCCATTGTTGGCAGGCCTGCACTATGGAATACATCTCTTTGTCATAAGTGGGATACTTCTAGACTGTGTCTGAAAGTGTCTCACTATGATATGCCACTGGATGCCCATGTTGAGTAAGGACTGCCCCTATAGCGTAGTCAGAGGCATCTGTCTCGACCTCAAATGATTGTTGCAAGTATGGTAATGCGAGCACGGGTGTCGTGCAAAGGTGATCTTTCAACTTTGTGAATGCCCTCTGTTGAGATTCAAACCAAAAGAATTTTTCTTTCACTCCTCCCTTGGTGACTTGACTCAAGAACCAAATGATATGAGAAAATCCCAACACAAACCTATGGTAGAAGTTGGCAAGACCTAGAAAGCTGTGGAGCTCTATCAGAGTGGTTGGAGATGGCCAATCTCGAATGACTTAGATCTTGGATGGATCCACATGCACCCCATGTTCATCAATAATGTATCCCAAATACTGAACCTGGGTCATGCCAAAAGTGCATTTCTCCAAATTGGCACATAATTTGTGTTGCCACAATGTTTGGAGAACCTGTCAGATATGGTGGAGGTCTTGTTCCCAACTCTGGCTGAAGATCAGGATGTCATCCAAGTATACCACTACAAATGATTTGGTGAATGGTTGCAAGATGTCATCCATTAGCCTCATGAAGGTTGTAGGAGCATTCGTCAATCTGAAAGGCATCACCAACCATTCGAACGGGCCCTCCTTGGCTTTGAAGGTAGTCTTCCACACATTGGAGGGTTCAATTGGTACCTGGTGATATCCTGACTTCAAATCAATCTTGCTGAAATATTTTGCCCCCTTCAGTTGGTCCAAGAGTTCATCAATCCGTGGGATTGGGTACCTATTATGGACAGTGATCTTGTTCAACTCCCAATAGTCAATACAGAGTCTCCAAGTCCCATCCTTCTTCTGTACCAACACGATCGAGCTCCCGCAGGGCGATGAACTTGGATGGATGTGACCATTTTGTAGCAGCTCCTGAATAAGCCTCTTGATTTCATCATTCTCTAGAATGGAGTGTCGATAGATTGGTCCATTGGACAACGGTGCACCTGGGGTTAGATCGATGGAGTGCTTGACTTGACAGTGTAGAGGAACCCTTGTAGGGGAGGTGAAGATGTCCTCGTACTCCTCCACGACCTTGTCCATCTATAGTTGTTGTGTGGAGGGGCCATGTCTGGAGGTTGTGGCCTATGTCTTCTTCTTTCCTTGAGGGTGTATCATCAGGAAAACAAATTTCCCAGTTTTGGAAATGAACTTACTGCATTGTTTTGCAGTAATCAAAGAGATGGTGGTAGGCAGTGCTACCTCCGATATCCTGTACAACTTAGTTCCCAAAGTAACAATAACAGCACGTGGCCTTGATTCATACATAGCATGTCACTTCCACAAGTATGGTTGTCCTAGTAATACATCACAAACTTCAAGGGGAGCAATGTCACACAATACCTCATCCTTAAAGGGCTTGATGTTGTATGGAAGGCGACACTACTAGCTCTCACGAAGATCCCGTCCTTGGTGAAGCCACCTGATGGTGTATGGTTGTGGATGTGTTGTGGTCAGTAAGCCTAGCTGCTTCACAACCTCTACCGAAATGAGGTTCTTTTGGCTCCTACTGTCGAAAATGAACTATAGCGGGGAGCCCTTTACCCACATCTGGGAGTGGAAGAGACACTCCTCGTCCTCTGGATCTTCGGGTTCCTCCTTCTGGATCTTCGTGGTGGCAACGATGGCGTTGGACTCCGCATCGATAATCTGCTTCCCTTTGTCATTCCCCTTGTCGGGTTCTGACTTGGAGTCGGAACTTGCATCCAATTCTGAAGCCTTTAGCTCAGCCACCAATGACTGCTTGGCCCGACACTCACTTTTGTTGTGAGTGGAGCTCTTATGGAACTCACACCACTTTCCCGTGTCCTTTTTCAGCTTTGCGGTGTTGTTCTTTGCTTGCAGCTTTGGCGGGTTGTCTTGGGTTGCCCTGCCTTGGCTTTGTCCTTTGTTTTGCGGTTTAGGGGCACCTTTCCCTTGCTTTGGATTCGGAGATCCAAAGTCTCGCTTCTTCTGTTTAAACTTTTTCTCAACCCTAATTGCATATCAGTATGCAGTGCCGAGTGAGGAGATGTTCAAGTATTCTATTTCTTCCTGGATGTACTTGTGCAGGCAGTCGCGGTATTTGAGTACCAAATGCTACTCTGAATCCTTGATACCCAACTTTGTGCGAAGGGTATGGAAAATATTGGTGAACTTTGGCACGTCTTGGTCCCTTCCCTACCGCAGCGTGGTCCACTTTATGTATTAATCCTCATAGCTTCCTGTTGGGTGTGGAGCCTCATTATATTTTGTATTCAAAGGTTTCAGCTGGATGTATACCCCAGGAAGACTGTACACCTCTCCATGCGGGGGGGTGCAAGGGGGACTTGTCCCCCCCACGGGGGTCACGGGGCCAGCGGTCCCCTGGTGGGGGTTCAGGGGCAGCACCCCCGAAGCTAAAAATAGATGTAAAATTGCCTTATAAAAGTCTAGTAATTTCTAGTCAATCTGGGCTGTTCATTAGGCGGATGATCTGATGGTACAAGTTATGTTCAATTTAGGGTTTTTTTTTCCCTAGAAGGCAATCCCTCACTATATATGAGGGAATTGTATTGCATCTATGAATATCTATATTCTGAGTGAGGAAGAGAGAGGAGATTGAGAGCGAAGAGGTTGTTACAGCGGATCTGTTGTAGGTTGTATCTCTTCAGTTTGTTGGATAATATAATAAAAGAAGGACTGGCTGTTTGTCTGTGGATGTAGCCCAAAATGGGTGAACCACATATATTTGTGTCTCTCTTGTTTTATGTGTTTTCTGTGTTTATATTTTTGCAATATTTTATGTGTTCCATTGCTCTATAATATATAATTTTCTAACAACTAGTATTAGAGCCGAAGGTCTATTTGGCTAATAAACTCGTAGGAGAGAAGGGTTCCTGGTTTGAGTGGGAGCAATGATGGAAGATGGTAGGTTTATGGTCAAAAAATTCAACGGCCAAAACTACCAGCTGTGGAAGATGCAGATGGAAAATTATTTGTATCAGAAAGATCTGTACCTACCATTGAGCGGAAAGACAAAGAAACCGATGAGTATGACAGACACAGAATGGGATATTCTAGACAGAAAGGCACTTGGAACAATACGGCTGTGCCTAGCGGTGTCGGTAGCGTTTAATATTTCAAAGGAAACGACAACACAAGGTTTAATTTTGGCATTGGCCAAACTATATGAAAAACCCTCAGCCTCAAATAAGGTATTTCTTATGAAGCGTTTATTTAATATGAAGATGTCAGAAGGTGGATCTATTGCAAATCATTTAAATGATTTTAATACAGTTACAAGTCTGTTAAGTTCTCTAGGGGTAAATTTTGATGATGAAGTTAGGGCTCTGTTATTTCTGTGCTCATTGCCAGAAAGTTGGAATGGTTTAGTTATGGCCATTAGTAACTCTGTCTCTGGATCTAGTACTTTAAAGTTTGATGATGTTTTCAATGCAATCCTTAGCGAGGAAATGCAACGGAAAAGCTCTGATGAGACATCAGGTAATGCTTTGGTTGTAGAGACTAGGGGAAGAAAAATGGAAAGAGGAAAGAGCCCAGGATATTGCAGTAAGTCAAGAAAAGGCAGATCCAAGTCCAGATTGGGGATAGTGTGCTGGAAATGTGGGAAGAAAGGAACCTGAAGAAAGACTGCAAGTCTCAAAGGGAAAAGAAGGAGACGCGCAACCAGAAGCTAATCATGAAGCGAATGTAACAGGTGATGTGTTGCAAGATTCTTTGATTCTTTCATTAGAAAATATTATTGATGCTTGGGTGGTAGATTCACGGGCCTCATTCCATGCCACACCTCATAAGAAACATTTTCATGATTATGTTCAAGGAGATTTGGACAAGTTCGATTGGGTGATGATAAACCCCGTAAAATCGTTGGAATGGGTACAATCTTCATAAAACAGCAAAATGGAAATCAGTGGCTATTGAGGAATGTAAGGCATGTTCCAGATCTAAAGGAAAATTTGATTTCAACAGGGTAGTTAGGAGGTGAAGGTTGCGTAACTACTTTCACAGATAAAACCTGAAAGGTCACTAAAGGATCCTTGGTAATAGTAAAAGGAGAAAAGGTTGGTACATTGTATTTATGCAATGGTATTTCTAATTCTGTTAATTCTTTGACCTCTATAGGAGAAGATACAGCATTATGGCATCATAGAAGGGGATGCAGATTCTTCACTCAAGAAATTTGTTGCCAGGTTTGAAGCATGTTGATTTAAAATTATGTGAGAAGTGTGTTTATGGAAAACAGAAGAGAGTTAGATTCCTTAGAGTTGGTAAATAAAATAAGAGCGAAAAATTAGATCTTGTGCATACAGATGTATGGGGATCTACTCAGGTATCATCTCTTGGTGGCTCTCGTTATTATGTTACTTTTATTGATGATGCAACCAAAAAAACTTGGATTTATTATATTCGAAATAAATCTGATGTATTTGATACTTTCAAGAAATGGAAAGCTTTGGTTGAAAATGAGACAGGGAAAAGGTTGAAGTGTCTCAGATCAGATAATGGGAGTGAATATTGCAACAAAGAGTTTGATAGGTACTGTTCAGAGAATGGAATTCGCAAAGAGAAGACAGTTCCAAGAACACCACAAGAAAATGGTGTGTCAGAAAGGATGAACAGGACAATCATGGAGCGTGCAAGGTGCATGAGATTGCATGCAGGATTGCCTTTACAATTTTGGGCAGATGTTGTAGATACTGTTGTTTATCTAATAAACAGAGGGCCTTCAAGTTCCTTGGATGGTGGTATTCCAGAGGAGGCATGGACAGGTAAAAAGGTAAACTACTCACCTTTAAAGACTTTTGGTTGTGAAGCTTTTGTCCACATTAACAAAGAAAATAGAACAAAGCTTGAGGCAAAATCAAAGAAATGTACCTTTATTGGATATGGTGTTAATAATTTTGGTTATCGCTTATATGATTACGAAAATCACAAAATCATTAGGAGCAGAGATGTAATATTCAATGAAAAGGTCTTGTATAAGAATCAGTTGCGGGAAAAGAAACAAGAAAAGAAAACAGAGAATACACAGTGCTGGACTATATCACAAGAACAGTGATGGTTCCTGAAAATCATAATGATTAGCAGCCAAAACAACAACCACAATTGCAACAAGCACTTCAAACACCTGAAAGTGGTGTTAGAAGATCTACCAGGATAAGTAGACTCCCTGAACGATACTCTCCTTAATTATATTATGTATTGTTGACTAATTCTGGTGAACCAGAATGTTATGAAGAAGCAGTGCAGGTAGAAACTAGGAAGAAGTGGGAGAAAACCATGAAAGAAGAGATGGACTCCTTAGCACATAACCAAACTTGGGACTTAGTTAGGTTGCCTGCAGGTAAAACAGCATTGCAGAATAAATGGGTTTACAGGCTGAAGGAAGAAGATGGAGGAAAACAGAGGTGGGACTTAGTTAGGTTGCCTGCAGGTAAAACAACATTGCAGAATAAATGGGTTTACAGGCTGAAGGAAGAAGATGGAGGAAAATAGAGGTACAAAGCTAGACTTGTAGTGAAGGGGTTTGCATAGAAGAAAGGTATTGATTTTGATGAAATATTTTCTCTTGTTGTTAAAATGACTTCAATCAAAACTATTTTAAGTCTAATAGCGGTTGAAGATTTGCATCTTGAGCAGTTAGATTTAAAGACAACCTTTCTCCATGGGGATTTCGAGGAAGAGATATATATGTAGCAGCCACAAGGATATGAGGTAAAAGGGAAGGAGAAACTAGTGTGCAGGTTGAAGAAGAGCTTGTATGGCTTAGAACAGGCTCCAAGGCAATGGTATCTAAAATTTGACAGGTTTATGTCTGAACAAGGTTATACTAGATGTCACTTTGATCATTGTGTTTACCTCAAAAGGAAAAATGATGGCAACTATATTATATTGTTATTGTATGTAGATGACATGCTTGTTGCAGGTTCTAACAAGCAGGAAATAAATGTGCTCAAAAGAAAATTGGAAAACTCATTTGCAATGAAGTATTTGGGTGCTGCAAAACAAATCCTTGGTATGAGAATAACTAGAGACAGGAAGAATCACAAATTAACATTGTCTCAAAGTGAGTACATAGAAAAGGTGTTGAAAAGGTTTAATATGTAGAATGCAAAACTAGTTAGTATACCTTTGGCTAGCCATTTCAAATTAAGTAAGGAGGCATGTCCCAAGACTCAAGAAGAAATGGCTCATATGTCTAAAGTTCCATATGCATCAGCAGTTGGAAGCTTAATGTGTGCAATGGTCTGCACAAGGCCTGATATTGCACATGCAGTGGGAGTTGTAAGCAGGTACATGAACAATCCAGTAAAATAACATTGGATGGCAGTGAAGTGGATTCTCAGGTATTTGAGAGGTACCACAAATCAAGCATTATGCTTTGGTGGTTCAAACATTGCTCTACAGGGATATGTTGATGCAGATATGGCAGGTGATAGAGATAACAGTAGGAGCACAATAGGGTATGTGTTTACTATAGGTGGAACAACTGTCAGTTGGGTTTTAAAAATCCAAAGTGTTGTTGAACTTTCAACAACAGAAGCAGAGTATGTTGCTGCTACAGAGGCTAGTAAAGAAATGATTTGGTTACAAAGGTTTCTGGATGAATTGAGTAAGAAGCAGGAGTTGGGCAGGTTATGCAGTGACAGCCAGAGTGCCATACGTCTTGCAAAGAACTCTGCATTTCATTCCAAGACTAAGCATATACAGATCAAGTACCATTTCATATGGTCAGCATTGGAAGATGGACAGTTGAAGCTAGAAAAGATACACACTAGCCAGAATCATGTAGATATGCTAACAAAAGTTGTAACCAGGGAGAAACTGAGAATCTGCTCAGTTTCAATTGGTCTTCAAATATGATAAAGAAGATGAGAAACAACTAGGTCCAAAGTGGAGTTGGGGTCTAGCAAATGAAGTAGGGGTGGAGTTGCTATAATCAGTCTTCAAGTGGGAGATTGTTGGGTGTGGAGCCTGATTATCTTCTGTATTCAAAGGTTTCAGCCAGATGTATACCCCAGGATGACTGTACACCTCTCCACACGGGGGGGTGCGGGGGGGACTTGTCCCCCCCGTAAGGGTCCGAGGCTACTGGTCCCTCGGTGGGGGTTCGGGGGCAGCACCCCCGAAGCTAAAAATAGATGTAAAATTGCCTTGTAAAAGTCTAGTAATTTCTAGTCAATCTAGGCTGTTCATTAGGCAGATGGTCTGACGGTAGAAGTTATGTTTAATTTAGGGTTTTTTGCCCTAGAAGGCAATCCCTCACTATATATGAGGGAATTGTATTGCATCTATGAAGATCTATATTCTAAGTGAGGAAGAGAGAGCAGATTGAGAGCGAAGAGGGTGTTACAGCGGATCTGTTGTAGGTTGTATCTCTTCAGTTTGCTAGATAATATAATAAAAGAAGGACTAGTTGTTTCTCCATGGATGTAGCCCAAACTGGGTGAACCACGTATATCTGTGTTTCTCTTGTTTTATGCATTTTCTGTGTTTATATTTCTGCAATATTTTATGTGTTCCATTGCTCTGTAATATATAATTTTCTAACACTTTCGATAGGTAGTACTGCTCCTTGATGGCATCCCAGAATGAATTCCAAGTGGGTGCGATCGAAAATAGTGAGCCTATACTTTCATCCTTATGCTCGCAGTAGGTTTCCCACCAGTCCTTGACGTGGGGGGCTGCTTTGAGAAGACTGAAAATAATCTTTTCCTGACTAGAAAAATCATGAACAGAAAAATAACCCTCTAGCAGATTTCACCATTTATCGACGGCATTTGCATCTATCTGACCCTCGAATATGGGGATTTCAAAATTAACTTGTACCTTAAATGATGTGACATTTCCAGAGTAGCTGTTGGAAGCCGATGCATCTCCCCTGGGTAGCTGCTGAAGGATTTGGGCAAATTTGTCCATCATCACGTTCCTTTGTCGCTCGAGGGTTCCTTTGTCGCTCGAGGGCTTCTTTGAGCAAGATTTTGATAAGATCTCCTGCCCCCTCGTCTTTCTTTTCATCTGCCATGGGAGGACGTCGGGATTTGTGAGGCTGGTCTTGCAAAGGTTCGACCAGTTCAAGCCCTAAATCCTTATATCTCGACCTCGTTGGGGACATGCAAAGAAAAACAAATGAAAAAGCAAGTCGCTCTGATACCATTGATCTGCATTTAAATAAGAATGCAAAAAAATACAGAGATAACCATATACACAAAGATGCAGTGGAAATAATACTTCATTTCATTAATGTAAAATACTGAAATATGCTTACAAATAGAAATGAAAATAAACCAGCTAGGGCAATGGTAGTTTATCTCTGAGAAGAGATGTGGCAGCTACATGCCTCTGAATTGTGTTAGAATAAGGCTCGAAGACCTATTTATTGTTGAGAAATAATGGAAAACCCTAAACATCCAAAAACCTAACCCTAGAAGATGAAACACCAAACTGTGGGCCCCGTTTGGGTAAATTGGTACATCAACTTCCCAGAGTCGTAACTTTGGCATACGATCTCCGTTTGACGCGCACAGTATCTCGTTAGAAAGATCTATCTGAGAACTACAACTTTGGGAGGAGCAACATCAATCCATGGCCCCATGTTGCTCCCAGTTTTCCCAAAAAATGTCGTTTAGGGCCTCAAAACATCTCCGAAAGTTCAAGACTCGAAAAACTACTAAAAATAGAAAATTGTGCTACAATTAAGGAAACTGAAAAGCTGAAAGAAACAATGGTGGGGGTCCAAGTGGACTTGGCAGGTGGTCACCAATATCCACCTGGATCATTTGGCCAAGTAAAACTCAATTTATGAGCTTCTAAAGTTGGGGAATTAAAACTACTAGAATTCTAGAAAATTTGTTGCATGGACTAAAAATATTTTCTTTTTAATTAAAATCTAATCATCAATTAAATTATAATTATTAATTAATTAATACTAGTTTAATTGTAATTAAAAAATTAAATTAATTATAAACATAATTTAATAAATAAATAAATAATTGATTTAAAATTTAATTAAAATATAATATAATTATATTATATTAAAATTATAACATTATAATAGTGTAATAAAAAATATAATTTACACATATTATAACTTAAGTCGTTTCATATATTAAAAGTAAAAAAACAAAGAAATTCATGTAATATGGTGATGAAGTGATAAGGAGGTTTACATGATAGGAAAGTTAATGGAGGAAGAGTGGAAGGTGAGGTGGAGGGTGAGGTGAGGATGATGTAGGGAAATGGAGGCTAGGAGTTATAAGGTGAAAACAAAAACTTTATATTAAAGTCAAATAACCAATCGCATAAAATTTTATCGGCGCTCGGGGTTTTTTTAATATTGGACAAATGTGCGCTCAATAAAAAATGTCGATACGCTAATATGTGATATCGGAATATCGACGAATTTTAAAAATCCGAATTTTTAGACCGGCAATTTTATTTCGACGTTTTTCTAAATCAAGATTTTTAAATCAAGGTTTTGGAAAGGAAGAGGTGGTTTGAAGTGGGGCCCACACAAAATTTAAAATTCTACAAAATGAACTACAACCACTTTGCAATTTCAAAATTTCGGGTTTGGAAATTTGTTTTAAAATAAAAAATTGGAATAAATTACTAAGATCATGAAAACACACTTTTTAATTGTTCTATGATTTGGCTGGGTCATTTTGTAAGACAATTAGTGAAAAATAAAAAAATAATAAAGATTAACTAAGAGTTAATAGCTACAATGAATGATTATTTTAGTTACAAAAGTTGAAATATTATACATTTTTTACATTTTTCAACTCACGTGATAAAATGAGCAAACTTTAAAGGAGTGTTATTTACAATCCAGTTAACCAAATGAGGCGAATTCAATGAAACAATCAAAATAGAAATCCGACGAAAAAAATAAAAAATAGAAAATTTGTAGGACAATTAAGTAAATTAGAATCATAAAAAGTGTTTAGCCAAAAATTAATGTAAAGTATCCCCATTATTTGAAGAAAATAAATGAAAAATGGGGGGCTGTTTGGTTTTTCCTACAACATGTCCCTATAATACTAGTGTAGCCCCTTATTTTTATTGTTAGTGTAGCCCCTTATTGTTATTTTTGTTCCCATGTAGTCCCCATATTGTTATTATTGTGCCCCATAGAAGCCCACTATTGTTATTATTGTGCGCTTACCTTATTATTGTTATGTAGGCTATGATTATATAGTGACCCCATAGACTCTGTATATAGAAAGGAGGCTTTGTCATTTGAATCATCCAAGAATTATTCATTTATGTGATGTAAAGGAGGTTTCTCCCTTGAAGAGGCTATGATTTAAGTCATTGATCTATCTTTTCTTCTATTTTTTTGCGCTGATTGCATAACATTTGGTATTAGAGCTTTGGATTCTAGGGTTTCCCTTCTTCAAACAGATCATCTTGGAATTTTCGCTATAACTTATTTTCTACGATGCTTCAAAAACTAAATTTTTTACCATGTGTAGAGGAAATCTCGGTGAACTTTGTGTAAAAAATTCAGATCTTGGTTTGCTATATTTTCAGAGATATGATCCAAGGAAGTTACAGGATCCAAAATTCAGTCTCAAATAGATGACCTAGGGAAAATTGTCATAACTTTCGTTTTAGGCATCAAATTTGAATTCTGTAAAAAGTGACTACAATTTCATGGAATGTGGTTTTTCTTGTAGCAATTTCATGACCGAAGGTCAAAACAATGACATATTGCACTCCGTACAAGTTCGCTCTACTGAACCAATCTATAATTAGGACATAGTGGGAGATCGGGCATAACTCTTTCTTGAAGAATCCAATCTCAGTTTAACTTGTGCAGTTGGAAAGAAGACTCAAAGGGCTACCAAAAGATGAAATTCTAGACCTTGGAGATCTGAAATTACAGAGATACAATAGATTCAAAATCAAGCTCCTACAAAGAAAGAAAAATGTGTGTATTTATTAAATTTTGGATAAGTTTTGTTTGAAAAATCAGTTTGGAGTGAGTTAAAGGGCATGGTCAAGAATAAATATTATTGTTTGATTCCAAAATGACTCAAAAAAATAAAATGGAAACACCTAGTAAGCAACCAAAAATCTCTACTATGATGCATGAAGAAGAGGAAGAAATGCATCATGATATATCAAAATTACGATACTAAGTGCAATCAATTTCGCTCTTGCAAAGAGTAACCAAAAATGAAATGGAAGCTAAGATTGATGGTTTGAAGAAAGGTTTAAAATCAGGCATGGAATATTTGAAGAATGGTTTAAAAGCAGACATGGAAGGTTTGAAGGAAGGTTTGACGAAGTTGCTACAAGAAATGCTTCCTAACGGCGAAAAAGTATTAGATGAAACTCATGATGAGAACAAAATAAAAGTTAATCATGATTCATTAGACTCTAACTTTGGACTAAAGACCCACCATATTCTAAATATCGATATGAGTAAGTTTGATGGAAAGGATTCGGTAACATGGATACTACATATGGAGCAATATTTTGATCTCCATAATGTGCAACACACACAAAAGGTACGTATTGCAAATTTATATTTATAACTCAATCATTTTGTATGATATTGATGGTTTTTTTCTCGTAAACCACTAGTCACTTGGTCAATTTTTATAGATAAAATGATAGCACATTATGAGAATACAAAGAGAAACACCTTTTTTAGCCAATTGATAAATCTAAAACAAAAGGGTTCAATGGCGGAGCACATTGAGGACTTCCAAAAATTTAATATACAGGTAAATAATATCCTAGAGGAGCATAGAAAGAGGGCTTGGTTTATGAAATGGCATATTTGCACAAAAATAAGGCTTGGGATTTGGTGGAGTTGCTGGCTAGAAGGAAACCCATTGGCATAAAATGGGTGTTTAAGAATAATATGAATGCAGAAGGCAAGGTGGAGAAAGACAAAGCTCAGTTGGTAGCAAAAGGTTATTCCCATGTGTCAAGAATTGATTTTGGTGATATTTTTTCTCTTGTTGCCAAGGTAGCTTCTATTATATTACTTTTATCTATTTCTCCTAGTTTAAATTTTGAGGTAGAATAGATGGATGTGAAGACAACATTTCTTCATGGGGATATGGAAGAAGAGATATATGTGAAGCAACCTAAAGGCTTTGAGGTGAAGGGTAAGAAAGAACTGGTATGCAAGTTAAAAAACTCTCTGTATGGGTTAAAATAATCACCAAGGATGTGGTATCAGAAATTTGATACATTTATACGAGGACTTGGCTTCACCAGAAGCAAAATAGATCACGGTGTGTATTTTAAATTAATTGGTGACCGTGTTATTTATCTGGTCTTGTATGTGGATGATATGTTGCTGGTTGGAAATGACAAAGAAATTATCCAAGATTTGAAGACCCAAATGTCCTCCAAATTCGACATGAAAGCTCTTGGTGCTGGAAACTATATTTTGGGCATGGAAATTAAACAAGATTGGGCAAAGAGAAAGCTTTGGTTAAACCAGAGGAGGTATTTCAAGACAATATTGCAAAGGTTTAATATGCAGGATAGTAAATTGGTGAAGGTTCCTATTCCTGTGGGTGTAAAGTTACCTGTTAAACAGTGTCCCAAGAGACAAGAAGAGGAATAGGACTTGTCTTGTGTTCCATATGCAAATGGAGTCAGTAGCCTAATGTATGGAATGGTATGTACTAGAACAGACATTGCACATGCAGTGGGAATATTGAGCAGGTTTATGTCAAAACTAGGGAAGGAGAATTGGACATTAGTGAAGCGGGTTTTCAGGTATTTGCATGGCACTAGTGATTATGGTTTGTGCTACCAAGGAAGACCAAGATTGGACAAATTTTTGGACATCCATGGCTTTGTTGATGTAGACTGGGCTGGAGATCTAGATCAAAGAAGATCTACAAGTGGGTATGTGTTTAACCTATTTGGAGGTGCAGTCAGTTGGATGAGTAAGAGACAGTCTGTAGTGGCACTTTCAACTATAGAGGTAGAATACATGGCAGCCACTCATGCAAGCAAGGAAGTAGTTTGGTTGCAGAGATTGTGTTTAAGTATAGGGTTAGTACAACGAGCTATAAGGATAGTCTATGACAGCCAAAGTGCAATTTTCTTGGCAAAGAGCCCTGCTTATCATTCAAAGACAAAGCACATTTATATTCAATATCACTTTGTGAGGGATATGGTTGAGGATAAAAATGTGTTTCTAGTAAAGGTGGACACTTTGAAGAATACTGCAGATGCATTGACAAAGTCTATGAGCACTGAGAAGTTCTCTTGGTGTAAATAAACAATGGGCGTTGCAGGACTGGACCAATGACTAAGTTCCCTTGTGGAAAGAAAACAACAAGTGGGAGAATGTTGGGTGTGTGTTAGCAAGGGGCGGTAGCCCCCTAGACGGGGTCCAGGGCAGCGCCCTAGGAAAATTGTTTTGGCCCTATATTAGGTGAGCGGACTTACCTATGGTTTTGTGCATGGATTTCGCACATGGTTTTGGGCATGATGGTTTTTTTTCCATGGTATTTTATAGATCCGATCAAGGGAACTACACTTATATTCTAATCCAGGTTTAGTGGATTGGCGTTTATGGATGCTTCAACTTGTATATATATGTATTGTAACATTGAAAGGAATATAATGAAAAATCAATTCGGTAGTCCCAGTTTTGGGATCCAAGGGAAAATCTTTGTGTATATCTATTTTATGTTTTATGGTCTCGCTATTGTTTATTTTTTTCTTTTAGAATTCGTATGCAAGTAATTTATGTATGGGGTTAAAACCTTCAATGCATATAATTTTATTCATTGTAAGAGATCCAAGGAATTGAATTGCTTCCTATATCCAACACTAGAATGTCAAGTGATGGTTGCAACCGCAGGAACTATAAATTGCTCTGGAAAGTTCCATAATATCAAGCTAACCATGGGGGAATATGTATTTAATAGTCCAATTCTTTCCATTCCAATGGGTGGTGCTGATGTTGTACTAGAAGTCTAATGGTTACAATCTTTGGGTATGATAGCTTTTAATTTTCAAGAACTTTTCTTGAATTTTTTGGGAAGGAAAAGAAGTTGAATTAAGGGGCATCACAAGGAAACCAAGAAAGATAATTTTTTTAATGGCATGAAAAATATGCTAAAGAAAGAACAACGAGGTGTAATTGCACAATTATGATCACTAGAGGTTCAATAATCGAAATCATCTATTTCTCCAAATCTCCAAAAAGATTTGGACAATCATTCCAAGGTATTTGAGACTCCCAAAGGCCTCACACCTATTTGTGATCATGATCATGCTATTCATTTCATTCTAGGAAGTGTTCCTCCAAAGATCAAGCCTTATAGATATCCCTATGCCCAAAAGAGTGAAATTGAACAGATGGTTGCAAAAATTATAGAGGTTGGTATAACCCACCCTGGTCAAAGTCATTTGGAGGTCTTAGAATTTTTTTAGTATTATTTTTGAATGATATATTAATCTACAACAAGTCTTGGAATGATCATGTTCAACATGTTGACCGGGGGCTCAAACTATTGGAGGAGAAACAATTATATGCATAAACCTCCAAATGTTTCTTTGGAGTATAGGAGGTGGAATATTTGGGTCATATTCTATTTCATGAGGGTGTTAAAAGAATGGAAAATCCCCACAACCATAAAGCATTTGTGAGGATTTCTCAGTTTGATAGGGTATTATCGCAATTTTGATATGAATTATGGGAGAATAACAACACCTCTAACAACATTACTAAAGAAAGATGCATTTTCTTGGAATCGAGAAGCAATTAAGGCCTTTGAACATCTTAAAGAGGCAATGTGCCAAGCACCAGTATTAGCTATGCTAGACTTCACAAAAACCTTTATTGTGGAATGTGATTCCTTAGGAAATGGAATTGGTGTTGTTTTAATTCAAGAAGGAAGACCCATTTCTTTTGAAATCCATCCAATCAAAGGAGAGTATTTACACAAACCTATTCATGAGAAGGAAATGTTTGAAATACTACATGCACTAAAGAATGGCGACCTTACCTAATTTAAAGACACTTCAAGGTAAAAATAGGTCATGATAGTCTTAAATACTTTTTGGAACAAATATTATCTTCAGAAGAGCATCAAAAACAGGTCACAAAGATGTTGGATTATAACTTTGAAATCATATACAAGAAAGGGAAGAAAAATGTTGTTGCGGATGCACTCTCAAGAAAGGAAGAGGATGTGGAAGCATTCTTTTGTGTCATTTCTATTATCCAACCAGTTTAAATAACTAAATCAAGGGATGAGTGGATGAATGAAGAAGAAGTGTGGAAACTCATTCAAAAGTTGTAGCAAGATCCCAATATATCTGATACATTTAGCTAGAAAAAGATTCATTATGGTACAAAGATTGCTTATATATTTGTAATAATTTCCAACGAAAACAAAATATTCTTTTGGAATTGCATACCTCTCCCTTAGGAGGGAACTGAGGTTTTTTAAAAACTTACCACAGGGTCTAGAAGGAATTTTTTTGGGATGGCCTCAAATCTAATATTCAAAATTTTTTGGCGGAATGTTTGGTTTTCCAACAATATAAAGTTGAGACAATTAATACCCCAGGTCTGTTACAACCTTTATCCATTCCAAGTCAAAGTTGGGAGGAGGTTTCAATGGATTTTATCATAGGTTTAGTCAATTTTTAAGGAAAGAGTATCATCATGGTGGTAGTTGATAGACTTACCAAGTATGCACACTTTTTAGCATTATCTCATCCATTTAAAGCTAGTACAATTGATACTACATTTATGGAAACAATTCAAAAGCTACATGGAAACCCAAAGATTATTGTAAGTGACAGAGATCCCCTTTTCACTGGAATTTTTGGGACAGGAATATTTTATTGTCTAGGTAATCAATTAGCTCACAGCTCATCTTATCATCCTCATTCTGATGGGAAAACTGAGATAGTGAACAAATGTTCGAAAGGATATATTCATGGCTTTGAATCTAATAAAAAAACACAATGGGTCAAGTGGTTACCTCTGGGTGAATGATTTTATAACACTTCCTTCAATACTATAGCAAAAATGACCCCATATATGGCACTTCATGGATATCATCCACCATCCATTAAATCGCCTTTAAGAGAAAGTTCTAAGGTTCAAGCAATGGAAGATCACATTGAGCATCAACAACAAGTTCTCCAACTCTTAAAGGATAACCTCACTTTGGTGCAAAGTCAAATGAAACAACAAGCAAATCAGCATTGCAGTGAAAGAAGTTTTGATATAGGAAACTGGGTATATTTATGACTATAACCATACAAAAATATATCCCTCAAGCAAGCTAAGAAGGATAATAAATTATCACCAAAGTACTATGGTCCTTACAAGGTCTTGCAAAATATTGGTACTATGTTACAAATTGGAGCTTCCTGCATCTTCCCGAGTGCACCCAGTCTCCCATGTTTCGTGCTTAAAGAAGGTGTTGTAGCGGCTATAACCATCCTCAAAAATTTTGTCTTAGCTTCATTTTGGAGCCTCCCTACCAACCATCCTTAGTAGCATGTATTGCACTGTTTAGGTACTTATACTTTCAGTTGATTTTATTTAGCTTATCAGCTTCTGTTTGTTAACTTGTTTAACTTTCACCCACAAGCTGACTCCCAGTGACTTGGTTTTCAGTTGGTTCTTGTGCTGGATTGGAGAATTGCACATAAATGATGGGCCAAAAACATTTCTCTCCAGAATTGTGAAGAGTATCCATGTAGCTAGCTGATCTCCAAAATTGCGTAGAGCATGTAGACTACCTTCCCATTGAAATCTACACAGAGCAGCCCATCACTGGGCTTGCTCTTATAATTTCTGCAGTTCTAGCTGGCAGCCTTGGCTTCAGTCCAAAATTTTCACAGAGCCTTAGGGGCAGCTAGAGCCACTCAACCAAGCAAGTACGCAAAATTCATCTCGAGGCTTGCTGTCTATTGCATGTGCTCACATTTTGATTGGTTCCTTTTAGGAATGTGCAATCTTTCCTTGCATGCATGGCATATTTTTCTCGAAAAAGAAAAAAGTAAAAAAATAAATAAATAAATAAATCCCTAGATTTTAGGGATCTATTTTTAGAAATTGGGGATTATATGCAAAAGCCATTTTAGAAACCCCCGCAAGTGTCACTTTTTCCTAGATTTGTGTCATGCATGTCATAAGCCTTGATCTTTTCAAAACTATTTATTCGATGCTTCAGAGCTCATTCTTCACTTTGATCTTGGAGATCTAGCATTACCATCACATCTAGGAACCTTCGGCACACTCAACACAACTTTTCTGGGTAAGTCCTCTTTTCATATCTTTTGCTGCTTTTCTATCGCTTTTTGTATTTCTGTGTGAGTGTTGTTTGCTTGGTTTTGTTGAATGCTTGCTATCATTTTAATGCATGTTAGCTTGTAGAAACATTGTTTCAAGTTTTCCATTTCATTTCCTAGTTGACGCGTGCATGACACTGTTTCTGCAGTAAAGATCGTCATTGCAGCGACTTGCTTCACACACTTCATTTTTTTCCCATTTTACTAAATCCTGCACTTACTAATTTCATGTATGTTCATTCACTAATGTTTGCACCTATCTTCACAAATGCATTTAGTCCTTATAGTTTTCAGTTGCTCGTTGATGGCTCTGAGCTGCCTTAGCCTAGACCCTATCTTGCCCGGCATGCACTATTCATTTCTGGGATGGAAGGCCTTGCCTTGCTCCCAAAAATTGCCTAGATATTGCCTCCCACTAGCCTCCAAGTATGTGCTATGTGAAATTCTAAGAGGTAGTGCCTCAATTGGACCCCAGAATTGTGCAATGCAACTTTCCCAGGTTACAGTCATGCTGACTGAAACTGCGCATTGTGCAATTTCAATCCTCAGTAGGCCAAGATGGACCATGCTCTATGAATTTTCAACAATCAGTCGACTCACTGGTAGTACGAACTATTTTCTATGGAGTTCTGGCAGTTAGTCTCATAGCCTCTTGGTGAAAATTACGCAAATTTCCCAGTCAGTCACCTAGGTGTGTTGCATGTCGGTCCTCAAGTTCCTTTTGGTTTTGAACTGACAGTTTCCTTGCCATGATTGTTCCTCTGTCTCCATGTATCACATATGTTCATAAGTCTCTCAGAAGTATAGGTGTAATGGATTCCAAGAGAGCAGGGTCAAAGGACACCATTGAGAGTGCAACTGGAGATGTGGTTGAGCAAGTGTCTATGAGCTTGCCCATCTATGAAGACGCTAAGTTGTTCATAGACAAGGATATCAAGATCAAATGGTAGAACATCAATGACATATTTTCAGGCACCTTTGAGGAGAATCTGGAGGACCACAAATTCTATGTCAACATACACAAGTTTGGCTTGTACAGGTTGCATGTATGTATCCTGCATTTCCATGCATGGACATGATCCACTGGATTGTCTCGGATACTGATCCAAAGAAAATGGTGTTGAGAAGTGTCAGTGGAACAAAACTTACTACCTTCAAGAAAGAGGACTTTCAGGAGATGTATCACTTTCCGCAGCTACTAATCACAATGGATGCACCCTTCACAAATCCCAGTAGTAGTGAAAACACAAGAGACATCTTGAGGAGTTGGGTGAGAGAGTTGTATAATTTCAGGACAACACCCAACCAAGTATACAAGATGAAAATATTGCATAAGTATTATTAGTTCTTGGTCATCTTCATATGTCGCTTATATGACCAAGAGAGAAAAGAGACATTCCCACAAAGTTGGGTGATTGTGTTGGATTTGCTAGCGAATGAAGGAAGACCTTTCAATTGGTCTGACATGTTGGCTCTCTAGCTGAAGGGGCAAGTAACAAATGCCTGAAATCCACCCAAGGGTTAGGAAGCAAATCTTCTCATGTCCTCTTACATACTTGATGCAATCTATTCCCGTCAGCAGTTCCTTGGCTTGGGTTGGGAATGGACACCTTCAGAAACCTCTGTGCACATCTATTGCACATATTCTCCAAGTGTAGCTTTCGTGGAGTTATACTACAACTATAATACCACTTCGTCACCCTGGTGTACAGAATGATCTTTGAATAGGATTTTCCTTGCATGTCACAAGAAATAATGGAGGCATTGGTAAACATAGAATATTTGTATACCCCACCCCTTGGCACCTTCAACTGAATGTAAAGCGAGGAGAAGGCTCTGCATGTGTTACCGAAGTTTTCCTTGGACAAGTTGGTCATGCAAGAGGTTGCATACCACATATCTACAGGGTTGTCAGCAAGACTTCACAAGAATAATAAGGAACCATGACCCGCTCTTCCTTTATGGATCAGGTTGTATGAGATCTAGAATCTCAAGCATGCTAAGGCTGAGATGGAGGAATTCAAGAGGTTCACCTTCGACACCAGAAGTTTCAATCCATATGACTCGCATTGCTTAGTGGAGGACCACTGTGTGAGAGTGTATCATGCTTGTATCCACGAGGCATGTCATTGGCCTGAGGAAGACCCATGGAGATACTACTATAAATCCTTAAGGCTCAATGAACCAGTCAGTGTGGCTGTAGAATGGTTAGTAGTGCACAAGGAAACAACATCTCAAAGAGTAGCAACATCAGAAGCAGTAGAGGGTAGCAAACATGCACATGACAAAGGCAAGAGGAAGGTTGTCGACAATGTAGAGGTGGAGAAAAGCTACAAGTTCAAATAAAATCCACTTGTATTAAGAGAAAATTTGGAGATTGAGGCAAAGACGTGACATAGCAACAGAAGGATTGAACAAAGATAGAGGGAGAAGCAGAAACTAGAGGATGTAGAGAAGAAGTTGTAGGGGGTGAAACAAGAACTAAGGGAAGAACAATAATTACATAGAAGAGAGAAGGAAACAAAATAGGAACAAAAACAACCGGAGGTGTAACATGTACACATTGATGAAATTGTGCCCATATAGGTTATTGATAGATCAGAATAACTGGCAGATAGAAAACAGGGTGAGCAGTCATAGGAGCAGGACTTCACTCAAGAGATTGAAAAAATGTTGGAACAAATGGACATGGATGTGGTTTAGCCAGAGCAGGATCATGATAAAAATCTCATGCCCAAGGGCCCAATGGTCACCCCAATGGCTTCACTATATCCGGGAACAGAGGATGTTCCAAGTGATCAAGGAGACACTGAAATCCTTGAGGAAAATCCGGAGGCAAATGTGCACAACATATCCTTTGATGAGTCATAACACAAAGTTGTGCAGTCGCACAAAGTGCCCACTCCAAATGTCCATGTACCTCCTGTGCATTTTCAAGAACAAGTGATCATGTTTGATGTGCGCAAACATCTAGCTGCATCAGCTGATTCTACAAATGCATATGTCGAAGCCACCAACTCAATTGTTAGATTCTTGATAGCTTAGAACGAGCATATTGCTAAGGATTTGCAAGTGGCTAAGCAAGGAGAAGAGAAAGCTACAACATCCACCAAAGCAAAGTTGAAGAAAGTGATACTTGATGAAATATCATCTCTTGAGAAAATCATGCAGAGGTTGTACTTCAGGTTCATCAACATGCATAAGTCAATTGTCCATCTTAAAGGTTGGAAGCAACATTCTTTTAGGAAAGCACGCATCTTGACATACATACACACTGTTGTCGATCACATGCATATATGCACAATGAGGTACAAGGGAGCCCCATTTTACTTGCCAAAGATGATGAATCCAAAGGCAGTGGAGTTGAAGGCACGCATCCAAAGTTAGATTTATAACTATGAGGAACTCCCGCAGCTCATCAGCAGCTTATAGGCTTCACATGAGCGAGTGTTCAGAAGCATGGATGTCATTGTGTGCAAGCATGAGATCCCATCCATTGGCACACTCACTGAGGTGAAATCAAAGAACCAATTCCAACTGGAGCTGGACATTTACTTCGAGCAGTTGATGTGCATAGCCACCAGTGCAGACTTACAGATGAGCATAGACACTATGCACCAGTATGTTGCTCGTCTGGATGCTCTCAAGACCATGATGCACATGCTATTTGACAAGTTGGACAGAGGTTCCAAATCAGTGTACCCAGATGCAATGAAGGCAAGAGTTAGCTTTCATAAGGATGTCACCACGGAGTACGTAGACACCATAACGGACTACCAAGTTTGGCATCAGTTTGCCACCATCGATCACCAAGAGGATGTCGATGAGTTAGTCCTCCCACACATGTTTGAGTCTTAATGATGTCTTGCATGGCTTATTCAAGACCATTTTTGTCTCACATGGGTACATGTGCAAATTGTATTGTACACATGTTGTAAAGTGAAATACCAAGTGTCAATAGTAGAATGTAAACAATCATGTGTAAATTGAAGAGTCACGAGGGTAGTTGAAGAGTCACAAAGGGGAATGTCAAGGGTCACCCCACCCTTTTCTATCTATAGAACCTCATAACTCATTTTATAGGCTTTTGGGAGCCAAGCTTCTAATAGGGATAACTTAGGGAAAGCTTGGAGTGTATTGTAGCGAGCCTTGGCTTCTCCACAATGCAGAGCGAGTACATCTCTTTGGAGGATCATGTGGCAGTGATGGTAATGTTCCACTATTGGGGCTAGTGGCTATCATGGTTGTATGTATGATTAGATCTTTCACTCTTTTAATATAAAAGAGTCATCATGTTTCATGCATATATTTTTGTTGTAGTTCGACTATCCTAGTTACTCTAATGATTTATGTAGTTTTAATTTACGCATGTATGTATGGACTATTCTGTATATGTTTGTATGAATCTTATCGAAGTGTGTTGTTGGTATAACTCATCACTTTGGATTTTCGGCTATCCTGCTTTCCATCTCATGATGTCTTTCATCTCGTGTGTTCCCTTTCAAGCTGCGTGCTATCATAGGTTTCTAAGGGGTACACTCTTCTCCCCTTCCCTGGCTTAGAGCCTTTCATGCACCTTCCTTGACTTGTTGGAAGGCCACACCCTTACTTCCAACAAGGACATCTTACTTACCTCTGCATGTAACCGAAATCAAGGTGATATTGTACTACCCACTATTGGGGCTCCTGCTCCAAATGGTATGAGGTCTAGTTGGGACTTCTTATCGGGGATATCCCCTAACATGTTGGCGGGTTCATCACCGTCAACATTTCTGGTGCTAGAAGGAGGGCCAAATGACAAGCTGAGTCCTCACATCCTGTTTTGAATATTCACACATCTATCATGGATATTGTTATAGTTAACCCTCTGCAATGTTTGTCCAACGGACATCCCTTTGAATTTGAGAGGGAGTTCTTTGATGACTTGTTAGAACTCACGCGGTGAAGGTGAAGTGGCATGGCCTAAGAATTTAGATGACTTCCATGCATTCACAGAGAATGTGGAAGGTTTTAATGAAGTAGAGGTCTGTATGCTACTTGCACACACACTTCGCCAATACCCATTGCTATAGTGCCACAAACTGCCTCCTAATTGCATGCACTCGTTCAAACAGTTCAGTGATCTAATAGAATCTATTTTTCATCATTTTGATCCTGAAGCACTTAACAAAAAAAATGTTACAAAAACGAAAGGTCGCACGTGAATCACTAATGGAATTTATGGCACACTTTCCTTTTCTCTCTTTTCAATCTTTGAAAAAGTCAGATGAAATTCCAATATCTTATTGATAGATATGAGTATGTCTGTATCAAATCGCTCTGTCCACAAGTGAAGAAAAATCTCAAACCCTGCTCAGCATACTTCGTTTATGGAGCTGCGTAATCTTAAGAGGACACAATCACTATCACAAGTGATTTTCGACCTTCCCTTCATCAAATGGCTCCACCCCCTCAGAGTGATGTGGGAGAGCATGCACATAAGTCTATTCAACTGTCACATTCTCTGACCCTCACTACTCTTAATTTCTGTGCAGATTTGGTTGGGAAGCCCATGGGTTTTCATATGCACTTTTTACCTCAACCTTCATCCTCGCATTCTGTTGATCCTCCAGATTGTACTGTCTTGTGTTCTTTTGTTCCAGACTCTACACTCATTATGAACGAGGATCAAGCTATCGACAGAGTTGATGTTGCACAACCAACCTACCCTGTCATTTATGATGAGTATGATGGGGAATATGATCATGAACCAGCAGTGAAGGATGACATCCTTTTGTCTGTGCCTCCTCTGATTTTTCCTGTCATATTTTGTGGTTATTCTATATCTAATTTTGCTTGTGTAAATCCATCCATGGCTGCATCTACTTCCAATCATTCGTAGAACACAACAGATGTCAGTCCATCATTTGACAGTGGAGAGGAAAAATATTTCATTGAAAGTCCACTTGATTTTTCATCTACTTTTTTCAGAAACACAGAGGGTGAACATTCTTACTTGTCGTCTACCCCTCTGTATGATTCCTCATACCATCAGGATGTCGATGAACTCATTAATTTTTATGATCATAGTTGTCGTGATCTCTTTACTCCTCTATTCGATCATAATGCTGATTCAATCTTTGTTGATCTTTCAAATCCACCTATTTATGATGATCTATTTGTTGATGAAGTCAAAACCCCACAGACTATCGAGGAACTTTAGCCCAAGCTAATGGTTATGTCAAGCCTTTGCTATCTTAAAGATAGTTTCATTTCCGATCAGGAAATTTTTTAACCACCCAAGGCTCCTCATCACTCATATGTATGCATTGAAGATCAATCCAATACACAAATTTTGATTCCTCCACCCGAATCACATGATCACATCGCTCATGCATTGGAGGAATCATACATAGAAAGCACACTTGCAAGATATAATTTGTGTCTCTTTCTTATGTTTGCTTGTATGTCACAGTCTAGAGAGTGTGAATTCTTATCATTTGCACGCAGTGTGTCACAACACCATGTCAAGTCCACATAGTGCTTGTCTTGTGCTTTCACTCTTTTCTTTTCTGTGGATGTGTTTAATATCGGAGTGTGTTGGCATTCATTGTTATATATTTCATGTTTGCTGGTTCAGTTGATTATCCTTTTCGTGAACCATGCCTTCACCAACATGGGTCAACCAATGCGTCAGTGCTTCATTGGGAATATCACTTCACGTGAGCAAACCCATGCACCGTTAGCTTAGGAGTAGGAGTAGTGTCTGCTTTTGTCTGGTTCACTTGCATGCATGTTTGTTTTGTTTGCTTTGTTTGTTTATTTTCTTGCTTTCCTACTTTTCTTACTTTCTTTGCATTCACATTTTCTTCTGCTCTTTTCTTCTTCTTTTTTGCTTTCTTGTTTACGTCCGCAGGTTAGTTTCACATGAAATCATGTGCAACACTTAAGACAAGTAGGGTAAAGTACAAGAGGACTTGTACAACTATCAACACTTGGTTATATATTGTCCTCCCTCTCTATGCAAAGCTTGTTGTCTTCATTCAATGATACACCAATGGGAAATACATTATGTTCGAAGTGAATCTTGGTGAAAACACAACACTTACGCTCTAACTAGTACCACCTACTTTAGTCAATTATTCTTTGGGTTAACCCTTGTTAGCTCAATCAAGTAGAGTAAGGTGAGGGGGGAAACCTTAAAAAGTATGTCAGAGGTATATACTGCTCTCAATAAGTCGGGATTTCTCTTCCACCTCTGATATAAATAAGTGCCTATGTGCAGTTCTTTGAAAAAAAAATGAAAAATGAATAAGGCGAAAGAAGAGAAAGGCTTCAGGGGCAAAGTGGTGATGCAAGTAACTCCGCTGGGGTACTAACCAGGCTCGCTAGCAGTAGAGCGATGATTGTGTTTCTGCGTGACTCTGTGGGGGTACTGTCCAGGCTTTCTTGCAGTAGAGCAACACCAGAGATGAAACTTAAACTCTGACAGCCATATTACTTGTGCACCAATATACCTCTCATCCCCAATCGAAACAACTAAGTTGAATTGGCTTGGAATGTGTGATGATTGATCAAGAGCATGGAAGGTGCTACATCTTTCACTCAAGCTAGTGTGGAAACCATGATGATCAAAGAATCGAACAATACTTCTGGAGGAGTTAAACTTGATTTTCATAAAATAAGGTCCATATAGAGAGCTGGAGTTCTACTAGTGTGTCGCCAATGTTGTAGTGGCTACAAACATCCTCCAAAATTTTTCCTTAGCTTCATTTTGGAGCCTCCCTACCGACCATCCTCAGTAGCATGTCTTGCACTGCCCATGTACTTATCCTTTCAGTTGAGTTTATTTGGCTTATCAGCTTGTGTTCGCTAACTTCTTTGCCTTTCACCCACAAGTTGACTCCCCATGACTTGGTTTTCAGCTAATTCTTATGCTGGCTTGGAGAATTGCACAGAACTGGAGGGAAACCAACCTTGCTCTTGAGAATTGTGCACAATATCCAGGCAACCAGCCGATCTCCAGAATTGCATAGAGCATGTAGGCTGCCTTCCCCTTGAAAATTGCGTAGAGCATGCAGGCTGCCTCCCCCTTTAAAATTGTGCAGAGAAGCCCGTCATTGGGCTTTCTCTTATAATTTGTGTAGTTCTAGGTGGCAAACTTGGCTTCAGTCCAGAAATTACGTAGAGATTGAGGGGCAGTCACATCCACTCAACCTAGAAACTACATAAAATTCATCTCGAGGCTTGTTGTTTGTTGCATGTGCTCACAGGTTGACTAGTTCCCTCCAAGACTATGCAATCTTGCCTTGCATGCATGGCAGATGTTTCCTGAAAAATAAAAAAGTAGAAAGCAAAAAACATCGCTCAATTTTAGGGATCTATTTTTAGCAGCTGGGGGTTACATGCAAAGGTTGTTTTAGAAACCTCCCGCCAAGTGTCGTTTTTTCCTAGATTTGTGGCATGCGCATCATAAGCCTCGATCTTGCCAAAAATATTTATTCGATGCTTCAAATATCTTTCTTCACTTTGATCATGGAGCTCTAGAATTTCCATCGCATCTAGGAACCTTTGGCACACTCAACACAACTTTTTCTGGGTAAGTCCTCTTTTCATGTCTTTTGCTACTCTTCTATTTATTTTTGTATTTTGGTTTGTGTGAGTGTTTTTTTCTTGGTTTTTTGAATGCTTTCTGTCATTTTAATGCATGTTAGCTTGTAGAAGAATTGTTTCAAGTTTTCCATTACATTTCTTGGTTTTCGCATGCATGACAATGTTTCTGCACTAATAGTTGTTGTTGCGACGACTCGCTTCCCACACTTCATTGTTTTCCCTTTATTGAATCCTACACTTACTAATTGCATGCATGTTCATTCACTCATGTTTTTACCCATCTTCACACATGCATTTAGTCCTTACTGTTTTCAGTCGCTCGTCGATGGGCTTGAGATTCCTTGACCTGGACCCTGCATTGCTCGGCTTGCACTGCGCATTTCTAGGATGGAGGGCCTTTCCTTTCTACTATAAATTGCATATATCTTGCCTCACATTGGCCTCCCAAGATTTTCTTTATGCAATTCTAAGAGGCAGTGCCTCCATTGGCCTCGAAATTACGCAATGCAATTTTCCTGAGTTACAGTCATGCTGTTTGAAACTACACATTGCAGAGTTTCAGTCTTCAAAAGTCCAAGTTGGAATATTCTCTATTTAGTTTCAACGGTTAATCAGCTCACTGGTGGTATGAACTGTGCTCTATGCAATTCCAGCAGTCAATCTCCCAGCCTCCCACTGAAAATTGCGCAAATTTCCCAGACAATCACCTAGGTGTGTTGCATGTCATTCCTCAAGTTGCTTTTGGTTTTCAACTGATAGTTTCCTTGCCATGAGTGTTGCTTTGTCTCTAGGTATCACAGGTGTTCACCAGTCTCTCAGCAATATAGGTACAATGGCTTCCAAGAGAGCAGCGTCAAAGGACACCATTGAGAGTGCAACTGGAGATGTTGTCGAGAAAGTGTCTATGAGATTGCCCATCTATGAAGACACTAAGTTGTTCATAAACAAGGATATAAACATCAAATGGCAGGACATCAATGACATAATTTCAGGAACCTTTGAGGGGAATTTGGAGGACCGCAGAGTCTATGTCAACATACACAAGTCTGGCTTGTACTGGGTTGCATGCAGGTATCCTGCATTTCCATGTGCGGACATGATCCACTAGATTGTCTCACATACTGATCCAAAGAAAATAGTATTGAGAAGTGTAAGTGGAAAAAAACTTTCTACCTTCAAGGCAGAGGAATTTCAGGAGATGTATCACTTTCCGAAACTGGTAATCACAATGGATGCACCCTTCACCAATCCCAGCAGCAGTGAAAGCTCAAGAGACATCTTGAATAACTGGGTGAGAGAGTCGTCTATGTTCAGGAAAACACCCAACCAAGTATACAAGATAAAGACATTGCAGAAGGCTTATCAGTTCTTGGTCATCTTCACATGCTGCTTATACGACCAAGAGAGCAAAGAGACCTTCCCACAAAGTTTGGTGATTGTGTTGGACCGACTGGAGAATGAATCAAGACCTTTCAATTGGTCTTACATGTTGGTTCTCCAACTAAAGGGGCAAGTAACAAACGCCCGACATCTGCCCAAGGGTTAGCAAGAAAATATTTTCATGTTTGCTTAGATACTTGATGCAATATGTGCCCATCAGTAGTTCCCTCACTTGGGTTGGGCATGGACACCTTCAGAAATATCTGTGCACATCTGTTACAGGGTGTTCTCTGAGTGTAGCTTCCATGGAGTTATACTACAGCTATAATACCACTTTGTCACCCCGGTGTACAGGATGATCTTTGAACATGATTTGCCTTGCATGTCATAGGTAGCGGTAGAGCCATTGGTAAACATAGAATACTGGTATGCCTCACCCCTTGGCACCTTCATCCAGATGTACAATGTGGAGAAGGCTTTGTATGTGTTAACGAAGTTTTCCATGGACAAGTTGGTCATGCAAGAGGTTGCATACCACATCTCGATAGGGTTCTCAGCAAGACTGCACAAGAAGAATAAGGCACCTTGGCCTACACTTCCTTTGTAGATATATGAGATCTAGAATCTCAATCATGTTGAGGCTGAGATAGAGGAATTCAAGAGGTTCACCTTCGACACCAGAATTTTTAATCGATATGACCCGCATCACTTAGTGGAAGACCACTGTGCGATAATGTATCATCCTTGGATCCACAAAGCATGTCATTGGCTTAAGGAAGACCCATGGAGATACCGTTATAACTCTTCAAGGCTCAATGAACTGGTTAGAGTGGTTGTAGAATGGCTAGCAACGTCTCAGAGAGAAGCAACATCAACAGTAGCAGAGGGTAGCTAACTTGCGCATGACAAAGGTAAGACGAAAGTTGTCGACAATGGAGAGGCAGAGTAAAGCTGCAAGTTCAAAGTAGATCCACTTGTGTTAAGAGAAACTTTGGAGATTGAGGGAAAGATGTGATAGCGCAATAGAAGGATTGCACAAAGACGGAGGGAGAAGAAGAAATTGGAGGAGGCAGAGAAGAAGTTGTAGGAGGTGAAGCAACAACTAAGGGAAGAATAAGAGTTGCGTAGAAGAGAGAAGGAAGCACAGTAGGAACAGGAAAAAAATGAGGCGCAACATGCACACATTGATGAAGTTACACCCATACAGGTTATTGATTCATCAGAACAGCTGGAAGATAGAAAACAGGGTGAGCAATCATAGGAACATGACTTCACTCGAGAGATTAAACAAATGTTGGATCAGATGGACACGGATGTGGTTCAACCATATTAGTATCAGGATACAAATCTCATGCCCAAGGGCCTAGAGGTCACCCCACCGGCTTCACCAAATTCGGGAACAAAGCAAGTACCAAGTGGTCAAGGTGACACTGAAATCCATAAGGACAATCCGAAGGCAGATGTGCACAACATATCCTTTAATGAGTCACAACACAGAGTTGTGCAGTCACACAGAGTGCCCACTCCAGATGTCCATGTATCTCCTGTGCATTTTCAAGAATGAGTGATCGTGTCCAATGTGTGCAAACATCTAGCTCCATTGGCTATTGCTACAAAGGCATATGTCGAAGCCACCAGCTCAAGTGTCAGATTCTTGATAGCTAAGAATGAGCACATGGCTAAGGAGTTGCAAGCGACCAAGCAAGTAGAAGAGCAAGCTACACCATCCGCTAGAGTAGAGTTGAAGAAAGCAATACTTGATGAAGTATCGTCTCTTGCGACAATCATGCGGAGGTTGTACTTTGGGTTTGTCACTGTGCATAAGTTAGTTGTCCACCTTAACGGTTGGCAGTAGCATTGTGCTAGGAGAGCATTCATCTTGACAGACATACACATTGTTGTCGATCACATGCAAATATGGACAAAGAGGTACAAGGGAGCCTCATTGTACTTGCCAAAGATGATGAAGCGAGAGGTAGTGGAGTTGAAGGCACGCATCCGAAGTCAGATCCAGAACTATTAGGAACTCCCACGGCTCATCACCAACTTACAAGCTTCACATGCATGAGTGTCTAGGATCATGGATGTCATTCTGCACATGCATGCGATCCCATCCATTGGCACACTCATAGAGGCGAAAGCAAAGAACCAAGTCCGACTAGAGTTGGACATGTACTTCAAGTAATTGATGTGCATAGCCACCAATGAAAACTTACAAATGAGTGCAGACACTATACACAAGTATGTCACTAGTCCAGCCTCACTCAAGACCATGATGCACATGCTATCTCATGAGTTGGACAGACATGACAAATCAGTGTACCCGGATGCAATGGAGGCAAGAGTTCACTTTCAGAAGGATGTCACCACGAAGTACATGGACACCATAACAGACTACCAAGCTTGGCATCATTTCGCCACCATCGATCGCTAAGAGGGTGTTGACGAGTTAGAATTCCCACAGTTTTCCAAGTCTCAGTGATGTCTTGCATGGCTTACCCAAGCCCATTTTTGTCCCACATGGGTACATGCGCAGATTGTATTGTAAACATGTTGTAAAGTGAAAGACCAAGTTTCAATAGTAGAATTTAAATAGTCATGTGTAAGTTGAAGAATCATGAGGGTATTTGAGAGTCACAAAGGGGAATGTCAAGGGTCACCCCACCCTTGGCTATATAGAGAACCTCATAACTCATTCTACAAGCTTTTGGGAGACAAGCTTCTGATAGGTATAACTTTGAGAAAGCTTGGAGTGTATTATAATGAGCCTTGGCTTCTCCACATTGCAGAGTGAGTACATCTCTTTGGAGGAGCAGGTGATAGTGATTGTAATGTTCCACTATTGGGGCTAGTGGCTATCATGGTTGTATGTATGATTGGATCTTTCACTCTTTTAATATAACAAATCCAACACCTTTTGTTATAGACATTTTTGTACCTTACAGCTATAAGCATGAAATGTCCATAATCCAAGGGATCCAAAGTCCCTAAACATGTTGTTCCTACCCCTAGAGGAACAAGGCTAACAAACCACAGCAATTCACAGAAGTTCTCCACCAGAAACTGCTCAAAAACAAGTCAATTCAGGATCAATTCAGAAGCTCCACTAGCTTCTTGCGTTGAAATGCAGAGGTTACACTGGCTAGTTGCATTGCAACGCAGGTGGAAGCACTACCAGGGTGCGCTGAGCGAGAAATGACAAATGTCAAGGTCTCTTGTGAAAGGTGTCAAGAATGTGGAAGCTTCCAGAATCTTCCTCCATGACACTTGCCTTGCTGAGTTCGACTAAGTGATGAGTAAGAGGCTCTTAGTCTCCAAGTGGAAGTAAGAACTGACAGAGAGAGAGGACACTAGTCAGATCACAAACTGACTCATCCTCACTCCAAACATCTATATATGGATCTCTTCTCCATGAGATCTAGGGGGGGCTGGAATTTTGTTATTGCAAAGAATTGCTGTTGGTTTGAGATTGGAATCATTGGGTGCTTAATGCTTTGAAGGGAGGTGAAGATAGGAATTTCATTTGCTAGGAAGGAGATGCTGGATTGGAACTCTCTTGGTTGTATCTCCTCCTGAACCTTGTTATTCATCAATAAAGCTATCTTGGTTTCTCCTATATGCTGATGTGTCTTTGATGTATGATTGCATTAGTGTATTTGGTTTATTTCTAATCCTGAACTAGTTATGAATATGAATCTATGTCTTTGTGTAGTGTTCCCTTCTTGTGATCTTGCAGGAACCTGTTGAAGCTAGGCGAGCGAGAAGGCAATTAGTTGGGAACTCTCAAAGAGAAGAGAAACCGGATCGAGGGACAAACGGAAGACACCGGTTAGTCCATCCATTTCTCTTCATTCTTAATTCATAAAGGAAGAATACTAGAATAGTTGTTTTTGTTTGTTGCTAAGGCACTGTCACACCTTAGGTGGATAGGATCGTCCTGCATAGGCATTTTTCCCCACAACAAATTGGCGACTCCGCTGGGGATCGCTTCTTGTCGACATCAACTCATTATCCAAGACGATCCTATCCACCTAAGGTGTGACAGTGCCTTAGCAACAAACAGAAATAGCTATTCTAGTCTTCTTCCTTTATGAATTAAGAATGAAGAGAGATTGATGGACTAACCGGTGTCTTCCGTTTGTCCCTCGATCCGGTTTCTCTTCTCTTTGAGAGTTCCCAACTACTTGCCTTCTCGCTCTCCCAGCTTCAACAGGTTCCTGCAAGATCACAAGAAGGGAACACTACACAAAGACATAGATTCATATTCATAACTAGTTCAGGATTAGAAATAAACCAAATACACTAATGCAATCATACATCAAAGACACATCAGCATATAGGAGAAACCAAGATAGCTTTATTGATGAATAACAAGGTTCAGGAGGAGATACAACCAAGAGAGTTCCAATCCAGCATCTCCTTCCCAGCAAATGAAATTCCTATCTTCACCTCCCTTCAAAGCATTAAGCACCCAATGATTCCAATCTCAAACCAACAACAATTCTTTGCAATAACAAAATTCCAGCCTCTCTGTCCTGTGGCTTCACTTTCACTAGTTGACGGTGTGCTGTCAACATGGCTATCAGACAGGTACCTATCCTGGTTACAGGCTGCAAAAATCAAAGATCAAAACAAGGCAAAACAGAGCAGAGAACCCCAGCTGCACAAGGCCTAACTGGATTAGCGCACCTGTATAATAGGGAAACTGAATTTCAACGCAGGTATCCTTCACGGGAACTGCGTTGAAATGCAGAGTCTCTTCACAGAGCCTGCGCTGAAGGAGAAATGAGAGTTCCTCACTGGGTTCTGGGTCACGGTTTGCTATTTAATCTACAGTTTCAGGCCAAATCAAAGCAACAAGCAAGGTACAATCAAAGGGATGCTTTGAAGGAGGACTAAGATCTATCACAAAGGATCATCAAATCATTTGTGAGTCCATTGTTCAGATCATAGACAAATCCAATGATTGGATCAAAGCAGCAGCTGTCTACTTTGCATCTGAGAATAGCAAATGCAGTTCGATTGTTGCTGTTGAGTCTATGAAACAAACAATGATAGAAACACAAATTGGCGACTCCACTGGGGAGATCTGTTTAGTCATTTTATTTGTGTTTCTATCATTGTTTGTTTCATAGACTCAACAGCAACAATCGAACTGCATCTGCTATTCTCAGATGCAAAGTAGACAGCTGCTGCTTTGATCCAATCACTCGATTTGTCTATGATCTGAACAATGGACTCACAAATGATTTGATGATCCTTTGTGATAGATCTTAGTCCTCCTTCAAAGCATCCCTTTGATTGTACTTTGCTTGTTGCTTTGATTTGGCCTGAAACTGTAGATTAAATAGCAAACTGTGACCCAAAACCCAGTGAGGAACTCTCGTTTCTACTTCAGCGCAGGCTCTGTGAAGAGACTCTGCATTTCAACGCAGTTCCCGTGAAGGCTACCTGCGTTGAAATTCAGTTTCCCTGTTATACAGGTGCGCTGATCCAGTTAGGCCTTGTGCAGCTGGGGTTCTCTGCTCTGTTTTGCCTTGTTTTGATCTCTGATTTTTGCAGCCTGTAACCAGCATAGGTACCTGTCTGATAGCCATGTTTACAGCACACCGTCAACTAGTGAAAGTGAAGCCACAGGACAGAGAGGCTGGAATTTTGTTATTGCAAAGAATTGCTGTTGGTTTGAGATTGGAATCATTGGGTGCTTAATGCTTTGAAGGGAGGTGAAGATAGGAATTTCATTTGCTGGGAAGGAGATGCTGGATTGGAACTCTCTTGGTTGTATCTCCTCCTGAACCTTGTTATTCATCAATAAAGCTATCTTGGTTTCTCCTATATGCTGATGTGTCTTTGATGTATGATTGCATTAGTGTATTTGGTTTATTTCTAATCCTGAACTAGTTATTAATATGAATCTATGTCTTTGTGTAGTGTTCCCTTCTTGTGATCTTGCAGGAACCTATTGAAGCTGGGCGAGCGAGAAGGCAAGTAGCTGGGAACTCTCAAAGAGAAGAGAAACCGGATCGAGGGACAAACGGAAGACACCGGTTAGTCCATCCATCTCTCTTCATTCTTAATTCATAAAGGAAGAATACTAGAATAGCTGTTTCTGTTTGTTGCTAAGGCACTGTCACACCTTAGGTGGATAGGATCGTCCTGCATAGTACTATTTTTCCCCAGCGGAGTCGCCAATTTGTTGTGGGAAAAATGCCTATGCAGGACGATCCTATCCACCTAAGGTGTGACAGTGCCTTAGCAACAAACAGAAACAGCTATTCTAATATTCTTCCTTTAGGAATTAAGAATGAAGAGAGATGGATGGACTAACCGGTGTCTTCCGTTTGTCCCTCGATCCGTTTTCTCTTCTCTTTAAGAGTTCCCAGCTACTTGCCTTCTCGCTCGCCCAGCTTCAACAGGTTCATGCGAGATCACAAGAAGGGAACACTACACAAAGACATAGATTCATATTCATAACTAGTTCAGGATTAGAAATAAACCAAATACACTAATGCAATCATACATCAAAGACACATCAGCATATAGGAGAGACCAAGATAGCTTTATTGATGAATAACAAGGTTCAGGAGGAGATACAACCAAGAGAGTTCCAATCCAGCATCTCCTTCCCAGCAAATGAAATTCCTATCTTCACCTCCCTTCAAAGCATTAAGCACCCAATGATTCCAATCTCAAACCAACAGCAATTCTTTGCAATAACAAAATTCCAGCCCCCCAAGCTTCATTGCATTCAACTTGGTGGTTGGAATGAAGGTTTACCTTTGAGATTTGGAAAGGGGATTGTTTCATTCTTTAATGAGGTTGACACAGTAAAAGAACTATCCTCATGACTCCTTGTTTCATTTTTTAACGAGGTCGACACGAGATAAGAACCGTCCTCGGAGCCCACTGTATTTACAGTATTTGATAGAAAATCGAAAACTGAAGGATGATAAAGGTCATTTTGAGCATCTTCTTCATAATCCGGAAGAAGGGAACGATGGTGGCAATCATTCTATGGTGCCCCTTCAATCAACATTGATTGTACGATTCCTTTGTCGGTTCCATGCACTCGCGACCAAGGATCTGAAGGGGTACCATATTCTCTGGACCTATCTACCCAAACGCTTGACGAGCACTGATTCGGGTTTGCCTCCCATGCTAGAAACATTGATTGCTACAATATTTCTATTAGGGCGATGATCCATGCTGACAAAATGTTTAGGAATCTTCCGAATCCATTAGATATAGAAGATTTCATATTGTAGGTTTCCACTGTGGCCACTTTCGCCAGATTACTTGGAGGCGGTAGTGCAAAAGTACCCATTAAGGCAGGGTCTTTTAGGAGGCCTATTCCAATATTTTGAAGCGGATGATCGCTTCCATGGATCATTTGAATGCTTCCTGTAACTTGTGAACTGTTGGGGAGAAATGTTTGTTGGTCGATGACTGTAATTCTTCCTTGAAAGGGAAATGCAATCTTCCTGAAGTAGGTCGACACAACTGCGGCCATGGCATATATCCAGGGCCTTCCCAGTAGGATGTTGTAATCGAGGTTTCCGTCGATTACTTCAACATCAACTTCTACTGTCTTGCCCCCTAGTTCAACTTTCAAGTTACTTAAAATCCCGTATGGAGTGTATGATCGTCCATCAAATGCTTTTATCATTGTTGAAGATCGCGACAAGGGTGGTGAGCCTAAATTTTTCCAGCAACTCATCGACATAATACATGTGGATTCCCCCTCATCAATAATTGTTCGATGAACAGTTTTGTTGAGGGCTTTCACTTGAATAAGGAAAGCTAGTTGAGCTGGTAATTGAGGGTCATATCCTTTATGATCAAAGGCCACAAGATTGGAATCCATTGGGCCAATCCCACCTATTGCTGATAATAAAGCTTGCTTTTGGGAGGGGCAATTCTGTGGTACCCCAAGTGTCGACATAGCGGACGGCGATTGGGCCAGGTCCTCTATTATATTATAATTTTGTGCTACTTTTGCACTAGGATTAAATGTCGATTTGTGTACTACTCCCTTTGGCGACTTTATCATTGGTTCAGGAATGATAGGTGGCACAACTTCGGTCAAATTTGTTGTCGAACAACTAGGTTGTTCATTAGCCTTGTTATTCGACAGCTGTGGATTCCCGTAATCTTTATTCCTTGTCAAAGCATCATTTTGCTGCTTTGAGATAGACAACATAAGCACTTGGGATCGGGAAGCATTTTGATTAGCAACCAGTTTGGTTCCCGGGTTTGGAAACGGATCAGTCAATACTGTTGAGGTTTTCGAACTCTTAAAGAATCTTTTAAGCTCAGCTTTGTATGGACATTCATTCGTCCAATGGTCCTCATCGCATATTTGACACCCGAAAGGGGGTTTCCTTTGCCCAGAAGGGTTTGCAGAAGCTTTTTCAGGAGATGACTCATCCTGCTTCTTTTTCCTCCCTTTCTTTTTCTTCTTGCCCCTTGGTTGCTTCAGTTTTTTGCCCTTGTCGGTCGACATGGCATTTACTTCCGAGGCAAGAAGTTCGTCTTTTGCATTTTCATCTGAAATCTTACGGGCTTTCTTGGACGTAGCCTTTGTCGATTTCGCATTTGTCGTGCCAATCACGCCATCGCCGGCGTGAGAGTCATTGTTTGATTTAGGAGGAGGAGGAATTGAGAATTCTGGTCTAGGGGCGTCAGGTATTTTGTCGTAGAGCGTGCCAGACTGAGTATAGACCAAGTCTAGATATTGCGCATGAGCGATAACTTGCTCTTCCGTTACGACTCCCCCCTTTGCCACATCTTCCATTATGGCAGGAAGTAACGACTTGATAAACCATTCAGCTAATAGCTGATCAGGAACGTACGTTTTTACCATCCTACGACGACGTCGCCACTCATGTATAAGATCAGATATGTGAGTGGCCGTTGTCTGTTTGAAATTGGTTAGGAGTTCCGTTCCCGTTTCATACCTTATCGGTAATTGAAAATGGGTTAAGAAAGTCGTGGCTAAGGTATTGAAATTGTCGAACGAAGCTCTAGGCAATTCAATATACCATTTTGCCGCTGGACCCGTTAACGTCCTCTGAAAAAGGTGAAGTCTTATCGAATCATCATTCAGGGTGTTTGATGAACACCACAGATGAAATGTCATCACATGATTCGACGGATCTTCACCCGGATTTCCATTAAATTTAGGAATATCTGACAGAAGTTTATGCGGAATCGCTGGCCACCTGATGAGCCCCAATTTTTGGTAACAATTTGGGCTCATTTGGCCTACTTACCTTGCTCAACCCTTCATCTTTTATCACTTATGCATCATTTCTTAGTATATTCGTGTTATTTGTAGGAAGAAGGCAGGCATTATTCCTATGTGACTAATACATGATGATTTCAGGTTTTTTGACATTAAATTGAGCAAAGACCACGCAAAAGGAGACAAGGAGACAACAAAGGTGGCATTGTGGGTTTATAGGGAGGTTTTCCACAGTCTTGAATGACCTCCCTCGTGATCTCCACCCCAACTCCGAGCTCCAACAGCTATCCCCACCGAGCTGAAAGGCAGCCAACGGATTCTACAGGAACAACAGTTCACTCTCAGTTGGAAAACCAAGCTCCACTAATTGAGGAAGCCAGCTTGATCCTCATCATGTATAAATATTGAAGCCGTAGCCTTTGATAGGAGCTTTTTGAACTTTTGAACTACTGTTGCAATTTCTAAGCACGAGCTACAGCTCGGTTTTTGCTTTTTGTAAGCCAGTTTTGGCATGATGTTAGACTCATGATTATGATCTTTTAATAAAGGCAGGCAGATTTAGATTCAATCCTGGGTTCTTAAGAGGAGCTATAGCTCTCAGGTTAGGGCCCAACCTGAGAGCAATAGACCTCCTTTTCTTTGTATTGTTACTTGTCTTTCCTTTCAACACTTTGTTTCTTTGTTTTGACATGCATTTGGAAAACACAGTCTGCTGATTTAATTTCTTTAATGTGATTGAGTAGGATTAGTTTATGGTTAAAGTGTTGTCAGCAGTTTAAGATTAGAGTAGGAGGATTAGAATTCATTAGAGCTCCAAGAAAAGGTTGATAGTGCACTCACTGCCATCTCTGTTTAGAGATTGGGGGTGTAGACCGTACCAACCACCAAAAAACGCAGTCTTATATGTTCATGCAAGCTGCAACACAGTCATTTCCGTCATAGAACCGTCCATGCATTCTGATCTTGAGCAATACTTCTTCGTTCCAACACCATGCACGATTTCTCTCCACAATTTACATTGTTGTTCGTTGGTTAAATAACACAGTTAGAATAGGTTGATGGAATTCTCGGTTTTGTGCAAGACATAGAGGATTTGTTCCATTTACACTGCGCAGCATTGTTCTATTATCTTCTTCTTCTTCTCAACCGTGCCTAAAGTCACCTACTCATCCTCTGTTCAGCTCGTTTGCCTTCCAACCCTTCTACTTCTCACGTAGCTCCATCTTTTTGACTTTTCATTGCTTCCACCCTTCTATCTACCAACCAACTTTACCCACTCTTTCTCCATCTTATCTCTTGTCCCTGAGCCATCACAAGTGCCCTTTTCATCCTACCTATCCACCAATACAGCTCATCGACTCCTCCATCACCCAAAACTCCAACTGTAGAACATCCTGTAGAAGTTAGCAGACTTCCTGTAGAAATCCCGAGCTTCCTGTAGGATCCCCTGCAGACATCCTGTAGAAGCCTGCAAACTCGGTTGCCAAGCACCTGAACATTGTGGACTTCCGTGGAATGATGTTAGGAATCCCCTGGAACCTCTCCTAGCCCTCCTGACCTTTTCCAAGCCTTCCTTCCCTTCGAACTACCCTTGCACAGTCAAAACCCAATAAGAAACAAAATCATAATAACTCAAACCACCTAAGCAAAAATATAAAAACAATGTTCTCTTCAATAGAAGTAGTTTAAATTCATGCATCTCACATCACTAGAGGTAATGGCATCATTTTTAGGAGTTACATTCCCATCGTTGCATTGTAAGGATTAAGCTAGTCAGATTAGGGTTTACTAGGGTTTCCATGTTTGGTTGGCTTTCAGTTCATTCTTGCAAAGTAGGTTAATTTCTTTTGAGATAGTCCTCGCTCATCATTTAGAAAGCTTCTTCTGAGAACATATAGAAGTTGGCTTGAGCCCTAGCGGACTTGTGCCAGCTGACCAAGTGACAGCTGCGACAAGAGCTAGTACTTGTGCATACAGCACCGTCGCTTCCAAGTTTGTTACGAACTACCAGGTTGATAAAATTAGAGAAGGAAGCCCCAGGAGTTGTAGCATTATTGCTACAATACTGGAGCCCACCATCTTTTTGGCGCCGTTGCCGGGGAAGCGTCAGAGTATTAGTAATTGTTGATTTTCTTCTATTTTCTTACTCTTGCCTTCTGCTAAGTAGTTTATTTCATTTCCATTTTGCAAAAGTAGCATAGACATTTCCTGCTTTCATAGATTAGCATTTCAATTCCGCAATTTCAATTTTGCAAGCGTAGATTAGTATTTCAATTCTGCAAGCGTAGACTAGCATTTCCATTCCTGCAATTTCATTTGAGCAAAGTAGATTAGTTCTTTCCTGCTTTCAATTTAATTCTGCATCTTTATTTCAGTAAGATAGTTAGTTGTAGATCAATCTGTTTCAGTTTTGCAGGTACCAAAGAAAAACAAAAGAAATAAAAAAAAAAAAGTCCTTCCATTTCATGCCTCGTAGGAATCGAGATAAAACAGGAAAATTCTTACCCAACACCCCCACCACATCACTGAGTCACCCTTCTCTCTTCTTCGGTGATAGTGATCCAGAGGAACCTATAGGTGAACCTCCTGAGATATACGAAGATCCTATAGCAGGAGAAGAATTAGAGACCATCCCATCCGAAGCTATGACTGACAATAGAGGAGAAGATGAGAGAATAGAAGGTGCCTTCCCCATCCGAGAGACCAATGGAGAGATGAAAATGAAGAACATTAGCCCCTCCGCTTTACCTCACTTCCATGGACTGACTACTGAAGATCCTGATACCTTCCTGTTTGAGTTTGTTGTCCTTTGTAGAACCTATGATTATACTGAAGATGAGCAGAAGCTGAAACTCTTCCCTTCAACTCTTAAGGATGCAGCATTACGCTGGTTCATGAGCTTACCTGGGAATAGTATCACTACTTGGGCTCAGATGCAGCAAGCTTTCAATACCAAGTACCGGGACTACTGTAGGTCCAAGGAAACCAAGGGAGAAATCTTTCGGATGACTATAGGAAATGATGAGTCCTTAGAGGATTATGAGGAGAGGTTCCAACTTAGCTATAAGCGGGCCAGGTGCACACTTGACCCTGAATCCCTCAAGTTGGTCCTGCTCCGAGGAGTCCCTGAAGACCTCTTAGATACCCTTCACATGTTAGCTGGGGGGGATATTTACCAACTACCTTATGAGGACATCAAGACTGTGTTTAGAAACCACTCCAGGGTAGCTCGGAAACGAGCTAGAGGAAAACTCCTCTCAACTAGTGTCCCTTTCTCCAAACATGAGTTTGCAAATCAATTAGAAGATCTTAAGAGTGATGTGAGACAGACCATTGCCATGCAACTGGACACATTCAGGATCCAGCAGAAGAAGGAAGAAGCTGAGAGAGCCTTGGCTATCTTTTGCCCTAGATGTACAAGGAGACACCCTAAGAACGAATGCCCATTGCATTCGGTTGAAGTGTGTTTCATTTGTGAGGAGGACCATCCCACAAACCAATGTCCAACCTTACCTGGACTTAAAGCCATGTACCAAGGGACAGAAGCTCCCACTGAACCTCTCTATTTCCTCAACCAAAGGAGGCCACAAGGACCCAGACCTTACCAGCAGGGGATGCAAGGGGCACCCCAAGCTTATTACAGCCCCAACCAATCGACTCCTATGCCTTCCTGGGGTCCCCCTGCTCATCCTTCCTGGTCCATGCCTCCTCCATGGTCTTATCCACCTCAGTACCCTACTCAGCCCACTACTCATTCATATCATTCACATGCCCAACCACAGCCTCAGTGGAATGCACCTCAGTCAGGGTGGAGGCCCCAGTACAACACTTCTCCCGCCATTTTGCCTCCACCACCAGTTCAACCTCATCCATTACTTCCTGCTCCTCCAAGGCAACCTCAAATGCCTGCTTAACCGAACCCGAACCCCAACAATAGACAGGCCCAGCAGGTATACACTGGGGAAACATCATGCCCTACTTATGCTGTGGAGATCCAGGAGATCAATCTTCGATTTGGAAAGACTCTTCCGGATCGCCAACCTCCTCCCCCAGAGGATGAGGAAGATAAACAGGAAAGTGAACCAAAGGCTATTCCACCCTTTCCTGAGAGACTAACAGCCACCACACAACCCAACCCAGAGGAGGATGAGCTCCTAGGTGAGCTCAAGCAGTTGTGTGTGAAAATACCACTTCTCCAAGCCATCAAGGATGTGCCGATATAAAACAAACTGGTTAAGGAAAAGTGTTTCAAACACCCAGGCAGGCGAAAGAGAGATGCTTCAACCATCAATGTCTTAGGACAACTGTCTGACCTTATGTTAGGACAAGTCATCTGCCCAAAGTATCTAGATCCTGGGAGTCCTGTAGTAGATGTCCACATCAATGGCACCATCATACCTCACACTTTGATTGATTTGGGGGTTGCCATTAATGTGATGACCAGGGATACCATGCTCAAACTCAATCTTCAGGGTTCCTTGAGGAAGACCTCGACAGTACTGCAACTAGAAGATCATTCCACTGTGACTCCCGAAGGGATTGTGGAGGATGTCTTGGTCTCTGTCGACTCTTGGGAATACCCTACAGATTTCTTGGTTCTGCAACCCAAGGCAAAGCTTACTGGATATCCTCTTATTTTGGGAAGGCCTTGGTTAGCCACTGCAGATGCTTACATAAGTTGTCGTGCAGGAAATATGACCATCAAAAATGGTCCTATGTCCAAGCAGCTAGTCCTATACCCTCCTGCCCAACCTTCCTTAGAGCATGACTTACCACTTTGGTTGGAGGAAGGAGAAGAGGATGAAGTGTACTCAGCACCTTTGTGCACCCTAGATACCACTAGAAGAGACCCCCCAACCGAGGATGACTTGATTGAGACCTTGATCCAGAATCCACCTTCCAGTGCACTATCCTTAGAGAAATTGGTGGAGGATGCCCAAGCCAGCACCTTAGTGGATCTTTGTACCACCAACCCTGTTACTCCCAGAGTCAAGAATGTGGAGTTTGGCCCTGAGAGATCGTTAAAGATCAGCTCCTCCCTATCTCCTTCCGAGGAAAAGGAGCTATGTAGCCTGTTGGCCAGTCACCTAGATGCTTTTGCTTGGAGCTATAAGGAGATGAAAGGAGTCCATCCCTCGGTCTATACCCATCACATATACATCAAGGAGGATTGTAAACCGGTTAGGCAACCTCAGAGGAGAATGAACCCAGCCCTTAAGGACATTGTCAAGGAAGAATTGCAAAAACTGTTGGATGCCGGATTCATTTACCCCATCTCAGATAGTGAATGGGTGTCCCCTCTGGTGTTGGTTCCCAAGAAAAATGGGAAGTGGAGAATCTGTGTGGACTATCGAGAACTGAACAAAGCTACCAAGAAAGACCATTTCCCTCTACCTTTCATAGATCAAGTGTTGGATGGACTGGCAGGAAAGAAGTTCTTCTCTTTCCTGGATGGGTTTAGCGGGTACAACCAAATCCAAATCAGCCCGGAAGACCAAGATAAGACCACCTTCACTTGTCCTTGGGGTACCTTTGCCTACCGAGTTCTTCCCTTTGGGCTATGCAATGCTCCTGCTACCTTCCAGAGAGCTGTCTTGAGCATCTTCTCGGAGCTGGTCCATGATGCGGTGGAAATCTATATGGATGACTTCACTCCTTACGGGTCCAACTTCTAGGAAGCATTGTCCAATCTGGGAAAGGTCCTAACCAAATGCATTGAGATGAACCTGTCCCTTAGTCCTGAAAAATATGAATTCCTGATGACTGAAGGGACCGTGCTAGGCCATACCATTTCTTGCCAAGGGTTACAGGTGGATCCTAACAAAATTGCTCTCATCAAGAAGGTTCCACCTCCTCAAAAGGTAAGGGATGTTCGGAGTTTCTTAGGATTAGCAGGGTATTACAAGAGATTCATTAAAGACTTCAGCAAGCTAGCCTCGCCATTGTTTGGCCTGTTGGCAAAAGATGCAGAGTTTAAATGGACTGACGATTGTCAGAGGGCTTTGAATGAATTGAAGGACAAGTTGGTGTCAGCTCCAATCTTGAGAGGTCCAAACTGGGCCCTACCTTTCCACATCCACACTGATGCCTCGAACAAAGCCATAGGTGCAACTTTAGGACAAGTTGAACAAAAACTTCCATATGCCATTTACTTTGTTAGCAAAAACTTGTCCAAAGCTGAACTGAATTACACTGTAACTGAGAAAGAGTTTTTGGCTGTGGTCCATGCACTGAACAAGGTCCGACATTATATCACTAGCTACCAAACATTTGTACATACAGACCATGCTGCAATTAGATATTTAATGAATAAACCAGATGTGAATGCTCGGATTATTAGATGGTTACTTTTGTTGCAGCAGTTTGATTTGACCATTGTTGACAAACCAGGTAAAGAAAATGTTGTTGCTGACTTTTTATCTAGATTGGATTTGTCTGCAGATGAGGATGGGACAGTGGATGACCAGATGCCCGATGAACATCTGTTTGCTATCTCAGCACTCTCTCCATGGTTTGCTGATATAGCAAACTACCTTGTTTCAGCACAGTTCCCTCCGCACCTATCTTCAAGAGAGAAGAGCAGAATCATCAGAAAAAGTGCCTCATTTACTTGGATCGGGGGCAATATGTTCAAGCTTGGCCCCGATCAGATCTTAAGGCGTTGTGTAAGGGAGGAGGAAGTCTTTGATATCCTCCTCACCTGTCATGATGGGCCTTGTGGAGGACATTTTGCAGTAAAGAGGACTGCCTTCAAAATCCTGCAGGCAGGCTACTATTGGCCCACACTTCATCAAGATGTCAGAAGATATATCAGCCAATGTGACCAATGCCAAAGAATGGGGAAACCGACTCAAAGGGATGAGATGCCTCTCCAACCTCAAGTGACTCTTGAGCCATTTGAGAAGTGGGGTATGGACTTTGTGGGTCCAATCAACCCTCCTTCGAGGCAAAGGTCTTACATCATTGTGTGTACTGACTACCTGACAAAGTGGGTAGAGACTAAAGCAATCAAAGCAGCAACAGAAGAGAAGGTGGCCGAGTTCTTAAGAGAAAACATCTTCTACAAGTTTGGCTACCCAAGAGAGCTGGTCACCGATCAAGGGAGCCAGTTCACATCCAACCTAGTTGAAGACCTACTAGCTCATCACAAGATCAAGCATAGGACTTCCACCCCCTATCACCCTCAAGCAAATGGGCAGGTGGAAGTCACCAATAGAGCATTAGAAGGGATCTTGACTAAGGTGGTGAGCAGCAGCAGAAAGGACTGGGCAGATCGCCTGGTTGAGGCCACATGGGCTTACAGCACAACCTGGAAGACCACCACCGGCTTCACACCTTATGAGCTGGTCTATGGGAAGAAAGCTTTGCTGTCCATTGAATTTGAGTACAACACTTTGAGGATGGCAGCTCAGCTGGACCTAGATCTCAGCCATGCACAACAAGAAAGGTTGTTGCAGCTGAATGGACTGGACGAGCACCGAATGCAGGCCCTCCTTCACTTAGAAGTGGTTCAACTTCAGAGAAAGGTGTGGCATGACCAACATCTCCATGACAAGCAATTCCAGCCGGGAGATTGGGCCTTGTTGTATGACTCCATATACAAAGATTTCAAGGGGAAGCTGAGAACCAGATGGCTAGGACCATATGTAGTGGAAAAATGCCATGACAATGGATCTGTTCTTATTCGGACCATTGATGAGGAAGCCATCCCCATGCTTGTCAATGGGCATCGATTGAAGATCTACAGGAAGCCTCTCTCAAGACAAGAATTCATAACAACTATGGAGAAATCAGTGTTGGTCATAGAGAAGGGTTCTGCCTCTTCTTTGGGCACACCCTAAAAGATCTAAAAAAAATAAAAAATAAAAAATAAAAATAATAATAAAGATCCTTGGGTGAAAACCTCTCTGAGGCGCCCAAGGCAGGTGGTAGGGGTGAAAACCTCATTGAGGCACCCCTATTGTCTTTCAAAAAAAAAAAGGAAAGAGATTTGAAAAAGATCCTTGAGTGAAAACCTCTCTGAGGCGCTCAGGGCAGATGGCAAAGGTGAAAACCTCATTGAGGCGCCCCTGTTATCTTTCAAAAAAAAAAAGAGAAAAAAAGAAAAAAGAAAAAAAGAAAAAAAACAATAAGCAAAAAGAGACAAGGACAGCAAGTTCATAATGTAAAATTGCATGCAGGTTGCAGGTGTTCTATGGAGGAGAGGAGGCCTCTCAACTCAGAGCCAAGGATCCTTATCATGCTGTCAGGAGACCTCACCAGCACCTCCTCCAAGAATACTCCTTTTCTCCAAGGTATGTGCACAATTTCATCACGGCTTGAGATTTCTACAGGAAGATGCAGATTTTCTACAGGAAGGTGCAGACTTTCTACAGGAAACGCAAAGTTTCTACAGGAAGCTCTGTATTTCTACAGGAAACTTCCTGTAGCAGTTCGGGATGGCCTAGAATTCATTTTATGAGGAGATCTAACGACTAAGGATCAGTTTGGACGCATGCAAGCTACTGTTGTCACCCTTGCACACTGTTGTCACCTCGTTCTACCATCCTTGTCGACATGCAATGAAGTTACCTGCACCAGCAAAGCAGATCGTTGAGTTATCAAAGAGAAAGCAATTTTTAAGATAAAAAAATGCTGAGATGTCATACCATATCCATCCCAGCCATCCATGAGCTCAGGGAGCGTGATCATGAGGCCAAATCCTTCGTCGTGCAGCATGCACCCGAGGAGGAAGAACTGTTACAAGACATCCTGCGGGAGTCCTGTAACAGTTAAGCCCGCTAGAGTGTACACCATTCACAGCGCTGGCCATATGCAATGAAAACGCGAGCGCATGCAGCCAAGCATCATGTCGGCAGCCTGTAAACATGAACCTCCGGGCCTGTGCAAATTCATCAGCGGCAAACGAATCCACTCATCATCGTCCGAAAGCCGAAAAATCGTGTTGCAGCCGCACAGGTAAGTGTCTCGACCCTTTCTTCCATCAGATTGCATGAATTTTACGTTGAAATTGTTTGCAAAGTGTGAGGTGAATGGGTTGAGCGGCTGTATGGCCATTTGACTGGCCACGTCGACCAGTTCATGGTTTAGTCGGATGTTTGGGTGGCGACCATGACAAAAGGAATGGGCAGCACACACGTGAGAGCAATCCCGTCGGGAAAAACGAGTTTAACAGAAGAGACGGCGACGGATCTGCGGGGGGATGATGCGGCAGTAAGGGAACTCGCAGGCAAATGATGGGATGACGTCGTCCAATGGTCCGGCAGGGACAGCTCACCCCCGCGCCACGGATTCCGCCGATTCAAATCTAATCGGCTAGATTGCACCCCATGCATTTATCATTCATTGTTTGAAACTCGAGTGATCATCCGGATCCCTCTGCAGTTCGATACTCCGAGCCTTTGGCCATCAGAACGCCTGTGAAGCAACACCAAGAGCGCAGACCAACTGCAGTCTTTCCCAGAAATCACGCGCTGCTCCTACAGGAACGCTGTTTCTACAGGAAGGTGGGTCCCTCACGTCAAAAGGTGGCGGATTAAAAAGGTAAACCTAAACTCTCCATGCAATTGGCTTTTGAAGGTGGCAGAATCGTCGTCTACAGTCTGGTCGTAGAAAATTGTTGCAGTTGTTGTCTGCTGTGCATAAACTGTCATTCTATAGGATGTCAGTGTAATTAAGCTGTGTTAAGGTCCTCAGAGATAAGCTTCGTGGATTTTGTGCATGACAGAAGCGTAATTCTACGCTCTGTCTCAGTAGACCAAACTTCTTCCGCGTTCGCCACCTCTAAGTAAAGCAACAGTTTTTATCATGCCGGGTGGGTTCATTAGAAGGGAACCCACTGATCCGACAAAGTTAAGGGAAAACCTTGAGGTGGTGGAGCTCTTCACACGAGCACAATGGATATCCTTCTGTGACAAATTACAGGGTTATGACGACGAAATGGCGGAAGAGTTTTTGCAGGCTCTGAGGCCGAAATCCAAAACATTGGCCACCGTGAACTTCAAGGGCCTAAGCCTCAAGCTCACCCCGCAATATATCAGTCGAATTACTAAACTTCCAATGGGTTTTCCATGGGATAAGGAAGAAAGGAAGTTGAGCCAACAGGCCAAGAAAGAATTCTTTCCCCCAGAGGAGGAATTCTCGAAAGACAAGAATGGGGTGCGTAGAACCAGTTTACTGCCACCATGGAATGAAGTTAGCCTGCAGATCATGAAGTATATAACCTGCGAAGGCCGTTTTAGCATTGTGTACGGGTATCACTTTAGGTTGCTCACTGAATTGAGGCACCCGATTGATCTTCGTGTAGAAAATAAACTGAGCATCCCCTATTTCCTGCTACAGTCTCTAATTGAGTGTGCCACAAAGTTAAAAGAAGGCATACCAGACCAGGTAGCCCACCATGGATTGATCAAACTTCTCGTGGAGGATGCGCTTCATTCATACAAGGTTCCCCTCTCATGGGAAGCATTCAGAAATTTGACAAGAGATGGAGACATAAGGATGTTGACCGAAGAAAGTGGTTCCTCCAGCAGTGAGGAGAAAGAATCAGTGGCCGTGGGAAAGAAAGAAACAGGCCAGAAGACCCCGACCACAGTGCAGAAGAAAGAGCAAAAGAAGAAGCATGAGACAAAGGATGACAAAGAAAAAGATGACACACCCATCTTGACAGCAAGAGAGAAAAGGTTGCAAGGTAGAGTGGACAAGGCTGAGAAGGTCCACATCAGCAAGAGTACCTTGACAGCGACCGCAACTAAGTCAAAAAGCAAAACTCATGCAGCAAAGCAACCCAAGGCGGAAACACCTGTTTCTATAGGAAAGCCGAAACCGGCTTCTACAGGAAGCCCGAAAATTATGGAAAAAGGGTCTTTTACAGGAAGCCCGAAAATTACTAAAACAGGGTCTTCTACAGGAAGCCCGAAATTGACTAAAACAGGGTCTTCTACAGGAAGCCCTGAAAAAGTGAAACCCAAGGAGAAGAAAGCTGATATTCGTGAAAGGGAGGTAGCAGCTGTGCTGGCCGCCCTCAGCACGCCACCTAAGCCAAAGGAGAAGAGAAAGAGGGAGACCCCTCTATACTTTAAAGCTCGAAGAAGTGTCAGAATAAAGACGGGCAAGCCACAGCCTTCGTCCAGCAGCCCGATTGTTATTGAAGATGCCCCTACTTCGCCCAAGGAAAAGTCCCCCTCGAGGATATCAGTCACCTATGAGAGGGGGAGCCCAAAGAAAACTACGTGGCAAGAAAAGTTAGACCTGTTGACTGAAAACGCTCGGTTACAGGATGCTGAAAATGTTCTACGGGAAACTCTGGCCCGGCTACAGGAAATAGAGAAGATGGAAGGAGAAGGACCCTCATCACCACCAAGGGAGGGCGAGGTAGAGCCACCCAAAGAGGTAGAAAAGGAGCACATTCTAGAGCCCAGCCCTCAGCCAAGTCTGAGTTCATACTACACATTTTTAGAGGCTGGCAAAATTATACCTCAAAAATTTACTGTGCCACTATTTTTTGCATTGGAGGAAGAGAGAGTCCGTACACACACGTGGATGAAGATAGCAAAGTCAAAGGGTGTGGCGGACATAGGTCCTTTACAAGAGCAACTCAAGGAGGCCAGGAGTGAATTAGCCATGGCTAAACATGTGGCCAATTGTCAAAGAGTGTACCTACATGAAGAAAACCAGAAGCTAAGATTGTAGCTACAGGAGCTGAGGGCAGGGACAGGTACATCCTCCAAGGACACCAAAGAAGATCAGCAAGGCAAAAAGGAATTGACCACCGGTCTTGGGGAGCCAATGACACTTCTACAGGAAGTAGAACAGCAAGCACAAATTGAAGTGCAAGCTCTAAAAGAACAGCTGCAGCGAAAAGAGGCACAATTGGCCTGCATGGCCAGTTGGGCCATGGAGGCAATACAGTGCAGAACACCTGCCAAGTCCTATGGTTTGTACTTGAAAGACCAATGGCTGCAGTTCCAAATAAATACCTTGGCACAAAGAGGTATTTCTCAGATCCAAGACCCACAACAATTTTCTGAGTTGTGCAGTACTAGCTCATCAGAGGATAAAGCCAAATTAGCGGAGTTTTACCTCCATAATTTGGCCTTGCCTAATGTAGTTTCCTGGGATCCCAATACTGCCTTGGGAGATATGCAATTAATGGCATTCGCTTCATGGTTGAACCATGAGGATCAAAGAGCAGCAGAAGCAAAATCGGTCATGAACCGAGAATTGAACGAGCCATTGCTCATTCGGGCAAAACTAGAGGATCCAGTTGCACTCATCTCAGCACACCAACACTTGTCTACTGATCCTACAGCTTCACTAAGATATATGGATCAACAGGCCCAAGCCATAGCTCATTTTGAAGACATGGAGACACTGTTAGGAGAAAATGTTGTCCAAGCATGCACACGCAGATGGAATACATTGGCACACGGTTTGAAAATCCGAGAGTACCATACCCCAACTCGAATGAGGGAAGCTCTGGTAAGGGTAGCCCTTTACAAGAAATCCATGCAAAACCTCCAGGCCAGCTGGATTGGCCTTAAACTCATCCCACCACTGCTGCTAGGATTGATGGAAGGCAGCACAGAGACAGATGATAATGAACAATGGGAAGAGGTAGACAGAAGGGCTGGGTTTCATATCAGCAAAGAGGACACTACTACAGAGGCTTGGGATGTAAGGGTAGCAGTAAAGGCAATGAATGATGAAGAGTTGGACTAGTTGCTCAAGGATGAGCAAATATTTTAGCTGGGGGGTGATGATGAGCCCCAATTTTTGGTAACAATTTGGGCTCATTTGGCCTACTTACCTTGCTCAACCCTTCATCTTTTATCACTTATGCATCATTTCTTAGTATATTCGTGTTATTTGTAGGAAGAAGGGCAGGCATTATTCCTATGTGACTAATACATGATGATTTCAGGTTTTTTGACATTAAATGGAGCAAAGACCACGCAAAAGGAGACAAGGAGACAACAAAGGTGGCATTGCGGGTTTATAGGGAGGTTGTCCACAGTCTTGAATGACCTCCCTCGTGATCTCCACCCCAACTCCGAGCTCCAACAGCTATCCCCACCGAGCTGAAAGGCAGCCAACGGATTCTACAGGAACAACAGTTCACTCTCAGTTGGACAGCCAAGCTCCACTAATTGAGGAAGCCAGCTTGATCCTCATCATGTATAAATATTGAGGTCGTAGCCTTTGATAGGAGCTTTTTGAACTTTTGAACTACTGTTGCAATTTCTAAGCACGAGCTACAGCTCGGTTTTTGCTTTTTGTAAGCCAGTTTTGGCATGATGTGAGACTCATGATTATGATCTTTTAATAAAGGCAGGCAGATTTAGATTCAATCCTGGGTTCTTAAGAGGAGCTATAGCTCTCAGGTTAGGGCCCAACCTGAGAGCAATAGACCTCCTTTTCTTTGTATTGTTACTTGTCTTTCCTTTTAGCACTTTGTTTCTTTGTTTTGACATGCATTTGGAAAACACAGTCTGCTGATTTAATTTCTTTAATGTGATTGAGTAGGATTAGTTTATGGTTAAAGTGTTGTCAGCAGTTTAAGATTAGAGTAGGAGGATTAGAATTCATTAGAGCTCCAAGAAAAGGTTGATAGTGCACTCACTGCCATCTCTGTTTAGAGATTGGGGGTGTAGACCGTACCAACCACCAAAAAACGCAGTCTTATATGTTCATGCAAGCTGCAACATAGTCATTTCCGTCATAGAACCGTCCATGCATTCTGATCTTGAGCAATACTTCTTCGTTCCAACACCATGCACGATTTCTCTCCACAATTTACATTGTTGTTCGTTGGTTAAATAACACAGTTAGAATAGGTTGATGGAATTCTCGGTTTTGTGCAAGACATAGAGGATTTTTTCCATTTACACTGCGCAGCATTGTTCTATTATCTTCTTCTTCTTCTCAATTGCGCCTAAAGTCACCTACTCATCCTCTGTTCAGCTCGTTTGCCTTCCAACCCTTCTACTTCTCACGTAGCTCCAACTTTTTGACTTTTCATTGCTTCCACCCTTCTATCTACCAACCAACTTTACCCACTCTTTCTCCATCTTATCTCTCTGTCCCTGAGCCATCAAAAGCACCCTTTTCATCCTACCTATCCACCCATACAGCTCCTCGACTCCTCCATCACCCAAAACTCCAACTGTAGAACATCCTGTAGAAGTTAGTAGACTTCCTGTAGAAATCCCGAGCTTCCTGTAGGATCCCCTGCAGACATCCTGTAGAAGCCTGCAAACTCGGTTGCCAAGCACCTGAACATTGTGGACTTCCGTGGAATGATGTTAGGAATCCCCTGGAACCTCTCCTAGCCCTCCTGACCTTTTCCAAGCCTTCCTTCCCTTCGAACTACCCCTGCACAGTCAATACCCAATAAGAAACAAAATCATAATAACTCAAACCACCTAAGCAAAAATATAAAAACAATGTTCTCTTCAATAGAAGTAGTTTAAATTCATGCATCTCACATCACTAGAGGTAATGGCATCATTTTTAGGAGTTACATTCCCATCGTTGCATTGTAAGGATTAAGCTAGTCAGATTAGGGTTTACTAGGGTTTCCATGTTTGGTTGGCTTTCAGTTCATTCTTGCAAAGTAGGTTAATTTCCTTTGAGATAGTCCTCGCTCATCATTTAGAAAGTTTCTTCTGAGAACATATAGAAGTTGGCTTGAGCCCTAGCGGACTTGTGCCAGCTGACCAAGTGACAGCTGCGACAAGAGCTAGTACTTGTGCATACAGCATCATCGCTTCCAAGTTTGTTACGAACTACCGGGTTGATAAAATTAGAGAAGGAAGCCCCAGGAGTTGTAGCATTATTGCTACAATACTGGAGCCCACCACCACCAAGGGGCATAAGCAATTGGATCATTCGTCAGCCGGTTTAGATCTGGTAATTCTAGAGTTGCTACGAAGGGCAACTGTTGATTCAGATTAGGCGAAGCATACCCAGGATAAGATGGAATCGCCTGAGCAATGGGTCTTTGCATACCAAAATAATGTATTTGATGTTGGAAACTTTGACAAGTTTGATGGGCATAACCACTATAATATGGTTGTTGATAACCGCTTTGGAAATGTGGTTTCCCATTACTTACAAAGACTTGTTGCTCAGGCCCTTGATATGATTGCTGGAATGGCGGTTGTTGAGTTTGAACCAGCTCTGGTTGTTGGACCATTTGCTTTTGACCAATACTGGATGATTGACCATGATGAGGAGTCACAGTACTTGTTTGATCCTGAGTCGCTCCAGATAAGGAGGCACTAACCTGAGGTTGTGATTGAGTCGTTGAGACAAGAGGCTGTTGTATTGTAACCTGAGAAACTTGTGGTTGACATACAACAGGTAATTCTTGTACTTACGATGTAGTCACCATAATAGATATAGTGGGAGTATTCGACACAGGGTGGACTGGTTGCATTGAATATACAACCCTTGGTTGCTGAGGCAGTATTGGTACCCAACCGCTGGATGTAATTCCAGTTTGACCTGAACTTTGTTGTAAACTCTCATATGGTTGTTCTCTGGGAGGGAACAATGAAAAGGCATACTGCCCTCCATATGGTGGCAATCCAGTACTTAAAGGGTAGATTGGCCTTTGAAGACACATTGGATCAATTTGTTGAGTTTCAACATAAGAAATACCAGATGATAATCCGGATGAAGAAATAGGAACTAACCATGTCGTCGAAGCAGTCCCTGATGGGACTCCGGCTTGTTGTTGATAACTTGCCGGGACAGATGGTATACCATTGAACATCGTTGGAGTAGCAGTAGGAACTCCAACTCACTTTGGAGTTGGGGGCACTCTATTTCCTTCTTCGTGAGAAGTTGGTCTACCACCAGCGGAAGTTCCTGTGGAATCACTAGGCAATCTTTTGAATAGACTCCAAATGTCTGAACAACCATCGACATCCAGGACTGTGTCGTCCGACACAGCAGTGGCACAGCCTCCTACTGCTACTCCAATGATGTTCAATGGTATACCATCTGTCCCGGCAAGTTATCAACAACAAGCCGGAGTCCCATAAGGGACTGCTTCGACGACATGGTTAGTTCCTATTTCTTCATCCGGATTATCATCTGGTATTTCTTATGTTGAAACTCAACAAATTGATCCAATGTGTCTTCAAAGGCCAATCTACCCTTTAAGTACTGGATTGCCACCATATGGAGGGCAGTATGCCTTTTCATTGTTCCCTCCCAGAGAACAACCATATGAGAGTTTACAACAAAGTTCAGGTCAAACTAGAATTACATCCAACGATTGGGTACCAATACTGCCTCAGCAACCAAGGGTTGTATATTCAATGCAACCAGTCCACCCTGTGTCGAATACTCCCACTATACCTGCTATGGTGACTGCATCGCAAGTACAAGCGTTACCTGTTGTATGTCAACCACAAGTTTCTCAGGTTGCAATACAACAGCCTCTTGTCTCAACGACTCAATCACAACCTCAGGTTAGTGCCTCCTTATCTGGAGCGACTCAGGATCAAACAAGTACTGTGACTCCTCATCATGGTCAATCATCCAGTATTGGTCAACAGCAAATGGTCCAACAACCAGAGCTGGTTCAAACTCAACAACCGCCATTCCAGCAATCATATCAAGGACCTGAGCAACAAGTCTTTGTAAGTAATGGGCAACCACATTTCCAAAGCGGTTATCAACAACCATATTATAGTGGTTATGCCCATCAACCTTGTCAAAGTTGCCAACATCAAATACATTATGCTGGTATGCAAAGACCCATTGCTCAGGCGATTCCATCTTATCCTGGGTATGCTTCGCCTAATCTGAATCAACAGTTGCCCTTTGTAGCAACTCTAGAATTACCAGATCTAAACTGGCTGACGAATGATCCAATTGCTTATGCCCTTTGGTGGCCAGCGATTCCGCATAAACTTCCGTCAGATATTCCTAAATTTAATGGAAATCCGGGTGAAGATCCGTCGAATCATGTGATGACATTTCATCTGTGGTGCTCATCAAACACCCTGAATGATGATTCGATAAGACTTCACCTTTTTCAGAGGACGTTAACGGGTCCAGCGGCAAAATGGTATATTGAATTGCCTAGAGCTTCGTTCGACAATTTCAGTACCTTAGCCACGACTTTCTTAACCCATTTTCAATTACCGATAAGGTATGAAATGGGAACGGAACTCCTAACCAATTTCAAACAGACAACGGCCACTCACATATCTGATCATATACATGAGTGGCGACGTCATCGTAGGATGGTAAAAAAGTACGTTCCCGATCAGCTATTAGCTGAATGGTTTATCAAGTCGTTACTTCCTGCCATAACGGAAGATGTGGCAAAGGGGGGAGTCGTAACGGAAGAGCAAGTTATCGCTCATGCGCAATATCTAGACTTGGTCTATACTCAGTCTGGCACGCTCTACGACAAAATACCTGACGCCCCTAGACCGGAATTCTCAATTCCTCCTCCTCCTAAATCAAACAATGACTCTCACGCCGGCGATGGCGTGATTGGCACGACAAACGCGAAATCGACAAAGGCTACGTCCAAGAAAGCCCATAAGATTTCAGATGAAAATGCAAAAGACGAACTTCTTGCCTCGGAATTAAATGCCATGTCGACCGACAAGGGAAAAAAACTGAAGCAACCAGGGGGCAAGAAGAAAAAGAAAGGGAGGAAAAAGAAGCAGGATGAGTCATCTCCTCAAAAAGCTTCTGCAAACCCTTCTGGGCAAAGGAAACCCCCTTTCGGGTGTCAAATATGCGATGAGGACCATTGGACGAATGAATGTCCATACAAAGCTGAGCTTAAAAGATTCTTTAAGAGTTCGAAAACCTCAGCAGTATTGACTGATCCATTTCCAAACCCGGGAACCAAACTGGTTGCTAATCAAAATGCTTCCCGATCCCAAGTGCTTATGTTGTCTATCTCAAAGCAGCAAAATGATGCTTTGACAAGGAATAAAGATTACGGGAATCCACAGCTATCAAATAACAAGGCTAATGAACAACCTAGTAGTTCGACAACAACTTTGACCGAAGTTGTGCCACCTATCATTCCTGAACCAATGATAAAGTCACCAAAGGGAGTAGTACCCAAATCGACATTTAATCCTAGTGCAAAAGTAGCACAGAATTATAATATAATAGAGGACCTGGCCCAATCGCCGTCCGCTATGTCGACACTTGGGATACCACAGAATTGCCCCTCCCAAAAGCAAGCTTTATTATCAGCAATAGGATTGGCTCAATGGATTCCAATCTTGTGGCCTTTGATCATAAAGGATATGACCCTCAATTACCAGCTCAACTAGCTTTCCTTATTCAAGTGAAAGTCCTCAACAAAACTGTTCATCGAACAATTATTGATGAGGGGGCATCCACATGTATTATGTCGATGAGTTGTTGGAAAAATTTAGGCTCACCACCCTTGTCGCGATCTTCAACAATGATAAAAGAATTTGATGGACGATCATACACTCCATACGGGATTTTAAGTAACTTGAAAGTTGAACTAGGGGGAAAGACAGTAGAAGTTGATGTTGAAGTAATCGACGGAAACCTCGATTACAACATCCTACTGGGAAGGCCCTAGATATATGCCATGGCCGCAGTTGTGTCGACCTACTTCAGGAAGATTGCATTTCCCTTTCAAGGAAGAATTACAGTCATCGACCAACAAACATTTCTCCCCAACAGTTCACAAGTTACGAGAAGCATTCAAATGATCCATGGAAGCGATCATCCGCTTCAAAATATTGGAATACGCCTCCTAAAAGACCCTGCCTTAATGGGTACTTTTGCACTACCGCTTCCAAGTAATCTGGCGAAAGTGGCCACAGTGGAAACCTACAATATGAAATCTTCTATATCTAATGGATTCGGAAGATTCCTAAACATTTTGTCAGCATGGATCATCGCCCTAATAGAAATATTGTAGCAATCAATGTTTCTAGCATGGGAGGCAAACCCGAATCAGCGCTCGTCAAGCGTTTGGGTAGATAGGTCCAAAGAATATGGTATCCCTTCAGATCCTTGGTCGCGAGTGCATGGAACCGACGAAGGAATCGTACAATCAATTTTAATTGAAGGGGCACCATAGAATGATTGCCACCATCGTTCCCTTCTTCCGGATTATGAAGAAGATGCTCAAAATGACCTTTATCATCCTTCAGTTTTCGATTTTCTATCAAATACTGTAAATACAGTGGGCTCCGAGGACGGTTCTTATCTCATGTCGACCTCGTTAAAAAATGAAACAAGGAGTCATGAACATAGTTCTTTTACTGTGTCAACCTCATTAAAAAATGAAACAATCCCCTTTCCAAATCTCAAAGGTAAACCTTCATTCCAACCACCAAGTTGAATGCAATGAAGCTTGGGGGGCATGCACCTTGATTTGCGTTATTATGCTGGGGGCATACAAACTTATCACGAGCAGTGTTACTGCAGGGTTCAAGCTCGTTAAAAAATAAACCCACATCGAGCAGTTTTAGCACATAGTTCATGCTCATTAAAAAATAAACATAAGATCGAGCAAGTGTTTCAATCCGCGTTTAAGCTCGTTAAAAAATGAACTATCCTCCGGTAAATAACCACCGTGAATGTAACATTATCAGCCATTAAAGCCTTGGTCGTGTTTGCACCGTCACCTCCACTTTTCCATTGGCCGATCGTTCACCTCCATATGATTGTTTACCCATTTTGAGGAACAGCTGCGAAGAGTGATTTCACTAGCCATCCTTGTGACACTGCTGTGATTTGGAAATTCCAATCCTTCCCTGGAATCAACTGCTAACATTTTTTATCACTCGTTCCTCAAAAGATGAGTCTTCTTTAAGCTCTTTTCATCTGACTCGTAAAATATGAAAAGATTGCCGAGTTTTGGCCTTCCAGCTCGTTAAAGCGACCGGAAGTGCTATCCCTCCTCTAGATTTTAATCTTTTTGGACCTGAGGGATTATTGCACAAAAAGATCGAGCGCTTGTTTTGTTCGGCTCGTTAAAACTATCGAAAACTCATCCCTTCTGTATTGTTTTATACTTTTTCGGACTTAAGGGATTAGATGACGAAAAAGGAACTTCGGAGTTGACTTTACGTACCTTTTTAGACTCTCTAAAAATGAAAAGGACCGAGTTATCTTTGTCGTTAGACTCGTTAAAAGCATTAAATAGCGACAAACTTGTCTTTAGACGAGAACGAGTTTCACTATCGCTAGGCTCGTTAAAACATAGCGATGGGCTTGCCCGAAGGGCAAGTTATAGAACAAGCATATGTTATCCTCCTCAAGCTTGACAAAAATAAAGAGGTACTGGTCAGCAATGACTGGGGAAAAATTGGGGGAAACTCAAGAAAACTTTGATGGTAGCAAGTCGCTCTTGAACATGACACTTTTCCTCCGTACCACAATCGGGTTGGGTTGTTTCATTCACCGGTCACATCACCATGGTCTCGCCATACCATCCATATTTGGGGTAATGCTACCGATCCATCGCATAAGTGTCGCCATATGTTCAAGAGAAGTCGTTCAGAGAAGTCACCTGTGTCCCATCCACTACCATACATTATACTCTTTCATGACCGCCACCCTGAATCATATGTCATCAGATCGTTTTCACCTCCATCAAAATCATTAGCTCCATTCCGTGTCATCGATGTGGGATTCATTAAGGCCCTCCTTTAACGGATCGCTTCTTGTCGACATTAGCTCATTATCCAAGAAGTTGATCTAGGAACACCCCCTTCAGTACTTTGAAGCTTGCATGCCTCAATGGCAAGTTTCTCACTTCCGGTGACAGGTATACATCAATGACCTTCGACCGAAAGATTTTGCATGGTGTTCGACGCCAAGTCCTCTATTCACACCATGTGAATTGTACTGCAGTACCTTGAGGGTCATCTTCATTATCGGTGATTCCTCTCGCGCTTGTTAACAGTTTACATCATTGACTGGTAATCAAGCGATGTCTTTCCATGTTCGACTTCAGAGCAATTCTCACATGGATCGACTTGTACTTAGAGTGAAGATCAGACGAGATTGAAGACCCCGGATCTAGTTTCATCCATCCGGGCTGCGATATATATTCAGAAAATAAAGACATGGAAATGTACAGCTTTGCAGCACAGATAATCATCCTACCAAAAGGATGATGGCTCTTTCAGAATCATCAATCTATCATCAGACGATTGTCTGTTATATGTACATGAAAATGAATTTATAAAGCTGAGCATGGGAATGCCCGCCTCGGCTAGATCATGAAAAAAGTATGAAAATAATGTATTGTATTGTATTGTATTACAGGTCTCCTCCCAGCAATGAAAGAACTTCAGATCCTCCTAATAAAGCATTTCACCCAATAAACGGCCTCATACTTTAGGGGGCAACTGTTATAGACATTTTTGTGCCTTACAGCTATAAGCATGAAATGTCCATAATCCAAGGGATCCAAAGTTCCTAAACATGTTGTTCCTACCCCTAGAGGAACAAGGCTAACAAACCACAGCAATTCACAGAAGTTCTCCACCAGAAACTGCTCAAAAACAAGTCAATTCAGGATCAATTCAGAAGCTCCACTAGCTGCCTGCGTTGAAATGCAGAGGTTACACTGGCTAGTTGCATTGCAATGCAGGTGGAAGCACTACCAGGGTGCGCTGAGCGGGAAATGAAAAATGTCAGGGTCTCTTGTGAAAGGTGTCAAGACTGTGGAAGCTTCCAGAATCTTCCTCCATGACACTTGCCTTGCTGAGTTTGACTAAGTGATGAGTAAGAGGCTCTTAGTCTCCAAGTGGAAGTAAGAACTGACAGAGAGAGAGGACACTAGTCAGATCACAAGCTGACTCATCCTCACTCCAAACATCTATATATGGATCTCTTCTCCATGAGATCTAGGGGGGGCTGGAATTTTGTTATTGCAAAGAATTGCTGTTGGTTTGAGATTGGAATCATTGGGTGCTTAATGCTTTGAAGGGGGGTGAAGATAGGAATTTCATTTGCTGGGAAGGAGATGCTGTATTGGAACTCTCTTGGTTGTATCTACTCCTAAACCTTGTTATTCATCAATAAAGCTATCTTGGTTTCTCCTATATGCTGATGTGTCTTTGATGTATGATTGCATTAGTGTATTTGGTTTATTTCTAATCCTGAACTAGTTATGAATATGAATCTATGTCTTTGTGTAGTGTTCCCTTCTTGTGATCTTGCAGGAACCTGTTGAAGCTGGGCGAGCGAGAAGGCAAGTAGCTAGGAACTCTCAAAGAGAATAGAAACCGGATCGAGGGACAAACGGAACACACCGGTTAGTCCATCCATTTCTCTTCATTCTTAATTCATAAAGGAAGAATACTAGAATAGCTGTTTCTGTTTGTTTCTAAGGCACTGTCACACCTTAGGTGGATAGGATCGTCCTGCATAGGCATTTTTCCCCACAACACCTTTCATGCATATAATGTTGTTGCAGTTCAGTTATCCTGGTTACTCTAATGATGTATGTAGCTTTAATTTATGCATGTATGCATGAACTATTCTGTATATGTTTGTATTAATCTTATCAAAGCGTGTTGTTGTTATAACTCATCGCTTTGGATTGTCGGCTATCCTGCTTTCTATCTCATGATGACTTTCAGCCTGTGCATTCCCTTTCAAGCTTCATTCTATCACAGGCTTCTAAGGGGCACACGCTTCTCCCTTCCATGTGTTAGGGCTTTTGATGCACCTTCCTTGACTTGTTGCAAGGTCACACTCTTGCTTCCAACAAGGAAATCTTACTTACCTCTGTGCGCAATCGTAGTCAAGGCGATACTGTATTACGCCCTGCTGGGACTTCTACTCCAAATGGTCTGAGATCTAGTTAGGACTTCTTATCAGGGATATCCCTTGAAATGTTGGTGGGTCTAGCACCATCAACAAAAGGTTATAGATGACAAACTCTCAGTTCAAATAATATTGTCAAAACTTGAATAGGAAGGAAAAATCATATTGTAACCTTAAGAAGTCATGGAAATAAGAACTTCGAAATTATGAAATTGATCAATTTCAGAGTATTTCAATAAGTGGAAGAACTTACTTTTTGAAGATTCCACACAGGAGGATGATAATTTTATACATAAGCATCTAGAACTACTCAAGGGTTGAGAAAAACACTTTTTTTAAGGAGAGGGGCATGCTAGGTCCCTATAATACTAATGTAGCCTATTATTGTTATAGTTAGTGTAGCCCCTTATTATTAATGTTGTGCCCATGTAGTCCCCATATTGTTATTATGATGCCCCAAGAAGCCCATTATTATTATTATTGTGCCCCTACATTATTATTATTATGTAGGCTCTGATTATATTGTGACCCCATAGACTCCTATATATAGAAAGGAGGTTTTCTCATTTGGATCATCCAAGAATTTTTCATTTATGTGATGTAAAGGAGGTGTCCCCCTCGAAGAGGCTATTTTTCAAGTCGTTGATCTATCCTTTCTTCTGTTTTGTGATTTGGTCGCATAACATAGATCTTTTCCATAAATCTAACCAAACCATCTGTCATGAGATGATAATCCACACCCTGATCATGTCTACTTTGTTATTGCAACCTATGATTAAGTTGTTGGTACCTATCATCCTGTTGTCCTGTCTGTAAGATTCGCTCCTGCAAGTCTATCCCATAAGAAGTCACTGCGACAATGTGATATACCTGCACTCTTTTACTAAGAGCATCTGCAACCCTGTTCTCCTTTCTCTTAATGTACCTGATCTCGAAGTCAAACTTACTGAGAGTTGCCAAAAACCTAGCTTTCCTAACATTCAAATTCAGTTGGTTAAACAAATACCTCACTCCACTATGCTCACTCTTCAAGATGAACCTTCTTCCAAGAAGATAATGTCTCCACATCTTCAATGAATGAATGATAGTTTCCAACTCAAGATCATGAGTCACATAGTTCTGCTCATGCTCATTCAACTTCCTTGACTCATAGCATACTGCATGTCCTTCCTATATAAAGAATCCACCAAGTTCTCTCTTGCAAGCATCTGTACACCCCAAAAGCTCTTTATCTTAGTATGCAATCTTCAAGACTGAATAATTTGAAGCAACTTCTTCAACTGCTCAAAACTAGCTCCACATTCCTCTGTCCATTCAAACTTCTTTCCTTTTCTCTGCAATGATGTAATAGGATAGGAAATTCGTGAGAAGTTCCTGATGAAACTCCTATAGTAACCTGATACCCCATAAATTATCTGACCTCATCCACATTTCTAGGAGCTTCCCACTCCATGATAGCTCTGATCTTTTCCTAGTCCACTTCTATACCTTCCTTGGAAACAACATGTCCCAACTAATGAAATTCTTTCTGAAAGACCCTACAATTACTATTATTGGCATACAACTTATTCTCTCTCAAAAATCTTAACACTAATGCTAGATGTTTTCCATTCTCTTCCTCTTTGATAGAATATATCAATATGTCATCAACGAATACTATAAAAACTTGTCGAGATAAAGATGCAACACACTATTCAGCAAACAAATGAAAGTAGTTGGAGCATTAGTTAAATCAAAATGAATCACAACAAACTCATAATTCTCACACCTAGTCTAGATTGTGGTTTTGTGGATGTCCTCTTCTTTGATGTGTACTTGATGATATCTTGATCTCAATTTAATATTCAAGAACATTGCTGCTCCCTTCAACTAATCAAACAAGTCGTCAATCCATGACAAAGGATACATATTCTTGATCGTCACCTTGTTCAGCTTCCTGTAATCAATACATAACCTAAGAGTACCATTATTCTTCTTAACAAACAACACTGGTGCACCCCAAGACAACACACTTGGCCTAATGTATTCCTTATCAATCATTTCATTTAATTGCAGCTTCGGTTCCACTAACTCTGGACTCCTCATCCTATAAGGTGCCTTAGATGATGGTGTTGCTCCCAGCATCAACTCAATAGAAAATTCCACTTCCCTATCAGGAGGAAACTATGAAATCTCTTGCTGAAAATACATCCTAAAACTTTTGCAAAAATGGTCACCTCTTCAATACTTACGCATCCTCAACATCCTTCCCTTTTTCAGTGGAAATATGAATTGCAAACAATACACACCCTCTCTTGCTATTGTGATTTTCTTGCATAGTTTTGACCATTCTCAATGACGCAGGTTTCTTCTTACCCTACAATATTCTCCTCTCCATCATCATCCAAGAACTCAATAGCCTTATCTTATAAATATACCTTAGTCCTGTAAATGTACAACCAATCCATACCCAACAACATACTGTATGATCCCAAAGGAAGCAAATTTAGATGCGTTTATGTAGACATAACATTCAAATCAAATGCACAAGATATTACCCAATGTTGAACTCTTTTCTTAGGACATGTATCTAACGGCACCAATCAAGACCGTACATGCACTTCTTTATTCAAGCAACACTTATCCACTAGGTTAGGAATGATATAGCTATAGTTAGATCTAGGGTCAATGAAAATAGAAACAACTTGATAACAAAACTTACCTTCCATCTCATAAATTTATGCATGATGATCAACCTTCCTATTATCTAATGTTGCATAAATATGAGAGATACTTTGTCCAACATCCCCAACTATTTTTTCCTCCTGAGCACTGTAAATATGTGGTCTTCCACCGAGGCTCTATGGATAATCTCTCCTGTAATGATCCTGTCCGCAAGTCTAACACTGCAAAGGCTTCCTTTCATCACACTTGTTCTTCTCCTTAGATTGAAATCCATGTCCTCTATCAACTACATTGAATTTCTTGTATGACGCTATATTATCCTTTTTACCTGCATCATGAGGTCTTCCTCGCTTCTTATCCCACTTTCCCTTAGTCTTGTCATTACCTTTCCAACCCTTCTTACTCTCTAACTTATTCTTAGGCTTCTCTAACAATACTTCAGCTTCCCAATTACCTCCTCCAATGTCAAAGGCTCATCATACTCAATCTGATTTTTAAAAGTGAAAGTCAATCTACTACCAAATATTTGAACCTTCATCTTTTCATCTCTAAGATATGACACATACCTCAATAGCTACAATAACTTAGTTGTATGCTCTTCATATGTCATAGACCCCATATTCAGCTTGTATAATTCTTTAGCCTTACCATCATAATATGTCTCTGACAAATACTTCTTTCTGAAAAGTCTCTTGAACTCATGCCAACTTAACTCCTCTATCTTGATACCTTTGACATGCTTTACGTCTTCCCACCAAATATTCGTTTTTCCCTTGAGACTGAAAATAACTACCTTGGATTTCTTATTCTCAGCGTAATCATGTGGTTCGAAGAAATTATTCATCCCAAGTAACCATGCTTCTGAATCTTCCAGTTTTTTCAGCTCTCCATTAAAGGTAGGAGGCTTGGCTTTCTTGAACTCATCTTACAAGTACTGCTTCTTACCCCCCTTGTAAGGATGATAATGATGATGATCATGTTGTATTTATAGTCCAAAACCAAAATAAAATCCATAATCAATACCTATATTTTTAGGTGTATCTAACCATATTCCACCTCTGACCGTGTCATCTCTGTCTGACCTATGGTGAGCCTTGATATTGCACCAAGAATGTTGCAACTCCCAAGGGATCCTCAACTGAAATTATCAACCCGGAGTTTGCAAAAATTTAGAGGTGATAATGTTATATGCATAGTAGGTTGGATTCTACTCATGCCACCCTCAATCATGACATTAGATAAAAGTTCTCAGAGACCATTCCTCCTACTGAACTATAGTGAAATATTTCTGATGAAAGTAAAATTGAAAACTAATTCTAGCTGAAAGTGGAAATTCCATTTCCTCAACTTGTAGATGTCAATTAATCATTTCATGAAAGGAAAAGAGCTAACATACATGCAGAAAGAAAGCTACTTAACTTGCATAATTCATCAAACTAGCAACATAATTGCATGCATCATCTACCTATTTCACACTTTCTTGAAAATCATAAACTTAACTTGCATCATACTTGTGATTAAAAAAACTAATTCTACTATGCTTTGCAATGAGTAAAAGGAATGGTTGGAGTGGTCTAGGAGCTTCCATTGATCATCAAGTCACAACTTGGGGTCATTATTCATCTTGACTGAGCTAAGGTTGAAGTGGGGATCAAAACTAGTGAAGAAAAGTGGTGTTATAGGCCTACTACAGGGTTTTCTATTGGAGGTCATGTATTGCTAGAGGAGGACCTGTAATGCTACAAGAGGGGTTCCGAGAGGATTTTTGGGGTGAAAATGATGTCTTCAAGGCATGAAGAGGTGGATGGAGGCTAGAGATAGTGAAAGAAGGTTAGGTTGAGCCACCTAGCCAAGCCTAGGACCTGTCAGAGGTATGTTTTGCACCAGGATGAATGCTCATGGTGTCCTAAGTTTACCAGGAAAAGTGACTATGGAAACAGAGTTTTGGGGTAGAATTGAGGGGTGGAGAGAGAAGATGGAGGTTTCCTTGATGGAGGTGGAATAGGTTCCCTCCCCTGCAAATCAACACATCCCTGAAACCAACTATACATCCATTGATCATTAATAAAGTGATATAGACTATGATGGAAAGTATGAGTTAAATTTAAATAACATCTATTTTATGCCATAACATTACTCTAATCACTAAAATGACTTCTAAGCTATGTAACGGAAATGTGAATAAGAAAAAAGAATATTCATCTATTTCCAAGAAATCATAAACACAATATTTTTGGACTGATATTGTGAATCCTTCCAATCATTCTCCCACAAGAGAGGTGATGTAGAAGCTTGCAATCACTAGGTTTTATAGCTTAACCTATACTGAAATGAAAGAAACTATGAAATTCTTGGAATCGAGAACAAAAACAAAAGTACAAAAGAGGGAACAAAGCCTCTAGGTTGGGACCAAACACAAGGGTCTCAACCCTTTGAAACTAACTCAGATGCAGCTTAATAACCAACTTCTCATTATCAAAAAGTAAAGGTATCATACATCACATAAAATTTCAAAATTACAATGTCAAGTTCTAAGCTCAATAGCTACATCTAGCTGAATCAAAAATTTAAATCCTAATGAGATTTTCATCTTGTTTATTTATAAAAAAAGGGTTGCTGATAGAAGATCCCTTGAAAATAGGAGCAGTTCCCTCCTTAATCTAAGTAATGGTGGATCTGGTCCCTCTTGAGCTTCACTTGTAGTAGGAGTTACTCGGCTTCCAATGAATTCGAACTAGTGAGAGAGGATGTTGTGATCCCAAGCCGAGTTAGGGAGCTAAGGAGGTGGGAAAACCCCCTAGATTCTCTCCTAGTTGTCTCCATCAAGTCCCTGCATAGTATTTGCCTATAAAATGCTTCTTTTTCTTGTAATTAAACCACATTAGGCCACATACTATGAAAAGCACCTTTTACTATGGCTTGCAAATGTGATAGGGTGGTCCAAGCCTTCTCCGCCATCCTGCGTTAGTACTTCTCCTAGCACTATACATGACATGTCAACGTGTACATGACATTCTTTCTTCCAGTCCAGGAAGACTAGAATCAACGCGGTAACCATCTTCTCTTTCAATATATCCAAGCTTTTCTTACAGTCATCATTCCAACCGAAAGAGACATCCTTCTTCAACAATTTTTCCATTGGTGCGGTGATCTGGTCATATCCTTTGATAAACATTCTATAGTATCCCATATGTCCCAAGCTAGCGCACAATTGTTTCACACTCCGCAGTGCTTCCAAGTTCAGAATTACTATGATCTTCGCGAGGTCTACCATCAGCCCTTGTTTTTAAACCACATGCCCCAATAGGTTCCCAAAAGAAATACAAAACAGACACTTCTTGAGGTTGAGCGTGATCTAGTATCTTTGATAGGTATCCAACATCAATCGCAAACTCGCTACATGACACTTAACTAGCCCAAATATAGTCCAGTCATCAAAGTATACCTTCAGGAACTTATGAATGAATTCCTCGAATGTCGTGAAAACCAGGCGGGAAAAAATAGTTGGTGCATTCTTCAGCCCAAACGACATTACAATGTATTGAAAACAACCCTACTAAGTCGCGAAGGTTGTCTTTCTTCTATCCTCCGGCGCGATTTTGATTTAGTGGTACCTAGAGAATACATCAATGAAGGAGTATGCTTCTTGGCCACCTACATTGTCCAACACTTCATCCGTGAATGGAGTTTGGAAAGGATCATGCACACAAGCATCATTCAATTTTATGAGATCCACACATATCCTTATTTCATCCTTCTGCTTCTTCTCTTGCACCACCATAGGGCTTACCCAATCAGATTCTTCCACATGCTCAATGATGCCTGTTACTAGCAATTTGCCTAACTCTAAGCGGACCTTCTCCTTGTATTTTAGATTTAGGCGGTAAGGCCTCTGCTTAACTGGATTCGCGTCAGGTTTTAACGTGATGTTCATCACTCCTAGATCTCTGATTATTCCTTTCAAATCTGTAAACTTGGTGTTATCACTCAAGTTGTCCCTTTTGACTCCTAAAGGGATACGGCCGAGGTAACCACAAACCAACTTTGGACTGCAGGCCCTAGCCTACCTGCAGTCAGAGAGGGCTCTCTCTTTATGATTTAGCTTTGTTGAAAGGGATGATTTTAGGCTAGATATGATGCACAGGGGTTTTGATTGAGTTTTGGTGGGAAAACTGACACTTTCAGGTAGAGAGGCAGAGTATAGTCTGAATTTTTCAAGCCATTGGGTGTGGAGTCGAGGAGGGGAACTGCTGGTGCGTTTTCTTAATTAAAGTGAGGGAACATGGAGCAAGATAACTGAGGTTTGAAGCAATCTTCATATTTAAGGGATGAACTGAATGCTAAAGAAAGAGAGGCAGTTAAGAATCTCTCGAACATATTAGCAGGGAAAATCACAAGGCGCTACCTAGGGGAAGTTAAGAATCCCTAGATAATTGGCCAACACAGGTGAATTGGGGTAAACATGATCCGGGAGGAATTCAGTGTTCATAACCAATTCTTTTAGAGGAAAACATCAAAAAACAACAGAAATTGAGCATAGAGAGTGTTTAAACTAATTCTAGGCTATTCCTTTTTTCTGCTATTTAGATAATGGCAAACACATAAATAGAGATAAGAGGCACTTATTGCTTCAGGCCGCAGCGCAGGAATTCCATCTTCAACTCTTCGAAACGTTCATCAACAACAGATAGTTCGCTCTCCAAGCTTTAAGCAATCTTTGATTACAGAAAAATCCAGGTATACACAGCGAGTCGCTAGTGAAAATCTCAATTAACCAACCCTTAAAACTATACAGAGGGTGGTATATATAGGGAAAAAATTCTCTGCAGAGTTTCCTTTATTACATCTTGACCTAATTAGGTCATAAAAATGACTACTTGACCTAATCCTATCTAGAAATGAATGCAAAAAATATCTCGGGCCGTGCTCAGGGCCGATGTGTCAAAATTGAATAAATGATGCTGTCCTTGGTGGCTTGCTGCAGCGTTTTCTGCAATAAATGAGTATGGGTTTCTGCTCTCTTGTTGTCCTGGTGCCTTGAATGCCTTAATGGTGAATTGAAGGTAAGGATGGGCTGATGCTTATTGATTTGACTTTCTGGGGGCTTCATCAATGTTCAGGTGCCTCGAGCCACTAAAAAACCTTGACTAATACTCTCTGGCGTCTTTTCTTCCACTGATACTCTCTGACAAAATCTGGACTGCTGATCTGATGTGCTGCGGGTCTAATCACCAGTAAATGGCCGTTGTTCGGCCTCGATATCATCTGGAATTGTCTTCTGGTCATTTTGGTATGCTCTGTGAAGAAAACAGATCATTTTTGCACCTTTTCGGGCTTCCTGGGGCCGCATGGTGAGAAGATTCCCTAAATATTCCCTGAAGATTCTCCATTTCGGCCTAAAAAATCCTGCGATGAGCGATTTGGCGCAAATCTCTCATCAAAAATTGCCTCAGAATTCGATTTCGGGGCTCCGAAGTGCGACTTTTGCGCCTCTGCGCCCAAAAAAGTGCTGATGACGTCAGCATGACGTCAGTAGGGCGACGTGGCGGGATGATGTCAACATGACGTCATCACGTACGGATGATTACGTGGCAGGTACGGTGGAGGGGGCACGTGGCAGTGACGTGGCAGGAGGCCACGCAGGCAGGTGACTCATTGGGTGACTGGACAAGGGGTGACGTGGGCGGTGACTGTGCAGGGGGTGACGTGGGTGGTGATGTCACCAGGCAGGAGGCGGTAAGCGGTATGTGGCGCACCGCTTTTCGGGGATGGCGGTTTCGGAGGGAGGGGCTCCGCCACAGCCCAGCGCTTGACGCGTGGCGGGAGTACGGCGGCAAAACTGCCGAACTCCCGGACGTTAAAGGCCGGGCAGCTCGGGGATGGGGATGCCCGCCAACCGTTGATCTGTGGGGCGGGCGATCCAACGGTTGGCGGCGGACGCGAAGGGAAGGCGGGTTAACGGGCGGGAATATTCCTTTTGTAATACGCGTGGCGGATGGGTTATAGACTTAGGAGAATGGGTTTATGTGGGTTTTTACAGGCGCGGGTTAATATTTATGCACAAAACTTTGGTTTAGGGGTGGAATATGGGTTTTTGGGGGTTTTTAGGGTTAAGGGGGAGGTTACTAGCTGACCAGATGTCAAACTAGTTCCTTAATGACGCGGATGGGCTAAAAACAATCCCAGATGGACTGTGATTTCCCAGACTTGGTAGAATTATGGCTATAATGCCAGGGAGGGGTATTTACATAGGGGAGTTTATATACATGATTTTAATAGGGGAAGGGAAAAACCAATAGGGAGTTATATAATAAGGGTGATGAGAAGAAGAGAGAGGTTAGTGAACTCCAGCCTGAGTACCTCCAACTGAAAAACTGCCTCGGACCGAAAAATGGATTGCTTATCAGAATTGGAACACAGTAGTGGCCCTTAGACTAGCATACTCTTATGGACACTTCTTTGGCCATCTGTAGCAAATATGGAGCATTGCAGCATGCATAGCACGACATATTTGGCATGTAAAACTGTCGATCATGAAAGATGATTAACCTGCTGCAGCAAGAGGCTAACAGTGGCTCCACTTGGGGATGGCTTTTCCTTGTGAAAAGTCAAGAACAGCAGGTCAGACTGCCTTGTATTCTATTGTTGCTGTGTTCTGCAAATTTCCCTTGGCTAGCTGCCTTATTGATCCTACCTACCTACCTATCCTAACCAGTACTTACTTTGCTGTTAGGTGAAGTGAAATAGCCAATGCAGCCACTTAAGCAATAATATCATGAGTGGGCTTTGCTACTTGTGCTTGCTAGTGGGTCCAACTGAGATTTTGCAATTTGTTATGGCTTTGTCAATCTTTGAGAAGATCAGGAAGCTACTGACCTCCTTTGCGGTGTTTAAATACTGTACAAAACTGTCCTGCAACATATATATACAATTTCTAGGCTAAATTAAGGAACTGTACAAAGGTTGAGGATCGCTACCATGCCTTGGAGTCGGGAGATCATCGACAGCTCGATACTGAGCCTTGCAGCCTGCTAACGGAGAAGAGCACTGATTTCTTTCATCATTCTGCCTGCCAGCGGATAGGTCATTTAGAACTCGCAGAGGTGCTGGTAATTTATTACGATCTGGCTCAAATAGGACTTGACTGATCTGTGCAGACTGCTGGTCTTCTTCTTCTTTGAACACCTCAGATGGCTGAAAATAATGAGGCGGGGGATCCATTTGGATCATTTGGTCATATGCTGCTGCTTCTGGGTCCTCCTCAATCTGATATTCAACAGCTCTTTGGGGCTGCAAAATTAGAGGCAATACCTTTGGAGCAATATCTTGATTATCCTCCAGTCAGTCAATAGCAACACGCGGTGACACTTGATCATACATAGCATGATAGTTATCCTTGATAGACTGAAAAGATTCAAAACAAAAGGGTAAAGTTCCTTCACTGAAATCAACGCACTCTGCGTTTTCTTCCTTTTCTTCATAGCTGAGATGGGCACGCTGATCTTTGGGTTCAGGTTGCTGAACCTGAACACTGCTTCCTGCCAAAATAGGATCTGATTCCTCTGCAAGGCTGATTTGGTGGTTAGGCTCATAATCATCATTATACAGATCATATTTGGGCAGACAGTTGAAAGAAGAGAAGCTATTATATTCACACAGTATATCAGGAGACTGCTCCATCATGTATGGCTGGATGAATATGTCATCTGTTTTGTGGCAGGTTTGTTCGTGAATGTCACTACTTTCCTGTTGTGAAACAGATCTGTTCTGGTGCTCTGAACATTCCACTTTTATTGTGATCAGCTACATCATTTCCTCTGTCTTTTGTAACACACTATGAAATCTTTCTTCTTGCTCTGCTTTGCACTGTTCTTCCCTCCTTCTTAGATTTGCCTCTACGTCCACAGCTATGTCCTGCATCTGTTTCAAAGTGGACGGGCATCTTTCTCTCAGACATAATTCCATTTCTATGTCAAATGCTCTAGGATATTGCAATAGAGCTAGATCAAGGGGAGGTCTTATATTTAGAGGCATGGCCTGATAAACCTGATTGAATATGTCTGAAAACTGCTGAACAGATTCATCTGGATGCCTTTATAAATGATTGTATTCTTCAATGAGCGCGAAGAGATTACCTCTGATCATCCATCTATCAAGGAAAAGCTTGGCACACTACTGATGTTGGAAATAATACTGAGAGGGGGGGTGAATCAGTATTATCAGATCAATAAAACTTTTTCAGAAACATATACGCTACTTCAGTTAAGTGAACCAGCGTGTACACGCTACTGTGTCTAAAGAAACCAGCGTATAACCAGAAATCTTATGATTCAGTTAGTTTATCTTCAGCAAATGCATCAGGACATTATTAACCATATTAAAAGTAAATAGGTGCAGTATAACAGAACAGATCATCACACAAAAGCCACACACATGAACACCATGATATAAGGTGGAAACCCAATGTGGGTGAAAACCACCTACTGCAAGTCGTCTCTATCTTTCTTTAATAAGAAACTTCAGTTTACAATCTTTTGTACTGGTTCAGCCTTATACTAGTACGCAGGCTACAACCTACAGAAGGCTACAACCTTCTCTTGTTTACCAGACTCTCCTGGAAGGGAACTCCAACCCCCTTTGCTCTTGTACTAGCTAAGATACTAGTACGTAGGTGCTGGCCTACAATCTTCTTTCCTTCAGGAACCACTTTTGATACATTTTCAGACTGGATATTCCTGAAGCACAACATTACAATCTAAAGACCACAATTCATCAATTTTCATAACAGATCATACTAGCATCATCAATCTTTGAATCACTGAATCACTGAAACCCTGTCAACACCCAGTCACCAGAACACAGAGCAGACTACAGAACTTCTGCAATAACAGTCAGACCCAACTGCAACCCCAAAAAATTAAGCTTCAAAAGATATACGCTACTTCAATGAAACCAACCCGCGTATACACGCGCTTTTACCAAAGACAACCTGCGTACAGATCTAAAAATAATTTCTCATAACTTGAAACTGTACCAGACATCAGTCATACTCAGAACATAACATTGTGTCAGTATGCAGATCTAAAAATATGCGTAATCAACCATATACCGATAGTTCATTTCAAACCATTTGATCCCAATCTATCCTTAGATCTAGTCTTCCATCAACCGGTGTGATCTCTCCTTAGCTTAGATCAAGCAACCCAGAACCTGCATACTAGATCTCTTTCTTTATCAGATATTCAAGACTTTTTCAGTACAAGTTCCTAATGATCCTCTTCTCCTTATATAGCCTTAGGCCCTTCACAATACCACGGTCCAAAACCATAGTAACACAATACCATCAACTTCAAAACTAGGGATCAACACGTCTGTCGAGATACCTTGGTCAAAAACATAGGCTCAAGTACCGAGGACTAACTACCACGGACCAAAGGGAAGCTTCTCGACATGTACGCTCTTTTCTGTTCATGAAACTGCGTGTACACGCGACTTCGTATATAGTGAGCCTGCGTATCCGCGACTTAGTATATAGCGTACCAGCGTGTATACGCCACTTGGGCTTAATGAACCTGCATATATGAAATTTCTCTTCATTCTTGTAGTCTGGACTGAGATCTGTCATCAAAGAGAGTTGTCATCAAGGACAACACCTGTACCGTAGCGCCACACCTGTGCCAAAATGCCAACAGCTGAAACTTAGAGATGCTCGCCTCAGGCAACGCTTTAAACCAAGTCCTAGCTTCGCTTTGCAAAGAAAGGGAAAATAGTCTAAGACTGACATCTTCATCTTCCACTTCAAATGTATTAAGATAATCTTCAAAAGCCTGGATATGTTTCTGGGCAGTAATACCATTCTCTCCCTCAAATCTAGGGAGATATTCAGGATGATTTGTTGGCAGAGGACCAAGCACAGGAGACAGGATGAGCGGCTTATATCTTTCAGGAACTTTACGAGGCACAGGAGTATGTATAGGAACTAGAAGACTGGGCTCTATTTTTGTTTCCTCCTTGGCTGTGTGATGATCTTCCACAGCATTTGCAAGCTGCTGCTCTGATATGCAAGGAGGCTTTTCAACAACTTTTTCCAAAGGAAAAACATAAAAATCTGACATAAAATCGTTTTAAAATACAATATGCACAGCAAAATCTGGTGCAAGAGAAAGAACATGATCTCTTGGATGATAGTCCAAATCAAGAGCCTGGTCTGCTTGTATAATTCCTTCGAGTTCATTTCTCCAGCAGAGTCTTTATTATGAGGATGATGTGGAGTCGCCAGGTGGATGAATTAACCTTGAAGTGCCTGATCTTTGTCCACCGCCACAGATCAGAGCTGAACATGAAAAGCCTTGAAGAAAAGGAACACTTTCTCCAGAAAACGAGGCGAACTGGTCAAAATTGAGGATTTACACTAATAAACACATGATTCACTTCCCCAGCGGAGTCGCCATTATGTTATCACTCAGGTTGTCCCTTTTGACTCCTAAAGGGATACGGCCGAGGTAACCACAAACCAACTTTGGACTACAGGCCCTAGCCTACCTGCAGTTAGAGAGGGCTCTCTCTTTATGATTTAGCTTTGTTGAAAGGGATGATTTTAGGCTAGATATGATGCACAGGGGTTTTGATTGAGTTTTGGTGGGAAAACTGACACTTTCAGGTAGAGAGGCAGAGTATAGCCTGAATTTTTCAAGCCATTGGGCGTGGAGTCGAGGAGGGGAACTGCTCGTGCGTTTTCTTAATTAAAGTGAGGGAACATGGAGCAAGATAACTGAGGTTTGAAGCAATCTTCATATTTAAGGGATGAACTGAATGCTAAAGAAAGAGAGGCAGTTAAGAATCTCTCCAACAAATTAGCAGGGAAAATCACAGTGCGCTACCTAGGGGCAGTTAAGAATCCCTAGATAATTGGCCAACACAAGTGAATTGGGGTAAACATGATCCGAGAGGAATTCAGTGTTCATAACCAATTCTTTTAGACGACAACATCAAAAAACAGCAGAAATTGAGCATAGAGAGTGTTTAAACTAATTCTAGGCTATTCCTTTTTTCTGCTATTTAGATAATGGCAAACACATAAACAGAGATAAGAGGCACTTATTGCTTCAGGCCGCAGCGCAGGAATTCCATCTTCAACTCTTCGAAACATTCATCAACAACAGACAGTTCGCTCTCCAAGCTTTAAGCAATCTTTGATTACAGAAAAATCCAGGTATACACAGCGAGTCTCTAGTGAAAATCTCAATTAACCAACCCTTAAAACTATACAGAGGGTGGTATATATAGGGCAAAAATTCTCTGCAGAGTTTCCTTTATTACATTTTGACCTAATTAGGTCATAAAAATGACTACTTGACCTAATCCTATCTAGAAATGAATGCAAAAAATATCTCGGGCCGTGCTCAGGGCCGATGTGTCAAAACTGAATAAATGATGTTGTCCTTGGTGGCTTGCTGCAGCGTTTTCTGCAATAAATGAGTATGGGTTTCTGCTTTCTTGCTGTCCTGGTGCCTTGAATGCCTTAATGGTGATTTGAAGGCAAGGATGGGCTGATGCTTATTGATTTGACTTTCTGGGGGCTTCATCAATGTTCAGGTGCCTCGAGCCACTAAAAAACCTTGACTGATACTCTCTGGCGTCTTTTCTTCCACTGATACTCTCTGACAAAATCTGGACTGCTGATCTGATGTGCTGCGGGTCTAATCACCAGTAAATGGCCGCTGTTCGGCCTCGGTATCATCTGGAATTGTCTTCTGATCATTTTGGTATGCTCTGTGAAGAAAACGGATCATTTTTGCGCCTTTTCGGGCTTCCTGGGGCCGCATGGTGAGAAGATTCCCTAAAGATTCTCCATTTTGGCCTAAAAAATCCTGCGATGAGCGATTTGGTGCAAATCGATCATCAAAAACTGCCTCAGAATTCGATTCCGGGGCTCCGAAGTGTGACTTTTGCGCCTCTGCGCCCAAAAAAGTGTTGATGACATTAGCATGATGTCAGCATTGTACGGCGGGTGACGTCAGCAGGGCGACGTGGCGGGATGACGTCATCACGTACGGATGATTACATGGCAGGTACGGTGGAGGGGGCACGTGGCAGTGATGTGGTAGGAGGCCACGCAGGCAGGTGACTCATCGGGTGACTGGACAAGGGGTGACGTGGGCGGGGACTGTGCAGGGGGTGACGGGGTGGTGACGTCACCAGGCAGGAGGCAGTAAGCGGTATGTGGCGCACCGCTTTTCGGGGATGGCGGTTTCGGAGGGAGGGGCTCCGCCACAGCCCAGCGCTTGACGCGTGGCGGGAGTACGGCAGAAAAACCGCTGAACTACCGGACGTTAAAGGCCGGGTGGATCGGGGATGGGGATGCCTGCCAGCCGTTGATCTGTGGGGCAGGCGATCCAACGGTTGGCGGCGGACGCGAAGGGAAGGCGGGTTAACGGGCAGGAATATTCGCGGGAATATTCCTTTTGTAATACATGCAGTGATTTCTTCTCAAACATCATTTTTCACTTCTTCAAATTGATTACCCCATTCATATCAGTAGCCCAGTCAACTCCCAAGAGCGCAGGGTAGGGATCATCGTCATCAACAATCTATATTACTTCAAAATCTTCTAGCGCGCTCGCTCCCTCAATATCCATGGTCACTCTCTTCAGTCGCCCCATGGGTATTATTTTCTGTTGATTTTACATCCTTAGCTGAATTGGAGACCATTGCAGTGCAGGTCTCCCCATTCTCTCCCATGTTTGCTTCAGTAGAACTTTCGCATCTGATCCGAAATCCAGAATGACTTGATCCATTTCGTATTCTCTGATCTGTGCGGTGAGTCTCATTTCACACCCCGTTCTTATTTTATGCTTTCTGATCTTGTAGACTACATGTGGTTCACTTGGCGCGCTCCCAAGACATCTATTGATAAGTTCTTGTAACCCTTTCACAGCCCTACTGTCGCACAGTAACTTCATACAGGTTTCTAGGAAATTTGTGAGCATAGATGGGTCCATCTCCATCTCCAGCTCAGGCTTAGCCTTACTTCCTGAAGTGGAGGCCTTAGTGAAGCTCTTCAAAGCTTCCATGAATGCTTCACCAGTGCGCTCCAAATCCAACTTGGCCTCTTTCGTCGGGGCTTTTTGAACCCATGTACTATCTTCCGGCTATTTCCCCTTGTCATCCCCCATCGCAATTCCACTTCAGAGCACTATATTTACATTCATGTCTTCCTCGCGCGGCTCAGACCTCATCATCTACAGGTTCTGAGTCGAGGGAGGTGGTAGCACCCCTTTGTCATGTATCCTAGCTATCAACATAGGACAATCTTCTATTTCATGATCAAACAATGTGCAATACTTGCATGATAGGCACGTTGGATTAGTGCAATAGCGGGCATAGTGTCTTGGCCCTCCGCAATTGTAGCAAATCAATTCTCTGCAACCTCTACCAGGTCCTCTGCCGCCTTGGCCTCATCCGCGCTCCTGAAATCCTATCCGCACCATCCCTGCATTCTGGTCAAGGGGCCGCATTTCGACTTGAACCCTGTAGGTGGGAGTTCTATCCATCATCAATTCATAGCTCCTGCAAGTACGCTCATCATGTCCTACCGATCTGCAAAAATTGCAGAACAACTATTACGGCATTTGCACATACTTCTATAGCAAGTGACAGTTATCGTGGCATGTTTTTTGGCTACTTGACAGATAGCGCACCATAAAGCAGGTGTCGTGCTAGGTCCTGCTTGAGCTTCTGGACTTAAAGGCATCGGTCCTCCTCCTGCAAGGTAATTTGTAAAGATCGGGCAGTGGTCTTTGTCATGACCCTGACTGTTGCATTTCAAACACCATACCTCCTCACGCACCTTTGGTCGAACCTTCGTGTCCTGCTCCAGACTTTGCATCTCAAGGCATAGATTCTACAGCTGCGCGTGGGTTTGATGAACTCCAAGATTAGGATTGGAGTCTCTGTATTCTCATGGCAATCTCTAAGGCCTCTACCTGAGTTGTTAGCTTCTGCTGCAACAACACACTCCTTAAGTGAGGTAGTAGTGAAGCTACAAACCACTCGCAATGTTGTCCATCTGTCAAATTCATATTGGCTTCATGGATTTGACACTTCAATATTTGATACAATTCCCATGGTGTCTTGCCTGGTCGCATCGTGATTTCTTTGAATCCCACAATCGACTACAACTCGGACTTAGGCCTACTAAATTCCATATTTAGTGCTACTTGGATGTTCACTACTCTCGATTTCGGGTTATCGTTGGAGTACATAATATACCATGTCAGCGCGCGATCCTGCAAAGCACTAACCAGTGTTGCTTTCTTTATATGGTCATCCGTAACACCTTGAGCTTCCCATACAACCCTTACAATGAACCAGAATTGGTCTAGATCCTCATTTCCCAAAACTTTGAACAAAGGAAACTTCACTATGTTTTCCATACTGAATCGCAGTGGTGGTGGAGGTGGTACGGGTGAAGTTGGGGGTGACGGCGATGAAGACGGAGGTGGTATTCGTAAGTATCCCTGTCTTATCAACTGAATAGCACTTCGCAGAGAGAACTTCGCTATCCCTTCTTCGTCCCCTCGCGGAGGTGAAATCAAGGGGCTATACTCCGAACCCTTATTTCCTTCATTTCTGTAACTTTTTCTGCTTCACGTAGTCCCAAACATCAAGGTAGCTACATAACCCATTTTTCACACAACAACATTTTAATCCAAGTATTCAAATATTTTACGTACTTACCTCGCAGTCCTTTGAAAAATCGTCGCTCTACCTCACTATAGCTGACTGAGGTGTCGATCGCGAATTCAGTAACAAATCCTCCTATGATGCGATCGAGCCAATGATCGACAGCGTGCACGATCTTATCCCCTAATGCTTCCAACCTTCGCACTAGCTCCAGGGTCCACACAATAGGATTGTCAAGTTTCCACCTTCCTTGGCTATCTACTAACTTCATGATCCACTCGTATAGCTCAGTAGGGAAGGATGCGAAAATTATTTCGTGGGTCTCCCTACACAGGTATTGGTCCAACCACTATTCTTTTGATAGTCGTGGGCTTTTGTTCTCCTGTATCGCCAACTCGTCAATCCTTCTATCCAACTAGCCTTCGATTTCTTTCTTAGTTGGATTCCAGTGATACGACATCACACATCTCTCATGCAGATTCTGGTCCTGGCAACGGAACCATTTGATGGCTTGTGGCAGCTTGACCTAGCTTCAGTGTTAGTTAGCCAAACAAATCCCTACACTACTGGCCCTTTCGGCATCAGCTCGCAGAGCGCGGACTGAAGACTCACCCGGAGCAGTATGGGGGGATGCTGGAACCAAGTTTCTGCACCCTTTAGATGGATGTGATGTCATTTTATTACAGCTATACTTGCCTTCGCGCGGGTTGCTTAACCCTCTGTTCCACCCTACAATACCTTTGCGAAAGGGTACAATCATCTTCTACGCAACCCTAACCAGGGGCTAAAGTCCTTTTGTGCTGTTAAGGAAGCGAACTGTGATATCTTCCTAACTAGGCTAAGTGTTTTATTATCAAATCTTAGTTAGCTTCACATAAACAGATGTTCCTACTTGCGATCACTCATCCAACCCAATTACATATATTCGCGCATCATATAAGCATTATAAGTGAAATTTATACCCAATATAACAAATGCATAACAGCAAATAAAGATGCAATAACTGTAGAATACTTCTCTTTATTGATAATTCTGAACAATTACAGACTCAACCTGCCCTGTGCACTCAGCTATGGGGTCCGCGCACTCAGCTGCAGAGCCTCTACCTATGCTATGACCCAAAAATTAGACTTCTACTCAGAGCTATCTCTCATACATCATATCTTATTCCATAATTCCATTAATTTATTGATCTCCCTTAACTAATTAGAGCTTACCTCTATTTATACAATCCCATGGTCCACGGACCATGGGTAGATCTTCTATAGCCGACATTACATTTTCAAATAAGGGCAGACAACCTTACGACTCTTTAACATCTACGCACTCTGTGACCACAAAATGTGGAGTCTTTACATTTGGATTACAAAATTGGACCAAAATCTGGGCTTTAAGCCCCAAAACTGCACTTGAGGGATCCCGCACCCAACAAAACAAGATCAAATGTCTACTCCTTGTTCACCAGCAAAGAATAGATCTAGTCTTGATCATTCTCCAAAGAAAAATATCTTTGTTACTTTTCTTCCTGGCAACGATGCCAAATATTGTATCTATTTCTTAAAGGAAGTTTTTGGCTGTGCAATTGTGCTAAGAAACCAACTCAACCAATCTGTAGGTTTGAGATAGCCATTACAAGGATTTTTTGTTGTTCACTATCACTGGAAAACAACCTATGAAGCACAATGGCGAGATCTAGAGGTTTTTAGATGGGTTGTTTCTAATGAGTTTCCCTCAATGTTACAAGGATTTTTTGTTGTTCACTATCACTGGACAACAACCTATGAAGCACAATGGCGAGATCTAGAGGGTTTTAGATGGGTTGTTTCTAATGAGTTTCCAATCCTAGCTGAACAAATAAATCCCTCTCTTGCATAAGTCTTATCAAAGTGTCAACATACAGTTATGGTGGAATAACACAGCTTGAAAGGTTTTGATGGAGGAATGAAGGAGAAATTAGAGAATTAGATATCCTCTTTGAATACCTAATCATCTAACAAGAGAAAAAATGTGTAGAAGAATCTCTACAGTAAAACATCAATACATTTAAGCATAGCATAGAAGAAACAGTCTAGTGATTTCTGGGTTGCCAATCAAATAGATTGCTTAATATTTTACTCAATGTAAAACACAAATTTGCTAGGGATGTCAGGGAGGCTAATAGTTATCCCATCTCTTCCCAACGTCCTAAAATACCTCAAAAATATGCAGAAAAAATTATGTAGTCATAGGAAAACACTCACAAATAGACAAGTTTTGTCATAAACTGGGGTCGTAAAACTTTGATTAAAAACTTTGTAATAGGAAACTTTACAAAAATATGAGGGTCTTTCTTGGCTCAAAATCCAACCCTTTTACAATCAAATTCAAAGAATGCATGGATATTACAACTTCTGAAGTTGTTACAAGCTTTCAAGGGTTAAATTCTAACAATATACTAAAAATAAAAACAATCTCTGAATAACTACAGGAAATTTGGAGTTGTTTGAAAATTCTCTGCCTCAACATCTAGATAATATTGACTGATGATCTTTCTCCTTTAGATGCTAAAATGATGTCCATTGCTCGAGTATAAGAGTCAAATACATTATATGTGGAGCCAAATTTTATTTAATAGTTTTATTTATTAATTTGAATTATCATTTTATTAATTTTATTTTTCATTTATTTTAACTTTGTGCATTTGATTTTATTAAATAGTAAAACTATGGTTCTATCATTTGTTACAAATTTTTACAGTTATTAAACTAATCCTTATTATTATTTATTAAAATATAAAATTTTAAATCTAGTATTATTCCCAATCCCAATGTATAAATCTATGCCTAAAATTAATTGCGGGGGTCTTCCTACCGACATTTAAGAAAGGGGGGATCCTCAATTTTTTTTCACAAAAATGGTTAACTTTATATATTCAAAAAAATTGTTGGAACTGTGTCTAGCTACACATAAAAGTCTAAGCTTGAACTGTAGCAAAAATTAGAAAACCGAATCCATAACTAGTCACTTGGTTGTCCTTTTTGGCCCAAGCATCTACTGTTATTGTTTACATTCAGTCTAAGAGCACTATAGACTTGTAGGAATTTGCAGGGTAAGTTCCTTAGATAGAACACCAAAAGACACTGCTCACAAATAGATCACATATCATTACACCAGTATTCTTGACATGGTTAAAACCCTCAAAGAGGGAAACAATCCACAACCTGAGCCAATGCGACAACTTCAAGCAATCTATTGAAGTAAAAGAAAGAAAATTTACATAAGTTTCTCTCATAAATGGTCACCTAACAAATGACCCTCCATGCTCTTTAAATAGAGATCATGGACCAATCAGGTGTTAAGCCACGGATCAAGCGTCAGTAATACCGAGGACAGAATGAACCGTTAGATCACTTCATGTCTAGAACATATCATGACCGTCAGATTGTAATTTACAAAAAATACATACTAAAGAAATACACTTTACCTAACTATACACTAGACCAAGTTGTAATTAATTATTTCCTATGTGTCAGAATATCCTAACATCCCCCCTTAAGAACAATTTGGGATAGGATTCAAGGATGTACAAAGATGACACAATAGGAGAAGGAAGGAGGCATTAGAGCCTATCCCCCCTTAGTGACAACTTCCTGAACTCCAACCATAAATTGAAGTTTAGTAAACATCGCCTTTGTTAGAGCCTTTGTAAATATGTCTGCAACTTAATCATCAGTTGAACAATATTGCACTTCAAGAACATGGTCATGAATGATCTTTCTGATGAAGTGCATGTGTAGTTCAATGTATATGTTGCGTTGATGTTGGATTGGATCTTTTCATAGTTGAATGGAACTTTGATTATCACACCAAAGTGTACTCGGATGCTGCTGCTGAAAACAAAACTCTGACAGGGTCTGCTGAAGCCACCGGGATTCCTTACTAGCTTCAACAGCGCCATGATACTCTGCTTCTACTGAAGAAAGAGAAATGGAACTTTGTTTCTTGCAAACCCATGGAATAGGTCCAAAACAAAGAGTGAATACATAACCTGTAGTAGACTTCCGATCACCAGGGTCACCAGCCCAATCAGAATTAGTGAAACTGACAAGTATAGGAGATGCTTTTGCACTGCAATGAATCCCAAACTGAACTCTACCTCAAACATAATGAAGTATTATTTTAGTTTCCTTTCAATGAATTTCATGTTGTCTTTACATAAACCGAGTAATAAGTCCAACAACAAAGGAAAGGTCAGGACAGGTATGGGTCAGATACAAAAGTTTTCCAACAAGCTGACAGTAAAGGTAGCATCAACTTCAGGGGAAGTACAAATGACTAAAATTTTGGATCCAAATTGAAAGGGAGAAGGGGCTGCCTTACAAACTTCCATGTGAAAGTGACATAGAAGATCACATGCATACTTGGACTGGGAAAGGGAAATACCTTCTTTGGATTGCAAGACTTCAAGATCAAGAAAATAATGTAAGTGTCCTAAGTCTGTCATTTCAAACTTATTTTTAAGGATGGACTTCACATGGTTTATAATGTTGGAATCACTACTAGTAAGGATAATATCATCAACATAAAGAACAAGAATGATAAGAGACTTACCCACTTTCTTGGTGTTGATAGTATTGTCAGAATCACACTTATAAAATCCATTATCTAAAAGAAAGCTATCCATTTTGGCATACCAAGCCTGAGGGGCTTGCTTGAGACCATAAAGGGATTTCTTAAGCCGACATACAAGGCTGAAGTATGTTTTTATAAATCTAGGAGTTTGTTCCATATATATTTCTTCATGCAAGTCCCCATGAAAGAAGGCAGATTTAACATCCATCTGATGGACTTCCCATTTGAAAGAGGCAGCAAGGGAAAGAACAAGGTGAATAGATTAAATTTTGGCAACATGGTAGAAGGTTTCGGTATAGTCAATGTCTTAAACTTGTGAAAAACCCTTCGCAATAGGATGAGCTTTATGTTTATCAACTTTTCCATCTGGTCCAAACTGGGTTCTGTAAACCCATTTGCATCTAACAAGTTTTCGTCCCTTTGGAAGAGGAACAAGGTCCCATGTATCATTTGCCAATAATGAACAATATTCTTCATTCATAGTTGTGTCCCAATCTGGATGGCCTGAAGCTTCTGCAAAGGTGTCAGGATTATAATTCGCTGAAGTGTGAGCCATTAAATAAGAGGCTCTATCGAACTAAGAAAATGTACAACGTTGATCTGTAGGATCACCTACAAGAGCACTTGCTACATCCCAAGTAGCACGAACCCATTTTGGAAGCTGAGGAGCTGAAGGAGGATCCCAACAAGGTGGGGGAGGATTTTCATCCTCGCTGTCATCATATGAAGAAGGAATATTTTTAGAAGTAAAAGGGATAGAGAGAGGTGGCACATCTGCCGAACTAGGCTCATAGGTTGATATATTTTCAACCAACTTTACATCTCTTCTATTGATAACATTTTTAGATTTAGGTTGAAGAAATCTATATCCTTTGATATCTTTAGAATATCCAACAAAAATACATTTTTCACTTTTAGGTTCTAAGGCTTTATGTTTCTCATCTGGAATCTGAGCCCACGCTTCACTTCCAAAAACACGAAAGTGACTTACATCTGGTTTAATTGAGCTCCATGCTTCTTCTGGAGTGATATTCTTTAAAACCTTAGTAGGATTTTGATTTACTATGTAATTTGCATAGTTAATTGCTTCTGCCCAAAAAATAAGACTAAGTCCTTTAGGTTGAAGCATACAACTAGCCATTTCCTTTAAAGTGTGATTCTTCCTTTCAACTACACCATTTTGTTGTGGAGTATATGGAACAATATGTTGCAATTGAACACCAAAGGGAATTGGAATAGATGATCCTAACACAATAGAGTAGTCCTCTTGGCCCGAAAGTGGTAAGAAATGATAGATCTAGGAAACAACAATCATATGCAGTTGTACCGGCTTCGGATATGGATCAGCAACAGATGCGGACCTCAAATAGTTCTAATACCACGTAGAAATTTACAGGGTAAGTTCCTTAGATAGAACACCAAAGGACATCGCTCACAAACATATCACAGATCAGTGCACTAGTATCCTTGACATGGTTAAAACCCTCAAAGAGGGAAACAATCCATGGCCTGAACCAATGCGGCCACTTCAGGAAATTTATTAATGTAAAAGAAAGAAAATTTACATAAGCTTCTCTCATAAATGGTCACCTAACAAATGACCCTCCATGCTCCATAAATAGAGATCATGGACCAATCGAGTGTTAAGCCACGGATCAAGTGTCGGTAATACCGAGGAGATAATGAACCTTCAGATCACTTCATGTCTAGAACATATCATGACCGTCAGATTCTAAGTTAGAAAAAATACATACTACAGAAACAAACTTTACCTAACTATACACTAGACCAAGTTGTACTTAATTATTTCCTATGTGTCGGAATATCCTAACGAGACTCTATAAAATAATGATAATACACATACGACAAAGAAAAACATTAAAAGAAGACTTAAAATTTAGTTCCAACCGTGTCTTGCGGGTTCTCCCCATCTTTAGCTTGTTGGTCGGAAGTGTTGCCTAGTTCCTCTTTCACCGTCTATTGAGGTGTCATCGTCTCACTACTACCCATGCCCTATTGTGCCTCTGTTACACTGTCGTTGCCTTCTCGTTACTCAATTACCCTGTCACTCAACTCTAATTCCATATAGTCTATGTAGGTAGGAGAATTATGTGCTCATTGAATCTGTTCCTTTAAAATCTCCAGCTCCTGAAAGAAATGGACCATTCAAATTTCCAAATTAGCTAATCGCACCTCATAGACCATCTATCTAACTTGTTTCTCCTTCACCTCATTTCACAGATTAAAGATCCATCGATGAAGTTATAGAATGGGGTGATGGGAAATAAAGCCCCTCACCTCTATTTGACCCTTATGTAAACGAATCCCTTTGTTGACTTCATAATCCACTTGCCCATTTTTATTTCGCAATATGTGATATGGTTCTATTCTATCAAACTTTGAGAAGAGGTGTTGAATCCTTAACCATAATGGATTTTGTGGGACCGTGTTCATGGTTATTATCTTCCTTAGGTTGTTTATGGAAATCGTTGAGTCTCTCAATATTCGAAGGAACCTGACATTTCTTTGAACAACTAGGGTGAGACCCATCCACAGGGCTAGAGTATCTGGCTTGTTGTTAGTGTTTGTCCCCAAACCCCATGCATAATATAAACTCTCTTGTTCATCAGGGCAAACTAATGCCCCTCCCACTCCTGCCACCCCTGGGGGTCCTCAAATTTTACCACCCGGTTTTATTTCTATTGCATGGCATCTTCTCATGAATTGTGAAACACCCCCTCCATGGTTTTCAAAACAAATAGAGCGGGTGGGGGGGGGTTGCAATCCACTTTCTTTGTTGCACGTGATTTTACAAAAAATTATGTTTTATTCCACCCCCCTCTCCCCCGTCCACCCCCTAAATTTTGGTGAGATATACAAAAATTAGTCAGCACAGTTTTTATTTTTTATTTTGTCTTTTAATAAATTTTAAGCCTAATTAATTTCTTATTTTCTTAATTAATATTAATCTCTCTCTCTCTCTCTCTCTCTCTCTCTCTCTCTCTCTCTCTCTCTCTCTGTGTATGTATATATATATTTGTTAATTTAATTAATTTACCTTAATTAATTATGTTTTATTATTTGATTAATAATTAATAACATTATCATTATATACATATATTCATTGATTTATTTTTATTTTTATTTTCTTTTCTTTTAAATTTTATTTGAAATTTCAATTGAGACTTAATGTAGAAAATGGATTAGAAGGACAAAGATATGTTACAACAATGGGGATGAAGGATTGGCTTCTCCTCATTATCTGTAATTAAATGATAGTCTGTTTATGAGTCTAAATTCATAATCATTTTGTTATTTCGATTCTTTAGATTAAAATGAACATATTAAGCATAATGATTTAATTGATTTAACATCATTACATAATGATGAACATATTTATGGTAGTTTATGATAACCATATTGTACTACAAAAGGATTATAGCATGGAACTTGTGGTTGTTAATTTGTTGAATTTGATCATTATTTGTTTATTTTTAAAATTGAACATGACTAATTCGGTGGAAATACAGAATATCCATGAGGTAAAGATACACGACCATTCTTTTCGTAAGCAGGTTGTTGATATTTCAGGATTCTTTCCATTAGATTTTCATACAAGGCTGAACGGTTTTGTTGAAACATGGATGTGTGAGTATTTTGAAGGGGTTTCTTCCCATTTTCAATCAAACATTAGCATATTTATTGAAGTCTTGGTAAAACAATTTCTCCCTTACTTCTTTCAGCAATTAAATATATTAATATTATTGATCAAAATGAAGCCTGAAATCAAGAAGTTTGCCATTGACAAGATTTCCATTTGGTTACATTGGATTTTCGACTTCTTTGATAAATTTTTCCATTGAAACACATTGTATGTAAACCATATACATAAATAAGTTTTGTTTACTTACATTTCTTTGGTTTATCTTGAATAAAGATGAAATTCTTTACGTTTTAAAGAATACTTGTATGATCATAGATAAAATGGAGTGTGGATCTATGAGTCCTTAGCATGCACCATATTAACGAGATTTTTAATACATATTTAAAGACTTTGTTGTAAATCAAGGTTGAGGGGTAGCTACCTTTCAAGGGTTCAAATCTCAGTTTCCCTAACAATGTCAACTTCATGTCGAAACATTTCTTACCACTTGTTTTCCCTCATATCGCTTACATATGAATACCATCAGAGATTGCATTAAGTCCTAAATTCAAGACCTATAACCATAACATTTGGTTTTCATATATATAGCTGAAACTTTGGTGGAATTAGTTAGTCACATCACAACCATGCATGAGACCTTCCCTTATCACCATACTACCTAGGGATTGGGACCTATGTTTTCTCAATTGGGGCATGATGGTATCTCTGCCAGTGATATGGACACTCATTGGTAGTGGAACAAGATCAGTAGTGCTAGATTAAAATCTAGTGTCTAATCCTCCACTCCTTCTGTTGAGGTAACTTTCGATGGGGTATGCTGACATCTCTATTGGGGTTATGGACGCTCATTGGTATCGAAACAAGGTCAGTGGTATTAGACTAAGTCCAGTGTGTAATCTTCTCGTACTATGAATGTTATATTTTCTAAATATATTTAAAGAATGCCTCTATCACAATGAAAAAACAAGAATCCAAAAAGTTCCTTACCTTAGGTGTAGATTTTTTCTGTAGATTCAACAACTCATGTAATTTTCTTAAAAACAAGACAAGAATCTACTCTACTTTCAACAACGAAAACCAGTAATGATTGATGAAAACAATAATCAGCAAGAGGAAGAATATCAATCACACATAACACAATATTTCTCTGGGGAAAGAAACTGCTCAAAAACCCGACTATCTATATTGCATTAATCATAAATCCAAGAAGAAAATACAATGCTTGTTCTCACTAGAACATTTCATGCACAAGTATATTCAACTCTTTGCCTCACAACCCTGCTCTAGCCAACACTTGGCCAATTCTATTGCCTTCCAAATCCCTATTTCCTTGCACAATTCCTAGAGGAATTAGCCTCTATTTAATGAGGAAATTCATTTTCCATAACTGCACAATCCAAACTTATGTCCATAACTAATTGCATGCATGATTTGTACAACTCGAAAAACCATACAATTTATAGTACATTGTCCTTGCACTCTAGAATTAACTAGGTCTTCCTCTGAAGTGACATGCATGAATTATTTATGAGTGAATCTTCAATTAATTGGTGTGGTACTAGTTGATGCATTCGTGCACTAATCCACTGCTAGACCTCTACTAGTTCCTCCAATAGTTAGAACTAGTTTAACTGACTATAACTCAGTTAGACTGAGTTATCTAATTACAACTCCAAAGAACTCAACCTAGACCCATTAAATTTAGGGATCACACTTACATGACTCCAGATAGACTTCCAACTCAAATTTCCTAAGATAACTAAGTCAACTTAACTTAGTTAACTATTACAAGTTTCTATGAGAAAAGAATTAAAATTCAATTTTCAATTTAATTCAAGGACAAATTAAATTAGAATTTCTAGATGCCATTTTTAACATTTCTTGTTGTTATTTTAAACACTCCCTCTCAACAAGAAAGGAATTCAACTTTTTCTCAATCCTGAACCTTTCGAATGTTCTGCATGCAACACTTCTCTCTAGTGTTGTAGCTACATCAACTCCTGAAACTGAAAAACATCCAACATGAATCAATATGATGAATTTGTCACCAAAGTCTCTGACTTCTACTAGCTCTGCCTCCGTCGACTAAAAATGTTGTGCTTCTTTTGACTCTGCCTTTCTGAATTGTTGTCAACTATGTTATGCTCTCTCCAGTATCTGACTTCTCTAGCCTCTGTCACTTTGATCTCTGACTGCATCAAACACCATTGATCCATATTGCTACTATGTACTTTGGGCTCTTGTAGCAAGGTATGGTCCAAGAGATAAAACCTCTCAATGGACCCTACCTAATTTCTGCCCTCTTGGGACTATCACTTCACATCGCCCCACCTCTCACCCGGAGGTATGGTTTCATGTGCTCCTCTGCCCACCCAAATATGCCGTTTCATGTGCTCCTCTACCCCCCTACTATAGGTCTTTGCATGAGTGGATGCCTCCACTTGGTCTCCTCTATGCTTCTCCAATTGTCTTTTCTCCATAAGTGTCTGATATTTCTTCTTCTATGCTTAAGTGGATCTCTTTACTCGGTCTCCTTTGAGATTCTCTAATTATGGCTGCTCCACAATTGTTTGGGACTGGTTCTGAGGCTTCTTTTGGGGTTGGATGTTGAGAGGTAATTCACTCTCCCTCTCAGCCACCAAGTCTTTAACCTTTGCCTTGCTCCTCAAGTATTTGCATGCATCTTGTACCTCAAGATCATACATGTTATTGTCTCATACATTGATCTGTTTCACCTGGCTCATGGCAACGTGTCTAAGGAAAACCTTTCCCTTACTAAAAATCACATCATAGCCACAATATTCCAATACTGCAACAGAAACATGATTCTTCTTTAGCCCTGGAACATACATCACATCTGTGATTATGAGAAGGGAGCCAGACTCCCTCTGAAAGGTAACTGTACCAATCCAAGAAGTGTTATACCTCCCATGATCTCCAAACTCTATGTTCTGCTCGAGGCATTTCTCCTCAAAATCACTAAAGCGATTTGTGTTCCCCGTCATATGGAACGAGGCACCATTATCAAGATACCACTCACCTCCCATTATAGTGTTGGACATACATGAAATGAGACTGAAATCAAGTTCAAATTGTGAAGCTAGAGCTTCACCTACTGCAACTACTGCAGGCTTCTTCTTGCTTGCTTTCCTCTGTGGGAAATTCATGGCATAGTGCCCGTGCTCGTGACAATGAAAACACTTGACTTTTGACAAGTCCATCTTCTTGTCGCCCGCCTCGTCTTGGGACTTCTTTCCCTTGGATTTCTTTGCCTTACTTGCTAAGGCAAAGTCCTCTTCCACTTATTTTCAAGAGGTCCCATCTCTGGTGTTCTGTCGAAACTCTTCTTGTACCAAATCCAACCACAGTCGTTCCCAACCTAACATCTTTTCCCTTCTATTGGTAGAGTTCTAATAACTGTTCCAACTCTTAGGAAGTCCTAGAAGTGCTAGGTTCACCATATCATCCTCAACAATAGTAATCCCGACACTTCCAAGCTCATCCCAACAATGGGTGAACTTGGTCAAGTAATTCAAAATTGAGTCGCCCTTCTCCATCTTGATATTTCTAAGTTTGTCCTCCAGTGCCAACTTCCTATGGTCACTGCTAGACAAAACAGGTCCATTAATGCGTTCCACATTGAGTATGGAGTATCCTTGCCATGGAGACTCGAGACAATGTGATCTCGAACTCCCTCAAGGATAATCTACCTCGCCCTTGCCACATACTTCTTCCATTCAGCCAAATCTTTAGCATCCAATGTTGGAGGCTTACGAATGTCTTAATCAATGAATTCCTTGAGGCCATTGTCTTCCAACACTGGTTCCATCTTGTCCTTCCAAGCTATGTAATTCAAGCTACCATCCAAGGCATACTCAAGTCTCAAACCGTAGAAAGCCATTTACCAATTATGAAATAGGAACTGCAAATTCAAATTTTACCTGCACAACCAAACTCAAAATCTCGTCTTCTATACTATCTTCGGCTCCGATACCATGTAGATTTTTCTGTATATTCAACAACTCATGTAATTTTCTAAAACAAAAGACAATAATCTACTCTACTTTCAACAGTGGAAACCAATAGTGATCGATGAAAAAAATAATCAGCAAGAGGAAGAATATCAATCACACATAACACAATATTTCTCTCGGGAAAGCAACTGCTCAAAATCCCAACTATTTATATTGCATTAATCAGAAATCCAAGAAGAAAATACAATGCTTGTTCTCACTAGAACATTCCCTGCACAAGTATATTCAACTCTCTGCCTCACAAGTGCACTGTAGCCAACACTTAGACAATTTTTTTGCCTACCAAGCCTCTATTTCCTTGCGCAATTGCTAGAGGAATTAGCATCTATTTAATGATGAAATCCTTCTTCCATAACTGTGCAATCCAAACTTAGGTCCATAACTGATTGCATGCATGATTTGTACAACTCAGAAATCATACAATTGATAGTACACTTTCCCTGCACTCTAGAATCAACAAGGTCTTCCTTTGAGCTGACATGCATGAATTATTTGTGAGTGAATCTTTAGTTAACTGGTGTGGTACTAGTTGATGCACTGGTGCACTAATCCACTACTAGACCTCTACTAGTTTAATTGACTATAACTTAGTTAGATGGAGTTATCTAATTACAACTCCAAAGAACTCAACTTGGACCCCTAAAATTTAGGGATCACACTTACATGACTCCAGATAGATTTCCAACTCAAATTTCCTAAGCTAACTAAGTCAACTTAACTTAGTTAACTATTACAAGTTTCTATGAGAAAATAATTACAATTTAATTCTCAATTTAATTCAACGACAAATAAAAATAGAATTTCTAGATACAATTTTTAACATTTCTTGTTGTTTTTCTCAACATTAGGATAGTGGATGACTTTGTCGGGCTATGGACGCTCACTAGTAGTGGAGTGATATCTGATTTTGAAAACTCATGTTATGTGACAAAAATGGATCCAAATCCCAGACAACTAGTCTCCCTAGTTTCATTAAAACCTTACTATGAAATGTAAGTCATTCTTATGAATCTTAATTAGTAATATGATTAATTTGATTTCTTCATCATTAATTGTAAACATGTATGACTTGTATATGGTGTTTAATGCTCTTGTGAAGAACGAGATATACTAATTTATGACCATGTGCCCTAAAGAATTACCAAAGTTACCTGATGTACTTAGTATATACACAAATGACTTATATGTATGTGAATAATCATTTGAACTCATCAACCTTTATTTAGTAGGGCCTCATGTGTCTTATCTTTGTTTCATTCTCACTATTGATTCAATAAAGCTTTAAGATGTGAATATTTTCCTTCTATTACTTTATTTTTAGTCTTTTAGTTTCCTTGTTCCTTATGAATTGACTCCATGCTGACTGAACGACAGTTGGTCTGCTATTCTTGGTGCCTCGTAGGGAGACACCATCCCATGTTGGAGCCTAATGTTGGTGTTTGATTTGACCCTCTTCAAGAACTTGACCTTCGCAAGACTTTTCCTATTTCCTTCTACCTAATTTAACTTCCTGGGATCACATTTGACTCCTTATAGTTTACTCCTAGTGACATGAAAAAGAAAGAATTAGTAAAATATATCAAGATGACATTTAAAGAACAAGGGATGAGGTTAACGACATAAGTGACTATGTTTAAGAAACGTCACATCCCTAGATATGCATATGTATTATTTTATTATTTTATTATGGTTTAAATTGTATTTATTACATATAAAACATACTAAAATAATGTTAATTAATCCATATCACTAAAATCTATTAGCATTTGTATTCCTAACTAAAAACACCTAAAAATGGGCAACCACTTTCCACAAAAATGGGGAATTAACTATACAAATGAATTATCTCTCATATAAATGCTTTAATGTCCATATATTTAGGAGAGTTGACTTTCCTAAAGAATGTATCTATATTTATAATGAAAATTGAAAATTAATATTTTAGGAAGAATAAATCCTTATTTTTACTTTATGTGATTTTACAATTAATCTTTTCACAAATTACTCACCAAATTTTAACCTTCACATTTACTTATAGATATCTAAGTAAGTTTAGAAATCATTTATTCAAATTTTTAAATATAAATCCCTAAGAGTATATGAATAATAAGAAACATTACTGCTAAAACTCAACACCCTCTCTCTCTGTTATTTTCATGCACCAAATATCATCAACTAAAGAAGATTTCAAAACTATTTTTTGGAATGATTTATTAATAAATGTTTATTAAAAATAAGTGAAACATATTAAAATGAGGCTAAAGTTTTAAAAATTTTATCAAATCATATCTATTATACAAAGGCTCATATTAAAAAATTATGTGAGGCCCACTCATCTGACATCACACATGTGATGGTCATCAGGGCGGAGAAGAGTATTTAACACACCTTTATCCTCCCACCTGCTATGAATGTCAGCCCTTCATTAAAAAATATATCAACGGATGGGATTTCATCAGGCGAGTAAACGCTCATTAAATAACTCCCTATTCCTCCCCCAGTGTAAAAATATCAAGAACCATTAATTTAAAAGTGGCTCCAATCCCTAGTTTTTATTAAGTCCACACCTTTGCTGGGGATTTTAGGGTTTTCTTTGCTACAAATTCATCTTTGAAAAATTATCTATCTTAGGTTTGTTAATGTCTGGTCGAGGGTTTATTTTAAGTTATGTTCACTTGCGGAATATATTTTAGAAGCTAGGGATTTATTACAGGATTGAGGAAGATTTACAACTGTTTACTGTGAAATCCATTCCACATAAAACTAATTTTAGAATTTTATTATGAATAATTGAATCAAGAAAATATTAAATGGATCAACATATATTATTGGAATTTATTTAAAATATTTAATTATTAATTATTAATTAATTAATTAATTATTATTATTATTTAGGTTTATATTATTTTTATATAAAATATATTCATAACAATGTCTTTGACATTTCTAATATATTTTTATTATATGTCAACTTTTCCTTTCTATTTAAAATATCTAACCTTGTTTTAATATTCTCAAAATAGTCATGGACTCTGAATTACTTGTTTAAGTCCAAAATCCAGGCTTCTGCTTCTTCACTCCTCTTAATCTCTCCAACAAAGGAAAGGGGCTTTTCTTTACTGAATGCTTTCAACACTGTTTTTCTCATTCTTCCTTTGCTAGTAGTGTCTTCCTGACTTGGTTCTAGCACTAGATATATTGTCATGGCTATTTGACTCTCTTTCTGGAGTGCTAAGTGGAGCCACCCCTCTCGCTATGTCTTCACTTGCATGCCTATGCCTCTTGTTTGACTTCCTACCTTCTTCCTTATTGCTTTCCAGTCCATGCTTCTAGATATCATATGGGATTTTCTTAGATTTATGGATGTCCATATAACTAGCACTAGGTTCATGTTGCCTTTGTCTTTGTAGATCTAATAAGCTCTATAATATCACTTGCATTCACCTTTGCTTTTCTTTCTTGAGATATAAAAATATTTTCATTGTCAACCTTGCAGCTCCTCAGTTCAAATATCAAGCTTCTAATGGTATCCATTCAATCAAGGGAATTTTCTTTTGACCTCTTTCCAATTGAATCTTCTTCGTAGTTAGGACAAGTTTTGTTCATTTTGTATTATGCCATTTTTTTTCTCATTCCTCTACCTTTTGTTGTATATTATGCATTCTTATGTGTCGCCACACTCACACAATTGTCAGCTAAATCAAGCATAAACATATTAATCATAGCCTTGATATTCCAACACCAAGAATGCTAACTTGAAGCTCTTCACACACCACAATCCATGTCAGTTGCATATTCCAAAAAAAAAAGACAAATAGGAATTCCATCTAATTTAACAATCACATCAACTATTGGTTTAAATCAGCATTCGTATAACAAATTAATTTACTCATCCATATAAAATTAAATTATATTATGTGTGTGCCAGCCCCTTCAAGTCTAGTGTTGAACCTTGCTCTGGTACCACTCTATAACACTGCCCACCCCCTTATACCATTTTAGGATATGGGAGTGTTACCCATTTTAACCAAATCTCCAAGGTTTGTTATGAATATGGAATTACAACAATCTGTTTTCCTCAAATTCTTAAAATTCTAAAACTAATGCTGTGACATCTCATTCATCTCGTTGAGAGATTTTTGGTGATATAAATTTTACATCAATATGATTTTTGGGTATAAAGTTATTCCCATTAGAACTTCGGTCCCTTAAAGAGGCCATGTCATCAAGGGAATTCTACATTGCACTAATGTGGCCACACTTGATCCTCATGGTGCCATACTGCCACCATATGATGCACACATCATATCGATGTACCGACACAATCCCCAATATTACATTCCTTGGTATTGTTTCCCCCTGGGTACCATCTCCCCTATATTATGTACCCCGATACCGTTTCCCTTAGGTACCACCTCACTGATATCATCTCCCTAAGATCATTTCCCTTGGTTTCCATTCCCTCGGGTTGGTATTATTTATTTCTCTTAGGTGCCAATTCCCCAAGGATTGATTCCCCCAGGATCATATTGCCAAAACTGGTGTCATTTATCTCCCTGACATCACTTCCCTAGGTCAATAATACTCCTCCTCAAGGCAGTAGGTTTTGAATCCCCCGATACTACGTTCTCCAAGTCGGTAGGCATTAAAAATTGATTAATTTTTTAATAAAAAGGATTATTAATTAATCTCAAGCACGTTTTTCATCATATTTTGCGTAGAAACATGTTATTTCAATTGCTCTGATTATTTCATCAATTCATTGAAACATTTAATAAACCATTGTAGATTCCTTGCACATCTTGCAATCTAGTTAAACTTGTTCAAAAGCTATGAAAATCAATATGCAAGTACTCATAGCTATACAAGAGGAATGTTACTAATCCTCAAATCAAATTGAGGTATTATATCCATAATACATTGTTGTCAACTAAGAGAGCATAAAGACAATTTTCCCATATCAATATGAACAACACATTCGAGACATTCATTAAAATTCATATACTCGCAAGATCTCATACTAGTCACAAGCATTGAACCTCACGGTTCATTATTCAACTATAAAAATGTAATATACATATCTATGTATCTTAAATTGCTTGAAAACCAAAGGAGGGACTTGCACTCTCCTTGCAACCATAGGCTAGCTACACAACTTTCTTGTAGCCGAACACCCTTGAGTTGGATCCAATGTGTAAGGAAATGCTTCCTTAGGGAATTCATACTAAAGTCTTGGTTAAACATTCAAATTATGGAGCCCATTTTCTAGTTGGTTTATTAATTTCCCTTTAACAACAAGCACTAGGGTGGTTTATAAGTTGTACCTACAACAAGCACTAGGTTGGTTTATCAGTTGCTTCCTAGAAATAAGAACCATAATGACTTGTTATTTCCTTTAAGTTCATTCACAAGGATTCACCCAAGGTTCAAATGAAGTATTACTTAGTATTAGGAGTTAGAATCCACTGTCTAGGTGATTTATCAATTGTCTTTTCGTAACAAGCACCATAGAGGTATGGTGTCCACTTCTAGGTGGTTTATCAACTACTCAATAAGCACCTCAGTGACCTAAAATTCCTTGTCAAGGTGGTTTATCAGCTATACAACAAGGACCACATTGATTCAGTCATCCATGGCACCTCCCACTGACCAAACTAGCTTAGAAAACACAGTCTAGTGGCATCAAACACAATTCATAGGGGATTCACCCAAAATTCACAAGGATTTAACCCATGGTTTAGATGGGGTATTGCTCAGTCTCAAGAGTTGGAATCCACTATCTAGGTGGTTTATCAACTATATTTTCATAACAAGCACCATAGGGGTTTGATGTCCACTATCTATGTGGTTTATTAGCTACTCAACAAGCACTTCAGTGACCCATAATTCCTTGTCAAGGTGGTTTATCATATTTACGACAACTACCACATTGATTCATTCATCCATTGAGCCTCCCACTGACCACACATGCTTATAAAACTCAACCTAGTAGCCTCACATGTAGTTCACAGTGGATTCTCGCACTTTGTCTTCTACTACCACTATCCAACAACTCCCACATGCTCCAATGATCATCAATAAGATCCCACTCTATTCTCTAGTAAGAACCCACAAAAAAAGACCAACCAATGAACCCCACCTAGCCATAAACCACGAGAGAGCCCCCTCACTTTTTAGCTACACATTTTTTAGTTCTTCCCAACATCCTTTTGTGTGTTTAAGAGGTCACACACATGTCTCCTCAATGTGCTAGGGGAACATGCATTGTCCTTTTTCCTCTGCTGCCTCTAATCATATCTTATAAATTAATTGTCAGCAAGTAGCTCACCCAGGTCTACAACTAATGGCTCATTAACTTCAACATTTAAGCTCAAGGTTGATTTCATGGCTTTCCAAGAAATAAAACTCCATCATAAATTGGAATATGAAAGGTCTTCTTTTCCTCTAGTCGATAATTAAATTTAAAGTTTTAAAACATATTGTATTATCCAGATGTGGCTCTTGTGTCTGTGTTTGAATTATAGTCACATTACAATAGTTGGGGTAAAGGAAATGGTTGTTACAAAAGTCCATAAATAAATTCACAACAGTAACCTATTATTTAGCCCACAAACTAGTGAAAAGATAACAACACACTAATCGGAAGCTTGGATAATCACTTAAATAAGGGTGTCTACTAAAATTGTCGATATACCTGTTGTAAATATATTCCATGCATAATCCAAATCTATATGGTGATGAGCCTCATCATTGGGTAATTATATGGGCCTTAATTCACCTCCTAGCTTAGTCAAACCAACTTTTCTCACAACTTATTACATGTTTTGATTATATTTTGTTTAATGAGATAAGTTAAAGTGAGATATTATGCCTAGTGGACTAATATGCATTGAATGCAGGTTTAGAAGAGAAAATCAAGGAATTTTGTCAAAGACTAAGCTTTGAAACTCAAAAGGGGAAAGGGAGAGAGATTGTAGGAGGTAAATCCTCCTCATTTACTCCTTCCCCATTCGAATATTCCTTCATTAATCCCACCAGCTCGGAGTGCAAGCAGCCAAGCCATGAAGATTAGAAGGCAGCCAAGCAAGTGATAGACAAAGACTAGTTCCTCTCGAGTATGGGAGCCGAGCCTCCCTAAATTTAAGGAAGGCATTGGAGACTTCAGTTGTATAAGTAGAGAGGCCTAAAGCCTCATTAGGATTCTAATTTTTGTTGTAAAACTCTAGCTATTTTTGAGCTCCAAACTTGTGGAAGACTTTTTGATGTAATTTTATATTTTGGCAATAAGAATGAGTTTGTTCTTGATTCAATACTGAGTTAACTCAGAGGGCTGAAGCTCTTGGGTTAGGGCCAAACCCTAGCAACAAAGGCTCCTCTTCTTATATCTTTATGCTTAGCTTAGTTTCATAGATTCATGGTTAAACTATTGTTAGCAGTATTTCATTGTAAGTAGTGTAGATTTGATTAATTGTTTATTAGTTTGCTTCCATTTGTGCCTTACTTCAGTAGCAGGCTAGAAAGGATAAAAGAGGCTCCAAAAAGCTGTCAGTAGGTGTCTTAGCCTCACTTCTTCCTTCTTGGATCATGATTTGAGGGAAAGACCCTTATGCAGCCCAAAAAGATAGATTTACATTTCCTTCATGATATTTAGAATTTGTTGTACTTAAGATAGCATCTGGTCAGTTTTGCAAAGTATGATTTCATTGCCATATCTTCTATCTTCATTCATGCATAAGGTAGACAATTAGTTCATTAAATTCTGCTTTTCTAGTTCATGAGAATTCTTTTTGTTTACATGACTTTTTGGAAATTACACATGTTTGATGCAGAGAAGGCACTTCAAAAGTAGACATAGATCTCATAGCGAGAAACCATCTTCCAACTTCATTCACCCATGGGCATTCCTCGTCTGCATCAAAACCTTCACCAATTTCATCATTTTACATAGAAATTTCCTCAAGCATTTTGACCGAATCCAACCATCTCCTAAACATGGTTTTTGGTTCTAAGTGATCCTAGGCCTCTTTTCACTCCATTCTACACATCAACCACCTTCCCTAATCTTTCCATCACCTCCAACACCCATCATTTTTCTCACGGCTGCATCCTATAGAAATAGAGGGAATCCTGTAGGTTTTCCTGTAGTGGCCTGTTTTGAGGCCAAATTGAGGGAAAACCTCTAGGAAGCCTACCAAGGTCACCCAAGGGTCCCCCAAACCTTCCAGCCATCTCCTAAACCACCTGCCACATCAGCATAAGAGATTAGTTTTCAACCTGAATTTTCATGAAAAGCATAAAAAGACAAAATAGATTTCTTACAATCCTTTACATGCATAGCAGTTGTGTGTGATGTTCTTAGCTTCCATGTTTAGGATAGTAGCATTTTGTTCATGTTAATTTGGCATCATTTCAAAGTATAACTCTTAGCAATTAAATTGGAAATGATGTGCCCTAGCATTGAATTTCAGTCTCTTTCATTAGTGAAGTAGATCAGCTCTCTCTTTGTTAGGTCCCTATAATACTAGTGATTACCCCATTACTATTGTAGTTGTATCCCTTATTAATATTGTTGTGCCCCTATTGTCCCCATATTTTTATTACTGCGCCCCATAGAATCCCTCTATTGTTATTTTTGTGCCTTTATATTATTATTGTTAGGTCGGCTGGGTTATATTGTGACTCCTTAGACTCCTATATATAGAAAGGAGGTTTTGTCATTTGAATCATAAAAGAATCATTCATTTGTGTAATGTAAAGTAGGTTGCCACCTCAAAGAGGTTGAATTCTAAGGCGTTGATCTATCGTTTCTATCTTTTTGTGAGCTGGTTTCATAACTTTTGGTATCAGAGCTTTGGATTTTAGGGTTTCGCTGCTCCAAATAGGTCATCATGGCATTTTCACTATCAATTTTTTTTGCGACGTTTCAGAAGTGAAACAAAAACCCATTTGAGATGAAATTGCACTGAACCTCGGGTCCGAATTTCAAAGCTTTTTGAGATATATTTGCAGAGATATGATCTGAGGAAGTTGGTCTTTTTGCAGACTCCTGAATTACATTTCAAACAGTTGACCTAAGGAAAATCGTCATAACTTTCTCTCTGAGCATCGGATTGAAATTTTGTAAGAAGGTACAGAAAGAGGATGGACTGTAGTTTCTTTTATATACTTTTCAGAGCCAAAGGTCGAAACAGGGACACGTGGCAAGTCGTACAAGTTCGCTCTACTGAACGAGTCTATAATCAGGTCACTGTGGGATATTTGGCATAACTCTTCCTTGGAGAATCCAATTGGGATCAGACTGGTGGCATTGGAAAGAGGACACAGAGGGCTACTGCAAGTTGCAATTTTAGAATTAGATGATCCGAAATTACAGAGATACATCAGAGGCAATATCGAGCTCCTACAAAGTGAAAAAAGGTGTGTAAATTTTTAAATTTTTTCTTAAGCTTGGTTTGAAAAATTATTTTGAAGGAATTCAAAGGGCATAGTAGAGCATTATTATTGGTGATGCCCCGAGGAAAGAAAATGAAAACACCTAGTAAGCAACCTGAAAGCTCTAGCATGACTTATGAAGAAGAGGAATAAATGCTACATGATATATCAAAATTACAAGACCAAGTGCAACAAATTTCACTCTCACAAAAGCTAACAGAAGCTAAGATAAATGGTGTGGAATCTAAGATAAAGGGCGTGGAAGCTAAGATTGACGATTTGAAGATAGATTTGAAGACAGATTTGACAAATTTTCTACAAGAAATACTTACTAATGAGGAAATGGTAGTAAAGGAAACTCATGATGAGAACAAAAGAAATGTTAATCATGATTTCATAGACTCTAATGTTGGATCAAAGACCCACCATATTCCAAAAATCGATATGAGAAAGTTTGATGGCAAGGATCCTGCAACATGGATATTATAGATGGAGCAATTTTTCGATCTCAATAATGTGCGAAACACACAAAAGGTACGTATTGCAACTTTATATTTGGAACCAAATCAATTTGTATGGTATCAATGGCTTTTCTCTCATAAAAAAATTATCACTTGGGCAATTTTTACGGAATAATTGGCAGCACATTATGAGGATACAAAAAGCAACACTTTTTTTAGCCAATTTATAAGTCTCAAACAAAAGGGTTCAATAATAGAGCACATTGAGGAGTTCCAAAAATTGAACATAAGGGTAAAAAATATTCCAGAGGATCATAGGATTGATGTGTTCATAGGGACTTTAAAGGATAATATCCAACATGATGTTCACCTTTGGGAACCTGATTCATTAGAGAAGGCATTCAGGTTAGCAAGAAAAATGGAAAGCAAAATTATGGCAACCAAGAAGCATACCACTCACAACTATAAAGATGGAAGTGTTGTTGCCCCTAGTCTTTCACAACCTATAAGGTTGATACAACAACAATTGGAAGAAAATAGAGTAAAAGGGCTTTGTTACAGTTGTGATAGCAAATACACTAAAGGTCATAAGTGTGCTGAGAAGAAATTATTCTACATAGATTGTGAAGAGGAAGAGGAAAAGGAGCAAGAAAGGTCAAAAGAAGAGGATATACTCCAGGAACAAAGCCTAGATAAAGAAGAAATGAATCCGACCATATCTTGTAATGCATTGGCTAGAATTACCACTCCTCAAACCATTAAGATAGAAGGACAAATCAAGAAGAAAAAGGTAATAGTGTTGATTGATTCAGGAAGTACCCACAATTTTATTCATTGTAAGGTAGAAAAAGAATTGAATTGCTTCCTATATCCAGCACCAGAGTGTCAAGTGATGGCAAATGGAGGAACAATAAATTTCTCTGGAAAGTGCCATAATATCAAGCTATCCATGGGAGAATATGTATTGACTAGCCCAATGCTTTCCATTCCAATGGGAGGTGATGATGTTGTACTAGGAGTCCAATGGCTACAATCCTTGGGAACAATAGATTTTAATTTTCAAGAACTTTTCATTAAATTTTTTGCGAAAGGAAAGGAAGTTGAATTAAGGGGTATTGCAGGGAAACCGGGAAAGATAATCAGCTCTAACAGTATGAAAAAGCTTCTAAAAAAGGAACAAAGAGGTGTAATTGCACAATTATGTTCTCTAGATGTTTCAACATCGAAATCATCTATTTCTCCAGATCTCCAAAAAGTCTTGGACAATCATTCCAAGGTATTTGAGACTCCCAAAGGTCTCCCACCTATTCGTGATTATGATCATGCTATTCATTTGATTCCAGGAAGTGTTCCTCCAAACATCAGGCCATATAGATATCCCTATGCCCAAAAAAGTGAAATTTAACGTATGGTTGCAGAAATGCTAGAGGCTGGTATAATTCAACCTAGTCAAAGTTCTTTCTCTGCTCCAGTAGTATTGGTGCACAAGAAGGATAGATCATGGTGCATGTGTCTGGATTATAGGGAGCTCAACAAGCTCACTGTTAAGGATAAGTTTCCCATTCGTGTCATTGATGAATTACTAGATGAATTGCATGGATCAGTTTACTTCACCAAGTTGGATCTTCGTTCAGGATATCATAAAATCAGAATGACGATGGAAGACATTCCGAAAACAGCATTTAGAACTCATGAGGATCATTATGAGTTTTTGTTCATGCCTTTTGGCCTTACCAATGCACCTTCTACATTTCAAGGTTTGATGAATTCCATTTTCAAACCCTTCCTTAGAAAATTTTTGTTAGTATTTTTTGATGATATAATAATCTACAACAAGTCTTGGAAGGATCATGTTGAACATGTTGACAGGGTGCTACAACTATTGTAAGAGAAACAATTATATGCAAAAATATCCAAATGTTTCTTTGGAGTACAAGAGGTGGAATATCGGGTCATATGGTATCTCATGAAGGAGTTAAGGTAGACCCTAGCAAAATTAAAGCCATTAAGGAATGGAAAATCCCCACATCCATAAAGCATCTGCGAGGATTTCTCGGGTTGACAGGGTATTATCGCAAGTTTGTTAAGAATTATGGGAGAATAACAGCACCTCTAACAACATTATTGAAGAAAGATGCATTTTCATGGACTCCAGAAGCAACAAAGGCCTTCGAACATCTTAAAGAGGCAATGTGCCAAGCACCGGTCATAGCTACATCGGACTTCACAAAAACCTTTATTGTGGAATGTGATGCTTCAGGAAATGGAATTGGTGCTATTTTAATGCAAGATGAAAGACCCATTTCTTTTGAAAGTCGTCCAATGAAAGAAAAGTTTTTACACAAAGCTATTTATGAGAAGGAAATGTTGGAAATACTACATGCACTTAAGAAATGGCGACCCTACCTAATGGGAAGACACTTCAAGGTAAAAATGGATCATGATAGCCTTAAATACTTTTTAGAACAAAGATTATCCTCTGAAGAGCAACAAAAGTGGGTCACAAAGATGTTGGGTTATGACTTTGAAATCATCTACAAAAAAGGGAAGCAAAATGTGGTGGCAGATGCACTCTCAAGAAAGGATGGGGATGTGGAAGCATTGTTGTGTCCAATTCTATTATCCAACCAGATTGGATAAACGAAGCAAGGGAGGAATGGAAGAATGATGAAGAAGTGTGGGCAGTTATTCGAAAGTTACAACAAGATTCCAATACATCTGATACATTTAGCTGGCAAAATGATTCATTATGGTATAAAGATCGCTTATACCTCTGTAAGAATTCCCAACTCAAACAAAAGTTTCTTATGGAATTGCACACTTCTCCCTTAGGAGGGCACTTATGATTTTTAAAAACTTACCACAGGGTTAAGAAGGAATTTTTTTGGGATGGCCTTAAATCAGATATTCAAAAGTTTGTGGCAGAATGTTTGGTTTTCCAACAAAATAAAGTTGAAACATTTAAGACCCTGGGTCTATTGCAACCTTTATCCATTCCAAGCCAACGTTTGGAGGAGGCTTCAATGGATTTTATCATAGGTTTACCCAAGTTTGAGGGAAAGAGTGTCATCATGGTGGTAGTTGACAGACTTACTAAGTATGCACACTTTTGTGCATTATCACATCCATTTAAAGCCAGTACAGTTTCTACAACATTTATGGAAATAATTCAAAAGCTACATGGAAACCAAAAGATTATTGTAAGTGACAGAGATCCCATTTTCACTAGAAATTTTTGGACAGAATTACTTTCTTGTCTTCGTACTCAGTTAGCTCATAGCTCATCTTATCATCCTCAATCTGATGGGAAAAATGAGATAGTAAACAACTGTTTGGAAGGATATCTTCCTTTCTTTGTATCTGATAAACAGACACAATGGGGCAAATGGTTGCCTCTGGCTAAATGGTGGTATAACACTTCCTTCCATACAACAACAAAAATGACCCCATTTATGGCACTTTATGGATATCAGCCACCATCCATCACATCATATTTAAGAGAAAATTCTAAGGTTCAAGCAGTGGAACATCACATCGAGCATCAACAACAAGTCCTCCAACTCTTAAAGGATAACCTCGTGTTGGCGCAGAATAGAATGAAACAACAGGCAGATCAACATCACAGCGAAAGAAGTTTTGATGTAGGTGATTGGGTATTCCTACGACTACAACCATATAAACAAATGTCCCTCAAGCAAGCTAAGAAGGATAATAAATTATCACCAAAGTATTATGGTCCGTACAAGGTGTTGCAAAAGATTGGTACTATGGCATGCAAATTGGAGCTTCCTGCAGCTTCTCGAGTGCACCTAGTTTTCCATGTTTCATGTTTAAAGAAGGTTATAGGCGACAAGATCCAAGTTCAAACAATATTGCCAGAACTTGATGAGGAAGGAAAAATTATATTGGAAATGGAAGCAGTCACAAAAACAAGAACTCGACAACTACGAAGTCGATCAATTTCAGAGTATCTCATCAAGTGGAAGAACTTATCCACTGAAGATTCCACATGGGAGGATGAGAATTTTATACAGAAGCATCCAGAACTACTCAAGTGTTGAGGACAACACTTTTTTGATGGAGAGGGGTGGTGGGCTCCAGTATTGTAGCAATAATGCTACAACTCCTGGAGCTTCCTTCTTTAGTTTTATCAACCCGGTAGTTCATAACAAACTTGGAAGCGACGGTGTTGTATGCACAAGTACTAGCTCTTACCGCAGCTGTCACTTGGTCAGCTGGCACAAGTCTGCTAGGGGCTCAAGCCAACTTCTATGAGCTCTTAGAAGAAGCTTTTTGACTGATGGACGAAAGCTAATCTCAAAAGAAGCTAATTGATTTGCAGAAAGGAACTGAAAGCCAACAAGAAACGCAAACCCTAGCAAACCCTAATTCTACCAGCTAGTCTTACTGATGCAGAGATGGGGGGTGAAAACTACTGAAAAAAATGCCATTACTTCTATGAAGGTGAAATGCATGTGTCTAGACTACCTCTATCTGAAGAAAACATATTTTTGTATTTTTGTTTCAATTATTAGAATTATCATGCATGTGCTTTTAACTAGCTTTTTACTGTGCAGAGGTGGATCAAGGAGGAGGAAGGCTTGAAAAAGGTTGGGAAAGTTCAGAGAGGGTCTAAGGGGTCCCTAACACCCTTCCAGAGAGTTCACAAAGTTTGGCTACCAAGAGGCCGCGTTTATGAGCTTCTACAGGAAGTCTGCAGGGGTTCTACAGGATGTTTCAGAACTTCTACAGGATGTTCAGTAATTCCTACAGGATGTTCTACAATTGGATTTTTGGGTGATGGGTGAGTGGAAGAGGCTGCATGGGTGGCTAGGGAGGTAGGAGAGGGGTTTGTAATGACTTAGTGACAGGGAGATGAGATGATGAGGGGGTGTGCTAAGCTAGTTTGCCTAACGGAGGGTAGAGGGAATGGAAGGCCGAAAAGGTGGGATAACGTGGGTAGTAGAGTAGCTGAGAGACAAGGGGTCTAATTGGGAGATGAGTGGTTGGCCTGGGCAAGGCTTAGAAGGATGAGAAGGTGAGGGAGTAGCACTGCACAGTGCAAACTGAATCAAATTCTTCCACGTCCTGCATATAATCAAAACACTCCTAACTATTTAATGGAACCAATGAACAACAACGTTATTCTTAAGGAAAACCATGGATGGTACTGAAGCAAGGAAATATTCCAAGAGGTCTGAATGCATGGACAACTTCTACAAAAAAAAATATTGCACCACAGATTGCATGTAGTTGTAAACCAATGTTTTTGGTGGGTAGCACTGTCTGCAATTCCAGCCCCTAGAAAGAGGTGAAAATGAGTGTGCAAGCAACCCTTTTTTGGAACTTTTATCAACTCCAATCTCTTCAATTTATTCTAAATAGCTGAAGCAACTCTATCTTCTAACAATGACCTACTTCACCACACCAAGAAATCTAACTCAACAAACTGCGTTTCAAATGCATGTAAATAAAAACCATAATGCTGAAAGAAAAGATAACAATACAGAAGAAGGAGGCCTTAGGCTCTCAGGTTGGGCCCAACCCTGAGAGCTATGGCTCCTTTAAAAGCTCATAACTGAGATCAAATCCGACTGCTTTCCATTAAAAAATAATAATCATAAGTCAAATAGCATGCCAATAATGGCTACAAAAGAGCAAAACTAAGCTAGCAGCTTGTAGTGCAGGATGTGAAACAATGTTTCAAAAGTCCTTTTCGAAGGCTAAAGCCCTATCATTTATACATCTCGAGGCCCCAATCTGGCCTCCTAAATCAGTGGGGCTTGGCTGACCAAACTAGGAGTGAACTGCTGCTTCCTCAAAATCCGGTTAGCTGTCTTTTAATCCGGTTGTGGTGGCTGCTGGAGCTCGGAGTTGGGGGTGAAGATCCCGAGGAAGGTCATTTAATGTTGTGGACAACCCTCCTATGAATCCTCAACCCCATCTTGGCTGTCTCCTGTCCTTATCTGCTCAGTTTTGTTCCAATCATGTGTCAAAAAACCTGAAATGAGCACGTGTTAGCCACCTAGGAATAGTGACTGCCCTTATTCGTACAAATGACATAAACATACTAAAAAATGATGCATAAGTTATGAAAAATTAAGGATTGAACAAAGGTAGTTAGGCCAAATGAGCCCAAAATGTTACCAAATTTTGGGCTCATCATCACCCCCCAGCTAAAATGATTGCTCATCCCTGAGCAACTAATCCAGCTCCTCATCCTTCATTGCTTTCACCGCCACCCTCACATCCCAGGCTTCTGAAGTGGTCTCCTCCTCACAGGCATGGAACCCAGCCTTCCTTTCCACCTCTTCCCACTGCTTGTGCTCTTCTTTTTCTGTGGTTTTCCTTTCTTAGGGCTTCCTGTAGAAAGCCCTGTATCAACTGATTTTTGGCTTCCTGTAGAAGCCGTTTTTTGTTTTCCTATAGAAACAGGTGGCACCGTTTTAGCTTGATTGACTGAGGGTGCTTTGCCTTTTGACTTGGTTGAGGCTGCTTTCGAGGTGCCTTTACTGACGTGGACGGGTTCAGTTCTTTCCATCCTACTCTGTAGCCTTTTCTCTCTGGGTGTCAATGTGGATTTGTCACCCTCCTTTTCGGCAACCTGGGGTTTCTCTTGCCTCCCCTTTTGTTCTTTCTTTGGTGCCTTGGCCGCGGGTTCTTGGCCTTTCTCTTTCTTCTCTGTGTGTACTGGCTCCTTCTCCTCGCTGTTGGAGGTGGTGAGCTCCTCGGTCAACATCTTGATATCGCCATCCTTAGTCAGATTTCGGAAGGCTTCCCACAAGAGCGGGACTGTGTAGGTGTGGAGTGCATCCTCCACAAGGAGCTTAATGAGCCCATGATGGGCTACCTGGTCTGGCGTGCCCTCTTTTAACTTGGTGGCAAATTCAGTCATAGACTGTAGGAGGAAGTAAGGAATACTTAGCTTGTTTTCTGAAGGCAGGTCCATTTGGTGTCTCAATTCTGTGAGTAGCCGGAAATGGTACCCATATACAATGCTGAACCGTCCTTCGCATGTGATGTATTTCATAATTTGGAGGCTGACCTCACTCCAGAGTGGCTGTAAGCTAGCTCTGCGAACCCCGTTCTTATCCTCTGAGAATTGCTCCTCCGGAGGGAAGAACTCCTTTTTAGCCTTCTGGCCTAATTTCCTCTCCTCCTTGTCCCACGGTACCCCCATTGGGAGGTCAGTGACTCTGCTAATGAACTGTGGGGTGAGTCTGAGATTCAAACCCCTGAAATTAACAATGGCCAGCGTTTTTGATTTTGGCTTCAAAGCTCGAAGGAACTCCTCTGCCACCTCATCATCATGCCTTGAAGTTTGTCGCAGAACGACATCCATCGCGCACGAGTGAACAATTCTACCACCTCTGGGCTCTCCCGTAGTTTCTTGGAGTCTATCGGTTCTTTTCTGATGAATCCGCCCGGCATGGTGAAAGCCTGCTATGTTAGCCGGAGGTGGCGGGTGTGTATCAAAAGATGGCCTTTCAGATTTCTTTGGGACAGAGCGTAGAACTACGCCTCTGTCACGCACACAATTCGTGAATTCTGGGCTATCTACAGATGAGCCTTGATAGGGGCTCGATTACAAACCACATCCTGTAGAAAACCCCGCATATACTTCGACGACAACTTTCATGCAAAAGGAAGACTGTAGTTTTACATTTTTTAGGACGTCGACTTCGCCACCCTTCAAACCAATTGCATGGGAGGAACAGGTTCAGGCTTACCTTTTTCAATTCGCCACCTTTGACGTGAATGGGTCAATTTTCCTCTGTAGCGGCGAGCTTCCTGTAGCGCAGCTTCCTGTAGAAGTCGCGCACAGGTTCCGGAGAGCACATCAGTGGTTCTGATCCTTCTGTGCCACCACCAGACGTCTGAACGAGCCGAGGACTTGGAGTAATGAGCTTCAGAGAAAATCGGACGCTACTCGACTACAAAACGGCAGGTGATAAATGAGTGGAGTGACGATCTAGCTGGTGGATTTGAATCCCGGCCGAACTCGTGGCGTGGGGGTGAGCTGTCCCTGCCGGACCGTTGGACGACGTCACCTACTCATTTCACTGCAAATCTCCCTGACTGCCGCATCATTCCCTGCAGATCTGCCGCCGCCATTTCCGTTAAATCGCCGCTTCTCCCCGACTGGATGCTTCTCACGTGTCCATTACCCATTTTGCTTGCCACGACCACCACTTTCCAAATCTGACTAGACCATCTGACTGGTCGTGGTGGCCAGTTGAATGGCTACCCGACTGCTCAACCCGTTCATTTCCACACTTGCAAACATTCTAGAGTATTATTCATGTAATTTGACGAAAAAAAGGGTGAGGCACTTACCTGTGCGTTCGCGACGTTGTTTCCAGGTTTCGGGACGAGGGTGATTGGATTTGCTTGTTGCTGCGATTTGCACAGGCCCGGGGGTCCTTCCTTGCAGACTGCTGCTGATGACGAAGCTTGTGACTCGGCTGCGGGTGGTGCATGTGCCTGCTCTATGTGTTGCAGGCGCCTTGATGGTGTACATTCTAGCTGGATGAACTGCTACGGGATTCCTGTAGGATGTCCTGTAGCAGTTTTTCCTCCTCGGGTGCATGCTGAGACAGTGGAGACGGTGGCATCACAGTCACAATCACAAGGCCCTCAGATGGCTTTGATAAGTAGTGCATGGTGTCCCTGCATATTTTTTCATTTGAGAAGCGCTTCCTTTGATAATTCAATGTTTTGTTTTGACTGTGCAGGTATTTCCATTGCATGGCAACTGGGGTGGTAGAAGGAGGTGACAACAGTGCGTGATGGAGAAAATATTAGCTTGCATGCCTCTGTGTCAGACCTCGGGCATTAGATCTCCCCACACAATTAGTTCTGGGCCGTCCAAAACTTCTACAGGAAGTTTCCTGTAGAAATACAGAACTTCCTGTAGAAAGTCCTGTAGCTTCCTGTAGAAGGCTAAACTGTGATCAAATCGTGCCCAGACCTTGGAGAAGATGAGTGTTTCCGGAGGGGGTGCTGGTGAGGTCACCTGGTAGCATAGTAGGGACCCTTGTCTTTGAGTTGAGGGGCCTCTTTTCCTTCATAGAATACCTGCAACCTGCATGCATTGCCACATTGTGAACTTGCTTTCCCTGTTTTTTTTGTTTGTTTTTTTTTTTTTTGAAAGACAGCAGGGGCGCCTCCATGAGGTTTTCACCCTTACCATCTGCCTTGAGCACCTCAAAGAGGTTTTCACTCAAGGGTCTTTTTTCAAACATTTTCAGAAAGACAGTAGGGACGCCTCAATGAGGTTTTCACCCCTACCATCTGCCTTGGGAGCCTCAGAAAGGTTTTCACCCAAGGATCTTTATTTTTATTTTGATTTTTTTTTTTTTTAAGATCTTCAGGGTATGCCCAAAACAGAGGCAGAACCCTGATCTATGACCAGCACTGATTTTTCCATAGTTTTGATGAATTCTTGTCTTGAGAGAGGTTTCCTGTAGATCTTTAGTCGATGCCCATTGACAAGCATAGGGATGGCCTCCTCATCAATGGTCCGAATAAGAACAGATCCATTGTCATTACATTTTTCCACTGCATATGGTCCCAGCCATCTGGTTCTCATCTTCCCCTTGAAATCCTTATGCCTGGAATCATACAACAGCGCCCAATCTCCCGGCTGAAATTGCTTGTCATTGAGGTGTTGGTCATGCCACACCTTCCTTTGAAGTTGAACCACTTCTGAGTGGAGAAGGGCCTGCATTCGGTGCTCGTCCAATCCTTTCAGCTGCAATAACCTTTCTTGTTGGGCATGGCTGAGATCCAGGTCCAGCTGAGCTGCCATCCTCAAGGTGTTGTATTCAAACTCAATTGACAGCAAAGCTTTCTTCCCATAGACCAGCTCATAAGGTGTGAAGCCGGTTGTGGTCTTCCAAGTGGTGTTGTAAGCCCATGTGGCCTCAACCAGGCGATCTGCCCAATCTTTCCTGCTGCTGCTCACCACCTTAGTCAAGATCCCTTCTAATGCTCTATTGGTGACTTCCACTTGCCCATTTACTTGAGGATGATAGGGGGTAGAAGTCATATTCTTGATTTTGTGATGAGCGAGTAGGTCTTCAATTAAGTTGGAGGTGAACTGGCTTCCTTGATCGGTGACTAACTCTCTTGGGTAGCCAAATTTGTAGAAGATGTTTTCTCTTAAGAACTCGGCCACCTTTTCTTCTGTTTCTGCTTTGATTGCCTTGGTTTCTGCCCACTTTGTCAGGTAGTCTGTGCACACAATGATGTAAGACCTTTGCCTCGAAGGAGGATTGATCGGACCCACAAAATCCATACCCCACTTCTCAAATGGCTCAAGAGTCACTTGAGGTTGGAGAGGCATTTCGTCCCTTGGAGTCGGTTTCCCAATCCTTTGGCATCGGTCACATTGGCTGATATACCTTCTGACATCTTGATGAAGCATGGGCCAATAGTAGCCTGCCTACAGGATTTTGAAGGCAGTCCTTTTGGCTACAAAATGTCCTCCACAAGGCCCGTCATGACAGGTTAGGAGGATATCAAAGACTTCCTCCTCCCTTACACAATGCCTTAAGATCTGATCAAGGCCAAGCTTGAACAGGTTGCCCCCGATCCAAGTGAATGAGGCACTCTTTCGTATGATCCTGCTCTTCTCTCTTGAGGATAGGTGCAGAGGAAACTGTGCTGAGACAAGGTAGTTTGCTATATCAGCAAACCATGGAGAGAGTATTGAGATAGCAAACAGATGTTCATCGGGCATCTGGTCATCCACTGTTCCATCCTCTCCTGCAAGGTAAATCCAATCTAGACAAAAAGTCAGCAACAACATTTTCTTTACCTGGTTTGTCAACGATAGTCAAATCAAACTGCTGCAACAAGAGTAACCATCTAATAATACGAGCATTCACATCTGGTTTATTCATTAAATATCTAATTGCAGCATGATCAGTATGTACAAATGTTTGATATCCAGTGATATAATGTCAGAATTTGTTCAGTGCATGGACCACGGCCAAGAATTATTTCTCAGTTACAGTGTAATTCAGTTCTGCCTTGGATAAGTTTTTGCTGACAAAGTAGATGGCATATGGAAGTTTTTGTTCAACTTGTCCTAAGGCTGCCCCTATGGCTTTGTTCGAGGCATCAGTGTGGATGTGGAAAGGTAGGGCCCAGTTTGGACCTCTCAAGATTGGGGCAGACACCAACTTGTCCTTTAATTCATTTAGAGCCTTCTGACAATCGTCAGTCCATTTAAACTCAACATCTTTTGCCAAGAGGCTAAACAATGGCGAGGCTAGCTTGCTGAAGTCTTTAATGAATCTCCTATAATATCCTGCTAATCCTAAGAAACTTCGAACATCTCTTACCTTCTAAGGAGGTGGAACCTTCTTGATGAGAGCAATTTTGTTAGGATCCACCTGTAACCCTTGACAAGAAATGGTATGGCCTAGCACGGTCCCTTCAGTCATCAAGAATTCACACTTTTCAGGACTAAGGGACAGGTTCATCTCAATGCACTTGGTTAGGACTTTTCCAAGATTGGACAATGCTTCCTGGAAGTTGGACCCATAAGGAGTGAAGTCATCCATATAGATTTCCACCGAATCATAGACCAGCTCAGAAAATATGCTCAAGACGGCTCTCTGGAAGGTGGCAGGAGCATTGCATAGTCCAAAGGGAAGAACTCGGTAAGCAAAGGTGCCCCAGGGACAAGTGAAGGTGGTCTTGTCTTGGTCTTTCGGGCTGATTTGGATCTGGTTATACCCGCTAAACCCATCTAGGAAAGAGAAAAACTTCTTTCCTGCCAGTCCATCCAACACTTGATCTATGAAAGGTAGAGGAAAATGGTCTTTCTTGGTGGCCTTGTTCAGTTCTCAGTATTCCACACAGATTCTCCACTTCCCATTTTTCTTGGGAACCAACACCAAAGGGGACACCCATTCGCTATCCGAGATGAGGTAAATGAATCCGGCATCCAACAGTTTTTGTAATTCTTCCTTGACGATGTCCTTAAGGGCTGGATTCATTCTCCTTTAGGGTTGCCTAACCGGTTTACAGTCTTCTTTGATGTAGATGTGATGGGTACAGACCGAAGGATGGACTCCTTTCATCTCCTTATAGCTCCAAGCAAAAGCATCTAGATGACTGGCCAACAGACTACACAACTCCTTTTCTTGGGAAGGAGATAGGGAGGAGCTGATCTTTAACGTTCTCTCAGGACCGAACTCCACATTTTTGACTCTGGGAGTGACAGGGTCGGTCACACAAAGGTCCACTAAGGTGCTGGCTTGGGCATCCTCCACCAATTCCTCTAAGGACAATGCACTGGGAGGTGGAGTCTGGATCAAGGTCTCAATCAAATCATCCTCGGTTGGGAGGCCTCCCCTAGTGGTGTCTAGGGTGCACAAAGGTGCTGAGTACACCTCATCCTCTTCTCCTTCTTCCAACCAAAGTGGTAAGTCATGCCCTAATAAGGGTTGGGCAGGAGGGTAAAGGACTAGCTACTTGGACATAGGACCATTTTTGATGGTCATGTTTCCTGCACGGCAGCTTATGTAAGCATCTGCAGTGGCTAACCAAGGCCTTCCCAAAATGAGAGGGTATCCAGTAAGCTTTGCCTTTGGTTGCAGAACCAAAAAGTCTGCAGGGTACTCCCAAGAGTCAACAGAGACCAAGACATCCTCTACAATCCCTTCGGGAGTCACAGTGGAGCGATCTGCTAGTTGTAGGACTGTCGAGGTCTTTCTCAGGGAACCCTGAAGGTTGATTTTGAGCATGGTATCTCTAGTCATCACATTAATGGCAGCCCCCAGATCAATCTATGTGTGAGGTATGATGGTGCCATTGATGTGGACATCCACTACAGGACTCCCAGGATCTAGATACCTTGGGCAGATGGCCTGCCCCAACATAAGATCAGACAGTTGTCCTATGACATTGATGGTTGAAGCATCTCTTTTTCGCCTGCCTGGGTGTCTGAAACACTTTTCCTTAACCAGTTTGTTGTATATCGGTACATCTTTGATGGCTTGGAGAAGTGGTATTCTCACACACAACTGTTTGAGTTCTCCCAGAAGCTCATCCTCCTCTGGGTTGGGTTGTGTGGTGGCCGTTAGTATCTCAGGAAAGGGTGGAATGGCCTTTGGTTCACTTTCCTGTTTATCTTCCTCGTCCTCTGGGGGAGGAGGTTGGTGATCCGGAAGAGTCTTTCCAGATCTCATATTGATCTCCTGGATCTCCACAGCATAGGTAGGGCATGATGTTTCCCCAGTATATACCTGCTGGGCCTGTCTGTTGTTGGGGTTCGGGTTCGGTTGAGCAGGCATTTGGGGTTGCCTTGGAGGAGCAGGAGGTAATGGTTGTGGTTGAGCCGGTGGTGGAGGCAAAATGGCAGGAGGAGTATTGTACTGGGGCCTCCACCCCAGTTGAGGTGCATTCCACTGAGGCTGCGGCTGGGCATGTGAGTGAAACGAAGGAGTAGTGGGCTGAGTATGGTACTGAGGTGGGTAAGACCATGGAGGAGGTATAGACCAGGAAGGATGAACAGGGGGTCCCCAGGAAGTCATAGGAGTGGATTGGTTGGGGCTGTAATAGGTTTGGGGTGTCCCTTGCATCCCCTGTTGGTAAGGTCTAGGTCCATGTGGCCTTCTTTGGTTGAGGAAATAGAGAGGTTCAGTGGGCGCTTCTGTCCCTTGATACATGGCTTTAAGCCCAGGTAAGGTTGGACATTGGTTTGTGGGGTGGTCCTCCTCACAGACAAAGCATACCTCGACCGAATGTAATGGGCACTCGTTCTTAGGGTGTTTCCTTGTACACCTAGGGCAGAAAATAGCCAAAGCCCTCTCAGCTTCCTCTTTCTTCTGCTGGATTCAGAATGTATCAAGTTGCATGGCGATGGTCTGTCTCACCTCACTCTTGAGATCCTCTAATTGATTTGCAAACTCATGTTTGGAGAAAGGAATACCAGCTGAGAGGGGGTTTCCTCTACCTCTTTTCCGGGCTGCCGTAGAGTGGTTTCTAAACACAGTCTTTATGTCCTCATAAGGCAGTTGGTAAATATCTCCTCCAGCTAGCATGTGAAGGGTATCTAAGAGGTCTTCCGGGACTCCTCGAAGCAGGAACAACTTAAGAGATTCAGGGTCAAGTGTGCACCTGGCCCGTTTATAGCTAAGTTGGAACCTTTCCTCGTAATCTTCTAAAGACTCATCATTCCCCATGGTCATCCGAAAGATTTCTCCCTTGGTTTCCTTGGACCTACAGTAGTCCTGGTATTTGGTGTTGAAAGCTTGCTGCATCTGGGCCCAAGTGGTGATACTGTTCCCAGGTAAGCCCATGAACCAGCGTAATGCTGCATCCTTAAGGGTAGAGGGGAAGAGTTTCAGTTTTTGCTCATCTTCGGTATAGTCATAGGTTTGGCACAGGACGGAAAACTCAAATAGGAAGGTATCAGGGTCTTCAGTAGTCAGTCCATGGAAGTGAGGTAAAGAGGAGGGGCTGATGTTCTTCATTTTCATGTCTCCATTGGTCTCTCGGATGGGGAAGGCACCCTCAATTCTCTCATTTTCTCCCCTATTGTCAGCCATAGCTTCAGATGGAGTGTTCTCTAACTCTTCTTTTGCTATAGGATCTTCGTATATCTCAGGAGGTTCGCCTATAGGTTCTTCTGGATCACTGTCACCAAAGAAGAGAGAAGGGTGACTTAGTGATGTGGTGGGGGTGTTGGGTAAGAATTTGCCTGTTTTATCTCGGTTTCTACGAGGCATGAAATGAAAAGACTTCTGATTGCTTTTGTTTTTTCTGGTACCTGCAAAACTAAAACAGATTGAACTGCAACTAACTATCTTGCTGAAATGGAAATGCGGAATTGAAATGAAAGCATGAAAGAACTAATCTATTTTGCTCAAATGAAATTGCAGGAATGAAATGCTAAGCTATGCTTTGCAGAATTGAAATGCTAATCTACACTTGCAGGAATGAAATTTTGGAATTGAAATGTTAATCTATGAAAGCAGGAAATGTCTATGCTACTTTTGCAGAAAGGAAATTGCAGAATGGAAATGAAATACTACTTAGCAGAAGGCGAGAGTAGGAAAGTAGAAGAAAAGCAACAATCACCAATACTCTGACGCTTCCCCGGCAACGGCGCCAAAAAGATGGTGGGCTCCAGTATTGTAGCAATAATGCTACAACTCCTGGAGCTTCCTTCTTTAGTTTTATCAACCCGGTAGTTCGTAACAAACTTGGAAGCGACGGTGCTGTATGCACAAGTACTAGCTCTTGCCGCAGCTGTCACTTGGTCAGCTGGCACAAGTCCGCTAGGGGCTCAAGCCAAATTCTATGAGCTCTTAGAAGAAGCTTTTTGACTGATGGACGAAAGCTAATCTCAAAAGAAGCTAATCGATTTGCAGAAAGGAACTGAAAGCCAACAAGAAACGCAAACCCTAGCAAACCCTAATTCTACCAGCTAGTCTTACTGATGCAGAGATGGGGGTGCAAACTACTGAAAGAAATGCCATTACTTCTATGAAGGTGAAATGCATGTGTCTAGACTACCTCTATCTGAAGAAAACATCTTTTTGTATTTTTGTTTCAATTATTAGAATTATCATGCATGTGCTTTTAACTAGATTTTTACTGTGCAGAGGTGGATCAAGGAGGAGGAAGGCTTGAAAAAGGTTGGGAAAGTTCAGAGAGGGTCTAAGGGGTCCCTAACACCCTTCCAGAGAGTTTCACAAAGTTTGGCTACCAAGAGGCCGCATTTATGAGCTTCTACAGGAAGTCTGCAGGGGTTCTATAGGATGTTTCAGAACTTCTACAGGATGTTCAGTAATTCCTACAGGATGTTCTACAATCGGATTTTTGGGTGATGGGTGAGTGGAAGAGGCTGCATGGGTGGCTAGGGAGGTAGGAGAGGGGTTTGTAATGACTTAGTGACAGGGAGATGAGATGATGAGGGGGTGTGCTAAGCTAGTTTGCCTAATGGAGGGTAGAGGGAATGGAAGGCCGAAAAGGTGGGATAACGTGGGTAGTAGAGTAGCTGAGAGACAAGGGGTCTAATTGGGAGATGAGTGGTTGGCCTGGGCAAGGCTTAGAAGGATGAGAAGGTGAGGGAGTAGCACTGCACAGTGCAAACTGAATCAAATTCTTCCACGTCCTGCATATAATCAAAACATTCCTAACTGTTTAATGGAACCAATGAACATCAATGTTATTCTTAAGGAAAACCATGTATGGTACTGAAGCAAGGAAATATTCCAAGAGGTCTGAACGCATGGACAACTTCTACAAACAAAAATATTGCACCACAGATTGCATGTATTCGTAAACCAATGTTTTTGGTGGGTAGCACTGTCTGCAATTCCAGCCCCTAGAAAGAGGTGAAAATGAGTGTGCAAGCAACCCTTTTCTGGAACTTTTATCAACTCCAATCTCTTCAATTTATTCTAAATAGCTGAAGCAACTCTATCTTCTAACAATGACCTACTTCCCCACACCAAGAAATCTAACTCAACAAACTGCGTTTCAAATGCATGTAAATAAAAACCATAATGCTGAAAGAAAAGATAACAATACAGAAGAAGGAGGCCTTAGGCTCTCAGGTTGGGCCCAACCCCGAGAGCTATGGCTCCTTTAAAAGCTCAGAACTGAGATCAAATCCGACTGCTTTCCATTAAAAAATAATAATCATAAATCAAATAGCATGCCAATAATGGCTACAAAAGAGCAAAACTAAGCTAGCAGCTCGTAGTGCAGGATGTGCAACAATGTTTCAAAAGTCCTTTTCGAAGGCTAAAGCCCTATCATTTATACATCTCGAGGCCCCAAGCCGGCCTCGTAAATCAGTGGGGCTTGGCTGACCAAACTAGGAGTGAACTGCTGCTTCCTCAAAATCTGGTTGGCTGTCTTTTAATCCGGTTGTGGTGGCTGCTGGAGCTCGGAGTTGGGGATGAAGATCCCGAGGAAGGTCATTTAATGCTGTGGACAACCCTCCTACGAATCCTCAACCCCATCTTGGCTGTCTCCTGTCCTTATCTGCTCAGTTTTGTTCCAATCATGTGTCAAAAAACCTGAAATGAGCATGTGTTAGCCACCTAGGAATAGTGACTGCCCTTATTTGTACAAATGACATAAACATACTAAAAAATGATGCATAAGTTATGAAAAATGAAGGATTGAGCAAAGGTAGTTAGGCCAAATGAGCCCAAAATGTTACCAAATTTGGGGCTCATCAAGGGGCATGTTAGGTCCCTATAATACTAGTGATTACCCCATTACTATTGTAGTTGTATCCCTTATTAATATTGTTGTGCCCCTATTGTCCCCAAATTGTTATTACTGTGCCCCATAGAATCCCTCTATTGTTATTTTTGTGCCTTTATATTATTATTGTTAGGTCGGCTGGGTTATATTGTGACTCCTTAGACTCCTATATATAGAAAGGAGGTTTTTTCATTTGAATCATCAAAGAATCATTCATTTGTGTAATGTAAAGGAGGTTGCCCCGTTGAAGAGGCTGAATTCTAAGGTGTTGATCTATCTTTTCTATCTTTTTGTGAGCTAGTTTCATAACACTCTTAGAGTAGATTTCTATTTCTTTCATCAAGAAACCAAGCTTCTTCTGAATCCAAAGAAGTCTATCTTGCAAACCCTATTGGTCTCTCGCGAGCTGAACAGTGAAAAAAGGAAGAACCATCACTTTTACTTGTGTATACAGAATTGTCACCTCCAAGTTTGTATGAACCTTGGGTTGATAAAGTAAAGTTGGTAGCTCCAGGAGTTGCAACATTCTTGTTGCAATACTGGTGCTCATCACTTTTTGGCGCCATTGCTGGGGAGGTGTCTGAGTAATATGTGATTACTGCTTTCTTTCTTCTACTTCTTGTTTCTACTATTCTGCCATTAGTTTCATTTCTGCAAAAGTAATTTAGTTTGCTTTTCATTCTGCATTCTTTGCTTTCCTTTCCATTCTACAAGTTAGATTTCAAGCAAGTAGCTAATCTTTTCATTCAGTTAGTAGTTCTCATTCAGTCTGCAATTTTAATTTTGCAAGTTAGATTTCAATTCAACAATTAGTTTTTCATTCAGTTAGTAGTTTTCATTCAATCTGCAAATTCAGTTCTGCAAAGAACTTTCAAAATTTGAAAAAATCACAAAACCAAACCAAAAACATTTCCTTTCATGCCTCATAGGAATAGGGATAACTTAGGGAATTTTTTTCCAAATACCCCCCTGCATCCAACAGCCAACCTTCCCTCTTCTTCGGTGGTTGTGAATTGGAGGAACCCTTAGGTGAGCAACCAAACATATTTGAAGAACCTACAGGGGAAGAAGAAGAACCCATTCCTATCGCGCCAATGGCTGAAAACAAAAATGACACAAGGAATAGAGAGAGAGTTGAGGGTGCCTTCCGCATTAGGGAAACCAATGGGGACACTAAGATGAAAAAATAAGCCCCTCTGCCCTTCCTCATTTCCATGGCTTGACCACAGAAGACCCGACAGTTTCCTATTTGAGTTTGTTGTTATATGCCGAACCTATGAATATACAAATGATGAGCAGAAGTTGAAACTATTTCCATCTACCCTCAAGGATGTAGCTCTACACTAGTTCATTGGTTTACTTGGGGATAACATGACAACTTGCACTCAAATGCAACAAACCTTCAACAATAAGTATCGAGACTACTGTAGGTCTAAGGATACTAAAGAAGAAATTTGTAGGATGATTTTAGGTAATGATGAATCCCTAGAGGATTATGAAGAAAGGTTCTAGCTTAGTTACAAAAGGCTCAGGTGCACACTTGACCCTGAGTCACTGAAGCTAGTCCTGCTTAGAGGAGTAAGGGAAGACCTTTTGGATACCCTACATTTGTTAGCAGGAGGAGATATATACTAGTTACCCTATATCAAGACTATCTTCAAAAACCATTCTAGGGTAGCTAGGAAAAATGGTAGGGGAAGTCAACTTGTGGTCAATACATCCTCTTCCAATTCATCCATCAAGGGTGAAATTGGAAACATGCTGGAATATTTCAAGAGTGAGATGTTGCAAACCCTTGCCTTACAGATGGACACGATGAAAATTAGGAGAAATCAGGAGGAAGCCGAGAGAGCCTTGGCCATTTTCTATCCTAGATGCACTGGGAGGCACCCTAGGAATGAATGTCCATTGAATTCTATTGAATTTTTCTCAGTTGTGAAGAAAACCACTCCACAGAAAAGTGCCCTTTTTTTCCTGGACTCAAAGTTGTATATCAAGGAGCTTAAGGGGTCACTGAGCAGCTCTGTTACATAAACCAAAGGAGACCTCATGGGCCTAGGCCATACCAGCAGGGCATGCAAGATCATCCCATGCATATTATAACCCCAACTAGACCACATCCATACCTTCCTGGGGACCCCCAGCTCATCCTTCCTGGTCTACACCTCCTCCTTGGTCCTTTGCATCTCAGTATCATTCCTAGTCAGCTAACCAGTCATTTCAATCATATGCTTCGCCACAACCTCAGTGGAATGCATTGCCCCAGGGGTAGAGGCTGCAATACAATAATGTTCCAACTTTATTGCCTTCACCACCTGCCCAACCACAACTGTTACACTCTGCTCCACTGAAACAACCCCAGATGCCTGCCCAACCAAATCCAAACCCAAACAATAGACAGGCACAACAAGTATACAGTGGAGAGACATCATATCTAGCTTATGCTATGGAGATCCAAGAAATTAACTTGAGATCTGGGATAGTTCTCCTGGACAACCAACCCCCACCTCCACCTAGGGAGGTTGAAGAAGAAAGAGAGGAAAGCATACTTAAAGTAAACCCACCCTTTCCTGAGAGATTAACTCAACCACCCCAGCCTACCCCAAAAGAGACTAAACTTCTGGTAGAATTGAAAAACCTATGTGTCAAGGTTCCACTTCTCCAAGCCATCAAGGATATACCTATTTACAACAAGTTGATTAAGGAGAAGTGTTTCAAGCATCCAGGGAGGTGAAAAATAGATGCCCCTACCATTAATGTCATCGGACAACTATTCGACTTAATTTTGGGGCAAGTAATCTGTCCAAAGTATTTGGACCCTGGAAGCCATTTAGTAGATGTGCACATCAATGGAACCATTATCCCACACACTTTAATTGATCTTGGGGCTACCATTAATGTGATGACCAAGGACACCATGCTCAAGCTCAACCTCTAAGGTTCATTGAGAAAGACCACAACGGTCCTGCAACTTGCAGACCACTCCATAGTGACCCTTGAGGGGATTGTGGAGGATGTGATGGTCTCCATTGATTCTTGGGAGTACCCTGTAGATTTCCTAATTCTCCAGCCTAAGGCTAAGCTTACTGGTTACCCTCTCATCCTTGGGAGGCCCTAGTTGGCCACTGCCAATGCTTACATCAACTGCAGAGCTGTGAATATAACCATCAAGAATGGGCATATGTCCAAGAAGTTAGTCATATACCCTCCTAATCAGCCATTTCTATAACATGATTTACCTTTATGGCTAGAAGAGGAGGAAGAAGATGAATTTTATACTACCCAACTAGTATATCTTAGAAACAACCATGGGAGGAGGACCCAGAACAACCATCCAATTGATCTTTACTTGGCCGATTCCAATCCTCTCCTTGTTAAAACCATATAATTCAGCCCTGAGAAAACTTTGAAAATCAATCCATCTCTTTATGTTCTCCAAGAGAGGAAGTTGTGCAACATGCTAAAGGAACATATGGATTCCTTTGCTTGGAGTTACAAAGAAATGAAGGGAGTACACCCCTTAGTGTGTACTCACCAAATTTATATCAAGGAAGGTTGCAAGTCAGTCCAGCAAACCCAAAAGAGGATGAATCCAACTCTTAAAGATATAGTCAAAGAAGAACTGCAAAAATTGCTAGATGCAAGATTCATTTATCCTATATTCGACAGCAAGTGGGTCTCCCTTCTGGTGTTAGTTCCTAGGAAAAATGGTAAGTGGAGGATTTTTGTCGATTATAGGGAACTGAATAAAGACATAAAGAAGGACCATTTCCCTCTACCTTTAATCAACCAAGTGATAGATGGCCTATCAGGGAAAAAGTTTTTCCCTTTCCTAGATGGATTCAGCGGGTACAACCAAATCCAGATTAGCCTGGAAGACCAGGATAAAACCACACTCGTTGTTATAGACATTTTTGTGCCTTACAGCATGAAGCATGAAATGTCAATAATCTAAGGGATCCAAAGTCCCTAAACATGTTGTTCCTACCCCTAGAGGAACAAGGTCAGCAAACCACAGCACTAAATATCAGTTCTCCACTTGAAAACACTCAAAAACAAGCTAATTCTGGATCATGTCAACTGCTCCACTGAGCATCTGCGCTGAATGTCAACTGCTCCACTCTGTACCTGTGCTGAATGTCAACATTAATGAAGGCTACCTGCGCTGGGCGAGTTTGGCCAAGTGGCACAGTCATTCCTCAAGGTGTCAAATGCCCAGGAAGCTTCCAAAATGACACTTGGATCAGGGAATTCGCCTAGTGATGAGTAAGAGGGTCTAGATCTCCAAGTGGAAGAAAGAACCTCCAAGTGGACTCAAGAACTGAAGAATAACTGAAGTGGGAGAGGACACTAGTCAGCTTCATGCCAGCCTCAAGCTGACTCATCCTTTCTCCAAAACGCCTATATATAGAGCTCTCTCATGAGGTCTAGGGGGGCTGGAATCTTGTGAATGTAAGGAAGTGTTGTTGGTTTGAGTATAGAACTATTGGGTGATTTGCTTGAAGGAGGTGAAGAGGAGATTTCTTTCTGCTGGGAGGTGATGCAGGATTGGGCCTTTTATGGTTGTATCACTTCCTGAACTTTACTTCTTCCATTAATAAAGCATTTGAGGTTCTTCTATATGCATGTGTCTCAATGGCGTATTGATACTTGTATATTTGATTTATTCTAATCCTTGAATCAATTATGAATGTATGCTTCTTGTAGTTTCCCTCTCTTGTTATTTTGCAGGATCTTGGTGTAGCTGGGCCAGTGAAAGAGCAAGGAGCTGGGAGCAAGCAGCAAAGAGAGAAGATTGGATCAATCATTAGCGGAAGATAACGGTTAGTGGATCCCTTTCTCCCCTCTCCTACATCTCATAAAGAAGTAATCTCAAATAGCTTTGCTTTGATTGTTGCTGAGGTACTATCACCCTTAGAGTGGGATAGGGTCATTCCGTATTGGATACTTTTCCCAACAACACTCGTCCTTGGGGAAATTTTGCCTATAGGGTCCTTCCTTGGCCTATGCAATGCTCCTGCCACCTTTTAGAGAGAAGTATTGAGTATCTTTACTGAGTTGGTCCATGATGTGGTAGAAATATATATGGATGATTTAAAACCTTATGGGGGTGATTTCGAGGAGGCTTTGTCCAACTTAGGTAAGGTATTGCAAAAATGCATTGAGATGAACCTGTCTCTCAGTCCCGAGAAATGTAAATTCTTGATGACTCAAGGGACCATGTTGGGTCATTCAATATCTCAACAAGGACTACATGTGGACCCCAAAAAAATAGCTATTATCCAAAGTATCCCACCTCCTCAGAAGCAGAGAGATGTTAGAAATTTCCTAGGATTAGTTGGATACTAATGAAGGTTCTTAAAGGAATTTAGCAAGTTGGCCTCTCTTTTATTTGGGTTGTTGGCCAAGGACTCTGAGTTTATATGGTAAAAAAGATGTCAAGAGGCCTTGGACATCCTGAAGAATAGGTTAACCACTGCCCTAATTCTCCGAGGGCCAAATTGGGCCCTTCCTTTTCACATTCATGTTGATGCCACACATAAGGCCATAAGAGCATCCCTAGGTTAGATAAATGAAAAATTGCCTTATACCATTTACTTTATCAATAATAATCTGTCAAAGGCCAAACCGAGCTACACAGTGACTGAAAATGAGCTCCTGGCTGTTGTGCATTCATTAAACAGATTTAGGCATTATATTACAAGCCATCAAACATTTGTCCATACTGACCATGCTGCAATCAAATATGTAATGAATAAATCCAATGTGAATGCTCGTATTATAAGATGGTTGCTTTTATTACAACAGTTTGATCTAACTATTGTTGATAATCTTGGTAAGGAAAATGTTGTTACAGACTTTTTGTCCAGACTAACTTTTCCTACAGGTGAAGAGGGAATGGTTGATGACCAGTTACCGGATGAGCACTTGTTCACCATTTCAGTTCTCTCTCCATGGTTTACTGACATAGAAAACTATTTGGTATCTGCACAGTTCCCACTGAACTTGTCCTCCAAAGACAAAAGAAAGATTATAATGAAAAGTTCCCCCTTCACTTGGATTGGGGGCAATCTCTTCAAACTTGGCCAAGATCGAATCTTGAGAAGGTGTGTCAGGGAGGAGGAAGTTTTTGACATCCTTCTGACCTATCATGATGGGCCTTGTGGAGCTCGCTTTGCAGCAAAGAGGACATAATTCAAAGTGTTACAAGCAGGCTGTTATTGGCCCACTCTTCATCAAGATGTGAAAAGATATACTAGTCAGTGTGATCAGTGCCAAAGGATGAGAAAGCCTACTACAAGGGATGAAATGCCTTTGCAACCTCAAGTGACTTTTGAGCCATTTGACAAGTGGGGTAGGGACTTCATTGGACCTATTGACCCTACTTCCAAGAAAAAACAATACATCATTATGTGCACTGACTATCTGTCTAAGTGGGCTGAAACTAAGGAAATTAAAGTAGCAACAAAGCAGAATGTGGTAGAGTTCTTAAGTGAGAATGTGTTTTACAAATTTGGGTACCCGAGAGAATTGGTCATTGTTCAAGGCAGTCAGTTTACCTCCAACATGATTGAAGACTTGCTCAGCTAGCACAAGATCAAGCATAGGACCTCCACTCCCTATCACCCACAAGCTAATTGGAAAGTGGAAGTGACAAACAGAGTGTTGTAGGGCATCTTGACCGAGGTGGTTAACAACAGAAAGAAAGATTGGGTAGATAGACTAGTTGAGGCCACCTGGGCCTATAATACCACCTTGAAGACCACCACTGGATTCACACCCTATGAGCTGGTCTATGGGAAAAAGGCCCTACTGTCCATTGAGTTTGAGTATAACACACTAAGGATGGCAACCCAACTAGATCTAGATCTCGGCAGTGCACAAAAAAAGATATTGTTGCAGTTAAATGGTTTAGATGAGTTGAGAATGTAGGCCCTCCTACACACAGAGGTAACCCCACTTCAAAGGAAGATATGACATGATAAAAACATCAAGGATAAACAATTTCAAGAAGGTGATTTGGCCTTGTTATATGATTCCATATATAAAGACTTTAAGGGCATGTTTAGGACAATTTGTCTAGGACCTTATGTTATAGAGAGATATCATGATAATGGTTCAGTACAGATCAGAACCATAGATGAAGAGGCCATTCCATTACTTGTTAATGGACACCAATTGAAAGTTTACAAAAGACCATTGTCAAATCAAGAGTTCATTGATGGTTTCAATAAAACAGTGATGGTCGTGGAGCAAGTTTCATCTCCTGCCTCATCAAATCACCGAGAAAAAGAAAAGAAAAATAAGGACTGAGGTGAAAACCTCCATGAGGCACTTGAGTCCCACTATCGGGTTGAAAACCTCTTAGGGTGACCCAATGGTGTCAAAAAAGAAAAAAGGAAAAAATAAAAATAAAAAGATCCTTGGGTGAAAACCTCTCTTGAGGCACCCAAGGCGAACAGCTAGGATGAAAACCTCTCAGAGGTAGCCTAGTTGTTTTCAAAAAAAAAAAAGGAAAAAAGAAGAAGAAAAAATTATGAAAATTTCTATTTGCGGGTCAGCAAGGAGGACGATCAGAGAAAAAAGGAGGATAAAAAAGGGACCTATTTCACTCACATTTTTATTTTTCCACTCATTGTCATTCATCACTCCACCATTTCTTCCATTTTTTCACTCATTTGCTTCAGTTTACAAGGGGACTATGTTTTCTACATGATTCCTTGTAAACCTATAGGATCCCCTGAAAACCTACAAGATGATCCTGTAGGAATTACAATGGCTCGAGAATCCTACAGGAAGTGACCCTAGGGAATAAAATGACCTGCTATGTTAAAGAAATAACACCCCTGCATCAAAATTTCATTACCATAACTATTTCCACTTTCATCACCCCTGCATTCACCATAAAAAAAAAAAAAAAAAACAGTTTCAAAAAAGATATATTTGTCACAGTGTTCAAAAAAGAAAAAAAAATGAAACAGAGAGCATAAGGGAGCATCACCCGAGTATGTCTCATTTCTCCAAACTCCTATTCTTCCTCTCAATCCATGTCACCATCTTCAAAATCCCAACAAAGTGTATGATTAAGAGTTTTGAGGGAGAAGCAGCTACAGGACATCCTGTAGGAAATCCTGTAGCAGCCTATCCCACAGAATACAAATCATGATTGCAGTAAGCTTCCAGCATAATGATCCAAGAGCATAAGGATCTCCAAAGCAGCGCCAACACCAACATCTTCAACACCAGGTACCTGTACATCAAAGGAATCATCAGAGAGAAATAATAAATAAAATGGGGAAAAATAGCATGTAGCCAACACATAGCAAGCACCTCCGGTCTTCAACAACTACAACAAGGTATACCACCACAGGTAAGTATCTCGCTTACTCTCTCATTTGCATAATGTAGTCAAAAGATGTAAAGGTTACGAGTAAGTTGGTTTATAAGTGAAAGGTGGCCAGTTAACTTGGCCACCTTTGTTCAGTCGACGAAGACAAAATAGTTGGTCCTCCCACACGTGGCAATAGTCAAGTTAAAAAAGGAGAAGAGCAGGACAAAAACAGTTAAGTCTAAGGAGGCATGAAGTGGGAGTTGATTATGAGGAGGGGGAAATTATGAGGTGGTAGTGGGGACCAACATCCAAAAATAGAAAACATACCTCCGCTGCCATCACACCACCTCACATAACTCGGCCATCAGAAGAAATATTTGTTGATCCCCATGCACTCATGCATGCATTTCCTCGAGGCTTACTCTTGCAAAAGTCACTCTTATACCTAGGAAAACTACAAAAGAGGAAAATTCCATCTGTCTCCTGTGCGGGACTTCCTAAAGGATTGCACAGGAAATCCTATAGGATCGCACAGGAAACGTACAGGATATAGACAGACAATCTACAAGATTGGGTGAGAGGTGTTTCAGAGGGGAAAACATGGGGGTTGGCTACAAAAAATGATATGAAGAGGTAGGCTCTATAATTCCTTCCCTTTTTCAAAGAGAATTGAACAAAAAATTCCCTAGTGGAGAGTGAATTTGGCAGCTGTGTAAGGGAATTGTCTCCACAGTTCTTTCAGTTATTTACTTTTGCATTCAAAAAATTTGTGTCAACCATCTCAGCTCCTCCAAATTCATCAACAAAATGACAGGGGGGTTCAATAGAAGGGAGCCCATTAATACTGTGAGAATCTACCAACACCCTCAAGTGTTAGAAATCTTCACAAGATATAGTTGGATGGGGTATTTTGAAAAATTAAGAGGGTATGATGATGAAGTGGTCTGAGAGTTTGCTCTCTCCCTCATACCACTGACCAGAATTCATGCTATTGTTTGGTGAGAGGCCTCTCCATAGAGCTCACCCCTGAACTCATAAGCAAAATTACCATACTTCCCCTAGGAGTTCCTTGGAGAAAAGAAGACAAGGGAGATAGCCAGATTGCCAAGAAGAAGTTTTTTTTAGAGGGAGAAGAGCCTGTTGAGGACAAAAATGGAGTAAGGAGAGCAAGCATACCATACCCCTGGAATGAGGTGAGCTACCATCTTATAAAATACATCTCATGTGAGGGTAGGTATAGTGTGGTTTATTGGTATCACTTTAGGCTTCTTGAAGAATTGAGGTTTGGAGCAGAGACACCTCCTCACCACAAGCTCAGCATACCATACTTCCTTCTGCAACCACTGATAGACACAAGCATAAAAGTGCAGTAGGGAAATCACCAACAGTTAGCCCACCATGGGTTAATTAGAATCATCATAGAAGATGCCCTCCACAACCTCAGAATTCCTATCCAATGGGAAATTTTCAGAGACATGCAGACATAGGAGGATATCAAATCCCTCACATATGACAACAGTCCTACTATTAGTGAAAAGGATGAGGAAGAAACTAAAACAGAGGGAGAGGAAGTATAGAGGGATGAAGATGAGATAGATGAGGAGGAAGATGAGGAGAGAGAGAAGGAAGAGGATGAGGAAATAGAGGAAGATGATAAAGAAGAGACTAATAAACAAGATGAGGAGCTAGAAGGAGAAGAAGAGAGGAAAAGGGAAATGAAAAAGAGGAGGGAGAAGACAAGGAGGAGTCACCTAGGGTGTCTCCAGAGGCTACTCAGAGAGAAGTAGCAACTTCACTCACTGCTCTTAGCACCCCTATCAAACAGAAAGGCAAAAGACAGATGAAGACCCCCTTATATTTCAGGACAAGGAAAAGCAGAAGGATAAGGCAGGGAAAACCCTAAACACCAACCTAAATTCCCATTGTGATTAAGGACTCACCTAATCAACAAGAGAAAATTCCTCCTCCTAAGTCTCATATCACCTATGTGAGAGGCCTATAACTAGATTCACCTCATCCAAAGGAAAAGCAATCCTACAAGATACACTGCAGCACCTATAGGAAGCTAAAGCAGTCCTACAAGAAGTTGAAGCAGTCCTATAGGATACTCTGTGAAACCTACAGGAGACTCAAAAATTGATAGGGAGGGAAGCCTACAAAAAGAAACTAAATAAGAGGACCCAAAGTTAAAGGAAACTAGCCCCCAACCTAACCTTCACTCTTACTACATATTTACTGAAGGGGGTAGGACCATTCCACAAAAAAATTGCTATTCCACTATTCTTTGAGCTTGAGAAGGAGAGAACCAGAACCAATCATTGGATGAAGATTGCAAAATCCAAGGGGTGGAATACATTGGTCACATGGAGGAGAAGCTCAAGGAGATGGGCAGAGAATTAAGTAGGCTGAGAGATAGAGAGGCAATAATGAGAAATCAGTTAGAGACAGAAAATGCATGGTTGAAAGGACAACTACAAGAAAGAGAGAACCAATTGGCATGTATGGTTAGTCTCTCTTTGGAAGTAATCTAATGTAGGATGCCAGCTAAATCCTATGCCCTATACCTCAAGGAACAGTGGTTGCAGTTCCAGATGAAGACCCTAGCACAGAGAGGCACTATGCCATTTCAAGATTATAGAGAGTTCATTGATCTTTGTGATCAAAGTACATTGGAAGACAGGGCCAATATGTCTAAGTTTTATTTGCATAACATGGCCTTAATAGACATGAATGTATGGGACCCTAATGCCAAGCTAGGAGATTTACAGTTGATGGCTTTGGCATCACGGATGAACCATGAGGAAGCAAGGGCTACAAAAATGAAGAAGATATTGAAAAAACAACAAACAGAGCCCCTTGATCATAATTGAGCAGTCTAATCCAATGGCCCTCATCAACATGCATAATTTAATTGCAAATGATCCTCAACTTGCACCTACGTATCTTGCTGCCCAAGAACAAGAAATTTCACATTTTGAGGACATGTTCATGTTGTTAGGGGATGACAACATACATGCTTGCCTCAGGAGATGGAACACATTGTCATACATTTTAAATATAAGAGAGTACCACTCTCCTCAAAGAATGAGAGAAGCACTGAATAGGACACCCATATACAAGAAATCCATGCAAAGGCTCAAAGTCAATTGGATTGGCTTGAAACTTAGTCCACCACTACTCTTAGGAATGCTAGAAGGAAGGAGGGAAGAAGAATAAAAGAGGCAGTGGGAGGAGGTATAAAAGAAAGTAGGTTTCTATGAACAAGAATAGGAAACCACAGTAGAGGCATGGGATGTCAGGGAGGCCACTAGAGCTATGAAGGACATGGATATTAATTGAGTTTCTCAGAGGATGAGCAACACTTTCAGTAGGGGGTGATGATGAGCCTCATCATTGGGTAATTATATGGGCCTTAATTCACCTCCTAGCTTAGTCAAACCAACTTTTCTCAAAACTTATTACATGTTTTGATTATATTTTGTTTAATGAGATGAGTGAAAGTGAGATATTATTCCTAGTGGACTAATATGCATTGAATGCGGGTTTGGAAGATAAAATCAAGGAATTTTGGGAAAGAATAAGGTTTGAAACTCGAAAGGGGCAAGGGAGAGAGATAGTAGGAGGTAAATCCTCCTCATTTACTCCTTCCCCATTAGAATATTCCTTCATTAATCCCACCAGCTCAGAGTGCAAGCAGCCAAGCCATGAAGATTAGAAGGTAGTCGAGCAGGTGATAAACACAGAGTAGTTCATCTCAAGTTTGGGAGCTGAGCCTCCAAAAATTTAAGGAAGTCATTGGAGACTTCAGTTGTATAAGTAGAGTGGCCTAGAGCCTCATTAGGATTCAATTTTTTGTTGTAAAACTCTAGCTATTTTCAAGCTCGATACTTGTAGAAGACTTTTTGATGTAATTTTTTGTTTTTCCAATAAGAATGAGTTTGTTCTTGATTTAGTACTTGTTAGCTACGTGGGGCCTGACCCAGGTTTAGTAGTGAGTTTAGCCAAGAAAATCCCGGTACTACTGGCCCTTTCAGAAATAGTCCATGGAGCACAGATTGAGGTCTCACCCGAAGTAGTATGGGAGGGTGTTGGAACCAAGTTTCCACACCCTAGGGATGTCTTGATGAAGGTTCTAGAGGTTCGCGATCCTAATCTATGGGTTGCGCTGCTCCGCATGGATTTCTATTCTTCGCAACCCATGCACACCTTTGAGAATACAATATTATTTTGATTTGATCCTTACTGTGTTATTATATTAGTGGTTAACTTAGTCTGTGCAGCCTAAATATTCTTATTACTTATTCAACTTTTAGATAAGTGCGCGTACCCGAAACCAATATAAGTGCATAGAGATAACTAGAACATAGAAATACAGATGTACAAACAGACACACAATATTCTGAATCAATATTATCTTTATTAATACTCAAGTTCAGTTACAGACCCAACTCCGCCCTGCGCATTCAGCTGCAGGGGTTTGTGCACTCAGCTGTGGACTCTCCTAGGCCTCTGCGCACTCAGCTGTAGAGCCTCTACCTACCACTATGACCCAATACAGTTTAGATCCACTTCTATCTTCTAATCATGCCTTCGCATCTATCTATTTCTTATCAAAAACTCAGAAAATCTGTCTTTACACTTAGAGTCTCGCTCTATTTATACAATCCCATGGTCTGCGGACCATGGGTAGGCCGACACACTTTACATTAAATTACATTATTTTATGGCGGACAACCCTAGACTCTCGCGCTCCACGCTCGCATTTCGCGGGGTATTTACATTACATTGACCAAAACTCGGGCTTTAAGCCCCAAAAAAATGCTATGGGGGCATCTACTGCCCAACAAGCCCCCAACACAATCATCGTGACTCATCCTGAGTCACTGTTGGTGTGGCGATCTTTGCACGAAGCCCCTCTACCTATGTCTGTGTTGCGCGAAGTTCTGTAGCACACTGTTTTGTCGTCTACTAGATCTGCTCTACTCTTTTTGCTGAATGCTCGCTTTCAGGGAAAAATCCCTATCTTAATGCATGCATCGCCTTCAATTGTGCGAGCTTTCATTCGATATCGGCAGTGATGTGGAAAGCCTCATCAATCCAAGGCTAGATGCATGCTTTAAGTACTGCCTCCTTCTATCACGCAGCATCCACCTGTTACTTCAATGCCTTCACCTACTGTAGCTTCACCAGCCACTAGGTCAAGACAACTGTCTGTGTTGTTCCACACACACTGTCATACTATACTTGAAGCTCCCGTGCCTTTATTTCTAGGCGTTGTGTGGTGGGGTCCTCCTGTAAGGAAGTGAGGACTGCGAAGGATTCTTCCAACATACCTGTAAAAGTGTGTACTGTCTGTCCTATTTCCTCCAACCCTTTTTGGATATCATCTGCGCACTGTTCTCGAACTTTTGGAGGCATGGATGACTGAGCCTTTAATCACAGTTTAGCAATCTGTAGGTTGAGGTTCAGCTAGATCCTTATAGCTTCCTCCTTTGCCTCGCAGAATCCACTGGCCAATTTGTGGATCCGCATTCTGATTGGTAGGTCTGTCACAATTTCCAACTCTGGGGTGCGGCGACATGCTTCCTCTACGATCTACTCTAGCTGTTGGTTCTGCGCCACCGCTTCATCACGTTGTAGGCTAAGGTACTTGATGTTGATTCGTTATTCACTTAGCATTTGTACTGCGCGTCCTTCCCTAGCGCGAAGTTCTGCTGTTGCTCCATCCTGTAGCTGGTATAAAATATCCCTTAGAAGGGAGGCAAAGTTTAGGCCGAGTCCCTTGATCCATCCTACCACAGCTCTATCCTCCATGTTATCCTCTATCAGTGCTCCTTCCAATAGCGTGACAGTGTTATCCATTTTGGCCCGCAATAGCTGCTCTATTGCCGATGTTCCCACAACACCGTAGGTGACTACCGTTCCTTCTTATGGGGCCTTCACCTGAAGTCCCTGGAGTTGTGACTTGAGGGCCCCCAACACATTCTGCTGCTCTGTCATTTCTTCCTAGAGCACTTCCCTAGTGACCTTGCGAACTATGTCACCGATGTCGTATAGATCACCCTCTGTCAGTGTAATAGGCTCCCCATTTAGTTTGGATGCCTTGGTCTTCTTCTGTGGCCCTGTTCATTACATACCACGCGGCCATTTCAGTTGTGTTGATGTCATGCTCAAGTCCGCACCTTCCACTGTGTCATCTGTCCACTATCCTGCAGTCATATCCAAGCCTCTTCCATGGTAGCCTTCAATGCCTCGCGGGAAGCCCTTACCTCCTCGGCGAACTGCTCATTCTGCTTCTGTTGTGCCAGCATCCTTTTGTCGTTGAATCATTGTCTCATCGCGTGTTTCCAGATCCGGGGCACACCACTCGGGTGGCCATGAGTCAAGCACTGCGAAAATAGTGTCATCAATCGTGATGAAGGGTAGTTTGGTCCATTTCTGCTCCAGATCCTTCCGCACCCTAATATACATATTGTGCATATCTTCCTTAAAGTCTGCAAAGCTCCGCAGACTGTGTTATACTGTGGGGAATAGGCACGGCCATTTGTTGATCCACATCTGTATGCTTGCCTCCATGATTATCCAGAAGATCTTGGTCTCAAGGATCTGTGTGGCATCCCTTGTCACCCAAAGCGACGCATATTTTGCTACCTCTAGCAAGTCCTGGTCAAGAGGAGGAAACTGACTATCCTCTAGAAATTCCCCTGCGACCAACAAGATGGATAAGAGCAACAACATGTAGTGGAAGGTCTTAGCCTGGTCCTGGGCCTCCTTGCAGTTCGTCAGGAACTCTGTTATGGATCCAGCTCACAAAAAGATAGAAAAGAGAGATCCACGCCTTAGAATTCAACCTCTTCGAGGGGGCAACCTCCTTTACATTACATAAATGAGCAATTCTTGGATGATACAAATGAAAATACCTCCTTTCTATATATAGGAGTCGAAGGGGTCATAACATAATCAGAGCCGACATAACAATAATAATGTAAGGGCACAATAATAGCAATAGTGGGTTTGTATGTGGCACAATATTAAAAATATGGGCACTACATGGGTACATCAATATAATAAGTGGGTTGTACTAATAACAATAAGGGGTTACACTAGTAGTATAGGGCCTAACATGCCCCTCTCCTTCAAAAGGCATTGTCCTCAACGCTTGAGTAGTAATTTCGACCAATGAATTACAAGATCTGGTTGGATTCATTTCTTCTTTCTCGATGTGATCTTTCACTTCTTGCACCTTTTTCTTCTTGATATGTCCTTCTATCTTGAGAGTTTGAGGAGTGGTAATTCTTGCCAATGCTTTATAAGATATGGTCTGATTCATTTCTTCTTTCTCTGGGGTGGGGTCCTGGCATATATCTTCTTCTTTTGATGATTCTTGATCCTTTTCTTCCTCCTCTTCATATTCTATGTAAAATAATTTCTTCTCAGAAAACTTATGACCTTTAGTGCATTTGCTATCACAATTGTAACAAAGCCCTTTTTCTCTTTTTCCTTCCAATTGTTGTGGTGTAACCCTTGTAGGTTGTGGAAGGCTAGGAGAAAAAACACTTCCATCTTTATAGTCGTGAGGGGTATGCTTCCTGGTTGCCATAATCTTTCTTTCCACTATGTCACAAAGCCATTTTACTCTTTCCAATTTTTGTGGTGTCGCTCTAAAGAAGGTGTTGCTCTTTGTATCCTCATAATGTGCTATCATTTCCTCCGTGAAAATTGACCACGTAACAAGTTGTTTACGAGAACAAATCCCTTCATATCATAAAAATTGATCCGGTTCTAAATATGAAGATGAAATACATACCTTTTGTAACAGTGGTACACCATGTAGATCAAAATATTGCTCCATCTGAAGTATCCAATTTACTGGATCCTTGCCATCAAACTTCCTCATCTTGCTTTTTCTTGATTTTAGGAGCTTGATCTTGAAACGACTGTAACTCTGTACTTTCGGATCTTTAAGTTATGAAATTGCGACCTATAGTAGCCCTTTGTGTCCTCTTTCCAATGCCACCAGTCTGATCCAAATTGGATTCTCCAAGAAAGAGTTATGCACAATCTCCCAAGATGACCTGATTATAGACCTTTCTAGAAGAGCGAACTTGTATGAAGTTCCACGTGTCACTGTTTCGACCTTTGGCTCTGAAAAATATCTACAAGAAACTACAATCCGTTCTCTTTTTGTACCTTCTTATGAAATTTCAATCCGATGCTCAAAGAGAATGTTATGACGATTTTCCCCAGGTCACTTGTTTGGAATGTAATTCAGGAGTCTACAAAAAGACCAACTTCCTTAGATCATATCTCCGCAAATATAGCGCAAAAAGATCTGAAATTCAAACGCACGATTCAGCGCGATTTCTTCTCAAATGGGTTTTTTTTTTAGCTTCTGAAACATCGCAGAAAAAAAAAATTATAGCGAAAATGCCACGATGACCTGTTTGGAGCAGCGAAACCCTAGAATCCAAAGCTCTGATACCAAATGTTATGGAATCAGCTCACAAAAGGATAGAAAAGAGAGATCCACGCCTTAGAATTCAGCCTCTTTGAGGGGAAAACCTCCTTTACATTACATAAATGAACAATTCTTCGATGATACAAATGAAAAGACCTCCTTTCTATATATAGGCGTTTAAGGGGTCATAACATAATCAGAGCCGACATAATAATAATAATTAAGGGCACAATAGTAACAATAGTGGTGCTTTTGCTATGACGTGAGGGCTTTTGGTGAGTCGGTTGGGCAGCCTAGACTTCGCCCTACATTGAGTGTATATTGGGAGAGCGTGGAGCTCATTCGAACTATCAATAATCGCTCAACATCTTTGCTCAAAGGAGTAAAGCACAGGTCTAGTGCATAGAAATAAGGAGGAAGGCGCAGATTATAGATGCGCCCATTCTTGGGCTTGGTTGCACGGTAGAGACTCGCTTAACTCAGTTGTGGGTGAAGGGTGCAGGCAGGAGCGCCTGGCAGTTGGTTGAGGGCGTGCACGCATTTGAGGTGCCCGATTTGTACGAAGATGCCCGACGGTGAAACGGAGGAGTGCCTGGTTTGTGCGACGACTTGGCACGGGTGTCTTGGCGACTCGGGTGAGTGCCCGCCCATCGTGCAAGTGTGCACGGTGACTTGGTAAAGTGTTTAGATTGTGGACAAAGGTGTGTCTCGGGTAGAGGCGCCCGTGTGTGGTGACTTAGAGGCGCGCCCAAGTTGGGCAAACAACACGATCGTGCGACAAGGTAAACGAAGCGTTGGTGAGTCGTGTGGCGACCGTGCGGAGGCACCGACGAGCTAAGAAACCGAGTTTTTCCTTGGGTTGTAAATTTGGCTAGGTATGAAACTTGGTGTTTCCCAAGTATACTTGTAAAGCTTGTAACTTGTAAAAGATTGTATAATATATTATTCGGGCATACTCATCGTTCAGTGAGTTTCCCCTCCTTTATACTGTGCAATTGTGTACTTCATTTATAATTGTTGTTGATGATGAATGTGTATGGGTGTTCATTGGTATAAAGGATAACATAATAATACTTGGTTACGAAACACAATCTAAGTAGGAGTAAGTGGTTAGGCGTAGTCCACGAACATACGTATTAGTGAAAAGAAAGTGTTCGGTCGTGCCGCACCTCGCTAAGAGCGGTTGAAAGACTACCGCCAGATTGGGGGCGTGACAGGTGGTATCAGAGCTAGTCTGAAGACTTGGAGGAGTCCTGCAGGAAGCCGAAAGCTGATTCAGGGTTGAAGAGGCTTGAAAGTTGGTGACAGTGAAGCAGGTACTTGCAGGTGAAGGAATCTGTTTCACATACAAGTGGGACAAGAGCTGGTTCAGGTTGCAGGCATCTTGGTGAAGCTGTTGGATGGTCGAAAATAGATCGCAAAGAAGAAGGATGTTGTTAGCAATGGCAGTTGAATCTCAGGCTGGGTCTAGTCATGGTGTGAAGGATGCTACTATAGCACTTATGGAAAAAGTGTTGGAGAAGATGGAGGACTTGGAAGCTTCCTAGAATAAGAAGATGGATTTGATCGAGAGAGATTAAGAGGCCAATTCGAAGATGAGGGAAGAACTCGAGGAACTCCAGACTTAACACGTGTACACTGATCTTATGTGTACACAACTTGAAGTAAGGGTCAAGGAGGTTGAAGAGGCAAGAGATCAAGGTCTTGCTGAGATCGTGAACTTGCGGAAATCTCTTGACGAAGCCAGAGATGAGATCACAGTGTTGAAGAAGGTTATGAGGCATAACTCAGGTGGAGGAGTGCCTCATGTGAAAGTCAAGGAACCGGAATCTTACGATGGTACAAGGAGTGCAAAGACTCTTGGCAACATTCTATGGGACATGGAGCAGTACTTGGAACGATTGGGTGTATCTGATGATGAGACGAAAGTCAAGGTAGCTGCTCAGTTCTTGACAAAGGATGCTAATATGTGGTGGCGAAGATGGATGGATCAGATTACCAATGGCAGTGCTAGTAACATTACTTCGTGGGATGAGATGAAGAAAGCTTTGCAGACCCATTTCAGTCCTCAGGATGAAACGTGGGAAGCAAGGATGAAAATTAAGTTCATAAAGCAGACAGGGAACCTTCAGATATATCAGCGGGAGTTTGCAAGTGCGGTTCTGGAACTTCCTAACATGGCGGAGAGGGACAAGGTGTTCAATTTCATTATTGGGTTGAATCCTTGGGCACACAATGAAGTGAAGAGGCAAAGGATTAGAACACTTGAGGAAGCTTTTGCTGCTGTGGACAGGTTGGTGGAGCATTATGATGAGACTTCTGATGATAGGAAGAAGAAGTTCGATAAGCCGAAAGACAAGAAGAAGGATGATGCTTCAAAATCGGATGATAATTCGAAGATGAAGAAAGCCTTGAAGTGTTGGATATGTGCTAGACCACATACGGTGAAGAATTTTCCTTCTAGACCGAAAGTGGCTGCGATTGCACAATTTATTACGAAGAATGAAGAAGCTTCTTGGGGATGATGCAGATACTTGGTGTTGCTACTGCTACAGAGATGATCTCTTGGAGGGATCCTGAGAGGAACAGTTTGGAGTATGTTCGGATGAAGGTTGGAGGTGCTGATATACTCACTATGGTGGATAGTGGGGCCTCTCACAACTTCATGGGTGAAGATACTATGAGAAGAATTGGGCTGAAATTTGTACCAGTGAAGGCACAAATGAAGACAGTCAATTCTCCTCCTGATAATGTTCTTGGTGTAGCTAAAAAGGTGGACACGACACTTGGTGAGTGGACAGGGAAGGTCGACTTCACTATAGTGCGGATTGATGACTATGAGGCTATGCTAGGAATGGAATTCATGAAACAGTTCGATGCTATGATTGTTCCACATTTGAGGAAGCTGTACATTTACGATGGAAGGGAAGATGTATCCATTGGTGTACCAACCATTGGAGTGACAAGGCCTGATTGTAAGTTGGCAGTGATGCAATTGGAGGACGAGAAGCGGATGGAAGATATGAGTAAGCGGTTGTCTACGATTGAGACAAAGCTTACCGAGCAGTCATTGGTCATTAGGACTCTTTTAGATAGTATCTTGTATTTGTAAAGAAGGCTAGAAGTGGTCGAGGATGATGATGATGATGATGAGGCATATGTGAGGCCGAATGTTCGGGGAGAGGATCGGGTCACTTATCTACAGAGGATGGAGATAGAAGATCCTGACAGATGGATTGAGATGATTAGTGAGGGTGAGCCTTCAGGCTCTACTCCCTCCACATCTTCTTAGATGACAAGAAGATGGGGCTCATTGTTAGCTTCTCATCGCAGTGAGTCCTTTAAAACAGGTTGAGCAGGTATGACAGATGGTGCAGGGATGGTTTGGCATCAAGCATCATGACATGTTGCCGATGGGATGGAGTTTCCATGGACCTGAGCATGGTGGTGAGATTCTTGGTGAGTCTGAGATGTGGCAGGAATCCGAGATAGACTGGTGAAGGCATAAGGATGTTCACTCTCATGGCTTGAGTGTGACAGTTGGATTAACTACCCAACTAGTTTAGACATGGGGTTCGGAAGTGCACAGAGAGATGCTGGCATCAGGTAGACGAGCAGGACAGTTCAAAGGATAAGGACGACACATGGTGGAGTTGGTAGTTCTACATATGTTGTAGGGATGTTTGCAGTATGTGGAGGAGTTGACATCATGGACCGAGGATGAGACAGATATGGATGTTGATCTTGGTGGATGGCTACTAAGATGGTATGTTGTCGAGGATGACAATGACTTTAGGTGGAGGAGGATGTAAGGACCTGCGATCCTTGAACACTTCGGCCCGAAGTGCTACCACGGATGGAGACTTGAAACGAGCGTTCAATTGAAGTGCGACTGCGGTTCGGTTGAAGTGCAACTGCGGTTCGGTTGAAGTGCAAACTCCTTGGGTGTGCGATAATATGTTATGCACATATGAGGAGTGGGCGAGCATGTATATATGTGTGTGGCATGGTGTTAAACCTTATGGAGGCTGACCAACGATTGTGTGGAGCCAACGGAGGGTGAACGCATGGGTAGGAAGGCCGACATGATATTTGGGAGCTTTTGCGATGACGTGAGGGCTTTGGGCGAGTTGGCTGGGTAGCCTAGACTTCGCCCTACGTTGAGTATATATTGGGAGAGCGTGGAGCTCATTCGAACCATCAACAATCGCTCAATATCTTCGTTCAAAGGAGTAAAGTGCAGGTCTAGTGCACAAAACTAAGGAGGAAGATGCAAATTATAGATGCGCCCATTCTTGGGCTTGGTTGCACGGTAGAGACTCACTTAACTCAGTTGTGGGTGAAGGGTGCGGGCAGGAGTGCCCGGAGGTTGGTTGAGGGCGTGCATGGGTGTGTGGCGCCCAATTTGTACGAAGGTGCCCGACGGTGAAATGGAGGAGCACCCAGTTTGTGCGACGACTTGGCACGGGTGTCTTAGCGACTCGGGTGAGCGCCCGCCCATCGTGCAAGTGTACACAGTGACTTGGTGAAGTGTTGAGATTGTGGAAAATGGTGTGTCTCGGGTAGAGGCACCCATGTGTGGCGAATTAGAGGCGCGCCCAAGTTGGGCAAACAACACAATCGTGCGACAAGGTGAACGAAGCGTTGGTAAGTCATGCGGAAACCGTGCGGAGGTTCCAACGAGCTAGGCAACCGAGTTTTGCCTTGGGTTGTAAATTTGGCTAAGTATGAAACTTGGTGTTTCCCAAGTATACTTGTAAAGCTTGTAACTTGTAAAAGATTGTATAATATATTATTCAGGCAGGCTCATTGTTCAGGCAGTTGCCCCTCCCTTTATACTATGCAATTGTGTACTTCATTTATAATTGTTGTTGATGATGAATGTGTATTGGTGTTCACTAGTATAAAGGATAACATAATAATACTTGGTTGCGAAACACAAACTAAGTAGGAGTAAGTGGTTAGGCGTAGTCCACGAACATAAGTATTGGTGAAAAGAAAGTGTTCAGTGGTGCCGCACCTCGCTAAGAGTGGTTGAAAGACTACCGCTCTTAGCGAGGTGTGGCACCACCTCGCTACGAGTGGTAGTATTTCAAGTTCGCTCTATTGAACCAGTTTATAATCAGGTCATCTTGGGAGATTGTGCATAACTATTCCTTGGAGGAGCCAATTTGGATCAGACTGGTGGCATTGGAAAGAGGACAAAGAGGGCTACTACAGATCTCAATTTCAGAACTTAAAGATCTGAAAGTACAGAGTTATAGTTGTTTCAAGATCGAGCTCCTAAAATCAAGAAAAAGCAAGATGAAAAAGTTTGATGGAAAGGATCCGGTAAATTGGATACTTCAGATGGAGCAATATTTTTATCTACATGGTGTACCACTGTTACAAAAGGTATGTATTGCATCTTCATATTTAGAACCGGATCAATTTTTATGGTATGAAGGGCTTTGTTCTCATAAACAACTTGTTACGTGGTCAATTTTCACGGAGGAAATGATAACACATTATGAGGATACAAAGAGCAACACCTTCTTTAGATCAACACCACAACAATAAGGGGTTACACTAGTAATATAGGGCCTAACAAACTCCTCGTAGAGGAACTGCACCCAGTTGAACTGTACCCCCTCGGCGCATTGCTCGGCCAACACAATGACCGTTGCTGGTACCTCATTGCGCAACATTTTCTCATCACTTTTCCTACCAGCAGCTGTGTGGCTACGCACACCCCTTTGTCTTGAATGCTAGTAATGACATAGCCCCTCTGCTTCTTCTCCAACTTGTATTTCTTCTTCATGGCCTCTGCGAGTCCCAAGTCTCCACTTTGGCCAGCCATCTTCGCTGGGTCCCTTCCCGTATAGGGAAGCTGAGAAATCCTATGAATAAGCTCCACCGTGATGGGAATCGGCTCCTCCAGCCACAAGTACCCATCATGCACTAGGTAAAGTAGTTGCCTGATGATGAATATCATGATTGGTGCCCAGTGGAAGTGTGGAATCCATAGTAGGTGGAGTAGCCCGGCCTCCTCCACCTCGCGCAGCCATTTTCGTGGTTGTAGCACTATAATGGACCCTTCCTTGCTTTGTTTCATAAGTTGGCTGGTCTCCAAATGTGGGAACTTTTTTCTATCCTTGAGGTACTAATCTTCAAATTTCATCGTGGGCATGCGGCCCAGGACTAAACCCCCAAGTATGTCCCCCCTCTCCATGGGGGGACATATTTGGGAAGTTTTGCTGCAGCGCACAATGGCTGAATGTCTTCCACCATTTCTTCATCTGGTTTAATATCTTCTACAAAGGCCTGGAGATCCTCCTCCTCATCATTTGTCTCAAGATTAACCTTCTTGCCCTTGTCTTCCATAGACAATTTACTAAACCTCGGATTTCACGGGGACATGCAAACTAGTCTTGCTGCCTGTGGATTTGTCTTGGGCCTTGGCATTCAGGGTGATTTTGGAATTTCTGGTCCCACTTGCAATGAAGGGCTTTAGGCAGCTTCTTCAGCGGTACTTTTGACAAAGCCCACACCTCTCCTGGTAGTTGTAATCTTGTTTGAGATGTCTGTAGTTGTTCGCAACTTTGGAGGCTCAGCCACCGCTTGGCGCTCAACATTATGGGCTCTAAATAAAAAGCTGAAATCTTAAACAAACAAGTGTTGTCTCATGGCCCGCCTTGGTAGTTTTATAGTGTCTTTCAAATTTGAATTTGACCGTTCCCCCCATTTCTGAGTCATTAATGCATTCCTGGTAGCAGATCATCCCAAATCCAGTTCCGACTCCGTGTCTTAATTGCCCGCCACCCGCTCCTTTTTGTCTTAAATTGGATTTCTTGTCATGAATAGTGATACCAATGGTCATTTCCTAGCCTGACCGCATGGCAGCGCAACCCCTTATGCGCAAGTGAGACCCTTGTGACATAATGACCCTGTGCGCAACCCCCTTATCACGCAGCTCCCCTACAGGCTCTTTTATAGTCCCGTGCTCTCTTTCAACTGCTTGGAGTGCTCAGACTGTGATCCATATGGATAGTCAGGTGGTCGCACCACCTATGCGAGGCTTCAATTCAATTCCCAGCCTAGTTCGCAGGCACTCCTCAATTTCTCTCGCGACAGTTAGTGCCGTGCGTTCTTTCTTGCATGGTGTGGTCGCCTGGTTACTTTGTTTGGTAATGTGTGGTCGCAACCATGGTAGCAGGGCCACAAATTCTCGACGAAAATATTCTAATGTAGTAGTATTTTGGCCCATATCTTGTCCTATCATTCTTAGTTTATTGACGTGGCATGCTTGTGCAGATCCAGTTTCCAGTTCTTTGATTTCTGCATTCATTAGCATGCTTTTCTTCCTCAGTCGTACCTGATATCTAAGTTCGTGAAACTTAAGGTTCCCCGGCAAATGGCTTCCTGATCCTTCATATGTTCGACCTCGCGTGGCTACATAATTCCTTTGTCCTGGTTCCCGCGTATTGTTCCAACTATGTGAGGATACCTTCCTCCCAAAACTGTGGCCTCATCTCTGCCTGTCCTCTTCAGGGTCATCCCCATGCTTAGATCCTTGTACATGGCCCTAGAGGCCCATCAGAGCATTGGTACATGCAGATCCCAATCAATTCATCTGGCCTGGTGAACCTTGTTCAGGATCCCACATACCTTCTTGAATGATTCTACATGGAACATTTGTGGCGCACGTCGCGTTTTTGCTGTTGCATCTAGTTCCGATTTTCGATACTTAGTCTGGGGTGTGTGCACGTCTTCACCCATCGACCCAAGTGGGTGCATAAGCTACTTCGTCCTAGCTGCCCAGTTTTCATTTGATGCTGGGGGCTTCCAAACTGTAAGTGCATCCGCCTTCTACATTCGCACTAGTTTACAATGGTCTCCTAATGTGTACTCCACCATCATGTGGGTGTTGCATGCAATGCCTATTCCAGTGCACTGTACTACTGCTGTTCCAGTACTGCACTTTCAAATTTGTCTAGGAATTCATCCACAACTGTCACTCCATCATATATTGGCAGTTCCCTGGCCTCTTTCATCACACAATGTAGTGATCTAATCATCATGTTGCAATTCAGCATTGTCACTTCGTGCAACTAGTTCTGCCAACTCTCTACTTCTTCATCTGAATCCGAAGTACAGGAGCTGTCGTGCTCCCACGAGATTCTCCCATCTGCAGTCGGGTTCACCCAATATTGGTCTCATGTCATTATCTGGTAAATACAATCCAGCTCATTGTCGCGCACTGGTTCAGTGTTGCGCCCTCCTTCGGCTAGGTCTAGTGGGACTACTATGCATAGGGACTTTTTCTCGAATATCATATTCCGCTTCTTCAGGTTGATGACTCCATTCATATCAGTGGCCCAGTTTATTCCTAGCAATGCAGGGTAGGGATTGCTATCATTGAAAATCTCTATTACTTCAAAGTCCATCTATGTGCTCACGCCTTCGATATCAACTATTACCCATTGCAACCTCCCCATGGGAAAAATCTTTTGTTGGTTCACCATTCATAATTGAATAGGGGACCACTACAACGCGAGCTTGCCCATACGTTCCCATGTTTGCTTCGGTAACACATTCGCGTCTGATCCTAGATCTAGGATGACCTGATCCATTTTGTACTCACCAATCTGTGCAATCAATCTCATTTCCCTCCCGGTACACAATGCATGCTTTCCCAGATTCCGGACTACACGCAGTTCCCCTGACCCTGCGCACCTGGTGATCAACTTCTGTAGTCCCTTAACTACCTTATTGTCGTGCAATAGTTTCATGCATGTCTCCAAAAAGGTAGTGAGAATGGAAGGATCCATTCCTATCTCTAGTTGATCCTTAATACCTGAAGTGGAGGCCTCCGCGAAGCTCTTCTTAGCTTCCATGAATGTATCCTTTGCGTGTTCTAAGTCAAACTCAGGTTCCCTTGTGGGAGCCTTATGAACCCATGTATCTCCTCAGGCTACTTCCCCTTATCTTCCCCCGTGGTCGCACCGCTTATAAGCATCATGTTCATATTAGGGTCTTCTTTGTGAGGTTCAGACCTCATCATTTGGATATTTTGAGTCGGAGGAGGCTGGAGTACCCCTTTCTCACGCATCTGTGCGATCAACGTAGGACAATCTATCATTTCATGATCAAACTGAGCACAATATGAATAGGATGTTCTTGTCAAGTTGGTACAATCGCGGGTGTAGTGCCTTGGTCCTCTGTAACTGTAGCAAATTAATTGTCCGCAACCCCTTCCTGGTCCCATTCCTCCTCGTCCTCGACCTCGCCCCTGAAATCCAGCGCGCACCATCCTCGAAGCTGGGTCGAGGCTTCGCATTTCTGTTTGCATTCTATAGACTGGGGTTTGATCCATCATTAACTTGTAGCTGTGACAAGTGTGCTTGTCATGGCCTACCGACCTGCAGAAATTACAAAACAACTGTTGGGGAGTCTGTGTATACTTTTGCAACAAATGACAATTATCCGTTGTGTTTTTTCCTCCTATCTGACAGATTGCGCACCATAATGTGGGTGTCGCACTTGACCCTACCTGTGCCTCCGATCTCAATGGCATTGTTCCCCCTCTTGCCAATTAGTTCACAAATATTGGACAATGGTCCTTGCCATGGACCTGGCCCTTGCATTTTATGCACCATACTTCCTCGCGCGCCTCTAGCCGCGGTGCCCTATCCTGCTTCAAGCTCTACATTTCCAGGCAGAGATTCTGTAGTTCCACGTGGATTTGTTGAACCCCCAACCCGATATCTTGTATCGGGGTCTCATGCAACCTCATCGCCATTTCTAATGCTTTAGCCTGGGTGGAAAGTTTTGTTTGTGATAGCATCGTCCTCAGGTGTGGTGTCAGAGATGCCACAAACCATTCGTGGTGCTGCACATCCGTTAGTGTCATATTAGCCTCGCAGATCGTACTCTTCAGCCGCTGATAAAGATCCCAGGGGGTCTCACCTGGGAGCATCGCGATCTCTTTAAACCCGATTATTGACCATGCCTCTGATTTCGGCCAGCTAAATTCCTTGTTCAACGCATTCTGGATCTCTGTTATCCTCGTGGTTGGGTGGTCATTAGAGTGCTTAATATACCATGTCAATGCGTGATCCTGTAGTGTGTTCACCAATGTAACCTTCTTAATGTTGTTGTCTGTGACCCATTGTGCTTCCCACACTACTCTTACCACGAACCAGAACTGGTCTGGATCCTCATTCCCTACTCCTCTGAATACGAGTAGCTTGATCACGCTTGCCATGCTAAACTACGAGGTTGGTGGAGGTGGAGAGGGTGGAGATGGAGGTGAGGGAGGTGAAGCGGGTGGTGGCGTGGGTGGAGGTGGTAACTGCGGAATGCATTGCCATATCAAACTGACTGCACTTCTTAGAGAGACCTGAGCAAGCTCTTCCTCTCTCTCTCGTGAAGGTGAAATTAAGGGATTGTTTCCTAATTCCCTGCTAACCTTGTAGATATTTCTGCTCCGCGTTGTACCAAACATTAATGTATTTTCATCACCTGTTTTTTACATAACAACATATTAATCCAATTATTCAAAGATTTAATGTACTTTCCTCGCGGTCCCTTGAGAAAACGTCGTTCTTCTTCATTGTATTTCATGGTCATGTCTATCACAAACTCAGTGATAAATCCCCCTATTATCGGTCGAGCCAATGGTCCATAGCTTGCGCAATCTTGTCTTCTAATGCCTCTAGTCTGTGCACTAATTCCGGAGTCCACACTATCAGTTGTTTGAGCTTACACCTTCCCTGGCTATCAGCTAATCTCATGATCCACTCATTCAGTTTAGAGGGAAAGGATGCAAAGAAAATCTTGTGGGTTTCCATATACACGTACTGATCCAACCACCTTTTCTCAGATACCCGCGAAGTTCTATTTTCTTGTGTCGCGAACTCGTGAATCTTCTTGTCCAACCACTCCTCAATTTCCTTCTTTGTTGGGTTCCAGTGGCATGACATCAGACATCCCTTAGGCAAATCTCGATCCCAACAACGGAACCATTTGTTGGCTAAGTGGGGCCTGACCCAGGTTCAACAGTGATTTTAGCCAAGAAAATCCTAGTACTACTGGCCCTTTCGGCAACAATCCGCAGAGCACGGACTGAGGTCTCACCTGAAGTAGTATGGGAGGGTGTTGAAACCAGGTTTTCACACCCTAGGGATGTCTTGATGAAGGTTCTAGAGGTTCGCGATCCAAATCTGTGGGTTGCGCTGCTCCGCACAGCTTTCTAGTCTTCGCAACCCGTGTGCACCTTTCAGAATACAGTATTATTTTGATCCGATCCTTGCTATGTTATTGTATTATTTCTTAACTTACTTTATGTGGCCCTAATATTGTTATTACTTATTCAACTTTCAGATAAGTGTGCATACCCGAAACCAATATAAGTGAATAAAGATAACCAGGAAATAGAAATACAGATCTACAAACAGACACACAATATTCTGAATCAATCTTATCTTTATTAATACTCAAGTTCAGTTACAGACCCGACTCTGCCCTACACTCTCAGCTGCAAGGGTCTGTGCACTCAGATGCAAATAGATCTACAAACAGACACACAATATTCTGAATCAATCTTATCTTTATTAATACTCAAGTTTAGTTACAGACCTGACTCTACCCTGCACTCTTAGTTGCAAGGGTCCTTGCACTCAGCTGCAGACTCTCCTAGGCCTTTGCGCACTCAACTGCAGAGCCTCTACCTACCACTATGACCAAATACACTTCAGATCCATTTTTATCTTCTAACAATGCCTTCACATCTATCTATTTCTTCTCAAAAACTCAGAAAAATTGTCTTTACACTTAGAGCCTCTCTCTATTTATACAATCCCATGGTCCGCAAACCATGGGTAGGCTGACACACTTTACATTAAATTACATTATTTTAGGTTAGACAACCCTAGACGCTCATGCTCCACGCCCGCATTTCCCGAGGTCTTTACATTACATTGACCAAAACTCGGGCTTTAAGCCCCAAAAACATGCTATGGGGGGATCTGCTGCCCAACAATACTGAGTTAACTCAGAGGGATGAAGCTCTTGGGTTAGGTACCAACCCTAGTAGCAAAGGCTCCTCTTCTTTTATCATTATGCTTATCTTAGTTTCATAGATTCATGGTTAAACTGCTGTTAGAAGTATTTCATTACAAGTAGTCTAGATTTGATTAACTGTTTATTAGTTTGCTTCCATTTATGCCTTTTACTTCAATAGTAGGCTAGAAGGGATAGAAAAGGCTCCACAAATCTGTTAGGTGTCTTGGCCTCACTTCTTCCTTCTGGGATCATGATTTGAGGAAAAGACCCTTATGCAGCCCAAAAAGACAAATTTCCATTTCCTTCATGATATTTAGAATTTGATGTACTTAAGCTAGCATTTGGTCAGTTTTGCAAAGTAGGATTTCATTGTCATCTCTTCTATCTTCATTCATGTAGTAGATATCATCCATGACTCCATGTTATTCAACAATTTATTCATGCATAAGGTGGAAAGTTAGTTCATTAAATTTTGCTTTTCTAGTTCATGAGAATTCTTCCTGTTTACATGACTTTTTGGAAATTACACATGTTTGATGTAGAACAAGCACTTTAGAAGTAGACATATATCTCATATCAAGCAACCATCTTCCAACTTCATTCACCCATAGGCATTCCTCATCTTCATCAAAATCTTCACCAATTTATTCATTTTACATAGAAATTTCCTCAAGCATTTTGAGCGAATCCAACCATCTCCTAAACTTAGTTTTGGGTTCTGAGTGATCCTAGGCCTCTTCTCACTTCATTCCACCCATCAACCACCTTCCCTAAGCTTCCCATCACCTCCAACACCCATCGTTTTTCTCACGACTACATCCTGTAGAAATACAAGGAATCCTCTAGGTTTTTAGTACACCCTGTAGGTTTTCCTGTAGTGGCCTGTTTTGAGACCGAATTGAGGGAAAACCTCTAGGAAGCCTCCCAAGGTCACCAAGGGTCCCCCATACCTTCCATACATCTCCTGAACCTTCCAACCATCCATCAACACCTCTAAACCACCTGCCACATCACCATAAGAGATTAGTTTGCACAGTTGACTTTTCATGAAAGGCATAAAAGGACAAAATAGATTTCGTACAGTCCTTTACATGCATAACAGTTGTGTGTGATGTTCTTAGCTTCCATGCTTAGGATAGTAGCATTTTGTTCTTGTTAATTTAGCATCATTGCAAAACATATCTCTTAGCAGTTAATTAGGAAATGATGTACCCTAGCATTGAATTTCAGTCTCTTTCATTATTACAGTAGATCAACTCTCTCTTAGAGTAGATTTATCTTTCTTTCATCAAGGAACCAAGCTTCTTCTGAATCTATAGAAGTTTGGCTTACAAACCCTAGTGGTCTCTCGCCAGCTGAAGAGTGACAAAAGTCATAACCATCACTTTTACTTGTGTATACAACAATTTCACCTCCAAGTTTGTACGAACCCCGAGTTGATAAAGTAAAGTTGGTAGCTCCAAGAGTTGCAGCATTCTTGCTGCAATATTGGTGCTCATCAGATGGTTCATGTGCAAATGAATTGATTGATCCCACATGACCTCAACTTTCCTTTTCGATTGCAATTATATTGTTGATAGCTTATTCTTGTAGAAATTCCTTTTATTGTTGATTTCCAATTCCATGTACTTGTCGATGATGAGTTTCTTAAACTAGTTGATACTAAGATTTAGAAAACATTTTGTGTTAGTAACCAACATGAGAATTTGTTTGTCCATGATAGGAAATTATGGTGCACATGTGAGAACCTCAAGCTCATCATTGAAGAGATGGTTCCCCTATTGGATGTGGAATAGAGCTCATTTAATACCCCATTGTAGATTGTTGATGAACATTTCATATTGTCTTAAAACAAGAACCAATATAATTACAAGATGCATTTTTATCTCATTGTCCATTTTCCACTAAAATTTGGTTATGTGCATGTTTGATGTTATTATAGAATGCACTATTTACTCTTGTATTGGGGGAAATAGCCATTATTATGTTGGACCACCCATTCTTCCCAAACCACCAAAGTAATTATCTTTACTTTTTTTTATATTCACATGCCTTGTAATGTGGGAAATTTCATCTATGGGTAGAATGCATGGTGGATCCATTTCTTGAGGAAAAATCCTAAAATGGACCTTGGCTCGATCCTTCATTTTCTGGATGGTCTTCCCACCCACACAATTTGTTACTATCTTCTTGATGGTACCAGAAGTTGAATTCATGGTTGGTGCTTTGTCTTCATTCCTTGGCAATTATTCCTCATTGACTACTTTATTTCACATGATCATCAAGTATTAATCCACATTTTTAACTTAATTGTGTTTAAGGATCATAAAAATAATATTTTGTTGTGGATCCACATATATGAATATTTTACCTTTTTGGATGTTGCATGGTTATCCATGTTGTATAATATATTAATATGATCATGAAGATTACTCCACTTTTTCACACAATTACTACAACATGTTTCTTCAACTTTATTACAATGTTGATAGATTTCAAGGAGTTAACTAATAGATTAGTGGAATCGCATACTTTCACGAGGATTTAGGGTTGGAATGCACTTCCTACCATAATGAGTAGTCATCCCTAGCACCTCTTCATATGATTTGAAAATGGGGCACTAAAAGGTTTCTTGTCAAGCTTACAAGAACCTCTCCCACTCCAAAGCTTAAATATTCCCAAGAACTTATGATTAACCAATTGCGGAATTAAAAAGTGCTTGAAAATAGGTGTATGCTTGTGTTTGTTTTAAACTGTTTATGTGCTTTAAGTTCTATTTCTTATGCTGATATTTAAATACATGTGACAGTAAGTAAAGCGGCAAATAAAAAAACACACATAAGAACAATATAATATGGAGTTCACCCAAACCTCTTGGGCTACGTCTCCTTGAGCTCTAGTCAACTCAACTAGGTTCTCTGGAATTATGGTATCAATTCTTTTACAAGCTCCACACTCAACTCCATTGGTTTACACATAAATAGTGGGCACAAAATACTATCTTATCCCGCTGGCTGTCCATACTTCTGTAGACAGATCTAAGCTTCTTTGGACTAGATTCCTTCAATCAACTCTTTGAGTGATCTTGCTCTAGCTTGCGCCAACTCCCTTAGAATTCCCTCACTATCCCTGGAATGCCTTCTTCCATCTTAAACACACTTTGGACACCATCAACAGTTGGATCATTTGATCTCTTTGCTATTCTTGGCTCTGGCTCTTTGGTGCTCTGAGCTTCTCCCGGCCTCTGTGTGCCTCTGTAGTTTGCTTGACCTCCAAGCGACTCTTAGCAACCTTCTAGCGACCTTTTTCAATCCCCCAGCAACCCTTGGTCAATCGCGCTTTCTGTGTTTTTATCATGCATCGGTTACAGTCCTCCATCATTGAATAACCCGACGATTTCCACAAAATAATCATTTTCCTATTGCAAGGAATCCGCGAGCATAGGAAACCCAACCGTTCGGCCTTCCTCCTGCAGAAATGGCCACATAATGCAATACACGGGAACACTGTCGAAAACACATGATTGAACGTTTTACCGGACTTCAAAATGCATTCAATCGCATTGATAAACCCATCGGGTCCGCCATTCTATCGCAAATCACTATCGCATGGAATAATGGTCAGAAACCCAATACACATGAAATACAAAGAAATCCCGCATTTCCGAATTTCAAATATTATAAAATCCTGTCCACAATCCCTATCGGGTCTGCCTTCTATCGGCATATCGCTATCGCAAATAGCATGGTGCATTGGCCTTTGTGTCAGGGATCACCGATCGCCAATCGCCGATAAAATCTGGACCATTGATCTTGCTTCTTGATCGGACGGTCGATATCGCATATCGCATTGGTAACGACCCTTTGGTATCGTGGATTCACTGATCTCCCGATTGCCGATTAAATCTGGACGTTGATCTAACTCCTCGATTGAACGATCAATATCGCATATCACTATCGGCATATCGCATTGGTAATGGCTCGAGGGTTATTTCCTTTGGTTATGCCAATCGCCGATCCACCAATCAAATCCTAACTGTTGATCCGCAACCTCTAATCTGACGGCTGACAGTCCATTTCGGGCACATAACTTACATGGGAATTAACTGCCTGAAAAAGCGGTTTCCTCTCTCCTCTGCCATGCCACACATCAGTCAATGTATGGAATTGGGTAGAGCCCATCCAATACTGCTTATGGCTTGAAGCCCGCCCGAAATATCATTTACGACCTTCCTTTCGGAATTCAAAGGTTTTAGCCTATTTTCTACAAATTCTTTGGGTCCATCTGGCCGCTATTGCCCACGTGCTTTATCTAAATTTCAATGCGAACGTGCTTTATAAAGTTTTATCACTTAACAAGGGTTTTTAGCGCATAAGGCTAATATTAAACCTTTAGGCCACATTTAATAAGAAATGCCTCCTTTTCTAAGGTTAAGGGGAAATCTTCGTTTTGCGATAACGTCTTCATTCGGAGTCTGTTTTGGTCCATTCAAATTGCGTTGGACTCAAAATGAAACAATCTACGTAATGGGACTATTTCCAAGAGCATCCTTGGACTTTCATTTTCCTTTGTGAGGAACACTTTAGACTTAGGAGTCTATTCTAGATCCATTTTGGATCACACCTTCCCACTAAAAGAACTTTTGGTCTCCAAAAGACTGACATACTGATCTGAACAGCAAATGAGAGTAAAAATTCCCTCTTCTTTCAGCCTCCATACACTTGCCTTGCATAGTTCCTTTGAACCAAAGCCTTTGACCACTTTCCTTTCTGGATGTGCTGGTTCTCCTGGGAAGAACTGTTTTCCTCCTTGACTTCATGCAGAACTCCTACTGAGATGGTCATAGAAGGTAGTTTGAACTTCTCTTCCTTGATCATTGATCCAAGGTGGCCCAAACCAATGTGAAGTTACATCTGCTTCACAAAATTTTCATTTTTACTTGTTTGACATGTTGTCAACAACAACTATTAACAAAAACAGAAATACAGACAATAACTAGATGGCCTAAACTCCTGCTTCAACAAAAGAAACAGATTTTCACATCTTGTGAACACCTCCATGTCTTTATATTTGCATACAAATGATGGACTAAATAACAAGCCCACAAAACATGCCTTTAAAACAAATGACCCTTCAAGTCAAGCATGTCTTTACATATTTTCTACATGCTTTTCCAAAGATGGAACACTTCATCATCATCTCCATATTGGAGACCAAATCAACTTTTCTCAAGTTAATATTACATGCACATCATTCTCATGCATGCATTTCATCCTTCAACTTTTTCTTAAGTACACTGTACTTTCGAAGTTGAAATGAATATAATGTTGCAGCAAAAAAGTGAGTCTCCTACTCAACTTTTCCATTCACCTTCTTGGTAAAATCTTGCAACTTGCATTCCATTAACAAATAAATGCAAGTAGATGCATAAAATCAAAAGACATGTAACCTTAATTGGATAAGAACTCTAACCATTTCTTACCAATCCATTTCAAAGGTGCTACCTATGTCTGCACATCAGCATCAACATGTGAATCATCCTAAAACACATCAATCATGGAAACTTCCTTTCCATTCCTACCATTTTCTCTTTCCACCTTCTTCAACTTTTGTGGAAGCATTGTTGGATTCAAAGTCGAACATTTTGCAGCAACATTTCCTTGCTTATGGCAGTGAGTGCAACACAGGTGCATCCCCTTGACAACATGATTTTCCTTGTCCAATTTTTGGCTTCTTGCTTTCTTTCCTTCAAAAGTTTCTTGTTTGTGGCCATTCTCTTCCAACATCTACAAACATTATGGTTATCCAAACCACAAAAGGAACATGCAATTCTTTTCCCATACTTATGTGGAAATTTACCATGCTGAACAGAATCAAAAGGAATATGGTTAGAACCAGATTTATACCTTTCTCTTTCAACTTTATTGCCTTCATGAGGAGGTGAATCCAATGAAGAAGTGGCTCCCTTTGGAACATCATCAATCTCTTCAAGGCATTCAAAGTTTTCACAACTCTCTGGTTCAAGTGCATGCTTATGAACATCTGCATCTTGCAAATGGTGTTTCAAGCTATTACATTCTCCATGAATACAATCTTCACACTCTTGAGGTAGAAGACCTGCAATGAAGCTCCTTCTTGGAGTTGTTTCAATGGTCTTCATGGCAGCTTTGGAACTCTCTCCATAAGATATTCCATAGCCAAGACCCAAATACTTAGGCCTTTCCTCAACCATTATTGGCTCAACAATACCCTGTGCATGTTTACCCAAGCCTTTTCCTTCATAGCCCATCTTGGACATTAACTTGGAACCTATGCCTTTGGTATGTTTTCCGAAAGAACCAATATAAGCATCCTTAGAAGAATTTGAAGACAAACATGAATTGTTTACATCTTCTTCAAGCTAATACTTGACTAAGGCTTCTTTGGCAACAAAGAGTTGTGTCTCCACCTCATGCATCCTTTTCAAGTTCATATTTGCAATATGAAGCTGCCTCTCCATTTCCTGCAATTTGTCAGAAAGCAACTGCTTCTCTTCCTCCATGGAATTCAATTGCTCTCTAAGCCTGGTGCTCTTCCTTTCATCCTCATACATTTCTCTCATCATATCCATCATGATGAAAAAGTCTTGCTTCATGTCTTCATCAAAGAATCTTGTGAAGAAAGAAGATTTTTAGGACTCACTTGTAGAAGTTGTCATTATGCCAATGAACAAAAGAACTTCAAACAAGATTAACAAAGAGCTTTATTCAAGCAACCTTTTGCAACAAACCTCTTGTGCTTCAAGGATTTCCTTGAGGTCCTTCCGGATAAGAAAAATGCCTTTAACCCTTCTTCCTTCTTGTCCTCTCCTGGACTTAGCTAACAATATCTTTTCCTTCACCTTTGCAAACTCAAACAATAGTCAGTCTGCAAACAAGCATACAATCAACCTCTGACTGTTTAAACACCTTTCAGACAAGCAGCCTTTGCTCTGTCAATCAAGCATTCTGATCTGATACCACTTGCTCTAGTATAACCAGCTTTGATATCACCTTCTTTGAAGGTGGGGTTAATCAAACTTAAGCTCTAATACCACCAGATCTGAAAATGGGACACTAAAAGGCTTATTGTCAAGCTTACAAGAACCTCTCCCACTCCAAAGCTTAAATATTCCCAAGAACTTATGATTAACTAATTGTGGAATTAAAAAGTGCTTGAAAATAGGTGTGTTCTTGTGTTTGTTTTAAACTGTTTATGTGCTTTAAGTTCTGTTGCTTATGCTGATATTTAAATACATGTGATAGTAAGTAAAGCAGTAAATTAATAAACACACATAACAACAATATAATATGGAGTTCACCCAAACCTCTTGGGCTATGTCTCCTTGAGCTCTAGTCAACTCAACTAGGCTCTTTGGGATTATGGTATCAATTCTTTTACAAGCTCCTCACAGAAACAATGGGCTTAGAATACCATCTTATCCCATTGGCTGTCCATACTTCTATAGATAGATCTAAGCTTCTCTGGACTAGATTCCTTCAATCAGCGCTCTAAGCGATCTTGCTCTAGCTTGCACCAACTCCCTCAGAATTCCCTCACTGTCCCTGGAATTCCTTCTTCCATCTTCAACACATTTTGGACACCAGCAACAGCTGGATCATTTTATCTCTTTGTTATTCTTGGCTCTGGATCTCGCTCTGGCTTTGGCTCTGTCTCTTCGGCTCTCTGAGCTTCTCCCGACCTCTACGTGCCAGTGACTTTCAACAACCTTCTAGTGACCTTTTTCAATCCCCCCAGTGACCCTTGGTCAATCGCGCTCTCTGTGTTTTATCATGCATCGGTTACAGTCCTCCATCATTGAAGAACCTGACTGTTTCCACAAAAGAATTAGTTTCCTATTACAATGAATCAGTGGGCATAGGAAACCCAACCATTCGACCTTCCTCCCATAGAAATGGCCAGATAATGCAATACATAGGAAAACTATCAAAAACACATGATTAGGTGTTTTACCGGACTTCAAAATGCATTCAATCGCATTGATAAACCCATCGAGTTCGCCACTCTACCGTAAATCACTATCGCATGGCGTAATGGTCAAAAACCCAATACACAGGAAATACAAAGAAATCCCGCATTTCCGGATTTCAAATATTATGAAATCGCATCCACAATCCCTATCGGGTCTACCTTCTATCGGCATATCGCTATCGCAAATCGCATGGTGCATTGGCCTTTATGTCGAGGATCACCAATTTCCGATCGCCGACCAAATATGGACCGTTGATCTTGCTCCTCGATCAGACGGTCGATATCACATGTCGCTGTCGGCATATCGCATTGGTAATGGCCCTTTGGTATCGGGGATCCACCGATCTCCCAATCGCCGATTAAATCTGGACCGTTGATCTGACTCCTCGATTGGATGATCAATATTGCATATCAATATTAGCATATCACATTGGTAATGGCCCGGGCCTTCTTTCCTTTGGTCATGTCGATCGCCGATCAGATCCTGACCGTTGATCCACGACCTCTAATCCGACGACTGACAGTCCATTTCGGGCGCATAACTTACATGGGGATTAACCACCCGAAAAAGCAGTTTCCTCTCTCCTCCGCCGTGTCATGCATCAGTCAATGTATGGAATCGGGCTGAGCCCATCCAATACCGCTTACAGCTTGAAGCTCGCTTGAAATACCATTTACGACATTCCTTTCAGAATTCAAAGGTTTTAGCCTATTTTCTATAAATTATTCGGGTCCTTTTGGACGCTATTGCCCACGTGCTTTATCCGAATTTCAATGCAAATTCACTTTATAAAGGTTTAGCTCTTAACAAGGGTTTTTAGCGCATAAGGCTAATATTAACCCTTTAGGCCACATTTAACAAGAAATGCCTCCTTTTCTAAGGTGAAGGGGCAATCTTCTTTTTGCGATAAATTCTTCGTCCAGAGTCCGTTTTGGTCTGTTCAAATTGCGTTGGATTCAAAATGAAACAATCTACACAATGGGACTATTTCCAAGAGCATCCTTGGACTTTCATTTTCCTCTATGAGGAACACTTTAGACTTAGGAGTCTATTCTAGATCCATTTTGGATCATCATATAACTCATCCTCAACATTTCTATTGTCAAAAACATCTTCAATATCCTTGAAAGACTCCCCTAAGAATCATGAAGGTTAAGAATCTTATTTAGCTACTACAATTCTTCATATATTTCCATAATTTCATGGTCAAAACTTTCTTCATTGTAATTGATTCTATGGTTAAGACTTTATATGCTTTCTTATAATGACATATTGACACATCTACACTCTGATAAAAAGAATTTTACTAGGTTCAGTGAAATTTTTATTTTTACTATGTTAGTAAAAAAAAATCTATCGGTCTAGTAAAAAACATTACTCTAATGGTAAAATTATTTTACACATGGTAATACTATATGTCAAGAAAACCATGGGCTAGCTCTGATACCACTTGCAGGGGAAATAAGTTTGTGTGTGTGTGTGAATGGCTAATGGTAACATCATATACTCCACTTAACTAGGACATAACCCTTTGCGTGTGAATGTTTACTTGAGATATTACAATAAGTATTATATAATTATATTTTGTTTATTACAAAGCATAGTAATATAGTGAGAACCAAATTTTATCAATAAATAAAACATGAAAAGACTATGAAATGTAAAACTATACAAACTAGATGGAATGGTGGTACTAAACAGAGAGGTGATAGGTACACTTTTTCACAAGTAGAACCATCATAAGAGACCAAAATGGAATTTCCCTAAGATCCAAAAAACCTAGGTCTAGAAGATGAAGTGGCAAAAGGAATGTGGGCCCCAAGGAGTCTAGTTGATTCATCAACTTCCTAGGGGTGAAAATTCCACATATAAACTCCATTTGGGGCACACAATAAACTATTGGAAATATATTTGATGAGGACCAATTATATCAAGGATTAAGAATACCATGGTAACCTTAATCTATTACAGGGAAAAAAACAATATTCATGGCCTCAAAAAATGTTTGAAGTTTGAGACTTGAAAAGTTGTACAAAACTAATAGGGTGCGGGACCATTCTAAGTCAACAAGAGAGGTGGGTGATGATTTTTATCCATATAGATCAATCATCCTCCCCTTAGGAAGAAATTATTGCCATTTTATTAAGTTCATCCATAAAATGGAGAAAATTTCACTGAATTTGACTCCTAACGAGTCACTTGCCTTAGTGAAGAAGTTATCCTACCTCGACAACTTTATAGACTTCTATGTTATGCTAGTAGGTTGCCTTCATCTTGGTGTCCACAATTTGGTCCATTATATCCTACTCAATGTAGTGAGGGTTGAGTTCTATATGGACTAAATGCTCAGCCACATCCAACATGTCAAATAAAGGTGGAAAATATGGTCAAAGCAACTCCACATTAAGTATTATGTGCAAGCTAAGGAAGGAGGAAAAACTTAATTCAAAACTGTTCTCATCCATAGCCTTCACGATGCTGTAAATTCCATTTCTAAGTGGTGTAAGCTTCTTGTGGGGACCTATGAGGTGCTCTTTCTCCAAATCAACCACACCTTATCACCAACCTAAAACTTGTGCGGAACTTGATTCTGATCATGTTATTGCTTGTACTTGGCATTGAATTTCAATAGGATATCATGAACCTATTGTTTGATGTGCTAGATCAATTCAATAAATTTAGTTACTTTGTCTTTCTCAATCTAAGCATGGGAGGATTATTCCTATGTAGATGCAATGGGCATAGCTACATCAATGGAAGCTAATTGATTGAAACTTAAGCACATCTGAAAAGGTTTGTGGCCAATAGAGTCATGGAGAGCTCTATTAAATCTATTTTGGACATATGGAAGGATATCATCCCATGTACATTGATGATGAGAGTTGTACTTGAATTAGGATATGCATAATCATCCTATTGACCACCTCTTTTTTCCCAAAACTTTTGGGGTGGAAGGAAAAGGCAATCAATTTGGTCAACTTAGTGTCCATAAGAGACCATAGAATTAATTCAATAGAAGGTACTAAATAATCTACCATCCCTGTATAAAATAATGGTTCATGGTAACCCAAAACGAACTTAAATGCACTCGAAGAAGATCTCAATAATGGCTTCTATTATGATACTATTCTTGTACAATGCCAAAATGGTCATCTTAGGGAACTGATCAACAATAACAAACACAAAATTGTTACCATGATTAGTGGAGATAAAAATTAACATGTACTATGGAGACTAGCCCTCACAACTTATTTGGGGTAGATAAAGAAGTGTATAATTCTTACTTCTTAATGTTGGGTTTCGTGATGATATACCTATTGATGTCATATCATAGTTTTGGCCAACTCAAATATGCTTTCAATATTTATACTATATTCCCCACACTGAAGTTCCTCAACACCTCACTATAATGTACCTCGCAAGTTAGCTTTTCACGCCCACTTGAAGGAATAAAAAGATGGCATAGATACCATAAAAGTGTATCCTAGAGGTGAAATTTTGGAATTTGTTTACTTGTGTCTAATGTATTTCATGTAGTAGAAAAATCAAGGTCATTGTTATACAATTGTGGCCACCTAGAGATCTCATTCCCACAAGAGTTAAGAATCATAGTTATCGCTACATTCAAGGTTCAATTGAGGTAGTTTGCAACATGGTTTGTGCTACCCTTCTTCTACTTGATGTTCAAATGGAATTGTTGCAAAAATGTGGACCACTTCTAATGGCGATTAGTTTGTAATTTTCCCTCTATTTGCATAAATTGCAAGGGTTTATGGTTAGTGTGGATGATCGTTCATTTACCTAAATATAATACTTCCACTGTCAACACACCTACACAATGGAGTACAACTCCTTGTCATGGGTGGGATACCTTTGAAAAACATTACATAATCTCTCACTACGATAGGCCATTTGATGTCCATGCTAAGTGTGGACCACACTAATAGGATAATTGGAGGCATCTATCTCAATATAAAATCATTGTTGTAGTTCTCACAAAGTGAGGACCAATGTCAAGCAAAAGTTGCATTTCATATCCTCAAATGCTTACTATTGTGCGAACTCAAACCATGAAAACTTGGATTTAGCTTCACCCTTGGTCACTAGGCTAAAGGGACAAGTGATATGAGAAAAACCCAACATGAACCTATGGTAAAAGTTGGCAAGGCCCACGAAGTTGTGAAGATATGTTAGATTCATCATCGTTGCCAATACGAATAACTTGGATCTTGGATACATCTAAATACACTCCATGTTTTTCCACAATGTATCTTAGATATTTAATTCTCTACATACCAAAAATTATTTCCCTATATTGGCACATAACTTGTGTTATTATAGGGTGCTCACGATTCATTGAATGTGTTGCAATTGTTCCACCCAAGTTCTATTGAATATGAGGATGTCATCCAAGTATATGACCACATAAGAGCTTGTGAATGGCCATAAGATCTTATCCATCATCCTCATAAATGTTGTTAAAGCATTAGTTAAACCAAAAGGCATGACCATCCATTCAAGAAAAAAAAATTTAGATTTGAATGTGGTCTTCCATACATTAGTTTGTTCAATCAAGGCCTAGTGGTAGCCTAACTTCAAATCAATCTTACTAAAGGACTTGGAACCCTTAAGCTAATCAACAAGATTGTCAATTTGGGGGATTAAGTATTGGTTCTTGACAATAGTTTTGTTTAGGGATTTATAATAAATATAGAATTGTCATGTCCCATACTTCTTTCTACACCAATGCATTTGGGCTGCTAGAAGATGAGTAGCTTGGTTGAATTTGACCCCTTTGGATCAACACATGAATTTGGCATTTTATTTTCTCATTCTCTGGAAGAGGAAAAATTGTATATTGGGCCAATATGTAAATGATCACCATTTATCAAGTCAATTAAATATTTGACCTAACACATGCCACGTAAGCATTTGACAAACGAATATTAAACTTACGTGTCGATAACAGCCGTACGTGGATGACAGCCATAGTGTGCATAGGAACTTTAGAGTGGAGAATCAATAAATCATTTTATTAACGATTGTAGCCTGAAATGATGGATGGACAAGCATTATAAAAACTACATAGATGCTTTTTCCAAATAACAAAATATCGTTGGGAATAATTAAAGTTCAACAATAAAGTAAGAAGTCCCTTATACAAAGTAACCTTAATGTCACATTTTACATAGAATTAATAACTATACAAAGTTGATAGAGTATATCCTCAAATAATTGTTAAGCACGTGAATTCGGGATAAGCTCATCACTTAAAAAAAAAATATAAATTCATCTTAAAAACACGTGAATTGGAATAGGACCATCACATTGAAAAAAATCGTAATTCATTTTTTAATGATAGATTAGTTGAATAGAGGGAAAAAACATTTTATATGGATAGGTTAAAACTTAATGATTTTATAAGAATAGGTTGGTTAAATAAAATTAGATTCGATGGATTGGACCTTTGGATAGTCTCGGAATTATCACATAGTGTAAGGACATTAAAAATGTAGGCAGACTATTTTTAAATTGTTACTTCTCCGTACTCTATTTTTATAATAAATAATTTTTATTTTATTTAATTTTTAATAAATTTAAAATCATATATATAGAGACTCCCCTTTCCAAAAAATTCAAAACTTCCCTCCCAAAAAAATCCAATACGTATCTAAATGCCATGTTATAACCATGTGATCATATAAATTAGTCACTAAATGTGACATAAAAAAACAGAAGCATGACTTAAAGAATCGTGATTATTCCCTATAATCATCACTTAAAAATTTGTGATCATTCACTGTGTATTTATTAGCATTGTTGTTTTATAATATCTAATGTTAATTTAGTTAATATTTATGATGATTTTTTATTTATTTTATTTTGGTGTTAGTATTATTGTTTTTAAAATATTTAATGAAATCTAATTAATATAAGTTGAGTTAGCATATAATATTAATTATGGGGTGAGGAATGCTTCACAACACAAAATAATATGGGGAGATTTTCAGATTAAAGTTAAATGGTTTAATTTAAAATCAGTATAGATTTAGTTTAATTAGGAAAACCATTAAATTTGATAGATAAGGGTGAGGTTGAAAGTGGGATGAGACCAAGAAAAAGGGCGTGAGACCAGAAGAGGGGCATGATTAGGGTGGGGCGTGGAACAAACATCTTTTTTTCTTGGCTTAAGAGCCTCAAGGTTGGCAGGTTTGAGGCTATTACACCACAACTTCAAGACAACACGGGTGGATGGTGGCTCAGGTTCTGCAGTTTGGCTCTATACAATATAATTTCTATTAGTATCATTGGGGAGGATTCTGAGCTTAGGTGATTCTGGTATGTCGTATTATGATTATCAGGGGGAGTTAACCATTTCCATGTTCTTACAATTATTGGATCTCACAGTGACGACTATTTTCCTCATTGTCCAGATGGTAATCTCCTTTGAGTTCTCTCCCTAAAGCTTTTAGGCTATATTTCTCCCATTGGTGGATTTTGGTTGTTTTTACTTGTGTGGCGTCTTTGTTAACGATTGTGTATCGGACATGTTGCACTCTCGCCCACACATCATGGCACTTGTTGGTTAATACTCTGGATTGTTCACGATAACATGGTCGACTCCTCTAGTTTCTCTACGGTGACCACTCCACTGGTTGTTCGCGAATCCTGGACACAAGTTGGGCTTTGCAATAAACATTGTGCATGCTATGGGTAGAATCTTTGTGGGAGTTATCCTTGTACTTGTTAGTGCTTCACTAGTAGCTGGGAACTTTTTACTCTGGTTTCACATTCTTTGCATTATTGTCATGGTGGAAACCTAAAATGGTTATGTGGGTGTTGTTGGCTCAGTTATAGTCTATGATGGCATAGATGTTGTTGGATTTGTGCTTATTGCAATTGATTTCATACTAGGGCACAAATTCTACTGTGTCTATCTGAGACCCTCACTATGTTCCAGGTTCCCTGAATTCAACTGGTTTATATTTTCTGCCTAACCTATCGGTCGTCATATTATTTTTGGTGGATCTCTTTATGGTAGTGTCCCTCTGTATTCTAGCCTAGCACAACTCCTGGTCTATTCCCTTTGGGTCTGTTGTGCCTCTGAATTACGTTATCTCCCACATCTCTATGTCTTTGTGCCGCATTTACTCCCAATCCAATTCTGGATTTGCCTTTTTTATTACCTAAGATTTCCAAATTGGAGTGGCGACGTACTTTTTCCATATTCCTTCATTCTGGTGCCCTCGAGATTCTATATTCACCTTTTGTCCTTCCGCGTGACCTCCCCTCATTAATTTGGAGTTGGTGGATTTTGGAATTTTTTATGTCTTTTTTGGAGTTTCGAGCGCGGGTGTTATCATTAGTTTTTTTTAGTTGATGTCATTTATTGTTGTTGGGACTCTTTGAATTTTTACATATGGTAGATCTCAGTCCGAATTCACTGGAAACATCGGCCCTCATCCAACCAACATTGGAGGATGAGCTGGTGCACTCCTCTCGTCTAGAAGCTGGCACAAGTAAAATCCCTACTCTACATGACTCTATGCCACTTATTGACATGCCCTCTGATCCAGACACGTCATATGATCCCCCTATGCGATGTGCTGAGATGTCCTCTTGTGGCCGACGACTCTAGAGAAAACATGCAAAGGCTGTCAAGCCCACCAACAAACCTAAACTTGTTTTTGTTGGACATGATGTGCTTATCGACTGAGTCATTAGTTTACAGAAGAGGGCGCTAGTTTGTAGGTGGATCTTCTCTATTATGGAGGAACATAACATGTAGGCATGGGTCGAAAAACATTGGACCCTCATCATCGGCTACTCTCCAAAGGTCTTCCTACTTCTGGATGAATGGTTCGACATACATTTCCTACAACAGGATGATGTGGAGCGAATTCTCAATCTTTTGTGGTCTATGGGATGCTCCTTTCTATAGGTTCATCGGTGGCATGAAAGTTTCAACCCACTACACAATACTCCAAGGAACCGGTATGTCTAGGTTAAACTTCCTAGTTTTCCCTTGGAATTTTGGATGAAGTAGGATTTCGTTGATATCGGCAATGAGATTGGTCAGTTTATATACTTGGATCCTAGAATTTTTGGTGCTAAAGATAAAAGGGTTGCTTGGCTTCTGGTTGAGGCGAATTTATTTGGTGGATTACCTGTGGAAATTATTCTGAAATGGGGGCCAATTTTGGTACATCAGCAGGTGGACTATTGGGGCATTCCATTTCAATGCCTCTTGTGTCACAATATTGGTCACCTTTGGGAACAATGTCTGTGGAGAGCCCCAAGGCGCCCCGAGATGAACTGGGTTCTCATGTTCAAGGATTTTGGTAGCGAAAACATGGGTACTCTCTGGAGAAGCAGAACCTCTCAGATACCTCCCTTGATCCCTCCCCTTCTGCCCCTGTTATTCATACTCTATATTATCCTTCCCATTCCCCCTCCTCCTCCTTGTTGGACCTTACACCACAATGGGCTCCCCGTGTTTCTATCGCTCCTCGCCTAACTCTCTCGCATCCTTATTTTCCCGTCCCTCCCCCTCTTGATCCCTATCCCAATCTTCTATCAGTCCCCCAACTAGCCCCTCCCCCTCTTTGTTGGGTTGTGTTATATTCTTTCCATGACTAGCTCCCCTACCTATGGGGTGAACCTACCTATGGTTTTGTGCATGGTTTTGGGCGCGATGGTTTTCGGTCCATGGTATTGGATGCTTCAGCATGTATATATATGTATTGTAACATTGAAAGGAAAATAATGAAAAATAAATCTGGTAGTCCCAGTTTTGGGATCTAGCGGAAAATCTCTGTGTATATTTGTTTTATGTGTTATGCTCTCGCTATTGTTTATTTCTGTGTTTTAGAATTTGTATGTAGGTAATTTATGTATGAGGTTAAAACCTACATATGGTATCAGAGTTGTTTTGGTTTCAAGGGGACGCCTTTGTTTCTGATGGGCTTTGCTCGGGCTTGTGGTAGACCCTGTTCAGTGGGAGATCTACAGGATCGATTCTGGTGGTGAAAGAAGATGGAGAGCAGTGGAAAGATAGAGATTGAGAAATTTAATGGTTAGAGCTTTGAGTTGTGGAAACTCAAGATGGAGGATCTGTTGGTGGACAAAGATCAGTGGATCACAGTAGATCTGGGTACTAAACCAATGGGAGTGTCCGATGAAGAATGGAAGAAGTTGGGTCGGAAGGCAAAGAGCACAATACAATTGTGTGTCTTAGATTTAGTATTTTTGAATGTATCAGGGGAAGCTACGACGAAGGCTTTGTGGGACAAGTTAAGGACTTTGTACCAATCTAAGTCTCTAGTGAATAAACTGTTCCTATGGAAAAAGTTATATAACCTGAGGATGAAAGATGGAGACTCGATGACAAAGCATCTGAGCGCATTTAATAATGTGGTAAGTCAGTTATTATCTGTTGATATTAAAATTTCAGATGAAGATAAGTTCATGAGTTTGTTGTGTTCTCTACCATATTTGTGGGATAGTTTGGTTATTGCAATAGGTAGCAATGCAACTGCCTTACAGTTTGATGAAATAGTTTCATCCTTACTAACGAAGGAGATGAGACGGAAAAATATGGAGAGCCAGAATGGTGATGCCTTGTCTGTACAAGGAAGGTCCTAGAATAGAAACAAAAATAAGTCATCGATTGGGAGATATAAATCTAGAGGGAGATCTAAATCTCTAGGAAAACCTGTAAAGGTGTGCTGGAAATGTGGAAAGGATGGGCACTACAAAAGAGACTATAAATCTAAAGCTCCTGACAAAGGAAAGGGATCTAATGATGCTCCTTCTGTAGAGGCAAAAACCACCTCAGATGAAAGTGGGCATGTGTACTTGGCTTCTTCAAGTACACATGTAGATCATGAGGCATGGTTGATTGAATCAGGTGCATCCTTTCACTTCACTCCCCATAGAGAGTGGTTCTGTGAGTATGAGAAATATGATGGTGGTGATGTCTTCTTGGGGGATGAAAGGAAGGCTAAATCATTTGTCATGGAAAAGTTAAGTTGAATTTGCAAGGTGGAAGGATTAGAACACTTCCGGGTGTTCTGCATATTCCTACATTGAGCAAAAATATGATTTCTGTAAGCAAGCTGGATTATGCAGGTGTAAAAACAGTGTTCGAGAAGGATACTTGCAAGATGGTTTGGGGAGCACTAGTATTGATGTGGGGAGTTCAGATTGGAACTCTGTACAAGGTGCAAGGTAGCACTGTTGTTGATGGGTACAACAGTTCTGTGGTTCCTAAAAGTGGAGCCAAAAATCTAGTGGTCTCTGGAGAAAAGACCATGCTATGGCATCAAAGGCTTGGACATATTGGAGAGAAGGGCCTTCGAATTCTTCATGGTAAAGGTATTGTAGAATTTATGACTAATATCTCTCTGGAATTTGATTTCTGTGAAAATTGTGTATATGGGAAGCAAAATTGGGTGAGTTTCCCCTTTGGTGGTAAGAGGGCGAAATAGATATTAGAGCTTGTGCACAGTGATGTGTTTGGCCCTGTGAAGGTTCCATCATTAGGCAAGTCTGTGTACTATGTATCATTTATATATGACTTCTCAAGGAATACATGGATATATTTCCTTAAGAAGAAATCTGAATTCTTTGACAGGTTTAAAGAATTTAAGGCTCTATTGGAAAACCAGATAGAGAAGAAGATAAAGGTGTTGAGGATAGATAATGGTGGAGAGTTTTACAAGAAAGAATTTGAAGAATTTTGTAAGAAGTGTGGTATAGCACGACAGATTACTACTCCATACACACCTGAGAAAAATGGAGTTGCAGAAAGAATGGACAAGACGTTGACGGAAAGGACAAGAAGCATGCTTAGTGGTGTCGGGTTAGGACAATAATTCTAGGCAGAGGTGGTGGAGACTGCATGTTACCTGGTCAATAGATCACCTTCATCAATGTTGGAGGATAAGACTCCACAAGAGGTATGGACTCGTAAAAACCCTCTCTTTCATATTTGAGGGTATTTGGATGTGATGCATATGTACATGTTCCAAAGGAGAAAAGGACAAAGTTGGATAGTAGTGCATCTTTACTGGGTATAAGGATGGTTTAGAGGGTTATAAAATTTGGAACCCAATAACAAGGAAGGTTGTGTACAGCCAAGATGTGGTGTTCATAGAGGTGAAAGATGTTATCAAACATGAAGTCCAACCAAAGGAACCTAAGAAGATAGAGTTTGAGCTAAAGGAGGAAGAATCAGACTCTACAGCAGAAGAGGAATCAGAAGATGAACATCCACAAACTCCGGTTTTGAGAAGATCAATTCGAGAAAAAAGGAAGCCAGGAAGGTATAGTCCATCTACTTTCTGTTCAAATTTTGCTTTATCTATTACTGATGATGATCCCAGAACTGTGAAGGAAGCAGTAGATTCAGAGGATAACTGTTAGGCCCTTATACTACTAGTGTAACCCCTTATTGTTATTAGTACAAACCCCTTATTATATTGTTGTACCCATGTAGTCCCCATATTGTTACTTTTGTGCCCCATAAAAGCCCACTATTGTTATTATTGTGCCCTTACATTATTATTGTTATGTCAACTATGATTATATTATGACTCCTTAGACTCCTATATATAGAAAGGAGGTCTTTTCATTTGTATCATCGAAGAATTGTTCATTTATGTAATGTAAAGGAGGTTGCCCCCTCGAAGAGGCTGAATTCTAAGGCGCTGATCTATCTTTTCTATCTTTTTGTGAGCTGGTTATGACAAACTCTGGAAAGAGGCCATGGTTGATGAAATGACATCTTTGCACAAAAATGAGGCTTTGGATCTGGTGGAGTTTCTAGCTGGAAGGAAACCCATTGGCAGAAAATGGGTGTTCAAGAAGAAGACAAATGTAGAAGGAAAGGTGGAGAATTAAAAAGCTCGGTTGGTAGCAAAAGGTTATTCCTAGGTGCCGGGAATTGATTTTGGGGATATTTTTTTCTCCTGTTTCCAAGGTAGATTCTATTAGATTACTTATATCTATTGTTGTTGCTTTTGATTTTGAGGTAGAACAGATGGATGTGAAGACAACATTTCTTCACGGGGATCTGGAAGAAGAGATCTACATGAAGCAACCTGAAGGCTTTGCGGTGAAGGGTAAGAAAGAACTGGTATGCAAGTTAAAGAAGTCTTTGTATGGGTTAAAATAATCACCAAGGATGTGGTATTAGAAATTTGATACATTTATACAGGGACTTGGCTTCACCAAAAGCAAAGCTGTGTGTATTTTAAATTAATTGGTGATCGTGTTATTTATCTGGTCTTGTATGTGAATGATATGTTGCTGGTTGGAAATGACAAAGAAATTATCCAGGATTTGAAGACCTAATTGTCCTACAAATTCGACATGAAAGATCTTGGTGCTGTAAACTATATTTTGGGCATGGAAATTAAAAGAGATCGGGCAAAGAGGAAGCTCTGGTTAAACCAGAGGAAGTATGTCGAGACACTATTGTAGAGGTCTAATATGCAGGATAGTAAAAAGGTGAAGGTTCCTATTCTTGTAGGTGTGAAGTTATCTGCTGAATAGTGTCCCAAGACACAAGAAGAGGAAGAGGAAATGTCTTGTGTTCCATATGCAAGTGCAGTCGGTAACCTGATGTATGCAATGGTCTGTACTAGACCAGAAATTGTACATGCAATGGGAGTATTGAGCAGGTTTATGTCAAAACCAGGGAAGGAGCAATGGACAACATTGAAGTGGGTTTTCAGGTATTTGTGCGACACTAGTGATTATGGTTTGTGCTACCAAGGAAGACCAGGATTGGACAAAGTGTTGGATATTCATGGCTTTGTTGATGCAGACTGGGCTGGAGATTTGGATCAGAGAAGATATACAAGTGGGTATGTGTTTAACCTATTTGGAGGTGTAGTCAATTGGATGAGTAAGAAACAATCTGTAGTGGCACTATCAACTACAGAGGCAAAATACATGATAGCCACTCATGCAAGCAAGCAAGCAGTTTGGTTGCAGAGATTGTGTTCAAGTATGGGGTTAGTACAAGGAGCTATGAGGATAGACTATGATAGCCAAAGTGTATTTTTCTTAGCAAAGAAACCTTCTTATCATTCAAAGACAAAGCACATCGATGTTCAGTATCACTTTGTGAGGGATATCATAGAAGACAAAAAGGCGTTGCTAGTAAAGGTGGACACTTTGAAGAATACTACAGATGCATTGACAAAATCTATGAGCTCTGAGAAGTTCTCTTGGTGTAGAGAAACAATGGGTGTTTCAGGGCTGGATAAATGACTAAGCTCTCCTATGGTCCCTTGTGGAAAGAAAAAAACAAGTGGGATAATGTTGGGTTGTGTTATATTCTTTCCATGACTAACTCCCCTAGTTAACCGGGGGGTTAGAGGGGGGTAGGGCAGCGCCCCACGGAATTTTTTTTTGGACCCTATATTAGGTGGGGCGAACCTACCTATGGTTTTGTGCATGGTTTTCACACATGGTTTTAGGCGCAATGGTTTTCAGACCATGGTATTGGATGCTTCGACATGTATATATATGTATTGTAACATTGAAAGGAAAATAATGAAAAATCAATTTGGTAGTCCCAGTCTTGGGATCCAGGGGAAAATATCTGTGTATATTTGTTTTATGTGTTATTCTCTCACTATTGTTTATTTTCTATGTTTTAGAATTTGTATGCAGGTAATTTCTTTACGGGGTTAAAAACTACATTCTTGGTCTTGATCTACAATATCTAGATTCACTCTTGATTCTCCCATAGGGACCCCCTCACTTATAGGGTATTACACTTCCTTTATCCCCTCCCATTGAGGAATCATCTATGATACCAGACACATCTCTGGTTTTTCTCATCCCCGCTGATGATTCTTTCCCTATTCATGTCTCTTCTGAGTCTTCGCCTCATAACTCGGTTGGTAGTGACATTGAATGATTATTAGGTGTTAAATTATGAAACTATCGTCAAATTCCACTTTGGACAGCTCATTTAATGTAGATGATGCTTGTATTGAATTCATCTTTTTGAGACGAACAAAATCGACCTAATGATCACTCAAATCGGATAAGAGAAAGTGTACTTATGAATGAAAGCCCACATATGCACATTTGGACAAGGTCGGCCCCAAAACAAATGCACACCCATGGAAGACTATAAATACAAGTGACCTCAAACTCATTTGGAGATAACCCAACATCTTCTTCTTCTCTTCTTCATTTATTGGCTCGCACAGTTCTGAGGCAAGGGCGACAATAAAGGTTTGCAAAGGTTTGAAATTACAAGGTCCAAGCTCACATCTGTTTTAGGGTTTTTGGGTTACAACCACTGGCTTACCACAGGGTAGGTTCGCCCACAGTTTTAGGCATCATAAGCTCAAGAGAGTGACTGGAAAACTTTAGTCACATGCACAACTACTCATCCATGTGACCGAGAAGTTTTACTGGGTTTTGACCAATGACTGAAGTTGACCGCAATTGATTGCAGAAAAGAAAAATTGTCTTTGATATTTTATGATGTTGGAATAATATTTATGAACGTTTTTGGGATTTTGTTTGTATTAAGCTCATTGTACTCTCTGTTGAAAAGTTTATGAAAATATAATAGAAGAATATTTTTCAAAGGATTTTACCCCTAGTGGGGTTTTTCCCTGGTCCTTCACCAAATCCAGTGTCTCTTGTTGATGTGTTGATTGTCTCCTTTGTCATTGCATTTATTGTTCTATCTTCAATTACTATTGATGAATGGAAAGCCTAACTGTATTTGGAAACATTTCTAATTGAAGTATTGATCCAAGATCTTTTACTTATAGATGCATCAAAATTACATGAAACAGATCTTATTAACCATGGAACTTAAAAACACAGAAAATAATGCGGAAATAACATGATAAAAAGAAACCATGACACAAATATTTGATTACGGAGTTAGTATTTGGACTGTGTCTCTGGGCCCTTCTCAATAGTAGGGAGCCCACCATTCATTAAGTGGCATAAAAAGAGATAAAAGTAAAAGCAACATTCTTTACAATCCTTATACCTCCAAGCTAGAAGATGGACAAATAATGGAGAACCCAGCTTCAGAAACAAACAATACCACTAAAATCCTGGCGAAAAATCGTGCAAAAACACCTATCCAAAAACCCAATTTGGATAATCAGGCCTTCTGCAACTTCTCGGAACCTCTCTGCTGCTCAAGGCGAGGTCCTAGCCTGCTTCTAGGTCAGGGTCTGCTGTGTGCAATGCTTCTAAACTATACCACCAATCCTCTCTTCCTTCTTCTGACACAAATGGTCTTTTATATAAGCATGGTGGAAAATCCCTCAATACCCGGGCAGTTTCCAACCATAGACCAAGTTAAGCAGGCGGGCTTGATTCCCAACAGAGGTTCTCGGGCCTAAATAAGACATGGAAACAACCTTACAAATATGGTGAAACTCCTTTAAACTATGCGTTTAACTCAGTGGAATGACTATCGATGTTCCCCTTAATCGACAGCTAGACCCAAGCCCAACCAACAGGCACTCTGCGATACGGTGGACCCGCTGGGAGTATTAAACATGACATATAAAATATTGCATTCGAGAACCCCATTGCAAATCGCAATCAGCGGTTGAACCCAAAACCCATACATCAGGTGCTTTGCGGACCCACTTGGATTATTAAACATAATGCATAAAGTATTGGGTCCGGAAGCCCCCATCGCAAATCACAATCGGTGTTTTCCATCTGCATATCGATCCAAACCTTTATGATAATAACAGACCCACCGAGGTTATGAAACATAGTATATATAAAATATTGGGTCCGAAGCCCATCGCAAATCACAATTGGTGGATCCTAGGGTGGTACTCCATATGACTGCTCCTGCTGCAATTTGCAATTGTGATTTGATCGCATTGTAACCTTGGCTCTGTCGGGGGCCGATTCTTTAACACTTTCCTTTTGTGATTGCGATATGTGATTATCGCATCGCAACTTGCCTAGGGACGATTTTCCTTAAGCTGCTTCTTCCTTTTTTTGCAATTTGTGATATATGGGACCAATCGCAATCTACCACTTGGCGCTTCTTCATTTGCTGAGACTTTTGCCACATCATCTCCTCCTGCCACCTCGACAAGTCAAACATAAACTGTGACTTGCTCTAACGTCTTCATATGAACTCAGATTTGAGTGTCGTTTACACCGTTGGAATCAGGATGATGAGCACTTTGATTCGATGCTAAGGTTATCTAGATTCTTCCACTTTGAGTTTTGATCCTTGAAGATCCACCTTGATCAAGTATTGAATTGGGATGAAGTAATTGATAAAACATAGAACAATTTGAAAATTTAACATGGTTTCAAAGCTAAGGTGAAGGACAAGCCCAAAAGGAGACAAGCATTGAAGAAATCATCTATGGAAAGTTGAAGGATCTAATCTAGTCAAGTCAAGATGTCTTCCTTCTTCAAAGAAAATGAAAATTTGGGTGACTCATCTAATTTTGCTACATGGAAAGTTAGGTGGATATCATAGCCAATAACAATGATGTTATTGGTTACATTCAAGGGAAAGTACCTGAGCCTCCTGAGAATGCTTTTGCTGCTGTCAAGAACAAGCACAAGAAATGTGAGTTAAAAACAAAGAAAATTATAGCTAATGGTTTACAAGATAATCTACTTTCATATGTTGGAAATTTGCGAAGGTTTAAAGATATGTATGATAATATAGTTGATATGTATGAAGTCAACAATTTGAATGAAATCATCTCCTTGACAGATCAACTCATAGACATGAAAATGAACAAGGGTGAATCTGTGCTATCATACATTATGAGGATATCTCACCTTAGAGATCAATTGCAAAGAGTTGGTGAAATTGTGTCTGACAGGCAATTGGTGATCATAACTCTATGAGGTCTCCCTCCTGTTTGGGAAACCTTCATCACTACTGTAAGCAACAAAAATGTCGTCCCATCATTTGATGAAATTGTTGGAAATCTTACTCAAGAAGAATCAAGGATGGTATCAAGAGGAAGGATTCAAAAGAATGAAACCCCACTGCATTTGTCACATAAAATAAGAAGAAGAAAGGAAAACAAGGTCCATCAAGAAATAATCCACCTCGAGATACAAAGAGAAGGAATGATAGAACATCATCTCACATTGAATGCTACATTTGTGACAATAAGGGTCATTATGCTTGATATTTCCCAGAGAATAACAAGGGTCCATGCTACAACACTAGAAGAAACAACATGTTTGATGATCAAACAAGAAGAGATGACTGAAGGCAATGAAAGAGATGAAAGAAGAAGAAGAGATGCTCCAAGTGACAATGAAGAAGATCATCGTCCTTAAAAGAAGTCACAATACTTTAGGTATGAAAGTAATGTTGGCAAACAATCTGAATATATACTTATTTCCACTCTTACTAGTTCCTCTCCTCCATATTCATTGGATAGTATGATCCAAATGATCATTTAAGCCATACCAGGGCGAAAAGAGCAAGATTGAAGATAACACTACCAATTGAGAAATTTGAAGAACTAATGAGATTAGCATCCATTGATGACATGCCACCTAGCCTTAATGATGGTGATGATAGTGAAAATGCAATGCATGAAAAAGGATTGAATGAAAATATTGCAAGTTTCTTTAGGGATGGAAACAATGATGACAATAATGATCATATTGTTGAAAGTAACAATGATAGAAGGGGTAATTACCACCAACGTAATCTTGATGATAACAACCTGAAAGACTCAATCAAGCAAGCAATTAAGACACTTGTGTTCAGATCAGGTGCAAGTAGAACCTCAAAAATTGCATGCACATTAAAATTATTAGAAATAATGTCACTATTTTGTTGGTCAAACAAAGGATTCACTACCCTACTGAAGTGAGTTGACATAATCTATTTCTTACTTTTCGTTGTCAATTGGTGTACATAATTCGTAAGCTTTCATCAACTTCATTTATATTTCTTTAAGGGGATTTTAAAACCATATATTGTATATAAACAATCCTAGTATAGATTTACATATCAAACATGTTCATCATAAGTCAAACATTTAATTGATTTAATCTTGGGTAATCTTACAGGGCACTAAAAACTAAAATATTGCCTGAACAGAATGTGTTGCCATCAACTTGCATAGAAGCACGTCAATTGTTGTTTGAGTTGGGGGTTGAATATAAGAAAATTTAGTCATGTAAAAATGATTGCATTTTAAAAATATGAATATCAAGACAAGGTAGAATGCCATGTATGCAAAGAGAAGAGATATCGTACATATGTACAAGGTCCTACAGTTCCAAAGAAGGTTCTACATCACATGCCAATTATACCTAGACTTCAACGAATGTTTCGTTGCAAGTCATTTGAACAACTGATGGACTGGCATGAAAAAAATAGGAGTAAATATGGATTCATGTAAATTTATGCTAACTCCAAAGCAATGAAACACATAAAGGAAAAATGGTTAAGAAAATTCAAAGATGAACCCCGTTGTATTAGGTTTTGTCTATCAATTGATGGAGTGTGAGCTCAAATTATAGTTTTTGGCTAGTTGGATTGATAGTATACAATATTCCCACATGGATGAGTGTTAGAAAGGAGCACCTTATGATGACTCATCATTCCAGGAAAACATCAAGTAAAAAAAATTCACGTTTATATTGCGCCTTTTATTGATGATATGCAACTACTATGGAAAGGAATAAGAATGTATGACATATCACATCCTCCATCAAATAGGTCTTTCATGTTGTATGATGTGCTATGCTGGACTATTCATGATTTAACAGGACTTGGTTCTTTTTGGTAAGATAAAATATCGACGTATTTACACTCATAATTTATTTTCATCCCAACTTTCATACGTATGTTTATACTATTATTTTATGTTCTTAACATTACTTATTGAATTGTAGGGGTTCAAACAAAGGGGATATTTGCAAGTCCAAGATATGTAGAACAATTTCAAGGGTGTTATTCTAAATATCTATTTCAATTTATTTATGCAAACAACAAGGTTTTTCTACCACCATATCATAAGTTTAGAAATCGCCAGAAGAATCAATATGCTAGAAAAGATGAAAAAAGATGCCCTCCCATGATTATGGGTCTAGGTGAATAGCTTAAGAAGTATGGAGATGTTGAATCAAAAGATTGGGAGGAGATTTTTTATCAGGGAGATTCAATTGAAGAACCAGAACAAGATGTAGTTAATATGGTAGACAGAATGAAAAGGAAATCCATATTTTATGAGCTCCCTTGATCCAGGGGATCAGTTCAGTGCTCAAAATTCAAAATGTTCAAAATTTCTCAAAACCTATACCAGTGCATAGATCTTGATGATCTAAACCCAACGCAACTTGTTTCACTTAAAATTGATATCGTATGCTCCCACTATCGTGTTCTGGTAGAATTCCTAAAAATGCAAAATTTTATAGAATTGATAGGGTGACTGTACATTTTTTTCCAGTGGTACGCTACCACTTGGGCACACCTGATTGGTCAAAAAAATTGAAATTTGATTGCGTCATTTTTTTTTTTTTTTTTTTTTTATTGTTCAATTTTTTTATTAATATATTGGGGTTGACTATATATTTGGGTGGACCAATGAGGGAGAGCCACTTGGGCAAATTGGAGGCTACCACGTGGCCTCTAGGGACAGGTCAAAAAAATTGTTGAGGGCCAATCTACCCACTAGAATCGAACCCATGACCAAGTATCAAGCACCAAGGCACTTTACCATTGCACCTCACCATGTTTCTTAACACTTAAAGTCCAAATGTTCAACGATGGCACATTTGGGGGTAGGGCTAAGGCTAAGCCCCAACCTTGGTCACCACACCCATGAGGATCAAGGGGCGGGACCATGGGCCAGGGCTTAGCCCCAACCCCATGATCGCAACCGTACCACAATACCATGCACCGAGAGCTAATTGCAGAACCGTGGCAAAGAATGTTAAAGGGGCCAACTGAGGGTCATATAACTCGCCATACAACCAGGTGCACGAAGAATGGAGGGGGCCAGACCCGGGCCACATGGTCGTCACATGACCACACCCTAAGCAGAAAGGAGAACCAGATTTAAAGCCATCAATGTGGATTTTAAGCATAAGGCTCGAGTTTTATGGGCATGATATGACTGAGTGCTAGCTTTTGGGGGCCCGATCGGTGGGGACAGGCGCTTAGCCCCGACACCTGGGCAAGTGGCCCCCATATGACCACAAATTTTGAAACTCGGTGTTAATGGACAGTTTAACTATCCAAAAAATTTGGTCATCGGGCGAGATTGTAGGCTAGGTTTGTGCACCGGTTCCGGGTTAGGGGCGCACAAGCCATTTGGGTCGAATTGTATGATGGTTAGCTAGAAAATTTGGAAAAAAACTTTTAATAGGCATAACTTTCTCAATTTTTTGCCAAATGTGGTGCAAAAAGAACTCAAATGGGGTTTTTGATAGTTCTGGATCCATTGGAAACATTATTGTAAATCCATGAAAACAAAAATTTGAGCACTTAATGAAAGAGGCCCTGCATTGGAAGTTGAACCAGGAGATGTAGCCTATGAGAGGGGTGAACTCCTTTCTCATATTTTAAGTTATGTATTTACGATATGGTAGTTTGTCTCTATTTTTTTTGTTAATTAAGTTTAAAAATCATTTTTTATGTGTTTAGTAACTTGATTCCTTGCCCAAAACACACATAAAATTTCACTTACAATTTGTATATCACCTTCAAGTTTAAATTATAGATCATTTTTGGTATTAGAGCCAGGTTATTGTGAAGGTTTGATTTTGTTTGCAAGTGTTTTTTCTGATGCTTACAAGGTTGAAGCTTAAAATAGGAGAAGGAGAACTTATGGAGGCAAGATCTCAAATTGTTTCAAGGAGAACAAACACACCTCAAGCTTCAATAGTTATGGCACATGAAGAAGGTCATGAAGGGATGTCTAAAGATGAAAGAAAATTCAGAAAATGATGATTCGAGATATATGAAAATGGTTAAGGTTCTTTATGAAGAGAGGAATTCAAGGTTGTTTGGAGAGAGCTCAAAAGCTCCAAAAGGAGATGGACGAAAAGGAGAAGGAGGAAACAGAGATGGAGGAAAAGGAGACGAGCATCCAAAAGGGAATGGAGGGAATGGTGACAAACCACTACCTTCACCTCCATCCTCATCCCCGTCTTCTTCTACTTCTTCTACCCTTTCAAAAACACCTCCAAATTATCCAAAGGGACATGGTAAAACTCCTTTGTTAAAAACTTATATTAATTTTGAATTGCCTATGTATGATGGAGAGGTAGATGCCGAGAAATTAGATAATTGGGTTCATTAGATTGAAGTGTATTGCAGGATATAAAGAATCAAGGATGATGAGACAAAAATTCAGCTTGCTTCTCTTATATTGGAAGGTGCAACACTTATTTGGTGGGAAACCAAAAATCAAGATGACATGAAGAAATGTGGTAAGGTCTTACCCTCTTGGAATTATTTTGTTGTTGCAATAAGAAGGCAGTGTTATCCATTAGCATACATGCAAAAAGCTATTATGGATTGCAAAAACTTTAGGCAAGCTAAAGGTCAAAATGTGCAAAGCTATACTCAAGAATTTAGGAAAAGAGCTTTGATTTTGGGTATATATTTTTGCTCTCAAGATACTTTTCTCAAGTACATTGGAGGATTACATGGTTACTTGAGAGATATCATTCTCATGTTTAACCCTACAAAACTATATGAAGTTTGTGTACAAGAAATTCATTTAGAAGCGAGAGGGAAAAATGTTTCTGAAGAAACTAGTGAGAAGTCATTCAAGTCTGGAGAAAAAGGAAAAGGGAAGTTTAAAGGAAAAGAGAATAAGAATTCTTTAGTCAAGAAAGAAGGAGAAAAACTCACATGTAAACATTTTTCTAATGAAGGCCATTATTAAGACCACCACTGGAAACTTCATCCTGAGACGAGACCCAAAAAGTTTAATAACAAGGTGAAAGAAAAGATTGTTGCAACTACAAAACAAGATCTAGGATCAAATTCCAGAGATGAAACAAAAATCATAGCCATGGGATTGAAAGGTAAGGATTCAATTGCAAGTACCAGTTCTTCTAGAAAACCCATTGAAACTCAAAATGAAAGAGAAAGAATAAAGTTGTTCCATATTAGAATCATCACAAAACATAACAAGATAGATATTGTGTTTGATAGTGGTGTTAGCCTTGAAGGCAAATGGCCCAAAAATGGATCCAAATATGCCCCAAAGCCTCCAAAATTATTTAAAAAGATGCAAATGGATCCATTAATGTTCTAGAAATTTTCAATTTATGCGTAAAGACTATTCCAAGTCAAAATGGTCGCAGGAGGAAAGCCCTTGGAAGGGCTGAAAATCACTAGCGCGAGGCAAAAACCAAAGGAAAACAGTGAAAAACCCACAGCTTGAAAAGGCATTGCACAACCACCTTTAGATCTGGCCAATCAACGGCCAAGATCTAGGCAACAAATCACATATCAGCTGGGCAGAGGGGACAGACATAAGGTGGGTGCACGATACGCCGATCAGCGATCACTGATGATCGGATCGTCAGGTCGCATCGGTGGGAGGCATATGTTATATATGTAAAGGGGCCCAGGCATTGAGCGATCAACGATTGCGATCAGATCGCATCGCTGTATCGCATAGGCATTATACCAAGGGGCGGGGCCTGTGCACATACAGTCAGGCGACCCGATACCCGGACCTGACCGCGGTATATATAAGAATTCATATATTTTGAGATCCGCGCCCACGCAGTTTTCATTGTTTTATTGCATTTTCGTTATATAACGAAAATACAAAGGGAGCCTAGACAACACCAACAACAATAAAACCCTGGACCCGATGGGTTCTAAAACGATATATTATAATATTTTAGGTCCGGGGAAAGCCATTTTTTAATGATTTTTTGTATTTTTGTTGTTATAACAAAATACGAAGGAAGCCTGAGGTAGTGCGGTAGCGATGGAACCCGGACCTGATGGGTTTTTGAAATTAAAATATATCATATTTCAAATCCGCGTAAAGCTGATTTTAAATGTTTTTCACAGTTTTTTATGTATTTACAAAATACACAGGCCAGGCCAAATGTGACTTGCGATGGATCCAATGGATAATTAAATCATGCTTTAGGACTTTGGGAGTCTAGAATGAACAGTAAGGGGCGAGATTTCTCAGAATTGTTATGCTTTCTGTTCATAACAGAAAGCAGTCACTATCTGCGTTTTAAAGAGATTTCTTAGGCCCAAACAACCATTTCACCAAAGATCAAGGGCCAAATCCACGACAAAGCGGTCATGGAGCCACAACACGCCACACAGCCAAATCAAACAAGATCAAGGAATGCCAGTAGCACAGACAACGCAACAACCATCCTAACAAACATTATGGGGCATCTCTAGCACGAGAGAGCTCCCAGGTATCACAACAGCTGCCCAAAATATCTGAATGCTGTTATTCTTCTATCAGGAGATAAAAATTGCTAAGCCATGCTTACCTTCAGGGAATCAAACAGTTAAAAAATACAGAGTGATTGATTACGACCTATCAAGCCTCAAGAGGTTGAATATCATTGTAAAGGCTATAAGTAGCTATTAGTGAGATGTAATAAGGGTTCAACTTCTGGAGGTCATTGCTCCTTTGTTCTTTCAAGCTCCTCATCTTCATTCTAGAAATACAAGCTTCTTTTACCATTATATGTTCAACATTCATTTTCTTTGCTGTTCTATGCTTGCACTTGAATAGTTTGTTCATGTTTCCTTTGTGTTTAAGGCCAGATTCTCTGCTTTAATAACTTAGAATTGCAAGCTTCTTTTCTTCCTGTAACTAACCATTCATATGTGGTCATATATACATCTGCCAATACAGTCAGTATTCTCTTTTGCTGCCTGTAGCAAGTCATTAATTTATGTTTATATATGCAATATGCTAATACATTTAGTATTCTCCATCTATCCATTAAATCTATAAAATATTGAGAATTAGTGGTTTAAAGCCTTATGTTGTTGAGAGTGTTCATGCATGCCTTGAGTGGGAATAGAGCTGAAATGGTTATTTGACTTGATCCAGACCATCATCCATTCCAATAGTTCTGAGAAAAATATTGAAGATTATATGTTACCAGGCATCTCCGAGCTGCAACCTAGGAGAATTTCCTGGAGTGCTAACATAATTGGCGCCGTTGTCGGGGAGAGGAAACTGAAGCTCAGCTTCCCTGGGAAATGACACAGATCCAACTTTGATGATAGACAAATTCCGGGCACATTTTTTGTTGTAATCATTTATCTGGCGACTCTACTAGAGTCTGAACCTCTTGGCGACTCCACTTCATAGTTTTGGCTCAGTTTGTGAGGCCTACTCGGAGAAACCCTCAGAAGTCACAAGATGACCCAGTACCTAACCCTGAATAGATCATCAAAGAAAGAAAGGTATTGTAGAAAGGAGCATCAGGTTTAGGTAAACCTAAACAATATTCTATATCTTTTCAAGAAAATCTTGCAATAGAACAAATACATGCTGAGAGTACAAATTCTAATATTAGCAATGAACAAAAACTCTCAGAAATTCATAAAGCTCCTTATTCTTTAGGTTCTCCTTTTGTTGTAAGCCCAAAGGAAACCTCACCTACTATCCATCATACTCCTTTACTCTTATCGGTCACTCCTCAGCCCTTTATTATTCAGACTGCCAGTACTCTTTTAGCTACCACAACTATGTCAGGTCCACAAGCACCTACCAAAATGGAAAGAATCATAGCTACTACGTATGAGCCTCTAATACTGCCCACTCCTTTACTGGAGAATATAAGAAATATAGGCTTAAATTCACTGGGACTGAAGGCGTTACTGCTGAAGAACATCTTGAGTCATTCTATAGCTATGCTGATAATCTGGGCATTAGTGAGGATGAGGGTCTTTGTCCAAAGCCTAGATGGAGAGGCTAGGAAATTGTTCAGAGAACTAACCCCAAGATCTATAGCAGATATCGAAGCTTTATATGATGCATTTCTGAAGCATTGGGGGGATAAAAAGGACCTCCTCTACTACCACACTGAGTTTGGAAACTTAAAGAGAGAAAATGGTGAGCTGCTGTCTGATTTCAATAAGAGGTTTAATCGTATGTACAACAAGATACTAGCTGAAGTAAAACCCACTACTACCTCTGCTAAAATCACCTATGCCACTGCTTTTGATTCTGACTTCTGCCTACTGCTGAGGGAGAGGAGATGTGCTACTTTGGATGACATGCAAGATGCAGTCTTGGAAGTGGAATCAAACATCATGGTTGCAGAAAAGGTCAAGGAAATGTTGATAGAAGAAGATAGAGAGGCGAGTCTTCATCATCCTCTGATCCTAAGATAGATAAAATGGCCAAAATGATAGAGTCATTAGCCTCTGAAATCTCCAAATTAAAGGTTGAGTAGCACCCGGGGAAGGGGAGAGCTCCTAATAGATTTTCTCCTAGAAATCAAAATCCAAATCCATATAGAAGAACTAATGAGCAGTTGCAGATTTTTCAAAGAAACAAAGATGCTAATGAAGACCAAAGGGTGAGGGGTCCTTTTCAAAATATAGTCATGGAAGAAGAGTAGTTTGAAGAAGAGGATGAGATCCATTGTTTGGAAGACAAAGGCAATGCCTCCTTTTTTATCTCAGCTACCTATGAAAGGTCATTATTCAATGACCAGATTAACCAAGAATGGGATGGTGAAGCTACTTTACAAACTGTAGATCAGAAAAGATATAATCTAAGGTCAAAGGTAAATAATGCCAAGGAAACTCCTACTCAAAGAGCTGTTGTCCCTACAGTACAACCAGCTAATAAGCAGAAGAAACCAACAGTTAATCCCATCATCCCCCAAGCTCTAGCTCATGAGGTAAGAGGTCTTGAAAAGTCTCCTTCTCCTTTAAATTTTAATTCAGAAACTCAGAAGCTAAAGATACCCATGTCTCTGATTGAACTATTGAAGAATGAGTCCTTCTAAAAATCCATCCTCGAGGCCCTTGAGCCTAAAGCCATCCAAGCCTCCATCGATTGTGTGAATCTGCAAGATGACAAGCCAGCTGTTATTCTTGGCCCAATGATTGAAAATTTTGAAGACAACTCCCCATCATTCTATGTTTCTCTGACTATCCATGATAAAATCCTTCACAACTTCCTTCTGGACATTGGAGCGAGCCATAATCTAATGCCCAAGGCTATCATGGATTAATTGGGTCTTGACATCACAAAGCCTTATCATGACCTATTCTCTTTTGATTCTAGAAAAGTGAAATGTCTGGGATTAATCAAGGACCTAGCCATCACTTTGTCTCAGCTGCCTATGAAAAGCATGATGATGGATATTGTGGTGGTGGATGTACCCCCCAAGTTCAGTATGTTACTTTCTACAGGTTGGATCAAGAGACTAGGTGATCATTACAAAATGATCTGTCTTATGCTACTGTCCCAGTCTTCGGAGGAGAGAGCAAGAGATTATACAGAGAAGCGCAGTTGGCTTATATAATCAGCAATGAGAGTAATCCCACCAATCATCCCATATATGTTGTTGACACCGATTTTGGAGCATTTATTCTCCATATTGAAGAATCTCAGTTGGCCTCCACCCAGCTCAAGAAACCAGTTTACCAGATCGCAGAGGAGGAAAACCTATAGATTTGGGACATGTTTTTTGATGGGGATTGCTCTAAAGAAGCTGCAGGGGAAGGCATAGACCTTGTGTCCCAAACACAGGAATATATTCATTTATCGTTCAAATTAACCTTTCAGGTCACAAACAACATTACAGAGTATGAGGCTTTAATTCTAGGCTTAAGAGCAGCTAAAAAAATGGGTATCAAAGGCCTGAAAGTGTTTGGAGACGCAGATCTCATTATTCAGCAGGTAAATAAAAATTTTCAAGCGCAGCATCCAAGGTTGAAGGCCTACATAGATGAGGTATGGAGGCTCAAGGATTCTTTCAATGATTTCAGCATTTATTATATTCCAAGAATAAAGAACCAGCTTGCCGACTCCCTTGTTGTCTCTGCTAGCATGTTTATTCCTCCGTTGCCTCCAAAATTGACATATGAAGTTCAGATAAGATACAAACCGTCTCTGCCTGACAATGTCAAATATTGGAGGGTTTTTAAGGATGATGAGGAAATTAACAGGTTGTTGCAAGTCGTGGAGGAATTTTCTGAAACGCGCATCGACTAGGAAAACAAAACCATGGAAGAATGCGGCCAGTCCAAGTTCAAAAGCGAAATCAGCCAAAGGAGCATTGTCCAGCTGCCCAGTAATCAAACACCATAGGGATTGGTGCCTCTAGAGAGGTTGTTTGATCATAATGATGTGCCCTATAATGTGGCCAAAACAAAGAACGAGTATACTATCTGTAAACACAATATAGGCAGCCCAACCTATCCAAAAAACATAAATCTGTTCACGCATTTATCCTCTGCCCAGAATTCCGCATATTGCACCCTCATGAATAAATTCACTGAAATTTTTGCCTGGGAATACAACGATCTTAAAACCTATGATGCAGACATCATTTAGCATAAGATCTTGCTGGAAAAGAACACCATCCCTTTCAAGAAAAAATTAAGACCTATCAGCCCTCTCTTATTGCCTTTGATCGAGAAAGAAATTAAGAAGCTTTTGGCTGCCGAAATCATAGTCCCCCTAAGGTACTCAAAGTGGATAGCCAACCTTGTGGTGGTAAGAAAGAAAAATGGAGAAATAAGGCTTTGTGTTGACTTCAGAAATCTGAACAAGTGCTCTAAAAAATATAACTATCCCCTGCCCAAGATGGAGCACTTGCTGCAAAGAGTTTCAGGGGCTAAAGTCATGTCTTTCTTAGATGGATTTTCAGGTTACAATCAGATAGATGTACATCCTGAAGATCAGGAAAAGACCGCCTTCACTACCCCTTGGGGCACTTTCATGTACTCCAAGAGGGCCATGGACATAGCCTTTGTGGGAGAAAAGGATAGGTTTGTCCTTATTTATCTTGACGACATAACAGTCTTCTCTAGCAACCACAAAGACCATTTACAACATTTAAGGAAAGTCTTCCTAAAGTGCAGACAGTTTGGAATCTCAATAAACCCAAAGAAGTCACAGTTTGCTCTAGAAGAAGGCAAACTCCTAGGACATATTGTTTCTGCTGAAGGTGTGAAGATTGATCCAGCAAGGGTTCAAGCCATTCAGACATTGTCCATCCCAAGGTCAAAGAGGGAGATTAAATCCTTCTGGGTAAGATTAACTTTGTAAGGAGGTTCATTCCAAACTTTGCAGAGCTAAAAAAGAACTTCACCTCCATGCTGAAGAAAGGATCAGAAATAAAATGGACAACTACTTCAAGAAGCTCTTTCGAAGCCATCAAGCAAGCTATCATGGAAGCTCCCATTCTAATCAATTACACTAAGGAGTTTTGCATATTCTCTTTTTCCTCTTATGATACACTTGCGACAGTTCTGTTGCAGAAGAATGATGAAGGCATAGAGCACCCCGTGGCCTTTTTCAACAAAACTCTGAGGGATGCTGAACTAAGGTATGACCTTATTGAAAAACAAGCTTATGCTCTCATTAAATCTTTAAAAGCATTCAGAATTTATATTCTGCATTCCAAAGTAGTTGCATATGTACCTTCAGCCTCAGTAAAGGATATCTTAACTCAGCCAGATATAAATGGAAAGAGGGCAAAATGGATTGCAAAATTCATAGAATTTGACATAGAGGTGAAGCCCACTAAGCTTGTCAAAGGCCAAGGTCTGGCTAAACTTATGGCTGAAGAAAATTGCAGCTTGTTAGACATAAATTCCATGAGTTTAAATTCAGATGATGAGCAGATAGAGGGAGCAATAGAAGACCGAAGGCAGAATTAGTCTTTGGCTGAAAATCTGGCCACATGTGAATGGTATTAGAGCATAGTTCATTTTTTGCAAAAGCTAAAAGTCCCTCCAAGGCTTAGCTCAAGTCAAGCTCCTGCCAATAAACTAAGATCATCAAAATTCTATGTTAACAGAAATTTGCTTTATTGGAAAGACCCATCAGGAATCCTCTTGAGGTGTTTAGATAAAGAACAGGTTGTAAAGATCATACACCAGTTCCATTCTGGCATTTGTGGGGGGCATCATTATTGGAAAACCACAATTCACAAAATCTTGAGGGTTGGATATTATTGGCCTACTCTATTCTTTGATGTGTTTTCCTTTGTAAAATCTTGTGAAAAGTGCTAGAGGTTTGCAGGAAGACAATAGCTAAAATCTCTGCCTTTAAAGCCAATACATGTAAATGGTGCTTTCCAATAGTGGGGCTTGGACTTTATAGGGGAGATCAACCCACATTCCAGTGGCCAACACAAATGGATCTTAGTAGCCACTGATTATTTCACCAAGTGGATTGAGGTTATACCCACTAAAAATGCAAATCATCAAGTTGTCATAATATTCTTAAATGAGAATATTTTCACTAGATTTGGTTGCCCAACCAAACTAGTCACTGATAACGCAACAACTTTCAAAGCAAAAGAATTGGTGGACATGATTGAATCCATGGGTATCCAAGTGGTGCATTCTACCTCATATTATCCTCAAGGAAATGGCCTAGCAGAATCATCTAACAAAAGTCTGATAAGGGTCATCAAAAAACGGTTAGAGGACAACAAAAGGAGCTGGGATTCCAAGCTGAAATTTCCACTATGGGCTGACAGAGTTACCTTAAAAAATCCATAGGGAATTATCCATTCAAACTGGTTTATGGTGCTGATGCTATTTTCCCCATCCAACTCATTCTTCCTGTGGCTAAGTTCTTGCAAGAAGAACAAGGTGAAGATAATGATATGGTAAGAAGAATGAATAACCTGGTTGAACTACAATAGATCAGAGAGCAGTTGGTTGAGAAGTCAAAAGCTCATCATAAGAAAATCAAAGAAACTTTTGACAGGAAGGAAAATGTGGACAATTTCCAAGTGGGGGATTGGGTGCTTAAATGGGATGCATTTAAGGAAAACAAAGGTAATCATGGAAAGTTTGACTCCTGTTGTGGCCAGCAACACCCCCCCTAGTTCATCTAAGTATCAACCAAGATACTTAAATGAATGGGGACCCTTAGTTAATTTTTAGGAAAAGCAAGAGTTTCTTTTTAAGGTCACAATCATATGCTTAGGAAAAGCCTCTTGGATATTTTAAACCTAAGTTTATGATGAGAAGAAAATCTTTAAAGTCGCATTGCAGAAGGATAGGAAATACCCTCATTTCTCTTTAAAAAATCGATATGCGCACGACCCTCGTGTTAACAATAACATCGCATCGCAACAAAGTAGTGCCCATAAAGAAAAACTTAGAGATTCACCGATCTGCGATAACGCCGATCGCTAGATCGCATATCGCAGAAATAAGTCAGCTAGATTTGGCAAACATCAAATTTCTGCGATCTGCGATGTTGTGATCGCTTCGATGCTATATCCTTGCGATTTGTGATGAAGCGATTAGCGACCGCGCGATATACAAGGTTACGTCAGCAAATCATAAATCACTTCAGTACGAATCCTCCGGGCACACCATTCAAAGAAAAGCCACTTACCATAATCTGACCCGAAATCATGCGCTTTTAATGATAGTAAATGAATTAGTTGTCAGTTACTAAGTGGATTAAAGACGCGTGCCTTGGTAGAGATTTACTTCACATAAGGTGGCATATTTGATTTATCTGCTGCATTTAAAACTCTCCCATCACCTTTCTGGATCAGTCATTTCCATTTCACTCATAATCTGCAGGAACGAAGAGCTAAGACGACTCAGACACAAACGCAGAGAGAAATGGGAAAGAAAAATAAAGCTCAAAGCTCCGAAGCAAAGGAGAAGACTAAGGAGATGGCGCCTCTGTACACAGACACGGCCTGTAACAGAGACGCGGGGATATCAACATGGGAAGGCATGTACAGGCTGCTAGAAGAGGAAAAACCTAGAATAATGAAGGTTGCTGCTGTCGTGGATGCACCGCGCTCTTTTGAGGCATCCTTAGAGGACCTAGCATGTTCATTTCTTCACAGAATAGCGGAAAGACCTAAAATTCTACCATATACGGATATGATCAAGTGGATACTGGATGATGCAGACTTAAACAACAGACATTTCAAAGTTCAAGGATACGGGCTCGTCGGATCGTTTGCTGCGCAAGATTTGAAGCTTATGTATCATCTTCCAGAACCGCAAGCGACCTATAACGCACAATTTGTTAAGAAGTTCGCGGCGGAGAATCCAGATCTATCAGACACCACTAAAGAATGGTCTAGAAGAGACGAGCCGCTAAAAAAGGATAAAAACGGTATGTACAACACTGGTTCCCTCACCTCTCCATATTATTTTGCTGTGGCCATGCTCTGTAGGTTATTTGGGATGCCGGATATCAACAAGTTTTCATCTGAATGGCTACCATTAATTGATGCTGCCACAAACGCCGACATTATAGATTGGGCCAAAATTCTTTCTGATAATCTATACACAGCCGTTATCAATTACCGGTCTAAAAGATCCTTGTCTCAAAGGGTCTATCCTCCTTTTTATCTATCTGCTTATATTATGGATTCCGTTTGTCTTGTATCTAAATTCCCTGCTATGGGTTGGAAATGGACTACCCAAGACCCATTGCCCATCCATGTTTATCATAAGGTATTATGGGATTCCCAGTTTGCCCCTCACTTCTACCAGATTTGCCATGGGCTTATTTTGCCCCTATATAAAATAATCTATGACAAAGACCCCCCAAGGTGCTCTCCCGAGGCACAAATTGACATCATCCCCATCGCGAGATGGTTCGGGGAGGAATGGTTTACTTACATTAGAGTTTTTGGAAGCACTGTACCTCCACATGTCCTACCCCTATATGTCCCTGATAAACTTTTGGCTCGGGAAATCGCTTATCAAACCTGTTCTGAAGGCGGCCTGACCAAAGACCTAAAGGACAAGAAGAAGGCCATATGGCCTCAATTTCCCGTAACTTGTGGGGCCTTCTCTTTGTTCGATGTAGGACACGCTTTTGGTGAAGTGGAGAATGTGACGTGTCTTCAATTATTTAAATTCCCAGCGAGGCCATTCGACCCAAATGATGTGGCCCAAGAATTCACAACGAATGTCAAGATAAGAGTGTTCTCTGGAAAGAAAGATTTGTTTGATGACCTGTTTCAGAATAAGAGTTCGCTCCAAGAAATTTTGCGGGAAGCTCAGTCGAGGTTGTCTTCAGGTGACATCCAAAAATTCACGTTATACAGAGAAAGAAGGCTGGCTAGTATTCCGCTAGAGAAGCTGCGACTGCCTGCTAGAGAACCAACTCCAAGCATCAACCTCAGTGAAAACTCTAGCACTTCCAGATCTAAGTCCAACGCCATGCAAGAAGTATCTGAGCATCCTGAAGAGTTTGTTTACGACCAAGGAAAAAATGAAGAAACAACCAAAGATACAGCTCAATCAAGTACAATGTCTCAACAACAAGTTATCGCCTCCCCACCAAGAAATCTTCCCCCTCCTGTCATCGAAGCACCACTTGTCACAACAGAGCTAGATAAAGAGTGGGAAACCTTCAATGAATTGATAAATCTTGAAGGGCAAGCCCCGAGAACACGTGTGAATAATACACAGGTGGTGCAAGAAGTGGTTTCGACCATAGTCAGTAGTGCCGCAGAAGCAGAACACCTTCCTATCGCTCCACCTTCAGAGCTTCTACTTAACATAGAAGAAATTTCCCCACTGGATGTATTCTATAGTCCCCAACACAAAGGAGTTGTAAGGAGACAGAGAAAGAAAAGAAAACTAGAGAACACACTATCGCAAGATGCTGAACATTTGGACGTCTTATGGAAAGACCCCAATAATAATCTGACTGAAAATCTCACGAAGCTGTCTTAGATTGCAGGAGCATATGCTTCTGCAACTATTGACAAGGCCTCGGAAGTTCAACAACTATTGAAGGAACAAGAAAATCATATACAGCTACTACAACAACAGTTGCAACAAGCCAACGCTAACACTGAAGCTTCCAGACAGCTCGAAAAACTACAGGAAGACTTTCAACAAATGCAGATAGGCTATCAAAGGAGTCTCGAAGAGAAAGAAAAACAATTGCAGACTTTACAAGAAATGCATAAAGATGAGCCCAAGCTGGCAGAATTCATTTCAGAATCTATTGGCTTGAACGAGCAACTACTGTAGCAACAAGAAGAGTTGGGACGTAAAATATCACAGTGGAGTCACTATTGTGAGCTGAGCGACAAAATCACCAGTCAAGTGGTGGACTTGCGGAGTGACTATGATCAGAATGACAAGAAGGTGACAGAATATTTGACTTGGCAAGATGATGATGAAGGCAAAAGGGCAGGTGCACCCAGGATAAATGAAAATCATAAGGAGTTGCTCTTTAATAAATGGGATGATCAAATCAGGCAGGCGGAGCGAGCAGCAGAGACAGCGGCAACACAGGCAAGCATTCTTATCGACTGTGTAAATGAGAATTTACACAGGGCCAATTTAATTGCAGAGACCACCCGGGGTACCTACCAAACAAGTTGCAACTGGAAACAGAATGGAAGCAGAAAGCGCAGGCAAAAGGGAAAGCAATCCAAGCATTGTCCAGGTTGAATTGGGAATGTTACTGGACGTACTTGGTTAAACCGCACAGCCAATGGATGACGGTGAAATGCATTACAAACGCAGCCGAAAAGGTAGCACCAGCTCTCGTAGATGCCGTTTTCGCAGCCCAGCTCAGCGCAGAAATCAGTCAGCCGACTCTTCTCAAGCCTATGCTGAATACTTGCAACTTTAAGGACCAAGTTCATAAGTGACTTCATTTAGAATGTTGTTTTTTTTTTCTTCAACTAGATTAGAAAAAGGACGGTCGTTTGAAAACCGCATCCTAAAATTTTGTAATAATACTATTATTAGAATTAGGTAGTAGTATTTTAACCCTTCTCATTGCATTGGAGAAGGGTCCAGAAATTTGTCAAAAACTTGTCCTCGGAACATGCACTTCTGCACCCTCAGAGGAGGTTTTGATAAATGGATGGATCGTGATTTATTTATGTTTGCATTTTTAATGTCTGCTACTGATGTTGCACTTCTGTACTCTTAGTAGATGTTAGAACAAGTAGAGATAAATCGTTATTGCTTGAAGTTTGTGAGTGAAATCAGTCATAAATGGTACTTTTATCTCTTGACCAATTTCTGCTTATATTCTTAGAGTGATATGCAGTTTTAGTTGTTTATATGTTAATGTATGAATGTGTGGGTTACCATTTGGCACTTCTGTACGGTGGAGTCATTTATTTGTGCTTGACATATGAATAACTTATTATGCGATATGCTGTTCACAACTGTTTTGCCTAACTTTTTATGCAGAATGGTTTATCTTAATTGATTTATATTCTTATGATAGCTGAATAATATTTATTACCAGTTATTGTTCGAAATCTTTTTAGATCGCATAATAGAGGAAATCTACCCCCGGGTTAGCGTAGATTAGATGTGTTGTTTTTGTTAGACTACAATAGCATAGATTCAGTTTAGAAGTTAGAGTTAAACTAGCTCAAATTACTTCTAGATCAACATCATCAAACTCTACACACACACACACCCCTTACATTGGGAAACTTGTCCCATTATCCCCAGTCGGACCCGCTATACCAAACGGACAAGGAGCTGCCAACCAAGTTCCGGACCGGGTGGGTATCCCCCTTGTTGTTGACCCGATTTCGGGACCCTCAACATACTTGGCGCTAGAAGGAGGGCCTGAACATAGTGTCTGTTGGAATGATTTCCAAATTGTAAAATTTGAATCAGGTTGGCTGCTCATAAAATTCCTATTTGGAGTTGCATCCATGTTCCTACCTCTTCCAACACTCCACCAGATGTGGTAAGACTCTTATCTCAGGTAAAATTCAACGGTAAGAATAATTCTTCTGCCTTTAATCATGCCCTTCAGTTTATTCAAAAAGTTTCAGGTTCTGATATTCAGAGAATTGATGAAGGCGTTTTGTGCAGGATTTTTACTCTTACATTCACAGCGGAAGCTAGAAAATGGTGTAGAACCCTCCCAGTTGCATCAATTCACAGCTGGGACCAATTCGTCAAGACTTTCATTTTGGAATTTGATTATTATGACTACGACCGGGTATATGATGAAATTGATTATCTACGGAAGCAAGATGAACCCATAAGGGATTTTAATATGCGATTTCATCTTAAATGTCTAAAGTATGATCTTGAGAGTGAGCTCACGGATGAAGAATCTTCAGATTATGATGAGTATTCCCTACCTCCTATGTCTGATCAAGCAGAAATTAGTTCAACCTTTGTTTCATTTTCTTCTAATATGAATGAGCATTCCAAGTTGAATACACAAATCATCCATAATGAAGAAAATCTGCGAAGCCTAGGAGTCATGCATGCTCTAATACCAGAAAACAAAAATGAGAATGCTGAAGGAGAAACTACCTTGGAACCAGGAGATGACTCTGATACAAGGTCAGACAATATCATTACAAACCAACAAATGCAGATGCCAAGGTTAGAACAGCGAACTATTTCCCTTTCAAAAAGTGTCAGTGCATAAAGGTATGATCTAAAGCCCGATATTTATGATGAATCTAATGAACAAAGTTTTTTTCATGATGTTTTCGAATGCATTATTCCAGATTTGCATTTTTCTCTTTATCCCGATGTTTTCAGTGATGACAATTTTTCCCCTCTCAATATTAAAGATATCTCAAAAAACACAGAGGGTTATTCAAACGACTCATCATTAGGTTTTCAAGATAAAGAGACAGCTTTAGCACATCCTTTGACCAATGTCAAACAAGAGCCGCTTGACCTCCCTTGTCTGAAAATATATAATGAAAAAGAGAAGCCTAGGGAAATCTGTAAAATCATTTGTGATAGTTACTTCGACAACGATGATGTTGTTGAGTTATCCCAAGTAACTCAACTAGGTTCAGATAATGAGAAACATCCTAAATCAGAAATCATATCAGTCGACCCTCATTTCAAAGTAAAAGATCATTTACATGATTTTACTATCCAAGACAATACCCCGATCTATGATTCATATCATGAGGAAAGCTCCATACCTATTCGCAATCATAACTCATCTCCCGATTCACAAGACCTGGCCAGTTCTTGTGAGGAGCAATATGTTACAAGTAAACCCCAGTTGTGCTGTAACACTATCTGTACAAATAGTCATTCCTTTCTTTCTCACTTGCACTCATCTTGTACAAAATCGGATTTCGTTTTAAATTTTCAAACTTTTGATAGACTATGTTTTAGCGATTTATATATGGTAGCTTTCATTTCAAATGAAATCGCTAAAAGCTCAGCGTTAACAAACAGTAGGTTACAAGCCATTGAAACTAAAAAATCATCTTCACAACCTGGCTTGTTATCCTTCCTATTACGAGATCATCAATTCATAACAGAAATTCATCCTAATTTTTATGATCCAATAGGTATCCAGTTGGAAAGAAGTTCTCATGAGAAAGGAAAATCAGACATAATTCCAGCTGAGGTTATATGTTCTTATTCCACAGCCAACATTTACGGTCCAAGGAAATTTGGTTCTTTACACTGATGTTTGGAAGTTTCATACGGCTAGGAATAAAAATGAATAGATGGTTCCATTGGAAATATCATTTCACATAGTTTATTTTCTATATATAGCTAGAATAGGAGTAGGAGTAATTTAGCTAAGTTATTAGATTTTCTTTCGATAATTGATAGGCAAAATTATACCTATTCTGTGCATAACCCTAGAAAATATCTACCTCTCATTGCGTTAAATATTTTTCTCCATAATAACATTTGCTTTGGTTAACGGCATTTGACATTTACTAGAGACACCTTTTCTCTGTCAAAGATTTTGAACTTCTACTTCTATGAAAAAAAAATCTTTTAGAAACTTGATCTTTATTATCAATAGAACTTTAACTCGGATATGATACTAGTTTCAACTCCAAGAAATTTGAAGAAAGCTATCTTAGTGAAGAAATTGTCTTAGGTCAGTACAATGAAAGGTATCAATAATAAAATAAAGATTCTCTGTAGAAACAGCCATAACCAAACAACTCTATCACTGTCGTCCAGATCTTTCTTAAGGAAAGAAAATTTGACTTCCTCCCTGCTAAAGGAAAACGCAGCATTCAGAGGAACAATCCAAAAGACACTATATCTCAAAGAATAAGAGGTCTCATCACGAGCCGGCTTATCATGATCACAGATATTATAACTTGCTGACTTTGCCAAAATTGTCTATCAAAACAGGGCAATGACTCAAGATTGTTGCAATCAAAAGACAAGGGGTCTCATCATGAGCCAGCTTGTTCAGCAAAAGTGTAAATCAAGTGAATGACTGTGTCATAATTTGGCCACCAAACCAAGACATTGTTCTTTAGAGAATATAAAAAGAAAAAAGTGTCAAAAAAGGGTTTTTCTCAGAAAGAGTTGTAAATAACCTTAAGCAGGATAAAGGATCATTGCTGGGTAATAGGTAACCCTGTCGAGGCTATGGATGCCTTCTGGCAGCAGAGGCTCTACCTGCGACAAAGGAGCATATTTAAAAGAGGCTGTTATATAGGGAAGGCTTTATTTTATGTTTTACAAGACCAAGTAATGACTGATTTAAATGCAAGGACAAACTGAGGATGCAAGTAATTGAAATAGAAAAGGGTTGAAACAAAACATCATTGACAGTTTGAAGTATCATTTGCTTTATCTTTTTATAATAAAGTTCAAGTTTTCTGGAAAAAAAATTTCAGGAGTTTGAAAGCGTCAATAGAAAATCAGAGATAACTGGTTCTCCCAAGTGAATCGCCAATTGTTGTGGCCAGCAACACCCCCCCTAGTTCATCTAAGTATCAACCAAGATACTTAAATGAATGGGGACCCTTAGTTAATTTTTAGGAAAAGCAAGAGTTTCTTTTTAAGGTCACAATCATATGCTTAGGAAAAGCCTCTTGGATATTTTAAGCCTAAGTTTATGATGAGAAGAAAATCTTTAAAGTCGCGTTGCAGAAGGATAGGAAATACCCTCATTTCTCTTTAAAAAATCGATATGCGCACGACCCTCGTGTTAACAATAACATCGCATCGCAACAAAGTAGTGCCCATAAAGAAAAACTTAGAGATTCACCGATCTGCGATAACGCCGATCGCTAGATCGCATATCGCAGAAATAAGTCGGCTAGATTTGGCAAACATCAAATTTCTGCGATCTGCGATGTTGCGATCGCTGCGATGCTATATCCTTGCGATTTGCGATTAGCGACCGCGCGATATACAAGGTTACGTCAGCAAATCATAAATCACTTCAGTACGAATCCTCCGGGCACGCCATTCAAAGAAAATCCACTTACCATAATCTGACCCGAAATCATGCGCTTTTAATGATAGTAAATGAATTAGTTGTCAGTTATTAAGTGGATTAAAGACGCGTGCCTTGGTAGAGATTTACTTCACGTAAGGTGGCATATTTGAATTATCTGCTGCATTTAAAACTCTCCCATCACCTTTCTGGATCAGTGATTTCCATTTCACTCGTAATCTGCAGGAACGAAGAGCTAAGACGACTCAGACACAAACGCAGAGAGAAATGGGAAAGAAAAATAAAGCTCAAAGCTCCGAAGCAAAGGAGAAGACTAAGGAGATGGCGCCTCTATACACAGACACGGCCTGTAACAGAGACACGGGGATATCAACATGGGAAGGCATGTACAGGCTGCTAGAAGAGGAAAAACCTAGAATAATGAAGGTTGCTACTGTCGCGGATGCACCGCGCTCTTCTGAGGCATCCTTAGAGGACCTAGCATGTTCATTTCTTCACAGAATAGCGGCAAGACCTAAAATTCTACCATATATGGATATGATCAAGTGGATACTGGATGATGCAGACTTAAACAAGAAACATTTCAAAGTTCAAGGATACGGGCTCGTCGGATCGTTTGCTATGCAAGATTTGAAGCTTATGTATCATCTTCCAAAACCACAAGCGACCTATAACGCACAATTTGTTAAGAAGTTCGCGGCGGAGAATCCAGATCTATCAGACACCACTAAAGAATGGTCTAGAAGAGAAGAGCCGCTAAAAAAGGATAAAAACGGTATGTACAGCACTGGTTCCCTCACCTCTCCATATTGTTTTGCTGTGGCCATGCTCTATAGGTTATTTGGGATGCCGGATATCAACAAGTTTTCATCTGAATGGCTACCATTAATTGATGCTGCCACAAACGCCGACATTATAGATTGGGCCAAAATTATTTCTGATAATCTATACACAGCCGTTATCAATTACCGGTCTAAAAGATCCTTGTCTCAAAGGGTCTATCCTCCTTTTTATCTGTCTACTTATATTATGGATTCCGTTTGTCTTGTATCTAAATTCCCTGCTATGGGTTGGAAATGGACTACCCAAGACCCATTGCCCATCCATGTTTATCATAAGGTATTATGGGATTCCCAGTTTTCCCCTCACTTCTACCAGATTTGCCATGGGCTTATTTTGCCCCTATATAAAATAATCTATGACAAAGACCCCCCAAGGTGCTCTCCCGAGGCACAAATTGACATCATCCCCATCGCGAGATGGTTCGGGGAGGAATGGTTTACTTACATTAGAGTTTTTGGAAGCATTGTACCTCCACATGTCCTACCCCTATATGTCCCTGATAAACGTTTGGCTCGGGAAATCGCTTATCAAACCTGTTCTGAAGGCGGCCTGACCAAAGACCTAAAGGACAAGAAGAAGGCCATATGGCCTCAATTTCCCGTAACTTGTGGGGCCTTCTCTTTGTTCGATGTAGGACACGCTTTTGGCGAAGTGGAGAATGTGACGTGTCTTCAATTATTTAAATTCCCAACGAGGCCATTCGACCCAAATGATGTGTCCCAAGAATTCACAACGAATGTCAAGATAAGAGTGTTCTCTGGAAAGAAAGATTTGTTTGATGACCTGTTTCAGAATAAGAGTTCGCTCCAAGAAATTTTGCGGGAAGCTCAGTCGAGGTTGTCTTCAGGTGACCTCCAAAAATTCACGTTATACAGAGAAAGAAGGCTGGCTAGTATTCCGCTAGAGAAGCTGCGACTGCCTACTAGAGAACTAACTCCAAGCATCAGCCTCAGTGAAAACTCTAGCACTTCCAGATCTAAGTCCAACGTCGTGCAAGAAGTATCTGAGCATCCTGAAGAGTCTGTTTACGACCAAGGAAAAAACGAAGAAACAACCAAAGATACAGCTCAGTCAAGCACAATGTCTCAACAGCAAGTTATCGCCTCCCCACCAAGAAATCTTCCCCCTCCTGTCATCGAAGCACCACTTGTCACAACAGAGCTAGATAAAGAGTGGGAAACCTTCAATGAATTGATCAATCTTGAAGGGCAAGCCCCGAGAACACCTGTGAATAATACAAAGGTGGTGCAAGAAGTGGTTTCGACCATAGTCAGTAGTGTCGCAGAAGCAGAACACCTTACTATCGCTCCACCTTCAGAGCTTCTACTTAACGTAGAAGAAATTCCCCCACTGGATGTATTCTATAGTCCCCAACACAAAGCATTTGTAAGGAGACAGAGAAAGAAAAGAAAACTAGAGAACACACTGTCGCAAGATGCTGAACATTTGGACGTCTTATGGAAAGACGCCAATAATAATCCGACTGAAAATCTCACGAAGCTGTCTCAGATTGCAGGAGCATATGCTTCTGCAAATATTGACAAGGCCTCGGAAGTTCAGCAACTATTGAAGGAACAAGAAAATCATATACAACTACTACAACAACAGTTGCAACAAGCCAACGCTAACACTGAAGCTTCCAAATAGCTCGAAAAACTACAGGAAGACTTTCAACAAATGCAGATAGGCTATCAAAGGAGTCTCGAAGAGAAAGAAAAACAATTGCAGACTTTACAAGAAATGCATAAAGATGAGCACAAGCTGGCAGAATTCATTTCAGAATCTATTGGCTTGAACGAGCAACTACTGCAGCAACAAGAAGAGTTGGGACGTAAAATATCACAGTGGAGTCACTATTGTGAGCTGAGCGACAAAATCACCAGTCAAGTGGTGGACTTGCGGAGTGACTATGATCAGAATGACAAGAAGGTGACAGAATATTTGACTTAGCAAGATGATGATGAAGGTAAAAGGGCAGGTGCACCCAGGATAAATGAAAATCATAAGGAGTTGCTCTTTAATAAATGGGACGATCAAATCAGGCAAGCGGAGCGAGCAGCAGAGACAGCGGCAACACAGGCAAGCATTCTTATCGACTGTGTAAATGAGAATTTACACAGGGCCAATTTAATTGCAGAGACCACCCCGGGGTACCTACCAAACAAGTTGCAACTGGAAACAGAATGGAAGCAGAAAGCGTAGGCAAAAGGGAAAGCAATCCAAGCATTGGCCAGGTTGAATTGGGAATGTTACTGGACGTACTTGGTTAAACCGCACAGCCAATGGATGACGGTGAAATGCATTACAAACGCAGCCGAAAAGGTAGCACCAGCTCTCATAGATGCCGTTTTCACAGCCCAGCTCAGCGCAGAAATCAGTCAGCCGACTCTTCTCGAGCCTATGTTGAATACTTGCAACTTTAAGGATCAAGTTCATAAGTGACTTCATTTAGAATGTTGTTCTTTTTTTCTTCAACTAGATTAGAAAAAGGAAAGTCGTTTGAAAACCGCATCCTAAAATTTTGTAATAATACTATTATTAGAATTAGGTAGTAGTATTTTAACCCTTCTCATTGCATTGGAGAAGGGTCCAGAAATTTGTCAAAAACTTGTCCTCGGAACATGCACTTCTGCACCCTCAGAGGAGGTTTTGATAAATGGATGGATCGTGATTTATTTATGTTTGCATTTTTAATGTCTGCTACTGATGTTGCACTTCTGTATTCTTAGTAGATGTTAGAACAAGTAGAGATAAATCGTTATTGCTTGAAGTTTGTGAGTGAAATCAGTCATAAATGGTACTTTTATCTCTTGACCAATTTCTGCTTATATTCTTAGAGTGATATGCAGTTTTAGTTGTTTATATGTTAATGTATGAATGTGTGGGTTACCATTTGTGCTTGACATATGAATAACTTATTATGCGATATGTTGTTCACAACTGTTTTGCCTAACTTTTTATGCAGAATGGTTTATCTTAATTGATTTATATTCTTATGATAGCTGAATGATCTTTATTACCAGTTATTGTTCGAAATCTTTTTAGATCGCATAATAGAGGAAATCTACCCCCGGGTTAGCGTAGATTAGATGTGTTGTTTTTGTTAGATTACAATAGCATAGATTCAGTTTAGAAGTTAGAGTTAAACTAGCTCAAATTACTTCTAGATTAGCATCATCAAACTCTACACACACACACACCCCTTACATTGGGAAATGGGTCCCATTATCCCCAGTCGGACCCGCTATACCAAACGGACAAGGAGCTGCCAACCAAGTTCCGGACCGGGTGGGTATCGCCCTTGTTGTTGACCCGATTTCGGGGCCCTCAACAACTCCTTATGGACAGGTCCTTTCATCATCACTCAAATTCAACAAAACAATACATTCATTCTGCACAGTCTGGAAGGAGGAGATACTTCAGGTAGCCCAGTAAATGGGCAGTTCTTGAAACTTTATTTCATTTAAGGCCTTAAAGCCTTGGTATTGTAAATATGTTTTCCTTTTAGTTTTTATTTTTATGCTAAAAATACTCCATGCCCAATGCAACACTAGGAGGAGGATTTAATTTGGTTTTACAGGAAAGGCATTGATTTATGGTTCTTGAAACCTCACAGGGAGGATTTCATCCCAAAAAGGAGCCAGTGTTAGCCTTGAAGGCAAATGTCCCAAAAATGGATCCAAATATGCCCCAAAGCCTCCAAAATTTCTTTAAAAAGATGCCAATGGATCCATTAATGCTCTAGAAATCTTCAATTTATGCTTAAAGATTGTTCCAAGTCAAAATGGTCGCAGGAGGAAAGCCCTTGGAAGGGCTGAAAATCACTAACGGGAGGCAAAAACCAAAGGAAAATAGTGAAAAACTCACAGGTGCAGGATTGAACAGGCATTGCACAGCCACCGTTAGATTTGGCCAATCAACGGCCAAGATCTAGGTGGAAATGGCATATCGGCTAGGTAGAGGGGACAGACATAAGGCAGGCGCACGGCACCGCTGATCAGCAATCACTGATGATCAGATTGGATAGTCGCATCAGCGGGAGGCATATGTTATATATATATATAAAGGGGTCCGAGCATTGAGCGATCGGAAATTGCGATCGGATTGCATCGTTGTATCACATCGACATTATAACAAGGGGTGGGGCCTATGCACATACAATGGGGCGACCCAATACCCAGACCCGACTGCAATATATATAAGAATTAATATATTTTGAGATCCGCACCCACGCAATTTTCATTATTTTATTGTATTTTCGTTGTATAACAAAAATACAAAGGGAGCCTAGACAGCGCCGACAGCAATAAAACCTCAGACCCGATGGGTTCTAAAACAATATATTATAATATTTCAGGTCCGGGGAAAGCCATTTTTCAATGATTTTTTGTATTTTTGTTGTTATAACAAAATACAAAGGAAGCCTGAGGCAATGTGATAGTGATGGAACCCAGACCCGATGGGTTTTTGGAATTAAAATATATCATATTTGAAATCTGCGTAAAGCCCATTTTAAATGTTTTTCATAGTTTTTTATGTATTTACAAAATATACAGGCCAAGCCAAATGCGACTTGCGATGGATCCAATGGACAATTAAATCATATTTCAGGACTTTGGAAGTCCGAAATGAACAATAAGGAGCAGAACTTCTTAGAATTCCTATGCTTTCTCTTCATAACATAAAGAAGTCATTATTTGCATTTTAAAGAGATTTCTTAGGCTCGAAGAGCCATTTCACCATAGAGCAAGGGCCAAATCCATGACAAAGCGGTCATGGAGCCACAACACGCCACACAGCCAAATCAAACAAGATCAGGGAACGCCAGCAATGCAGACAATGCAATAACCATCCTAACAAACATTATGGGGCATCTCTGGCATGAGAGAGCTCCCAGGCATCATAACAACTGCCCAAAATATCTGAATGCGGTTATTCCTCTGTCCGAAGAGAAAAACCACCAAGCCATGCTTACCTTCAGGGAATCAAATAGTTAAACAAGACAGAGTGATCGATTACAACCTCTCAAGCCTCAGGAGGCTGAATATCATTGTAAAGGTTATAAATTGCTGTTAGTGAGATGTAATAAGAGTTCAACTTCTGGATATCATCGCTCCTCTGTTCTTTCAAGCTCCTCACCTTCATTCTAGAAATACAAGCTTCTTTTACCATTATATGTTCAAATTCATTTTCTTTGATGTTCTATGCTTGCACTTGAACAGTTTGTTCATGTTTCCTTTGTGTTTAAGGCCATATAATTGTCATCTTAACTCTGCTTTAATAACTTAGAATTGCAAGCTTCTTTGCTAGTGTAACTAACCATTCATATGTGGTCATATATGCATCTGCCAATATAGTTAGTATTCTCTTTTGCTGCTTGTAGCTAGTCATTCATTTATGTTTATATATGCAATCTACTAATACAATTAGTATTCTTCATCTATCCATTAAAGCTATAAAATATTGAGCATTAGTGGTTTAAAGTCTTGTGTTGTTGAGAGTGTTCGTGCATGCCTTGAGTGGGAATAGAGCTGAAATGGTTATCTGACTTGATCCAAACCATCATCCATTCCAATAGTTCTGAGAACAATATTGAAGATTATCTGTTACCAAGCATCTATGAGCTGCAACCTAGGAGAGTTTCCTGGAGTGCTAACAAGTGGTTCACAAGAAAACCTAATTTTAAAAGACATTGTCAAGAAACTAAATCTGGAAACCATTCCTCATCTTAAACCTTATGCTTTGGGTTGGGTATGTGACAATACCAAATGGAAAGTGACAATAAAATGCATACTTAGATTTGCCATCACTGCAAATTTTATTGATGAGGTAGAACTTGATGTGGTACCACTTGACATTTGTGGGATTGTTTTGGGAAACCCATACTTATATCACATGAAAGCCATTTTTCTATTCCATGAGAACAAGTATCACTTGTTTAAATATGGGATTGAGTACATTTTTAGAGCACATATCAAAAAGATGAATTTATCTCTTGTGAATGCTTGACAAATAAAGAGGTTTGTAAATGCCAATAATAATTTTACATTGTTGATGATTAAACATAAATATGTTGAGGAATCTAAAGCCTTTCAAGGATCTGAATCAAGTTTGAAATATTATTTCATTAAGGTTACTAATCCATGTGATAAGATGTTTCAGGAGTCTCACATGTTTCCTCCTAAAAGAGGAAAACAATGTGAAGTTCATTTGCAGCAAGATGCATCATTGTTGAACATTGGTATGAACAATATGTCATTGTTAAAGAGTGCAAGTGTTAAAAAGAAGATGCAAAGGCTGTTCGACAAAGATGACAGTGGTTCTAAAATATCTCCTTGTGGGTTTCATAATGTTTTGTCTTTGAGAAAGAATTGTGCATGGCAATGGAGATCGTATTTGGTAAAGAGTCAAGGCAAGTGCAAGGCTAGGCATGCTAAGCATTGTTATGACTACAACGTTCAAGGTGAAGTGAACTTGAAATTTATTAAGTCTCCTTTTCTTGAAGATCCATGAGAGAATGTTCAAATTTATTTAACATAATTTTTCTCATCTAAACATCGTGAAGAATTGTAGCAAGGTCCTATGTTTGATAGAAAGATAAAGACTTCAAAAGTGAAGTACCTTCATGAGGAGCTCAAAGTGACAAATCCAAGCAAAGCTAAATGGATTGAGGTTAGAAGGGTGAGGGAATTGTACCCTCATCTATTTGTTGGCTGAAAATGTGATTTTGGAGGTCCAAAAGCTTCCAATGGGGAGGAGTGATCCAGGGGATCAGTTTAGTGCTCAAACTTCAAAGTGTTTAAGAGTGATCGAAACTTATACCAATGTGTATATCATAGTGATCTGAACCTAATGCAACTCATTTCACTCAAAAATAATATAGTATGCTCCCGATATCATGTTCTGATCGAATTCTCAAACATGCAAAATTTTATAGGATTGACAAGGTGATTGTACATTTTGGGCCAGTGGCAGGTTGCCACTTGGGCACTCCTAATTGGTCCAAAATTTCAAAATTTGATTGGCTCATAATTTTTTTTAATGTTTATGGTTCGATTTGTTTTTTAATAAATTGGGGCTAACTGTGTATTTGGGTGGACCAATGAGGGAGATCCACGTGGGCCAATTGGAGGCTGCCACATGGCCTCCAGGGACAGGTCAAATTTTTTGTTGAGGGCCAAGCTACCCACCAAAATCAAACTCGTGACGACGCATTAAGAACCAAGACACTTTAGCACTGCGCCACATCATGTTTCTTAACACTTAAAGTCTAAGGCTTTTATTTAAAGTTCAATGATGGCACATTTGGGGGTACGACTGGGGCTAAGCCCCAACCCTGGTCATTGCACCCACAAGGATCAAGGGGAAGGATTGTGGGTTAGGGATTAGCCCCAACCCCGTGGTCACAACCCTACCACAATACCGTGCACCGAGAGCTAATCAAAGTTCCTTGGCGGAGAATGGTAAAGGGGCCAACCCAGGGTCATATGACCTGCCGTAAACTGAGTTGTGTGGACAATGGAGGGGGTCAGCCTCGGGCCACATGGTCATCACACAACCACACCGCTAGCAGAAGGGAGCACCAGAAATAAATCCCTCAACGAGGATTCTAAGCACTAGGCCAGGGTTTTATGGGCAAGATATGACCAAGTGCCAGGTGTTAGGGGACCAGTCGGCGGAGAAGGGCGGTTAGCCCCTACCCTTGGGCACGTGGCCCCCATATGACCATAAATTTAGGAACTGAGGGTTAATGGACAATTAATTGTCTGACAAATTCACTCATTGGGTGGTATTGTAGGCCAGGTTTGTGCGTCAGTTCCAGGTTTGGGGCGCTTAATCCAGATTTGGGTTGAATCGTAGGATGGTTAGCTAGAAAATTTGGAAAAAAAACTTGTAACAAGCATAACTTTCTCAAATTTTGGCCAAATGAGGTGAAGAAAGAACCCAAATGGGGGTTTTGACAGTTTTGGATCTAATGGAGACATTTTTATTTCATTTTGAGCATTGTAAAGTCATGAAAACATAAATTTGAGCACTTAATGAAAGAGGCCCCACATTGGAAGATGGATCAGGAGATGTAGCCCAGGAGAGGGGTGAACTCCTTTATCATGTTTTCTGTTATGTGTTTCTGATATGGTTTTTGGTCTCTATTTTGGCTATTAATTAAGTTTAAAATCACTTGTTTATGTGTTTAGTAACTTGATCCATTACCCAAAACACACATAAAATTTCACTTGCAATTTGTATATCACCTTCAAGTTTCAATTACAAACCATCCCTTACTGGAAGGATCTATTAATATCTTTCCTATTAGATTCGATGCACATCTTCAAAAATGTCCTAGATTTTATATTTTGACATATATCAGGCAAAGAGAATGACACCTTATCTTCAAGCAGAGATACTGCTCTTTTGCGTACCAAATTTGATTGAAGACATTTGTGGCCAAATAGGGAAAACAAAACATATGCAGAAGCTCCATGGATTTTGAAAAAAAAAAGAGCTATACCAACTAAAAAATTCATTCATTCAAAAAGGACATCTACTATCTATGGGTCATCATTGGAAAATGCTTTGACAATTGACGGACATATGACAGGATTTAAAACACATGGTTTTCATAAGTTCATGAAGGTATTATCATCATTTAACTTTTACTAATAACATTGATTTAGCACAAAATATATTTTGATATTCCGTTGTGTGAGAAAAATTACTAATGACCTTTGAGAAATTTGTTTGATAGCATATCATGCCATTGGAAATTAGGGGGGGTTCATGTCTTATCATTGACTTAAGGAATGACATAAATCAATTGTCAACATTTGCAAGGTATGTGATATGAAATGTTCGTGTGTGAGAGACATAGAGATATTATATTGATTTTTAATTTTTGACTAAAGGTTCATACTAATTTACTATTCTTATATTAGGTGGGTGACCTCCAAGGAGATCCACGAATGTGAAGTGCCAAAATGGAAGAAGGAAATTGCAGAAATTATGTGTATTTGAGAAGGATCTCCCTACAAGTTTCGTGGACCTAAAAGTCCATTTACTTATACACCTAGTCGATGACATTGAATTGGTGGGTGTCGTATCAACGAGGTGGACATTTTTCTTTGATAGGTATATGAAAACTCTAAAAAGATATGTCCGACAAAAGGAAAATCTAGGGGTTGCATGGTTGAAAGGTATGTATTGAATGAAGCATTTTTCTTCCTATGTGAATTCCTTGGTAAGGATTTTGAAGATGGGCCATGCTTCTGGCACGAAGGACAAACATAAGATATTATTGATAAGAAAAACCACAATATAATGGTGTTGAAGTAGAAATTAGTAAGTAAATTCATGATCATTGATAGTGTTTTCCTTACAATCATTAATTTATTTTGTAATTTATTTGTCAAATATACAACATGACATTTGGAGCTTGAAATAAACATGTTGACATTTAATAGGTGTAAACAAAAGTTCTATACTCGACAAGTTCATTCTGTATCACATGGACTTTATCCAAAATTGGATTGATTTATATGATAAAAATAAAGAAGAAGTGTTAGAAGCTGAAAGGAGGCAGTTTAAGATTTTAAACCCAAGAAATAATCCACTTCCCACTGATATTCTTGGAGAATGGGGAAAAGATTGGACACTACATTGGGTTACTGAACAAATTAAAAATGAAATAAAAGATGCAGATATAGATTCAAACATAAAATAATATAAAATGAACATGTGTAGAGGATGTGAACGAAAGGTACAATTTGAATTTTACAAAATGTTATTTCCTTACAATTTTGACACTATTAACTATTTTAATATTCATCATTATATTTGTTTTTATTGAAATAAATGGTCTTTCGTAGGCAAGGAAATATCTTGCAATGTGGGCATATGGTCGACATTATCATGTAGAAAGTGTAGATATAAAGAGATGATCCTTTGATTGTGGCATCATGGTTAATTTCAAGCAATCCAGTTGATCAAGCTCAAAAGATAAGAATATTATTGAAGGGAATCTACAATATGTTGGGAAAATCCAAGAAATTATTGAGTTGGATTACTGCTTTTTTAAATGTTGTATTTTTAACTGTAGATGGTATGAAGAATTTGAGAGGACATGGAGACATGATACCCATAGTAGATTGTTTTCTATAGATTCCTCAAGGTTCCTACTAGAGGATAAGGAGCCTTATGTTCTACCAATTCATTGGGAGCATGTATTTATTTAACTCAAACAAGAAGTAATAGTGATCATTAGTCTATTAATTCATAGGTTATTATGAATGTGTGTGTGTGAGTGTTTTTATTAAGCAAAAAAATATTATAACATAGGTCTAATATATGTATGTCTTCATGTGCACATACTTTTCTATGAAGATATTTTGGACCCGAAATGGATATTTTTGATACATTATGATCCAAGATTAAGGCATGTATTTGACAATACATTAGTGGATACTGAGAAGAACAATCATGGCCAACAAAATGAGAGAGAGGAATTAGAGAACATCAAAGAAATTGACATCCATGATGATGTTGAAGATGGTTATGTTTAGGAACAAGAAGACAAAAATTGAAAGAAGGTCCATCAAGAAATTTTCCACCTCGAGATACAAAGATAAGGAATGATAGAACATCATCTCACATTGAATGCTACATTTTTCACAAGAAGGGTCATTATGCTTAAGATTGCCCAAATAATAACAATGGTCCACACTACAACACTAGAAGCAAATACAGGTTTGATGATCAAACAAGAAAATATGACCGAAGGAATGATCAAAATGGAAGAGATGAAAGAAGAAGAAGAGATGATCCAAGTAAAGATGAAAAAGATCATCGTCCTCAAAAGAAGTCAAGTTACTCTAGGTATGAAAGTAATGTTGGCAAACAATCTGAATATATTCTTCTTTCCGCTCTTACTAGTTCCTCCCCTCCATATTCGTGGGATAGTATGATCCAAATGATCCTTTAAGCCATACCAAGGAAAGAAGAGTAATATTGAAGAGAACACTACCAGCTGAGAAATTTGAAGAACTGATGAGATTACCATACATTTATGACATGCCACCTAGCCTTAATGATGGTGATGATAGTGAAAATGCAATGCATGAAGAAGGATTGAATGAAATGATTACAAGTTTCTCTAGGGATGGAAACAATGATGACAATAATGATCATATGGTTGACAGTAACGATGATAGAAGGGGTAATTACCACCAACATAATCATGATGATAACAACCAGAAAGACTCAATCAAGCAAGAAATTAAGACACTTGTGTTCATATTAAGTGCAAGTAGAACCTCAAAACTTACATGCACATTAAAATTATTAGAAATAAAGTCACTATTTGGTTGGTCAAACAAAGGATTCACTACCCTACTAAAGTGAGTTGACATGATCTATTTCTTACTTTTCATTGTCAATTGGTGTACATAATTCATAAGAATTCATCAACTTCGTTTATATTTCTTTAAGGGGTTTTTAAAACCAGATATTGTATATAAATAATCCTAGTATAGATTGACATATCAAACATGTTCATAATAAGTCAAACATTTAATTGATTTAATCTCGGGAAATCTTACAGGGCACTCAAAACTAAAATATCCCCTAAAGAGAATGTGTTGCCATCAAATTGCATAGAAGCGCGTCAATTGTTGGTTGAGTTGGGGATTGAATATAAGAAAATTCAGTCACGTAAAAATGATTTAATTTTATACAAATATGAATATCAAGACAAGGTAGAATGCCATGCATGCAAAGAGAAGAGATATCATACATATGTACAAGGTCCTACAGTTCAAAAGAAGATTCTACATCACATGCCAATTATACCTAGACTTCAACGAATGTTTCATTGCAAGTCACTTAAACAATTGATGGACTGGCATGAAAAAAATAGGATTAAAGATGGATTCATGTGAACTTAGGCTAACTCCAAGGAATGAAACACATAAATAAAAAATGGTCAAGAAAATTCAAATATGAACCCCGTTGTATTAGGTTCAGTCTATCAATTGATGGAGTGTGCCCATTCTCTTTCCTGATCTCAAATTATAGTTTTTTGGCTAGTTGGATTGATAGTATACAATATTCCCACATGGATGGGTGTTAGAAAGGAGCACCTTATGATGACTCATCATTCCAGGAAACTTCAAGTTAAAAAAATTGACGTTTATGTTATGCCTTTTATTGATGATATGAAACTACTACGGAAAGGTCGAAGAATGTATGACGTATCACATCCTACATCAAATAGGTCCTTCATGTTGTATGGTGTGCTATGATGGACTATTCATGATTTAACAGGACTTGATTTTTTTTTGGTAAGATAAAATATCAACATATTTACACTCATAATTTATTTTCATCCCAACTTTCATACTTATGTTTATACTATTATTTTTATGTTCTTAAAATTACTTATTGAATTGTAGGGATTCAAAGAAAGGGGATATTTGCAAGTCCAAGATGTGCAAAAAATTTCAAGGGTATTATTCTAAACATCTATTTAAATTTATTTATGCAAAAAACAGGATTTTTCAACCACCAGATCAGAAGTTTAGAAATCGCTAGAAGAATCAATATGCTGGAAAAGATGAAAATAGATGCCCTCCCATGATTATGGGTCTAGGTGCATAGATTAAGAAGTATGAAGATGTTGAATCAAAATCTTGGGAGGAGTTTTTTTATCTGGGTGATTCAATTGAAGAACCAGAACAAGTTGTAGTAAATATGGCAGAAGGAATGAAAAGGAAATCCATATTTTATGAGCTCCCTTGATCTAGGGGATCAGTTCAGTGCTCAAAATTCAAAGTGCTCAAAAGTGCTCGAACATCTTGAATTTTTTCATTTGGAGGTAATTTTTCCCCTCAAAAGTGAAATCTCCCAAGGCTGCTTTTGTGCGTCCAAAAAGAGGCAGAGAGGTCATTTTTGGTAGTTTTTTGACCTTTTTGTGACCTATATTTGCTCCAAAATTAATGAGATTTCTTGGGTTTGATGCTCTCATCATGCTCAATCCATATATACAAGCCATTTCTTCAAAAAGTCCTCCAGTGAAAAGCGCAGTGCGGTGGCACTACGCAACTAGGGCAATTTTCTGTGTTCAAAATTTCAAAATTTGTATCAAAACTTGCCTAGATTTGGCACAAGGCACCACCATTAGTTGCTTTGATGGGCTAGTGAGGCTTCAACCAATATTTTCAACTTGTCTTGATCCTTTTTTCTCCTTATGGCCTTCCTCAACCTAGCCTTAAGCTTCCTCATTCTTATGTTGCAGATCTTGTTGCCAGTGATATAGTGGTAGGCCATGTGGCGAAGCATCTTCTTGTCTCTATTGGCCTTCTCAATCAGCCCCTCAAGGTGTATATTAACCATCTCAAGCCAAATTTCCCTGTCATTCTCAATCTCTTTTTCAATTGAAGTCAACTTGACCTTAGTCTTCTTGGCCTTTTACTTGTTTTGTTTGATCATTTGCAGCTCCATGAGGACTTGCTTGTCGCTCAATTGTTTGTTTTCTTGCTCTAGATATTTGATGACCCACTTAGCCCTCTCTAAGTTGTCTAACAAGGCTTGTATCTCAGCCTCTTGTTCTTTTATAATCATGTCTTTGGAAGTCTTTGGATCTTGAGTATCCAATTCAATGACATCAACTCCCTGTGTCTCCTCATGATCAACAAGGTCAAAATCTCTTTCTTGCTCATCACTAAGATCCTTCTTATGCATATTTTTCTTGGCTTTACCTTTTCTCTTCTTTTCTACTCAACCTGTACCTGTTTAGTTGGAGAAGAAGGCAAAATCCCTTCCACTCCTTGTGCAGATAGCATTTTCTGTAACCTAATGATGAAGGGGAGACCCCTTCCACACCTTGTGGAGATAATACTTGCCTAGCAGCTGCGAAAAGTTTCCTAGTGCCCCTCTCATATGTCAAAAACACTGGCACTCCAACAGTTTCAGTCTCTTTGACCTTTTCATGTCCTGAAGTTCCACCTTCTTCATGAGGCACTAATGAAAATATTTGAGGGCCCTTGAACATTTCATGAGAAATGAAAGTCTCCCATGGCATGTTAAGAAGGTTCAGCTGATGTAGAACAATGATTTTAATTAAAGAGTAGTGGAAAATTCTATTTAACTGTTGGGGGTATGGTTTCTTTTTTACAATAAGTGCCATCTTCTCAATGTTTCTGAACATAAAGTAATGGATATTCATCATCCTTACCCTAGTTAAATGCATCAGCAGTCTAATGTGGTAGGCATACAATTGGGAGAACCTACCTTCACAAGTAAAGTACTTGATGATGATCTTCATCAATGGATCAAACCTGTCTTGCAAGAAAATGAAGGGGAATACTCTCTTGAGTTTGTCTTTGTATCTAGCCTTGATGTAAGGCTCATAGTACTCCCTATCAATATCATGACGTTTGTTTCATTTTTCACCCGCATCTAGAATACTTGTAGCCTCTGAAATGACAGCTGGTGATAAGGTGAATGTAATTCCAGCAAGGTTTACTTCATTGTTGTCCAAATGTGTCACAAACAATCTTACCAACTCATGATGAAATTTAACCCTTTCCACCATTTCACAAAAACCAAAACATGATTGGTGTTTAAAACAAGAAATGGCAAGTGGGCAGGCTTGCAACTCTCTCAAACTGGTGGGATCCTCTCTGATAACCCTTACTCCTTTATGAGGCTTCCTATGTTGTATGTTTCTCTCCCTGAAACTGTCACAAAGGGTGTCTTCTTCAAGATCATATTCATTGTCTCTTTCCATTGTTTTTATAGATGTGATCACTTGTGGTGAATGTAGAGATAGAGTGGATGAATGAAAGATGAGTATGAAGAGATTTTATGGATGAGTAAGTGAGAGGGAATGGGACTGTGAATGAGATTTAGGGAGTGAGTAGGGATTGGGGATAGTGTAGGGTTTAGGGATGTATGTAGGGTTTTGGGGAGAAAGTATAGGGTTTGGGAAATTTGTATGTGAGAATGGGGTTTGGGAAGAATATATGAGGGAATGATGTTTAGGAAATTTATATGAGGGAATGGGGTTTAGGGAACAATAGAAAAATGGGTTGGATAGGAAAACAATAAGAGAGTGAGCTTGTCAAATTTATAAGACAATTTGTGAATTTTATGGGACAGTTTGATGAACACTAGGGTTTTAACTTTATGAGTGAAAGAGTCACCAAGACTTGATGCAAAACCCTTTTCAACAAGAACGATTAATGTACTTACTTGCAAAGAGGTAACTTGGAAGATTTGAGGTAACTTGGGAAATTTTGGAGCGTTTTGGGGCTTGGCTGCCAGAAGCGCAACGCCTCACCCAAGTGCGCAGCGCCTCCCAGGTGCGCAGTGCTTGTGTAGTTTCGCACTGAGAAAGTCTGCCAGGTGCCTAGTGCCGGCCTCTAGTGTGCAGCGCCAGTTTGAACTTGTCCAAAAATGCAACGATTCCACACCTTTGCTCATTGACACCTCAAAATCGCGTTTTAGCTCTTGAATTTCAACTCAAACAATGAAATGATCAATAGAGGGATGATCTTTATATAGCTTTTGAACTTTTTGATTCTTGATGTTCAAAACCCACTTTGTAATGTCTATGTGCTTTTTCAAATACCTTGTTTTTTGATGTTTGACTTTTTGCTTGGATAGGTGAACTGATGCTCAATTTCTTTGATTTTTTGCAGTGGCATGTACTTGGCAATATCACTAGGTGACCAGGAGCAGCATGGAACCATTTATTACATATAAGATCAATAAAATTACATGAAATTTAACATTAAAATACAAATGCTTTGTTTTCACCTCAAAACTAGTTTTGAGGTGAGAACTTTATTAGGCTTACAAATTAAGAGATTAGAACTTTTCTGATGATTATTGTCATCCTCATGTGTCTGCTGACCATTATTAATCAATAGTCACTGAAATTTGACCATTATAAAACCCTAATACTTAATGAGACTGAAACCCTAAGACCTAATTGATGAAATGCACTGAAATTAAGCATGAATCATGGACTGAGAAATATGAAAGGAGGTTAGCAGATATATGTCATGAGGGAAAAACTGAAATGAACCCTACCATCAGTTGATCCATGACCTAATGGAATGCAACTCATCAGAATGGGACTCCTAGTATGAAATGCAAAAGAGTAAATTTTGATCATTGATGGCAGTGTGAAGACACTGACACTAACAGTGGGGACAGGTGGTTAGTCCTAACCCTCGGGCATGTGCCCCCTATACAACCACAAATTTCGAAACTGGGTGTTAATGGAAAGTTTAACTATTCGACAAATTTGGTTGTCATGCGAGGTTGTAGGCCAGGTTTGTGCGCTTGTTCTGTATTTGGGGCGCTCAAGCCATTTGGGTCGAATTGTAGGATGGTTAGCTAGAAAAGTTGGAAAAAAACTTGTAATAGGCATAACTTTCTCATTTTTCGGCCAAATGAGGTGCAGAAAGAAACCAGATGGGGGTTTTTGATAGTTTTGGATCCATTTGAAACATTTATATTTCATTCTGATTATTGCAAAGCCATGAAAACACAAATTTGAGCACTTAATTAAAGAGGCCATGCATTGGAAGATGAACAAGGAGATGTAGCCTATGAGAGGGGTGAACTCCTTTATCATATTTGTTGTTATGTATTTATGATACAATATTTTGTCTCTATTTTGGTTGTTAAGTAAGTTTAAAAATCACTTGTTTATGTGTTTAGTAACTTTATCCATTACCCAAAACAAACATAAAATTTCACTTACAATTTGTATATCACCTCCAAGTTTCAATTACAGATCATTTTTGGTATCAGAGCCAGTTTATTATGAAGGTTTGATTTTGTTTGCAAGTGCTTTTTCTGATGCCAACAAGGTTGAAGCTTAAAAGAGGAGAAGGAGAACTTATGGAGCCAAGATCTAAAATTGTTTCAAGGAGAAAAAACATACCTCAAGCTTCAATAGTCATGGTACATGAAGAAGGTCCTGAAGGGATATATGAAGATGAAAGAAATTTCAGAAAAGCATTATTTGAGATGTCTGAAATGGTTAAGGTTCTTTATGAAGAGAGGAATTAAAGGTTGTTTGGAGAGATCTCAAAACCTACAAAAGGGGATGGAGGAAAAGGAGACAGAGGAAAAGGAGACAAGCATCCAAAAGGGAATAGAGGGAATGGTGACAAACCACTACCTTCACCTCCATCCTCATCCTCATCTTCGTCCTCATCTTCTTCTACTTCTTCTATCCTTTCAAAAACACCTCCAAAATCTCAAAATGGACATGGTAAAACTCATTTCTTAAAGATTAATATTAATTTTGAATTGCCTATGTATGATGGAGAGGTAGATGCTGAGAAATTAGATAATTGGGTTCATCAGATTGAAGTGTATTGCAGGATATAAAGAATCAAGGATGATGGGACCAAAATTTAGCTCACTTCTCTTATATTGGAAGGTGCAACACTTATTTCGTGGGAAGCCAAAACTCAAGAGGACATGAATAAATGTGGTAAGGCTTTATCCTATTGGAATTATTTTGTTGTTGCAATAAGTAGGCAATTTTATCCATTAGCATACATGCAAAAAGCTATTATGGGTTGGAAAAACTTTAGGCAAGCTAAAGGTCGAAATGTGCAATTCTATACTCAAGAATTTAGGAAAAGAGATTTGATTTTGGGTATAGATTTTTACTCTAAAGATACTTTGCTCAAGTACATTGGAGAATTACATAGTTACCTGAGACGTATAATTCTCATGTTTAACCCTACAAAACTAGATGAAGTTTGTGTACAGGAAATTCATTTAGAAGAAAGAGGGAAAAATGTTTCTAAAGGAACTACTGAGAAGTCATTCAAGTTTGGAGAAAATGGAAAAGTGAAATTTAAAGGCAAAGACAAGAAGAATGATTCAATCAAGAAAGAAGGAGAAGATATCACATGTAAAAATTGTTCTAAAGAAGGCCTTGATGAAGACCATTATTGGAAACTTCATCATGAGATGAGACCCAAAAAGTTTAATAATAAGGAGAAAGAAAAGATTTTTGCAACTGCACAACAAGATCTAGGATCGAATTCTGGAGATGAAACAAAAATTATAGCCATGGGATTGAAAGATAAGGATTAAGTTGCAAGTACCATTTATTCTAGAAAGCCCATTGAAACTCAAAATGGAAGAGAAAGAATATAGTTGTTCCATATTAGAATCATCACAAAACATAACAAGATAGATATTGTGTTTGATAGTGGTTCACTAGCAAACCTCATTTCAAATGATATTGTCAAGAAACTAAATCTAGAAACCATTCCTCATCTTAAACCTTATCCTTTGGGTTGGGTATGTGATAATGCCAAGTTGCAAGTGACAAGAAATTGCATTTCATTGCAAATTTTATTGATGAGGTAGAACTTGATGTGGTACCACTTGACATTTGTGGGATTGTTTTGGGAAGCCCATACTTATATGATAGGAAATCCATTTTTCTATGCCATGAGAATGAATATCACTTGTTTAAAGATGGGATTGAGTACATTGTTAGAGAACATATAAAAAAATATGAATTTATCTCTTGTGAATGCTGGACAAATGAAGAGGTTTGTAAATGCTAGTCAGAATTTTACATTGTTTATGATTAAACATAAAGATGTCGAGGAATCTAAAGCCTTTCAAGGATCTGAATCAAGTTTGAAATCTGATTTCATTAAGGTTACTAATCCATGTGATTATATGTTTCAGGAGGCTAACATGTTTCCTCCTAAAAGAGGAAAAAAATGTGAAGCTCATTTGCAGCAAGATGCATCATTGTTGAACATTGGTATGAACAAGATGCCATTGTTAAAGAATGCAAGTGTCAAAAACAAGATGCAAAATCTATTTGAAAAAGAGGAAAATGATTCTAAAATATCTTCTTGTGGGTTTCATAATGTTTTGGCTTTGAGAAATAATTATGCATGGCGATGGAGATCTAGGAGAGAATGTTCAAAGTTATTTAACAAAAGTTTTCTCATCAAAACATCGTGAAGAATTGTAGCAAGGTCCTATATTTGACAGAAAGACAAAGACTTCAATAGTGAAGTACCTTCATGAGGAGCTCAAAGTGACAAATCCAAGCAAAGCTAAATTATTTGAGGTTGTAAGGGTGAGGGAATTGTACCCTCATCTATTTGTTGACTGAAAATGCGATTTTGGAGGTCCAAAAGCTTCTGATGGGGAGGAGTGATCCAGGGGATGAGTTTAGTGCTCAGAATTAAAAGTGTTCAAAAGTGCTCAAAACTTATACCGGTGTGTATATCTCGGGGATCTGAACCCAATGCAATTCGTTTCACTCAAAAATGATATCATATGCTCCCGATATCATGTTCTAATCGAATTCTCAAACATGAAAATTTTTACAGAATTGATAAGGTGACTATACATTTTTGGCCAGTGGCAGGTTGCCACTTGGGCACTCCTGATTGGTCCAAAAATTCAAAATTTGATTGGCTCACATATATATATATATATATATATATATATATATATATATATATATATATATATATATATATATATATATATATATATATATATATATATATATATATATATATATATATATATATATATATATATATATATATATATATATATATATATATATATATGTTTATGCTTCAATTTTTTTTTAATATATTGGGGGTAACTGTGTATTTGGGTGGACCAATGAGGGAGAACCACGTGGGCCAATTGGAGGTTGCCATGTGGCCCCTAGGGATAGGTCAAAAATTTTGTTGAGGGCCAATATGGCCACCAAAATCAAACTTGTGAGCAAGCATTAAGCTCCAAGGAACTTTAGCACTACGCCACACCATGTTTCTTAACACTTGAAGTGTGAGGCTTTTATTTAAAGTTCAATGATGACACATTTGGGAGTAGGGTCAGGGCTAAGCCTTAGCCCTGGTCACCACACCCACGAGGATCAAGGGGTGGGACCGTGGGCCAGAGATTAGCCCCAACCCCGTGGTCACAACCCTACCACAATATCATGCACCGAGAGCTAATCAAAGATCTGTGGTGGAGAATGGTAAAGGGGCCAACCTAGGGTCATATGACCCGCCATACACCTAGGTGCATGGACAATGGGGAGGGGGGTTAGCCCCAAGTGACAATGTCATCACACAACTACACCGTGAGCAGAAGGGAGCGCAAGAAATAAATCCCTCAACGCGGATTTTAAGCACTAGGATTGAGCTTTATGGGCACGATATGACCGAGCGCCTAGTGTTGGGGGTTCGACCAACATGGAAGGGTGGTTAGCCCCTACCCATGGGCACATTGTCCCAATATGACCACAAATTTTGGAACTGAGTGTTAATGGACAATTTAATTGTCTGACAAATTCACTCATCAGGTGGGATTATACGCCAAGTTTGCGCGTTGGTTCTAGGTTTGGGGTGCTCAAGCACGATTTGGGTCGAATCATAGGATGGTTAGCTAGAAAATTTGGAAAAAAACTTGTAACAGGCATAACTTTCTCAAATTTTGGCCTCATTTGGCCAATTTTTTGCCAAATGAAGTGCATAAAGAACCCAAATGGGGGTTTTTGACAGTTTTGGATCTAATGGAGACATTTGTATTTCATTTTGAGTATTGTAAAGTAATGAAAGCATAAATTTGAGTACTTAATGAAAGAGGCCCTGCATTGGAAGTTGGACCAGGAGATGTAGCCTAGGAGAGGGGTGAGCTCCTTTATAATATATTTTATGTTATGTGTTTATGATATAAAATTTTTTCTCTGTTTTCGCTGCTAATTAAGTTTAAAAATCACTTGTTTATGTGTTTAGTAACTTGATCCATTACCCAAAACACACATAAAATTTCACTTGCAATTTGTATATCACCTTCAAGTTTCAATTACAGACCATCCCTTACTGGAAGGATCCATTAATATCTTGCCTATTAGATTTGATGCACATCTTCAAAAATGTTCTAGATTTTATATTTTGACATATATCAGGCAAAGAGAAGGACACCTTGTCTTCAAGGAGAGATATTTCTCTTTTGCGCACCAAATTTGATTGAAGACATTTGTGGCCAAATAGGGAAAATGAAACATATGTAGAAGCTCCATGGATTCTGAAAAAAAAGACCTATACCAGCTAAAAAAGTTCATTCATTCAATGAGGACACCTACTGGCTATGCTTCATCATTGGAAAAATCTTTGACAGTTGATGGACATATGACAGGATTTAAAACACATGGTTTTCATAATTTTATGAACGTATTATCATCATTTAAATTTTACTAGTAACATTGATTAAGCACAAAATATATTTTGATATTTCATTGTGTGAGAACAATTACTAATGACCTTTGAGAAATTTGTTTGATAGAATATCATGCCATTGGCAATTGCGGGGGTTCATGTCTTATCATTGACTTAAGGAATGACATAAATCAATTGTAAACATTTGCAAGGTATGTGATATGAAATGTTTGTGTGTGAGAGACATAGAGATATTATATTGATTTTTATTTTTTCACTAAAGGTTCATAATAATTTTCTATTCTTATATTAGGTGGGTTACCTCCAAGGAGATCCACGAATGTGAAGTGCCAAAATGGAAGAAGCAAATTGCAGAAACTATATGTGTATTTGAGAAGGAGCTCCCTACAAGTTTCATGGACCTAAAAGTCCATTTACTTATACACCTAGTCGATGACATTGAATTGGTGGGTGTCGTATCAACAAGGTGGACGTTTTTCTTTGATAGATATATGAAAACTCTAAAAGATATGTCTAACAAAAGGAAAATCTAGAGGGTTGCATGGTTGAAGGGTATGTATTGAATGAAGCATTTTTCTTCTAAGTGAATTCCTTGGTAAGATTTTGAATATGGGCCATGCTTCTGGGACGAAGAACAAACATAAGATATTATTGATGAAGAAAAACCACAATATAATGGTGTTGAAGTATAAATTAGTAAGTAAATTCATGATCATTGTTAGTGTTTTCCTTACAATCATTAATTTACTCTGTAATTTATTTTTCAAATATACAACATGATATTTGGAGCTTTAAATAAACATGTTGACATGTAATAGGTGTAAACGAAAGTGCTCTACTCGACAAGTTCATTTTATACCAAATGGACTTTCTCCAAAAATGGATTGATTTATATGATAAAAAGAAAGAAGAAGTGTTAGAAGCAAGGAGACAATTTAAGATTTTGAACCCAAGAAATAATCCACTTCCCACTGATATTCTTGGAGAATGGGGCAAATATTGCACTCTACAATGGGTTACTGAACAAATTCAAAATGAAATAAAAGATGCTGGTATAGATTCGAACATAAAAGAATATGAAATCAACATGTGTAGAGGATGTGAATGAAAGGTACAATTGGAATTTTACAAAATGTTATTTCCTTACCATTTTGACACTATTAATTATTTTAATATTCATCATTATATTTGTTTTTATTGAAATAAATGGTCTTTCATAGGCAAGGAAATATATTGCAATGTGGGATATGGTCGAAATTATCATGTAGAAAGTGTAGATGTAGAGAGATGATCCTTTCATTGTCGCATCATGGTTAATTTCAAGCAATCCAGTCGATCAAGCTCAAAATATAAGGATATTATTGAAGGGAATCTACAATATGTTGGGAAAATCCAAGTAATTATCGAGTTGGATTACTACTTTTTTAAATGTTGTATTTTTAACTATAGATGATATGAAGCATTTGAGAGGACATGGAGACAAGATACCCATAGTAGATTGTTTTCTATAGATACCTAAAGGTTCCTACTAGAGGATAAGGAGCCTTATGTTCTATCAATTCATTGTGAGCATGTATTTCTTTAACTCAAACAAGAACCAATAGTGATAATTAGTCTATTAACTCATAGTTTGTTACGAATGTGTGTGTGTGTGTGTGTGTGTGTGTGTGTGTTAAAAAAAAAATGTTATAACATAGGTCTAATATATGTATGTCGTCATGTGCATGTATTTTTCTATGAAAATATTTTGGACCTGAAATGGATATTTTTGATACATTATGATCCAAGATTAAGGCATGTATCGACAATGCATTAGTGGACACAGAGAAGAACAATCATGGCCAACAAAATGAGAGAGAGGAATTAGAGAACATCAAGTAAATTGACGTCCACAATGATGTTGAAGATGGTTATGTTCAGGAACAAGAAGACAAAAATCTAGAGTTAGATGATGTTATATAAGACAACAATATGGATGGTATAGAAAATGATGATGTAAATACATATAGTAATAATATAGGTGGTATGCAGTCAAATTTCAATGATGATGAAGATGATGCAGGTCAAGATGAGGATGATCATAGTATTAAATACTTAAAAGAACATATGAATATTGGCAATGATACACTAAATGACATTGTTGCAGACAATAATGTTAATGAGAAAGACTTCTAACTTTTCAGAATTATTTGTAATCCATGTTTAAAAAATGATGATTTTTATGGCCCAAACTTAGAAATGATTCAATATTATTTGTGTCAATACAAATTAAATATTGCAATATCCTTAAAGTTTTTAATATTTGGTATGATTTTTTGGCAGAAAAAATAGGATTACATGGACAAGAGTTAGCATGGTTAGTGGTCATTTATTGTTTGATAATGGTTTATAGGTGTTGTAATCTTATTGGTTAGACTCTGATTGTACTAGGATGAAGAGCCGATTGAATAACAATATATTAAATATGCAATTATTAAAAAATATAATTACATATATCGTGTATGTAAAAAAAATTAAATCCAAACCATCAGGACACATGTATGCAAAGTTTGTTCATTAATTTATATTATAAAACAAATTGAAAAATTTCACTAAGCTTAAGAAAAAAAAATTCTATGGGAAAAATTAGAAAAAATTAATTGTATTAATGTTCTTTATGAGTAAAAAACTACTCTCCAAGTCAAATCATTCAATTTGGCCTTGTAATGAAGGTTGTGCATGCATTTCATTCAAGTTGGCCAAAATTCTCTTACTTCACTAAAATACATGCCCATGTTTCATATCTTGGCCAATATGGTTTATTCAAATTGTATACTATTTATTTACTAACTAAGTAAAGAAATTATTTCTTTTGCTTGATACTTTGGAATGTTGGAGCTGGAGTTGATAATTTCTTGAGACTTGAAGCCTTATTTTTGTACTATTTTTTTAGTCTTAAAAGGATATTTTGTTTGGTGAGATAAGGATATGTGGATTATATTTCTGGTGATCTTGATATAAAGGAACATTATTATGTAACTATTTTGTTTTGATTCTGCCAAATTTGTATCTCATGTAAGCTTTATGTGATTTTCTTATTAATAGAAAAAACCATGCCCAAGAATGGAGAGACCTTTCTAGGAAGCCACATCTTTTCCTGGTTAATTGAGGCAGTGTCAATCTCCCAGTCATAAGATAAGATTTTTTACCAGTGATTAAAATTACATCTCCAACTCCATCACCCTCGAATTTCCTTTTGAGGCGCTTTATGGTAAATTTTTCCATATGATGCACTCAACATATTGTAAATTTGTTCTACTATGGGAAGAAGACATTTTTTATATTTCAAATAGAAATTCAGTACATTACAATGCAATGATTTCTCGGTTCAGTAAGATATCAACATATAAAAGTCCATTACATTGTCCAAAAATAAAAGAGTAATTAGATTTGAGTGAGACCACAACTAGATAAACACTCCATGAAGGAGACATAAAAGTAAGTCCTAAAAAAAAGATTAGCAATTATTAAAGAATTCACATTAATGGAAAATATAATGATATATAATTCATGTTAACATAAAATAATGATACACACACACACACACACACACACACACACACATATATATATTACATGTTGAAATGTGACTACATAGATACAACACCTAAAAAATAATATTATGAAACTCGAGGATGCTTGGGAGGATTCTTCAAACCCTCCTCTTGAGAAGATGAGGGTCTCTTTCCTTCTATGGAGACATGTGATTGTTTGGGCACTACAATAGACACACCCTTTGATCCTTGCGAAATTTGTTGAATTTTCCTTTCACAATTTTCTCTCAATTTGACTGTTTCTTGGCTTAGCGTGTTCAATAAATCCAAATTCTTCTTATATTTCTGCTTGTTCTCATTTTCCTTCCTTTCAAAACACCCTTTGTAGATTTTAATTGAAATATACAATTGGCCAATTCACTTGTGATTTGTTTTACTTTATCCTCAAGCTCTTTTTCCCTGATTATTGTTGATTGTTGCCATTTTTCCCTCTCTAGTTGTTGCTGCAAATCAGAAACCTACGATTTCAAATTTTGTATCTCCATGTCACATCCCAAATGTGACATAAGTGGGAAACATAGTTATGAGGGAGATTTTTCAGGCATGATGCAAGTTTATATCCTAAGGTTAGGAATTGTCCAATCATGTCCCATTTCAAATTTCATTACCAATAGTGTAATTGGTTTGGCCTGGGAGTACACATTTTTTCTGACTTGATCATTGACAGACTTGGATTTTAGTGAGTAGTATTTATTTTACGATAATGAGTATCATATGTTGTAGAAAATGTTTATATCTTTAGGATGGAATCATCATGGTTTCACTACCAGTTAATTACAGGTCTTGGTGTGCATTTATGTGAGGCATACAATCCCTACCTTTTACCCTATAAAATCAATCCAATTTGGAGCATTCATGCATGACAAAAATATAATGAGTATGAGTTATTGTCCACCAGGGAAAATTTTAAGGATGGAAATTTATTTTAAAGTTTAGAAACCTTGGCGAATCTCACTAGTACATAATATGCAATTTGTAAAATGTTTGGCAATGATTTTGTAAAAGTATTCAAATTTCTAATAATTTTATATAGTTTCTATATAAAAATTTGGTGATTTTTAAGGTAAATCAATTTTATACTATAAAATTTGGGTTTATAGCTTTTAGAAAAAATGGAAATGAACGAATATTTTTTTTGGAAAAAGCATGGAAAATTAGCTCACTTGCGAATATTAACCCCTAAACTTTTCCATGTTGTCCACACAAATTTAATGAGGATGTACTTCATGTTATGTGGGGAGTCATGTTCCCCACACATTTCAAAGGTCTCTAAGGTCATGTATAAATAAGAAGACACTTATAATTTGTAAATCGTAACACATTGGTTACAAGAGGGAGTTCACTCTATTTTACCTTTTTCATTTTCTTTTTTGGAATTATACTATTATTAACGAAGAGTAGCATTCTTGTGGAATTGCTGCTCATGATGATGAAATTTGTTGGTTTATGAGGTACTATGTGTTTTTATGAGATTGGTTTTAAATTGTCATCTTTTAAAATTTGTTTAGCATTGAAATGTTATGTATTTTCTTGAGTTATTGTCATGGCATGTTAGCCCTCATGTGGATCTTAAGTATTGAATGCTAGTGGAAAGGCTTTGGTTGATAGTGAATCACATAAGTTCCTTCATTATATTAAACCCTAGAACTATAGTGACTATTTTCCTATATGTTTAGAATTCCTATTCAGGACCTTTCTAATCGATAAGTGGCAATCAAACCCTAGATCTACTTAGACTTCATTTTCAATCAAGAAATAATAACTAGTCCTATTTGTCTCCATTCTCCTTACCTATTTATCTTCAAACCTTAACTAGCTCATTTGACCTAATATTAAAATTAAAACCCTAAAAATATGTACAATATCAAAAAACCGTAAAATAGACCTGCAAACCCTAGGTGTTATCTCTTTATTTATCCCTTGGACAGATTTAAAACTATTTACTACTAAAATAAGGTCATCCAGCCTTATAGTGTTTTCACCAAGAAACTACAAGTTTCAACTATTAAATTCAAGTTTGCTTTTTCTTATTTTGTCACCTTGTTCCCAAAAATTCTTAGTGTGCATTTATTTGAGGCACAAAAACCTTTCCTTTTACCCTTCGAAATCCATGCAATTCGGAGTATTCTTGAATATAAAAATATAGATGTGAAAAATTAAAAATATTTAATTGTATTAATGTTACTTATAAGTAAAAAAGTACTCTCCAAGTTGAATCACTCAATTTGGCCTTGAAATGAAGGTTGTGAGTGAATTTTTGTGAGGCAGACCAAAATTTTCTTGTTTCACTAAAATGCATGCCAAGGCTTCATTTATTGGCCAATTTGATTGATTCAATTTTTATATTGTTTATTTAATGTTTTCATACACTTTTGCGTTGTTATATCTTTACTGAGACTTCATTTCCAAACAAGAAATAAGAACTAGTACTATTTGTCTCCATTCTCCTTAACTATTTATCTTCAAACCCTAACTAGGTCACTTGACCTAATCTTAAACTTTAAACCATAAAAAAATATGTACAATAGATAAAAACCTAAAATAGATCCTGCAAACCCTAGGTTTTATCTCTTTATCTATCCCTTGGCAACATTTAAACATAATTACTACTAAAATAAGGTCATCCAACCTTACAGTTATAGGGTTTTAACCAAGAAGCTAAAAGTTTCAACTATTCGTATTCAACTTTGATTTTTCGTAGTCCACCCCCTTGTTCCCAAATATTCCTAGTGTGCATTTATTTGAGGCACAGAAACCTTACCTTTTACCATATGAAATACATGCAATTTGAAGTATTCTTAAACAACTGAAATATATATGTGAAAAAATAAAAATATTTAATTGTATCAATGCTACATATGAGTAAAAAAATACTATCCAAGTTGAATAATTCAATTTGGCCTTGAAATGAAGATTGGGAGCACATTTGTGTGAAGCAAGTCAATTTTGACTTGCTTCATAAAAATTCACCCCCAATATTCATTTATTGGCCAATCTAATTGATTTAAATTGAATGTTGTTTATTTAATGATTTTACACACTTTTACATTGTTATGTCCTTACTTTGAGCTTAAATATTCATAATTTAGATTTCATACAACATTCTAAGTTTTTCTTCAACTTGCCCTATGTGAAAGTTGTGTATAAGTGGGAAACATAGTTGTGTAGGATATTTGTTAGAAATGATGTAAGGTTATATCCCAAGGTTAGGAATTTTCCAATCATGTCCCATTTCAAATTTCATTACAAAGAGTGTAATTAGTTTTGCCTAGGAGTGCATATTTGTTTCGACTGTGATCATTGGTAAATATGATCAATTGTTATTTTGACATACTTAGATTTTAGTGTATAAAATTTCCTTTATGAAAATGACTATGTTATTTGCATAAAATGGTTTTTTATTTAGGTTGGAATGACCATTATTGCACAGTCAATTAAGTATAGGTCATAGTGTGAATTTATTTGATGTACACAAACCTTGACTTTAACCCTACGAAATCGATCCAATTTGGCATATTCTTGCACAACAGAAATTTATATGTGAAAAAGTAATGGTAATTATGAGTAAAAAATATTCTCAAAGTTGAATCATTCAATTTGGCCTTGAAATAAGGGCTACATGTGCATTTTTTTGAAATAGGCCAAAATTTCCTTGCTTCACTAAAATGCATGCCCAGACTTCATTTATTCGTCAATTTGATTGATTCAAATTGTAGAATGCTTATTTAATTATTATACACATTTTAGAATTATTATATGTTTACTTTGACCCTTAAATACTCGCGCTTTTATATTTCATATAGCATTCCAAGTTTTGCTTCAACTTCCATTATGTGAAAGTTGTGTATAGGTTTTTCTTCATCTTTCTCTTGGGAAGAAAAGCTGTCCTTGATCAGCAATGGACGGGGTGCAGGCAGCGGCAGCCTGTATTGCACTGGAGAAAACTGGTAGGAGAACGGTAGGTGAAGGTTTTTGCATGCAAAAAACAGAGGCCTGAAGGACACAACAGCTGTAAATCGAGAAGGAATTTACCACAAGGAAAACAGGAATAGGCATTCCCGGACAACGACTCCACAGCCCTCGACAAGCCGACAGTGACCAGTGACTAGCAAAGCAACCATGGTTAACCCAGATGAAGGCATCGATCTAGACCCAGCTATGGAGGATATTCTCTCTGTCTGGGGGAAAGATCCAACGCCTCAGAACGTGGAGCGTTATTTCGGATCGATGGAAGCCCTCGCCTCTCATCCGTTCCGTCTGGAACTTGAAAGATCGATTCTTACTCTTTCTAATACGGCCAAGGAACTGCAAGGGACAGCAGCTGTGCAACAGGGGGGAAAGCTACAGCACCAGATTCAAGGATCGAGCAAGGAAAACCATCAGACAAGCCCGATTAAGCCTCATTTCGGAAGCAAAGGGAATTTGGGGTTTGCAGGACCGATTCCCTCCGGCGGCCTGGAAGCCATTGTTAACCTTGGAGCAAAACTAGGGCAAAGCCCTGTAGGAATAGAGGAAAGATCTGCAGCCATCACAAGGGTTGCAATTGCTAAAAGCAGAATCAGCCCAAAGGAGAATGGGTGGCCGGATCAGGGCTTCGCAGAACACCAGGAATCTAGAGAGGAAGACAGGCGATCAAACCAGGGGGTTCAGGTAATCAATCAATCCTTTCTCGAGTCTTTAAACCTTCCTCAAAATTCCTTGAAGGAGATCTGCCCGGAGGTAAGCCCTATACCCCAGATCTCAGGCCCTAGCTCTCTCAGAGGGCAGCAGGAGAGTGAAGACATAAGAGATGCATCCAGAGGAACAAAAGCCACAGAAGGGCAAAGGAAAAAACAGAGACTGATCAAATCCCAAGGGGTAGAAGGAAATCTGGTGTTGGGAATGGACGTTCAAATCGAAGAAGTGCTGGAGGTCACCGAAAGCACCCTGGTTGGCAGGGTAAGAGGGAAGAAATACTCATCCGACTACATCCAATCATGGGGGAAGCAGATCTGGCAATCAGACCTAATCAGAGACTTCAGGGCTACGTCATTAGCTAAAGGATGGTTCTCGGTCCGTTTCGAAAACAAAGAGGCAGCAGAATGGGTACTGAAGAGGAACTGGTCACTGAGGAACATTCCGGTGCTGTTCAAGAAATGGAGCCCCATGTTCGATGCAGACCATGAAAAAGCTGATGTTTTCCCAGTGTGGGTAAGAGCGCCTGGGTTGCCTTCGTTCCTCTGGGTAGAATCGGTTTTTAAGGCGATCGGGGATAGGTTGGGTACCTACCTGGAGGCGGACATGTCATTCCTGGAAACACACAACAGGGCAATGGCTCGGATCTTGGTAAGCCTTAATCCAAGTGGAGGATTGGCAGAGAAGATCATTCTGCAATACAAGGAATACGTATTTGAACAAATACTGGATTATGAATACTTGCCATTCCGTTGCCACAGATGCCACGAATACGGGCACTTGGCCAAGGAATGTCCCTTAGGAAGACGATGGAGGAGGTTCCAGAGAATGAGGGAGAGGCCGGAAAAGAACTACAGGCGCCCCCAGGCACAGGAAAACAAGGAGATAACAGTCGCTCAGGAAGTCGAATCTATGGATGTAGAACCGCAGCAGGGGAGCCAGGTTCAGAGAGCAGTCTTTCAGGCACCTTCGAAGGTTTCGTCAGAAGACGGACCGGGCTTAAAGGAAACAAAAGAGGTCGCAGATGAGATTCCCCCGAGCTCAACCTCATATCCAGCCGAGGATCCAAAGGATAGGAAATTGAATATAATCCACTCTCCTCTCCCTAACATTGAAAACAAAGATGTATGCATGGACGAAGGCTTAGCTGATGATTTGCACATTAATTCTTCCCCCCCTGGAATTAATGCCAAAAATTTTAAGATGGTCATTGACAATTTGGAAAATTGTGTTGGAACCTTATCAGCCGCTATTCCCTCCCTTGATTCGAATTGTGACGGGTGTTGCCTTGACCCCTCATCTCAGGCCCAGCAACCCCTATGCCCCTATAACCTCCGATCCTCGGTTCACAAACCTGCCTCTATGTCTTCTGTGGGGGGCATCGATCCCTCCTCATCCCAGAGCCAGCCGGGGAAAAAAAGGGGTAGGAAATCCAAGCTCTCTGTGGCCCAAGTTCGGGCTATTTTTGATGTGGCAGATGGGAAGCAACAATCTATTACAGGGGAACTTAGAGCAGTGCAAAGCCCCGTTTCTGCCTTAAAATGATCATAATCTCATGGAACTGTAGGGGTTTAGCCAGCAAACCCAAAAAACTGGCTCTTAGGGAGATAGTTGTGAACTCTAAGGCGGATATTCTCCTTCTTCAGGAGACTCTGGGGAAAGGAGAGGATATTGAATCTTCGCTAAATGCCCTTCTTCCAGGCTGGAGATTTACAGCCACGGATGCTGATGGTCACTCAGGAGGTTTGGCTGTAGGTTTCAGAGAAGGTAAAATTAAGATCTGGAATCAATGGGGAATGAAGCAGGTGATGGGAATAGAGTGTCAGTCTTCTGATTTCGAATTTCCTTTAACTATTCTGAATGTCTACGGGCCATGTCAAGGAAGGATTCCCTTCTGGAACAATTTGATGGAGTCCTCGCTTGTTAAAAATAATTACATGGTGTTGGGAGGAGATCTGAATTTCTCTTTGGGAAGAGCGGAAGCCTGGGGCCCAGCAGCTAGAGAGGACCCGCAATCTGATTTCTTTCTGAATCTTTTAGCTTCCAATAACCTCATAGAAGCAAACCTCATCAAGCTGAAACCAACATGGAGGAACAGAAGAGTCGGAGAAGCTAGGGTGGCGAAGAGATTAGACCGCTTCTTAATCAATGAGGCTCTATCTGCTGCGATTCCTTTATTCAGACAATGGGTAGAAGAAGGGGGTCCTTCGGATCATTTCCCGATATATCTTGAGCTCTCCAAAGTTCCCCCTAAACCCCCTGCCCCTTTCAAATTCAACGCCTCCTGGCTTCAAGACGAATCCTACAATAAACTTTTCAAAGAAATTTGGATACATCCTGCCAGAGGACCTCAAGAGAATAAAGGATTGTTATTCATGGAAAATCTCAAAAGACTAAAAAAGGCAACAATCATATGGGCAAAGGACAGAAAATCAAAGCAGAATGAGGACTTATCAAGGATTAATGAGGAACTCCAAAAGCTGGAAAGCATAGAGGCAGATGGCTATGCATCGCAAGAATCTAAGGAGAAAATCGTAGCCCTGGAGAAGCGCAAGAATCAAATCTTGCTGGCAAAGGAGGAAGAATGGAGACTTAAGAGTAGGGCAATTTGGCTCAAAGCAGGGGATGAGAACACAAGCTTCTTCCATAACTATGCAAAAGGGAGGAAGAGTGCCAATACTATTTGGCACCTCAAGAACGAAGAAGGAAGGGAGGCTAAGACTTTTGAAGCTCTTTCATCCCTTGGAGTGAATCACTTCCAATCTTTATTCAAAAACAATGGTGAGATCACCATTGCGGAAGTCATCCAAACAGCTCAGTGTTTCCACAGATATGTGGAGGAGGAAGAAGCGGATCATCTAATGGACCCAGTCACGAAGGAGGAAGTGGAGAGTGTTATCAAATCTATGGCAAAAGAGAAAAGTCCCGGACCGGATGGCTGGTCAGTAGAGCTATTTCTACACTTCTTTGATCAGATAGGAGAAGAAATCACAGAAGTTGTAGAGGAGTCAAGAACGAAAGGAGAAATTTACAGCCCCTTCAATGCAACCTTCATAGCTCTCATCCCAAAAAAGGAAGCTCCGGAATCCTTCGAGGATTTCAGACCTATCTCCTTATGCAACAGTATTTATAAAATAATTGCAAAAGTGATAGCTCTCAGGATCAAACCAATTCTTTCAAGACATATCTCACCTGAACAATTTGGGTTCCTAAATGGAAGACAAATCCATGAAGCAATTGGTGTGGCACAGGAAGTCCTTCATAGTGTTAAGGTGAAAAATAAGAAGGGAGCAGTAATCAAAATTGACTTATCAAAAGCCTACGACAGGATAAACTGGATATACATCCGTCTGCTTCTAACGCATCTTGGTTTCAAAGTGGACTTCATCAGATGGATCATGGGGTGTGTCACAGATGTAAGCTACGCTATCCTCATCAATGGAGCTGCCACCCCTTTTTTCAAAGGACAGAGAGGACTGAGGCAAGGCTGCCCTCTGTCCCCTTTGTTATTCCTATTAGTGGCTGAAGGGCTAAGCCAGCTGATTCAAAAAAGCAAAAGAGAAGGTAAGATAAAAGGTATAGAGGCAGCGGTAAATTTGTTCATATCTCATCTTCTCTTCGTAGATGATATTCTGGTCTTTACTAATGGTTCCTCAAATGAACTTAAGGAGCTAAAAACCATTTTTGAACTCTTTTTGAAAGCTACTGGAATGCAGATCAACCCCAGGAAATCCCAAATCATTGAGGAAGGACTAACCAGACAAGAAAAGGAACAGTTCAGCTCTTTTTTCCCATATGAAATGTGCAATATGGCTGCCCCGTTTAAGTACTTGGGATTCTGGTTGAAGCCAAATGATTACAGGAAAGAGGACTGGTCTTGGCTAATTGCAAAGATCGAAGCAAGAATCAGCCACTGGAGTTTCAAATGGCTATCCAGAGCAGGGAGATTGACCCTCATAAAATCTGTGTTATTAGCCATCCCAGTCTACTGGGCAGCTTTAACATGGGTTCCAAAAGGAGTTTTGGAGAAAATCAGGAAAATTTGCAGCAGATTTCTGTGGGCAGGTTCAAAAGAAAACATGGTTCTCCCATGGGTAGCCTGGGAGAAAGTGGCGAGACCAAAAGAATGGGGAGGCTGGGGGATAAAAAGCCTGCCTGACTTCAGACTTTCATTGGCAGCCAAATCCGGGTGGCGTCTTATTAAGATGGAAAACCTCTGGACAAGAACGGTTAAAAGGAAATACATAGATCCAACCCCTCTGGAAGAATGGATCAGGAACCCAGTCAAGATCCAAAAGAATACTTCTGCCATATGGAAAGCTACATTGGACTCCTTTAAGGTGATCGAGCAAGGACTAGCTTGGAAGATTGGGAATGGTGAAAAGGTCAAGATCGGGAAGGATCCCTAGGTTGGCTGCAATGGAGACTATGCTCTCTCCCCTGGCCTGATTCAGCAGTTAGAAGATAAAGGTCTCCTTTTTCTAAGCCAAGTGGAGAAACCAGGCTACTCATCCATCTGGGCCCAAGCCTGGAAGAATGGAGAAGACTTGGAGTTGGAGCAAAGATGGTGGAACGAATGGAGAGTTTATACCCAGGAACTCTTCAGATCTAATGTTAGGCTGAGTGACAGACAGGATGAATTAATTTGGGCTCATGCAGACTCTGGGTATTATGCTCCAAAGAACGGCTATAACTTCCTTATGACAAGGAAAGGATGGGGAGAGCCGGAATGGTGGTCGAAACAGCTATGGAAACTCAAGAGCCCTCTAAAGTCAAAAATTCTGTTCTGGTGCATTTTAAGAAGTAAAATTCCTACTTGGGACATTCTGCAGACCAGATTCATGCACGGGCCTGGGAGATGCACCTTATGCAAATCAGAAGTAGAATCCATAACGCATCTTTTTCTAAAGTGCCCAGAAACTCTTAAGATATGGAGCGAGGCAGGAAATCTTCTGGAAAAAAAAACCCGAATGGGAAGGTAACAGTGTGCAAGAAGCTTGGCAGAAGTGGTGGCACTCACATCCCCATGGGAACATGCGCAACCTTCCTCTAATCATCAGCTGGGGAGTTTGGATTGCTAGGAACAAGAGCATCTTCCAGGACAAGGAAACCCCGTAGTCATCATAGCCACTCAGAGTACTGCCATCTTTTCCAGTATTCCCGAACCTAAGGTAGTCCACTCCCAAAGGAATGTTCCAGAAGTGCAGTTAGCTGAAGGAATCCCACGGGCTTTTTTCGACGGGGCATCCCAAAACAATATAGCAGGAGCAGGCCTAGTCATCCAAGAAACTCCATTGCACATTCTTAAAGCCTCTGTGGGACTAGGAACAAGCTCAAATAATCTTGCAGAACTGCTTGCTCTAAAACTCCTCATATGCTGGCTCATCCAAAGGCACACCCTCACAATTCAAATTTTCGGTGATTCCCAAAATGTGATCAGATGGGTAAATGGTCAAAGTTCATGCAGAAATCAGGTCTTAAAACAAATCTTGGGAGAAATACAGAGACTTAAATCTTTTTTTAACAGTTTCTCACTATGTCATATTTACAGGGAAAGGAATGACACAGTGGATAAACTCTCTAAAGACGGTCTTCAGCAGATTTTAGGCAGCTGGAAAATAGAAGAAGATGAGCAAGGCGAAATCAGAAGGTCGGATCAACTGCCTTATAACCAATTCCTCTGATTCTGTGGCAGAAACTTTTGTTTCTTTTTCTCATATACATTTTAAAATTTCTACAGCTCCGGTTGTTCGGATTTTATTATCTCTCGGCTATGGTGGCGGATCGCTTTTTCCTCTGCGCTGTGGAGACACGTTTCTGAAGGCATTCTTTTTGATAAGTGCATTGTTGCAGTTTCAGTTTTCAGTCGTAAAGGATTTTAATGCAGGGAAATTCAAAGACAGTCCCAGCACCTTAAAGAAATATGCTCTGGCATAAGGCAGTAATTTTTGTTAATCAGCTATGATAGTCACTCTGGATGACAAGTGATGCTCCGGCATTTGCAGTGTAAACTTTTTATAAACTCAATAAAAAGTTTCGTTTTTTTCCTTTGGAAAAAAGAAAAGCTGTCCTTTTAATTTAGAGCTATAGTTCCAACTCTTCACATTAATTGTCAATCCAGGTAGGTTTTATTATTGCAAGGCTATTACAAAAAATATATGCAAGGGAAAACGATGACTAGTGATAATTAATCTCAAACTCAATCATTGTAATCACACTCTCAACAACTCAACACTCTAATTGTTACACTCTCAAAATTTTCTCACAATCTCAAGAAATAAACACACAATGTAGAATACAACCAATATATCACTCTGTCACTCTTATTAAAAAAAAAAGAGCACTCCTGGAAACCCTTCTATCAAAAAATGTAGAAACATACATTCAAATGAAATGAAAACACCATCAAACCATAATAGGAATTAAATAACTTTCACACTAATAAAGGTACCGGTCCGAGACCTATGTTGTTACACAATATAGAGGTTAGAATTTTGCAATCATTAAAGAATTAGAACTAGTAATAATAATAGTAACAACAATCACACATGAATTATTACTTAGAGGAAATAAATCAAACAATTACATTACCTTCCTAACTAGTAATCCCGGCTAAGAAGGAGGGGGCTTCCTTCCTAGCAGGGGTTGGTACACTACACAACACACAAGATAGTCAATAGAAAGGTATGGCACCACCAATGATTGATACTGCATTAATGAAACATAAAATATTACAATGTTGGTGTTCTCTCCCTCTATCATTGTCTATCTATTTCTATATGTCTATCTCGTGCTGGTAAAGAGTACACCTCTTTATAATTTCATATTGCAATGATAATATCATCATTAGAATCTCTAAATTTTCATGTGATCTAATTTTAGAATACACATTAACTATTTGATAACAATTTCCAAGGTTGGGACAAAGTTGTAACAACTTTTCCAAATTAAAATAATTATTAATAGAAAATCCTAATTGTTTCAATTGCGTTGTCCATAAACTTCTCCTTTGACAATCAAACTATCTTCTGACCAGATACTTTCGAAATTTATCTTCATAACTAATTAAAGGAGGTAAGTGCGTCCAATTTATTTTTGTCAAACCTACCATGTGTTTCTTCAAATCTTCAATGTTGCCCTTCAATTTTTCTTCTATACCATTTATGTCATTCTTCAAACCATCCATCTTAGCTTCGGTTACTTTTTGTGAGAGCGAAATTTGTTGCACTTGGTCTCGTAATTTTGATATATCATGTTGCATTTCTTCCTCTTCTTCATGTGTCATAGTAGATATTTCGAGTTTCTTACTATGTGTTTCCATTTTCTTTCTTCAGGTCCTCAATTAATGATAATTATGCTTCACAATGCCCTTTGAGTCACTTCAAATACTTTCTCAAACAAAACTTATGCAAATTAAAAATAAAAACTACAAATATTTTTTTTTTTTACTTTGTAGGAGATTGATATCGAGTCTGATGTATCTATGTAATTTTAGATCTCCAGGGTCTAAAATTGTGTCCTATGGTATCCCTCTGAGTCCTCTTTCCAACCCCACAAGTCTGATCGAGATTGGATTCTCCAAGAAAGAGTTATGCCCAATCTCCCACAATGACCTGATTATATATTGGTTCAGTAGAGTAAACTTGTTCAAAGTACCATGTGTCACAGTTTCGACCTTCGGCCTTGAAAACGATACCCAACTAACATTTTATGAAATTTGAATCTAATGCTCAGAGAAACACTTATGACGATTTTCCCAAGGTCACTTGTTTGAGATCGAATTATGGAGTCTGTACAAAATGTAACTTCCTTGGATCATATCCCCGAAAATATAGCGAGAAAAGATCTAAAATTTTTACAAGAGGTTCACCAAGATTTCGGCTCAATCAGGTTTTAATTTAAGCTTCTTAAGCTTCATATAAAAAATCTTATAGCAAAAATTCCACGATGACTTGTTTGAAGTAGTGAAACCCTAGAATCCAAAGCTTTGTTACCAAATGTTATGCAACCAACTCACAAAATAGAATAAGAGATAGATCAACAAATTCAAAATTAGCCTCTTAGAGGGGGAAGCCTCCTTTAAATTACACAAATGAATAATTCTTGGATGATTCAAATGACAAAACCTCCTTTCTATATATATGAGTCTAAGGGGTCACAATATAATCAACACCGATATTACAATAATAATGTAAGGGCACAACAATAATAGTAAGGGGCTACAATGACAATAATAATAGGGGAATACACTAGTATTATAGGGACCTAACACACTGTTATTTATGGATGGATTTTTTAAGTATAATTGTTGAAGGATATATTGGAATAAAGTAAAAGAAGATCTACATTAAAAGTAATTATCAGAATTTCCTAAATATTGTGCTGACCCTAATTGCACGAAGAAAATCAACAAAAGAAAATATCTAGTTGGCATCTCTTTGGTTGGGATACGCAACTAAAGTATGGTGGGAGACAAAAATTCAAAAAAGTAGTAAGCATACTGGCAAACTCCTTTCATCATGGTTTGATTTTATTTCTGCATTAAGAGGAAAATTTTACCCATTGGGTTACAAGAAAAAATCCATGATGGAGTCGAAAAACTTAAGGCAGGGTAAAGGTTGGAATATCTAAAGTTTTACAAAAGATTTTAGAAAGAAGGCATTGGCATTAAATTTTCCTTTAGACTCACCAAAAAATTTGATGAAATACATTGGCACTTTACATAGTTATCTTCTTCACTCATTTTGTTTTTTTATCCCACTAATCTAGATGAAGCTAGTGTGAAAGAAATTCATATTGAAAACAAGGGAAAGCATGAAAAAAATATCATGCAAAGAAGTGTTGTCAAGGTTAATCCTGTCTGTGGACACAGACGATCCCTCTCACCCAATGAGCGAGTCTAGCAACTGAAGTGACAATCAACTAGACATCTTCCTAGATTACAATTGAAAATAAGAACGAAAGAGATGGCATACCTCGTTCTAATGTTATTCCGATATCCTTTGTTCAGGACCCTGAACCACTTGTATCACGGACTTGTTCCTACTTCTCTCAGTGTTTATGTACCTGCACAAGTGATCAAGACACAACAAGGAAATCCAAAACGAATAGCAAATCAAATAGCAACCTGCTTAACTGATCAAGGAATGTCAAGATAAATGATATATGAACATATGAATTTTGGGAAGATGAACCAATAGTTGTGTACTATTAGAAAATAAAGGGAAGCTTACAACCAAAGCCTTGATGTTGATAGGATTTCCTTGTATGGTAATGTTGTGGGGAAAAGTATCCAACACGGAATGACCCTATCCCACTCTAAGGGTGATAGTTCCTTAGCAACAGCTGAAGCAAAGCTATCTAAAGTTACTTCTTTATGACATGCAAGAGATGAAAGGAAGGGATCCACTTACCGATGTCTTGCGCAAATGGTCGATCCAATCTCCTCTATTTGCCGCTCGCTCCCAGCTCCGAGTCTTCTCACGGGCCCAGCTACACGAGATCCTGCGAACAAGACAAGAAAAGGAAACTACAAGAAGCATGCATTCATAATTGATTCAAGGATTAGCATAAATCAAATACGCAAGTAAGACAATACACCATTGAAACACATGCGAATAGAAGAACCTCAAATGCTTTATTAATATAAGGAAGTAAGGTTCAAGCGGTGATACAACCGTGAGAGGTCCAATCCAGCATCACCTTCCCGACGGAAAGAAATCTCCTCTTCACCTCCCTCAAGCAATCACCCAATACTCTCAACTGTAAACCAACAGCAATTCTTTGCACAAAATTCCTGCCTTCTAGATCCCATGGGATGAGATCCTTATATAGAGTTTTGGAGTGAAGATAAGTCAGCTTGATGTGTGACTTGTTGTCCTCTTCAACTCCAGTTGTTCTTCAGTCCTTGAGTCCACTCGGAGTTTCTACCTTCCACTTGGAGTTTTAGAACCTCTTTACTCATCATTAGGCGAATCTTCTGATCCAAGTGTCATTTTGGAAGCTTCCTGGGCACTGGCACATTGAGAAAAGATTCCTCCACATGTCAAAGTACGCCCAGCGCAGGTAGCCTTTGTTGCACTTGCTATGCAGCGCATGTACACCATAGAGCTTTTGACATTCAGCGCAGATGCTTAGTGGATCAGCTGCTTTGATCCAAAATTGACCTGTTTTTGAGTGTTTTTCAGTGGAGAACTGATCTGAAGTGCTGTGGTTTGCTGACCTTGTTCCTCTAGGGGTAGGAACAACATGTTTAGGGACTTTGGATCCCTCAGATTATTGACATTTCATGCTCCATGCTGTAAGGCACAAAAATGTCTATAACAGTTGCCCCCTAAAGTATGAGGTCGTTTATCGGGTGAAATGCTTTATTAGGAGGATCCGAAGTTCATTCAATCGTCGAGAGGTGACCTGTAACAAAATACAATACAATACATTATCTTTTCATACTTTCTTTTCATGATCTAGCTGATGCGGGCATTTCCCATGCTCAGCTTTATAAATACATTTGTTGTACATAAACAGACGATCGTCTGATAATAGACTGATAATTCTCTGCTTTTAATTATCATCCTTTTAGTAGGATGATCATCTGCTGCACATGTCTATGTTTTTATCTCCTGAATATATATCGCAGCTCGGATGGATAAAACTAGATCCGGGGTCTTCAAACTTGTCCGATCTTCACTCTAGTACAAGTCGATCCATGTGAGAATTTCTTGAAGTCGAACATGGAAAGACATCGCTTGATTACCAGTCAATAATGTAAACTGTTAAAAAGTGCGAGAGGAATCACCGATAATGATGATGACCCTCAAGGTACTGCAGCACAATTCACGTGGCGTGAATATAGGATCTAACGTCGAACACCACGCAAAGTCTCCCGGTCGAAGGTCATTAATGTATACCTATCGCCGGAAGTGAGAAACTTGCCATTGAGGCATGCAAGCTTCAAAGTACTGAGGGGGTGTTCCTAGATCAACTTCTTGGATAGTGAGTTGATGTCGACAAGAAGTGATCCGTCAAAGGAGGGCCTTAATGAATCCCATATCAGTGACACGGAACGGAGCTAGTGATGATGGTGAAAACGATCTGTGAAATATGATTCAGGGTGGCGGTCATGGAAGGACGAAAGATGATGTATGGTAGTGGATGGGACCCGGTTGACACTTTCTGAATGACATCTCCTGAACATATAACGACACTGATGTGATGGATCGGTAGCATTACCCCATGTATGGATGGTATGGCGAGACCATGGTGAAGGGACCGGTGAATGATAATAACCCAACGCGATATTTACGGAGGCAAAAGTGTCATGTTCAAGAGCGACTTACTACCATTAAGCTTTGAGGTTCTTCCCAATTTTTCCCCAGTCATTTCTGACCAGTACCTCTTTATTTTTGTCAAGCTTGAGGAGGATAACATATGCTTGTTCTATAACCTGCCCTTCGGGCAAGCCCATCGCTATGTTTTAACGAGCTTAACGATAGGGAAACTCGTTCTCGTCTAAAGACAAGTTTGTCGCTATCTAATATTTTTAACGAGCCCAGCGACAAAGATAACTCGGTCCTTTTCATCTTTAGAGAGTCTGAAAAGGGTACATAAAGTGGACTCCAGGGGTCCTTTTTCGTCATCTAATCCCTTAAGTCTGAAAAAGTATAAAACAATACAGAAGGGATGAATGTTCGATATCTTTATCGAGCCGAACTAGACAAGCGCTCGATCTTTTTGTGCAATAATCCCTCAGGTCCAAAAAGATTAAAATCTAGAGGAGGGATAACTCTTCCGGTCCTTTTAACGAGCTGGAAGGCCAAAACTCGGCAAACTTTTCATATTTTACGAGTCAGTGAAAAGAGCTCAAAGAAGACTCGTATTTTGAGGAACGAGTGATAAACAGGGATAGCAGCAGATTCCAGGTGCAGGTTGGAATTTTCCAATCATGGCAGTGTCATAAGGATGGCTAGGTGAAATCACTCTTCGCAGCTGTTCCTCAAAATAGGTAAACAATCAAGTGGATGTGAATGATCGGCCAAATGAAAAGTGGAGGTGACGGCGCACAAACACGACCAAGGCTTTTATGGCTGATGAATTTACGGTCTCAAATGGTTATTTACCAGTTCAATTTTTCTGGATGAGCTTGAACTCTGGGAGAAGCTTGCTCACAAGTTATGTTTATTTTTTAACGAGCATGAACTATGCGCTAAAACTTCTCGGTTTTGCGTTTATTTTTTAACGAGCATGAACTTTGCCAAAACTGCTCGTTTTTGCGTTTATTTTTTAACGAGCATGAACTTTGCCAAAACTGCTCATTTTTGCGTTTATTTTTTAACGAGCATGAACTTTTCCAAAACTGCTCATTCTTTTGCATGTCCCCAGCATCATAATAACGCATGTCAAAGGAGGGTGCCCCCCAAGCTTCATTGCATTCAACTTGGTGGTTGGAATGAAGGTTTACCTTTGAATTTTGAAAAGGGGATTTGTTTCATTTTTTAATGAGGTTGACACTGTAAAAGAACTATCCTCATGACTCCTTGTTTCATTTTTTAACGAGGTTGACACGAGATAAGAACCGTCCTCGGAGCCCACTGTATTTACATTATTTCCATTAGGGCGATGATCCATGCTGACAAAATATTTAGGAATCTTCCGAATCCGTTGGATATAGAAGATTTCATATTGTAGGTTTCCACTGTGGCTACTGCCGCCAGATTACCCACCGGCGGTAGGGCAAAAGTACCCATTAAGGCAGGGTCTTTTAGGAGACCTACTCCAATATTTTGGAGCGATTGATTACTTTCATGGATCATTGTGCTGCTTCCCGTAACTTGAGAACTGTTGGGGAGAAATGTTTGTTGGTCGACGATTGTAATTTTTCCTTGAAAAGGAAATACAATCCTCCTGAAGTAGGTCGACACAACTGCAGCCATAGCATATATCCAAGGCATTCCCAGTAGGATGTTGTAATCGAGGTTTCCGTCGATTACTTCCACATCAACTTCTACTGTTTTTCCCCCCAGTTCAACTTGCAAGTTACTTAAAATCCCGTATGGAGTGTATGATCGTCCATCAAATGTTTTTAATGTCGTTGACGATTTTGACAAGGGTGGTGAGCCTAAATTTTTCCAGCAACTCATCGACATAAGACATGTAGATGCCCCCTCATCAATAATTGTTCGATGAACAGTTTTGTTGAGGGCTTTCACTTGAATAAGGAAAGCTAGTTGAGCTGGTAACTGAGGGTCATATCCTTTATGATCAAAGGCCACAAGATTGGAATCCATTGGGCCAATCCCACTTATCGCTGATAGTAAAGCTTGCTCTTGGGAGGGGCAATTTTGTGGTACCTCAAGTGTCGACATAGCGGACGGCGATTGGGCCAGGTCCTCTACTATATTATAATTCTGTGCTATTTTTGCACGAGGATTAAATTTCGATTTATGTACTACTCCCTTTGGCGACTTTATCATTGGTTCAGGAATGATGGGTGGCACGACTTTGGTCAAAGTTGTTGTTGAACTACTAGGTTGTTTATTTGCCTTGTTGTTCAACTGCTTTGGATTCCTGTAATCTTTATTCCTTGTCAAAGCATTATTCTGTTGCTTTGAGGTGGACAACATAAGCACTTGAGATCGGGAAGCATTTTGATTAGCAACCAGATTTTGTCTTGGATTAGGAAACGGATCAGTCAATACTGCTGGGGTTTTTGAACTCTTGAAGAGTTTCTTAACTTCAGCTATATGTGGACAATCTTTCGTCCAATGATCCTCATCGCATATATGACACCCTGTCGGGGGTTTCCCTTTCCTTTTCTTTTTCTTCTTGCCCCCTGGTTGCTTCAGTTGTTTGCCCTTGTCAGTCGACATGGCATTTACTTCTGAGGCAAAAAGTTCCTCATTTGCATTTTGACTGGAAATTTTGCGTTTGCCAGTCACGCCATTACTGGCGTGAGAGTCAGTATTCGATTTAGGAGGGGGAGGAATTGAAAATTCAGGTCTAGGGGCATCAGGTATTTTGTCGTAGAGCGTGTCGGACTGAGTATATACTAAGTCTAAATATTGAGCGTGAGCAATGACTTGCTCCTCTGTTACGACTCCTCCCTTGGCCACATCTTCCGTTATAGCCGGAAGTAACGACTTTATAAACCATTCAGCTAATAGCTGATCAGGAACGTATGTTTTCACCATCCTACGACGACGACGCCACTCATGTATATGATCGGATATGTGAGTAGCTGTCGTCTGTTTGAAGTTGGTCAGTATTTCGGTTCCTGTTTCATACCTGATTGGTAATTGAAAATGGGTTAAGAAAGTCATGGCTAAGGAGCTGAAATTGTCGAAAGAGGCTCTTGGCAATTCAATGTACCATTTAGCCGCTGGACCTGTCAATGTCCTCTGGAAGAGGCGAAGTCTTATCGAATCATCGTTTAGAGTGTTCGATGAACACCACAGATGAAAAGTCATGACGTGATTCGACGGGTCTTCACCCAGATTTCCATTGAATTTAGGAATGTCCGACGGAAGTTTATGCGGAATCGCTGGCCACCAAGGGGCATAAGCAATTGGATCATTCGTCAGCCGGTTTAGATCTGGTAATTCTAGAGTTGCTACAAAAGGCAACTGTTGGTTCAGATTAGGCGAAGCATACCCAGGATAAGATGGGATCGCCTGAGCAATGGGTCTTTGTAAACCAGCATAATGCTGGCAACTTTGACAAGGTTGATGGGCATAGCCACTATAGTATGGTTGCCCATTACTTACAAAGACTCGTTGCTCAGGTCCTTGATATGATTGCTGGAATGGCGGTTGTTGAGATTGAAACAGCTCTGGTTGTTGGAACATTTGCTGTTGACCAATACTGGATGATTGACCAAGATTAGGAGTCACAGTACTTGTTTGAGCCTGAGTCGCTCCAGATAAGGAGGCACTACCCTGAGATTGTGATTGAGCCGTTGAGCCAAGAGGCTGTTGTATTGCAACCTAAGAAACTTGGGGTTGACATACAACAGGTAGCGCTTGTACTTGCGACGCATTCACCATAGCAGGTGTGGTGGGAATATTCGACATAGGGTGTACTGGTTGCATTGAATATACAACCCCTGGTTGTTGAGGCAGTATTGGTACCCAACCGCTGGATGTAATTCCAGTTTGACCTGAACCTTGTTGTAAACTCCAATATGGTTGTTCTCCGGAAGGGAACAATGAAAGAGCATACTGCCCTCCATATGGTGGAAATCCAGTACTTAAAGGGTAAATTGGCCTTTGAAGACACATTGGATCAGTTTGTTGAGTTTCAACATAAGAAGTACCAGATGATAATCCGGATGAAGAAATAGGAACTAACCATATTGTCGCCCCCGATTGGACTCCGGCTTGTAGTTGACAATTTGCCGGGACAGATGGTATACCAGCGAACATCGTTGGAGTAGCAGCAGGAGGTTCTGCTGCTGCTGTGTCAGACGACACAGTCCTAGATGTCGACGGTTGTTCAGACATATCTAGTCTATCCAAAAGATTTATTAGCAATTCTACAAGAACTTACGATGCCAAAAGACTAACTTCGAAGATCAACGCAGGAATAGGAGGTGATTATGTTCCGTTTAAAATGAATTTTATTATGACGACGCTTTTAGACACAACTTGCTTTTTCACTTTTTAAGAGTCGAGAAAAAGCTAAAGATGACTCTAGTCTCCTTCGATGTATTAACGAGCCCGAAGTGACAAATGCTCGGATGCACTTTTTCAGTTATAGAGTTTGAAAAAGGCCAAAAGAAACTACTCTGGAGTTCTAGGCAGAGGGTGTGCCAAACCTTTCGCGAAACCACAGAATATGTTTTACGGTACGAGTGGTCGATCTTCGTGAATGCTGTGTTCACTGCATCGCGATCAGTAGGGCGGCCGACATGGCTTCCTATGGATAAAGGCTTTGTTCCTATAGGGGTCTCCCAATATACGCGATGGTACGCGGGAGCACAAGTCCGTATTAGTGCTATCGTCCCTCAGGAGGAATCACCCACCTTCGTAGAGATCGACAGTCACTATGTTTAACGACGCCGGAACACGTCTCTACCTAGACCTCTACTGTGTTTCGTTATGTTTCAAAGCGTTGTTATGTAAATTCAGTTCGTTTTAGGTTGATCTTGCTTAGCAGTTTGCCTTTATGGATCACCACGTGATGTATGATACAACTCCTAAATGCAGTCTAAGAGGGTTCGGTCCCCAGTGGAGTCGCCAGTCTGTTGTGGGGAAAAGTATCCAACACGGAATGACCCTATCCCACTCTAAGGGTGATAGTTCCTTAGCAACAGCTGAAGCAAAGCTATCTAAAGTTACTTCTTTATGACATGCAAGAGATGAAAGGAAGGCATCCACTTACCGATGTCTTGCGCAAATGGTCGATCCAATCTCCTCTATTTGCCGCTCGCTCCCAGCTCGGAGTCTTCTCACGGGCCCAGCTACACGAGATCCTGCGAACAAGACAAGAAAAGGAAACTACAAGAAGCATGCATTCATAATTGATTCAAGGATTGGCATAAATCAAATACGCAAGTAAGACAATACACCATTGAAACACATGCGAATAGAAGAACCTCAAATGCTTTATTAATATAAGGAAGTAAGGTTCAGGCGGTGATACAACCGTGAGAGGTCCAATCCAGCATCACCTTCCCGACGGAAAGAAATCTCCTCTTCACCTCCCTCAAGCAATCACCCAATACTCTCAACTGTAAACCAACAGCAATTCTTTGCACAAAATTCCGGCCTTTTAGATCCCATGGGATGAGATCCTTATATAGAGTTTTGGAGTGAAGATAAGTCAGCTTGATGTGTGACTTGTTGTCCTCTTCAACTCCAGTTGTTCTTCAGTCCTTGAGTCCACTCGGAGTTTCTACCTTCCACTTGGAGTTTTAGAACCTCTTTACTCATCATTAGGCGAATCTTCTGATCCAAGTGTCATTTTGGAAGCTTCCTGGGCACTGGCACATTGAGAAAAGATTCCTCCACATGTCAAAGTACGCCCAGCGCAGGTAGCCTTTGTTGCACTTGCTATGCAGCGCAGGTACACCATAGAGCTTTTGACATTCAGCGTAGATGCTTAGTGGAGCAGCTGCTTTGATCCAAAATTGACCTGTTTTTGAGTGTTTTTCAGTGGAGAACTGATCTGAAGTGCTGTGGTTTGCTGACCTTGTTCCTCTAGGGGTAGGAACAACATGTTTAGGGACTTTGGATCCCTCAGATTATTGACATTTCATGCTCCATGCTGTAAGGCACAAAAATGTCTATAACAGGTAATCCAAGTCCAAGCCAAGAAGTCTCCAAGCACTCCTTCTCCAAGTCAAATGAATAGCCTCTAGGCACAATCTTAACATAAGGGTGCAAATAGACATAGACCAACCATTTGGGAATGGGAGAGGATGAATTTATAGGCTGGGAAAGGGAGTTAGAACCTCTCCAAATATAGGATTAGACCCTCATATCAAGGAGGTAGCAATAGGGATAAGACCAAGAGGCCAAGTTTGGAGGATTCGACCTCATCTATGCCAAACAACCTCTAGCTCGTCGCTCTGGAAGCTTCTAGATCACGAAGCTTCTCATCCTCTTTGGGAAAATTACCTATTTGGGATCATCACGGGTATGCAAGGGAACAAAGTGATGACATCGCTGGTCAAGTACAATGCAAGATGACCATCGTTTTTTTAAGCCTTATAAGAGTGATGATTCTCAATTTAGGGGTTTTAGAGCTATTTATTCAGGGAAAGCTCAAGGCATTTTCCAATCAATGTCGTAGGAGGGATCTGAGATGCATACATGAATGAGTACATTGCATAATGGTCATGTTTTGAGCACTTTGGGGTATGTCACAGGGAAGCGCAAGAGGTGTGACAAAATACTGTGGAACAGTTACCCTCTAAAGCATGAAGGCAGAATGAGGAGTGATGGCTGAGATGCTTTACGAGCTTTTGCAAGGATGAGGACACACACTGTCAGGAGACCTGAAAATCAAGTACACATATACATATACATATATGAGATCAAGACATGAATATATGACATGGATGCAACCATCTAGATGATGAATACTATATGAAAAGATCCATGGTATGGGTGCAACCATCCAATACAAAAGGATCATCATAAATGTAAAGTCCCACGGTATGGTCACAACCATCCGTATAGTAGAAACATGTGTACACTCATGAATAACATATAACTCCATGAAACCTGAATCATATCAGACAAGACTCAGGGTATTGCGCTCCATCCCGACCCGATCAAAGTACGAATCCTAACATGTGAATAAATGTGTTGAAGTCGAACATGCTATAAAACCACCTTATTACTGGCCAATGATGTGGATCGTTAACAGGTATGAGAGAAACCACCAATAATGACAATGGCTCTCAAGGTACAACAATATAATCCATGAATGTGATAATGAAGCTGAAGTCGAACATTCATGGAATCACCTGATCGAAAGCCAATGATGAAGACCCATCGTCGGATGCGAAGAACTTCCCATTAGGGCATGCAAGCTCTAAGGTACTGAAAGGGAGTTTCTAAGTCATCTTCCTGGATAATTAGTTGAAGTCGACAGGAAGCTACCCATCAAAGGAGGGCAATGATGAGTCCCCCATCATCGACAGGAGAAAAGGAATAAAGTGGAATGAAATGAATGAGATCCAAGACCGTAATAATGGGTTAAACAATGTATAGGTAAATAATTGTAGATTGGACTTCTCTTGAACACTGGCGACACGACTCTGGAGGGTGGTAGCATCTGACTCAACATAGGAATAAAGGTCAAGATGACGAAAAAGAAATAGTCAAATGAGAGGAAAAAATGGATCACCTGAACCCAAGAATACAAGTGACTAAGTGAGGATATCCAAAACCCGACACAAGAGCAGAAGAGTGTAATATTCAAGAGAGACATGTTGCCTATACAAAGGATGTTTCATCTTCATTTCCACCCCCTATTTCTAGAGAGTACCCCAATTATTTTTATCACAAGCTTGAAGGGGATAGAATGTGCTTTTCATGTAAGTTCATTCTTTGAATGAATCCATTCTAGTAAGTTTTACGAGTCTTAGGAAGGAGAAACTCGGTCTCATCATGGTGACAAGTCTTTCGTCGTAAAATTTTAACGTGTCTGACATAAGAATGACTCGGTATCTTTTTCACATTTATAGAGTTTGGAAAGAGACGAAAAAGAAAACTCCATCATGTCCCTTTTCATAATTTGTCTCTCGAACCCGAAAATGTAGAAAACAATATCCGAGAGAGCCTCTTGACCATGTCGATCAAGGTGTACCTTTCTCGTAAATAGTCAATCTCAACTTGAAAAATGGGTAAATGTATACTGAGGTGACGTCAATTCATTTTCTTTAACGAGTTCAAAATGCCAAGTACTCGACAATATTTTCAATTTTCGAGAGTCAGAAAAGAGCTCAAAGATTACTCCAGGGGGGTTCCTTTTTCATTTATTTAATGAGTCTGAAAAAGAGATAAAACAAAACTCGCAAGAATTAGTCAATAATGATCATTGTTCACCTGAAGGTACCTGTAACTACACAAAAAAACTCACCCATCACTGATATCGAGAAATAATAATAAAATATTATTAAAGTATTGACAAAAATGACTTTCAAAACTTATAAATAACCAAAAATAATTTTATTTTTTACCATTTTACCATAATAAGCTTTGAAAGTGCATTTTTGCCCTAATTTTCTTGATTTTCAAGTCTCCGTTATGGGAGATCCATAGTACCATTTCGTGAATCGTTTGCAATATGTAAGAGGCCCATCTTTGCTCTTGCATTTTATCACCTTTTTATGCGTTTTTAATGGTAATTTATTGTTATAAGGGAGGATTTTCAATTTTTTAGGGTGTCGATGATCATCGTGGGTATGGTCATTGGACTCACGATGATCGCACTCAAGCCAAAAGGCTTGTGTGATGATATCACTCTATTTGTAAAAATAGGCGCGATGGCACCGAGGTAGAGGTTTTGGAAGAAAAATCTTCTTTTCAAGCAAAAATATTTGATTTTAATCCATGAAAAAAGGATTAATTGGTGTTAAATGATGTTCTGTAGGAGATTATGGTTTTGGAATGGAAAGAAAGAGGCCATGAGGCCGAAGACCACCAAGCAACTCAGGATCCTGAATACATCAATGCTCTAAGGAATTGCAAGTTGCTAAAATTCTTCAAGACCACAAGGTTAAGGGCCCAGATGGAATTGCTGCCCTATTTGATCAATATTTGGGATGTAGATCGAGAGATATTCATCATAAAAGGCCAGGAACTAGAACTTGAGGAGGTGGATATCTACTTCATCACAGGATTATCCTGAAGAGGAGAAGCGATCCAACTCTTTGGATCTCGCCCAAGAGGTGAGAGTACGAGAACTCTAATCTAGAGGCATTGTTCAGGTGTCGAAATGACCAACGGAGGGAAGGTGAAGACAACGAAAATCACCAACAAACTTCCCTTGAGAACAGTTCACTATGGCGTGTGTATCTGGCACGCAAGCCTTGCATGAGGCTTCAAAATCCAAGTTCAAGTATGCTATTGTGTGTTTGAACCCCACCATATTTAACTAGTGTGGAGGCCTTTTGGAGAATATGAAAAGACAACCGACCAAGGGGAAGCATGGAAACCTAAAGAAATTCAGGTTCGGTTCAATACAAGTGACCTTGTTTTTAGAACAAGTTCCCTTATTTTGGTATCAGTGGGCAGAGGTACCAAATCCTGCCCCCTCGAGATTCGAGACTGGTAAGATGGAGTCAACTCATGCCTCGAGGAGGAACGGGTCATCATATACATTACCCACCACAATTTTTTTCTTAGATAGAATGCCAACTACTCATGGTAGACGATTATGCTTATTCTTGTACAGATTCCAAGTGGGATCCAGATCTACCTCTGCCACCAGGAGAATAGTGGACTGATGCAGGTAAAAACTTGTTTTTTGGATTTTTTCAAGTTTTATGATTTTTTGTAAAAGTGTAAACTAAGACTCAACTTGTGATAAATGTGCATATGTGGGACTAAAGAGACCACCTGGCATGTCGCTAATAGCATGGCAAGTTTCTCATCAGATAGTGGGCGCAAAATATGAAGAAGGGGCATACCCCTTAGCTGAAATGGAGTGCAACTTAGAGGCGATAACTCGAGGAGTCCGAAAGTATGCCACTATTGATTAGGTGCCACTTTGTTGGCAGAGACACACAGTGGGAGTATATGTGATACTGCATCAGCGGTTAGGCTGAGTGATAAGAGTGGTCTCGTGCTATCATGAGCACCGTGCAAGCTGATAGCCTTTCTAGCTCTTTTACACATTTTGTAGGGTTTGAAAGCCTTGTGTCCCAGAACACTTTATTTTTTGATATCTTGATGTAAACATTCTAACAGACGTGATATATATGTCTATATATATATATATATATATATATATATATAGATATATATATATGCATGTTTCATTTTTTACTTATGTGTCCATAATATGATCAGTTTTATAAATGATGCAAATGCCTACCAAGAACAAAATTTGCTAATGCATCTGTTAATGTATTTAAATTACATGGAATATGTTGATATGTGATGAAATCAAAATTTCTTTCTAGTAATCTAACACATAGATATATACGCAATATTTGTGGATTTCTCACTGAGTAATGATTGTTTAATTGTAACACAACGAGCTACGAATCCAACTTGACAACTAAATCACTAATTCCAAGAGCAACTGCTTCTGAGAAGAGTTTAATGACTGCACTATATTCAACAATATTGTTAGTTGTTAGACCAAGGCATATACCTTGTAAGTTAATCAACTCGCCCTTAGGGGCATAGAGTACCCATGTTGCAGAAGATAGGTTCAGTGTGCTACGACAAGCACCATAAAAAAAACCAACATAATGGCTTGACGACATCTGCAAACTAAGTGGAACATAGGGTAAGCAAAAAAATACATGTCTGCAAAGAAAACAGACACACAAAAACTCAAAACGTACACTAATGAATTGACACACTAATGTACAGAAGTCATTACACGAATTTCACGCATAATACTTCTTTAGATACAACCCATTGCATGGTTGTGACAATGCATTTCCCTCATAATCACATAGATCGTAGGCACCTTTTTGTAAGACACACTTAACGATGTAGGGTCCATGCCACATGGGTTCGAACTTTCCCGCTCCCAATTTATCATTGCCTTGATCATAAAGAAGGACCATGTCGCCTTCAGCAAAAGTGCATGGAGAAATAGTTTGGTCAAAATGAGCTTTGACACGTTTCTTTTGAGCTTTGATGACCATCGTAGCAATGCGAAGAGTCTCTTCAATCCTCTCAAGATAAAGTAGCCATTCCTCTTCAGGCGAGGTATTTGGAAGGAGTTCGATAGCTAATTTGAGCGAAGGAATTTCACATTCGATTTGAAGAGTTTACTATAAACCATACACCAGTTGGAATGGAGTGAATCCAGTGGCTGTCTTAGTAGAATTTTTGTAAGCCCAGAGAGATGGGAATAGCATCAAATGCTAGTCCTTTTTGTGCTTCCCAATGGTGCGTTGAAGCATAGTAATCAAAACTTTATTAGCTACTTCGACTTGGCCATTGGCATGTGGATAATAAGGAGTTGATCTATCATGACGAAGGCCCAAATGAGCAGTCAACTTTGCCATCATGTAATGATGAAAATGTGATCCATGGTAAGTTACAATCGCTTGAGGAGCACCAAAATGTGCTATGACATGGTTAAAGAGGAACTAAGAAGCAGTGATACTGTCATCATTGTATGTAGGCATCGCCTCAGCCCATTTAGTAAAATAGTCAACGACGATGATTATATAACCATGCCCCTCGGCCGAGTGAGGGTTACATGTCATGAAATCAATGCCCCATTTAGCGAATGAGACAATGGTAACTATTGGGTGAAAGGGTGTTGGTGGGGCGTGCTGCTTGTAGTTAAAAATCTAGCATTCATGGCATTTATGAACAGCTAGAATTATACAATCTTTAAAGATACAAGGCCAAAAATAACCAGCGTAGAGGATTTTCTGGGTGGTGGCGTAGTTTGACATATGACCACCACAGGCACTAGAGTGGCAATCATTTAAGAGTCGTTCAGCCTCTTCTAGGGTGAGACACCTGCGAATAACAGAGTCCACACCGACCCGATACAATGTATCACCAAGGATCCAATAGGGTTCAGAGTGATGTTGAATGCGGCGTCGGTCAGATCGAAACAACTCAGATCGGAAAGTCTAGGTTTGAAGATAAACAATAATACCTCCATACCACGGGTCGAGAGTGATGATCAAAAACCAAGTTTCATCTGGAATTTTCTTAGTGAAATCAGTAGACGTGCTTTTAGACGAAAGGGCACATATTAACTCAGCAAAAATGAGTGATTTCTTTGATTTGGTGGCAGTAAAATCCAAATCAAAATCCTATAGGACAATGATCCATTTGGAGTATTTTCCCCCCCAGTAACTGATGAGTCAATATATAGGTCATGGGGCTACAATCGGAAATCACTGTAGTTTTCCGTAAAAGGATATAATTTCGAAATCTTTGGATAACATGGACTACTGCTAAGGAAAGCTTCTCGACGTGGGCATATCAAGACTCAGTATCAAGAAGATTTTGGCTTAAGTAATAAACCATGTGCTTGTTGCGATCGTCATCATCCTAAACTAACACCATAGCAATAGTAGTATCAATTGCAGCCAAGTATAGGAAATAATCGCGTCGATTTTCAGGGGGATGTAGTAAAGGAGCACTAAAAAGCATGTCTTTCAAAGCATCGAAGGATTTTTGGGCAACTTCATCCCAAATGAAAGGGATCCCCTTCTTAAGTAAGCGAGTATAACCCTCAGCGAGTTCATCTCAATTAGGAAAGAATCGATGGAGAAAGTTAGCCTTTCCTTGTAGGCTTTGCAATTGCAGTGATGAGGTGGGGGGGGGTAAGTTGACAATGGCCTCAAATTTTAAAGGATTGATTTGGATATCTTTGCGGGACACCACAAAACCCAAGATTCAACCAGATTCAATGCAAAAAACACACTTGTGCAGATTGAGACGGATGTTATAATGCTGACATCGCAGAAAGATGGATCTTAAGTGATTTGGATGGTCATGATGCTTATCAGAATGGGTTGGTAATTCATCAAGGTAAGGCTGAACAATGTGTCTAATATCATGAAATGCATAAGACATTTCTCTTTGGAATGTAGCGCTAGCAATTTTTAAACGGAAAGGAAGCTTTTTATAAGCGAAAGTGCCCCATGGATAGATCAAGGCCATTTTATGTTGATCAGTTGGTGAAATGTTGATTTGGTTGTAGCCAGAAAAACCATCCATGAATGAGAAAATATCACTCCCAATGCACTCGTCGATGATCTGATCGATAAATGGAGTGGGATAATTGTCTTTTGTACATGCGTGATTGATATCGCGGTAATTAACATAGACACGAATCATGCCCTGCTTTTTACCAACAGGGACAATGTTGGACACCCAATATGTTAATGGGATAGGATAAATAAACCAACTTTTAAAATTTTATCCACTTATTCTTTAATAGCAGCAGCCTTTTGAGGATGCACGGGGCGAAGCCGTTGGCGAACAAGCTTGGAATTAGGATAAGTCGGTATTTCATGCACCATTATTACTGGATCAATATCAAGCATTTCCTCGTATGACCATGCAAAGACGTCTTGAAATTATTTGAAATGTTGAGTGTAAACCTTGATATCATCTGGAGAACAGGAAACCCCAATATGAATGTTCTTGACAATTCCAGGTTTAATGGAAATGTCAAGAGGCATAGTAGCAGTGATGATTCCCATGTTACCCTCCAACAGGGCTTCATGCACTAGGACAGGTGTCTGAAGTGGAGATGTTGGGAAATGAGAAACAAACACTTCGAGACACAAAGGCATATCATCGAGGCTGGGAAGAAAGGAAGAATGACGATGGAGACCATTCCAAGGAGTTTCATCTAGAGACATGACCTCAATGATACTCTCGTTAGTGAGGAATGTCTCATTCAAATGATCTAGAGAATCCCAAGAACCAAGCTAAGGAGATGGCACATAAGTGTCCAGGTTCATACTGAAAACAACATGACTTTCTGAAGTGGTCATCAAATCCAACACAATTTCTTGATAATTTTTCTCCAATGGACTTAAAGGCATATAATTGCCAAATGAATCAATTTGATCTGGAGTAGGAATAATCCAAGGGTCCGTAGAAACCGAGATCATATTGATTGAAGTAACATTTGGAGGTAGGAGAGTAAAAGTACCCATTAAAGCAGAGTCTTTGGAGAGACCTTCCCCTACACTCTCATAAGGAATCTCAGTATTTCCCACGTAAGGGACATTTCCATTCGATGAATTGGAAGAGAAAAAAGATAGTTGGTCAACGGTGACAATTTTTCCTTTGTGAGGAAAATGAAGCACTAGGAACAAAGAAGAAACCACACAAAACATAGCATGGGTCCAGCTTCGCCCGAGAAGAAGGTTGTAGTTGAGATTTGCATCTACAACTTCCACTTCTAGTTCAACGGTCTTTCCTTCCAATGTAATCAACAAGTTCGTGAGAATACCATATGGACGAGAGCCTCTACCATCAAAGGCTTCCAAAGTGTTTGGGGACTAGTTAAGAGAAGGAGAGCCAATGGCCTTCCAACACAAAACAAACATGATGCAGGTGGAAGCACCTTCATCAATAACAGTCTGATGGATCATCTTTCCTTTGATAAGAACCTGTATCAAAAAAGCAATCTGATGAGGAAGACGAGGAACATGGTTTTCAATATCAAAGTTAATTAGACTCGAATTGATAGGATCAATAGCACCTATAGTAGAAAAAAATGGTTTCTGCTATGCTGGAAAAGTTTGGATTTAACATCCAAGGAAGACATTGCCAAAGGTGCTTGAGCTAAATCCTCAACAATATTGTAGTGTTGTGCAACTCTAGCATTCAGATTATAAGATGATTTCCGAAGTACACCCTTGGGAGGTGGTCGGATTACAAACTCATTGTTAGGGTGCTCAATAAGGAGTGGACCAGAACTTGATGGAGTGGAAGTAGAAGGTATATCAGTGACTTATTTCTCCACCGTCTGCTTATGTCGGGTTTGATAGTCCTTTGTTTGAGTAGCAATCGAAATAGGTGATGAAATTTACATCATGAAAACTTTGGAACCAGAGGAGGCAAAGGATTGCGGGTTCTACCAACTGCATCTGCTGAGATGGAAAAGGTTCTTTTAAAACAACTAGAGTCCCTTTCAATAAGCAATTAACTTCAAAACGACGGGGACAATCCTTGGTGGAATGATCTTCCTCATAGATGAGGCAAGGATATTTCAGCTTCCTCTTAGAAGCATCATCAATAGATGATTTGGGTGGATACTATTTTGGAGCATTGACTTTGGCTTTATCTTTGCCATTTTTCTTTCCTTTAGAGGCCTTATCTGTTGCGGTAGACTGAATAACATGTACCTCAGAGGTTTTACAAAGACTTGATGATTTTTTTGAATGACTATTGGAACGAGTGCTTGAAACATATTTCTTCTTCGAGGAAGCTTTCATGGAAGCCTGAGACACAGAACCAATTACACCATCAATAGGTGGTATATTATGAGACTTTGATGCTGTCAAATCTGAAGATGGTCTCATAGCATCAGGCAACATCTCATAAAATGTGGCAGATTGTGAATAGACTAAGTCTAGATACTCATCACGGGCAATAACTTGTTCTTCAGTAACACATCCACCCATAGCTATATCCTTAGCAATCTTGGTAATGAACGATTTTTTGAACCATTCAGTCAACAACTCATCAACAATCTCAAATTTGATGAGGTAACGCTGACTTCTCCATTCATGGATATGATAAAAAATATGGGTCGCAGTATCTTGCTTAAGAGATGTAATCAAATGAGTGCTAGTTTCATATCGAACTAGAAATTGGAAGTGGGTGAGGAATTCCATAGCCAAAGAGTTGAAGTCAGCATAGGTACCTCGAGGAAACTCGATATACCATTTTGTGACAGCTTCTATGAGGGTTCTATAAAAGAGGCAAAGACTGATAAAATCGTCACTATACGAAATGGAGGAGCACCATAAGTGATATGTCATCACATGGGCTTATAGGCCCTCCTTAGAATTTCCTTCCAACTGACGGAAATCGCTTGGAATTTTGGTAGGAGTAGGAGGCCAACAAGGAAAATGAAGAATAGGATCATTCGTGAGCCTCAAGACATCAGGCAACTCTAATGTAGCCAAAATGGGAAATTGTAGATTGAACAACATGTAGGGCCTTTGAGGAGACCCAAGCGGTGGGTTCCAACCTTGCTGGTAAGGATTCTACCCCCCATAGCGGAGGATTTTGACCATAAGGTGGATTTTGTCCAGGGTAGGTTTGATATTGACCTACCATAGGCGGTTGATAAGCATTATATGCGGCATACAGATTATAAGGTTGTTGCACCTGTTAACACTGGACATAAGGAGATTGACCCTACTGCTGCAGGGGTTGACCTTGTGTTGCAAAGGTTGGCCTTGTGAATACAAAGGTTGAGTAGACTACTGAACAAATTGAGTTTGTTGCTGCAACGGCTGCTGCAAAGGTTTCCCCTGTTGCTATAATGGTTTCCCTTGCTGCTACAAAGGTTGCTGGATAGTTCCCTCGGGTATACCTTGAGTGTATTGGTAATTTCCAAATTGAATTTGACCATATCTACCAGGAATAGTGGATTGACAAGGCTGGACATAAGCTCCTTCTTGTGGAATGTAAGGTGGATTGACCAAGGCTTGCGAACCATATGGGACATAAGCCTGTTGGAGTGGAATCTAAGCCATATAAGGCTGCTGGTACTAGATATTACCTGACCCGGATGGACCAATAGGGTTAGGAATACTACCAGAATAAGGTTGATTAACTCCAACCATGTGAGTTTGTAATCCACTCACATTGGTTTCACCTGACACAAGAGGAATATTCAGATTCCCCCCCCATGCGGTGGCACATTCTGTCCACTTGACAAAGGGGTGGAATAACTAACTAAAACCTGACTCGAAATAGTGGTTGCATCGGAAGAGTCAGTTGAAATGATGATACAGGTTATGATGGAATCATAGGTTGAACTGGAACTGACGTGACAATAGTTTGTACAAAAACTTGAGAGGTCACGTTTGGAATGAACGGACCAAAAGTAGGCATGGCATTAGATGACCAAATAGGATTTTGGTATAATGATGAAGCATTGCCCATTCTCGAAACCAACTGAGCTAAGGTTGTATAACCATGTGGAAACAAAGGTCCACTGGTTCTTGGGAACGTGTGAGATGGGGTTATTCCTACAAAATTAAAATGTTCAGGAGGAAATTCATAGTCTTGCTCCTCATGCACTTAAACCTCCAGATGACCTTGAGGAGAGGTTGGTATTTCACCTTTTGATTCCTTAGACAAAAATAACTGGTGTCGAGGAATATGATATGTGCAAGGAGATAACTCCAAGGAATACCCGACCGATCGTAAGGACTGTAAGGATGTTGAAGAGATATCACAACATAATCAAATAACGGATTTGGCGAATGAATAACAAGCCTCTACGAACTCTCAAGAGCCTGCAGACTCTTAGGGGTCTGTATAGGATTATCAGGGGTATCAGGATTAGATTCTTGAGGTGATCAGGAATCCAATGGAGGTGGAAGAGAAGACACGGGTTGGATACTGGGAATAATCCCAAGTTCAAAACCTTGATATTCAAGTGACTAAGGAAGCTCCAAATGAACTCCTTGGGAGGACCCTTCAGTATCAAACAATGAAGGGGAACTGTGAGATGAACTCAATGGTTCAACCACGATGACTTCCTCTCAAGAGAAGAAAAGGAAAGGAGGTTCGTTGAGGGCTTTATTAACAATCTTGAAATTAATAGGGAATTACTCAATATTGGACTAAGAAGTAGCTGCTTGGGTTTGAATTGTTTATCATGGGCAATTATTTTTAGAAGCAAAAACTTTGCCTTTTCATATTTTAAGAGTCGATAAAAGGACGAAAAGGTGACTCTAGTCAATTCAATGGTTTATCGAGCTCGAATAGACAAGTGCTCGATGATATTTTCAAATTTAAAGAGTCAGAAAAGATCAAAATGACCACTCAGTAACTCTAGGCAAAAGGAGTACTAAGTAACTGTGAAATGCAATATACACCTCCGCAAATAAATTTACCAAGGACTTGATGTATGTGCAAAAAATCTCCCCAAATGTTGTGTTCGGTGTATCACGTTTACAAGGCGGAAAACTCAACTTCCTATGGATAAAGATTTGCGACCTATAGGGGTATACCTTTATATAATCGACGGTATGGGGAGCACAAGTCCGTGCTAGCACTGTCTAATGCAAAAGCGAACGAAAACTGCTAAGTTTTATAGACGTCGGAACACATTTCTAGCCTAGACCACTAAGTATGACCGTTAATGTTTCAAATGCTCCTTAGATTAATTCATAGATTTTAAAGTTGATCTTGAAATTATGTTTCGATTTCAAGGCCATAACAATGTTACATGTTCCTAAAATGCAGCTAAATAATGAAATGAAATCCTTCAATTTGATGAAAGCTATCTATGTAGGGAAGAAAATCACCCAAATCATGCATCAAACCAATGATCAATGCATCAATGAAAATTTCCAATGCTTAATACAAAAAATGAAATCTAATCTTTCATTTCACAACAAATGCAGTGCCCAAGAATGATCTTAAATTAATCTTCCTTAAGATGCAATGATATATATTTTTTATTTTTTCACTTTAGTGCAATCAATGTAATCTAGTGCAAAAAAGTAAAAGAGAATACAAGCAAGCCAACAAACATGAAAATATCTTTCATATTAATGATTTGAATGCAACAAAAAAAATAATGCTTCTAAAACTACTTAAAAGATAAACACTTGCGCTTTCACTTTTCGAAACACAAACTAAAATCAAACACTTCCTTTTGATTCAAATGAGACAATCAATTTGTAATCTATTGCTCATCAAATAGAACTTAAGTGACTTTCACCGTGTCTACTCAATTTGACATTAATGAAAACAACTTAAGACTCAAGAACCAAAAGTGATTTGCAAAGGAGGCCCAAACACACAAAATACTCTTTAACGCAGGTAATTGATCTCTGATGAGAAGACCAACGAGCGGATGAAGGATGACCTAGAAGACCTAGAAACCCTAAAAGGTTAATCAAACTTCAAACACACTTAAACCAAGTTAAGAGGCGATTTCAATCAAACAAGAAAAGAGTCAACTAAAATCACACTAGTAAGCCATTGGGAGAAGGAAAAAAGAACTGAAAACAGGAAGACAAACCCTAAATTTCTTTAACTTTTGCTATCATCGCACCTGTTAAGAGAAAAGTAGCGATCATCACTACTATAATCAACACATCCATGATATCATCATGAATGTCAGGGCTAAAAACACAATGGGTGAGAAAAACAAAGAAAAAACACAAAATCTTCAAGAACAACTCAAATCAACAACCTTTAAGCATCTACCAGGAAGTGAGATTGGCTACAGACAAACAATGAGGTATGGGAATGGATGGTTGATCAAAATCGTCAAAAGACAAGGTGAAGAATTGGAAGGAAAGGATCATAGGCTTCCCAACGGAGTCACCATTTTGTTGTCAAGGTTAATCCTCTATGCGGACAGAGATGATCCCTCTAGCACAATGAGTGGGTCTAGCAATTGAAGTGACAATCAACTAGACATATTCCTAGATTACAATTGAAAATAAGAATGAAAGAGATGGACTACCTCATTTTGATGCTATTCAAATATCCTTTGTTGATGACCTTGAACCACTTGTATCATGAATGTATTCTTGCTTCTCTTAGTGTTTATGTACCTGCACAAGTGATAAAGACACAACAAGGCATGCCAAAACGAATATAAAATTCAATAGCAACCTACTTAACTAATCAAGGAATATCAAGGTAAATGATACATGAACATATTCATTTGGGGAAGATTAACCAACAGTTTTGTATTATTAGAAAATAAAGGGAAGCTTACAACCAAAGCCTTGATTTTGATAGGCTCTCCTTGAGTGGTAATCCAAGTCCAAGCCAAGAACTCTCCAAGCACTCCTTCTCCAATTCAAATGAATAGCCTCTAGGCACAATCTTAGCATAAGGGTGCAAATAGACATAGACCAACCATTTGGGAATGGGAGAGGATGAATTTATAGGCTAGGAAAGGGAGTTAGGACCTCGCCAAAGATAGGATTAGGCCCTTATCTCAAGGAGGTAGATCATAGGGATAAGACCAAGAGTCCAAGTTGGAAGGATTTGACCTCATCTATGCCAAACAACCTCCATCTCGTCGCTCTAGAAGCTTCTAGATCACGAAGCTTCTCATTCTCTTTGGGAAAATTTCCTCTTTAGGATCATCATGGGTATGCAAGGGAACAAAGCGATGCCATCACTGGTCAAGTACAATGAAACATAAAAACATCGTTGTTTTAATCCTTATAAGAGTGATGATTCTCAATTTAGTGTTTTTAGAGCTATTTCTTTAGGGAAAGCTCAAGGCATTTTCCCATCAATGTCTTAGGAGGGATTTGAGTTGCATACATGAATGAGTACACTGCATAATGGTCATGTTTCGAGAACTTTGGGGTATGTCATAGGGAAGCACAAGAGGTGTGACAAAATACTGTGTAACAAGAAGCCTCCATCCAATTCCCAGAACAACAAGTTGAAAGAAAAAGGAAAGGGAAAGAAGAAAGTGTTAGCAAAGAAAGAGGAGGAACATCCCTCTCACACTCATTGCAAGAAAGATGGGCACAATGAGGAGAACTGTTGGAAGATACATCTAGAGTTAAAGCCTAAGAAGTTTGGTGGAAAAGGGAACCAAAATATGGTTTCTAAAATGCAACAAGACCTGGGTTCTGATTCTGGTGAGGAGATGTAGATCACAACCATTATGGTACAAGGTAAAGGTTCCTTCCTTTCATGCTAGTTTAAGTGAAAAGCAAAGTTCATGATGACGAAAGACAAATAATTGAGTTTTTTCATATAAGAGTTGTATCTAAGAAGACAAAAATAGATACATTGTTTTATCCACATTCTCAAGTTAATTTGATCTCAAAATCAATTGTTAAGAAGTTGGGTATGGAAACGAGATCTCATCTGAAACCTTGTCCTTTTGGTTGGGTGTGCGACAATGAAAAACTCAATGTCACCAAATAGTGTAGGGTCAATTTTCTATTATTTCAAAGTTTATAGATGAGGCTAATTAAGATATTGTCTCACTTGACATTTGCGACATAATCTCCTGAAGCTCATACCTATATGATAGGAATGAAGTCTTTTTCAGACATGAGAGCAAGTACTATCTCAACAAATATGGGGTGAAATATATTGTTAGAGCTCACTGCATGAAAGTCAATTCAACCCTTGTCGGTGCTTGAAAGATGAAGGGACTCATCAACTCCAACAAGAAGTGTATGCTCATGGTTGTGAGGAAAAAAGATGCTGAGACATCTGATGCTTTCAAAGGTTGTAATCCTTCTCATAGGAAATCATTTTTTTTATCTTGTCTCAACTATGATGATATTTTTTAGGAACCATGTGGATTTCCTCCCAAGAGGGGAATTATGCATGAGATCCATCTTCAAAAATTTTCCTCTCTTCCAAATGTGGGCATGTACAGGATTCCAACTGTGGAAATGAAGGAAATCATGAAGAAAGTGCAAGACTTAATGGACCAAGGAGTCATAAGACCTATCTCATCTAAATGTGGTTCACCAATTGTGTTGGTGCCAAAGAGAGATGGCACATGGAGAATGTGTGTGGATTATTTGGATCTCAATAGGATCACGATGGAAAACTATCATTTGCAGGACAAGTTACTCTACCATCTTGGCAAGTTATGTATTGACCTACAAGTGAAAGAGTCCATGTAATTCGATAAGCTCACACTTCTCTTATGTCTAGTCAGTTTGGGGTAGGAAAACTCCTGGCTCGTTTGCATAGGTTTTTCATTGGTCTCAAATAAAATAAAATGTAACCGAATATGTAAAGGGGTGTGTGATGTGCTCTATTTGTAAGCACACTAATAGAAAATTAGGGATGTACACACCACTCCTCGTTCCTTCACATCATTGGGAGAGTATCTGAATGGATTTTGTAGGAGGGTTTCCTTTGTCAAAAAGGGGTCATGACTACTTATATGTAGTAACATATGGGTTTAGCAAGATATGTTTCTTGATGCCATGTAAAAATAATATTATTGTCGAGCAAACTGCTCAACTTTTCTTTCAACATGTATGTGTCCATTTTGGACTACACACATCTATTTTATCAAATCGAGATTATTGATTCCTTAGAGATTTTTAGACAAGCTTGTGGAGAATGATGGACACCAAGCTAAAGAGGAGTACAAATTTCTATCCACCGACCAAGGGAAAAATAGAGGTTGTCAATAGAACAATGGTTCATTGCTCCAAGGGTATTGCAGCAAACATCCTAAGTTGTGGGATAAATAAATACGTTATGTTCAACAAGCATACAATAGAGCTTTACACTATTCTACTCAAAATTCACCATTTGAGACATGCTTTGGGTACCTGCCAAAGTTTCCTACAGATTTGGTCTTTGGGAAAGATGAAGATTCTAATGAACGATTTGATGAAGACAAATCTCACAAGTTCATTTAGAGGATCCAAATGATACATCAAGTAGTGCAACAACATTTGGTGAAGATTCGGGCACAATATAAGGTCTAACATGATAAAAACAACATTGGTCATTAGTTCCAAGTTGGAGACTGAGTATGGCTTCATATCAACAAGGAAAAATTAAATGGAGAAGGAAAAAGGTTGAAACTAATCAAATATGGTCCATTCACCATCTTAGAAAATATTGGAACAAATTCTTATCACCTTGATCTATCAACCTATATGCAAATTTATTATGTAGTCAATGTAGATAAACTTGAAACTTTATGAAACTCCCATGATCATGGATCCAGAAGAGAGTGGTCAAATTCCATTAGTGGATGATTTTGCACTAGATTACTTGGACAATTTTCTTGAAGACATTATCCTAACAAAAGAACTAGTACTTCACAATGAGGAGATGTGGAGTACCTTTGAGTGGGTTTCAAAGGAATGCATCCGAGCAAGGCATGATGAGTTGAAAAGGAGAAAGTGAAGGAGTGATTCCCTCACCTACTTATTGTTTGATAAACCTTTTGGAGGCTCAAAAACTCCTCAATGGGTAGGGTTGATCGAGGAGGATCTAAAAAGGCTTAATACTTGGAGTCCTCAAATCTCAATAAAACCAGCACCAATTCGTAGAACTTATCGATATGATTCCAATGATGCAAACAATACCTCAATATGAGTATGTATAACAAATTTATGTGCCATGTGGCACCACCTAGGAGGTACCACATGACATGATGTGGTGCCCTTATGGGCGAATGACATTACAAGGCAAGGTGATTAGGCACCTACATGAGCCAATAGGAAGGTTCCATGTGGCTAAATCAAATGGCATCACATGGCACCCAACTGCCAGCCAAACAAGTTTGAACCAACCACGGGCACATGTCATACAACTGATGGATAGTTGGTGGAATGTGTTGGAAGGCCACCAATTTGGAAGTCCCGCTAACCATAATTATATATGGTTATAGTGATCTAGTGCACTGTTCAAACAAACCAACCAAATAAAATAATACGTCGGGGTCCTTTAATGTTCGACCTTGGGACCTCACCAACCATCAACAGACTTGCACACATACGCCAAAAAAACACCCCAAAAGGGGGCCTTCGGAAACTCCTCCTACCATATGCATAATACCAAGCCATATGCATTCACATGAGGTAGATGTTGGGCCATAGAGGGTTGAGCATAACTCAACACAAGGGCAATGGAACTGTGCTAGGCAAGCACAATTTTCATGACATATTCCAAGGAATATTTTACAAAAATATGCTTGGAACATTTTAAATTGTTGTGGCATATTGAAGATTCTTCGAGGGGTCCATATGTGAAAGGGACAAAACCATATGAAGTTTATAGTCACTTTTCGTGAAATTTTGAGATGAATCCACTAGTGCAATTAGCATTGAGATTTGAGCAACATATTTTTGGTTCATCCCCATATGTGAGGTATTTCCATGTATTTCACCATGTACTTGTCATTATTTTTTTGAGATAATATAGAGGCCTTTCCACTTTTATGTTGGGTTCGAAGACGTAGCTCACACATTGTGAGTGAAATTCGTTAACAAATCTTGGTTTCATGTCTATGTTTCCTTCTTTTTGTGTTGTTTCTTCATGGATATTGCATTTGTGGTATTTCCATGCTCTTTAAGCAATTTTGTTTAACATCACTGAGGGAAAGATCCTGGATCATGTAGGGTCCTCAAGATTCATTTCATGTATTGCAACTATTCCACCTAAGTTATATTAAAGATGAGGATGCCATCCAAATATATGACATCAAAAGAGTTTCTAAATGGGCACAAGATATCATCCATCATCCTCACAAATGTTGTTAGAGCATTAGTCAAGCCAAAAGGCATGACCATCCATTCAAAAAAACATTTTTTAGACTTGAATGTGGTCTTCCATATATTAATTTGTTCAATCAAGGCATCGTGGCAGCTTTACTTCAAATCAATCTTACTAAAAGACTTGGGACCCTTAAGCTAATAAAGAAGATTGTCAATTTGGGGGATTAGGTATTGGTTCTTGACAATGGTTTTGTTTAGGGCTCTATAATCAATACATATTTGTCATGTATCATGCTTCTTTCTACACCAATACATTTGGGCTCCTAGAAGGTGAGGAGCTTGGTTGAATGAGACCCCATTGGATAGCGTCATGAATTTGACATTTTATCTTCTCATTCTCTAGAAGAGAAAAATATGTATATTGGACCAATATATAAATGAGCACCATTTATCAAGTCAATTAAATATTTGTCCTTACAATGTAAAGGTACCCTTTCAGGTGAAGTGAATATATCTTTGTATTCTTATCCACTTACTTTTTCTATATGGAGTGGCCTCATGCTCAAATGGTGGTGGTTGTAGTGGTTTTTCAATTAAACTATGAAGAGGACAAATTTCCTAGTATGAGAGATTTCATTTTGGCATTGCCTTATCGAGATCAAGGAAACGGTAGTAATCAAAGTTGTCTCTAGAACCTTGTAGAGTTGAAGTAATAATGACAACATGAAGCTTGGATTCATAAACGACATAATATTTCTACATATAGAATTGTCAAAAAAAAACATCACAAACTTCACATGGGACAACCTACCATAGTAACTCATTTTTAGAGAACTTAATAGTGTAAAAAGAACAACATTATTAATTTAAGTGATATCTCATCCCTTATTTAACCCACCAAACAATTGAGTCCTAACCATTGTTCTCATAAACCATAGGTAAAAACCTCATACAATGATAAAAACTTTACATAAAAGGATTTAGCCTACAAAATGAAGAAATCATTATTTTGAATTTAACACGGTGGAGATGATCATATAAACTAAGCCATGATTTGGAGTGAAAAGAAACCATGAACTAAAGCGCTAAACAATACTTTTAACACTCATAGATCATGTGTGGGCTCCCAAATCTCTTCGAGGGAAGGGAAAAATAAGAGAGCGATTCTAAAACCCAAGGAAAATAAAAAGGAGCTTTATGGTCCAAATAATGCTTAGACAAAACTAAAAACCAAGTTAGCTGAGAGACATGCCACGTAAGCATTTGACAAGAGAATATTGAACTTACGTGTCGAGAACAGCCACACGTGGAAGGCAGCCATATGTGCCAACTTACGACACATAAAAACTTGAAAGTGAAGAATCAATAAACCAATTTATTAAGGATTGTGGCATGAAATAATTGATGGACAGACTATATAGATGCTTTTTCCACATAACAAAATATCGTTGGGAATAATTAAAGTTCAACCATAAAGCAAGAAATCCCTTTTATAAGGTAATCTTAATCTCATTTTTTACATAGAAATAATAACTACAAAGTCGACAGAGTATATCCTCGAATAATAACTATACAAAGTTGATAGAGTATATCCTCGAATGATGGGATATACTGAAAAATCTGAATGCATTCTGTAATGTTATGTAATGATAGAGTAGTTGAGAAGAGGAAAAAAAACATTAAAAAATCTTAAATGATTTTATAAGGACAGATTAGTTGGAAAAAAATTCTAGAATTAATGGATTGGGCCTTTGGTTATTCTCTGAATTATCACCTTTTTTTTTATATAATAATATTTTAATTAATAATGTAAGGACATTAGAAAATATAACCAGATCTTTCAAAACAATATACCATACTTATTTTTAAATTATTGATTCTCAATATTGTGTTATTATAATAATACAATTAAAGAAATATAATAATAGATAATTTTATTTCGTTTTATTTTTGGGCTAAATTTAAAATAATATTTTATTTATTATAAAAAATATATAAATTCAATAAATATTATATAATTTTAGAATATATATAAATGAATAATTTCAAAATATTTTTTTATTGATTTTATATTTTTTCATACACTCTCCCAAAAATATTCAAATTATAAGATTAAATGTGGATTAAATTAATATTATTTATTTTTATTTTTATTTTTATTCCATACAAATATTTTTATTGATTTTATATTTTTTTATAAGATTTAATGTTGATTAAATTAATATATTTGATTATTTATTATTTATTTCAATTTGGTTTTAGTATTATCGTTTTTAAAAGATTTAATGGAATTTAGTTCATATAAGTTGAATTTGTATATAATGGAATTTAGTTAATATAGATTGAATTTGTATATAGTGTTGGTTGTCGTGGTGAGAGATTCTTTACAAAATAATATGGGAGAGGTTCATGTTAAATAGTTAAATTTAAAAAATATATAAGTTGGTTTAATTAAAATTATAGTAATTTAATTATTAGAAATTTTTTATTTTTCTATAATTTTGGAATAATAAGTTTGAATTTTATAATTTTGGAATAATAAGTTTGAATTTTATAATCTACATATTGGAATGATATGTTTGAACTTTGTAATCTACATAATTCTAGTACCTTAAAACTTTTTAAAGATGTTGAATTTAATTATATATTCAAAATTATATTTTAAATGAGAAAAATACATACTAGATTTGAATGATAAAGATAAAAACATTTAATTGGCAGAATGCTCAACTATATATATATATACTAAATTAATGATTCATATTCATAAATATTATATGGTAGAACTTTATATTTAAATTTAATTAAAAATATATATAAAAAATTCAAATGATTAAGACAAATTATCTTTCTAAATTATATATAGAATCAATTCTATGTATGTCATATTAAATTTTTTATAAAACAAATTAAAAAAAATGCCAAAGTGAATATGTATGTAACTATATGTATTATGAAAATTTTAATAAAACTAAAACTAAAAAAATATTTCTATTTATAGAGATGTGAAATTTATATATAAATATAAATAATATTATTAAGAATATAATATATATATAACTTCATGTTAACTTTAGATCTACCAAGCGCATAGAGGAATTGAAACTAAACGTGCAAACTTTTTCTCAAGTTCTGTACTTAAGAAAAAGAAATTACATCTTGAGATATTTGATCACTTTCAATACTTACTAGATCTAGAGTTAACATGAATCTATGTTAATTATTTATAATTAACACATTACTTGGCATATGAATTTTCATATATGTAATTTTATAAAATTTGATAAACCAAACTACATCCACCTTAACTCCTAATCTACCAAGCCCCATAATTAAATCTCTTGAGATGCAAAGCTCTTTAAAATGAAAAGAGATTTGATCCCTCTAGGCCCTTGGTAGATCTAGAGTTAAAATGGATGATCATTTAATTATTAACCAGCATAGATCCATCTTAAGTAGGGATCTAACATGAGCCTAGAGGGATCAAATTTCTTCACGTGAAATCCTTTTTCAATTGTAAAATAAAATGTGTTATTTTTCATTTTTTTAATTGTATTTTTGAATGCTAAATAGAGTATATATATAGGACCAAATAAAATTTTTAACCAAACTTTTTTTTTCCTTCTATATATAGATATATATGAAATTGATATCCACAAACAGATCTTCAAATAGTTTATTTAAAATATTTTGTTGAAATATTTTTGAAAAGTATAAGATTTAGACATCTAATTCACATGTTTTTCTTATTTCTAATTATTTAGAGCATATTCCTTTTTTTTAATTATAGTTGACATTATTTTTATATTTAGAACATTATTTTTATTTTAAAGGGGCACACATGGATGAGCAAACTTATACATCCCCTCATATTGGGATGTAGAATGAGCCTCTTAACTCAAATATAATTAAATATAATTATAATTATTTATTTTATTTTTATATAATTTTACTAATCAAATGTTTTATTGATAGTTATATTTATTAATTAATTATTTTATTTTATTTTTATTTTGTTTAGTGAAAATATTTATAAAACATTACAATATCTCTATCATACTAACTTGGAGAATGTCTCTTTATACAAAAATATAAATTTAAATATAATTAATAAATATTTTAAATTTATTATATTTATTGATAGAATTTATTAATATGTATAATAATGAATGAATTTAAAACTATATCAGTAGCTTTTATTAAATAAATAAATAATATTTTGTATAATTCATAATAATTTATTTTTTCTTAAAATAAAAAAAAATAATAATAACTTTTTAATAATTTTTTTATTACTAAAATTAGGATAAAATTTAAATAAAAAAAGGTTTAGTTTTATTTAGTTATGCACTTATTCAACTTTTATAACACCACCCAATCTATACACAAACATATTTAACAATTTCTTAAAAAGAGTGGACATAGTTTTCATATAGCAACTACCTATAATTAATAATATAGTGTAAATATGTTTTTTAATATTACTGATAATTAAAAATAGTTAATATACCTAAGATATTTTATTGTATATCTATTCTAAAATTAACATATAACTAAAAATAGTTAATTTATTAAACATACCTTAAAACACTTAGATATATTTATTATAAAAATTACCAAATGATAATTGAGTATTAGATTGTTATAATATATTATATATTAATCAACTATCATATTTTTGATGTTACACATAATTAAGAGTATTTAATATACCTAAAACATTTAATTGTATATCCATAAAAAATTAACATATAATTAAAAACTATTAATTTATTCAATATTCCCTAAAACACTTAATATATTTATTATAAAAATTACTAAATAATAATTGAGTATTAGATTTTTATTGAATTTGTTTACTTATGGACTTACTCAACTTTTATAACGCCACCCAACCTATACCCAAACATATTTAACAATATATTTCTAAAAAAGAGTGAGCATAGTTTTCATATAGCAATTATCTATAATTACTATAATAGCATAAATGTATATTTTGATATTACACATAATTAAAAACATTTAATATAACTAATATGTTTGATTGTATATCTACTCTAAAATTGACATATAATTAAAAATAGTTAATCTATTAAACATACCTTAAAACACTTAGATATATTTATTATAAAAATTAACAAATGATAATTGAGTATTAGATTGTTATAATATATTATATATTAATCAACTATCATATCTTAGTATATCTTATTATTTTGATGTTACACATAATTAAGAGTATTTAATATACCTAAATGTTATCTTAGTATATCTTATTATTTTGATGTTACACATAATTAAGAGTATTTAATATACCTAAAACATTTAGTATATTCACTATAAAAATTACCAAATAATAATTGAGTATTAGATTGTTATTGAATTTATGCACTTATGCAAGTTTTATAACACCACCCACCCTATACAGAAACATATTTAATAATTTATTTGTTAAAAAGAATGGACATCATTTTCATATAGCAACTATCTATAATTAATGTAATAGCATAAATGTGTATTTTGATATTACACATAATTAAAAGTATTTAATATAACTAAGATATTTGATTGCATATCTACTATAAAATTGACATATAACTAAAAATAGTTAATTTATTAACTGACACATAATTAAAAGTATTTAATATAACTAAGATATTTTAATGTATATCTACTGTAAAATTGACATATAATTAAAAAATAGTTAATTTATTAAACATACCTTAAAACACTTAGATATATTTATTATAAAAATTAGCAAATGATAATTGAATATTAGGTTGTTATAATATACTATATATTAATCAACTATCATATCTTAGTATATCTTAGTATTTTGATGTTACACATGATTAAGAATATTTAATATACCTAAGACATTTGATTATATATCTAGTAAAAAAATAACATATAATTAAAGATAATTAGTTTATTAAATATGCCCTAAAATATTTAGTATATTCACTATAAAAAATACCAATAATAATTGAGTATTAGATTGTTATAATATATTATATGTTATAATATATTATATATTATAATTGATAATTAGATTGTTATAATATATTATATATTATTCAACTATCAGATCTTAGTATATGTTAGTATTTTGATGTTACACATAATTAAGGATATTTATTATACGTAAAACATTTATTGTATATCGAGTAAAAAAATAACATATAATTAAAAATAGTTAATTTATTAAATATACCCTAAAACATTTAGTATATTTACTATAAAAATTACTAAATAACAATTGAGTATAAGGTTGTTATAATATATTATATATTAACTAAATAATAATTGAGTATTAGATTGTTATTGAATTTATTTACTTATGCACTTATTCAAGTTTTATAACACCACCCAGCCTAAACACGAACATATTTAACAATTTATTTCTTAAAAAGAATGGGCATCGTTTCATATAGCAACTATCTATAATTAATGTAATAGCATAAATATGGATTTTGATATTACACATAATTAAAAGTATTTAATATACTTAAGATATTTGATTATATATCTATTATAAAAATGACATATAACTAAAAACAATTAATTTATTAAACATACCTTAAAACACTTAGATATATTTATTATAAAAATCATCAAATAATAATTGAGCATTAGATTGTTATAATATATTATTAATCAAATAATAACGGAGTATTAGGTTGTTTTAATATATTATATATTAATCAAATAATAATTTAGTATTGAATTATTATTGATTTGTGCACTTATTCAACTTTTATAACACCACCCATTCTATAGGCAAACATATTTAACAATTTATTTCTTAAAAAGAGTAAGTACCATTTTCATCTAGTAACTATCTATAATTAATCTAATAGGATAAATGTGTATTTTGATATTACACATAATTAAAAGTATTTAATATACATATGATATTTGATTGTATATCTACAATAAAATTGATATATAACTAAAAATAGGTAATTTATTAAGCATACCTTAAAACACTTAGATATATTTATAATATATTATATATTAATCAACTAACGTATTTTAGTATTTTAATGTTAAGTAAGAATAAATATATTATATTTTAATCAACTAACAGATTTTAGTATTTTCATGTTATACATAAGTAAGAGTATTTAATATTCCTAAGACATTTAATTTTTTCCCCAGGAAAAAATCATAATTCTATTAATGAAAACAAAATCACATGTTGTAGATGCATAAGAATTTTATCAAGCCAGTCAATGTCTCGTGATCATAAAACCAAGAATAAACTAGTAAAAGGAGGAAAAGTTATACTTTTATCCACTTCTCATTTTCAACTTTCCTCCATTCATCTTGTGATGGCATGGAATATATGATAGCTAGTTTAATGTCTTCTTCCATTCTTGGATTTTCTTTTTTGAATCTGAGCTTTCTGAAGCATGATGGCACTTGGTACCCCCCAAATCTATTGTTTCAGGAAACTTCTCTAGCTACACTATGGGAATAGGTATGCCTGTACCAACATCGTGTGTATCCTCCTTATCTATATTTTCTGGTATACTTTGATTTCCTTCATTTTAAGGGGATTCCAGTTCTTCTTATTCCTCTTCCCTTCTCGCAGAGGAAATTGCCAACCTTCGGGTTTCCTTCCTAGCTTTTTCTTCCTTCGTGTCTCTCTCTTTACATCATGACACATATTTTGTAGGTTTCATGTTTGTTTCTTCTTCCTTCGTGTCTCTCTCTTTACATCAGGACACATATTTTGTAGGTTCCATGTTTGTTGGCATATTCGACATCTAAATGTCATGTTTTTAAAATCTAGATAATGTGTCCAACTCTGCTTGTTTTGTGTTAATTGTATGCGATCCAACAAGCCTTTGTTGAGGTCCACCTCCACACATATTCTGGCGAAAGTGTAGATTTGTTCTTCAATTCTTTGTGTATCTATCTTGATGTATCTCCCTAAGAGATTCCCAATACCTTCTAGGACTTTTTGATGCCAGAAGTGAAGGGGGAGATTGTGCAGCCTAACCCAAATCGAAATTCTTGATACTATCATTGTGTTTGCATCAAATTCTAGAAACCATGGGGTTACAAACAGTCCTGTAGATCCCCAAAGCCATGGTCCTTCATGTAATACACAGTCCCATATTTCCAATGATGCAAACTTTACTATGAAGAATCATTTTGAACATAGATGAATATCACAATTTAGATCCCAATTTCTGAGGATCTAGTGGAATAGATCCATTGGTTTTGGCCAGAAGCTGTTGAATCTACATATAACCGCTAGGGCTCTATAATTGGAACACATATCTTTTGTTTTTTATAAGTCTATATTCAGTTTTGGCACTTGATTCAGTTGTTCCACAATATAGGACCTAGGGGTATTATGCGTCTGATCTGGAGTAATTGGTGCTGCCTGTTTTCCTTTAAGGATTTCTTTGAAAGAAAGACTTATGTTATTATGCCCTTGATTTGGTGTTATAGCTTTAGGAAGATTGGATCCTGTCATTCCCCCAACATTCTTTGTTTTTCTTGATCCAAGAGATCTGCCCCATAGTCTCAGGTTTAGGATTATGGTGGATGATGGAGAGACATTGTATTCTTGAAGAAACTATTCATTCTACATTGACCTGTCTCTATAGATAAAATTATGTTTATTCATGGGGATGCCAAGCTTATCCCAGATATTTAGCTTCAAGTGGGTCACTTTTTGGGAAGCATGGACCTAGATCAATATTGGTTTTACGTTTGGAGCCTTGCCAAAGATTTAAATAGGGCTTTGTGGTTCCAAATTCAATGGTTGGAGTTCTGCAAGTTCCAGATCTAGATATGGATATGCTTTTTGATGTGTGGGAGCATTCATCAAGACCCAAAAATTCTGAAGAGTCTGTCGAGAAAACCCCTAATCGATTGCGCTTACTGCTTCTGTGTGTAAGGTTGAAGGTTTTGCTGAGGAATGCAAATTTATTGTTGATGCCAGACCTGGCATATGATTGTCGCCCTTGGATCCAATGAGTTCTTTTTCCCTGAATCGATCCTTCTTAAAATAAGATCTGTCCTTTGTTGTCATGAAAATATTTCATGTGATTGGATTGGAGGCTGAATCACCTCTACAACAGAGTGATACGAAGGGCACCGCCAGATCCCATTGAAAGTGGAGCTAATCCACTGCATGGACGTGTTGAAGAGATTCTTGGGCCCCGTCAATGGATCTAATGGGTGAACCCACTTCTACGAGCAGTGATCGATATGCATGTTTCTTAACATAACATCCTGCAAAGGTAAACTGATCCAGAGGCCATTGTGTGGCTGATCTCCAAAAGCCTAGATCTGCCCTGTTGAATACTTCAGATGCAGATCAAAGATTTGTTGTAAGGGCCTATGGTAGATATTGATAAAGAATACTCTAAGCCCGATGATCGATACTAGCACAATGGAGAGGACCAATCTATTCTGGACCAAAATTCATTGCTTATGCTAGTCTAGCTCAGACTATGGTTATGAGAAAGGCCATCACGAGTTCGACCTTCTTTGCATACCATTCTACTTCAGAGAACAGTGAAACCCTATCTTCACACTCCATCAAATATTTCTCCAAATTACAATTTGACTTAAATTATATAATCACCTAAAATATTTAATTATATATCTAGTAAAAAAATTAACATATAATTAAAAATAATTAATTTATTAAATATGTGCTAAAACACTTCAAATATTTATTATAAAAATTACCAAATAAAAATATAATAATTAAATATTAAATTTCTATAATATATTATAGATAATAACATAATAATTGAATATTAAATTATTATAATATATTATATATTAATCAACCATCGTATCTTCACACCACAATAGAGTAACAATGAGTTAGTTTCAATAATTATAGACCAAATATACTTCAACTTGAAAGTCAAATATATCTTTTTAATATTATAAATCTATTGTATATAACCTTTTACAAAATAAATAAATTAATCGAATTTTAAGAACTTTAAGCAGCAATAATATAATAATCTTTTTTAAAATATCTTATCACATAATATTTAATATGATTTATATAATTGAATCCACAAATATCTCTTGGCATCATTATTAATATGTATCTCATTATATCACTATTTGAATCGTTTTCATAGTTATTTTTACTTTTAAAAGTAAGCACTTTCTTTTATGTATATAATTTTAACATTTTTATAGCATTTTTGTTTTAAGTTATTTTATAACATTTTTATTTTGAATTTTGATTTTTGAATATAAATTGTAGAGTTGATAATTATGTTATGTGATTTATTTCATAAGTTTTAATTTGACATTATTTAATAATGTTATGAGTTAAGTATTTTGAAAATGATAAAAAAATAATAAATATAAATTATTTTAAGGGGAAATGTTTTTTTTACCATTAACTTAATGTATAATGTATAAAATAAAATACGCTAATCTTAATATTAGGTCTATTTGTTATATATAAGAGATAAAGAGTATCATTATAATGAAAGAGTATAATGAAAGATTTTATTTGACTAATTAGTATAATAAATAAGTAATAATGATTTTTTATTAGGGTTTCAATATAGGGCCTTCGGAATTAACATAGACTGCGTCTTAAAAAACAAATCCCTCAAAGTTGGTAATTAAAGGTGTTTTTTATGAACTGCTCATTTTCCCATGTAGCGTCTTCTATAGGGATATTATTCCACTTAATCAGATACTCAATGCTTCTATTCTAAAGGTATAGAGAATGTTCATCTCAAGAATCAACTTCCCTTCATAAAATTATGGATGTTTGACTTCCCATGGTATAGAACAATTGGTGAATGGATGCACTATTAAGGAATTCCATGTGTGATGATCATCGATACGAAACCAAGGGGGTAGTCCCACCACTTAACCTTCAAAAGAAAAAGAGAGTTTTCTTTGCAATGGCATAGTTTTCCCATAAGACCTTTTTAGGTAAGATAGATGAAAAACCCTATGAATGGGAGAAGAGTGAAAATCCAACTCATATGACATTTTTCCAATCTTGCGAATAATTCCTATAGGGTCAATAAAATTTTGGAGCTCAATTCTTATTATTGGTTTGTTTGAGTGTAGATTGATTATAAAGTTATAGTATAAAAAATACCCAAACACCCTTCTCAAATAGTCCTTCACTTTAATGTTGATCTACTCGCTACTTAATCCTCTTTATCACCATTTCAAGGTTTTCCTCAATAATTGTCAAAGCTTCTTTAGTCTTCTCCACATGTGACTATTTTTCCTATATTTTGGACTTATCATGCAAAAATTAAGAGATAATAGGAGTTGGATGTCCATAAAGAGCCTCAAAATGAGGATATTTTAGTAGATGTGTGATAGGTAGTACTATACGACCATTCTATGAGAGGAATCCACCTCATCTATTGAGATCTCTTGTCTAGCAAATAACAACATAGATAATCCTTTGAACATTTGTTAACTATTTCTGTTTGACCATCTCTCTGTGGATGATATGTTGACCTCATAGTTACTATTGTTCCACTCATCTACCATAATTATTTCCAAAATTTTATTGTGAATTTTGGATCTCTGTCACTTACTATTATGTTAGGAAAACCATGAAGTATATCAATTTCCTTCATCAACACTTTTTACACTTCGATTTTTTTATATTGCTCCAAGAAGTAGCTTCTTGGGTTCGATATGTTTATCGTGGACAATTATGTTTAGAAACAAAAAATTTGCCTTTTCATACTTTAAGAGTCAAGAAAAGGACGAAAAGGTGACTCTAGTCACTTTTGATGGTTTAGCGAGCTTGGAAGGACAAGTGCTCGATGATCTTTTCAAATTTAAAGAGTTAGAAAAGATCAAAATGACCACTCAGGTAACTCTAGGCAAAAGGAGTACCAAGTAACCATGAACTGCAATATACACCTCAGCAAATAAATTTACCAAGGACTTGACGTACGTGCAGACAATCTCCCCGAATGTTGTACTCGGTGTATCACGTTTATAGGGCGGAAGACTCGAATTCCTCTGGATAAAAGGTTCGCAAACTATAGGGGTCTACCTTTATATACTAGACGGTACGGGGAGCACCTGTCCATGCTAGTGTTGTCTAATGCAAAAGCAAACGACAACTGCTAAGTTTTATAGACGCCAAAATACATCTCTAGCCTAAACCACTAAGTATGAATGTTAATGTTTCAAATGCTCCTTAGATTAATTGATAGATTTTAAAGTTGATATTTAAATTATGTTTCAATTTCAAGGCCTTAACGATGTTACCTGTTCCTAAAATATAGCTAAATGATGAAATGAAATCCTTCAATTCAATGAAAGCTATCTATGTAGGGAAGAAAATCACCCAAATCATGCATAAAACCAATGATTAATGCATCAATGACAATTTCAAATGCTTAATACAAAAAATGAAATCTAATCTTTCATTTCATAACAAATGTAATGCCCAAAAACAATCTTAAAGTAACCTACCTTAAGATGCAATGATATATTTTTTTATTTTTTCACTTTAGTGCAATTAATGTAATCTAGTGCAAACAAGTAAAAGAGAATACAAGCAAGCCAACAAACATGAAAATCTCTTTCACATTAATGGTTTGAATGCAAAAAAAAAAATTCTTTGAAAACTACTTAAAAGATAAACACTTTCACTTTCTCTTTTCGAAACACAAACTCAAATCAAACACTTCCTTTTGATTCAAATGAGACAATAAATTTGTAATATATTGTTCATCAAATACAACTTAAGTGACTTTCACCGTGTCTACTTAATCTAACATTAATGAAAACAACTTAAGTCTTAAGAACCAAAAGTGATTTGCAAAGGAGGCCCAAACACACAAAAGACTCTTTAACATAGGTAATTGAGTGGATGAAGGATGACCTACAGACCTAGAAACCCTAAAAGGCTAATCAAACTTCAAACACTCTTAAACCAAGTTAAGAGGCGATTGCAATCAGACAAGTAAAGAGTCAACTAAAATAACATTAGTAAATCACTGGGAGAAGGAAAAAAGAACTGACAACAAGAAGACAAACCCTAAATTTATTTAACCTTTGCTATCATCGCACCTGTTAAGAGAAAAGCAGCAATCATCGCTACTGTAATAAACACATCTAAGATATCATCGCGACTGTCAAGGCCAAAATCGCGATGGGTGAGAAAAAATAATGAAAAAACACAAAATCTTCAAGAACAACTCAAATCAACAACCTTTAAGCATCTACCAGAAAGTGAGACTGGCTACATACAAACAATGAGGTCTAGGAATGGATGGTTGATCAAAATCGTGAAAATACAAGGTGAAGAATTGGAAGGAAAGGATCATAGGCTCCCCAGCGAAGTCGCCATTTTGTTGTCAAGGTTAATCCTCTCAGCAGACAAAGATGATCCCTCTAGCCCAATGAGTGGGTCTAGCAACTAAAGTGACAATTAACTAGACATCTTCCTAGATTACACTTGAAAATAAGAAAGAAAGAAATGGCCTACCTCATTCTGATGTTATTCGATCTCCTTTGTTGAGGACCCTGAACCACTTGTATCACGGACTTGTTCCTACTTCTCTCAGTGTTTATGTACCTGCACAAGTGATCAAGACATAACAAGGCTTGCCAAAACGAATAGCAAATCCAATAGCAACCTACTTAACTGATCACAGAATGTCAAGGTAAATGATACATGAACATATTCATTTTTGGAAGATGAACCAACAGTTGTGTATTATTAGAAAATAAATGGAATCTTACAACCAAAGCCTTGATTTTGATAGGCTCTCCTTGAGTGGTAATCCAAGTCCAAGCCAAGAACTCTCCAAGCACTCCTTCTCGAAGTCGAATGAATAGCCTCTAGGCACAATATTAGCATAAGGGTGCAAATAGACATAGACCAACCATTTGGGAACGGGAGAGGATGAACTTATAGGTTGGGAAAGGGAGTTAGGACCTCTCCAAAGATAGGATTAGGCCCTCATCTCAAGGAGGTAGCTCATAGGAAAAGTTGGGAGGATTCGACCTCATCTATGTCAAACTACCTCCAGCTCGTCGCTCTGGAAGCTTCTAGATCACGAAGCTTCTCATCCTCTTTGGGATCATCGCGAGTATGCAAGGGAATAGAGAAATGCCATCACTATTCAAGTACATTACAACATGCAACCATCATTGTGTTAAGCATTACAAGAGTGATGATTCTCAATTTAGGGTTTTTAGAGCTATTTCTTTAAGGAAAGCTCAAGGAATTTTCCAATCAATGTCTTAGGAGGGATATAAGTTGCATACATGAATGAGTACACTGCATATTGGTCATGTTTCGGGCACATCGGGGTATGTCACAGGGAAGTTTAGGAGGTGTGACAAAATAATGTTTAACAAGAAGCCTCCATCCAATCCCCAGAACAACAAGTTCAAAGAAAAAGGAAAGGGAAAGAAGAAAGTGTCAACAAAGAAAGAGGAGGGAAATCCCTCTCGCACTCATTGCAAGAAATATGGACATGATGAGGAGCACTGTTGGAAGATACATCCAAATTTAAAGCCTAAGAAGTTTGGTGGAAAAGGGAAGTAGAAGATGGTTTCTACAATGCAACAAGACCTGGGTTCTAATTCTGGTGAGGAGATGTAGATCACAACCATTATGGTACAAGGTAAAGGTTCCTTCCTTTCATGCTAGTTTTGTGAAAAATAAAGTTCATGACGATGAAAGAAAAATAATTGAATTTTTTCATATAAGATTTGTATCTAAGGAGACAGAAATATATACATTGTTGTATCTAGGTTCTCAAATTAATTTGATCTCAAAATTAATTGTTAAGAAGTTGGGTATGGAAACGAGACCTCATTTGAAACCCTGTCCTTTTGGTTGGGTGTGCGACAATGAAAAAATCAACGTCACCAAACAGTGTAGGGTCAATTTTCTATTATTTCAAAGTTTATAGATGAGGCTAATTAAGATATTGTCTCACTTGACATTTGCGGCATAGTCTCTTGAAGCCCATACTTATATGATAAGAAAGAAGTCTTTTTCAAACACGAGAGCAAGTACTATCTCAATAAAGATGGGGTGGAATATATTGTTAGAGCTCACTGCAGGAAATTCAATTCAACCCTTATCGGTGCCTGAAAGATGAAGTGACTCATAAACTCCAGCAAGAAGTGTATGTTCATGGTTGTGAGGGAAAAAGATGTTGAGACATATGATGCTTTCAAAGGTTGTAATCCTTCTCACAGGAAATAATTATTTTATCTTGTCTCAACAATGATAATATTTTTTAGGAACCAGGAGAATTTCCTCCCAAAAGGAGAATTATGCATGAGATCCATCTTCAACAATTTTCCTCTATTCCAAATGTGGGCATGTACAAGATTCCAACTGTGGAAATGGAGGAAATCATGAAGCAAGTGCAAGAATTATTGGACCAAGGAGACATAAGACCTATCTCATCTAAATGTGGTTCACCAATTGTGTTGGTGCCAAAGAAAGATGGCACATGGACAATGTGTGTGGATTATTGGGATCTCAATAGGATCATGATGGAAACCTATCATTTGCGGGACAAGTTACTCTACCGTCTTGGCAAGTTATGTATTCCTACAAGTGAAAGAGTCCATGTAATTCAAGAAGCTCACACTTCTCTTATGTCTGGTCACTTTGGGGTAGGAAAAATCCTAGGTCGTTTGCATAAGTTTTTTATTAGTCTCGAATCAAAGAAAATGTAACCAAATATGTAAAGGGGTGTGTGATGTGCTCTATTTGTAAGCCCACTAATAGAAAATTAGGGATGTACACACCACTCCCTGTTCCATCACATCCTTGGGAGAGTATCTCGATGGATTTTGTAGGAGGGTTTCCTTTGTCAAAAAGGGGTCATGAATACTTGTATGTAGTAATAGATGGGTTTAGCAAGATGTGTCTTGATGCCATGTAAAAATAATATTATTGTCGATCAAACTGCTCAACTTTTCTTTCTACATGTATGGGTCCATTTTGGACTAACCACATCTATTTTATAAGATCGAGATTCTTGATTCCTTAGTGAGTTTTAGACAAGCTTGTGGAGAATGATGGACACCAAGCTAAAGAGGAGTACAAATTTCTATCCAAGGACCGAGAGAAATATAGAGGTTGTCAATAGAACAGTGGTTCATTTGTTCAAAGGGTATTACAACAAACATCCTAAGTTGTGTGATAAATAAATACATTATGTTCAACAAGAATAAAATATGGCTTTACACTATTCTACTAAAAATTCACCATTTTAGACATGCTTTGGGTACCTGCCAAATTTTCCTATATATTTAGTCTTTGGAAAAGATGAATATTTCAATGAATTATTTGATGAAGACAAAGCTCACAAGTTCATTCAGAGGATCCAAATGATACATCAAGTAGTGCAACAACATGTGGAGAAGATTTGAGCATGATGTAGGCCTGACATGATAAAAACAGGGTTAATCATCAGTTCCAAGTTGGAGACTGAGTATGGCTTCACATCAACAAGGACAAATTAACAGGAGAAGGAAAAAAGTTGAAACCAATTAGATATGGTACATTCACCATCTTAGAAAAGATTGGAACAAATTCTTATCACCTTGATTTATCAACCTATATGCAAATGTATTATGTAGTCGATGTAGATAACTTGAAACTTTATGAACCTCCCATGATCATGGATCTAGAGGAGAGTGGTCAAATCCCATTAGTGGATGATTTATCACCAGATTACTTGGACAATTTTCCTGAAGACATTATCCTAACAAAAGAACCAGTACTTCACAACGAGGAGATGTGGAGTACCTACGAGTGGATTTCAAAGGAATGCATCCCAGCAAGGCATGATGAGTTGAAAAGGAGAAATTCCCTCAGCTACTTATTTTTTCATAAGCCTTTTGGAAGCCCAAAAGCTCCTTAATGGGGAGGGTTGACCCAGGATGATCTAAAAAGGCTTAAAATTTGAAGTCCTCAAATCTCAATAAAACCAACACCAAGTCGTAGATCTTATCAAGATGATTCCAATGGCGCAAACAATACCTCAATATGAGTATGTATAAAAAAAATATGTGCCATGTGGCACCACCTAGGAGGTACCACTTGGCATGATGTGGTGCCCTTATGGGCGAATGACATTACAAGTCAAGGTGATTGGGCACCTACATGGGCCAATAGGAAAGTGCCATGTGGCTAAATCAAATGATGCCACATGGCACCCATTTGCTAGCAAAACAAGCCTGAACCAACCGCAGGCACATGTCATACAATTCGCGGAAAGTTGGTGGAATGTGTTGGAAGGCCAACAATTTGGAAGTCTTGCCAACCCTAATTATATATGGTTATAGTGATCCAACTCACCGTTCAAACAAACCAACCAAATAAAATAATATGTCAGGGTCCCACAAGGTTTGACCCCGGGACCTCACCAACCATCAACAAACTTGCACACATACGCCAAAAAACACACCCCAAGATGGGGCCTTTGGAAACTCCTCCTACCATATGCATATTACCAAGCCATATGTATTTGCACGAGGTAGAGGTTGGGCCACGAAGGGTTGAGCATAAGTCAACACAAGGGCAATGGAACTGTGCTAGGTGATCACATTTTTCATGATATATTCCAAGGAATATTTTGCAAAAATATGCTTGCAACATTTTAAATTGTTGTGGCATCTTGAAGATTCTTCGAGGGGTCCATATGTGAAAGGGACAAAACCATATGAAGTTTATAGTCACTTTTCACAAAAATTTGAGACGAATACACTAGTGCAATTAACATTGAGATTTGAGCAGCATATTTTTTGGTCATCCCCATATGTGAGGTATTTCCATGTATTTCGCCATGTACTTGCCATTATTTTGTTGAAATAATATAGAGGCCTTTCCACCTTTAAGTTGGGTTTCGGAGACATAGCTCACACATTGTGAGTGAAATTCGTTAACAAATCTTGGTGCCGTGTCTATGTTGCCTTCTTTTTGTGTTGTTTCTTCATGGATGTTGCATTTGTGGTATTTTCATGCTCTTTAAGCAATTTTGATTAACATCACTAAGGGAAATATCCTCGATCATGTAGGGTCCTCAAGATTCATTTAATGTGTTGCAACTATTCCACCTAAGTTATATTGAAGATTAGGATGCCATCCAAGTATATGACCTCAAAAGAATTTCTAAATGGCCACAAGATATCATCCATCATCCTCATGAATGTTGTCAGAGCATTAGTCAAGCCAAAAGGCATGATCGTCCATTCAAAAAAACTTTTTTTAGACTTGAATGTGGACTTCCATACATTAATTTGTTCAATCAAGGAATCATGGTAGCTTAACTTCAAATCAATCTTACTAAAGGACTTGGCACCCTTAAGCTAATAAAGAAGATTATCAATTTGGGGGATTAGGTATTGGTTCTTGACAATGGTTTTGTTTAGGGCTCTATAATCAATATAGATTTGTCATGTCTCATGCTTCTTTCTACACCAATACATTTGGGCTCCTAGAAGGTAAGGAGCTTGGTTGAATCAAACCCCTTTGGATAGGCTCATGAATTTGACATTTTATCTTCTCATTATCAATAAGAGAAAATGATATGTATATTGGACCAATATGTAAATGAGCATAGTTTATCAAGTCAATTAAATATTTGTCCTTACAATGTAAAGGCACCCTTTCAGGTGAATTGAATATATCTTTGTATTCTTATCCACTTACTTTTTCTATATAGAGCAGCCTCATGCTCAGATGGTGGTGGTTGTAGTGACTTTTCAATTAAACTATGAAGAGGATAAATTTGCTAGTATAAGAGATTTCATTTTGGCATTGCCTTATCGAGATCAAAGAAACGGTAGTAATCAAAGTTGTCTCTAGTACCTTGTAGAATTGAAGTAATAATGACAACATGAAGCTTGGATTCATAAACAACAAAATATTTCTACATATAAAATTGTCCAAAAAAAACATCAGAAACTTCAAATGGAACAACATAGTAACTCACTTTTAGAAAACTTAATGTTGTAAGAAAAACATCATTATTAATTTAAGTGATATCTCATCCCTTATTTAACCCACCAAATATTTGAGTCCTAACCATTATGCTCATAAACCATATGTAAAAACATCAAAACAATGACAAAAACTTTGCATAAAAAAATATAGCCTACAAAATGGAGAAATCATTATTTTGACTTTAACAGGGTGGAGATGATCATAAAAACTAAGCCATGATTTGGAGTCAAAAGAAACCCTGAACTAAAGCACTAAATAATACTTTTAACACTCATAGATCATGTGTGGGCTCCCAAATCTCTTCAAGGGAAGGGAAAAATAAGAGAGCGATTCTAAAACCCAAGGAAAATAAAAAGAGCTTTGTGGTCCAAATAATGATTAGACAAAACTAAAAACCAAGTTAGCTGAGAGACATGCCACGTAAGCATTTGACAAGAGAATATTGAACTTACGTGTCGAGAACAGCCACACGTGGAAGGCAGCCATAATGTGGCAACTTACGACACATAAAAACTTGAAAGTGAAGAATCAATAAACCATTTATTAAGGATTGTGGCATGAAATAATTGATGGACAAACTATATAGATGCTTTTTCCACATAACAAAATATCGTTGGGAATAATTAAAGTTCAACCATAAAGCAAGAAATCCCTTTTATAAGGTAATCTTAATCTCATATTTTACATAGAAATAATAACTACAAAGTCGACAGAGTATATCCTCGAATAATAACTATACGAAGTTGACAGAGTATATCCTCGAATGATGGGATATACTGAAAAATCTGAATGCATTCTGTAATGATATGTAATGATAGAGTAGTTGAGAAGAGGAAAAAAAACATTAAAAAATCTTAAATAATTTTATAAGGACAGATTAGTTGAAAAATTCTAGAATTGATAGATTGGGCCTTTGATTATTCTCGGAATTATCATTTTTTTTATATAATAATAATTTAATTAATAATGTAAGGACATTAGAAAATATAACCAGATCTTTCAAAACAATATACCATACTTATTTTTAAATTATTGATTCTCAATATTGTCTTATTATAATAATACATTTAAAGAAATATAATAACAGGTAATTTTATTTTGTTTTATTTTTGGCTAAATTTAAAATAATATTTTATTTATTATAAAAAATAGTTAAAATTCAAAAAATACTATATAATTTTAAAATATGTATATAAATGATTAATTTCAAAATATTTTTTTATTAATTTTATATTTTTTTATATTTTCTCCCTAAAATATTTAAAATTATCTCAATTCCATATTCCTTGTTTTATAAGATTTAATGTTGATTTAATTAATATTTATGATTATTTATTATGTATTTTAATATAGTGTTAGTATTATTGTTTTCAAAAGAATTAATGGAATTTAATCTAAGTTGAATTTGTATATATTGTTGGCGGTTGTGGTGAGAGATTCTTTATAAAATAATATGAGAGATGTTCATGTTAAATAGTTAAATTTAAAAAAAATACATGTTGGTTCAATTAAAATTATAGTAATTTAATTAGTAGAAGTTTTTTATTTTTTCAACAATTTTGGAATAATAAGTTTGAATTTTATAATCTATATGTTAGAATGATAATTTTGAATTCTATAATCTACATAATTCTAGTACCTTAAAACTTTTTGATGATAATGAATTCAATTATGTATTTAAAATTATATTTTAAATAAGAAAAATACATACTAGATTTCAATCATAAAAATAAAAACATTTAATCGTATAATGCTCAATTATATATATATATATATATATATATATATATATCAAATGCTTAGGATAAATTATCTTTCTAAACTATATATACAATCAATTCTATGTATAACACATTAATTTTTTTATAAAACAAATTAAAGAAAAATGTCAAATTGCATATATATGTAACTATATGTATTATGAAAGTTTTAATTAAAAATAAAAATAAAAAATCTATATATAGAGATGTGAAATTTATATATAAATATAAATAGTATTACTAAGAATATAATATATATAACTTCATCTTAACTTTAAATCTAGCAAGGGCATAGAGGAATGGAAACTAAACATGATTTTTTTTTTTCAAGTTGCACCTAAGAAAAAAAGTTTACATCTTGAGATATTTGATCACTTTCAATACTTACTAGATCTAGAGTTAACATGAATCTATGTTAATTATTTATAATTAACACATTACTTGTCATATGAATTTTCATATATGTACTTTTATAAAATTTGATAAACCAACCTACATCCATCTTAGCTCCTAATGTACCAAGCCCCATAATCAAATCTCTTGAGATGCAAAGCTTTTTAAAATGAAAAGAGATTTGATCCCTCTAGGCCCTTGGTAGATGCAGAGTTAAGATGGATCTAAGATCATTTAATTATTAACCAGCATAGATCCATCTTAAGTACGTATCTAACATGAGCCCATAGGGATCAAATTTCTTCACATGCAAACCTTTTTAGAGTGTAAAATACAATGTGTTATTTTTCATTGTTTAAATTGTATTTTCGAATGCCAAATAGAGTATATATAGGACCAAATAAAAATTTTAACCATAATTTTTTTTCTTCTATATAAATATATATGAAATTGGTATCAACACAAATTAGTTAAAGCCGATCTTCAAATAGTTTATTTAAAATATCTTGTTGAAATATTTTTGAAAAGTATAAGATTTAAACATCTAATTCAAACATGTTTTTTATTTCTAATTATTCACAACATATTCATTTTTTTAATTATAATTGACATTATTTTTGTATTTAGAACATTATTTTTATTTTAAAGGGGCACAGATGGATGGACAAACTTACACATCCCCTCATATTGGGATGTAGAATGAGCCTCTTGACTCAATTATAATTAAATATAATTATAATTATAATTATTTATTTTATTTTATTTTATTTTGCTTAGCGAAAACATTTATAAAACATTACAATATCTCTATCCTGCTAACCTGGAGAATTTCTCTTTGTTCAAAAATATAAATTTAAATATAATTAATAGATATTTTAAATTTATTATATTTATTGATAGAATTTATTAATATTTATAATAATGAATGAATTTAAAACTATATAAGTAACTTTTATTAAATAAAGCAATAATATTTTGTGTAATTCACAGTAATTTACTTTTTGTTAAAATAAAATAAAAATGATAACTTTTTAATAATTTTTTTTTATTAAAATTGGGATAAAATTTAAATAAAAAAGGGTTTGAATTTATTTAGTTATACATTTATTCAACCTTTATAACACCACCCAACCTATACATAAACGTATTTAACAGTTTATTTCTTAAAAAGAGTGGACATAGTTTTCATAGAGCAACTATCTATAATTAATAATATAGTATAAAATATTACACATAATTAAAATTATTTATTATACCTAAGATATTTGATTGTATATCTACTCTAAAATTGACATATAACTAAAAATAGTTAATTTATTAAACATACCTTAAAACACTTAGATATATTTATTATAAAAATTACTAAATGATAATTGAGTATTAGATTGTTATAATATATTATATATTAATCAACTATCATATCTTAGTATTTTGATGTTACACATAATTAAGAGTATTTAATATACCTAAAAAATTTAATTGTGTATCTAGTAAAAAAATTAGTGTATAATTAAAAATGGTTAATTTATTAAATATTCCCTAAAACACTTAATATATTTATTATCAAATCCAAGAAGGACACTTACGCTAATTTTATGTATGACAATAATAACTTGGAGGAAGTGTATTCTTACAAGTACCTAGGAATTGATATTCATCACAAGCTCAACTGGAACCATAGCATTGAGAAAAGGATTAATGGGGGGTGGAAAGCTTACTTTGGTCTTGAAAATAATTGTAAAATAACAAACCTCGTAATGTGGGATAAAAAGAAGTCCCTCTTTGAAACTTTAGTCACTCCTGTTATCTTATATGGCTGTGAGGTTTGGGGTTGCAGCATCTCCAGAGAATCATGGAGAAAGATTGAGCAAATCCAGAAGCGTATTATAACTTATAACCTGAAAATTAAAAGTAATACACCCTATCCTATTCTCCTTATAGAAGCAGGTCTTTCCCCTATTGAGAGCCTAGCTATGATTAGGTTTCTATTGTACAAGCCCAAAATTAGTAACATAGACGATCATAGACTTCCTAAGCTAGCTTTAAATTCTAGCCAAAACCACCTAAGGCTCAATCGAGGGTGGCATAAAGACACAAGGGCCTGGTTAAACTATTGGGAGATCAACGAAAACGATGCATTGCAAAACATAAATAACATTAAAGATATTGTTACTTCTAAGTTCAAAGAAAAAATGTGGTGTGAGAAAGATTTAGCGGCTAAAAGAAAATTAAGTTATTATAAGAAGGTCATCGACCCCACCCTAGAAGATCAAAAGTATCTCTCTATTTTAACTAGCTCAAAGAAGAAAATTAATGTAGCAAAGATTAGAACGAATTCTCATGAGCTCCATAGTGAAACAGGTCGTTGGGCAGTTCCTAAAACGCCATGGACGGAAAGGATCTGCCATATATGTGAAAATAGGAACATCGAGGATGAAAACCACTTCCTCTTAGAGTGCCCTACGTATAACCACATTAGATCTCAATTTCACAATCTTTGTTACAATACTGACCTTCCTAGCCTTTTACAATGTCAAAATTATAGTGAGCTCGGGAGGCTTCTCTCCAAGCTTTTTGAGCATAGGAATAAAATCTTAAATCAAAATAGATAATTTGTTTCTTTAGGTCCGATAGACCATTATTTGGTCTCAGTGGACATTAACCATCATCATCATCATCATTTTTATAAAAATTACTAAATAATAATTGAGTATTAGACTTTTATTGAATTTGTTTACTTATTCACTTATTCAACTTTTATAACACCACCCAACCTATACACAAACATATTTAACAATATATTTCTTAAAAAGAGTGAGCATAGTTTTCATATAGCAATTATTTATAATTAATGTAATAGCATAAATGTATATTTTGATATTACACATAATTAAAAGCATTTAATATAACTAATATATTTGATTGTATATCTACTCTAAAATTGACATATAATTAAAAAATAGTTAATTTATTAAACATATCTTAAAACACTTAGATATATTTATTATAAAAATTAGCAAATGATAAATGAGTATTAGATTGTTATAATATATTATATATTAATCAACTATCATATATTAGTATATCTTAGTATTTTAATGTTACACATAATTACGAGTATTTAATATACTTAAGACATTTGATTGTATATCGAGTAAAAGAAAATAACATATAATTAAAAATAGTTAATTTATTAAATATTCCCTAAAACATTTAATATATTCACTATAAAAATTACCAAATAATAATTGAGTATTAGATTGTCATTGAAATTATTTACTTATGCAAGTTTTATAACACCACCCAACCTATACATAAACATATTTAACCATTTATTTCTTAAAAAGAATGGACATCGTTTTCATATAGAAACTATCTATAATTGATGTAATGGCATAAATGTGTATTTTGATAGTACACATAATTAAAAGTATTTAATATACCTAAGATATTTGATGGCATATCTATTATAAAATTGACATATAACTAAAAATAGTTAATTTATTAACTGATGCATAATTAAAAAATATTTAATATAACTAACATATTTGATTGTATATCTACTCTAAAATTCACATATAATTAAAAAATAATTAATTTATTAAACATACCTTAATACACTTAGATATATTTATTATAAAAATTACCAAATGATAATTGAGTATTAGATTGTTATAATATTTATATATTAATCAACTATCATATCTTAGTATATCTTAGTATTTTGATGTTACACATAATTAAGATTATTTAATATACCTAAGACATTTGATTGTATATCCAATAAAAAAATAACATATAATTAAAAATAGTTAATTTATTAAATATGCCATAAGACATTTAGTATATTCGCTATACAAATTACCAAATAAGAATTGAGTATTAGATTGTTATTGAATTTATTTACTTATGAACTTATTCATGTTTTATAACACCACCCAAACTATACACAAACATTTTTAACAATTTATTTCTTAAAAAGAATGGACATTGTTTTCATATAGCAACTATTTATAATTAATGTAATAGCATAAATGTGTATTTTGATATTACACATAATTAAAAGTATTTAATATACTTAAGATATTTGATTGTATATCTACTATAAAATTGACATATAACTAAAAACAAATAATTTATTAAGTGACACAAAATTAAAAGTATGTAATATAACTAAGATATTAGATTGTATATCTACTCTAAAATTGACATATAATTAAAAAATAATTAATTTATTAAACATACCTTAAAACACTTAGATATATTTATGGTAAAAATTAGCAAATGATAATTGAGTATTAGATTGTTATAATATATTATATATTAATCAATTATGATATCTTAGTATTTTGATGTTACACATAATTAAGAATATTTAATATACCTAAAACATTTGATTGTATATCGAATAAAAAAAAAAACGTATAATTAAAAATAGTTAATTTATTAAATATGCCCTAAAACATTTAGTATATTCATTATAAACATTACCTAATAATAATTGAGTATTAGATTGTTATTTAATTTATTTAATTATGCACTTATTCAAGTTTTATAACACCACCCAACCTATACACGAACATATTTAACAATTTATATTTTAAAAAGAATGGACACCATTTTCATATAACAACTATCTATAATTAATGTAATAGCATAAATGTGGATTTTGATATTATAATTAATATATTTTCTTATATATCTATTATAAAATTGTCATCTAACTAAAAAGGAGTTAATTTATTAAACTACCTTAAAACACTTAGATATGTTTATTATAAAAATCACCAAATAATAATTGAGTATTAGATTGTTATAATATATTATTAATCAAATAATAATGGAGTATTAGATTGTTTTAATATATTATATATTAATCAAATAATAATTTAGTATTGAATTGTTATTGACTTGTGCACTTATTCAATTTTTATAACACCACCCATTTGATATGCAAACATATTTAATAATTTATTTATTAAAAAGAGTAAGTATCATTTTCATCTAGCAACTATCTATAATTAATCTAATAGGATAAATGTGTATTTTGATATTACACATAATTAAAAGTATTTAATATACATATGATATTTGATTGTATATCTACAATAAAATTGATATGTAACTAAAAATAGGTAATTTATTAAGCATACCTTAAAACACTTAAAACACTTAGATATATTTATAATATATTATATTTTAATCAACTAACATATTCTAGTATTTTGATGTTATATGTCAGTAAGAGTATTTAATATATCTAAGACATTTAATTTTTTCCCTAGGAAAAAATCGTAATTCTATTAATGAAAACAAAATCACATGTTGTAGATGCAGAAGCATTCCGTCAAGGCAATCAATGTCTAAAACCAAGAATAAACTAGTAAAAGGAGGAAAAGTTATACTTTTCTCCACTTCTTCTTTTCAAATTTCCGCTATTCACCTTGTGATGGTGTGGAAGATATGATAGCTAGTTGATTGTCTTCTTCCATTCATGGATTTTCCTTTTTTTTGAATCTGAGCTTTCTGAAGCATGATGGCACTTTGTACCCACCAAATCTATTGTTTCGGGAAACTTCTCCGGCTGCACTATGGGAATAGGTATTCCTGTCCCAACATCATTTGTATCCTCCTTGTCTATATTTTCTGGTATACTCGGATTTCCTTCATCTGAAGGGGGTTCCAGTTCTTCTTCTACCTCTTCCTCTTATAGCGGAGGAAATTGCCAACCTTTGGGTTGCTTTCCTAGTTTCTTCTTCCTTCGTGTCTCTCTCTTTACATTAGGACACATATTTTGTAGATGTCCTGTTTGTCGGCATATTCGACATCTAAATGTCGTGTTTTTAAAATCTAGATATTGCATCCAACTTTTCTTGTTGTGTGTCAATTGTATGCGATCTGACAAGCCTTTGTTGGGATCCACCTCCACACATATTCTGGCAAAAATGTAGATTCATTCTTCAATTCTTTGTGTATCTGTCTTGATGGATCTCCCTAAGAGATTCCCAATACATTCTAGGAATTTTTTATGCCGGAAGTGAAGGGGGAGATTGTGTAGCCTAACCCAAACGAGAATTATTGATACTATCATTGTGCTTGCATCGAATTCTAGAAACCACGGGGTTATAAATAGTGTTGCAGATCCCCAAAGCCATGGTCCTTCATGTAATACATAGTCTCATATTTCCGATGATGCAAACTTTACTATGAAGAATCCTTTTGAACATAGATGAATATCACAATTTACATCCCAGTTTATGAGGATCCAGTGGAATAGATTCATTAGTTTTGGCCAGAAGCTGTTGAATCTACATATAACCGCTAGGGCTTTATAGCTGGAACACATATCGTTTTTTTTTATAAGTCTATATTCAATTCTAGCACTTGATTTAGTTGTTCCACAATATAGGTCCTAGGGGTATTATGTGTCTGATTTGAAGTAATTGTTGTTTCCCATTTTCCTTTAAGGATTTCTTTGAAAGTAAGACCTATGTTATTATGCCCTTGATTTGGTGTTGTAGCTTTAGGAAGATTGGATCCTGTCATGCCCCCAACGCTCTTTGTTTTGCTTGATCCAAGAGATCCACCCCGTAGTCTCAGGTTTAGGATGATGGTGGACGATGGAGAGACATTGTATTCTTGAAGAAACTATTCGTTCTGCAGTGACCTACCACTATAGATCAAATTATGTTGATTCATGGGAATGCCAAGCTTATCCCAGATATTTAGCTTCAAGTGGGTCACTTTTTGGGAAGCATGGACCCGAATCAATATTGTTTTTACATTTGGAGGCTTGCCAAAAATTTGAATAGGGTTATGTGGTTCCAAATTCAATGGCTGGAGTTCTACAAGTTCCAGATCTGGATATGGATATGCTTTCTGATATGTGTGTGGATTCATCGAGACCCAAAAATTCCCAAGAGCCTGTCAAGAAAACCCCCGATCGATTGCGTTTGCTACTTCTGTGTGCAAGGTTGAAGGTTCTGTTGAGGACTGTGATTCCATTGTTGATGCCAGATCTTGCATATGACTGTCACCCTTGGATCTAGTGAGTTCTCTGTCCTTGAATCTAGCCTTCTTCAAAGCAGATCCGTCCTCTGTTGACATGAAAATATTCCATGCGATTGGATTGGAAGCTGAATCACCTCTACGACAGAGCGATGCGAAGGGCGCGGCCAGATCCCATCAAAAGTGGAGTTGATCACTGCATGGACGTGCTGAAGAGATTCTTGGGTCCCATCAATGGATCTAATGGGTGAACCCACTTCTACGAGCAGTGATCAATATGCATGTTTCTTGACATAACATCCTACAAGGTAAGCTGATCTAGAGGCCACTACATGTCTGATCTCCAAAAGCCGAGATCTGCCCCGTCGAATACTTCAGATGTAGATCGAAGCTTTGTAGTGAGGGCTTGTGGTAGATATTGCTAAAGAATACTCTAAGCCTGGTGATCGATGCTAGCGCAATGGAGAGGATCAATCTGTTTGAGACCAAAAATTCGATTCTTATGCGAGTCTAACTCAGAATATGATTGTGTGTAAGGGTGCCTAGAGAGGCCATCGCGAGTTCGACCCTCATTGCATATCATTCTGCTTCAGAGAACATTGAAACCCTATCTTTACACTCATCAGAGATTTCTCCAAATTACAATTTGACTTAAATTATATAACCACCTAAAATATTTAATTTTATATCTAGTAAAAAAAATTAACACATAATTAAAAATAATTAATTTATTAAATATACACTAAAACATTTAAAATATTTACTATAAAAATTACCGGATAAAATATAATAATTAAATATTAAATTGTTATAACATATTATACATCAATGAAATAATAATTAATGAAATAATAATTGAGTATTAGATTGTTATAATATATTATAGATTAATCAACCATCATATCTTCACACCACAATAAGAGTAACAATGAGTTAGTGTCTATAATTATACACAAAAAGAAGTGGGCCACCTTCACTTTGGTATTTCGTTTAAAATATACTTCAACTTGAAAGTAAAATATATATTTTCAATATTATAAACATATTGTATATAACCTTTTAGAAAATAAATAAACTAATCGAATTTAAGAACTTTAAGCAGCAATAATATATTTTTTTTTTAATATCTTATCCTATAATATTTAATATGCTTTATATAATTGAATCCACAAATATCTGCTCACATCATTATTAATATGTATCTCATTATATCACTATTTAAATCGTTTTCATGGTTATTGTCACTTTTAAAAGTAAGTACTTTCTTTTATGTATATAATTTTAATATTTTATAACACATCATTATTAATATGTATCTCATTATATCACTATTTAAAAAGTTTTCATAGTTATTTTTACTTTTAAAAGTAAGTACTTTTTCTATGTATATAATTTTAATATTTTATAATATTTTTGTTTTTAGTTATTTTATAATTTTTTTATTTTGAATTTTGATTTTTGAGTGTAAATCGCAGCGATGATAATTATGTTATGCGATTTATTTTATAAGTTTTAATTTGAGATTATTTAATAGTGTTATGAGTTAAGTATTTTGAAAATGATAAAAATTTAAATAAATATAATTTATTTTGAGTGGAAATGTTTGTTTACAATTAAAGATAAAATAGGTTGATTTTAATATTAGGTTTACCTCTTATATATAAGAGATAAATAGTACTATTATAATGAAAGGGTACAATGAAAGATTTTATTTGATAATTAATATAATAAATAAAATAACGATAAATTTTTATAAATAATAATAAATTCTTATTAGGGTTTTAACATAGGGTTTTCGGAACTAACATAGCCCCTCTCTTAAAAAATAAATTCCTCAAAGTTGGTAATTGAAGGTGTTTTTTTACGAACTGCTCATTTTCCCATGTAGCGTCTTCTAGAGGGATATTCTTTCACTTAATTAGACACTCAATGCCTCTTTTCTAAAGGGATAGAGAATGTTGATCTCAAGAATCAACTTCCCTTCATATAATTATCGATGTTTGGTGTCCTTCGGGTATAGAACAGTTGGTGAATGGGTGCACTATTAAGGAATTCCATGTGTGACGGTCACCGATACGAAACCAAGGGGCTAGTCCCACCACTTAGCCTTCACAAAAATAATGGGAGTTTTCTTCAAAATGGCATAGTTTGTCCATAAGACCTTTTTAGGTAAGATAGATGAAAAACCTTATGAATGGGAGAAGAGTGAAAATCGAACTCATATGACATTTTTCCAATCTTGCAAATAATTCCTATAGGGTCCATAAAATTATGGAGCTCAATTCTTATTCTTGTTTTGTTTGAGTGTGGATTGATTATAAAGTTATAGTATCAAAAATACCCAATCACGCTTCTCAAATAGTCTTTCACTTCAATGTTGTTCTACTCGCTGCTTCATCCTCTTTAGCACCATTTGAAGGTTTTCCTCAAGAATTTTCAAAGCTTCTTTAGTCTTCTCCACATGTGACTCTATTTCCTATATTTTGGACTTATCATGCAAAAATTAAGAGATAATAGGAGTTGGATGTCATAAAGAGCCTCAAAATGAGGATAGTTTAGTATATGTGTGATAGGTAGTACTATATGACCATTCTACGAGAGGAATCCACCTCATCTATTGAGATCCCTTGTCTAACGAATAACAACATAGATAATCCTTTGAACATGTGTTAACTATTTCTGTTTGACCATATTTTTGTGGATGATTTGTTGACCTCATAGTTACAATTGTTCCACTCATCTACCATAATTATTTCCAAAATTTTCTTGTGAATTTTGGATCTCTGTCACTTACTATTATGTTAGGAAAACCATGAAGTATATCAATTTCCTTCATGAACACTTTTTACACTTTGATTTTTTTATATGTACTTTAAATTTCACAATTATGTGCATATTTTGTGAGTCTATCAATGACCACAAAAATGGGATCTTTACCTTTAGACTTTGGTAACCCTGTAATGAGGTCCTATGATATCTCTTCTCATATTTGTTTAGGTATGTGTAATGGTTGAATTAACCCTAAATATTTTATTATCTCTCCCTTATTTCTTTGGAAAACCTGACATTCCCTTCCAAATTTCTGAATATCTTTCTTCATTCCTTTCCAAAAAAATACATTTTGATCCTTTTATATGTTTTAAGGAACAATATATGTTTTTCAAATCGAGAGTCAAGGGAATCACTTAATATTTTTTGCTTCAACTTTGATTAAGGCATAAAACATATTTTACCCTTGTACCAAAGTATATCTCCCTTCCATTCCCATTGTTCTATAGACTTCATCCCTTCCTTTATACATGTATTTTTTTTTAGTAGTATTGCCATTTTTCCATTCATGACAAGCGTCTTATAACATCATAGGAATAGTATACATAATAATATATAGACTTGAGGATTCTTATATTCTACAAAGGGAATCTACTACTACATCGTCCTTCACATTTTTGTAAATTATTTCAAAATCAAACCCTTGTATTTCTGCTACCCATTTATATTGTTCTTTCAATGACAATTTCTTCTCTAATAACTGACTTTATCCTATCATGGTCTATCTTGACTTTAAAGTGCCTCCTTGTGAAATATTTTTCCCATTATTTTAGTACATGTAAAATTGCTTTCTTTTTCGCTTAAGCAAGAGACGTGCCTTCTATTTCTTTAAATCAAACATAATTTACAACATATACATATTTTCACCCAACAGAGTGGAAAAAGTCAGAACATAAAGAAGACCTAAAAAATATTTGCCCTTCAACTTCAAAAACTACCTGCGCAACACTTTTGAGAATCGAAGAAAACAAGCTTCGAGATTCGCAAGACCCACGACCCCTCCCCCCCGAAAACCCTCACCAACACACACAATGTTTGTCACTAAATCAGTGTCTTCACTTTTTTAATCTGATGAAGGAGAAGCATATCGCTCCATAAAGTAGCCAGAAGTTTAACCCCCCGACCCCACCAAACAACATGCCTCATCCCAATTGTTGATCTAGCAAGCAAAGATCGAACGGTAGCGCTGACCATCGCACGCCTGAAATGACCGAAGTTTAATGTGCAATGAGGGTGGTTTTCACATCCGTCCCTCATCCACGTGTAAAAAGGTGTATGGAATCGCTGCCCCGACTGCAAAACTGTCTTTGGATTCAAGGCAGTGCGATTGCACCAAAGCCACTCGAGAGGTGGTTTTAACTCCCAACCTTGGAAAAAAAGGGAGATGAAGCTACCAGAATAGGGCCATCGATCAATCTTCTCTGCCTTTCTCCTGACAGTGAGAACCGGTCGCCCTCCTTTGGGGATTTTCGTTGTTGCGCCCACCTTCTTTGCTGAGACCACCTCTGTTGTGCTTACTTCCCTAGACCTGTTTGACCAAAAGAGAAAATTCTAGAACGATCTACTCATTGCCTATCGTTTTCCTTAGTGTTGTTCTGATATACTTGTCTGTCTTCTTCCGCTTGGTGATGGAAAAGTTCTTTTAGGTCGCTCTGTGGCATTGCTAGCCAACTCGTCGAAACTCTGCTATCTTTGCATGTCACCCCTTGGTTGGCTAGAATGTTAGCCAATTTGTTAGCCTTTCTACGCACATGGAAGAATTTAAGTGTGAGTAGTCCTTGCAGATGATCCTGAATTTTATGTAGCACCCTTAGTAACCTCCAGTGTTTTGTAGATTTTTCCGACCCTGAACCGTGACTAATTTTCTTGGCCGCGTTGATAACTAGCTCTGAGTCCACTTCTATTATCACATTTTGGTAGTTTTCCTATTTCAGAAGTTCTAAGCACTGCTCCAATGCCATTAGTTCCGCCATGTTGTTGGTGGCTTTTCCTAAATGACAATGGAAAAGGGAGATGATGCTTCCATGTTCATTTCTAAGAACTCCTCCAAAGCCAACCATTCCTGGGTTATCTTTTGATGCTACGTCGATGTTATATTTTAGAAAACCTTCTGGGGGGGATTCCAGAATTCTTTGGCCTTTTCCTTCATGCTTATTTTCCTATCCAGTTTTTGTGGAATGAGCCCCTAAAAGTTTAACTACTTGAGTATTCTCACTTCTGTTTCGGAGGGAGGATTCTTGGGGAGAACCCTAACTGTTGTGCCTACTGTCTCTTTTAACTGTTTCAAGATCTGCTCTAGTAGGTGAAGAGAGGTGTTCTTCACTTCTTTGAAGATTCTTTTGTTCCTTTCTTTCCACACATTCCATATTATGAAGCTTGGCAAGAGAGCCCAGGCAGTGTTAAGAACTTCATTATTCGAACCATAATTTCTCCAATTGTTTAGGGTGTTAGTGATACTATCTTTGTCTCTGTCGGACTGTTTGAAGATGTTGACAAAGAAATCCCATAACCTAGAGGTGAAAATGCAACTATTTAGAAGATGTTCCATTGTCTCCTCTTGTGCTCCACAGAGTTGGCACCTGGAGGGCCCCATAATACCCCTCTTTCTAATATTATTCTAGGTTAGTATTTTCCTATGGTGAACCAACCACATAAAGAGTTTGATCTTCATCCAGCTTTTGCTTCTCCACAGTTTCTGCTAAATTCTGACTGAGCCTTGGGAGTCCAGCCCTAGGAGAATATCCTTTGCTTCCTTGATATTGAAGTTTCCCTCTTTGTTGTTACCCCATCTTAGCTGATCCTGCCCTTTAGTGACAAGAATCATCCTCTGATCCATCATCCTTTTTAGGGTCTCTGCTCTGCTGTTAAGGGTGCTTTCTTCTCTGCCATCTATCTTCTTCCATGATCTCCATTTACCTATATTGTGAGTATTATCCCAAAAGTCTTTTACCTTTACTAAACCTTGGTTGTCTGTCTCTTGTTTGAGGCCCAAAAATTATTCTTTCAAGAGAATTGGTTCTTGTTGCCATTTATCCTCCCAGAATAGTGCCTAATCTCCATCTTTGATTTCCCAGAAACTGTTTTTTTGAACCACCTCTCTGTTCTCCCAAGCCTTATTCCATATGGGAGAGCCCTTTATATTCCCTGACATTCTTATTAGCTCAGAATAATGCCAGGATCTAGCATTATTTTCCTTCCAGATGCTTGCCCATTAAACCTTGGGATCCTTAACCCACCGCCACCAAAGCTTGGCCCCAAGAGCCCTATTGAGAATCTCTAGATCATCCAATCCTAGACCTCCTTGGTTCTTAGGTTTACATATCTTTTCCCATGACACTAAAGCCCATTTTTTCCTTGTTTCCTCCTTGCCCCAAAGAAAGTCTCTTTGAATAGTACTAAATTGTTGTAAGAGTCCTTTTGGCACTGGGAGAATTGATCGCATAAAGATTGGGATAGCTTGAAGCACAACCTTTGTAAGGACCAATCTACTAGCCAGATTTAAAGACCTGAATGTCCATTTTTTGACCTTATCTTGCATCTTGATTATAAGTGGTTCCCATATGCTCTTATGTAAAGGTTTGGCCATTAGAGGAACTCCCAGATACTTAGAGGGGAGGGACTCTCTTTGAAAGCCAAGAATTCTAGAAACATTTCTCTGAATGGCAATGTGGGTATTAAAGATTTTTTTTTTTGATTTGGTAAGATTGACCTCCATACCTGTAGCCAAAGCAAAGTCATTCAAAATTTTTTTGTAAGCCAGCGCTTCCTTGACTGTGGGAATTCCCTGTAACATGGTATCATCTACAAATTTTTCATGGGTTAGGACTTGACCATTCTCCGATAATTGGAGTCCTCAAATTTTTCCGGTTGCCTTGGCATGCTTAATGGACCGCCCCAGCCCTTCCATCATGAGGATGAAAAGAAAAGGAGAGAGCGGATCCCCTTGTCTGAGTCCTCTAGAAGGAAGAAAACTTTTAGAGGGAGAGCCATTAACTAAAATTGAAAAGCTGGAGGAAGTCACCAGGGCCATGACCCATCTGATCCAATTATGATCAAAATCATACGCACTGAGCACTTTCTTGATATATGTCCAATTTACTTTATCATAAGCTTTGGATATGTCCAATTTCATTATCATACCCGCTTTCCTTTTGCTGGTTAACGAGTGAACAACTTCATGAGCTTGAATGATGTTATCTAGAATTTTTATGCCTTCCACGTACCCAAGTTGTTCCACCAAAACCAGCAAAGGTAGCAAAGGTTTGAGTCTATTGGCCACTACCTTGGAAATTATCTTGTATACTACATTGCATAAGGCTATGGGCCTGTATCTTTCTGGCATTTGAGCATTATCATGCTTTGTAATTAAGGCAATGAAGGAGGTGTTGAGAGCTTTCAAAATAGTTCTATTCAGCCTGGAATCTTCCACTACCCTCACAATGTCCTTTTTTACAATGTTCCAAAAGACTTTGAAGAAATACACATTGAAACCATCCAGACCTGGAGCTTTACCATTTTGCATTTCCTTAAGTACGTCACTGACCTCCCTTTCCATTACCGGTCTGTTTAGATTACTGTTGTCCTCTCTAGAAACCAACTTGGGGATGTGTTTAGTGAAGTATTTGATGAAAGGTTCCCTCACTAAGGAGTTCTCCTAGGCAATACCTAGGAGGTGTCCCATTAACACAACTTCTATATCCACATGGGATTGGTGATTCTGCCCGTCCTCGTCCTTGATTGAAGATATCATGTTATGAGTCTTATTGGCTATTGTGGATCTGTGGAAAAATCTAGTGTTGCGCTCTCCTTCCTTTAGCCATTGAACTCTAGATTTTTGTTTCCAAAAAATTTCCTCTTGTTCGCACAACTTTTCCCTTCTTGATGATGCTTCTCTACCTGATCATTTTTTTCCTTATCAAATCCTTCCTTTATCAAAGCTTGGTTGAGCTTCAGGATGTTTTTTCAACCACTTTCTTTCCTGCAAAAAATTTCTGAATTCATTCTTGTTCCAGTCTTTAAGACTCATCTTAATGTGCTTTAATCTTCTGTGCAGCATGAGCATTGTAGATCCCTGAATCTGCAAGTCCTCCGTCCACCATTTTTCAATGTTACTGCTAAAATCTAGGTGTGAGAGCCAAAAATTTTCAAATCTGAAAGGTCGGTTTCTTGGGGTACCTATGCCTTTGATCTCCATTTGAACCGGCTAGTGATCTAAGCCTCCAAAAGGTAGAAGTTCTACCATTATTTCCTTGTCTAAAAACATGAGATCCTCAGAGATCATGAATCTATCTAACTTGGAGGCAACCTGGGAGTTCCCTCCTCTTTTATTATTCCATGTGCAGAAGCCATTTCTTGTCTCAATGTCGACAAGATTCTTGTCCTCTAAAAATATTTGGAAGGTTGAGGAATCTTTATTTAGAGCTTTAGTGCCCCCCCTTTTCTTTGAGAGAGATCTGATCATATTGAAGTCTCCTCCTATGACCCAGGGTAACCCTTGTTGCCTGGCCCGGAGATCCACCAAGGAGTCTAAAAACTGGATTTTTTCATCTAACCTTTGGGGTCCATAAAAATTCGTTACTAGGTAAGTGTCCCTGTCTCCTACAGGCTGTATGACCACTAATAAGTAATTCCTTGTTGCCTCTGCATCAATTATTCCAATTTTTAGGGGATTCCAGAGAGTGAGGATGCCCCCTGCTGTGTTTTCAGCTTTAAATTCTAGAAACTCAAATCTGTTGAGCCATTTACTATGTATTTGTCTCAACTTTTGAATAGAGCATTTCGTTTCTTCAACAAAAATTATATCCGGGGCTGCTTGCTGCATTATGTTGTTCATCAATCTCTGTTTTCTCTTACTGCCTAGACCTATAATATTCCAAGTTGTGAACTTCATGATTAAAGATTGGTAAAGGAGTAACTGGTTAGATCTTTCATCTTACCTGAGTCTACCATGAGCTTTCCACATTCCATCAGTAGCTCATTCTGCTTTTTCCTGCCTCTTTTTCTTCCTGGATTTCTCAGTGCTAGCCCTGGAGTCATTTTGCCTACTTTCTCCCCTTCATTCCTCTGTCTTTCAGTGTTGCTTCCTTCCTCCAAACCCTTGGCCTGAGTTTGCCATAGGATTAACTGTTGTATTCTATTGATCTTTTCTTTTGGTAGCGATTCTACCCCACCCGAAGTTCCCTGATTCAAGAACCCTTTTAGATCTAGGTTTTCTATGTCTAGAATCTTCTGTAGTTCATTGTCTTCCGTTTCCATCTCACTCTCGTTCATTTCCTGATCCATTTCCAGTTCTGAATCACTCATCATGTCTCCATTCCGTTCTTCACTTTCCTGTGCGTGGTCATCTTCTGCTCCCTTGTCTTTCTTTTCATTACCTTCCTTCATTACTTGGTCTTCTACTGTTATTTCTTCATCCCCTTCAAGAACCTGAAACTGATTCTGACTAGCCTTTTGTCCTCTCGCTTGGTGTTGTTTTGGCCCTTTTTAACCGCTTTTTCCTTTAGGAACTACTTTGTGAAAATTGTCTGCATCTTTCGTTGTGTTAGTATTTCCTTTGATTTCTGCTTTAGTGAGAGGAAAATCTCTTAGAAGGTGCCTGTGTTCATGGCATCTGCGACATCTAAATGGAATATGCTCATAGTCTACTACCTACACCCATTCCTCGTCGTAAACCTCCAAGATGACTTCATCTGGGAGAGCTCCAGATAGATCCATCTCCACACAGATCCTTGCAAAGGATGTATATTTCCCTTCCTTGTGGCTTCAGCAGCTTTGACGAACCTTCCTAATTTATTGCCTATGGAAGCTAGTGATTCTATTTGCCAATAATCAAGAGGTAGAGAATAGAGTCTTACCCAAACCGGGACTGAAGTGAAAGTTTCCCTCTCCGGAACGAAATTCATCATCCATGGCCTCATGTAGAGTCCTGCTACTGCATAAAAGTAGGGCCCGCCTTCGAACACTCTATCTTTATCCTCAATATTGGTGAACACTACAGTGAAGAAACCCTTGGACCCTAGGGGAAAATCAATGCTTCCTTTAGGCTTCCAGTGGTATCTGATCCAAGTTTGCAACACTTTTTCAGTGGGCCATAACCCCATGAATTTGCATATGATTGTATAAGTCTGCATGTGCTCCTTGTGCGCCTGTAGTGCTGGATTATTTAATACCACTCTAGGAGTGATTTCAGTCTTGGGTTTGCACGTCCCCTTCTGTTTTTTGTCTTTTTTTCCTTCTTTTTCATTAGTTTCCTCTTTGTCCTTTGTGCTTTCCTTCTCCTTTGAAATGGAACCATCTGTTTCCTCTTCCTTGTTTCTCCTTCCTTCCTCATCATTACCTTTGCCTCTATCCGGGGGCTTCTTGTGTTTGTTGACCACCGCCTCCTTGAAGGAAGGCATAGATTTTCCTCCTTTGTGCCCATCCATGGGGAGAATCCCTCAGAGAACCGAAACCCTGGTCGCTTCCACTTCACTCCTGTTCCTGCATTTTTCGTGCAGTCAGGTAGATGCTGTCACATGTAAAATTGCTTTCATTTATTTCATATTTAGATATTACCAAATATTTTCCTTTAAATTTTTCTCTTTCAAATCCAGTGGTCTCCCTTCTTATGTTAATACTACACCAATTACTTATCTTGATGCATTACACTCTACTATAAATGTTTTACCAAAAAAAAAAAAATTCCAATATTGGTGTAGAATAAATAAAATCATTTAAGGGAGATAATGTCAAAAAATTATAATCCTTCCATACAAATGAATATTTCTTTAAGAGAGATGTGAGTGGGTTTGCAATGTGTACATAATTCTTAGGAAATTTCTAATAATATATTGCAAGCCCAAAAATCCTCTAAGACTCTTGATGTTCATAAGAATAGGGCATTTTTTAAGAGCTTGGATCTTTTGAGGGTCCACCTTATCTCCTTTCTTTGAAACAATATGACCCAAATACTCTTCTTGTTGTTTCACAAAAGAACATTTGGATCCATTTACACACAATTGATCATTCTCAAGATTTTGTTGAAATTTATCCACATGTTTAGTGTGGTGTTCCAAATATTTTCTATATATGAATATATCATCAAAGAAACCAACATAAATTTTATAAGGTGGGGTCGGAAATTTGTGTTTATAAATTTTTTAAAAGTAGGCAGATTAGTCAAACCTAAAGGGATGACCAAGAAATCACAATGCCCTTCAAGTGTTCTAAGAGTTCTTATGGGAATGTATTCTTTTCTTAATCTAATATTGTGGTATCCTAATTTAAGATCAATATTTGTGAAATAAGCCACTACATGAAGCTCATTTAATAGCTCATCAATATTTTAGATGGTTGGAAATACTAAGCAAGGGGGTGAATCAGTATTTCTTTACAATTGTTATGTTATGCTAATTAAGAATCACAAGTTATGCCAGGAAAAAAAATATAAAATATAAAATATCTTATACAATGATTGTTCAAATAACAATGACGAGGACACCAATCCTCAGTAATACAGGCTCCAGCCTTTATAATTTCTTCAATTCTGCAAGGCACGAACCTTGACTGAGGACACCAATCCTCTTAAGTAAGTCTAGGTACCAACCTAGTTTAGATGAGGACATCAGCCCTCTTAGGCTCCAACCTTTATAAGTACTTCAAATATACTTCAAAAATTTTCCGAAATAGTTCCCAAATGATTCCTTCAAAGTGTCTCAAAAGGATGCTCCAAGCCTTGGCTTCCAAATATGGATTCAAGATTACATGAAATTCACTTCAAAAGGCTGATCAAATATTCTCCAAGGTATTCCCCAAAAACTCTTCAAATATTGCTTCAAGGACTCTTCAATAAATCACTTCAAATTCTAGTCCAAAGTATACTCCAAAAGGCTTCAAGATTTCTCCAAAATGTTACTCCAAAATTATCAAATCAAGCTTAAAAAATTGTCACCCATGAGGCCCAATTTTGTGTCAATAGATGGACAAAATTAATGATCATGTTGGTTATGATTTGGGCTGACCCAGGTTTGATCTATACTGCACACCAACAAAACCATCAATCATTGGCCCTTCTGTTAATGACTTGCAAGCAAATCACAGTCTCACCTGAAGTGACTATGGGATGATGCAAAACTCCTTAAAGGGCATGGAGTTGTGGGATTATTATTTTTTCTTACTTTTAACATGCATAAATTACTTCATCTCATTCATTTAATCACCTAACATGTCATATAAACTCATAGACATCATTGTGTTGTAATAACATGCAACTATAATTAACTACTACGCTACAAAAGATAAAAAATAAAATATACACATGAGGACACCAATTTTACCATGGCTCATCCCAATGTAGGACTATGTCCACAAGAACTGTTGCTTGTAATAATAATTCTTGTACAACAAATAGTTCTTGACCTACACACTCATCTGCAGACTCAGGCCTTTGCACACTCAGCTACATAGCCTTTCCTTCTCTTCCCAATCCATAGATCACAAAGATACACCCATAACATGGATCTGGATGAATTCAATACCTCTCTTCTTTATTATTTAACCCTATATATACTATTACATCAAGGGTACATCATTACAATACCATGGTCCATATACCATGAAAATCCCTAATACAAGGAACTATGGCTCGAAAACCATTGATCTTTTACAAAATTACAAAGGAAGGGGCTTCACCCTATCTTGAAGCCCTTATACCGCGTGTTATATCCAAAACTACTTTCCTATGCAGTCTGTTTCGTACTCTGCTACATTATTCATTGCACACTCTGCTCCATAAAATGCAGAGTATTCACCAGAAACTATGCCAAGTTGGGTTGCATCCAACAAGCCCCTAACACTCACATGTGACTCGTCTCGAGTCACTCAGTTGGTTTGCCTCTGATTTTTGCTGCAATTTTGTTGTATGCGTTGCTGCAAAACTTCTGCGACCTTCTTTTCTTTGTTGTGCACCTCCTCTAATAATGCTTCGGTGATATGTTTTGTAGCTTTCTGCGTCATCACTATCTCCCTCTGTTGAATCTCTTGAAGCTTCTCATCTACTGTATGGGATAGTTGAAGAGCCTCATCCTACCATGGTTGAGTTCTCTCCACCAAAACCTGCTCTTCCTTATTCATGTCTTCTATATTTTTCTGGAGGGTGTTTCCCTCATTGATCTTGGCGAGCTTCTATGAGATTGGTAAGGTATTCACACTTTCTTGAATCTTTTTCAACTGTTTTTGCCTTTGTTGAATGTCTTCCTACAATTTTTGTACATTTGGATCTTTCTGCAGTGAAGTCTAAATCTATAAACTCTCATCTAAAATTTTTCCACAGTATACCACTACTGCCGAGATGTCGGCCATTACAGCCTTTAGGTGGGTCTCCCTTTGATCTCTTACAGCCTATGGTGTGGTTGGTTGTAGATTCATTTGCAGCTCATTGATCTGCATTTCATATTTGAATTGCACTGTGGCAATTTTATCCTTATAACATTTCACTGCATGGTCGAGCTTTGTGACCTTGTCCTCCACCATCTCTTCTTCTCGGATATCAAGGTTAGAAATTTATCTGCATGTTTCTTCCACTGCCTCCTTAATCATATGGTGTTGTTGTGTTACTTGATCCCTTTATTGGACCACCTGCTCGAGCTTCTGCCAAAGTGCAACTCGCTCTTTTTGTACTTGAATATTTAGCTATGAGATGTGTTGTTCATGTAGCCTCAACTCTTCTATAGTTTCCAAGTGTAGCTTGTGTAATCTTTCCAATGACACTGCTATGATTTTCATATTGACATGCTTCAATTCCTTAACATGTTGTTGTAATAAGGGGCATTCAAAATGTAGGGATCCTGCAGGTATTTGTGCTAACCTCGCTAAGGGCATAGGCTCTATCTACCTTTCTACTCCAACCCTTTCCTCTATTTGCACAGGTTGTCTGACCGTCTATGCCAATATCTTCAATTCTGTGATCCACTCTTTGACACCGGTCGTAAGTGAGCCTGATCAATTATTCTTTTGTTGCTTCATGTATCATGTCCCTGATTTTATCTAAGTCCCCTTGAATAAGGACCATTGGCGTGACACCCTTTGTCTTATTGGCCTTCTGCTTCTTATTTCTTTTTGAGGCAACTTCACCCTCTGCTTTCCCTTTTTCTATGACACTAGGGTCTTTCTTTGTCTTTTTTGATTCTATGTTTTGCTCTTCTAGAGGATCTTGGTGACCCATGTCATGTAGATCCTCTTCTTCTAATTCCTACTCATCCTTGTCTTTATCTTTTCCACTTGCTTCGTCATGCTGCCTTGTATCCTCCTATGTCGCATTGCCTTCTGGCTGTGTTTCCAATGCAGTCATCCATTCTGTAGGCCACTGTTGTGCATGTTCTAAGAGATCATCCTCTGTAACCAAATATGGTATGGGATGCCATTTCTTGCTCGTTTCCCTGTGAGCCTGTATATACACTCTATGAAAATCAACCTTGAACTTCACAACAATGCTATATTGTTCATATAGGCTCAGCGACATGCGAGGGTGTTGGTTCACTAACATATGAAAATGCATATGATACAATACAAAGAACATCCTATTCTCCATTGCTCATGATGGTTGGGTGGTAAACCATAGTGAGGCATACTGCGTGACTTCACATACATCTGATGCTACCAGGGGGAACTGTGAATCCTCTGACTCTCTCCATGCTAACATTAAAATAATCAAAATTAACCACACATAATGAAATGTGGTACCTTTCTCCTGGACTTCATGGCAATCATCCAGAAATTCCTTACACAGGTAATCGGCCCAATTGTACTAATCCTCATTGGCACATTACGTAACTAATGAAATAACTGAGCTGAGGAATTCATTAGCCCAACACTTTCTCATAATATTCCCATCCAAGATGTGTGCTACAAAGTGAACCCCTTGGTCACTGATTGAATTGATGTCATACTCGTGCTTCCCTTTTGTCAATCCAAACATTTTCTTCATACTTTCAGATATGGTGTGGTCTCGATCCTTTCCATTGAACTCTTCCTCCAGGTTCCACCCTTGGTATGGTAGTATGACGATCCTTTAGATCACATTGGGTTTATGGGGATCCTCTTCCCCGTTCATAGGCATCCTTCATGCACCAGCACGAGCAACTGTTGCACACAATTTGTGCTCCTTGGACTTTTGCCGAAGTGTGGCACATTTAATATATTCATTACTCTTGACTGTGCCAATACATTTGCCCATTGTTGTGTCTCTAGCCTCGTCATGCTGCTCTCCGGGTAGTTTACTTGCTTTAGGTATCGGTCTAGTGCGAACTGTGAGTATTTATTTTTATCATTGAATTCGTAGTCTGAGAACTTCAACTATGATATTTTTCCAAGTAATTCCCTAGCAAATGGCATTTTCTTTTGTAGTACGTGTGTGAAGGTGCTGAAATTTGAATCCTTCAAGTCTTTGACTGGTTTAACATTCGGTTTCCTTAGTGGAATGTATGGTGGTAGAGGCGAAGGAAATGCTTTGCCACCTGTTTCCTCTACTCCTCCTCCACTTCTTCCTTGTTTTCTTTGACTTACTCAGGTTTTTGTTGAGTTTCGACAGGTTTCTTGTCCTCTTTGTTCTTTATTCCTGTGTTGGTTTCTTCCTCGGCAATCTATGTTGTTTTTGTGCTGATGCTGCTGCAGTTGATGATACTGCGAGTGATGCTACTGCGGGCATCTCATTGATGTTTCGAGCATACCAGCAGCTTCCATGAGTCCAGATAAGCCTTTCTCATGAATATTACACACAAGCTCAAACAACAAACGACAACTAAAACTTCTGCAATTTCTTCGCACTCTCAAGACTCAAATTCTCAATTCAGTAAAGTGTTTGATCTAGGTGGGAGGCAACTTTTTATAACAATTTCAAGTTTCTAACCCCATCATTATATTAGATTTTATCTATATTGTGTTCAGATTGCATTCATTAATTGCATATCTATCCTTAGATCTTGTCAATCTATCCTCATAAATTCAACTTTCCGTTAATTTTTCCCTTTTAATTGTCATATTTTTCCGGAAAAATTCGACACATCCCATATTATAGTGAACAACCCTTCTTATGTTGCATCTCCTATGTACTTCAACATAACCCATACTATAGCGAAGTAACTCCCTACATCGAAGCTCTTTGTAGCATAGTTTATAGTCCAGTGCCCACTTTCAACTGCATGTTGCACTAAGAATTTTCTCATTTTTTTCTTATAGTGAAGTTTTAGGGACAGGGTTGTCCCCGTATAGCTTCAGAATTCTTCCATTTACTCTTCCCTAAATAAATTCTCCATTTAAATTAGCTAATTGAACCATGCCTCCATCAGTAATATGATTAATAATATATGGGCCTAACCAATGCATCTTGAATTTCCCTGGAAATTTCACGAACAAACTGTCATATAGGAGAACAAGGTATCCTACCTAAAGCTTCTTTTTCTTAATATGCCTATCATGCCAAGCCTTTTCTCTTGATTTTTGTACCTGTTGATGAAGTCCTACTATGAATCTATCTTCCTCCAAAGTAATGAACTATGCCATTCTTTCCTTCACTATATCAAGGTCTGCCATATCTCTAAAATCTACAATCCTCAAGCTAGGGACGATGTAGTCCATGGGCATCACAACTTCTTGCCCATAAAGTAATCTAGAGGGTGTTTGACATGTCAACTTCTTAAATGTGGTCCTATAATACCATAAAACTGTTGGAATTCTAAGATCCCAGTCATATCTATTCACATTGCATACCTTAGTAAGTGCATTCTCCAAAATGTTTTTAAATGCTTCCACTATTCCATTGGCCTGAGGATGATAAGGGGTACTATTTTGATGATAGACTTGGAATTCCTCAATTAATGCTTCAATAGTATTATTTAGGAAGTGTGAACCTTAGTCACTCAGCAAAATATCTGGACATTGAAATCTAGACAATATATATTCAAAAATAAACTTCACAACAATATTTGCACTATAGTCCCTTACTGGTTGTGGTTCGGCCCATATTGTCAAATAGTCAGTCGATGTGATTATATACCTCACACCAATCCTTTTTCCAGGTGGGTTGATGGGTCCAAAAAAATCAATAACCCACTTATCAAAAGCCTACAATGTAACTTGTCTTACCAATGGAATTTCATCTCTTCATGAAGGCTTTCCTGTTCTTTGACACACATCACATGCTTGGTAGTATTCCTTTGCATCCTTATGTAATGTAGGCCACCACAATCCTTCTCTCAAAATCTTCTACGCAATATCTTTTCCTGCATAGTGTCCACCAGCTGCGCCACCACAATCTTCTACTAGAATCATCGGTCTTTCATGTTTAGGAACATATCTACGTAGTATCTCATCAGGTCGCATCTTATATAATTGTCCCTCTATTAATGAAAAGCCATTTTCATTAACCACTAATTCCTTCTTTGTTGTGTAGTATACTCTGAAGGAGCCATCTCTTTGGTAAATAACTGAATGATATCTGCAGAATGGTCATCTGCAACTCTAACTGCAAATAAATGTGCATCAAGGAGATTATCCTCTATGCTAGTTGGTTCTTCCCCTTTTTCCAATCTTGATAGATGGTCAAGTCTAGCATTCAGTATTCCTAGCTTAACAATGATTTCAGAGTTATATTCCTAGAATAACAGAAACCATTTGCAAATATTTCCTCCTAAAACATGCTTATTAACTAAATACTTCATTGCATAATGATCTGTAAACATTTTAAAGTGTGATCCTAAAACTTCTGCAAAGTATACACCATGGCTAGTCCTTCCCTTTTTGTAGTGGTATAATTATTTTCTACCTTAGATAACTTTCTACTTGCAAAAGCTATAGGATGGTTAGTTTCTCTTGTACTAGATTGTGCCAATACTACTCCCAAAGCTATAAAATAGGCATCCCCATGGACATGGATTTCCTTATTCTAATCAAGGAACACTAATATAGGTGTATCTACCATTTTTCCTTTCAATATGTCAAGGATCTTCTAACATTCTTCATTCCATTGAAAAGTTGCGTCCTTCTTTAACAATTTCTCCATAGGTGCAGTGATCTTCTCATACCCTTTGATGAATTTCTTGTAACACCAAATGTGTCCCAATGTAGTGCGAAGTTGTCTTACTATCTTAGGTGGAGGCAAATTCACAGGATAGCAATCTTAGTAGGGTCCACCATTAGCCCTTTCTTACAAACAATGCATCCCAACAATATGCCAAAAGGTACACAAAATATGGACTTCTTTAAGTTCAAAGAGATATGATATTGTCTACATGTTTCAAGCATAAGTCTTAAGCTTCCAATATGTTTTGTTTGAAACCCAAATACTATCCAATCATAAAAGTACACTTCTAAAAACTTATGGATGTATTCCTTAAAAGCTGCAACCACCACTCTAGAAATTATAGTAGGGGCATTCTTTAATCCAAAAGGAATTAATATGTATTGATATGAGCCCCATTCTCTATCAAATGTGGTCTTATGCAAGTCTTCAGGTGCAATACTAATCTGATCATAACCTAAAAATCCATTTGTGGATGAGTAAGCTTCATGATCTCCTAATGTTATGAAACCAGCTCACAAAAAGATAGAAAAGATAGATCAATGACTTAGAAATCAGCCTCTTCGAGGGCACAACCTCCTTTACATTATAGAAATGAACAATTCTTGGATGATACAAATCACAAAACCTCCTTTCTATATATAGGAGTTTAAGCGGTCACAATATAATCAAAGTCAACCTAACAATAATAATATAATGGCAAAAAAATAACAATAGCGGGCTTCTATGGGGCACAATAATAACAATATGGGGACAATAGGGGCACAACAATAACAATAAGGGCTACAATGACAATAATAATGGGAGAATCACTAGTATTATAGAGACCTAACATGCCCCTCTTCTTAAAAAAAATGTTGTCCTCAATGCTTGAGTAGTTTTGGATGCTTCTGTATAAAATTCTCATCCTCCCATGTGGAATCTTCAGCGAATAAGTTCCTCCACTTGATGAGATACTCTGAAATTGATCGATTTTGTAGCTGTCGATTTCTTATTTCTGTGACTACTTCAAGGTATAATATGATTTTTCCTTCCTCATCAATTTATGGTAATATTGTTTGAATTGGGAGCTTCTCACCTATAACCTTCTTTAAGCATGAAACATGGAAAACCGAGTGCACTCGGTAAGCTGCAGAAAGCTCCAATTTGCATGCCGTAGTACCTATCTTTTGCAACACCTTATACGAACCATTATACTTTGGTGATAATTTATTATCCTTCTTAGCTTTTTTGAGGGGAATTTGTTTATATGGTTGTAGCCGTAGGAATACCTAATCACCTACATCAAAACTTCTTTCGCTGCGATGTTGATATTCCTGTTGTTTCATTCTATTCTGTGCCAAAGTGAGGTTATCCTTTAAGAGTTAGAGAACTTGTTGTTGATGCTCGATGTGATCTTCCACTGCTTGAACCTTAGCATTTTATCTTAAATATGATGTGATGGATGGTGGATGATATCCATAAAGTGCCATAAATGGGGTAATTTTTGCTTCATAATGGAAGGAAGTGTTATACCACCATTCAGCTAGAGGCAACCATTTGACCCATTATTTCTGTTTATCAGATACAAAGCAATGAAGATATCCTTCCAAACATTTGTTTACTATCTCAGTTTTCCCATCAGATTGAGGATGATAAGATGAGATATGAGCTAACTGAGTACAAGGACAAGAAAATAATTATGTCCAAAAATTTCCAGTGAAAATGGGATCTCTGTCACTTACAATAATCTTTGGGTTTCCATGTAGCTTTTGAATTGTTTCCATAAATGTAGTAGAAACTATACTCACTTTAAATGGATGAGATAATGCACAAAAGTGTGCATACTTGGTAAGTCTATCAACTACCACCATTATAATACTCTTTCCTTTGGACTTGGGTAAACCTGTGATAAAATCCATGGAAACCTCCTCCCAACATTGGCTTGGAATGGATAAAGGTTGTAATAGACTTGGGGTCTTAATCGTTTCAACTTTATCTTGTTGGAAAACCAAAAATTCTTCCACAAACTTTTGAATATCTTATTTAAGGCCATCCCAAAAAAATCCTTCTTAACCACGTGGTAATTTTTTAGAAATCTTGAGTGCCCTCCTAAGGGAGAGGTGTGCAATTCCATAAGAATATTTTGTTTGAGTTGGGAATTCTTAAATAGTTCTAAGCGATCTTTGTACCATAATGAATCATTTTTCCAGCTAAATGTATCAGATGTACTGGGATCTTGTTGTAACTTTTGAAAGAGTGCCCACACTTCTTCGTCATTCTTCCATTCATCCCTTGCTTCGTTTATCCAATCTGGTTGGATACTAGAAATGGGTGGGATAATAGAAGTGGTCCAAATAAATGCTTCCACATCCTCATCCTTTCTTGAGAGTGCATTTGCCACAACATTTTGCTTCCCCTTTTTGTAGATGATTTAAAATTCATAACCCAACATCTTTGTGACCCAATTTTTATGCTCTTTTGAAGATAATCTTTGTTCTAAAAATTATTTAAGACTATCATGATCCATTTTTACCTTGAAGTGTCTTCCCATTAGGTAGGGTCACCATTTCTTAAGTTCATGTAGTAATGCCAACATTTCCTTCTCATAAATAGCTTTGTGTAAATACTTTCCTTTGATTGGATGACTTTCAAAAGCAATGGGTCTTTCTTCTTGCATTAAAACAACACCAATTCCATTTCCTGAGGCATCACACTCCACAATAAAGTTTTTTGTGAAGTTTGGCGTAGCTAAGACCGGATCTTGGCACATTGCCTCTTTAAGATGTTCAAAGGCCTTCATTGCTTCTAGAGTCCATGAAAATGCATCTTTCTTCAATAATAATGTTAGAGGTGCTGCTATTCTCCCATAATTCTTAACAAACTTGCGATAATACCCTGTCAACCCGAGAAATCCTCGCAGATGCTTTATGCCATTCCTTAATGGTTTTAAATTTTTTAGGGTCTACCTTAACACTTTCATGAGATACAATATGACCTAGATATTCCACCTCTTGTACTCCAAAGAAACATTTGGAGCTTTTTGTATATAATTGTTTCTCCTCCAATAGTTTGAGCACCCTGTCAACATGTTGAACATGATCCTTCCAAGACTTGCTATAGATTAGTATATCATCAAAAAATACTAAAACAAATTTTCTAAATAAGGGTTTGAAAATGGAATTCATCAAACCTTGAAATGTAGAAGGTGCATTGGTAAGGCCAAAAGGCATGACCAAAAATTCATAATGACCCTATGAGTTATAAATGTTGTTTTCAAAATGTCTGCAGTATTCATTCTGATTTGATGATATCCTGAATGAAGATCCAACTTGGTGAAGTAAATTGATCCATTCAATTCATCCAATAATTCATCAATGACAGGAATGGGAAATTTATCTTTCATAGTGAGCTTTTTGAGCTCCCTATAATCTGAACACATGCACCATAATCCATCCTTCTTGTGAACCAATACTACTGGAGCAGAGAAAGAACTTTGACTAGGTTGAGTTATACCAGCCTCTAGCATTCTACAACCATACGTTCAATTTCACTCTTTTGGGCATAGGGATATCGATACATCTTGATGTTTGGAGGAACACTTCATGGAATGAAATGAATAGCATGATCATGATCATGAATAGGTGGGAGGCCTTTCAGAGTCTCAAATACCTTGGAATGATTGTCCAAGAATTTTTGGAGATCTGGAGAAATATATGATTTCGATGTGGGAACCTCTAGCAAACATAATTGTGCAATTACGCCTCATTGTTCCTTATATAGAAGCTTTGTCATTCCGTTAGAGCTGATTATCTTTCCTGGTTTCCCTCTAATATCCCTTAATTCAACTTCCTTTCATTCTGAAGAAAATTTCATGAAAATCTCTTGAAAATTAAAAGCTGTTGTACCCAAGGATTGTATCCATTGGAATCCTAGTACAATGTCAGCACCACCCATTGGAATGGAAAGCATTGGAATATTCAATACATATTCTCCCATGGATAACTTGATATTATGGCACTTTCTATATAAATTAATGGTTCCTCCACTTGCAACCATCACTTGACACTCTGGTGTTGGATATATGAAGAAATTCAATTCCTTGGCTATATTACAATAAATAAAATTATGGGTACTTCCTGAATCAATCAACACTATTACCTTTTTCTTCTTGATATGTCCTTCTATCTTGATAGTTTGAAGAGTGGTAATTCTGGCCAACGCATTACAAGATATGGTCAGATTCATTTCTTCTTTCTCTAGGGTTTTTTCCTGGTGTATATCCTCTTCTTTTGATGTTTCTTGTTCGTTTTCTTCCTCCCTTCACAATCTATGTAAAATAATTTCTTCTCAGCACACTTATGACCTTTAGTGTATTTTCTATCACAATTGTAATAAAGAACTTTTTTCTCTTTTTTCTTCCAATTTTTGTGGTGTCAACCCTGTAGGTTGTGGAAGGCTAGGGGCAACAACACTTCCATATTTATAATTGTGAGTGGCAAGCTTCCTTGTTATAATTTTGCTTTCCATTTTTCTTGCCAACCTGAATGCTTTCTCCAATGAATCAGGTTCCCAAAGGAAAACCTCATGTTGGATGTTATCCTTTAAAGTCCCTATGAACACATCAATTCTATGCTCCTCTGGAATATATTTTACCCTTATATTCGATTTTTGGAAGTCCTCAATGTTCTCCATCACTGAACCCTTTTGTTTGAGATTTATCAATTGGCTATAAAAAGTTTTGCTTTTTGTATCCTCATAATGTGTTATCATTTCATCCATAAAAATTTCCCAAGTGACAATTTTTTTATGAGATAAAAGCCATCGATACCATACAAACTGATTTGGTTCCAAATATAAAGTTGCAATGCATACCTTTTGTGTGTTTTGCACATTATGGATATCGAAACATTTCTCCATCTATAGTATCCATGTTACGGTATCCTTGCCATAAAACTTCCTCATATTGATCTTTGGAACATGGTGGGTCTTTGATCCAACGTTAGAGTCTATGAAATCATGATTAACATTTATTTTTTTCTCATCATGAGTTTCCTTTAGTACCCTTTCTTCATTAGTAAGGATTTATTTTAGAAACTTTGTCAAATATGTCTTCAAATCTTCCATGTTGCCTTTAAGTTTGTCTTCTAAACCATCCATGTTAGCTTCCACACCATCCATCTTAGCCTTCACGTCATTCATCTTAGCTTCTACACCTTTCTTTAAACCATCCATATTAGCTTCCATGCCTTTTTTTAAACCATCCATCTTAGCTTCCACATCTTTCTTTAAACTATCCATATTAGCTTTTGTTACTTTTTGTGAGAGTGAATTTTGTTGCACTTGGTCTCATAATTTTGATATATCATATTGCATTTCTTCCTCTTTTTGATGAGTCATGCTAGATATTTTAGGTATCTTACTAGGTGTTTCCATTATCTTTCTTTAGGGCATCAATTAATGATAGTTATGCTTCACTATGCCCTTTGAATTCCTTCAAACTGATTTTTCAAACCAAACTTATGAAAAATTTAAAAAAAACTACACATATTTTTTCACTTTGTAGGTGATCGATATTGTATCTGATGTGTCTTTGAAATTTCGGATCTCCAAGTTATGAAACTATGCATTGTGGTATCCCTCTAAGTCCTCTTTCCAATGCCACAAGTCTAATCGAAATTGGATTCCCCAAGAAATCGTTATGCCCAATCTCCCAAGATGACCTGATTATACACTTTTTCAGTTGATCAAACTTGTACGAACTTCCACGTTTCCCTGTTTCAACCTTCAAACCTAAAAACGATGCACAGAAAACTACAGTCTGTTCTCTTTGAGTGAACATTATGATGATTTTCCCAAGGTCACTTGTTTGGGATGTAATTCGAGATCCTGAAAAAACCCTAACTTCCTTGGATCATATCTCTGAACATATAGCGAGACAAGATTTGAAATTCGGAACCGAGGATAATCGATATTTCGGCTCAAATTGGTTTTTTGTTTAGCTTCTGAAACGTTGCAGAAAAAGCGTTATAGCAAAAATTCAATGATGCCCTGTTTTGGAACAACGAAACCCTAGAATCCAAACCTCTGATACCAAATGTTATGAAACCAACTCACAAAAAGATAGAAAATATAGATCAACAACTTAGAAATAAGCCTCTTCGAGGGGGAAACCTCCTTTACATTACACAAATGAAAAATTATTGGATGATACAAATGACAAAACATCCTTTCTATATATAGGAGTCTAAGGGGTCACAATATAATCAAAGTCGACCTAACAATAATAATATAAGGGCACAAAAATAACAATAGTGGGCTTCTATGGGGCACAAAAATAACAATATGGGGACAATAGGGGCCAAAAATAACAATAAGGGCTACAATGACAATAGTAATGGGAGAATCACGTGTATTATAGAGGCCTAACACCTACATTGTCTAGCACTTCATCTGTGAAAGGGGTAGGGAAGGCATCATGTAAACATGCATCATTTAACTTTCTCAAATCAACACAAATCTTGATTTCTCCTTGAGTCTTCTTTTCTTGCACCATCATAAGACTTACCATTTCTGATTCTTCTATGGGTTCAATAATTCATGTTGTTGTCATCTTATCAAGCTCTATCTTTACTTTCTCCTTATACTTCGGATTCATCCTATAAGGTCTTTTCTTGACTAGTTTCGCATCAGGCTTAAGGGGAATCTTCATGACTGCTAGATATCCTATTATACCCTTCATTTCTTAAAACTTAGTGGGAAATAATTCTTGGTATTCATGAAGTAGCTCTGTAACTTTACTAACTATCTCTTCATCTCAATAGTCTCCTATTGTTGCAAACTTAGTTTCCTTCTCTAATCCTATGTTCACCTTCTTGGTCTTGAATGGTTTTGTTATATCTGGTGTCTCTAATTCAGGTCCATTTACTTCACGACATCCTTCTGATTGTGTTATTTCGATGTTGCGAGGATCTTCTTCTTCTTCTGCAATAGGGTTATAGCATTCTAGTGCATTTTCTATCTGCGTAGCCCAATCAGGTTGCTATCATGTCAATGGAGTTACATTATCAAATATATTCTTCTTAATTGTCTTAAGGGCCAAATCTATATAGGTAATCATCCTCAAAGATTAATGTTAATTTGGAGCCATCTGTTAGTGTCAGTATCTTCATCCCTCCATCAGTGATCAAAATACTCTTGTTGCATTGCATGTTAGATGTCTCATCTGATCATCTGCATTCCATTAGGATCATGGATCATCTGATGGTAGTGGCATATTATAAATTTTCCCTCATGATCTTTACTTGCTGGCCCATTTTCATACATTTAGGTCATTTGTAGTCATTTTCTGTCTTTACATCTGCAAAAGTCATTTTTAGGGTTTTAGGTCTCATTAGGTCTAGGGTTTTGTCAATAAGGTCTTGTAAAAGCTCAATAATGGTCAGCAGGCACATGAGGAGGTCAAATAAAGTCTCAGCAACAAAAATTTCAACAATCACATCCTTAGTGATTGATTTTTTTTTAGCAAAAACAGAGTTTTTTATGTTTTATGTACAAGATTTCATGTAATTTCATTTTTCTCTATATGTAATAATTCTGAGATGCAGCCCTGGTCACCTTGCCAAGCTCCTGCACTCCAAATCCTGCAAAAGAGTCAAAAATTCAAATCATTTAGTCCAACAAAGGAAAAAAGCAAGTCAAACTTCCAAAACTGAGTTTTAAAAAGCAAGTGAAATCCAAACATTACAAAGTGGGTTTCTATAAGTGAAAAATTAAAACCATTTGTATATAAACCCTTTTTCATGTTAAAGAGCTCATTTGTGTGCCAAAGAAGAAAAAAAAATTGCTAAATCATGTTTTTAAGCCGAAGGAGTGAATTTTTTGCAAACTGTGAGAATTCTCGAGGCACAGCGCAGTGCACGCAACGCAGGTTTTACACTGGAATTCTAACTGGCGCGACACACCAGAGAGGTGCAGCTTACCTGTTAGTGGGTACGGCGCACCTGCCTCTAAATCTTGAAACTCATCCAAATCTTTCCTCCAAAGCTTCAAACTTGCAAATTCCTCTTTCCAAGTAAGTCAAACATCTCCTTATTGCCATTGCAAGGGTTTTCATCAGTTTTTATGATGTTTCAATAGGTAAAAAAAAAACCCTAGTTCCTTGCACAGTCAATTGAAAAGCTACCTAGGGTTTGCAAAATTATAGTTTTTGTTGTCTAATTCCCATCCTCCATTTTCTTTTTTCTCTCACTACACTTCACTCATATCACTTTCCCTCTCCTCTTCCATTCACACTCACCTATTCCCTTATTCCTAAAACTAAAAACCCTAATCCCTAATCCCACTACTCCCAAACCCTAATTAACATCCCTAAGCCCTAATCCTTATTCCCCAAAACCCTTCAATTCCCAAAAACCCTACAGTCATCACAAAACTTCCACATTCACAGTCCCCATCATCAAATCCCTGTCATTTAGCAAAAAATACCTATTGTTCCTATAAAATCTCTTCAGACTCATCAATGAAACATCAACAATGGCAAATATGGAGTCATATTCATCTTATGACAAAAATGAGGAAACAGTAAGTGACTCCTCCAAATAAATTCATGAACCAAGGAGACCTCACAAGGGAGGAAAACATATCCGGGAGGAGCCCACTACACTTATTGAGTTTTTGACTTGCCCTCTTGTTGTAGCATGCTTCAAACATCAATCTTGCTACCAATTTTGTGAGATGGTGGAAAGAGTCAAATACCACCATGAGCTTGCTAGACTTTTTGTGCTCCATATTCATAATGGCAGGTCAATTTGGTAGGTGTGACATCCACCTTGACACCTGAGATTATGGTTGAAGCAACAAACATTCCGAATGTGGGTGAGCAGTGGAACAAGGGACAACTGGTGGATAGAGATCATTATGAGCCTTATATCAAGGCTAGTTTTCAGAGGCATATCAGTAGGGTCTTCCCTTTCAGATACCTACAGGACACATATGCTCCCCTTATGAAAGTCATAATCAAATATTTTAGTTGTGAAGGCAGATTTTCTCACCTATATACCTATCATATCAGATTGTTGATGCATTTTACTAGGGTGAGGATGATGAACATCCCCTATTTCATATGCCGGAATATTGAGAAAATGACCACATTGGTGCAAAGGAAACCTCCTCATCAGCAATATAACAACATCTATCACTTTGCATTGATCAAGATTGTGGTTTTGCATCAGCTTAGTTTACTGAATGTTTCATGGGAGGATTTCATTTCACATGAGGTATTCACAAGCTCTCAAGTACCCCCACCAGTTTTTCATGAGGTAGGAGAGCCTTCACATCAGCAAAAGGTACATGAGACTCAAACCACCAGTGTGCCAGTGTTTGTCACTTACCAAAAGGGCACAAGGATATTGTTTGCAACAACAAAATGAGTACTATCTCCACCCAGGGTGGAAGGGGGTATCGTTTCCTTCAACAGCAAAGTAGGTACACGACAAGGGTAAATAGCCATTGCATGATGAGGGGCCTTAAGAAGGTCAAGAGAGAGACTTCATTCTCATTCAGGATGATGACACTGATTTGGGTTCCCAAAGCTCAAAGCTTAAGTAGATCATCCAGGAACAACAAGCTGACATTCATGACTTGTCTCTCAACCTAGAAAGAGCCAAGTGGGTGATAAATTATCTTGAGCAAAGGAATAAGCAGTTGGAAGATCAGAAAACTATCATGGAGCTCCAAAACATAAGAGAAAACTGGCAAGCTGCCAAGAGGAAGAAAGTCAAGTTGACACCACTTGAGCAAGAAATTGAAGCTGATCATGAATCTTGGCTTGAGAGGGAAAACATGCACTTGGAAAAGATGTTGGAGAAGGCCAAAAAAAAGAAAAATGTGTTGAGGCACATGGCCTATCAATATTTGGCGAGAAACAAAGTTTGCAAAGTGAGAATTAGGACTTTAAAGGCCAAGTTGAGGAAAGCTTTGAGGAAGAGGAAAGAGCAAGACAAGCTCAAGATTTTGGCTAAGGCTTCCTTAGCCCAACATAGCACCTGGTGCAAGTCACTCAGCCCAAATTTCAAGAAATTTGGCATACTTTTTTTCAATTTTGAATTTTTGGAGCAAAACACAGATTTTTTTGCCTGGTGCGCCAAGCCACCTGGCACTCGCTTTTTCTAGGGACCTCCTTTGAAGGAAAACTTAGAATTTTTTAATTCCTCATGCAAAATTATGAATTCCCACAAATGGCCAAGAAATTTTTTCAAGTTTTGAGCTTCCAAAAGGGTCAAAAACACCTCAAAAATGCCCTTTTTGCCCCTTTTTGGCCACACAGGAAGCAGTGTTGGGATAACTCACTTTTGGAGGGGCAAATGGACACATAATTCAGAAATTCCACCTGTTGTAGAAAGTAGACAGACAAAACTTTACAACAAGCCCAATTGAGAAAATTTGGTGAATGGGAAGGCCTCCAAAAGCAACTACAAAAAGGCGCTACACACAGGGACAGTGGCGCGGCGCATAGGATGGAAAATTGATTTTTTTTTTTTCCAAAAAACTCTGTTTTTCACCTAGTTTTTTCTCAGTTTGAATTTTCCATCTCTCATGGTTAAACTCATGATGTAATTTGATGTAACTTGATGGAATTTTATGTAAACATGATAAAAATTCACTCATGGAGGTAGATACATCATGAAAAGGTAGTTTGAAACTGAATGAATCAGTTTCCTAGGTTTTAGAGGCAAGCTGTTCCATTGCCTACTTTTCAGTTCTTAGTTTAGATCTTGTTGAAACAGCTCCTAAACTCATGAATTCGACCTCTAAAGCCTAGCATGAGTTGTTTGTTTCCTATATCTAGTATTTTTTCTGTCATTGTTTAAGGTTGGACTCTTGTGAATGCTTTGAGCATTATTGTACATTCATCTCTGCAGTTTGGTAAAGGGATAGACCAGGGTTTGCAACATTTTGTGGGATTCTTGTGGCAAGTTTATTTGGTATTGTTTTTCTTTCTATACTTCAAGTTTACATGTGTTTATATATGCCATCATCTCTCTCTGTTCAGCTTAACTAAATGAATCAATGATAAAGTTAGAATTCATTGATATTACAATCCTCTACCTAGGGTTTGTTTAGTTATTTATGTTTTCAGCTGTTTGAAGAGGATTACTGAGAATCTCATGCTCTCTCCAACTCATCACCAGTCTTAAGACTCTCCATCTCACTTATTTCAAAGTACTAAACCATTTTCCTACCTCACCCCACAGAAACCTCTGCAAGACTGTGTCCATTCCCCGGACCCAAATCTGCCTTTCACATTTGAGCCAACAAACCAACATTAAATTCAATCAAACTCCTCTGAGCATATACCTAGCCTAAAATTAGTCTTTACATCAGTCATCTCAAGCCTAACTTGCTAAATTTTCCTGAGATTGACAAGGAGAGAGCCCTCCTCCGACCTGGTCGGGCTAACTACCAGGTTAAGAGTGGTTTGATGTTACCCTAGATTCTGCCTTTCTCAACTGGAGGTAGATTCAGGCCCTAAAACCATAAACCATGTATTTACAGTTTACTATACCATGTGAAGCTCTATTTCTAAGTACCATTTCTTAGGGATTGTCTCTAATTTGTGAATGAATCCATGTACCCATTCTTTTTGTGTAGTCTCCTTCCATGCTATAGTGCATAGATGGATATGTTTTCTAGGATTAGTTTCACCATCATATTTCATTTCCATGTCTGTACTTATCTAACCAAATATTATACACATCAACCTTTGACATTCCTACCAATCTCCTATATTCTTCTAGTGTGCACTTGACCATCTAGCAGGGGTAGATTTCAGGGCTATATCCAAGGCTGACACACTTTGATTTTCTGGAACTTGTTCTTCATAATCATTAATAAAAGTATTTATATTACTTAAGCCATAATAAGAAGGCATTTTACATACCTTGAATGTCATACAATGAACTGATTTGGTGATTCTTGCACAACGTCTTGTACATACTTCATGCAACCTATTCTGCCAGTTCTCCAATTCCTCTTCTAAGTGTGAGGTATAAGAACTATCATGCTCCCAACTAAACTTGCCTTCTACAGTAAGGTTAACAAAATCTTGTTCCTGTGCTATCATTTGATAGATATTATCAATGTCAGGTATGCAATACTCTTCTTTGACTGGTTCTGTATATCTTACTCCTTCTGATGGATCCAGGGAACAATTACTCTCATATTTCTTCCTTCAAATATAATTTTCCTCTTCTTTAGATTAATTATGCCCATATTATCAAATTTCGAGTCAATTCCAAGCAATGCAGGATAAGGGTTACTATCATCGACGATCTCTATTACTTCAAAGTCAAAAGTAGTGTGAACTCCTTCAATATTCACTGTTACACTTGGTAGTCTTCCTAAGGGGAAGACCATTTGTTGATTTTCCATCCTTAACTGAATAAGCGACCAATATAGATTTGACTTACCCATTAATTCCCATGTCTGCTTTGTCAAAACATTAACGTCAAATCCAAGATCTAGAATAACTTGATCCATCTCATATTCTCCTATATGTGCATTAAGCCTCATTTTTCTTCCAGTTCTCTTTTGTTGATGCAAATTATTGACTATGCTCATGTCACTTTGTAGTGCTTCTTTGGATGCACAAGAATATATCAACTCCTGAATCCCTTCTACAACCTTTTGATCTCTTAATAGTTTTATACAAGTTTGTAGGAAAGACTTTAAAATACCTGCTCAATTGTTGAATATTTTTCTTGTGTCATAGCTCGATCCTATGTCAAAGCTCAGTTCTACGTCAAAGTTTGATTCTCCATCGAGGCTTGATTTTGCGTTGAGGATTGATTCTGCATCGAAATTGATGACACATTGCAACTAGGTCTCTTCTTTGGCTGTGCACTAGAGGTCGATGCTCCTTCATCCATAAAGCTTCACTTTGCTTCCATAAATACTTCTTTTTCCTTCTGAATATCTTATATAGGAGGTTTCTCAACAATTTTTCTAACCCATGTACTTTCAAATTCTTTCTTCTCATATGCTTTATCACTTCTAGTCGCAACTCCACTTCTAGTGACAATACAAATTTGAGGTTCATCGGTCCTCCTTTTAACAGTCATCATTTGAATATTCTGTGTTGTCTGCTGATTCCTTTTCTCTTGCATCTTTACCATAAGTACAAGGAATTTTACAATTATATGGTAAAATGATTTACAATACTTACATGTCATTGTAGGGTTCTAATAATCTCTTGAAAAATGAACTTCTTTGCCATAGTTATAGAAAATGATTTATTCGCATCCTCGACCACCTCCAACACCTCAACCTCTTCCTTGGTAGCCTCCTCCTCCACCGAGTTGTCCACTTCCTTCATTTCCATGTTCTTCTGCTTGAATTCTATAAGTGTCAGCACTGTGATCCATCATTAGTTCATAAGCTCGACAATTATTCTCATCATGTCCTACTGATTTACAGAGTTTTCAATATAGCTTCCTTGGAGTCTATACATATTTTTGTAACAGGTCACAATCTTCCTAGAGATGTTAACCTATGGTCTTACATATCTCATACCACAAGCTGGATCCTACATTTAAGGGATTTAGTTCCCCACTAGCCATGCAATCCCTAAAGATAGGACATTGTTCTTTAGAATGACCCTCTGATTTGCACATTGTACACCATACTTATTCTCTTACTTCTTTTGTTTTCATGATATCTTGTATCTGTACAGTTAGGTTAACCATTTGACTCTAAATTTGTTGAATACATCCATTAGTATGTCCTATAGGTGAAGCTTCGAACTTCATCGCAACCTGTAGAGATTTGGCTTGACTTGCTATCTTTTGTTGCATCAATGGTAGTTTGATATGTGGTAACAGTGCAACTATAACCATTCTTGATGTTGTTGCGGAGATATTTCAAAGCTCACTTGATCCAAAAATTCCTTAAATCTCTGATCAAATTCCCAAACAGACTCAATAGGTTTCTGTTTAATTTCTTTTAACTCAGTGATGCATTATGACTCATACTTCAACTTCTTAAATTCTCTGATCAACACTCCTTTAATATCTTCAAATTTTCTGATATAATTACTTGAATACTTCAAATACCATGTCAATTCTCTATCTCGTAATGTTGTAATGAGTTGTAATTTCTTTATATTTTCATCGTTGATCTGCTTTGTGGTCCATATAGCTTCACATAAAAACCAAAAATGTTATGGATCCTTTGATCCAGTTCCTTTGAAAACAGGCAGCTTAATATCATCAGCCATATTTCTTCTTGGAGGGGGAGGGGGAGGGATAGGGGGAGAAGTAAGGGGAGGGGGATGGGGGCTAGGAGGGGTAGAATGAGGGGGAGGGGGAGGGATAGGGGGAGAAGTAAGGGGAGGGGGATGGGGGCTAGGAGGGGTAGAATGAGGGGGAGGGGGAGGGGAAGGGGGAGAGTAAAAAAGTCCCTTTTTTTTTACTAGATTCTGGCTTCGGAGAGCTCTTAGGCTAGAAGGTTGAATAATGTACAGTTATGTGAGGTTTATCAGGGTGGATATCTTCTCTTTCACTTTCACATGCACTCAGTAGAGGACTATATTCAGTCTATACAAAGGTCTTTGGGTCTTTTCCATGAGCTCTTTTTCTGGTATCTACTCTATATCTTTTTCCACTTTGGCTACCATAATATATGATTCAAATTTACTCTCTCTTCTTCCAAATATAAGTAAACTAACAATCTATATGCATCCGTAAAACTCCTTTTTCACATAGAAGCATCTTAATCCAAAGTTTCAAAGATTTCAATTTCTAACATCGCATTCCTTTGAAGAATCGTCCTTCTGCTTCACTGTAGGACATGGTTTGGTCTACTGCGAACTCTGTAATAAATCCTCCCAAGATGCTTTCAATCCAGAAATCGACAGCGCTTGAAATCCTATTATCACTGCACTTGAGTCATTGTACCAATTGAGGAGTCCATGTCGTAGGTTCTCAACCTTTAAAACAGGTCTTTCTTTGAGTCAACCTTGATATCCACTCATACATTTGAATAGGAAATGATCCGAAGAAAGTTTCATATTGATACATGAAAATATATTTTTGTAACTAAGCTTCAGACTTCAAATGACGGTTTCTGTTCACCTAATCTGCAAATTCTCACTCCTTCAACTCTGGCCAATCTTGAATTTCCTTCTTCGACGGATGCCACATAAACATATCCCTCAAACAAATCTTGACCAAGAAACAAAACCATTTTTTGGTTATGATTTGGGCTGACCTAGGTTCGATCTATACTGCACACCAACACAACCCTCAAACATGGCCCTTTCGGCAATGACCTGCAAGAAGATCGCAGTATCACCTAAAATGACTATGGGAGGATGCAGAACTAGGTTTCTACAACCTTGAAATACATGGAGATGTGGTATTATTGTGTTTTCTTACTTCGCCGCATTCATTTAATCACTTAACATGCCATATAAACTCATAGACATCATTGTGTTGTAATAACATGCAACTGTAATAAACTAATACGATACAACAGATAAAAAGAAAATGTACACATGAAGACAAGAATTTTACAGTTGTTCATCCCAATGTTGGTTTGCATCCACAAGAACTGTTTCTTATAATAGTAATTCATGTACAACAAACAATGCTTGACCTACGCACCTAGTTGCAGACTCAGGCCTCTACACACTCATTTGCAAAGCCTTTCCTTCTCTCCTCAAACCATAGATCACAAAGATACAACCATAACACATATCTGGATATGTTGGTATGAAAATTACATTATGGGAGGGACCCTAGGTTCAAGCTCAGAGGGCCAACAAGGTTCTGATGTAGCCTAGGACAATGCCAACATTTTCAGCTTACCCAAAGGCAAGGAGTCTCACTCGAGGCGTGTCACGAACGAAGTGAGATGGAGCTAGGAGGGGTATCGAGAGAATGTAAATAACATGTAACAATAACTCATCATACTCAATTTGTTGGACTATCTAACACTGTCATCCCATTCATATCATCATAAGAAATATCCAGTGATTAATAAATCATTTAAAATTTTAAGGAACACGACAATATAGTATAGGACCCAAACTGCTTCTTCCATTACTTGGAATATAAATGAGTACATGAAAAATAAAAAATGCTCGAGGCCTATTCATCAAATACACAGAAAATAATTTCATAGAATATAACTGACGAAATGAACATAAGCAGAGCCAAGGGAAATCCTTGCTCCTCTGCAACCAGTCTAGCTCCCTGGATCCTGCCTTGGCTCACCCAATTCATCACCAACCCTCTCGTCTACTTTCCCTTTACTTTTATCCTTTATTTTGCATTCCCATTGCTAGTTCCATTCAGCTAACTCTGCCCTCGGTTGTTTCCTTGCTTGGCTACCTCTGTCTTCTTTTGCCACTTTGCTACAACTACCCATTCACTCCCCGTTCTTGCCCCTTTCCTTTGTCTGTCAACTCCGCAACCTAGACCATTGTCCCTGCCACTTGTTCTTGAATTTTATTTCCCCCAACATTCAAAATTAAAAACGAAGGCCCCAATAGGCCCCAACCATAGTCCTTTGACTCATCCCTGATTCAATCTATCTCTAGTGTTGTCAGCTCCATAGCTTCTCCTAACGGGGTCTTTGTCATCATTGGTTGTTGTTGTGCTGATTCCTCCTATTATGATGTTGATGCAAATGCCACTTGTTGTTATGGTCCTATTGTTTCTGCTACTTCTGCCCCTTGTTGTGTTGGTCCTGATGTTTCTACTATACCTCGGCCTTCTTTTCCAAATGAAGGCCCCAACTCTGTTATTGCGACATTTGTTTCCTAGCGGAAGCAATTATAATATTTTAATGCCACTTGCCAGACATTTGTAACAATTTTTGTTTGTTGGAGAAACTCGGCCATTGATATGGAGTTCGGATGCTCGGGCAGGGTGTTTTCCAGTGTGTTCCACTATTCTTCAACCTCATCATATACCTCTCGTAGTGATCTAACCTTTTTACGGATTGGGGGCCTCATGTTCTAGGTTTTATTCTTTGTCACAGCCGATTCCTCCTCAATTTGTTGGATTCTAGCCTCAAGCGAGGTGATCTCATCATCAATTTATCTCAGTTGGCCTTTATCCTTGCAGGTCTTGTTGTCAGCGATGCCTTGTTGGAGTTGTTGGCGGAGTGGATAGACTGGCTGGTTATTGATGGCCAAGTTTCTTGACCAATCATTGACTTGTCCCAATAGACCATACTCATCCACCAAAGCATCAGTTAGTGCAACTTTTAGGGCAACAAATATGTTTAGTTTTTTCTCGATTTTCGTGATGTAGTTTGTAGTTGGATCAAGCAGTACTGCTTTGGACGTGTCTAAGCTCTTCCTAGTTCCTTGTTGGTGGCCACAAGTTTTGTACATGTTGTCTGAATATGGTCACAACAATCGACCAAAGTGATTGCTAAAAAATCCTCAAGCGCGTCAATTACCAAATCGACCACCGTTAGCCAGAGTTCCCTCAACTTTGATGTTACGTGGTCGACCTGCACTTGCAGCTATTTATTGTTTTGTTGGAATTGATCTCAGTCCACTGTGATAGCCATGATTTTTTTCTTCTATTGATCGTTCTCAACTACCAGGTCATTATGGATTTGCTTAGCCCTCGAAGCTAACTTTTGGATAAATCCAAAGAGCTATGCAGAGGACCAATGCTGAAGATTCTCTAGCTGCATTGTTTATGAGTCCAAAAAATTGCTTTGCAAATCTTGGCCACTAGAAATAGATTGTTCTAAGTGGCCTTGGGGAGATTTTTTAGGCTGGGTGCACTCGATAAACTAGTGAGCGGGAGGGAGAATGACTGGTTCTATAACAACAGGGAAATTTAAATGAAAAGTGGTTTCAAACTATTTGATTATAGTTGATTGTGGTTGTGAGGTGATTGGCTTGTCGCCCGGGAGTGGGCCTATTCCTAGCAATAGAGATAACAAGGAGGTCTGAACAATAATATGGACTTCACCCCCATTCAGTGACTGAGTTGATTGGATAGCTGAGTCACCCTCCATCTCATCTATGGCTATTCAGGTGCCTAGAGGTATAGCGTCTAACAGGGTCGTGGAGGTGGAAGCGATATGGGGGGAGGGATCCCACAACGTGGGTGAAACTGTTGATGTGGATGGTGGGGGTTCTTCAACGATTCAGGAGGTTGATGCTAATTTGATTCCCTCCCCAGTGAGGTCAACTACGATTACTATAGGCACTATATTTTTCTTCTTGGCCCTTGATTCTTTGGTGATTTTGTGCAGCTTAGATTTGGGGATGGATGGCTTGGTTTGAGAGTGAGAGCCACGAGGGGGTATTGCCACAGCAAGGGGAGTGATGATGATAGGATTAAAAAAATTAAACCCTTGAAAGAGATTGGATTGGGTAGTCGTACCTAGTGAATCCACGAATTTGGAGATTGTATGCTTAAAGAAGCTCATATATTGCTCCATTTGACAGACCGTTGGTTGTATATCCTCATATTCCCCCCTCTTCCTCCTTCTCCCTGCCATGTCTCCTATCTGTGGTTGCAGTTTCATGTGCCCAAACATGTAGTTTTATTGGCCATGTTTAATCCCACATGCAACCCCTTGCCATGATCCAACCTCTATGTGGAATGCCCCTTCTAATAATGTGAACCTTTGCAGTCTCATTTGGAATGTCTCTGGATGGACACACTATGGCTTAATATAAGTTTCGCCATGGGTTACCCCAAACCAGATATCTTCCGAGTAGTTGTCGAGCAATCCTTTGGGGATTCTCTCTGCCACCCTTACTATCGCTAGGATCTTTTGGTACCAATCCCGAAAGCACATCTTGTTTATTTCTTTATTACTGGGTCCCTGGACATCTTCCATGGTGTGTATCTTAGCGCCAGTGGCTACTCATCTGTGATCTCCACAAGGTTCCTTCCTCATGGAGGGCACCAATTCCACATCGCGATATTCATAAGAAAATATCCAAAAATAAAATTTGTGCTTCTCCTATATAAATTTTCTCAAGCTTCAAATAGTTCATTCAATAGAAATATAGACTAGGTTGAGCACAAATCCTTCACAATAGTGCTCTGCAACTGAAATGGTATCGAGTGTGCACTCATTTCTAGAGAAGTGTCTCGTTACCTTCCCTAAAATGATGTAGCAGTCAAATTTGATGTGTTCCTTGTTTATCAAATCAATTTTGGTGCCCTTTCTGCCCTTCTTGGTGTTATACTTGGTAAATAATCATTATCCCCTCTTTCTTGGCTCGCTTGACCCTGTCTGGAACGCTATCGAGACTGCATCTTCTGCTTCTGAGAGTCTAGGGAGATGCTAAATGTGTTCCACATGAATCAGAAATTATTTTTCCAACCAGAGTGAGACACCATACATCCTTCTCACCAGAAGTTTAGTACACTTCATTGCAACAAAAGATGCTCCGAAAATTGGCATACTTCTCAAATTTTTCAAGTCATTTGTTGAAGTGATCGAAATGTTCCTTTGATATTTCTTGCCATCGTGTCATCACTATTTGACATTTACTCTATATATATCTCTCGTTTGAGTGCTGGAAATTGGAAACAGTCTGAAATATCATTATACACTAGTGTGGCCTCATCATACTTACGATACAGTGATTCTATAACCATAATTCGTTCATCTAATCTATCTTCTCGAACTGAGATGATCTTTCTCATACTTATTCTTTGTAGATATACAACAATTACAGGAGGCCAATAGATAGTTTTTGAGTGATGTTGCTGAGTTTCGAACTGAGACTTGAAGAATTCTATCACCTGAATTTAAACTTATGAAAATTCCTACGTAACCATGCAAATTAAGTAGACCAGCTTCGACACGACGTTTCTGACTAGACTCGCTAACTAATTACAATAGAAAATTTCCCTATGTAGACTCGATCATAATAACTAGCCTCTGCTTGTGATGTATTTCACCTGGATGATGCATGACGAGAAACATATTGGGTGGAGCAGATGGTTAATAATGTGACCGTGATGGCATCTTTATTGGTTAACTTCATTCCATAACAGGAAAATATTTTATGTAAATTTACCTGACAAGGGTATTATTGCTTAATTATTACAAAAAATACTTTGCGTATGGTGGATTAGATGTGTGAAACATGTGACTGGCCTCCCTGACCATAGTTGGTTGCGGTGGGGTGACATAGGTGTCATAGCTGAACTGGCACGCGAGACTATTGAGGACAAACTACTTGACTATCTTATTTCTACTGGCTCTAAACCTACCTATAGTCCCTTTTCAGAGACCTCATCAATTTGAAGATTGGGTTTTGTTATGGTGGAAACGCTTCAAGCATGCGCCATTCACTCATCTTAGTATCAATACTCCATCTAGTTGCACAAGTTTCACCGCTCTAGACCCCTTGATCTCCACGACAATGAATGGACCAAGCCAATGCATCTGCAACTTACCCGAGAACTTCTAAAACTTGTTGTCATACAATAAAACTTTTTCTCCAACTGTGAATTATTTTCTCTTAATATGCCTATCATGGCATGCTTTCTGCCTTGCTTGCTTGACAAATTGGTGGAATTCCACTAGAAATTTGACTTCATCTAATTCCATCAGTTCTTCCAACCACTTTTGTAGTGATGTATCATCTGTCTTCTTTGTATCTTAGGCAATGAAGATGCTCGGTACTGCAAATTCAGGGAGTACCACGGCCTCCCGTCCATATACCGACTGGAATGGTTTTTTCTTTTGTGAAAAATTGATTGTTGTTTGGTATGCCCATAGTGTGGTTGGTACACGCTCATCCCAATCGTCTTGACTTGCTGAACATATATTTGTTAGTCCCCTTTATAATATCTTGAACTGCTTCAACCATCCCATTAGCTTGCGGATGGTATGGGTTGCTCTTGTGATGCTAGATTAGGAAGTTATGCAGTAGTGATGCAACTGTCTCATTTATAACATGAGTCCCTTCATCACTGGTTAGGCTCGTTGGGCATCCAAACTTGGATATCATATTTTCAAAGATGAATCTCACTATCGTGTTTGTTGTACAATCTTTCACTAGTGCCGCTTTTGGCCATCGTGTGAGGTATTCAGTAGTTGTGATGATATATCGTGCGTGAGAGTGATGTGTTGGTGGATTGATCGGTCCAATAAAATCAACTACCCACTTCTCAAAAATCTGCACTGTACGTACTAGATGTAGTGGTAATTCATCTCGATGTGGAGATTTTCTAACTCTCTGACACACATCACGACCTTTCACATATTCTTTGGCATCACATCCGGAGCTAAAACCAGAGAAATATAAAACCAAAGACAAAACCAAAGAAAAGGGAAAAACTATAGCAACTGCTGAATAGGAGTTAGGGTCTGAATCAGGTGATGAGACAAAAAGTCCATGGTATTAAATAACATAAAGGGGAAAGAGGTTGTACAAGAAACAAATCCCAGTTCTAGTACATTAAACTGTCATAAAGAAACTCAAAATGAAAAGAGGAGGATAGAGCTACTTCATGTAAGGATAATCTCAAACCACACAAAGATAGACACACTTTTTGATAGTGGGTTTCAAGCTAATCTCATCTTAGAATACTTGGTCAAATAGCTAAAACTTGAGACAATTCCACATACAAAGCCTTATCCACTTGGGTGGATATGCAAGGATGCAAACTTACAAGTCTCAAAGAAGTGCATTTTGCACTTCGCCATAACAACTCATTATGTTGATTGCGTTGAACTGGATGTAGTACCGCTTGACATTACATGTGTTGTGTTGGGTAGTCCATATTTATTTGACAGAAAGGCAATCTTCCATCGCCTTGAGAATAAGTATCACTTGTTCAAGGATGGAAAAGAGTACATTGTGAGAGCACATAAGAAGAAGCTAGAATCTTCTTTAGTCCATGCAGGGCAATTGAAAAGGCTAGTTAATGCAAGTCAAAATCTGACTTGGTTGATGGTTAAACAACAAGATTTTGTACAATTTCCTTTTCATATTATTTCTGATATAAATGATGATATGTTTCAGTCTGATAACAGTTCATCTTTGAAAGAAGATGACAAAGGGTTGCACAAGATACCTTTGGTGTCGATCGGTGCAGAGAATGAAGTGTCGGTGCAAAGCGGTGCAAGATAGCATGAGAAGGAAAGGCATGCAAGCAAAGAGGGCGCACAATTTAGCATGGGTCAATGTTGGTTTCAGAATGGCAGATTGGTATGGTGATAAAACTTGGTCAGGATACGGCACAAGTACAGGGCTCATTTAGCAAAAATTTGCCATGTGAACAGTTGGCAAGGTGAACTATATTTTAAGTCTTCTTTGAAGTTTGACCATTATAGAAACAATATTCTTTCTACAAAATATAGTTTTTGTTATGCAAATTTCAAGAATTTGCATCATGACTCAGTCAATTTTAGCAATGGTAGGTCAGTGAATTCAAGGGAAAATTTATCCTTTTATGAGAAGCTCAATTTGATGAAGTCGGGAAGATTTCAGTTATTCAATGTTGGAAGAGTGGAGAATCAGTCTCCTCGTCTTCATTTTCGGTAATCAGAGAGCTTTTGGGGGTCCAAAGCTTCCCGTTTGGGAGATGTGATCAAGTGATCATGTCTTAAGTGGAAAAAATGCTCAAATTTTAAATTGCTCAGAATTGGTTGAAACCAGAACAACCAGATAGATCACATCTTCCTGATTCTAGCACCATGAACGGTTCAAAAAACTGACACCGTATGGAGGAGTTATCACATTTTAAAAATTCCTAGTAAACTGCAATTTTTGAATTTTGGAAAAAAAAGAGAATATTTCGAAGAATATTCCTTGGAATATTCTCTAGAATATTCCCTAGAATGTTCTCCAAAATATTCACTAGAATATGTTGTTTGGTTAACCAATCTAGAGCTGACACGTGGCCTGTCTGGAGGCCGCCACGTGGCCCCAAGTCAGCAAGTTTATGGTGCAATATTTTTGTGACTCCGCGAGATTCGATCGTGGGTCTCCGCACTACCAACCCACAGGCCTGATCGGCTTGCCTATTAAATGTGAGTTTGGGGTAGAAAGGGGCCAGCCCCCTACCCATAGAACCAAGGCTCATAACCACAGGTCATTACACGGTGGAAACGGTTATGGTTTCGGTTGCATGGTCACATGTTTTCACGGGGGTCATGTTAACGTTAAATGCCACGGTTTCCTAACCATTGGCTCCACAGTTCCGTCGGCGGGGGTTTAGCTGGTCCGTGTGACCACTACCCCAAACATTAAATGCCACCTCTAACAGTTCTGACAAATTCAGCGGAGCATGCCATTCTGGGCAGAGTTTCCAAAGTTAGCGGGGTTAACTCTAGTTAATCCAAGTTTAGTGGAGTTTCTTTAGGTCAGATTGGAGAAAACATCTGGGAGTCATAACTTTCACTAGGGAGATCCTTTTGGAGTGATTTTTTTTATTTTTTATTTATTTTGGGTATTCTAAGCATTCCAGAGCCAATGGGATAGGTTCAGAGCCATCAGAGGTCATCTTCAAGTAATTTTTTAGCAAAGAATCTTGGAGAGCCATCAGGGCCTAAGGAGTGTTGGAGTTGTATTGGGCTATGGTTAGCTATTGGAGGTGAAACAAAATTCAATCTTGATTATTTTTAGTGTTATGAACTCATTTTCATAGCTTATTTTGCTTGTTTAGGCTTTCTTATCACTGTATAAGCATTTTGAGCATCTAATAAGAGCAAGGACATGCCCATTTGGGGGCCTTAGACCCAACAGATGTAGCCCAAGAGGGTTGAACTGCCTTATCAACTGCTATGTTATATTATGTGTTTTTATCTTGATGTGATTTTCAGATTTGATATGCTAAACAGTAAAATGACATAACACTCCTTCACACATAAGACACAAAAATTTACCAAAAACACTATGTTTCAATTACAAGACATAAGTAATAGTTTGCACATATAATTTAATGGAAATGAATACCTTGTACAACAAATACAAGTAGTTTCATTTTCAGATCACTTTCACATATTCTTTGTTGTCCCTGTAGAGTGTAGACCACCATAACCCTACTTGCAAGACCTTCCTCGCCATTTCTTTCCCCCGACATGCCCTCCCGCAACTTCGTAGTGGCCCTCCCATAGGATATTATGTCGTTCATGCTTGAGGAGACAATAATGCAATAATAGATATAAACCCAACTTATATAAGTGTCCGACAATTATTTGATAGTTAGTTGCTCACACCACCATGTGTCTCTTCTGAGTCGCCGTATATCCCTCCAGACATTGCCCTGTGGCTAGAAAAGTTGTGATTTCCTCCAAGTAGTCAGGAATCGCTTCTATGCGTAATAGATTAGCATCTGGTAGTTGGTCATCCAGTGATCCCCCACTTTCCCATGACTCTATTCTAGAGATATGATCTAATCTCACATTCAATCATCCTGGTTTAATGATAACCTTGAATGTAAATTCCTGGAACACCAGTAGCCACAGATCCTTCCCTCTAAGACTAGCTTGTTAACCAAATATTTTAATGTTGGGTGATCTGTAAAGAATTTGAATGGAACTCCAAGTAAGTAGTGTTAGAACTTTTGCAAGGAGTATACCATGGCTAGTGCTTCTCTCTCGGTCATGGTGTAGTTCTTTTCGGTTGTTGACAACTTCCTACTTACAAAATAGATTGGATGATCCAAGTTCCCTTCCCTTGGTTGCACCAACACTACCCCTAGCACAATGCCTGATGCATCTATATGTGCGTGGAATTTCTTTTTCTAGTCTAGGTATAATAATATGGGTGTACATACTAAATTTTCCTTGAGGATTTTCAATGTCTCTTGACATGCTTCCATCCATTTGAATGTTTCTGTCTTCTTCAACAGCTTCTCCATGGGAGTGGTTATGGAGGTGTAGTTGCAGATGAATGAGTGATAATACCTTGTGTGGCCTAGCGTTGATCGCAACTGCTTCACATTGGCCGGCGGATCCATATTTACAATTGCCACAACTTTTGCGGGGTCCACACAAACTCTATCTTTGCAAACAATTTGGCTGAGCAATGTACCAAACAGAACTGCAAAGATACACTTCTTCAGGTTTAGGGATATTTGTATTTGTCGGCACTGATCAAACATTACTCTAAGTAAGTTGGCATGCTTCTTCAATAGGATGTAGACTATCCAATCGTCCATGTATACCTCGAAGAACTGGTTAATGTAGTCTCTGAAAGTAGAGATGATGATTCTGGAGAATACAATAGGGGAATTCTTTAGGCCAAAAGGAATAACGTGATATGTGTATGAACCCCATTCTATGGTGAATGTTTTTTTCTTCTTGTCTTCTTATACTATGCAGACCTGATGGTACCCTAATAACTTGTTTGTGAGGGAGTAGGCCTCATTCCCCGCAACATTATCCAATACCTTGTCATTGAAACACGTGGGGAATGGGTCGTGGACAAAAGCGTTCTTGAGGCTATGGTAATCTACACAGACCCTTATCTCTTTGGCATCCTTCATGTTTTGGATTACTATTGGGATGATTCATTCATTCTGCTTTGTCCACCGAAAAAATTGGTCCTGCCTCCAACATTTTATGTATCTCCTTCTTGACATTTTCTTTTACTCTTGGGTTCATCCTATATGATCTATGCTCGATAGGCTTTACATTAAACTTTAACCCATTTTTCATTTTGCGAATATATCCTTTGATTCCTTTTAACTCCATGAATGAAGGTGGAAATAGATCCTCATACTCGTGCAATAGATCGAAAATTTCCTTAGTCGTGTGCTCATCCTAGTAATCCCCTATAGATGCCACCTTAAGCTTATCCTCTGCCCCAATGTTATGCTTCCTGAGTTTCATTGGGAGTAAGCGGGGAGCATTTTTTACTAGTCCCTCCTAAATATCCATTTCCCCTTAAGTCTCTTGAAACGTCAAGTGCCTTTGTCCCTCTAAATCATCCTCCTCTGGATCTGCGCTTACCATTTTGCAATCCATATAATTTGAGTACCCTGATTCGTAAGATTATTGTAGGAACTTTTCATCAATGCATCCTTCCCATAACTTCCCTGAGGTGAAGAGTATCTGTTTGATGGCATACAAAGCCTTGGTTAGCCAGCTGTCACTATCTTTGAATGAAAAGCTACTACTAAATTGTTTGGCTAGTGTATCACAGTTCCTAGTTTGCCTCCAAATTTCCTCTATTAAATACCAAGCTTGCGGTACTGTACCTAGGGCATGTACAAATATATTTACCCATAGCTCCTTTGGAATTCATTCCTTATTCCATTTGTCTATGCAACATTCTAGATGTTGTTGTGGATCAAATTTCCCATGTATTTTAGATTTTCTCATTGTCTGATCTCTTCCTACTTGAACCTTTCTCTCATGGCCCGCTTGAATTTGTCCCAATCATGAAGGGTGTTGTGGTGAGATCCCCACCACCATGCTATTGTTGCTTGCAGTGCAATGTCCAACAACGGTACCTTGTGGCTTTCCATTATGGTTCTATCAACTTTACTTAAAAATACATCTACCAACTCTATGCCATGGAAAGTAGGATAATTACTTACCTCCTTCCCAATCCAGTTGATATGACATATTGTAGTGCAACATCTTGTATTGACTTCATATCCTCCTTGCTTCCAGGCATCCCACACAACCTCGGATCCCACCTCTGAGCTTTTTATACTTCTCGAGCTAACTAACCCCCCCATCATGGGATTAATGTAATCCTCCCTTCTTTCGACTATTAACTGGTATATATAGTCTAGTGTCCCTGGTTCATCTCGGTTATCTACTGGTTCTGTAAATATTGGTCCTTGATATGGATCCAACAGTTGTATTACCCGCATCCCGTCTACTTCGAAGATCATTATCTCATTCTTGAGATCAATGATAACATAATTCTAATAAGCCCAGTTGATGGCAAGAAGTTCTAGGTAAGGATATTTGTCCCCCCTTATGTCTATTACCTCAAAGTCTATGTGTTTTTTCACCCCTGCGATGTCTACTTCCACCTCTTCCAACCTCCAAATGGGCAGAATGCAGTATTAGTTGGCCATCCACAATTGGATTTATGAATACTTCAACTGTGGTTTTCCTAGTTCCTCCCATGATTTCCTCGGAAAAATGTTAATGTCTGAACCCAGGTCCAACATTGTTCCTTTAATCTGGAACCTTGCCACCTATGCATCAATTCAAACTTCCCTGCCTATTCTTTTCATGTTTCTTTGGATTGTCCTCATGTGCTTCTATGGCAGATTTGTTGATATTCCTTCTACCCCCATTTATTCTTTTGGTAGAGCTTCTTTCAGACTCCTACGTAGCTCCCCTAACATCTAATCATTTTCAACAATCTACAAGAACAATTTGAACCATTCTTCAATTGGATGAGATATGACGGGCTTTGGCACTTTTTCCTTCTGAGTGTGCACCAAATGTTCAAACATTTTCGCTACCTCCTGATAGTATCATTTTTGTTGTTTGGGTTTGTATGATTGTTTTAGGTAAGCTACTCGAACAACTAGGGGTTACTCTGGTGCACCCTGATCAGCCCCTGTCTTCTCTCCTCCTCTGGTTACTATATTTATGTTAGATAGAGGGATTATTTTTCGTAGCTCTCAGTTTTGAATTAATCAAGTTAGCTCCCCTTTTACTGGTTAACTCCTCCCACCTTGTGATCAACTCTAGGCAGTCCTATGTTGTGTGTGCATTGACCTGGAATTTAGAGCACCAAGGTCTTCTTGGAAGAGGGTAGTCTCTGGTGACATGTCTCTCCTGGTCGCAGTTGTAGCACCACACAGGTGCCCTGCCCCCTGTTCTTCCTCCTCTCATTCCTCCTCTTGGTCCTCGCCCTCTGCGAGTGGTCTCATTGATTCTGAATGCCGAACTATCTACCCTCTCTTCCAAAGCATCCAATTCTTGACACTGTTCAGTGTGGTGAGTCATGGATGCACATAATTCACAATAGGTATTTTTCAGTACGGTCGAATACTTCTGCAATATCAGGCACAACCGAGGTGAGTGTCCATAGATCCTATAGACCTCATAGTACTCAGGTTGGTTTTGGCCCTGAAGTTCCCCTTGCAATCCTATCACCACAACTCGAGCTATAGGTGGAGCCGCTGATGGTATGGTGGGCCCTGATGTAGGATTTGTACCTCTTATTCTTGGGCATTCAGTAGTAACATGACCTTCAACTAGTCAGTGGGTGCACCATAAATTGGGTCTCATTGGGCAGACCAGTTGTAAGTCTTTCAGTTTCTTTGTTAAGCTGGCTATCTGGTGATGGAGTCCCATGATCGATGGATCCTGTGATCCTCCCCCGATATTCATGTGGGTACGCTGCCATTTCCTCAATGTGAGTTTCCTGTTCTAGAGCATCCTGCAAGGTCTCAATCTTTTGTTGTTTTAAGAGAGTCCAGGTAAGGGGTAGGAGTTCCTTGATAAGCCAATCCCTTTGGTGATTGGGATCTATGGAATAACTTAGCTTTTTGACTGCATCTTTGAACCTCTGCATCAATTCCCAGATGGTCTCTCCATCCCATTGTTTTATCTACTAGACTTTTGAAAACCCTTGCTGATCTATCTGTGGAAGCTTAAATTATTGTATAAATATCTTATTGATGTCATCCACCGTTGGATTTAGTTTTAACTCTTCCCATTTGATAAACCATCTCAAGGTCTCTCTCCCTAAGGGTTTTATGGAATTCGATCACCTTCACATTGTTTGGTGTTTGGCAATCTCTCCATATCACTTCGCAAAGGTACCAATGTTGCTCCACATCCTCATTCCCTCATCTTCAGAACTCTTGATATCTGGTAAAATATCCTGCCATTCTAGCTTGAGTGTGTGCTAAAAGCACAAAGCCTTGGGTCCCTGGCTATTGAGATCCTTGTAATCCTAGGTTACCAATACTACTATTTCCACTACTACTATAGGTATCAGAATCTATTTTATATCTAACATGCACACTACGTTCTGTATTTCCTTCAGTAACTTAGTAATAAATTTACCAGGACTGTTGTAAAGTACCAAGGGAAGGTCGGGGTGAATGCTACCTAAGGTTCGAGGGGTTGGATGCTTGATTTCATCTGGTGTGTTATCTTCTGCAAACCATCATCTTATCACATCACATGTCTCATTTTCCATCTATTCTTTGGGATTACTGCATCCAATTCTATTAGACACCTCCCCTGCAACCGAGGAGGGAGGGCTCCTTTCATTTTCCATGCTTCCACCTGGCTCATATATTGTTATTCCTTTTTTTGAGTTCTTCGTCATCTCATCTCTTCCTCCTAGACCCTTCAACGCCACTCCTCCTTGGTGTGGTCCCTCTAGATGCACTTTCATAACTTGTATGGTCCTTTCCTGCCACTTTTTTGCTATTAGCACCCTCCTATACACTCTCACTTCCCTAGCTCTTTGTGAATCTTCTGCATCCATCCTTTAGTGGCATCATAGTCCCCCATTCAGTAAAATCCCCCCCCCCCCTATCCATTCCCCAACATTTGGGTTTTACGCTGCCATACTCGCTTCTTGGAAAGAAATTGAGCCTTCCTCCACCATTAGAACCTTAATCCAAAGGGATATTTCCTTCAGTAATTTTCCCCTCAGCCCCGATTTGAACATTGAATTAGCCTTCAAGAAGGACTAATGACTTTCTACCGCAAACTCAACCACGCACCCTTCCAGAGTTGTCTATACCCAAAAGTCTATTGTTATGTTCTGATCAATGTCCAGATGTTGGAGTGATGAAAGATCAGTGGAGCTTCACTCGCGACGAGGTGGTTTTTGTCGCTTTGGCCAATCCTTCATCTACAATCTCCATAGCCAATTATGCAATTCCTCTAAGAACTTACACCAAAAGATCTTATACTGATTGCTTGCAGCTTTTGAATACAATATGTTGTCATTCACCTCCGCAACGGTCCGGCTTCAAAGGACATATTGGTGCGACACAAACTTGTCCACTTGGTCATCCCACTAGTTTCTTATTTCTTTCTTAAAAATCCCTGATACCATATTCCAAACCCCGCTTTTTTATTTTAGGTCCCAGCAATGGAACCATTAGTTGGAAAGAAAATGACAATAGGGGAGGGACCGTGGGTTTAGGCTTATAGGGCCAACAAGGTTCCGATGTAGTCTAGGAAAACACCGACATTTTCAGCTTACCCAGCGGCAATGAGTCTCACCTAAGGCATGTCGTGAACGAAGTGAGATGGAGCTGGGAGGGGTATGGAGAGAATGTAAAGAAAATGTAACAATAACTCATCATACTCAATTTGTTGGACTATCTAAGACTGTCATGCCAATCATATCATCACAGGAACTATCCAATGGTTAATAAGCCATTTAAAATTTTAAAGAACCAATAAAGATTAAAAAAAATACAATATAGGAGCCAAACTACTTCTTTCATTTCTTGGAATATAACGGAGTACATGAAAGAATGCAAAAGGTTCGAGGCTTGTTCATTAAATACACAAAGAATAATTTCATAGAATATAGCTGGCATAAATGAATATAAGCAAAGTGTAGGGCAATCCTCGCTCGTCCATGTTGGGATGGGGTCCCCTGAGTCAGTTTTGGGGAAAAACCCAAGTTTTGATGTAAAAAGATGTAAAGTCTCCGCAAATTATGGTCCCAAAGCATGTAGCTAGTTAAGAGTCAAAGAGGGTTTTACCCTTCTTTTATATAACTGGAGTCGGATTTTGAAGATCTACCCATGGTCAGTGGACCATGGGATTGTATAAATAGATGTGTCTTAGAGAGTCTAAGGCAAGTAATTGAAGTTGTCTATGGGTATGATGGAAAGAGTCTAGAGAGTTAGCGCAGGAGAGTAAGAAGGAAGGCTCTGCAACTAAGTGCGCAGAGGCCTAGAGTAGTGTCTGCAGCTGAGTGCGCGGACCCCTACAATTGAGTGCGTAGGAAATTCTTGAGTCTGTAAGCTTAACTGAATATCAATAAAGAAGATTGTTGCAAAAATTCCTGTGTTTTATCTATTAACTTATTTTATGTATGAATGTGCTTTCTGATGTGATGAATAATGGATTTATGAAATAATTATGTATTGATGCGTGACTTTACTTGATCTACATTGTTATCTAAATGCAATTAATATTAAGTGATTATGCGAAGATTATAACACTTTCTGTTAAAGTTATTGAACACTTAAGTAGATATGAGAAAATAATGGTCTAAGAGTAATCTATAGTGCGCATAAGTAGCTAATTCGCCTGTTGAGGGTCCGAAAAAGCCAGTCATAGACCTTCTCGGAGGTCTAGAGGCTGATTAAAGGAAGTTCATGGATAGTCCATAAAGTCTTATAGATCTGCGCGATAGCAAGCCTAGGTCACAAAAGGACATCTTATTAATCTCTTGGTGCAGAAACTTGGTTCCAACATCTCCCATACTGCTTCGGGTGAGACTTCAGTCCACGCACCATGGATTGATGCCGAAAGGGCCAGTAGTGTAGGGATTTTTTTAGTGCAACTAACTCTAAAACTGGGTCAAGACCCCCTAAGCCAACAAAAGGTTCCATTGTCGGGATCGGGATCTACATAAAGAGATGTGTGATGTCGCATCACTGGAATCATACCAAGAAGGAAGTTGAGAAATGGTTGGATAGAAAGATCCATGAATTTGTGGCCCAAGAAAATAGGAATCCATGCCTGACAAAAGAATAGTGGTTGGATAGATATCTGTCCACAGAAATACATGAAATCTTCTTCTGCACCTTCTCGATCAAACTATATGAGTGGATCGCTAAATTGGCAGACGACCAAGGAAGGTGGAGGCTTGACGATCCGATAGTGTGGACCCCAGAGCTCGTGCAGAGGTTGGAAGCTTTTGAAGATAATATCACACGTGCAGTTGATCACTGGCTTGATCAAGTCATTAGAGGACTTGTTAAAAAGCTCACGGTTGATACCTCAATTAGTTATAGTGAAGCAGAGCAATACTTCTTCAAGGGACTCCGAGGTAAGCATTTGAGATCTTTGAATGCCTGGATTAAGATTCTCTTATGTGAAAAGTGGGTTATGCCATTACCTTAATGTTTGGATCTAAGCTTTAGAAATTAAGGAAAAACGGGTCCTGAATATAGTCCATTGATTGGACTGCCTTCAAGTGACGACGAGGGAGTAGCACAGGCTTCACTGTAGAGCATTGTCTAGTTGATAAGGCAGGGTTTTCCACAGATACCTCATCCGTCCGCACCACCTCCACCTTCACCTCCACAACATACACCTTCACACACACCGCCACCACCACTGCCACCGGTCAAAATGTCGAATACGATGAAGATTCCAATTTTCAAAGGCTTAGGAAGTGAGGATCTAGATCAATTTTGGTTTCTTGTGAAGATTGTGTGGACAACACAAAAAATTACGGATGATAATATAAAGAAGGCACAGTTACTCACCACTCTACAGGACTACGTGCTAACATGGTATGTTAATTATTGCACTAACAATCTGCTGGTGTCGTTGGCATATACTCTCACCGCTTTAAACAAGGAATTTCGTAAGCGTAAATTTGCCTCGTAGTCATTAATTGGATTTAAGGAAATCATGATGAGGCTCGATGAAATGCCATGGGAGCTAGATCAAAGATTGAAGTGCGAGATCCGTGAAGCTAATATGAATCTCACATATAGCCAACACTGAGATTGGTTTATAGTTGCACTCTTGCCCCACTTAATGATTGCTTTATCACAACAAAAGATAGGAACTCAAGCAGAAGCCTTGGAAATCACGATGAGATTGCATGAGACACCTATCCAGGCCACTTCTTTGGGAGTTTAAGAGGTTCATGCAGAGTTACAAAACCTCTACTTGGAGTTGCAGAGCTTGAAAAAGGAAAAAGCGGCTTGGTTAGAGGTGCGCGAAGAATTTTTGTGTCTCAAGTGTAAAACCTAGGTACATGATAAAGATCATTGCCCTGTCTTCACGAATTACATCACAGGAGGGGGGCCTATGCCCCTAAGGTATGAAGCTCCAACAAGACCAAGTATGGGGCCCGCGCTATGGTGCGCTATTTGTCAAGTAGTCGGAAAAATTGTAACAGAAAATTATCATTTGCTGCAAAAGTTTGTACACACACCACAACAATTGTTCTGCGATTTCTGCAAATCGGTGGGCCACAATGAGAGCCACTGTCGGAGCTATGAATTAATGATGGAGAGAATCCTACATATCAAATGCAAGAAAAAAATCAACCTCCAGATCAGGGCAATGGGGGAATGCTCGGAGGATATCAAGAGCACGGACGATGCCGAAGGGAGGAAGACCTTGTAGGGGTCGGGGGCAGGTCATTTGTTACAATTGCGGAATGCCAGGACACTACACGTGGGAGTGTACAAATCAAACACACTTGTCATATCAATACTACACTCAGTTTGACCACACAATCAAAGAATGTCATGTGCTAATGGCCAAGATGCAGGAGAAGAAGGCGTAGCCTCATCATCCTACCCAGAACTTGTAGATGATGAGGGTTGATCCCCGCAAAGAGGACCCAAATGTGAATATCATACTGTGAAGTGGGATCGCGACTGGTGACGATAAGGGAAAGCAACCTGAAGAAGGTGGATGGGTCTGCAAGGCCCCAGAAAAGGAGGTTGGGTTTGATCTAGAGCATGCGAAGGAAACATTCATGGAAGAAAAGAAAAGCTTCGCTGAGGCCTCTACCTCAGGAAGTTAGGACAAATTTCTTGCAAAGGTTGACCCCTCTGTGCTTACCACCTTCTTGGAGACTTGTATGAAACTACTACGCAATAGCAAGGCTGTAAAAGGGCTACAGGAGTTGATAAACAAATGTGTTGATAAGGATAATACTTCTGATGGACCCCGCATAGTCAGAAAGATCGGTAAGCATAAGGCAAGAACAGGGTGCGAGATGAGGCTTACCGCACAAATAGGAGACTATGAGATGGACCAGGTTATTATTTATTTGGGGTCTAATATGGATGTATTGCCTAAAGAGACATAGGAGAGAATGGGGAGACCTGCATTGCAATGGTCTCTAATTCAACTGAGTATGGCAAAACAACATAATATTATCCCTATGGGATGATTGCAAGCAGTTAGCGTACATATAGAAGGTACAAGCACACTAGCTGATTTTGAAGTAATACATATTGTTGATGATATCAATCCATACCCCACGCTACTAGGAATTGATTAGGCTATTGAAATGAATGGGGTCATCAATTTGAAGAAGTGGAAAATGTCATTTGAAAGGAAATCGCTCCATGTCGTAGTACCATTGGACCCTATAGAGGGACCGCGCTATACTGAATCGGTCCACGACTATGAGGAAAGTAATGATGATTTGGATCAGATCTATAAAATAACTGTGTGAGACCAAGACTGGGTTAATTCGACAGCTGATGGACAAATTGCATGGGACTATGAAAGTTCCTGTACCTCGGATTCAGACGAAGAGTTTGACATTGGCAAAACAGGGTGCATGAAGTATCCACACTGCACTGCAACATCATGACCAAATCACTGTGTTGTGTCTCGTTGTAGGTAATAATTTTTCCTTATTACGATGGTTTAACTGGCGTAGATAAATTTTTGGATGCTTTTGAAAGATAAGTTCCAGAGGATTACCGCTTTCAGGCATTGTACTAGGCATTGCGCGCTACGCTCGCTCAGTGGTGGGGTATGCACAAAGACAACTTTGATGAGTGGCACGATTACAGAAGGATGATGAGAACGTGATTTGGTCGTCCTGAAGTACGGGTGACTAAGAAGTATGATGGGAAGAATGATCCGCGTGATCGTTTAACAAAATGGACTAAGGTATATCGAATGGAGCCGTAGCCAAAATGGGTGCATTTATTCTGTCACACTCTGGACATAATCCCTATGAATTGGAATTTGGAAATGGAGCTCTGCCACGACATTGTAGAGTGGAATGTCTTAAGACAAGGGTTCATGAGGAAATTCAACTTTGAAGACGGTTTTCAAAGAATTGATGAGGCATTGCAGGCGATTAAGGTAGCGATCTTCCAAATCCCACAGGATCCTTTGGACTTGATTCAACCAGATTGGAGAACCCAGTTGCGCCATGCGCTAGAATGCTATAATATGACTGCGGAAGTGGAGGATGATGATCCAAGGAATATCAGTATCCTAGAAGCGAAAGGCCACCACGAGGTTGAAGGTCTACAGATAGAGAACGTAGATATCACCGCACTGTTGAAGACTAGGCCGATAAACATTGGTACTGAAGCAGAGCCTAAATTCGTGAAGATCAGAGATTATTGGGATGATGCCACAGTGGATAAAGTAGTTGAGTTACTCTGCGCGTACCAGGATATTTTTCCTACAAAATTTTCGGACTTGAAAGGCATCGTGGGGATTTGGGAGTGATGAAAATAACTCTGAAACTAGTCGTGGAGCCTGTTAAGCAGAGACCATATTGCCTTAATCCCAAATACATGGAAAATGTCCACTTGGAGTTGGATAAGATGCTTGAGGCAGGAATTATTAAACTTGTGGAGGAATAATTGGGTGAGCCCAATGGTAGCCCAAGAAAAGAAATAGAAAGGAGAGATACGAATTTGTGTAGATCTTAGAAAGCTTAACGATGCCTGTGTCCATGATCCCTTTCCGACACCATTCACAGATGAGGTACTGGATAATGTTGAAGGACAGGAGGCTTATTCATTCACTGATGGGTTCTCTAGGTCCCATCAGATTAAGATCATGCCAGAGGATAGGAGTAAGACAACATTCGCGACAAAATGGGGTTGTTTCAAGTATACAGTAATGTCATTTGGACTGAAGAATGCATCGGTGATATTCTCATGTGTAGTTATTGCGACGTTCAAAGAATTTATTCACAAATTCTTGGAGGTATATTTTGATGACTGAACAATGTTTGGGCTACTAAAGCACCATGTAGCTAGTCTGCACTTAATGTTGGATACGTGCCGAAGGTATTAGATCACGCTAAACATGAAGAAGTGCTTGTTTTGTGTCCCCTTTGGGGTTTTGCTGGGTCATGTGGTATGCAAGAAAGGACTCATGGTGGACCCTACCAAGATCGCAGTAATAATAAATTTGGAAGCCCCAAAGAGTGTTAAACAGTTGCGCGTAACACTGGGCCATACTAGGTATTATTAGAATTTCATCAAGGCTTATGCTCAAATTACCGCACCCATGGAGAAGTTGCTAAAGATGGGCGCTACATTATGTTGGGATGAGGAATGTTACTGCAGTCTGGATGTCTTGAAGGAAGAAATGGTCATAGCACCAATATTGGTCTTCCTGGATTGGAAGAAATAATTCCATGTGCATGTTGATGCCTCATGTATTGCATTGGGAGCAATACTGACATAGGCTGGTGAAGGGGAGATGGATCATCCTATAGAATTTGCGAGCAGAAAGTTGTCAAAGGTAGAAAAGTATTATTTGAAGACATAGCACAAAGGATTGGCGATGGTGTACGTGCTCCAAACATTCGGGCATTACCTATTGAGTAGACATTTCAAGATGTACACAAACCATTCTACATTGAAGTATCTAGTCAATAAGCCTGTGTTGGGGGGGGAATATGCAGATGGCTGCTGTTATTTCAAGAATATGATTTTGAGGTAATTGTGAAGCCAGGAAGGTTGAATGCAGGCCCTGACCATCTGTTGCGCATTGAGACAGGAGAGGAGCCTACTAATTTGGAGGAAGGGTTGCCCAACGCATAGCTCTTCATGGTGCACATAGAAAATAACCATTTCATGGATATTATCCACTTCTTGACTACAGGGATAGCTCTAGAAGGATACACCAGTTAGCAGAAGAAAGAATTGTTAGTACGTGCGGCTGATTGCTCTGTAATTTTCAGATATTTGTATAAAATGGGATTGGAGGAGATACTCTGACGACATGTTCCCAATTTCGAAAGAAACAACATCCTTGCGAAGGCTCATGGAGGAGCTGCAGGAAGGAATTATGCAGGAAAAGCAATAGTGCAAAAGGTTTTGCGCTTTGGGTTATGGTGGCTGATGCTGCATAAATATTCTAAAGCATATTGTAGGGCATGTGATGCATGCCAAAGAATGAGTAGACCATCCTGGAGGGATGACCTAGCTCTGAATCTGCAGGTGTCATTACAACAATTTGAGAAATTGGCAATTGATTTTGTAGAATCGATTCATCCCCTAAGAAAGAAAACAGGTGAGCAATATATCATCACTGTGACCGAATATCTGACTAGATGGACGGAGGCAATGCATGTGAAGGACTGTACAGGGGAAACAACATCAAAGTTTTTGTTTGAATATGTGTTGACAAAGTTTAGTTTCTGGAAGGTATTGATGAGAAACTACAGTACACATTTTCTCAATGAAATGATCAGTGCGCTGACAGAAGAGTTCCAAGTTTACCATCAGACAAGTACACCATATCATCCTCAAACCAATGGAACAGTTGAGGCTTTCAATAAGATATTGGAAAATGTGCTAAAAAAGGTTTTCAACATGCAACAGAATGATTGGGACGTGCACGTATCGACGGTATTATGTGCATACAGGACTACTTGCAAAAAGCTAACAGGTTAGACGCCTTTCCGATTGGTTTATGGTGTAGAGGTTGTAATGCCTAGTCTATGCATAACGACTTTCATAGGAATGGTGGACCATAGAGCCTTAGAAGAATGGCTCGCACAGCTAATGGGAATAGAAGAATATAGGTTTTTGGCTAGATTCCGTTAGCAAGTTCAGAGGGAACGTGAAAAATCTTGGCATGATCAAAACATCAAACTATGCACCTTCAAGGTAAATGACTTGGTTTTATTATATGATAGAAAGTTCACTAAGTTTCCAAGAAATTTTTAGATCCACTAGCTGGGGCCATATGTCGTCAAAGAAATTATAGATGGTGGCGTAGTTCATCTCACAAAATTGAATGGAGAACCATTTCCGAGAAGGGTAAATGGAAGCCTGTTGAAGCCATACACAGGGGATCCAGCTTAATGACTACATGATGGCAGGAGAGTCTTAGCGCTCCAGGCAGCTACAAGGGAGTGTAGGACTCTAAACGGCACTGCTTGGTTAGTGGAACTATGTGATAGAGGGGCTGCATGGAAAATGGTGATGTCATAGTATAAGAAGGTGTGTGAAAGGAGCTGCAATACGAGTGGAGATATCGCACAACATAGCCAGAAAATGACTGTTACAGTCATTGTTGATGACTTGAAAACTAGAAGACGGTTAAGAGGAGTGGGAGGTGGCATTTAAGGCTGAAATCTTTGAAGATCTGCTGCCAAATCAACATTTATGGACGGTGTTAGTGTCAGTCTTTCCAGCCTTCCTCCCGTGATCAAATATGCTCTTATAAAGTGATTTTGAAGTGTCAAGGTCAAATTTTGTCATTTCAAAGAATTTTCAAGCAAAATTTGGTCACTAGGCATTAGGTCTAGGGTTTGCTTTCACTCCTTCTAAATTTGTCCAAATTTCGGTCCATGTCATCATTCAACTGAGTCTATCATCATTCATAGGGTTTTCATTATCATGTCAGTGTCTAATGAGTCATTTTACACCTTGTTCATGCTTCAGTTGCACCTAGGCAGGGTCATTTCCCTCTCCTAGGGTTTTGAAAGCTAATTTCTCTTGGACGGTCAAATCATCGGCAAAACTTGTATCCAGATGTTCATACACCTTCCCCTATCCTTAAAGTACCTTATCAAACACTTCCCATCCCTTAGATCTGCCAAATTCCTCATTTTTGCACAAACCCTAGTTTCTAGCTACAACCTGGCAATTTTCTAGGTTGGGCCTGTGTTTTGCCCTTTTGGACCCCTTCCCCTCACTCAATCTCTAAGATTCCACTTTCCCCTGATTCCTAACATCCCTCCCTACTTCCAAAAATTTCTCCAAGAATTTAGAAGCCCCCTATCCCCTTCATTTCGCTCCATTTCAACAAAATTCCTTGTTTCACACATCGGGACAAGTCGCACTCAAATGATGTTCCAGAGCAATAAAAGATGAATTTTGGAAAACTGAGAGAGGTTTTTGTCCACAACATGCCAAAGAAGAAAAACCCCCTTCACTTTTTGCACAGGTATCATGGTTTTAGAGAAATGTCAAAATTACAATCGCCGGATCCAAGGCGGTTGGCCAAGGCACAAAAAAGGAGAAAGAGGCCCGATCCCCTCCATATCTTGGCTGAGGCTTCAATCAAGGATCATGGCACTCATTAGCCTAGCCACAGCTCAAATCCCAAAAAATTCTGAAAATTTTGGGTAATTTTGGCAATTTTTGGAAATTTACAGGTTTTGGCTCCTCAACGGGTCTCACCCCCGGTGAGACCCTTTGTCATGGCAGCTCCTTTTTGCAAAAACTCGGCATTTCTAGATTTTTCATGCAAATTTACATATGCCTATGGATGGAATTGAGTTTTTATGGAGTTTTGGGTCTCCAAAAGGTCAAAATACATGCAAAATTTGACTTTCTGCCCCTTTTTTGAGTTGCAGAAACCAGTCTTGGGAGAATTAAGTTTTGACAGGGAAAATGACCTCCAAATCCAAAAATTCCAGTTGGGTTGGAAAGTAGACTCACAGACCTTTCCAACGAGCTATCTGGCTCCCAATTCTGACACCTGAAAGTTCCTCAAACAGAGCTCCAAAGGGGCGCGACCCGTTGAGCAGATTTTGCCAGAATTGACTTGTTCAGCCCAGAAAACGCAGATTTGACTCTTTTTGACATTTTGAGGTTAATGATGGTCCTCTTGGATGTAATTGTGACACTTTTTAGATACTTTTACTCTTGTTTAACACTTCTAGAAGATTCATTTATGTAAAGGGTAAAAATTGAATGTATGGACTGGTTTCCAAGTTTATAGAGGCAAGTTGTTTTGACTGCCTATTTTCTAGTGTCTAGTTTAGAAGTTGTTGAAACAGCTCCTAGGATAGTGAGCTCGAACCATGGAGGCAGGGAAAGAGGTTAGATCATCTATATTATGTACTTTCTTGCTCATTTTCATGGTTGGACTCTTGAGGGAGAAGCTATCATTGTATTATTTCACTGTATCTCTGCAATTTTTGGCTAAGGAAGACCAGGGTTTTGCAGTCATCTTTGGGATTCTTGTGGACTCATGTGTTGATGGTGTGTTTCTCAGTGTTCTTGTAAGCTTTGTTATGTGATTCATTTCCTTTCCTTTACTGCTGCACATTAAACAAATGAAGTGTTAAAGTAAGAATTCATGCTTGCCATGCTCTGCTTTTAAATTTGTTTAATTTCAATGTTTTCTACTGTCTAAAGGGAATTCAAAGTCATTGTTTGCTCTCTTTAGCTCCTCATCTTTCATTCCTGATCATCCATCTCAATTTAAGGCATCAATACGGTCTCCTACCTCGCCCTAAAGAATCCCCTGCAGAAACTGTGTCAAATCCCCGCACTCAAAATTGCAATTCCTCAATTTGCCACCAAAAACCCAAAAAACCCCAAATCAACCTTTTTAATCAGTTTACTAGCCTAATATCAGTGTTACCTTGTTGGTCATCTCATCCCATTGAAGATCTGCCGAGATTGACCGGAGAGAGCCTTCTCCTGCCCCGTAGGGCTAGCTACGAGGCTAAATGGTTTGATGTAGCCTTGAGGTTTACCTTTCTCAGCCTGAGGTGAAATTTCAAGCGCTAACATACTGGCGACCATACTGGGGAGGGAGAACAAACTTGTTTGTGGATTGATGTGTTTGTTTCATAAGTCTTAGACGGAGCCTGAAGTTATGCCAGGTAGCCTTCGAAAACGCTCTTGTTTTACATCAGCGTTAGTAGATAAACGCTGCTTCAGTCAATCTCCGTGAGCTTGTGAATATAGCACTTTGATTGCATTTTACCCCAGTACATGTATCAAGTTCAGATCTGATTGTTGATAGTGGACAACGATCAGACACTTGCAAGGCTGAAATCATTCACTGGCGACTCCTTCACTGAAAACTCCAGAGATCAATGCTTCATGGTGACTTCACTGCAGGAAGATCAGTAGCTTTGAGATTTTCAAGATGGATCGGATTGCAAGAAGATATGCTCCCTTGAGTCGAGATCACATCCCCGGTTTTCCAAATAAAATTCCGAAGGTAGATTGGTCAAGGAATTTGCCTACATTTAATGATGATGGTAAGAAGGATGCTGCTCTTCATCTAGTTAGATTTCATATGCATATTCGCAAGTTGAAGGTGGATTTTCCTGAAGATTGCTTGATGAAGATATTCCTGGCCACTCTGGAAGGTGAAGCTCAATCATGGTATGAAAGTTTGCCGCCTGCTTGTATTTACTGTTTAAAGGATTTTCATGCTTTGTTTATTGAAAGATATCAAGCATCTTATCCATCATTAAATTTAGTTCATGACTGTTGCAAACATGCTTCAACTTTTATTGAAAGCCTTGAGAAATATTATGAAGATGATAATTTTATGGATGTTGAGATCATGGAGGCTCTGTATGAAAATCCGTTTCAGCAGCACATAGAAATCTTAGAGGATACTTGTCAAGATCAGCAGGTTGAAGATGGTCATATGGCTGTAATTGATGAAAGAGAAGAGCTTGTTTCAGATCTGCCCACAGAAGAAGACCAGATTGTAGATTGTGATAATGCTCAGTCAGCTACTTCAGAACTAGATTCAAATTATGATGACCAAGCATATCTTGTACTGAAGCCCATCAAAGAGAGCTCTGCTGTTGAGATCATAGACAGAGTTTTGGATTCAGATGTTCATGAACAGCAAGGTGAGATCTTTGTGCAAGTAAGTGATGAATCTCCTTTCAATAGCTCAGTAATAAATGATAGTTTGAGTGCCCTATTGTATGAAGATAATTATTGTTCAAGCAGAAGAAAACAAAAGGCATTGTCTCCTTTGTCTGAAGAGGAGATAGATCAGCTCTTGAAAGGTCTTGTTACAGCTCAAGCTACAGCAAATTTGTAGTGCACACATAGTCAGGAAAGTGTTGGGGAAACTTCTTCCTCTGTTGAAGAAGATGATTGTCTTGTAGATCAGCAAATAGATAATGTTTTCCTTCCCAAAAATGATAATCCGGCTGTCATATCATTTGAAGATGAACTACCATATTGTCTGACTACCGAAGATCAGAGCATACAGGATTACCTTTTAGATTCTTCATATGTTTCATGTGCTGAAATGCTTTTCCAAGAAGAGATCTGCTCATCCATTTGTTCAGAGTTTTTTGAAGCCCATGAGCATACTTTCACCGAAGCACATGAGGAAGGCAGATCAGAAATTGAAGCAAAGGATACCTTGTTCTTTCAGCAGGAGGTGGCAGTGGCAAATCTTCATGTTTTTCACGATCCTCTAGCAAGTTTGTTGCAGTCAACAGTGAAGGTGATTATTGCAGTATTCAGTGATGAAGGAGAATATGGTCAACTATGTTTTTGGATGCCCAGTGATAGGTTTGTATTGTTGACCAGAAGATCTGATAAGAAGAATCAATCAAGAAGGCATCTGCTTGATTGGTTGCATTGGAATTTTGATATAGTTTGATGTATATTGTCTTGTAAGAAACACAGGTGGTTGTCATCATGATTTCAAATCTTGATGCACTGCTGCCCTTCAATAAGCTTTGAAAAGTCTTGTTTTAAGTCAGTCATGAGTCATTTGTGTTTGGTCTGTTGAGTGAGTTTTTCAAGTTATTTCAGTTTGCCATCGAGTCGGTTTGAGTCAAGTTTCAGTTAAGTTTCAGTCAGTTTTCAGTCAATTTTTCATTCAATAAATGAGTCAAAGTCTTGTGTCATTTGCCGAAATAATGACTCCATCGCCCAATGGTTGAAAGCATTGGTCTGCTCTCCTAGAGGTCTGCGGTTCTTGGCACCTCCAAGGAGCTACCATCCCCATTGGAGCCAATGTTATTGTCAGTCTTTCCAGCCTTCCTCCTGTGATCAAATATGCTCTTATAAAGTGATTTTGAAGTGTCAAGATCAAATTTTGACATTTCAAAGCATTTTCAAGCAAAATTTGGTCACTAGGCATTAGGTCTAGGGTTTGCTTTCACTCCTTCTAAATTTGTCCAAATTTCGGTCCATGTCATCATTCAGCTGAGTCTATCATCATTCATAGGGTTGTCATTATCATGTCAGTGTCTAATGAGTCATTTTACACCTTGTTCATGCTTCAGTTGCACCTAGGCAGGGTCATTTCCCTCTCCTAGGGTTTTGAAAGCTAATTTCTCTTGGACGGTCAAATCATCGGCAAAACTTGTATCCAGATGTTCATACACCTTCCCCTATCCTTAAAGTACCTTATCAAACACTTCCCATCCCTTAGATCTGCCAAATTCCTCATTTTTGCACAAACCCTAGTTTCTAGCTACAACCTGGCAATTTTCTAGGTTGGGCCTGTGTTTTGCCCTTTTGGACCCCTTCCCCTCACTCAATCTCTGAGATTCCACTTTCCCCTGATTCCTAACATCCCTCCCTACTTCCAAAAATTTCCCCAAGAATTTAGAAGCCCCCTATCCCCTTCATTTCGCTCCATTTCGACAAAATTCCTTGTTTCACACATCGGGACAAGTCGCACTCAAATGATGTTCCAGAGAAATAAAAGATGAATTTTGGAAAACTGAGAGAGGTTTTTGTCCACAACATGCCAAAGAACAAAAAACCCCTTCACTTTTTGCACAGGTATCATGGTTTTAGAGAAATGTCAAAATTACAATCGCCGAATCCAAGGCGGTTGGCCAAGGCACAAAAAAGGAGAAAGAGGCCCAATCCCCTCCATATCTTGGCTGAGGCTTCACTCAAGGATCATGGCACTCATTCGCCTAGCCACAGCTCAAATCCCAAAAAATTCTGAAAATTTTGGGTAATTTTAGCAATTTTTGGAAATTTACAGGTTTTGGCTCCTCAACGGGTCCCACCCCCAGTGAGACCCTTTGTCATGGCAGCTCCTTTTTGCAAAAACTCAGCATTTCTAGATTTTTCATGCAAATTTACATATGCCTATGAATGGACTTGATTTTTTATGGAGTTTTGGGTCTCCAAAAGGTCAAAATACATGAAAAATTTGACTTTCTGCCCCTTTTTTGAGTTGCAGAAACCAGTCTTGGGAGAATTACGTTTTGACAGGGTGAATGACCTCTAAATCCAAAAATTCCAGCTGGGTTGGAAAGTAGACTCACAGAAATTTCCAACGAGCTATCCTGCACCCAATTCTGACACCTGCAAGTGCCTCAAACAGAGCTCCAAAGGGGCGCGACCCGTTGAGCAGGGGGGCGCGACCCGTTGAGCAGATTTTGCCAGAATTGACTTGTTCAGCCCAGAAAACGCAGATTTGACTCTTTTTTACTTTTTGAGGTTAATGATGGTCCTCTTGGATGTAATTTTGACACTTTTTAGATACTTTTACTCTTGTTTAACACTTCTAGAAGATTCATTTATGTAAAGGGTAAAAATTGAATGTATGAACTGGTTTCCAAGTTTATAGAGGCAAGTTGTTTTGACTGCCTATTTTCTAGTGTCTAGTTTAGAAGTTGTTGAAATAGCTCCTAGGATAGTGAGCTCGACCCATGGAGGCAGGGAAAGAGGTTAGATCATCTATATTATGTACTTTCTTGCTCATTTTCATGGTTGGACTCTTGAGGGAGAAGCTATCATTGTATTATTTCACTGTATCTCTGCAATTTTTGGCTAAGGAAGACCAGGGTTTTGCAGTCATCTTTGGGATTCTTGTGGACTCATGTGTTGATGGTGTGTTTCTCAGTGTTCTTGTAAGCTTTGTTATGTGATTCATTTCCTTTCCTTTACTGTTGCACATTAAACAAATGAAGTGTTAAAGTAAGAATTCATGCTTGCCATGCTCTGCTTTTAAATTTGTTTAATTTCAATGTTTTCTACTGTCTAAAGGGAATTCAAAGTCATTGTTTGCTCTCTTTAGCTCCTCATCTTTCATTCCTGATCATCCATCTCAATTTAAGGCATCAATACGGTCTCCTACCTCGCCCCAAAGAACCCCCTGCAGAAACTGTGTCAAATCCCCGCACCCAAAATTGCAATTCCTCAATTTGCCACCAAAAACCCAAAAAACCCCAAATAAACCTTTTTAATCAGTTTACTAGCCTAATATCAGTGTTACCTTGTTGGTCATCTCATCCCATTGAAGATCTGCCGAGATTGACCGGAGAGAGCCTTCTCCTGCCCCGTAGGGCTAGCTATGAGGCTAAATGGTTTGATGTAGCCTTGAGGTTTACCTTTCTCAGCCTGAGGTGAAATTTCAAGCACTAACAGACGGATTTTTGGGGGAACGTCAGATTTGAATTCAAATTTGCCTATAAATTAGGTGTGGCCATCCAGCAGAGAACATTTTGCATCTTTATAATTTTTTATTTGTGTTATCCGTCATTTATGAATCCTCAATTTTTCACAGATTTGGTCACAAGCTCTGCGTTTGATACTTTACCTAATGATACCTAGAATTTTATTCTCAGCACTATGTCCAGACTAGGTAAGACTGCAAGCATCAGAGGAACTATTGCAACTGAAGGAGTAGCTCCAGAAGTTTCGAGCATGGAGGTTCTAGCTCCTATTCCTACGACGTTGAGGTCACCTAGTTCGAAGCCTACACCAATGCGTGAAAATCCCAAGCCCAAGAAAGACAAGCAGAACAAGTGAGGAGCCTCATCATTGAGTAATTATATGGGCCTTAATTCACCTCCTAGCTTAGTCAAACCAGCTATTCTCACAACTTATTGCATACTTTTGATTATATTTTGTTTATGAAATGAGTTAGAGTTGGATATTTGGCTTTGTGGTCTAATGTGCATGTAATGAAGGAATAAAGGGGTAAAAGCAAGGAAAAATGTAGGTATAAAGGATAAAATCAAAGAACTATGGAAAAGACCTTGGTAAAGATTCAAATGAGACAAGGGAGAGTAATTATAGGAGGTCAGTCCTCCTCATTTACTACCCCTCCATTTGAATATTCATCCATTATCTCAAACTGCAAACAACCACATCATGGGGACTAAAAGACAGCCAAGCAAGTGAAAAGGATAGAAAATAGTTTATCTAGAAAATAGAAAGCAACTTGAAAGTAAATCCACACTTTCCTCAAAGATTAGCCCAACCACTCTAGCCTACCCCAGAAGAAACTAAACTTCTAGGAGAATTGAAAAATCTATGTGTAAAAATGCCCCTTCTCCAGGCAATCAAAGATGTGCCTATTTACAATAAATTGATTAAGGAGAAGTGCTTCAAGCATCCATGAAGAAGAAAAAGGGATGCCCATACCATTAATGTCATTGAGAAGTTGTCTGACTTAATGTTGGTGAAGGTAGTATGTCCAAAATATTTGGACCCTGGAAGCCCTGTAGTAGATGTGCACATCAATGGCACTATTGTCCCACACACTCTGATTGATCTTGGGGCTTCCATTAATGTGATGACTAAGGACACCATGCTCAAACTCAACCTCCAAGGGCCATTGAGAAAGACCACAACAGTGCTGCAACTTGCAGACCATTCCACAGTCACCCCTGAGGGAATTGTGGAGCATGTGCTGGTCCCCATTGATTCCTGGGAATACCTTGCAGATTTCCTAGTTCTCTAGCCTAATGCTAAGCTTACTGGTTACCCTCTCATCCATGGGAGGCCATGGCTAGACATAGCTGATGCTTACATTAGCTGCAGAGCTAGGAATACGACCATCAAGAATGGGCATATGTCCAAACAATTAGTCCTATACCCTCCTGCTCAACCTTTGCTAGAACATGATTTACCTTTATGGTTAGAGAAGGAAGAAGAAGATGAGCGTTACTCTTCCCAACTTTATACTTTGGAAGCAATCATAGGAGGAGGACAGCAAGATGAGGATGATTTAATTGAATACCTACTCCAAAATCCAACTCCTAGTTCCCTGCCACTAGAAGAAGAAGTAAGGGAAACCCTGAAAAATCATCCAATTGATCTATGCCTGGCCAATTCCAACCCACTCCATGTCAAAACCATAAAATTTGGCCCAGAGAAAGCTTTGAAAATTAATCCATCTCTTTCTTCTTTGGAAGAGGAAAAGCTATGCAACATGTTGAGGGAGAACCTAGAAGCCTTTGCTTGGAGCTATAAGGAAATGAAGGCTGTACACCCCTCAGTGTGTACTCACCACATCTACATCCAAGAAGGTTGCAAGCCAGTCAGGCAACCACAAAGGAGGATGAATCCAACTCTTAAAGAGATAGTTAAGGAGGAACTGCAAAAATTGCTAGATACAAGATTTATTTACCCTATCTCAGACAGTGAGTGGGTGTCTCCTTTAGTATTAGTATCTAAGAAAAATGGTAAGTGGAGGATTTGTGTGGATTATAGGGAGTTGAACAAGGCCACAAAGAAGGATCATTTTCCCATACCCTTCATTGACCAAGTGCTAGATGGCTTGGCAGGGAATAAATTCTTTTCTTTCCTAGATGGATTCAGTGGGTATGACCAAATCCAAATCTACCCAGAAGACCAGGATAAAACCACGTTCACTTGTCATTGGGGTACTTTTTCCTATAGGGTCCTTCCTTTTGGATTATGCAATTCTCTTTCCACTTTCCAGAGAGAAGTATTGAGTATTTTTGCTGAGTTAGTACATGATGTTGTAGAGATCTATATGGATGATTTTACACCTTACGGCTGTGATTTTAAAGAGGCCCTAACTAACCTAGGCAAATTATTACGCAAATGCATTGAAATGAACCTGTATCTCAGTCCATAAAAATGTGAATTCTTAATGACTAAAGGGACTATGCTAGGTCATTCCAAGGACTGCAGGTGGACCCAAACAAAATAGCCATCATCCAAAGGGTCCCACCACCACAAAATCAGATTGATGTTAGGAGTTTCTTAGGGCTAGTTGGATACTACAAAAGGTTCATAAAGGACTTCAGAAAATTGCCCTCTCCTTTGTTCGGATTGTTGGCCAAAGATTTTGAATTTATATGGTCAGAAAGCTATCAAGAGGCCCTAGACATTCTAAAGGGTAAATTAACCACTGCACCAATCCTGAGAGGCCCAAACTAGGCCCTCCCTTTTAATATCCATGCTAATGTCTCACATAAAGCCATGGGAACAACCTTAGGTCAGGAAGAGGAGAAATTGCCTTATGCCATTTATTTTATTAGTAAAAACCTATTAAAGACCGAGCTAAACTATACTGTGACTGAAAAAGAACTCCTAGCTATTGTGGATTCATTGAACAAATTTAGGCATTACATTACAGGGTATCAAACATTTGTGCATACTAATCATGCTGCAATCAAATATTTAATGAACAAAACAGATGTAAATGCTAGAATTATAAGATGGTTGCTTCTATTACAACATTTTGATATAACCATTATTGATAAGCCTGGTAAGGAAAATGTTGTTGCTAACTTTCTTTCTAGAATAAATCTTCCTACAGGTGAAGAAGGAATGGTGGATGACCAGTTACCAGATGAGAATTTGTTTTCTATTTCAGTTCTCTCCCCATGGTTTGATGATATAGCAAACTATATGGTATCCACAATTCGCAACAAACTTGCCCTCCAAAGAAAAGATAAAGATAATCAGAAAGAGCGCCCCTTCACCTAGATTGGGGGCAATATGTTGAAACTTGGCCCAGATCAAATATTAAGAAGGTTTGTAAGGGAAGAGGAAGTCTTTGACATCCTTCTGACCTACATGATGGGCCTTGTGGAGGTCATTTTACAGCAAAGAGGACAACATTCAAAGTGTTGCAAGCAGGCTATTATTGGCCTACGCTTCATCAGGATGTAAAGAAGTACATTAGTCAGTGTGATCAGTGCTAGAGGATGGGAAAGCCTACTCTGAGAGATGAAATGCCCCTACATCCTCAAGTGACTTTCAAGCCATTTGAAAAGTGGGGCATGGGCTTCATTGGTCCTATCAACCCTCCTCCAAAACAAAAATAGCACATCATTGTGTGCACTTATTATTTGGCTAAATGGGTTGAAACCAAGGCAATTAAGGCAACAACAAAAGAAAAGGTGGCTAAGTTTCTAAGGGATAATGTATTGTACAAATTTGGGTACCCTAGAGAGCTAGTCACAGACCAAGGTAGCCAGTTTACCTCTAACAGAATTGAAGAACTACTTAGCCACCACAAAATCAAGCATAGGACCTCCACTCATTATCATCCACAAGCTAATGGGCAAGCGGAGGTGACCAATAGGGCACTGCAGAACATCTTAACCAAGGTGGTGAGTATTAGCAGGAAGGATTAGGAAGAGAGACTAGTTGAGGCCACTTGGTCCTTTAATACAACATGGAAGACCACCACAAGGTTTACACCCTATGAGCTGGTCTATGGTAAAAGGGCTATGTTGTCCATTGAATTTGAATATAACACATTGAGGATGGCAACCCAACTAGATTTAGATCTCATTCATGCACAGAAAGAAAGGTTGTTGCATTTGAATGGCTTGGATAAATTCAGAATGCAGGCCCTCCTACATACAAAGATAGTTCAGCTTCAAAGGAAGGTCTGGCATGACAAGCAAATCAAGGAGAAGTAATTTCAAGAAGGAGACTCGGCATTGTTATATGATTCCAGGTTTAAAGATTTTAAGGGCAAGTCAAGAACAAGATGGCTCGGACCTTATGTGGTGGAAAGATGCCATGACAATTGTTCAGTGCAAATCAGGACTATTGATGAAGAAGCCATTCCATTGCTAGTTAATGTACACAAATTAAAAATGTACAAGAGGCCTTTATCAAGACAAGATTTCATTTACAACATTAATAAGACAGTGATGATGGTGGAGCAAGTTCCAGCTCCTCCCTCATCTAGTTACTGAAAAAGGAAAAAGAATAAGGATTCAAGTGAAAACCCCTATGAGGCGCCTCAGTCCCATCTTTGGGTTGAAAACCTCATGAGGCGGCCCAAAGATGAGAAAAATGAAAAGGATAAGAATATCCCTGGGTGAAAACCTTCCTGAGGCACCCAGGGCAGATATCTAGGGTGAAAACCTCTTTGAGGTAGCCTAGGTGTTTTGTTTATATATATATATATATATAAAAGAGAAAAAAACATATGGGTGCGAAAGAAAACTAAGGAGCAAAGAGAAGATCCAAAGGGAACCCTGCCTCACATATATTTCATCTCCTCCACTCCTTACCAATGCATCCCTCCGTCAATTCTATTGTTTTTTCACTTCATTGCTTCCATTCATGTGAATATTGTGTTTTCTAATAGAATCACCTCAACCATTACCATCATCCCTGCATCCACATACACTCCTACTCCCTCTATCCATTCATTACAACATCCTCATAGCGCCATCCAGTAACATGATCAAGAATTCTAAGGAAGACACCAAACATTGCCAAGTGGTAATCCAGGAGCTCCACAGCAGTAGCAACATCAAATCCTAGAGCTCCACAACAGCAGCAATAACATCAGATCTTCAGTCCCAGACACCTACAAAAGCTAATAAACCATCAGCAGATAGGAGAGGAGGAAGAAGAATGAACATTAGCAACACCTCTAATCTTTGACAACTACAGCATGGCATCAAGACCACAGGTAAGTATCCTACTCACTCACTCATATGCATCATTTGATCAAAAGTTGTAAAGGTTAAGAGGTAGTTGGTTTATAAGTGAAAAGGTGGCAAAAAGGAAATTCTTTAATAAGTCAAAAGAAAATGAAAGAGTCCATAGATACAGTGTTGTTATGGCAACCATTTGAGAATGATTGAAGAATTAAGATTTGGGGTAGAAACACCAGTTCATCAAAGACTCAACATACCCTATTTCTTGATTCAATCACTCATAGACTCCAAGAGCAAAGTAAAGGAAGGAAATTCCCAACAGTTAGTTCACCATCGGTTGATAAGGATCCTCATTAAGGATGCCCTCCAAATCCTCAGGATCCCCATAACATGGTCAGTCTTCAGAAACTTACCAACAGAAGATGAAATCAAAATCCCCACCTATGATGTTAGTCCTTTTGTCAGTGAGGAGGGGGGAAAACAAGAAGAAGAAGATACAGAGCTAGATGGGGATGAGATGGGTGAAGAAGAAAATAATATAGAGGAACATGCTAAAAGAAGACAACGAAGATGATGTTGAAACAAGAGGAGGAAACAAAGGAAGAAACTGATGGAGATGAGAAAGAACATCAAAAGGAAGAAGATAAGAAAAACAGAGAAGATAGTTGTAGAAAAAGGAAATCAGCTAACATATATGGCCAGCCTCTCCTTGGATGCCATTAAGTGTAGGATGACAGCTAAATCCTATGCTCCCTACCTCAGAAAACAATGGCTGCAATTACAGATTAATACCTTAGCACAAAGGAGAACCATGCTATTTCAGTACTACAAACAGTTTCTTAATCTTTGTGATCAAAGTGCACTAAAGGATGGGGCCAAAATGGTTGATTTTTACTTGCATAACATAGTCCTTACAGATATGAATATTTGGGACCCTAATGCATAGCTAGGAGAGCTACAATTAATGGCTTTGGCATCATGGATAAACCATGAGAAGTCAAGGGCTACGGAGATGAAAGAATATTGGCCAGAGAGAAAAATGAACCTTTTTTCATCAGAGCTAAAACATCAAATCCCATGGCCCTACTCAGCACACATAATCTAATTGCAAATAATCCTCAGCTGGAACTTAGATATCTTGTTGCCCAAGGGCAAGAAATTTCACATTTTGGGTATATATTTAAGCTACTAAGAGATGATAATATACATGCCTGCTAAAATAGAACACACTGCCACACAGTTTGAAGATTAGAGAAAAGAAGAAGAGTAAAAGAGGCAGTGGGAAGAAGCAGAAAGGAAAGCAGGGTTCTATGAACAAGAAAAAGAGACCATGGCAGAAGCATGGGATGTCAGAGAGACTACCAGAGCCACTAAGTTTCTCGGAGGATGAGCAACACTTTCAGTAGGGGGGTGGTGATGAACCTCATTATTGAGTAATTATATGGGCCTTAGTTGGCCTTAATTCACCTCCTAGCTTAGTCAAACAAACTATTCTCACAACATATTGCATAATTTTGATTATATTTTGTTTATGAAATGAGTTAGAGTTGGATATTTGGCTTTGTGGTCTAATGTGCATGTAATGCAAGAATAAAGGGGTAAAATCAAGGGAAAGTGTAGGTATAAATGATAAAAGCAAAGAACTATGGCAAAGACCTTGGTAAAAACTCAAATGAGACAAGGAAGAGTAATTATAGGAGGCCAGTCCTCGTCATTTACTACCCCTCCATTTGAATACTCCTCCATCAGCTCGAAGTGCAAACAGTGACATCATGGGGACTTAAAGATAGGCAAGCAAGTGAAAAGGACAGAAAACAACTTATTTTGAGTTGGGAGCCAAACCACCCTAATTTGGAAGGAAGTTGTTGGAGACTTCATATGTATAAATAGAGAGGCTTAGGACCTCACTAGGATTTAGACTTCATTTGTAAAACTCTCTTTTATTTCTAAACTGCAAAGACTTGTGAATTTTCTCTATGATCCATGGTTTCTATAATGAGGATGAGTTCTATTTAAGCCAGTCTTGAGTTAAACATCGAGGGCTAAAGCTCTTGGGTTAGGGCCCGACCCAAGCAGCCACAACTCCTCTTTACTGTATTGTTATTCTAGCATAGAGTTCTATTCTATTTATTTGTTAAGTATTTTCATAGTTTGCTAATGCATTTGCTCAAGAAGTTTCTAGTTCTGATTCATTTGGTTAAGCAACTTTCTGGTTTTGTTCACTTATTTGAATAGCTTCCCCTTTCTGTTCATTTGTTTATGTAGTTACATCTGTTCTAGGTTACTTTCATTTGTGTTTTTAATTCACAGGTTGGATTAGAGGAAAATATTACTATCAGGCTATGCGCAGGTGTCTCGACCTCATCTCCTCCCTCTCGGACCATGACTTGAGGCAGAGACCCTCCAACAACCCCAAAAACACAGTTTTTGGTTCTTGCATGGGCTATGGAGTTCGTTGTTTAAATACAGTTAGCCGTTTACCCACACTGGTTTTCTCTGTCATTTTCCTTTGAAACCGTCCCCAGCACGTTCCCCTAACATTGCTTCCTCACCGTCCGATAACCAACAAACCTTCACAATCACCGTCTGATTCACTATTTTCTTCAACTGCCACCTCGCACGGAATCCACCATTCACTTTATAAACTTTAAGTCCCCATCGTCGATCTACCTTGCTTGATCTAATGACTGTCGCTTCACCTGATCGCCAACTAGCTTAGCCGATCTCCACCGTTAATCAGTCCCACCTAATCCAATGGCTATCATGCCATAGTGCGTGGATTTTTTTCCAACCATTATCTGCCCGAGAGCATGCCAATTGGGTGGGTTCCTTGTGCTACGTGTCTCTTGGGGAGGCTAATCGCGTAAAATTTGATAAAACCACTTACAGCTTTGAGGGCACGCGATAAACAACTCATTGCCCTCTAAACCTGCTCCACCATTTCCGTATGTTCTTTTGCCTGCAATCTAATCTCTGCCGTCCATCTGCCAACTAGCCTCATCCATCCATCTCTTGCCTTCACCTGTGTGATAAGATCATAGCCGTCCATCGCTCTTGTTAGCCTTGCTCGTCCATCTCTTGACCTCACCGACATGATTAAATCTCAGCCACTCATCTCCTTTGTTCCCCTACCCATCCATCCACTCACCTAAATCCCTCATGACATGATCTCCATTGTTCATCCACCTTTCTCCCTTTTTCATCCATCCCTTCACTTAAAACCTTCGTGATAAGATCTTAACCATCTCCGGTTAGCAACCCTATTCACCCATCTGCCTATGTAACCTTCCATGATCAAATCTCCATCGTTCATTACCTTTCACCCGACTGATCCAACGATTCTTATGCATTTTTTCTCCCTCATGCCATCCTTTCACTAATTTTTACCTCCAATCGCTTTTTCCACCTGAAACCCGATTTAGTCTAAGTTCCACTATTTACTGCTTAGTCTAGTTTTAATGTTTTTTTCTTCTGCAACATGGATAATTAGCATTAGGTTAATGTTAAATTAGTAATTCTACTTATCATAGATGGTTGATAGATTAAGTTAGGTTATGGTGCAAGTTTAGCATTTCGTGTTGTTTTCTTCATTCATGTAGTAGAATAGCTCTCTCTTAGAACAAGGTTTGCTCTCCTTCCATCAAAGAATTAAGCTTATTCTGACCCTATAGAAGTTTGTCTTGGAACCCCTAGGGTCTCTTGCCAGATAAATAGTGACAACAGGAAGGAACTTCACTTCTACTTGTGCACATAGCACTGTCACCTCCAAGTTTGTACGAACCCCGGGTTGATAAGTAAAGTTGGTAGCCCTAGGAGTTGCAACATCATTGTTGCAATACCTAGGTTCATCAACAGGTCAATGCCGGTGCATGAGTCATTGAGGAAGCACTCTACTACCCAGTCCCAAAAGAAAGATAAATAGCCGGTGAAGGATAAGGAGAAAGTTTTTGATTTAGAGGCCAAAGAGCGTGAAAAGGATATAGATTCCAAGGGAGTGGAGCCCATCTCCAAATTATCGGATTACATCCCTCCATGTAAGGGAAAGGTGAAGGTCAACAAGGACCCAGATGCAGAAAAATTCCTCATCAATATGCCCGTCCTACCAAAAAGCACCTTTGAAGGCCCGCATGTGGCGCGGATTCCACATTTAAAAATGGAATACTAGGATTTGGCGGACCATGAGAGGTTCCCCCACCTCGTGATGGAGAGCTACATGAAGCGGGTGTACTATAAAGAATCTAATGTCACCGCGTTGGAGCCAGTCGAGTGGATTCGCGGAGTTAATCATTCGGGGTTACTGAACTTATTGTGGGTGCCCCACTACCATCGCTCCAACATCAATATTGTTTGTATCAAGCAATTGCTGACCCTGTGTTGACGGTGTTGGACTCACCAACATGTCAGGGGGTCTCCCTAGTAAGAAGTCCCAATTAGACCTCAGACCATTTGGAGTAGGAGTCCCAGCAGTGGGTCGTATGGTAATGCCTTGATCGCAATTTTGTACAAAGGAAAGTAAGATAACTCTTTTGGTAGCAAGGGTGTGACAACTATAGTAAGACAAGGAAGGTGCATGAGAGGTTCTAACAGATGGGGATTGAGATGAGTGCGCCCCTTGGAAACCTGTGATAGCACTCGGCTTGGAAGGGAACACACGAGCAAAGATACATCACAACATGGAAGGCAAGTTAGCAAGCAATCCATAGTGATGGTTAGACCAACAACACATTTCAGAAATATTAATACATACTTATACATAATAGTCTATACATGCATGCATAAGAAAACAAATACATATATCATTTAGATTAAACCAGATAGAAGAGAATACAATAAAACATATTCATGAAACGTGTAAGCTCTTATTAGTTCTAGTCATACAATACATCCAGGTCCAACTACTAGTCCTGATAGCAGAACGTTACAGCCATAACCGCCTTCTCCTCCTAAGAGATCTACTAACTCCGCGTAGTAGAGAAGCCAAGGCTCGTTACAATATTGTCAAATCTCTCTCCAAGATAGTCTTATCAGAAGCTTGGTTGACCAAAAGCATTTACAATGAGTAATGAGGGACTATTTATAGCAAAGGGTGGGGTGACCCTTGACATTCCCCTTTGTGACAGTACAACTACCCATGACTCTTCATCTACTCTATGACTGTTACACCCAACTATCGACACTTAACTTACATTTGACAACACATTACCTACACTAGACTTGTGAATGCTCACATACACCTGATGGTCTTCCTCAAAAGTCCCTACAAATGCTTCATTAACCTCTTGCCACTTCATTTTGATTTCATTGTCTAGAGACAGTTTGGTATCTTCATAGATCTGTAGACTAGAGGACACTCACTCAACTACTACTCCAGTTTCATTTCTGTCAGTGTTTTGTGATCCTAATATCTTGGAGGCCATTGATCTTGTACTACTAAGAGGCGGATGAACACTTGAAATATCTGGAGACAAAGCAACATGCATGGTAAGAAATCTGTCAGTGAAAACCAAGCAAATTCAGGAATGACATAGCACATACCTGAGGAACTGATAGGCAAGATTACACAATTTCTTCTAGGAGGCTGGGTGATTGGTTGCCAAAACTATGCAAAAGGAAGCCTGGGCTATCTGGGAGGTAATACTGGTTGTTGTTGGATTTGCGCAATGCTCAATTCGAACTAGGAGTGACTATAGGCTCAGGGACTGCATTGCACAATTTTCTGGGCTAGCAGTCATTGTCCCTTAGAAATGCGTAAAACAGTCCTTGAGGATAGTGCCTTGGCAGAAATGTACATTTCTGGAGAGGAAGGTAGAGCCTTCCTTCCCCAAATTGCATAATTATGTCTCGTTGAAGGCAGAGTCTGGGCCAAGATTGGTCAGACTCACTGATGAGAAACTAAAAGCAAATATGAAAGTGAATTCATGGCGACACTAAGTGAAATCAAAAGTGATTGACAATGCATGCAAACATGAATGAAATATTCCGTAAACAGATCAACATGCATGTGTGTGAAGCAAGTCATCGAATCAGCGACTGTTCGTACAAAACAGTTTCATGCATGTGACAACAGTGAGATAGCAAGAAAAGCTAGAACGACACTAGTGCAAGCTATTATCCATGTAAATAATAGAAAGCATTCAAATAAATCAAGCAAACAACACTCACACAAGCAAGAACACAAAAAGAGACAGAAATGTAGAAAAATACAAGTTGAGTCCACTTACCCGTGAATAATTAAGCTGGATGTGTCAAAGAGTCCTGAATGTACTGTGGGGTGTCAGAGCTCCAAGATCGATGTGAAATAATGAGCTCTGATGTGTTGAATAAATAAGTTTTGAGCTCATGACGTGCATGCCACAAATCTAGGAAAAAGCGACACTTAGAGGAAAGTTTCTGAAACAACTTTGCATGTAACCTACAATTGCTAAAAATAGCTCCCTGAATCATAGGATTCCTTTTTCATGTTTCCTTTTACTATTCCGAGAAAAAGTGAGACATGCATGCAAGTCAATTTTCCTTGGTCTCGAGTGGAACTAGTCAACCAAACTGCTTATGCATGAAGATGCTCAATTGTTGGAAGGAAATGCACATTTCTGGCTAGGATCTGGGCTGGTTGCCCAAGAGATTTGTGCAATTTATAGGCAGAGAAGCTGACTGCTGCCTAGGATTGCACAATTCCTAGGCTGAGCAACCCTACTAGGGAAAATTACGCAATTTTCACTGTGAGGTTTGATTGGCAGAATTACGCAATTCTGGAGCCCATAGGATTGCACAATTTCTGGAGGGAAGGCTGGTTACCCTCTAGAATTGTGCAATTTATTGAGGGAGATGCTCAGCCTGTAGCTGGACCCATTTTGGATGAAGAGCTTGTGAGGGGAATGCATCAAGCTGTGATCAACCGGTTGCCTTTGTGGAGGAAAAACACTGAAGCTTGTGTACTTGAAAAAGCAAGACAAGGTGTTGTGAAAGCTTGGTAGGGAGACTCCAAAACAAAGCTAACGCAAAATTTTGGAGGGTGGTTGCAACCGCTACAAATCTTGGCGACACACCAGTAGAACTCCATCTCTGTGAATGGACCTTGTTCGTGAAAAGCAAGTCTAACACCTCTGGAAGTATTGTTCATTTCCCAGCTCATCTTGGTTTCACACTAGCTTTATTGTAAGATGTAGCGTCTACCAAGATTTTGTTCGATTAACACAGATTCCATTCCAAGGCATCACAATTTTTTTCGATTAGGGTTGAGGGGTATATTGGTGCATAAGCAGTATAGATTTCAGAGTCTTAGTTTCATCTCTAGTGTTTCTCTGCTACCAGCAGGCCTAGACAGTACCCTGGTAGAGTCACATAGGAACACAAGCATGGCTTTGGTTCCAGTGAGCCTAGTCAGTGCCCCGATAGAGTTACTTGCATCACCTCTCTGCGCAAGAAGCCTTTCTCTTCTTTCACCTTATTCATTTTTCACTTTTCATTTTTCTTACTTTTCATTTTTTTAATTTTCGTAACTGTGCATAACACTTATTCATTTCAAGGGCAAAAGAGGGATCTTGACTTATTAAGAGCAGAAGAGTTTGTTCTAGCAGCGAAGTAGTTTATTATACCTCTCACGTGCTTGTTAAGGTTTCCCCCTCACGTTACTCTACTTGACTAAGCTGACAAGGGTTAACCCAAAAAAAACCAACTAGAGTAGGTGATACTAGTATACACACAAGCGTCATGTTTTCACCAAGGTCCACTTTGAACAGTACGTATTTTCCTTCGATATATCATGGACTAAAAGTAACAAGTTCTTCATACAGAGGCAAGATGACAGATAACCAAGTAGTGATATCTCTACAATTCCTCTTGTACATTACCCAAATCATTTCAAGAGTCATAGATGGTTTCATGTGAAGCTAACCTATGAATGAAATGAGTGAACTAACAAATAACTAAAAAAAGCAAGAGCAGAAGAAAAAGTGAGTAAGCAAACAAGCATGCAAACAAACAAAGTAAGCAAAGAAGCATGCAAGAAAATTGACTAAAAGCAAACACTACTCCTACTCCTAAGCTAACGTGTATGCGCCTGATCAAGTGACGTGATATTTCCAATATAGCCATCGGCACATTGGTTGACCTATGTTAGTGAAGGCTTGGTCCGCAAGCAACCCAGTTGTGCGAACCAAAAAGCAAGAAAGATATAACAATGAAGACAACCACACTTTGTGTTTCAAAGTGCCCACATGACATAGGTGAGTAATAGTGCATGACGAGCAGTCAATGGACTTATCATGAAGTTGTGCGACACTCCATGCAACTTTGAAGCATGAGCACACTCTTGACTGTGACATGCAATAAAATGAAAGAAACAAAGATAACTTGCATCATGCACGTGTGCTTGCAATGTAAGATTCCTCCAATGCATGAGCAATAGGATTGTGTAGTTTGAGTGGAGGAAGTATGGTCTGTGTGTGAGATTGATATTCAATGCATAAAAATGAGTGATGAGGAACCTTGGGTGATTGAATAGTTTCCTGATCAAAAGTGAGACTAACCCCAAGAGAGAGAGGACCTGACATAACCATTAGCTTTGGCTAAAGTTCCTCAACAGTCATGGATGTTTCAACTTCATCATCAAGTAGCTCATCATAAACTGGTGGCTTTGAAAGATCAATCGTGATAGAGTCATGGTCATGATCAAATATGGGAGTAAATGTATCATGATAGCCACGATCAAAAAAATCAATTATTTTATTGACATCTTCATGATTAGATGAATCAAATAGACGGGTAGATGAAAAGTGAAAAAACTCATTCTTTGCGTTTTCGGAAAAGACAGATAAAAGATCAAGTGGATTTTCAACAAATAACTTATCCTCTCAGTTGTCGAATGATGGACCAACATCCAGTGTATCCTGCGAGTGATCAATAATGGGTGCATCCGTGGATGGAGATACACATGAAAAATCATGGATGGAAGGTTCACCAAATATGTCAGGAAAGAACAGAGGAAGCTCAGACAGAAGGGAGTCATCCTTCACCTAGTGTTGATGTTCAAGCTCCCAATCATACTGTTGAAATATGGCAACAAGAATATTCCAATTGAATTTTTCCTTGAATTAAATTGTGAATTAAAATCGAATTTAGTCTTAATAGATACTTGGAAATAATTAATTAATTAATTTTAAATTAATTAGTTGGAGAAATTCAAGTTAGAAGTCTTTTTGAAGTCATGCAAGAGTTATCCCTTAAATTAAGGAGATAAGATTGAGTTATACTTGAGTTGTAATTAGTTAACTCGGTTTACTAAGTTAAGTCCAGTTAAATTATTTCCAAACCGTTTGAGGAACTAATAGTGAGTTAACAATATTTTGATGCATTAATGCACTCAACTAATGCTACTCCAGTTAACTGAAGATTCCCTCATCAGAAACTCATGCACATCTATTCTGAGAAAGACCCATTTGAGATTAATGCTCAAGGATGGTGCACTATCAGTTGCATGTGTTCTCTCATGGAGAAAACTCATGCATGCAGTCAAGGATTCATCCTTGAGGATTGCACAATTTTGAAGGCTTGGTTTTCCACTTGGTAATAGGCTAATCATCCACAAGGAATAGCGCAAGGAAATAGAAGCTTGGAGGGCAGAGAGGAAGGCTGGACAAAAGCCAAGATTGCCTGTGAGCATCTATGAGGATTGTACTGAGAGTTGGCTAGCTATGAGAGATAAGGCTTTGTATAATTCCTATGTATTTCCACCATGTATGATAATACAACAGTGTGGGGTTTTTATCTGAGACTTTCCCCAAAGTATTTTCATGTATATTGTGCCATTGATTCTTCTTCTTCTGGTTATATTGTTTAGCTCAATCTTTAAGCTTCTGCAAATTGATAGTAGAAGTAGGTTACAGTATTCTACTTTGATTTATATTGCATTATCGAGTTAAACTATCACAAATTTTCTACATGGTATTGGAGTTGTGAATAGTATACTGAGAAGAGAATTTGAAGTTTGAAGTTTGGGGTTGCAGGTGCAAATTGAATTCATATCATACTTCAAGGTTGGCCAATGGCATTCTATGGCTTGAGACTCGAGTATGCCTTGGAAGTAGCTCGAATTACATAGCATGGAAAGATAGAATGGACGTTGTATTAGAAGACAATGGTGTGAAGGAATTCATTGATCAAGAAATCCAGAAGCTAGCTTCAACTAATGCACAAGAATTGGCTGAGTGGAAGAAGTGTGTGGTGAAGGTGAGACAGATCATCCTTGAGGGAGTTTGAGACCATATTGTCTCGAGTCTCCATGGGAAGGATACTCCATTTTCAATGTGGAAGACATTGAAGGACCTCTACCAGAACAATAGCGACTAGCAAAAATTGGCGCTCAAGGATAAGTTTCGAAGAACTAAGATGGAGAAGGGCGATACTATTTCCACATATTTTAACAAGCTCACCACCTGGAGAGATGAGCTTGGTAGTGTGGGAATAACCACTGCCGATGATGATATGGTGAGCCTTGCTCTCCTTGGCATTCCAAAGAGTTGGAATAGCTATCAGGACTCTGTGAATGGAAGGGAGAAACTAACGGATTGGGAATGACTGTGGTCGGATCTTATGTAGGAGGAGATCAGGAGGAGCACATGAGATGGTTCTTCATCCAAGAATGATGATGAAGAAAATCTAGCCTTAGCAAGTAAGGCAAGGAAAGGGAAGGGGAATGCTTCCCATTTCAAATCGAATTCTTCTCATGGAGGGAAGAAGAGTGACATGTCTAAAGTAAGATGCTTTAATTGTCACAAGATCGGACATTATGTGACTAATTTCCCATCGAAGAAGTCCAAGAAGGGGTCCTCGGAAGGATCGGAAGGTGAGGCATTAGCCTCTCAATTTGAAATGGAATTTACCCTCATCGCATGCATGATGTCATCAATGATGGGTTGTGTCTGGTATCTTGATAGTGGATCCTCATTCCACATGACCGGTGATAAAAATTTATTTAGTGCCTTGGAGGAGAAAGACCTTAAGAAGTGCATAGAGATGGGTGATGACAGAAGGTATAGTGTTTTAGGAGTGGGCACGGTTGCTTTTCAGAGGGAGCATGGAGCTCTTCTCACCTTGACAAATGTGATGTATGTGCTTGGATTGAAGAAAAACTTGGTATCGGTCACGATGTTGGAGGACAAAGGCTACTATGTTGTCTTCAGTAAAGGAAAGGTGTTCCTAAGACACATAGCCATAGGTCATACCAAGTGGATAGGGATTCGGGTGAAGAATATCTATAAAATAGAGGTAGATGATTGTGCAACATTGAGTACGAAAGCAAAATTGGTGCAAAGCCAAGACATTGGCGAGTTGTGGCATAGGCAGTTGGGCCATTTTCATCATGGGGCTTTGAAGATAATGCAATGGATATCTACAGGACTTCCCAAAGTTAAACTTGAGCAAGTTGACACATGCAAACGTTGTACCTTGGGAAAGTACACCAAGTCTTGCTTTCATAATCAAGAGCAGAGACTATCTTAGAGCGACTTCATAATGATTTGTGTGGACCATTCTTGATGGCATCCACAACAAAGAAAAGGTATTATATGATTTTCATTTATGACTATTCTCGTAAATGCTAGATTTATTTCATGCAGAAGAAGGACCAAACTTTCACAAAGTTTTGTGAGTTCAAAGCTTTGGTTGATAAAGAGTCAGGGAAGAAGATCACGGCCTTGAGAAGTGAAAATGGTGGAGAATATGTCTCTCAAGAGTTTAAGGACTTCTGTATAGTGGAAGGAATTAAATGAGAGTTGACGGCACCTCATAACCCACAGCAGAATGAGGTGGCCAAGAGGAGGAACATAACTATTGTAGGGGCAGCACGGGCAATGCTGCATGACCAAGGCCTTCCACTTCACTTGTGGGTTGAGGCATGCAACAAAACGGTCTATTTGCATAATATAAGCCCACATCACATACTTGGGATGAAGACACTATAGAAAATCTGTGATAGGTTAACTCGATAATGCAATATAAATCAAAGAAAAATACTATAACCTACTTGTACTATCAATTAGCGGAATCTTAAAGATCGAGTTGAACAATATAACCAGAAGAAGAAGAATCAATGGCAAAATACACCTAAAAATACTTTGGGGAAAGTCTCAGATAAAAACCCCACACTATTGTATTTTCATACATGGTGGAAATACATAGGAATTATACAAAGCCTTAGCTCTCACAGCTAGCCAGCTCTTAGTACAATCCTCACAGATGCTCATAGGCAATCTTGGCTTCTATGCAGCCTTCCTCTCTACCCTCCAAGCTCCTATTTCCTTGCGTTGTTCCTTGTGGATGATTAGCAGATTACCAAGTGGAAAACCAAACTTCAAAACTACACAATACTCAAGGATGAATCCTTGACTACATGCATGAGTTTTCTCCATGAGAAAACACATGAAACTGATAGTACATTGTCCTTGAACATTAATCTCAACCGAATATTTCTCAGAATAGACATGCATGAGTTTCTGATGAGGGAATCTTCGGTTAACTAGAGTAGCACTAGTTGAGTGCATTAATGAATCAACTGACTATTAACTCACTATTAGTTCCTCAAACAGTTTGGAACTAATTTAACTGGACTTAACTCAGTAAACTGAGTTAACTAATTACAACTCAAATATAACTCAATCTTATCTCCTTAATTTAAGGGATAATCTTGCATGACTTCAGAAAGACTTCTAACTTGAATTTCCCAACTAATTAATTTAAAATAAATTAATTAATTATTTCCAAGTAGCCTTTAAGAAGACTAAATTTGATTTTAATTCACAATTTAATTCAAGGACAAATTAAATTGGAATATTCTTGTTGCCATATTTCAACAGACACCAGAGGAAGCTTTCTCCGGTAAGAGACCAGATGTGGGTCACTTGACGATCTTTGGCTCATCGGTATATTTCCATGTGACAAAGGATGCACAGAAGAATCTTGAGCTGACAGCAGAGTTGGGGATATTTGTGGGGTACACTGATACACCTCACAACTATCAGGTGTACTTTCCTACAAGTCGGAGGAAAGTGGTTCACAAAGATCTCAAGTTTGATGAGTAGTGTTAGTGTCAGTCTTTGCAGCCTTCCTCCAGTGATCAAACATGCTCTTACAAAGTGATTTTAAGGTGTCAAGGTCCAATTTTGTCATCTCAGTGAGTCTTCAAGCAAAATTTGGTCACTAGGCATTAGGTCTAGGGTTTGCTTTCACTCCTTCCAAAGTCGTCCAAATTTTGGTCTATGTCACTATTCAGTTGAGTCTACCATCATTCTGAGGGTTTCCATCATCATGTCAGGGTCCAATGGGTCATTTTACACCTTGTTCATGCTTCAGTTGCGCCTAGGTAAGGTCATTTCCCTCTCCTAAGGTTTTGAAAGCAATTTCTCTTGGACGGTCAAATCATCGGTAAAAATTGTATCTTGATGTTCATACACCTTCTTCTATCCTTATAATACCATATCAAACACTTTCCATCACTGAGATTACCCAAATTCCTCATTTTCGCACAAACCCTAGTTTCTTGCTACAACCTGGCAATTTTCTATGTTGGGCCTGTGTTTTTCCTTTTTGGACCCCTTCCCCTCACTCAATTTCAGAGATTACACTTTCCCCTACTTCCTAACATCCCTCCCTACTTCCCAACATTTCCTTAAGAATTTAGAAGCTCCCTATCCCCTTCATTTCGCTTCATTTCGACAAATCCCTTGTTCCACACAACGGGATAGGTTTCACTCAAATGATGTTTCTGAGCAATCAAAGATGAATTTAGGAAAACTGAGAGAGGTTTTTGTCCACAGCAGGCCAATGACAAAAAACCTCCTTCACTTTTTACACAAGTGTCATGGTTTTAGAGAAATGTCAAAAATACAATTGCCTCGGGATAATTGATGCACCTCTGAAGTGACCTTGGGAAAATCACGTTTTCTCCTAGCTACGTTGGCCAAATGACTTTCTTGATGAGTCAAATGATAACTATACACCAATATCTTTCCAATGAGCTATCATGATCTCAATTTGGAGTTGCGTAAGCATTCCAAAGTTGACTGTAACAGTACTCTGCCTTGAGGCAGCCTCACTGGGCACATTTTGACTAGTCTTGGGAGATTTGACTTTTGACAGGAAAATGAACTCTAAATTGAAAAATTCTGGTTGGGTTGGAAATTATAGTCAAATACCTTTCCAACGCACTATCCTGCACCCAATTTTGACACCAAGAAGGCCTCCAAACGTTTCCTGGAAAAGAATGCGGCGCATTGGGAGGAAATTTCCAGTGTAAATTTACACTGGCGTGGTGCACATAGAGAGCGCGACGCATAGGGAAAAAAAGGCCTGAAATTGTGCCATTTTGCCTCAAATTTCTTGTGAAGCCCATCAAATTGCAAGGTAGGCTCTATAAAATCACTTGTTTATCAAAAGTTATGAGTGATATGGTGGTTATATGCCTATGATTGAATGCAACAAATTTCATAAAGACAACCACAAAAAGACACCTATTCAGCAGGAGATAGAGGCTGATTGAGAGATTTGGCTCGAGAGGATCCACATCCACTTAGAGAAGCTGTTGGCGAAAGCAAACAAGACTAGGGATCACCATCACATCATGAGGCTTCTTTGCATGATGAGGAGCACATTGAGCATGATTTTGACCTAGTTGAATTGGAGGCACAAGATGAGCATAAATCCATACAACAAGTCATCAAAGAGAATTATTCTCAGATCATGTAGGTCAAGGAAAATTTGATAAGGGCCAAATTTATCATTTCATTCCTTGATCAAAAAAACAGTCAGCTTAAAGCACAACATCTACCTATGGAGAAAGAACAATTCAAAGTCAAGAAACAAGAGATGAAGGGAAAGGAATTGGTGGACCATGATAACATTGAGCACCATGAAGAACATGTGGCAAGAAAAAGGCCAAGAACAAGTTTTTCACCATGAGCAACTCAAATGTATATTTTCCCTTACCTTGATGGAAGACAAAATCACCATTGCAGGGAATGATTTCATGTTTTCAATAGACTCCATCTCTCAAGCTACAGGCATACCAAACCATGGTGAAAATTGGTTCAAAGACATGAACCTAGACCTAGAAGAGTACAAACCCTAACTGAAATCATAATATAAAGAAACTCACTCACATGCTTTCCCATTCAAATATTTTTTGGAGATATATGCACCATTAATGAAGGCTATCATGAAATTCTTCACAGGTGAGGGAAAATTTTCCAGGTTGCATCAATATCACATAAGGCTGCTCATGCACATTACAGCAACCAAGTGGCTCAATTTGAGTAGTTACTTGTATAGGAGCTTAACCAAGATGTCTAAAAAGGTGAAATTGAAAGGAAAAGTGCATTATACCAGTCTCTTTAATCATAGCTTGATAAAGATTATGGTTCTCCATCAGTTGACAAAAAATAACATGACATGGGACACTTTCATTGAGGCAGCTTTGAACATGCATATAACTACTTCACCAAGCCAGCACTAAACTATGTCAGCACAGTCAATGGAGGTTGGGTCATCAAGAAAGAATGATGAGGTTCCAAGGGCCCTAGGACTGAGGTGACCAATAAATATCAAAGAGGTAGAAGGATTGTGTTTTCTCCTAAAATAAAGGTAAGGAGACAGTGCAGGAGGAAGGGCCATCAGGTGAACGAGAGACCGAGTTCGTTCTCCTTCATGATGATGAGATCGATACAGAGCCAACAAATGCAGAGCTCAAGGAGATCATTCAGGAGCAGTAGTCAGATATTGAGGCCTTATCCCTTGACTTGGAGAGGGCCAAGTGGAACATGAAGTACCTGGAGCAAAGAAACAAGAAGCTTGAGGACCAGCAGATGATCATGGAGCTGCAAGACATTCGAGAGCATTGCCAAGCTGCTCAAAGAACAAGGGTTGAGCTCACATCTTTGGAGAAAGAAATAAATGAGGATAGGGAGGCCAACCTTGAGAGGGTCAACATGCATTTGGAGAGGCTTCTAGACAAGGCCGACAAAGACCTTGCTCTGTTGAGACACATGGCATTTCATTACAGGGCACAAAACATGAGCGCCAAGGCCCGAATAAAGAGTTTAAAAGCAAAATTGAGGAAAACAACAAGGAGGGAAAAAGAGGAAAAAGAGCAAGATAGGCTTAGAATCCTGGCTGAGGATTCCTTGGCTTAGCATGGCACCCCATAGAGAACCTTCAGCCCAAATTTCAAGAAATTTGGGGAATTTTTGGTCACATGGAAATTTTTTGGGCAAAACACAGGGATTTTCTCCCTGTGTGCCGAGCCACTGGCGCGACCCTAAAATTCTAGAGCTCCAAATGAGGAATGGCTTGCATTTTTGGATTATTCATGGAAAATCATGACTACTGGTGTCCGAACAAGAAATTTTGACAAGATCTGAGTCTCCTAAAGGTCAAAAAATGCCCAAAAATGCCCTCTCTGCCACTTTTTTGACACACAGAAAGCAGTCTTGGGAGAATGAAGATTTGGAGGGGAACATGAGCACCAAATTCAAAAATTCCAGTGGGGTTAGAAAGTAGACAGGACGCGCTTTCTAACAAGCCCACTTGGGCACATTTTGGATACATAAAAGTGCCCCAAAATAGGCCCCAAATTAGCGCAACACATAGAGAAATTGGCACGGCGCACAGAGGAAAAATTGCCAATTTGCTTCCGTTTCGCGAAATTTCGGTTCGCGACTTCTCCAAGTGGGCCCGCTCATCTACACTTCGGTTTTTTGGCACCAAAGGCAGCATTTAAAGTGTTTTTTCTCCATATTGGCTTCTATCCAAGTGGCGAAGGAAGGCAAATGGTCACCCCAAGCCAAATGTCATGTTTGTAGCGCTGCACCTGTAGCTAATGGTTGGCTCTCCATCTCCATTTTGTAATGATTTGAGTAACTCCCCAACCCTTGGGAGTTCTATCTCTTCCTCACACATTCTATATATTGTATGCAAGTTATTTGCAAAGGGTTGGTTGGCTTGTAACTTCTGGGAGACTGTGGGAAAGAAACTTTGTTTCTTCACTGTGTATTTTTGACAGAGAATTAATGAAAGGCAACGGCTCTGTTTCATGAGATTCTTGTGGTTGTGAGTGTAGAAAATGTGTCTCTTATGTTTTCATACATATTTCGTTATGTTTCATAATTCAATTCATGTTCATTTCCAGTGAAATTTTCTGAGTGAGATTAGGTAAAATTCAATTTTATTGCTCTGCCTGTGGGAAAATTTCATGTTCAGTGTTATTCTTCTATTGAAAAGGATTCATGTAACTATTCCCTTTTCACTTTCTTCAGAAATCTATTCATGTCGCATTACCTCAAACTAAAATTGTTACATTTTCCACCTACTTTGCCTCACGGAATAATCTGTGCCTTTGTATTAAATTCTCTGTTCTTTGCTGAGCGCGGGCCCATAACATCCCAGAAGCTCGGTCATTCATAAAAATCGTTTCCAGAATCCCTATTCACTTACTAGTCTAAGGTAAATATTACATTGTAAGTCATCTCAGATCGTTTTCGATCATCTATTCACTGAGCGTGACTCGGAGAGAGCCCTCTCCTGCTCTCGTAGGGCTAGCTACCAGACCGAGCGTAGTTTGTGGTTACCCTAATTTTTTCCTTCCTTCAGCCTGAGGCAGATTTAGGTGATAACATAGTGGCGACTCCACTGGGGAACGAAGATGGTTTGCTTGAAGATTGTTTTGCCCCAGTACATATCTCAAGTTCATAGATGATTGTTGATGGTGAACAACGATCAGACATAAGGAGGCTAAAATCATTCACCTGGCGACTCCATTCACTGAAGAATCCAACAATCAATCCTTCATGGCGACTCCTTTCACTAAAGAATCCAGCAACCGGTGCTTCATGGTGACTCCACTGTAGAGAGATCAGTAGCTTTGAGATTTTAAAAATGGAGCGGATTGCAAGAAGATACGCTCCCATGAGCCGAGATCACATCCCAGGTTTTCCAAATAAAATTCCGAAGGTAGATTGGTCAATGAATCTACCTACGTTTAAAGATGATGGTAAGATTGGTTATTCGCAAGTTGAAGGTTGATTTTCCAGAAGATTTCTTGATGAAGATATTCCTGGCCACTTTGGAAGGTGAAGCCCAATCTTGGTATGAAAGTTTGCCGCCTAGTTGTATTTACTGCTTAAAGGATTTTCATGCCTTGTTCATTGAAAGATATCAAGAATCTTATCCATCATTAAACCTAGTTCATGACTGTTGCAAACATGCTTCTACTTTTATTGAAAGGCTTGAAAAATACTATGAGGATGATAATTTTATGGATGATGAGATCATGGAACCCTTGTACGAGAATCCATTTCAGCAACTTGAAGAGAAACTAGAGGAGTCCCATCAAGATTCTCCGGAAACGTTGCAGCAGAATCAAGATCTTTGTACGGTGGAAAATGAAGGAATTTTTCATCGTGACAGTCAACATGAATTACATGAAATAGATCAGCAGGATGAAGATTTCCATATGGCTGAAAATGATGAAAGAAGGAGTTTTATTTCAGATCCGGTTGAAATAAATGAGGATACGCAGGAAAATGATGATGATAAACCAGATCGAGAGACAGATTGTGATGAGGAAAAACATGTTGTTCCGGATCTCATAGAAGAGAATTTCATTGTTGAGGCTGCCTCAAATGAAGAAGACAGAGTTATAGACCTAACTACCCTCATCTCATCAGAACACAGCCTTCCTAACAAGGTAATCCAGTCAATTCATGAACAGCAAGAGGATATCTTTGTTCAAGTAGGTGAAAAAATTTCTCTGGATGAATTTATGATAGATGACCGAAATGTCATGCTTGAGTTTCATGAAACATCTGAAGTTTCTTTTCTTATGATTAATGAATGTAATGAGAATCTGGCTGTCATATCATATGAAGATAACCTGCAAGATGTTCAGACTACCGAAGATCAGACCATTCACGATGCCATTTCAGATTCTTCTTCCTATGTTTCATGTTTTGAAATGTTCTTTGAAACGAAAGCCGCTCATCTACTTGTTCCGAATTTTTAAAGGACCAGGAACATACTCTTATTTGTGAAAAGAGATTAGCATCACAAGAAATGGACACCTTGTTTCTTCAGCAGGAGGAAAATCTTCATGTTTTTTATGATTCAAAGGCAAATCTGTTACAGTCAGCATTGAAGGTCATTATTGCAGTATTCAGTGATGAAGGAGATCATGGTCAATTATGTTTTTGGAGGCCCAGTTACCGGTATCTGTTGTTGACCAGAAGATCTGATCCGGAGAATCAATCAAGGAGGCATATACTTGATTGGTTACATTGGAAGACACATTACACATGATTGTACATATTGCATTAGTACGCAGGTGGCTGTCATCATGATTTCAAACCCTCAAATCTTGATGGACTGCTGCCATTGAATAAGTTTTGTCAGTTCTTGTTTTAGTTAAGACAGTCATGAGTCATTTCCTTTTGCATAGAGTCAAGTTTTTCAGTCATTTCAGTTCGCATTGAGTAGTTTGAGTCAAGTTTCAGTCAATAAATTGAGTCATGGACGAAGGCAATGTCTGCTCACCCAAAGATCTGCAGTTCTTGGCACCTCCAAGGAGCTGCCATCCCTATTGGAGCCAATGTTAGTGTCAGTCTTTGTAGCCTTCCTCTAGTGATCAAACATGCTCTTACAAAGTGATTTTAAGGTGTCAAGGTCAAATTTTGTCATCTCAGTGAGTCTTCAAGCAAAATTTGGTCACTAGGCATTAGGTCTAGGGTTTGCTTTCACTCCTTCCAAAGTCGTCCAAATGTTGGTTTATTTCACTATTCAGCTGAGTCTACCATCATTCTGAGGGTTTCCACCATCATGTTAGGGTACAATGGGTCATTTTACTTCTTGTTCATGCTTCAGTTGCGCCTAGGTAAGGTCATTTCCCTCTCCTAGGGTTTTGAAAGAAATTTCCCTTGGACAGTCAAATCATCAGCAAAACTTGTATCCTGATGTTCATACACCTTCCCCTATCCTTAAAATACCTTATCAAACACTTCCCATCACTGATATTACCCAAATTCCTCATTTTCGCACAAACCCTAGTTTCTTGCTACAACCTGGCAGTTTTCTAGGTTGCGCCTATGTTTTTCCTTTTTGGACCCCTTCCCCTCACTCAATTTCATAGATTCCACTTTCCCCTACTTCCTAAAATTCCTCCCTACTTCCCAAAATTTCCTCAAGAATTTAGAAGCTCCCTATCCTCTTCATTTCGCTTCATTTCCACAAATCCCTTGTTCCACGCATCAGGGTAGGTTTCACTCAAATGATGTTTATGAGCAATAAAAGATGAATTTAGGAAAAATTGGAGAGGTTTTTGTTGAAAAACGGACAAGGAAGAAAAACCTCATTCACATTTTACACAGGTGTCATGGTTTCAGATAAATGTCAAAAATACAATTGACTCGAGAGAATTGATGCACCTCTGAAGTGACCTTGGGAAAATCAAGTTTTCTTCTAGCTAAGTTGGCCAAATGACTTTCTTGATGAGTCAACTGATAACTATACAAAACGATATTTCCAATGCACTATCATGAGCTCAATTTGGAGTTACGGAAGGCATTCAAAAGTTGATTGTAACAGCACTCTGCCTTGAGGCAGCCTCATTGGGCACATTTTGACCAGTCTTGGGATATTTGACTTTTGACAGGGAAAATGAACTCCAAATTAAACAATTCTAGCTTAGTTGGAAAGTAGACTCAATGACCTTTCCAACGCGCTATCCTGCACCCAATTTGGACATAGGGAATGCCTCCAAATGTCGTCTGGAAAAGAGCATGGCACACAGAGGGAGCACGGCGCATTGGGAGGAAATTTCCAGTGTAAATTTACACTGGCGCGGCGCACATAGAGAGCGCGGCGCACAGGGAAAAAAAGGCCTAAAATTGTGCCATTTTTCCTCAAATTTCTTGTGAAGCCCATCAAATTGCAAGGTAGGCTCTATAACATCACTTGTTTATCAAATTTTATGAGTGATATGGTGGTTATATGCCTATGATTGAATGCAACAAATTTCATAAAGACAACCACAAGAAGACACCTATTCAGCAGGAGATAGAGGTTGATTGAGAGATTTGGCTCGAGAGGATCCACATCCACTTAGAGAAGCTGTTGGCGAAAGCAAACAATAACAGGGATCACCATCACATCATGAGGCTTCTTTGCATGATGAGGAGCTCATTGAGCATGATTTTTACCTAGTTGACTTGGAGGCACAAGATGAGCATAAATCCACACAACAAGTCATCAAAGAGAAGTATTCTCAGATCATGTAGGTCAAGGGCAATTTGATAAGGGCCAAATTTATCATTTCATTCCTTGATCAAGAAAACAGTCAGCTTAAAGCACAACATCTACCTATGGAGAAAGAACAATTCAAAGTCAAGAAACAAGAGATGAAGGGAAAGGAATTGGTGGACCATGATAACATTGAGCACCATGAAGAACATGTGGCAAGGAAAAGGCCAAGAACAAGTTTTTCACCATGAGCAACTCAGATGTATATTTTCCCTCACCTTGATGGAAGACAGAATCACCATTGCAGGGAATGATTTCATGTTTTCAGTAGATTCCATCTCTCAAGCTACAAGCATATCAAACCATGGTGAAAATTGGTTCAAAGACATGAACCTAGACCTAGAAGAGTACAAACCCTAACTGAAATCATAATATAAAGAAAATCACTCACATGTTTTCCCATTCAAATATTTTTTGGAGATATATGCACCATTAATGAAGGCTGTCATGAAATTCTTCACAGGTGAGGGAAAATTTTCCAGGTTGCATCAATATCACATAAGGCTGCTCATGCACTTTACAGAAACCAAGTCACTCAATTTGAGTAGTTACTTTTATAGGAGCTTAACCAAGATGTCTAAAAAGGTGAAATTGAAAGGAAAAGTGCATTATCCCAGTCTCTTTAATCAGAGCTTGATAAAGGTTATGGTTCTCCATCAGTTGACAAAAAATAACATGACATGGGACACTTTCATCGAGGCAACTTTGAACATGCATATAACTACTTCACCAAGCCAGCACCAAACTATGTCAGCGCAGTCAATGGAGGTTGGGTCATCAAGAAAGAATGATGAGGTTCCAAGGCACCTAGGACTGAGATGACCAATACATATCAAAGAGGCAGAAGGATTTTGTTTTCTCCTAAAACAGAGGTAAGGAGCTAGTGCAGGAGGAAGGGCCATTAGGTGAACGAGATACCGAGTTCATTCTCCTTCATGATGATGAGACCGATACAGAGCCAACAAATGCAGACTCAAAGAGATCATTCAGGAGCAGCAGTCAGAGATTGAGGCCTTATCCCTTGACTTAGAGAGGGCCAAGTGGAACATGAAGTACCTGGAGCAGAGAAACAAGAAACGTGAGGACAAGCAAGCGATCATGGAGCTGCAAAACATTCAAGAGCATTGCCAAGCTGCTCAAAGAAGAAGGGTTGAGCTCACATCTTTGGAGCAAGAAATAAATGAGGATAGGGAGGCCAACCTTGAGAGGGTCAACATGCATTTGGAGAGGCTGCTAGATAAGGCCGACAAAGACCTTGCTCTGTTGAGACACATGGCATTTCATTATAGGGCACGAAACATGAGCGCCAAGGCCCGAATAAAGAGTTTAAAAGCAAAATTGAGGAAAGCAACAAGGAGGGAAAAAGAGGCAAAAGAGCAAGATAGGCTTAGAATCTTGGCTGAGGCTTCCTTGGCTCAGCATGGCACCCCATAGAGAACCTTCAGCCCAAAATTTTTGGTCACATTTTGGGCAGAAAACAGGGATTTTCTCCCTGTGCGCCACGCCACTGGCGCGACCCTAAAATTCTAGAGCTCCAAATGAGGAATGGCTTGCATTTTTGGATTCAGCATGGAAAATCATGACTATTGGTGTCCGAGCAAGAAATTTTGACAAGATCTGAGTCTCCTAAAGGTCAAAAAACACCCAAAAATGGCCTCTCTGCCACTTTTTTGACAGACCGAAAGCAGTCTTGGGAGAATGAAGATTTGGAGGGGCAAATGAGCACCAAATTCAAAAATTCTAGTGGGGTTAGAAAGTAGACAAGACAGGCTTTCCAAAAAGCCCACTTGGGCACATTTTGGACACATGCAAGTGCCCCAAAATAGGCCCCAAAGTAGCGCAACGCACAGAGAAAATGGCGTGGCACACAGAGGAAAAATTGCCAATTTGCTTCTGTTTCGCGAAATTTCGGTTCGCGACTTCTTCAAGTGGTACCGCTCATCTACACTTCGGGTTTTTGGCACCAAAGGTGGAATTTAAAGTGTTTTTTCTCTATATTGGCTTCTATCCAAGTGGCGAAGGAAGGCAAACGGTCACCCCAAGCCAAATGTCATGTTTGTAGTGCTGCACTTGTAGCTGATGGTTGGCTCTCCATCTCCATTTTGTAATGATTCGAGTAACTCCCCAAACTTTGGGTGTTCTATCTCTTCCTCACACATTCTATATATTGTATGGAAGTTATTTGCAAACGGTTGGTTGGCTTGTAACTTCTGGGAGACTGTGGGAAAGAAACTTTGTTTCTTCACTGTGTATTTTTGACAGAGAATTAATGAAAGGCAGCGGCTCTGTTTCATGAGATTCTTGTGGTTGTGAGTGTAGCAAATGTGTCTCTTATGTTTTCATACGTATTTCGTTATGTTTCATAATTCAATTCATGATCATTTCCAGTGAAATTTTCTGAGTGAGATTAGGTAGAATTCAATTTTATTGCTCTGCCTGTGGGAAAATTTCATGTTCAGTGTTATTCTTCTGTTGAAAAGGATTCATGTAACTATGCCCTTTTCACTTTCTTCAGAAATCTATTCATGTCGCGTTACCTCAAACTAAAATTGTTACATTTTCTGCCTACCTTGCCTCACGGAATAATCTGTGCCTTTGTATTAAATTCTCTGTTCTTTGCTGAGCGTCGGTCCCATAACATCCCAGAAGCTCGGTCATTCATAAAAATCGTTTCCAGAATCCCTATTCACTTACTAGCCTAAGGTAAATATTGCATTGTAAGTCATCTCAAACCGTTTTTGATCATCTATTCACTGAGCGTGACTCGGAGAGAGCCCTCTCCTGCTCTGGTAGGGCTAGCTACCAGATTGAGCGTGGTTTGTGGTTACCCTAATTTTTGCCTTCCTTCAGCCTAAGGCAGATTTAGGTGATAACATAGTGGCGACTCCACTGGGGAATGAAAATGGTTTGCTTGGAGATTGTTTTTCCCCAGTACATATCTCAAGTTCATAGCTGATTGTTGATGGTGAACAACGATCAGACATAAGAAGGCTGAAATCGTTCACCTGGCGACTCCATTCATTGAAGAATCCAGCAATCAATCCTTCATGGCGACTCCTTTCACTGAAGAATCCAGCAACCGGTGCTTCATGGTGACTCCACTGCAGAGAGATCAGTAGCTTTGAGATTTTAAAAATGGAGCGGATTGCAAGATGATACGCTCCCATGAGCCGAGATCACATCCCAGATTTTCCAAATAAAATTCCGAAGGTAGATTGGTCAAGGAATATGCCTACGTTTAAAGATGATGGTAAGAAGGACGTTGCTTTACATCTAGTTCGATTTCACATGCATATTCACAAGTTGAAGGTTGATTTTCTGGAAGATTTCTTGATGAAGATATTCTTGGCCACTCTGGAAGGTGAAGCCCAATCTTTGTATGAAAGTTTGTCGCCTGCTTGTATTTACTGTTTAAAGGATTTTCATGCCCTGTTCATTGAAAGATATCAAGAATCTTATCCATAATTAAACCTAGTTCATGACTGTTGCAAACATGCTTCTACTTTTATTGAAAGCCTTGAAAAATACTATGAGGATGATAATTTTATGGATGATGAGATCATGGAAGCCTTGTACGAGAATCCATTTCAGCAACATGAAGAGAAACTAGAGGAGTCCCATCAAAATGCTCAGGAAACGTTGCAGCAAAATCAAGATCTTTGTACGGTGGAAAATGAAGGAATTTTTCATCGTGACAGTCAACATGAATTACATGAAATAGATCAACAGGTTGAAGATTTCCATATGGCTGAAAATGATGAAAGAAGGAGTTATTTCAGATCCGGTTGAAATAAATGAGGATACGCAGGAAAATGATGATGATAAACCAGATTGAGAGACAGATTGTGATGAGGAAAAACATGTTGTTCTGGACCTCATAGAAGAGAATTGCATTGTTGAGGCTACCTCAAATGAAGAAGACAGAGTTACAGACCTAACTGCCCTCATCTCATCAGAACACAACCTTCCTAACAAGGTAATCCAGTCAATTCATGAACATCAAGAGGATATATTTTTTCAAGTAGGTGAAAAAGTTTCTCTGGATGAATTTATGATAGATGACTGAAATGTCATGCTTGAGTTTCACGAAACATCTGAAGTTTCTTTACTTACAATTAATGAATGTAATGAGAATCTGGCTGTCATATCATATGAAGATAACCTGCAAGATGTTCAGACTACCGAAGATCAGACCATTCACGATGCCATTTCAGATTCTTCTTCCTATGTTTCATGTTTTGAAATGTTCTTTGAAATGTAGAGCTGCTCATCTACTTGTTCCAAATTTTTAAAGGACCAGGAACATACTCTTATTTGTGAAAAGAGATCAGCATCACAAGAAATGGACACCTTGTTTCTTCAGCAGGAGGAAAATCTTCATGCTTTTTATGATCCAATGGCAAATCTGTTATAGTCAGCAGTGAAGGTCATTATTGCAGTATTCAGTGATGAAGGAGATCATGGTCAATTATGTTTTTGGAGGCCCAGTTACTGGTATCTGTTGTTGACCAGAAGATCTGATCCGGAGAATCAATCAAGGAGGCATCTACTTGATTGGTTACATTGGAAGACACATTACACATGATTGTACATATTGCATTAGTACGCAGGTGGCTATCATCATAATTTGAAACCCTCGAATCTTGATGGACTGCTGCCATTGAATAAGTTTTGTCAGTTCTTATTTTAGTTAAGACAGTCATGAGTCATTTCCTTTTGCATAGAGTAAAGTTTTTCAGTCATTTCAGTTCGCATTGAGTTAGTTTGAGTCAATTTTCAGTCAATAAATTGATTCATGTTGGTTTGTCGGAATAATGGACTCCATAGCCCAATGGACGCAGGCATTGTCTGCTCACCCAAAGATCTGTAGTTCTTGGCACCTCCAAGGAGCTGCCATCCCTATTGGATCAATGTTAGTGTCAGTCTTTGCAGCCTTCCTCCAGTTATCAAACATGCTCTTACAAAGTGATTTTAAGGTGTCAAGGTCAAATTTTGTCATCTCAGTGAGTCTTCAAGCAAAATTTGGTCACTAGGCATTAGGTCTAGGGTTTGCTTTCACTCATTCCAAAGTCGTCCAAATGTTGGTCTATTTCACTATTCATCTGAGTCTACCATCATTTTGAGGGTTTCCATCATCATGTCAGGGTCCAATGGGTCATTTTACACCTTGTTCATGCTTCAGTTGCGCCTAGGTAAGGTCATTTCCCTCTCCTAGGGTTTTGAAAGCAATTTCTCTTGGACAGTCAAATCATCGGCAAAACTTGTATCCTGATGTTTATACACCTTCCACTATCCTTAAAATACCTTATCAAACACTTTCCATCATTGAGATTACCCAAATTCCTCATTTTCGCACAAACCCTAGTTTCTTGCTACAACCTGGCAGTTTTCTAGGTTGGGCCTGTGTTTCGCCTTTTTGGACCCCTTCCCCTAACTCAATTTCAGATATTCCACTTTCCCCTACTTCCCAAAATTTCCTCAAGAATTTAGAAGCTCCCTATCCCCTTCATTTCACTTCATTTCAACAAATCCCTTGTTCCACACATCAGGGTAGGTTTCACTCAAATGATGTTTTTGAGCAATCAAATATGCATTTAGCAAAAATGAGAGAGAATTTTGTCAAAAACAGGCCAAGGAAGAAAAACCTCCTTCAATTTGTACATAGGTGTCATGGTTTTAGATAAATGTCAAAAATACAATTGCCTCGGGAGAATTGATGCACCTCTGAAGTGACCTTGGGAAAATCAAGTTTTCTCCTATCTAAGTTGGCCAAATGACTTTCTTGATGAGTCAAATGATAACTATACAAAACGGTCTTTCCAATTCGCTATCATGAGCTTAATTTGGAGTTAAGGAAGGCATCCAAAAGTTGACTGTAACAGCACTGTGCCTTAAGGCAACGTCACTGGGCACATTTTGACCAGTCTTGGGATATTTGACTTTTGACAGGGAAAATTAACTCCAAATTGAAAAATTCTGGTTGGGTTGGAAAGTAGACTCAAAGACCTTTCCAACAAGCTATCCTGCACCCAATTTGGACATAGGGAAGATCTCCAAACGTTGCCTGGAATAGATCGCGACGCACAGAGGGAGCGCGGCGCATTGGGAGGAAATTTCCAGTGTAAATTTACATTAGCGCGGCGCACATAGAAAGCGTGGCACACATAGAGAGCGTGGCGCACAGGGAAAAAAAGGCCTGAAATTGTGCCATTTTGCCTCAAGTTTCTTGTGAAGCCCATCAAATTGCAAGGTAGGCTCTATAACATCACTTGTTTATCAAATTTTATGAGTGATATGGTGGTTATATGCCATGATTGAATGCAACAAATTTCATAAAGACAACCACAAGAAGACACCTATTCAGCAGGAGATAGAGGCTGATTGAGAGATTTGGCTTGAGAGGATCCACATCCACTTAGATAAGCTGTTGGGGAAAGCAAACAAGAACAGGGATCACCATCACATCATGAGGCTTCTTTGCACGACGAGGAGCTCATTGAGCATGATTTTGACCTAGTTGACTTGGAGGCACAAAATGAGCATAAATCCATACAACAAGTCATCAAAGAGAAGTATTCTCAGATCATGTAGGTCAAGTAAAATTTGATAAGGGCCAAATTTATCATTTCATTCCTTGATCAAGAAAACAGTCAGCTTAAAGCACAACATCTACCTATGGAGAAGGAACAATTCAAAGTCAAGAAACAAGAGATGAAGGGAAAGGAATTGGTGGACCATTATAACATTGAGCACCATGAAGAACATGTGGCAAGAAAAAGGCCAAGAACAAGTTTTTCACCATGAGCATCTCAGATGTATATTTTCCCTCACCTTGATGGAAGACAAAATCACCATTGCAGGGAATGATTTCATGCTTTCAGTAGATTCCATCTCTCAAGCTATAGGCATACCAAACCATGGTGAAAATTGGTTCAAAGACATGAACCTAGACCTAGAAGAGTACAAACCCTAACTGAAATCATAATATAAAGAAACTCAAACACATGTTTTCCCATTCAGATATTTTTTGGAGATATATGCACCATTAATGAAGGTTGTCATGAAATTCTTCACAGGTGAGGGAAAATTTTCTAGGTTGCATCAATATCACATAAGACTGCTCAAGCACTTTACAACAACCAAGTGGCTCAATTTGAGTAGTTACCTGTATAGGAGCTTAACCAAGATGTATAAAAAGGTGAAATTGAAAGGAAAAGTGCATTATCCCAGTCTCTTTAATCATAGCTTGATAAAGGTTATGGTTCTCCATCAGTTGACAAAAAATAACATGACATGGGACACTTTCATTGAGGCAGCTTTGAACATGCATATAACTACTTCACCAAGCCAACACCAAACTATGTCAGCACAGTCAATGGAGGTTGGGTCATCAAGAAAGAATGATGAGGTTGCAAGGCACCTAGGACTGAGGTGACCAATACATATCAAAGAGGTAGAAGGATTGTGTTTTCTCATAAAACAGAGGTAAGGAGCCAGTGCAGGAGGAAGGGCCATCAGGTGAACGAGAGACCGAGTTCGTTATCCTTCATGATGATGAGACCGATACAGAGCCAACAAATGCAGACTCAAAGGGATCATTCAGGAGTAGCAGTCAGAGATTGAGGCCTTATCCCTTGACTTGGAGAGGGCCAATTGGAACATGAAGTACTTGGAGTAGAGAAACAAGCAGCTTGAGGACCAGCAGGTGATCATGGAGCTGCAAAACATTCGAGAGCATTGCCAAGCTGCTTGAAGAAGAAGGGTTGAGCTCACATCTTTGGAGCAAGAAATAAATGAGGATAGGGAGGCCAACCTTGAGAGGGTCAACATGCATTTGGAGAGGCTGCTAGACTTGGCTGACAAAGACCTTGCCCTATTGAGACACGTGGCATTTCATTATAGGGCACAAAACATGAGCGCCAAGGCCCGAATAAAGAGTTTAAAAGCAAAATTGAGGAAAGCAACAAGGAGGGAAAAAGAGGAAAAAGAGCAAGATAGGCTTAGAATCTTGGCTGAGGCTTCCTTGGCTCAGCATGGCACCCCATAGAGAACCTCCAGCCCAAATTTCAAGAAATTTGGGGAATTTTTGGTCACATGGAATTTTTTTGGGAAAAACACAGGGATTTTCTCCCTGTGCGCCGCGCCACTGGCGCGACCCTAAAATTCTAGAGCTCCAAATGAGGAATGGCTTGCATTTTTTGATTCAGCATGGAAAATCACGACTACTGGTGTCTGGGCAAGAACTTTTGACAAGATTTGAGTCTCCTAAAGGTCAAAAAACACCCAAAAATGGCCTCTCTACCACTTTTTTGACACACAGAAAGCAGTCTTGGGAGAATGAAGATTTGGAGGGGAAAATGAGCACCAAATTCAAAAATTCCAGTGGAGTTAGAAAGTAGACAGGATAGGCTTTCCAACAAGCCCACTTGGGCACATTTGGGACACCTGCAAGTGCCCCAAAACAGGCCCCAAATTAGCGCAATGCACAGAGAAATTGGCGCGACGCACAGAGGAAAAATTGCCAATTTGCTTCCGTTTCGAAAAATTTTGGTTTGCGACTTCTCCAAGTGGGCCCGCCCATATACACTTTGGTTTTTTGGCACCAAAGGCGGCATTTAGAGTTTTTTTTCTCCATATTGGCTTCTATCCAAGTGGCAAAGGAAGGCAAACAGTCACCCCAAGCCAAATGTCATGTTTGTAGCACTGCCTGATGGTTGGCTCTCCATCTCCATTTTGTAATGATTCAAGTAACTCCCCAACCCTTGGGCGTTCTATCTCTTCCTCACACATTCTATATATTGTATGCATGTTATTTTCAAAGGGTTGGTTGGCTTGTAACTTCTGGGAGACTGTGGGAAAGAAACTTTGTTTCTTCACTGTGTATTTTTGACAGAGAATTAATGAAAGGCAGCGGCTCTGTGTAGAAAATGTGTCTCTTATGTTTTCATACATATTTCATTATGTTTCATAATTCAGTTCATGTTCATTTCCAGTGAAATTTTCTGAGTGAGATTAGGTAGAATTCAATTTTATTGCTCTGCTTGTGGGAAAATTTCATGTTCAGTGTTATTCTTCTGTTGAAAAGGATTCATGTAACTATGCCCTTTTCACTTTCTTCAGCAATCTATTCATGCCACGTTACCTCAAACTAAAATTGTTACATTTTCCGCCTACCTTGCCTCACGGAATATTCTGTGCCTTTGTATTAAATTCTCTGTTCTTTGCTGAGCGCCGGTCCCATAACATCCCAGAAGCTCGGTCATTCATAAAAATCGTTTCCAGAATCCCTATTCACTTACTAGTCTAAGGTAAATATTGCATTTTAAGTCATCTCAGACTGTTTTCGATCATCTATTCACTGAGCGTCACTCGGAGAGAGCCCTCTCCTGCTCTAGTAGGGCTAGCTACCAGACTGAGCGTGGTTTGTGGTTACCCTAATTTTTGCCTTCCTTCAGCCTGAGGCAGATTTAGGTGATAACAAGTAGAAGGCCATGCAAGTTTCCCTTGAGAGGGAGCTCCAACTATAGGCTATGGAGGAACTATTGGTTCCTAAGGAGGAGGAGCCTCAGACTGATGCGGAGAAGTCACATGCAAAGGTTCCAAGAGAGGAGACATCCACTCAAGCAGAGTCTTCCAGAGATGGATGGAAGCGCAAAAGAGAAGCTGACAGATTGTTGGAGGGTGTGAGAGAGAATGTGGGAGCACCATATTCTCAGTGCAAATAGAGGAGGTCACCTAAGAGGTACACTGGATACATGGCCCTTGTTGGGGAATGTGTTGAGACTAAGCCATCTTCCTCTGAGGTAGCAGTGCAGTAGTCGATTTGGGTTGATGCTATGGTGGAGGAGTATGACTCCATAGTTCGTAATAGTGTTTGGGATGTGGTTCGAGAGTGGAGAAAAATCCAGTTGTGAGTTCCCGTTGGCTTTACAAGGTAAAGCAAGCTACTGATGGTAGTGTGGAGAAGCATAAGGCAAGATTTGTTGCCTGTGGCTTTTCACAGGTCGAGGGGATTGACTATGATCATACTTTTTCTCATGTCGCAAGGTACTTATCTATCAGATCTATGTTGACACTATCAACACAGATGGGTTGGAAGATTCATCAAATAGATGTGAAGACTACATTTCTCAATGGCCAGATTGAGGAAGAGGTGTACATAAAGCAGCTGAAAGTTTTTGAGACCTTCGATGGTGAGTCGCATGTGTGCCGACTCAAGAGAGTGTTGTATGAGCTGAAGCAAGCACCTCGTGCTTGGTACACCAGGATAGACAACTACTTCATCGGGTTGGGCTTCACAAAGAGTGAAGCAGATGCGATGCTATACCACATCGTGGTGAAAGGTAAGTTGTTGATCATCGTACTTTATGTTGATGATCTCATATTGACTGGTGATGATCAGTTGATCATGTATTGCAAGGAGGACCTTGCAAGAGAATTCGAGATGAAAGACATGGGTCTCATGCATCACTTCCTTGGCATGGAAGTGTGGCAGAAGGATGGGGAGTTGTTTGTGTCTCAGGGCAAGTATGCCAACGAGATACTCAGGAGATTCCACATAGAGAAGTGCAAGCCCATGTAGACTCCTCTAGTAGGTAACTGGAGGAAGGAGGTTGCTACTTCAAGGGAAGTGGTAGGGGGTACTGTGTATAGGTAGCTTGTGGGTTCATTGATGCACTTAATGAACACACGACCAGATTTGTGCTATGTGGTGAACCAGCTGAGTCAAGTGATGGTTCAACCTACCAAGATGTTTTGGAAGGTGGCAAAGCATGTATTGAGATACCTTAGAGGCACATCTCAGTATGGATTATGGTATAGATAGACAGAGGGAGTGAAGCTACAGGGCTTCACTGATGCAGATTGGGAAGGTAGTCCATCAGATCAGAAGAGCACACTAGGAGGGATTTTCAACCTTGGGTTAGTAGCAGTTTCTTGGTACAACAGGAAACAGAGGTTAGTTGCACTCACCTTGGTAGAGGCAGAATACATGGCTGCAAGTCAGGCAGCATGTGAGGCCATCTAGATGTGGAAAATCCTAGTTGGTTTGTTTGATCAGAGGATGGATCCAACTTCAATCTATTGTGATAACCAGAGTTGTATCAAACTCTTTGAGAATCTAGTATTTCATGATAGGTCCAAGCACATAGACATCCGATATCATCATCTCAGAGACTGTGTAGCGAGGAGGATCATGTTGCTACAGTATATTTTGACAAAGAAGCAAGATGCTAACATTTTGACAAAGGCATTGTCAAAGTGTAAATTCGAGTTCCATAGAGACAGGATCAAGGTGGCAGATAATCCCTTTCTTGTTGAGAGGGATTGTTTAAATATGGCAACAAGAATATTCCAATTTAATTTGTACTGGAATTAAATTGTGAATTAAAATCGAATTTAGTCTTAACAGCTACTTGGAAATAATTAATTAATTTATTTTAAATTAATTAGTTGAATAAATTCAAGTTAGAAGTATTTATGAAGTCATGCAAGAGTTATCCCTTAAATTAAGGAGATAAGATTGAGTTATATTTGAGCTGTAATTAGTTAACTCGGTTTACTAAGTTAATTCCAGTTAAATTAGTTCCAAACTGTTTGAGGAACTAATAGTGAGTTAATAGTCAGTTGATGCATTAATGCACTCAACTAGTGCAACTCCAATTAACTGAAGATTCCCTCATCAGAAACTCATGCATGTCTATTCTAAGAAAGACCCGGTTGAGATTAATGTTCAAGGATAGTGTACTATCAGTTGCATGTGTTTTCTCATGGAGAAAACTCATGCATGCGGTCAAGGATTCATCCTTGAGGATTGCGTAGTTTTGAAGGCTTGGTTTTCTACTTGGTAATAGGCTAATCATCCACAAGGAACAATGCAAGGAAATAGAAGCTTGGAGGGTAGAGAGGAAGGTTGGAGAGAAGCCAAGATTTCTTGTGATCATCTGTGAGGATTGTACTGAGAGCTGGCTAGCTGTGAGAGCTAAGGCTTTGTATAATTCCTATGTATTTCCACCATGTATGATAATACAATAGTGTGGGGTTTTTATTAGAGACTTTCCCCAAAGTATTTTCATGTGTATTGTGCCATTGATTCTTCTTCTTTTGGTTATATTGTTCAGCTCGATCTTTAAGCTTCCACAAATTGATAGTAGAAGTAGGTTACAGTATTCTGCTTTGATTTATAGTGCATTATCAGGTTAACCTATCACAAATTTTCTACACATACTCTTCATGAATGACAACACATGTTGGTTGTGCAACACCAACTCTATTAGTGGTCGGTTCCTCATTCACAACAAGTGAAGAGTCTGGAAAGGAAGAACATAAGATAGTATCATCCAGAGGAACAGTCGAGTACAAAGATGGAGGTTGTGGAACAAGATAAATGTGACAACTCGATGGACTCACAACCAAATTTGTGCAAAAATTAAGCGAAGTGATGTTGGGAGAATGTGAAGGCTGAACAAGTGTGTGAGAATGATCCTCAACATCACTCGGTAGTGGTGGAGCTGTTTGATGAGGGGATGGTGGATAGTAACCAGTGATAGTGACCTCATCTAGCTGAGATTGTGCAGCTCCCTCACTGAAGAATGACGAGCAAGGCTTGATTTCAAATTTCTTCTTGGGACAAGCAGATTTCTTAATGCAATACTTGAATCAGTCCCAAAGATAGATAAATTCCATCTAGCTCCACCGAGATTGAAACTGCAAGTCATGGAAGCGTTGCCAAAATTCCATAATTGGTTCATGTGGAGCCTTTCGTTGTTGTAACATTTTTTGGTCAAGATGGTCTGGATCAAAATGATAGAGAGTGTCTTAAATGAGATCACAGAAGTGCTCAAGTGAGTGCACTCTGTTAACCGGTAGGCTGAACAACCATCAAAGTGGAGATTCGCGAAGTGTGTATGCAAGCAACAAGCTGGCCTGTTCGTCAGAACACCCATCTTCCTTATGAAGGATGGAAAGAAAGAAATGTAAGTACTTATGGCAGGCCACTTTGCCTTCACCATCATACGTGTAAGTGGACAAGTGATCTAAAAACTCCCTTGTGATGGTGACATCTTCATGATTCGAAAAACATTGTGGAGGGAGAAGACTGCAAGAATCCATGAAAGATATGAAAAGGTTCAAAACTGGATGAGAGTACATGGCTTGTCATTTGGCCCTCCTTCTAGCACCAGAAAGTTTGACAGTGTTGGACCTGCCAACATGTCAGGGGATCTCCCCGAAAAGAATTCCCAATAAGACCTCAGACCATTTGGTGTAGGAGTCCTAGCAGTGGGTCGTACAGTAATGCCTTGATCGTGATTTCACACAAGGCAAGTAAGATAACTCTATTGGTAGCAAGGGTGTGACAACTACAGTAAGACAAGGAAGGTTCATGAGAGGTTCTAACACATGGGGGTTGAGATGAGTGTGCCCCTTGGAAACCTTTGATAGCACTTGGCTTGGAAGTGAACACACAAGCGAGGATACATCACAACATGGAAGGCAAGTTAGCAAGCAATCAAAAGTGATAGTTAGAACACTAACACGTTTCAGAAAGATTCATACATACTTATACAGAATAGTCTATACATGCATGTGTAAGCAAACCAATACATATATCATTTAGAGTAAACTAGACATCATAGAATACAATACAACATATGCATGAAATGTGTTGGCTCTTATTATATAAAGAAGTGTAAGTTCTAGTCATACAATACATCCATATCCAACCACTAGTCCCGATAGCGGAATGTTACAACCACAACTGTCTGCTCCTCCAAAGAGATGTACTAGTTTTGCATAGTGGAGAAGCCAAGGCTTGTTATAATACTGTCCAAGCTCTCTCCAAGATAGTCTTATCGGAAGATTGGCTAGACAAAAGACTTTACAATGAGTTATGAGGGACTATTTATAGCAAAGGGTGGGATGACCCTTGACATTCCCTTTTGTGATAGTTCAAATACCCTCATGACTCTTCATCTACTCTATGATCGTTACACCCAACTATCGCCACTTGACTTACACTTGACAAGACATTACATTACAATGCACATGTACCCATGTGAAACAAAATGGCTTGAGCAAGCCATGCTAGACATCACTTTGACTTAGACAACCATGGAAGTCCAACTCCTCAACATCTTCATGTTGATCGACAGTAACATACTGATGCCAAGATCGGTAGTCCTTGATGGTGCCCGTGTGTTCCCCGGTGAAATCTATATAAAACCTAACTCTTGCCTCCATAAAATCTAGGAACCCTACTCGAGCTCTTCTGTCTAGCTCGTCTGAAAGCATGTGCATCATTGTCTTCAGTGCGGCCAGACCAGCAACATACTTATGCATGATGTTTGCACTAACGGGAAAGTCTAGGTTGGTGGTAATGTGCATCAACTCATCAAAGTATGAGCTAAGCTCTAGTTGGACTTGCACCTTTTTCTTCACTTGGGTGAGAGGACTAATAGATGGGATTGCATGTGTGCTCACCACAACATCCATACTCTTGAATACTCATGCATAGAAAGCCTTTATGCAACTGATGAGCTGCGAGAGCTCTTCATAATTCTCAATCTAACTTTGGATACATGCCTTCAGCTCGACTACATTGGCGCTCATCATCTTAGGAAAGTGAAGTAGCGCTCCCTTGTATTTCATCATCCACATTTTCATGTCATCAACAACAACATGAAATTTCGTCAAGATACGTGCTCTTCTAGCACATCGCTATTGCCATCCATTGAGATGGACAACTACCTTATGCACGGTACCAAACTTGGAGTACAAAACTCACATAACCGTGTCAAGGGACAATACTTCATCTAGTATTGCCTTCTTCAGTTCAGCTCGGGTGGATGTTGTCACCAACTTTCCTCCTTGCTTGGCCGTTTTTAGTTCCTTTGCCATTCGCTCATTCTCAGCTATCAGAAAGTGAACACTTGAGCTAGTGGCTTTGGCATACACTTTAGTTGGATCAACCAAGGTTTTTGGATGTTTACGCACATCAGACATGATCTCACGTTCTTCAACTTGTGTAGGAGATGTATGATCCTCCGAAGTTGATACTCTATGAGACTACACAACTCTATGTTGAGATTTGTCGAATGAGATGTTGTGCATCTCTCCTTCCGGATGATCACCAAGGATCTTAGTGCCTCCTTGGTCACTTGAGACTTTCTCATCATCTGGATGTGTTGAAGCAAGTAAGTCAACCTCTTGGTGATGTAGCACGAGGTTGGTGTCCTGTTCCAACTCCTGTCGCTCCATGTCTACATCCAACTGTTGAAGTGCATGTTCTATCTCATGAGTGAAGTCTTGCTCCTGCAATGGTTCACCCTGTTTCCCTTATGTTAGTTGTTCTGATGAATCAAATACTTGTACGGGTGCTATTTAATTTGTTTTCACATGTTGCACCCCCTACTATACCTACTACTACTGCGCTTCCCTCTCTTGTTTGCACAACTCTTGTTCCTTCTAGAGTTTCTCTTTCAATTCATGAAACTCCTTCTCTGTTTCCTCCATTCTTCTCTTATCCCTCTACCTTTGCACGATTCGCATGTCGCGCTGGTGCCTCTTTGCCTCTATAGCTATAGCTTCTTTCTCTACTAATGGATCTTCTCAGAACTTGTAGCTTTGCTACTACTACATGCGATCGACAATTTTCCTCTTGCCCTTGTCGTGCACTAATATTATTGCCTTTGCTACTACTGCTGGTGGTGCTCTCCGTGATGCTACTTCATGTTGCTTCACTAACCACTCTACAATGAAGTCAACCTATTCATTCAGTCTTTAGAAACTGTAGCAATATCTCCATGGGTCCTCCTCGGCCCAATGAAATGCCCCATGGATCCAGTTGAACTGTACTCTTGTGTAGTGATCCTTCACAATGCAATGTGGGCCATATGGATTGTAACTTCGGAGGTCGAATGGATACTTCTTCATTTGTTCTACTTCGACATCTGCTTGCTTGATACTCCAGATCTCATATAACCGAATCCACAATGGAAAAGCAGACCAAGGTGCCTTCCTCTTCCAGTACGGTCTAGCTGTCAATCCTGCCAAGATGTGATATTCTACTTACTGCATGATGAGTATGTCTAAGGAAAACTTTGGTAGAACGTGCGGAGGCTTTTCTATGCTAAAAATTCAGATGAAGGTGTTGGACGGTGATGCATACCAATCAACAATGTCTATCAGTGCCTCCATTTCTTCCTTTGACATGCATGGTGGATCTTGTTTGAATACCATCTAGTAAACTAGGGTGAAAAAATGATTGAATAGTTGTGTGATTACTCCTTTGAAGTTTCATTTGAACAACAACTTGAAATATGTGTTCACAATAGGCTCCATCAGTGACCATTCCCACTCCAAGCCTGGGAACTCCTGTCAGGCACATATTGCATCTTAGATGTAGGCAGACATGTAAATATTTGCATGCATACCTCTGGGTGACTATCGCGCCTTCATTACTTGTTCCTTCAGCTGGTGAGCCAGCATGTCAGACAAATTACATGGTTTTCCTTCTCCGACCAGTTGGTCTAGTGTGACCACCCAATTATTTGAGAAGGTTTCCATGCCTTCTTGGCCTTACAGTTGACATGAAAATATGACCAAGTATTGATATGCCTTCTGCAGTATATTTGTCTTATAGATATGGTTAGGTGTCAAACTGAATCGAGCCTACTCCTTTACCCAGTTCTTCAGAATGTCTCTGGAGCTAGCATTATTGTTGGGTAAGCTGAAGGGAGTCTTCACGATAGTTGCAGGCTTTGACATCTAATACATCTCATCATAATATTGTGCCCAGAAGGTTTCAAGCTTCGTCCCATTGACACTGCTCAAGGCCATCGTCTCAGGATCAGTTTGAGATTCGATCCAGTATCATGTCCACACATGGGAATGCGGGGTATCTGCATGAATCCTGTACAAGCTGAACTTGTGAATGTTCACATACACTTGACGGTCTTCGAGGTCTTCCTCAAAAGTGCCTATAAATGCTTCATTGACCTCTTGCCACTTTAGTTTGATGTCCTTGTCTAGAAACAATTTGGTATCTTCATAGATCAGTAGCCTAGAGGACACTTGCTCAACTGCTGCTCCAACTGCATTTCCGTTAGTGTCCTATGATCTTGCTCTCTTGGAGGCCATTGATCCTGTACTACTAAGAGGTGGATGAACACCTGAAATATTTGGAGACAAAGAAACATGAATGGCAAGAAATTTATTAGTGAAAACCAAGAAAATTCGGGGAATGCAATAGCACATACTTGGGGAACTAATAGGAAAGATTGCACAATTTCTTCTGGGAGGCTGGGTGAATAGCTGCTAGAACTGTGCAAAAGGAATTTTGGGCTCTCTGGGAGGAAAGAATAGCTACTGGATTTGCACAATGCGCAATCCAGACTAACTGCTGACTATTAGGATTGCGTAATGCACAACTCGAGCTGGGAGAGATTGCCGGATCAGGGACTGCATTGCGTAATCTTTTGGGCCAGCAGTCACTGTCCCTTAGAAATGGGAAAAACAATCATGGAGGATAGTGCCTGGGCAGAAATGCGCATTTCTAGAGATGAAGGTGGAGCCTCCCTTCCCCAAATTGTGTAATGTTGTCTCGGTGAAGGCAAAGTCTGGGCCAAGGTTGGTCAGACTCGCCGAGGGGCAACTGAAAGAAAATATGAAAGTGAATGCATGGTGACACTAAGTGAAAGTAGAATTAATTGACAATGCATGCAAACATGAATGAAAGATTCAATAAACAAATCAACATGCATGTGGGTGAAGCGAGTCACCAAATCGACGACCGTTCATGCAAAACAATTTCATGCATGCGACAGTAGTGAGATAGCAACGAAAACTAGAATAGTGCTAGTACAAGATAGTATCCATGTAAATGATAGAAAACATTCAAAGAAATCAAGCAAACAACACTCACAGAAGAGAAAACACAAAAAGAAACAGAAATGTTGAAAAAGACAAGTTGAGGCCACTTACCCGTGAATAGGTGAGCCAGATGTGTCGAAGAGTACTGGATGTATTGTGAGATGTCATAGCTCCAACATCAATGTTAAAGAATGAGCTCTGATGCATCGAATAAATAAGTTTTGAGCTCATGATGCACATGCCGCAAATCTAGGGAAAATGAAACTTGGAGGAATGTTTCTAAAACAACTTTGCATGTAACCTCCAGCTATTAAAAATAGCTCCCTAAATCATGGGATGCCTTTTGCATGTTTCCTTTTGCTATTCTAGGAAAAAACGAGACATGCATGTAAGTCAAGTTTCCTTGGTCCTGGGTGGAACTGGTCAACCAAACTGCTCATGCATGAAGTAGCTCAACTGCTGGAAGGAAATGTGCATTTCTGGCTGGGAGATGGGCTAGCTGCCCAAGAGATTTGTGCAATTTCTGGGCAGAGCAGCTGACTTCTACCCAAGATTGCACAATTCCTAGGCTTAGCAACCCTACTGGGGAAAATTGTGTGATTTTCACTGTGAGGGTTGACTGGCAGAATTGCACAATTCTGGAGCCCAACAAGCTGCTAGATAGGATTGCGCAATTTCTAGAGGGAAGCCTAGTTTCCCTCCAGAATTGCGCAATTTCTTGGGGGAGCTACGTAGCTTGCAGCTGGACCAAGTCCAGATGAACATCCTGTGAGGGGAATGCATCAAGCTATGATCGAAATGTTGTCTTTGTGCAGGAAAAACACTGAAGCTTGTTTTCTTGATGAAGCAAGACAAGGTGTTGTGAAAGGTTGGTAGGGGGGCTCCAAAACGAAGCTAAAGAAAAATATTTTAGGGTGGTTATAGCCGCTACAACACCTGGGTACATGATGGATGTTTGTGGATGAGTGCATCGATCCTAATCATAGACATATTGATCCATTGGATCATGCTCCTGCCACATTCAAGCTTGAATCCAGCCAAGGATTTTGGTGGAAAAGCTAGTGTGCACGACCTGGCAGAAAAGATGAAGAAGAAGTTTGATCTAGTTAAGAAGCCACGCAAGTACTCCATCACATCTATCACTGACCCGGCGGTGAAAATTTCCACGCAGATCCTTGCTGGTAAGGTCATGAGGATATGTCACATAGATGAGGTTCTGGCACCAGTAATCTCGTTAGTTGCACAGTGCGCGGAAGGCGTGCAGTTTAACTGGTTACACTATTGGGTGTGGACACTGATTATCTTCTGTATTCAAAGGTATCACTACATTGGACCCCAGTTCGAAATGGGGCGGCAATGCCGCCCGTAAAATATTCGCTGCAGGGGGGGTCCAGGGTGGGGCAGCTACGACCTTTGGGGAGCCCCCCCTGGCGGGGGGTTTCAGGGGCAGTGCCCCCGAAGCTAAAAAAAGATGTAAAATTGCCTTGTAAAAGTATAGTAATTTCTAGTCAATCTGGGCCATTCATTAGGCAGAAGATCTGATGGTAGAACTTATGTTTAGTTTAGGGTTTTTTCCCCTAGAAGGCAACCCCTCTCTTTGTATGAGGGCATTGTATTGAGTCTGTGTAATATATATGTGTATTCTCCGAGTGAGAAGCAGAGAGGTGAGATTGTGAAAGAAAAAAGAGGATATTACAGTGGATCTGTTGTAGGTTGTGTCTCTTCATTTTGTTGGATAATAGAAAGGAAGGACTGGCTATTCGGGGTGGACGTAGTCCAAACTGGGTGAAACACGTATATCTGTGTCTCTCTTGTTTTATGCGTTTTCTGCGTTTATATTTCTACAATATTTTATGTTTTCCATTGCTCCATAATACATACTTTTCTAACAATTGGTATCGGAGCCAAAGGTCTATTTGGTTGATAAACTCACAGGAAATAAGGGTTCCTCGTTCGATTGGGAGCAATGGCGGAAGATGGTAAGTTTAGGGTCAAGAAATTTAACAGCCAAAACTTCTCGCTATGGAAGATGTAGATGGAATATTATTTGTATCAGAAAGATATGTACCTACCATTAGGCGGAAAACAAAGATGCCGACGGGAATGACAGATGAAGAATGGAACCTTCTCGATAGAAAGGCACTCAGAACAGTACAGTTGTGCCTTGCAGGGTCGGTCGCCTTCAACATTTCGAAGGAAATAACGACAGAGGGCTTGATTAAAGCATTAGAGAAACTATATGAAAAACCCTTGGCCTCAAACAAGGTATTTCTTAAGACATGGCTATTTAATATGAATATGTCGGAAGGTGGATCTGTTGCAGACCATTTAAATGATTTTAATATTGTTACAAGTCAGTTATGTTCTGTAGGGGTAAAATTTGATGATGAAGTTAGAGCTCTGTTATTCTTGTGCTCATTACCAGAAAGTTGTAATGGTTTAGTAATGGCCATTAGTAACTCTGTTTCTGGATCTAGTACTTTAAAGTTTGATGATGTTGTCGGTGCTATCCTTAGCGAGGAAATGCAACGGAAAAGCTCCAATGAGACATCGGGTAATGCTTTGAGTGCAGAGTCTAGGGGAAGAAAAATGGAAAGAGGAAAGAACTCAGGATATCGCAGTAAATCAAGGAAAGGCAGATCCAAGTCTAGATCGAGGATAGTGTGCTGGAAATGCGGAAAGAAAGGACACTTAAAGAAAGACTGTAGATCTCAGAAGGGAAAAGAAGGAGATGCACAACAAGAAAACAATCATGAAGCAAATGTGACAGGTGAAGTGTTACAAGATGCTTTGATTCTTTCTTTCGAAAATATTACTGATTCCTGGGTGGTAGATTCAGGGGCCTCATTCCATGCCACACCTGATAAGAAATACTTTCATGACTATGTTCAAGGAGATTTTGGACAAGTTCGTTTGGGTGATGATAAACACTGTAAAATTGTTGGAATGTGTAAGGTTCTTGTAAAACATCAGAATGGAAACCAATGGCTACTAAAGGAGGTAAGGCATGTTCCAGATCTAAAGAAAAATCTGATTTCAACAGGGCAATTAGGCGGTGAAGGTTGTGTGACAACTTTCATAGATAAAGCTTGGAAGGTTACCAAAGGAGCCCTGGTAATAAAAAAAGGCGAAAAGGTTGGTACATTGTATTTATGCAATGGTATTTCTAACTTTGTTAATGCTTTAACTTCCAAAGGAGCAGATGCAACATTATAGCATCAGAGGCTCGGACACATGAGTGAAAAGGAGATGAAGATTCTTCACTCAAGGAATTTGCTGCCGGGTTTGAAGAATGTTGATTTAGACTTCTATGAGAATTGCATTTATGGGAAACAGAAGAAAGTTAGATTTCTTAGAGTTGGGAAAGAAAACAAGAGCGAAAAATTAGAGCTTGTGCATACAGATGTATGGGGGCCTGCTCAGGTATCATCTCTCGGTGGCTCTCATTGTTATGTTACTTTTATTGATGATGCAATTAGAAAAAATTCGAATTATTGTATGAAGAATAAATCTGATGTATTTGATGCTTTCAAGAAATGGAAAGCTTTGGTTGAGATTGAGACAAGAAAGAAATTAAAGTGTCTCAGATTAGACAATGGAGGTGAATATTGTAGCAAAGAGTTTGATAGATACTGTTTAGAGCATGAAATTCGTAGAGAGAAGATAGTTCCAAGAACATCACAAGAAAATGGTGTGTCAGAAAGGATGAACAGAACAATCATGGAGTGTGCAAAGTGCATGAGATTGCATGCAGGATTGCCTTTACAATTTTGGGCAGATGTTGTAGATACTGCTATTTATCTAATAAACAGAGGGCCTTCAAGTTCCTTGGATGGTGGTGTTCTAGAGGAAGCATGGAAAGGTAAAAATGTAAACTACTCTTTTTTAAAGCCTTTTGGTTGTGAGGCCTTTGTCCATATTGATAAAGAAAATAGAACAAAGCTTGAGGTAAAGTCAAAGAAATGTACTTTTATTGGATATGGTGTTAATGATTTTTCTTATCACTTATATGATTAATAAAATCACAAAATCATTAGGAGCAGAGATGTAATATTCAATGAAAAGGTCTTGTATAAGAATCAGTTGCAGGAAAAGATACAGGAAAAAGAAAACAAGGAATACATAATTCTTGATGAAATCACTGAAAAAGTAAAGGTGCCTGAAAATAATAATAATCAACAACCACAACAAAACGACCACCACAATAGCAACATGCACCCCAAACACCTGAAAGTGATGTTAGAAGATCTACCAGGATAAGTAGATCCCCTAAACAATACTCTCCTTCATTATAATATTTATTGTTGACTGTTTCTGGTGAACCCGAATGTTATGAAGAAGCAATGCAGGTTGAAAGCATGAAGAAGTGGGAAGTAGCCATGGAAGAAGAGATGGACTCCTTAATGCATAACCAGACTTGGGACTTAGTCAGGTTGCCTGCAGGAAAAACTAAATTGAAGAATAAATGGGTTTACAAGCTAAAGGAAGAAGATGGAGGAAAACAGAGGTACAAAGCTAGACTTGTGGTGAAGGGGTTTGCATAGAAGAAAGGTATTGATTTTGATGAAATACTTTCTCCTATTGTTAAAATGACTTCAATCAGAACTATTATAAGTCTAGTAGCAGTTGAAGATTTGCATCTTGAGCAGTTAGATGTAAAGACAACCTTTCTCCATGGGGATTTGGAGGAAGAGATATATATGTAGCAGCCACAAGGATATGAAGTGAAAGGGAAGGAGAAACTAGTGTGCAGGTTGAAGAAGAGCTTGTATGGCTTAAAACACGCTCCAAGGGAGTGATATCTAAAATTTGACAAGTTTATGTCTCAACAAGGTTATTCTAGATGTCACTCGGATCATTGTGTTTATCTGAAAAAGCAAAATGATGGCAGCTATATTATATTGTTATTGTATGTAGATGACATGCTTGTTGCAGGGTCTAACATGCAGGAAATAAATGTGCTCAAAAGAAAATTGGCAAATTCATTTGCAATGAAGGATTTGGGAGCTGCAAAACAAATCCTTGGTATAAGAATAACTAGAGACAGGAAAATCATAAATTAACATTGTCTAAGAATGAGTACATACAAAAGGTGTTGAAAAGATTTAATATGCACAATGCAAAACCAGTTAGTACACCTTTTGCTAGCCATTTCAAAATTAGTAAGGAAATGTGCCCAAACACCCAAGAAGACATGGACTATTTGCCTATAGTTCCATATGCATCAGCAGTTGGAAGCTTAATGTATGAAATGGTCTGCACAAGCCCTGATATTGCACATGCAGTGGGAGTTGTAAGCAGGTACATTAACAATACAGGAAAGGAACATTGGATGGCAGTGAAATGGGTTCTTAGATATTTGAAAGGTACCACAAATCAAGCATTATGCTTTGGTGGTTCAAACATTTCTCTACAGGGATATGTTGATGCAGATATGGCAGGTGATAGAGATAATAGGAGGGGCACTACAGGATATGTATTTACTGTTGGTGGAACAGCTGTCAGTTGGGTTTCAAAAATCCAAAGTGTTGTTGCACTTTCAACAACAGAAGTAGAGTATGTTGCTGCTACAAAGGCTAGTAAAGAAATGATTTGGTTACAAAGGTTTATGGGTGAATTGGGTAAGGAGCATGATATGGGCACGTTATACAGTGATAGCCAAAGTGCCATTCATCTTGCAAAGAACTTACCATTTCAGTCCAAGACTAAACACATACAGCTTAAGTACCATTTCATACGATCAGTGTTGGAAGATGGAGAGTTGAAGCTGGAAAAGATACACACTAGCCAGAATCCTGTAGATATGCTAACAAAAGTTGAAAGTAGGGAGAAACTGAGAATATGCTCAGTTTCAATTAGTCTTCAAGGATGATGATGAAGATGAGAAACAACCAGGTCCAAAGAGGAGTCATTGTCCAGCAAATGAAGCAGTGGCGGAGTTGCTATAATCAGTCTCCAAGTGGGAGATTGTTGGGGTGGAGCTTGATTATCTTCTATATTCAAAGGTATCGCCACATTGGACCCCAATTCGAAATGGGGCGGCAATGCCGCCCATTAAATATTCGCTGCAGGGGGGGTCTAGGGTGGGGCAACTGCAACCTTTGGGGAGCCTCCCCCTGGAGGGGGGTTTCAGCAGCAGTGCCCCTGAAGCTAAAAACAGACGTAAAATTGCCTTGTAAAAGTATAGTAATTTCTAGTCAATCTGGGCTGTTCATTAGGCAGAAGATGTGATAGTAGAACTTATGTTTAGTTTAGGGCTTTTTGCCCTAGAAGGAAACCCCTCTCTTTGTATGAGGGCATTGTATTGAGTCTGTGTAATATATATGTGTATTCTCCGAGCGAGAAGCAGAGAGGTGAGACTGTGAGAGAAAACAAAGGATATTACAGCGGATCTGTTGTAGGTTGTGTCTCTTCATTTTGCTGGATAATAGAAAGGAAGGACTGGCTGTTCGGGGTGGACATAGCCGAAACTGGGTGAACCACATATATCTATGTCTCTCTTGTTTTGTGCGTTTTCTGTGTTTATATTTCTGCAATATTTTATGTGTTCCATTGTTACGTAATATATAATTTTCTAACATGCGCTAGCTCTACAACAAGTTCCTTGCGAATTGTTGTGAGGCTCAAGACGAGAAAAAAACCTTCCACTATGTGTGTTTGTTGCTCTCCATCGTGCTAGTAGCTTGGGAGATGTTGGAGGATAGCCAGTTTCCTCCCTTGGAGAAATGATTTCCAGAGGATGCACATTTTTCTTCCCTTTGGGCCACAAAGGACTCTGCGTGGGTTATGGAGATAAACGTTTTCTGGGTATTGATGGAGGTGAGCCTTCACATGACCATCAATCAAAAGCCATGGTTGTCCCTGAATGACCTTTGAACGCAGAATCCATTGATGACAAGTTCATCATGAGTACTCTGTAGAACATCAGCCTCAACCTCACATCACTCCCTAACGAATATCTTCACAAGCTGTAGGCAATTGTGACAGTGGAGTTACGAGCATGGGAGTAACGCGCTCTTAGCCTAATCAGTGAATAGCAAGTGAACAATGAGCAAATGTTCACTGAAAAGATGGAGGCCCTGAAGGCAAAAGAGACAATCCAGGAACATAACACCTAGTTGGCGGTTGCGGTTGCAGAGGCATGCAGGATAGTGCCAGAGTTGCACATACTTGAGGAGGCACCGCTTGAGGCCAAGATAAAGAAGCTTCCAGGGGTGTCAATGATGACAAGGCAGAGGTGGAAAGAGTTTAGTTTGAGCTGAACATGAAAATCATAGAACTAGAGCTCAAGTGATAGCCTTCGACCCCGCTAGAAGTTAGGGAATAGTGCGAATCTACCGTTAAGGATGCAATAACCACTATCGATGATGCAGTTGTGGACTGCACAACATTTTTTGAGCAAGCCATGGAAATAGTAATGACCCTGTAGGAATATCCCAACCTACAGAGATTAAAAACGGAGACCCGCGAGCTTCAAAAGCAGTCTGACGAAGTGCGGGTGACAGCATGGTAAGTATCTACAGCACAACACCTCACCAAGTTGCAGGAGGGGAAGCAACTCTTTATACAAATGGAAGTAGTGCAAAAAAAGGAGGCAGCCCTTAAGGTGCGGTTGGATCCTTGGTTGGAAGAAGCCTACCAAGTCTCCACCAACATATAGGAAAATTTGGCGAACATGCAGCTTACCTGGTTGAAGATCACGCAAGACAGCATAGAACCAACCACATAACAACTAGTTGAGTAGGTGAAGCAGGGAGCCACAAAAATTGTGGCTGAAGTAGTAGTGGTACAGGTGGAGCTGGGGGATATTTGTAGGAAGATCTTCGTGCCAGCCAAGTGACTCGAGGGCGAGTCACAATCTTTGTGTTGGGGGCCTGTTGGGATGGGGTCCCCAGGGTCAATTTTGCAGAAAAGCCCAAGTTTTGATGTAAGAAGATGTAAAGTCTCCACAAAATATGGTCACGGAGTGCGTAGCTAGTTAAGAATTAGAAAGGGTTTTACCCTTCTTTTATGTAACTAGAGTCGGCTTTTGAATATCTACCCATGGTCCATGGACCATGGGATTGTATAAATAGATGTGTCTTAGAGAGTCTAAGGCAAGTAGTTGAAGTTGTCTATGGGTACAATGGAAAGAGTCTAGAGAGTTAGTATAGGAGAGTAATAAGGAAGTCTCTACAGCTGAGTGCACAGAGGCGTAGAGTAGTGTCCGCAATTGAGTGCGTGGACCCCTGCAGTTGAGTGCATAGGAAAGTCTTGAGTTTGTAAGCTTAACTGAATATCAATAAAGAAGATTGTTGCAGAAATTCCTATGTTTTATCCATTAACTTTTGTTATGTATGAATGTGCATTATGTTGTGATGAATAATGGGTTTATGAAATAATGATGTATTGATGCGCGACTTTACTTGATCTATATTGTTATCTAAACGCAATTAATGTTAAGTGATTACATGAAGATTATAATGCTTTCTATTAAATTTATTGAACACTTAAGTATATCTGAGCAAATAATGGTCTAAGAGTAAGCTATGGTGCGTATAAGTAGCTAATTCCCCTGTTCAGGGTCTGCAAAATCTAGTCGTAAAACTTCACGGAGGTCTAGAGGATGATTAAAGGAAGTTCATCGATAAGCCATAAAGGCTCATTGATCTACACAAAGGCATAATTAGGTCACAAAAGGACATCACATTGATCTATGGGTACAAAAACTTGGTTCCAACATCCCCCCATATTGCTTCGGGTGAGACTTTAGTCCACACACCCCGGATTGATGCCGAAAGGGCCAGTAGCGTAGGGATTTATTTGGAAAAACTAACTCTGAAACTAGGTTAGGACCCCCTAAGACAACAAATGGTTCCGTTGTCGGGACCGAGATTTGCATAAAGAGATGTGTGATGTCAGATCACTGGAATTCAACCAAGAAGGAAATTGAGAAATGGTTGGATAGAAAGATCCACGAATTCACGATGCAAGAAAGCAGGAATCTGCACCTGATAAAAGAATAGTGGCTGGACAGATATTTGTACACAGAAATACATGAAATCTTCTTCTGCACCTTCCCGATCGAACTATACCAGTGGATCACTAAATTGGCAGACGACCAAGGAAGGTGGAGGCTTGACGATCCAATAGTGTGGACCCCAAAGCTTGTGTGGAGGTTGGAAGCTTATGAAGATAAGATCGCACGTGTAGTTGATCACTAGCTTTATCAAGTCGTTAGATGATTTGTTACAGATTTCCTAGTTGATACCTCAATCAGTTACAACGAATCAGAGCAACGCTTCTTCAAGGGACCGCGAGGTAAGTATTTGCGATCTTTGAAAAACCTGGATTAAGATGCTCTTGTGTGAAAAGCAGGTTATGCCATTGCCTTGATGTTTGGATCTACGTGAAGTGGACGAAGCTTTAGAAATCAAGGAAAATCGAGTCTTGAATATAGTCCATTGATTGGAACGCCTTCAAGTGATGATCATGGAAAATTTTAGGGGCGAATTTTCGCCCTTAGGCGAAATTAAGGGATTTTAAATTTTTAGTGGGCGAATATTTTGTATCATAGTACATTTTCACAAATCGCCTCAAATTTATTTTATAAAAAAATTTAGGTATGGAGGTTAGCCCACCTTATTTTAAGGGAGAGGGTAAAAAATGTAAATTTAGCCCTTGAAATTAGGAGTTACAACCTTCCGTTCCACCTAATTTTCAAGAATAGGTTTTATTTAAGTGAATCCTATGTGGCAAATACCATATTTATAAAAGAGGTATGGTATATTAATAAAAATATAAATGAATGAGAGGTATGGTAAATAAATAAAACATTTTTTATATTTACTCCATAAATCACCTTATATACATGCAAGGGTGTAAACAAATAAAAATATAAATAAAGTGGAGGTACGGTAAATAAATAAAACCTCTTTTTATACTTACTCAAAACGTATGGTAAATAAATAAAAATATGAATAAACTAGAGGTATGGTAAATAACTAAAACCTCTTTTATATTTAGTCCATAACCCTCTTTCTATTTATGAAGGCTTAAAAAAGAGGTTTTATTTAAGTATGGGCCAAATACCATATTTGTAAAAGAGGTATGGTAAATTAATAAAAATATAAATAAATGAGAGGTATGGTAAATAAATAAAATGTTTTTTTATATTTACTCCATAAGTCACCTTGTATTTAGGAACACTAAAAAAATGCGTTATATTTAGGTGAAACCTATGGGAAAAATACTATGGGCCAAATACCATGAGCTAGATTATTATTAATACCATGCAAAAAAACATTATTAACCCTAATATTAGTAATAATAGAAATAAAAATGGCACATGGTATTGACCCATGATATTCACGTGGAATATAGCCTTTTTAAAGGGGGGAATTAAACCAACATAGATCCATCTTTACTATGGATCTACTAAGCCCCGAGAGGGATCAAATATCGTGATATGAAAACTAGCATAGAGTGAAAAAATATTTGATCCCTCTTGGGCTTGGTTGATCAAGAGTAAAAATGGATGTTGTAATTTAATGTATGTTAAACATTTTAACTTGGTTAAAATAAAAAAATAAAATAAAAAACAATTATTAATTTTATTAACTTTTATAAATTACTAATAGTAATTTTTAAGCTCCAGGTATATGATAACCCATGGTATTGACCCATGGTAATACCATGGTATTCATGTGAGCATAGACTATTTAAAGGGGAAATTCTATCATCTTAGATCCATCTTAATTCTGGCTGTACCGGGATAAATAGATTTCATCCCTCTAAGAGTGGTAGATGTGGAGTTAAGATGGATATAGGTTAGTTTTTATGATAATGAAGATATTAAATAGGCTTAGGAAATTATATTGTAAAAACATCTTAAGGTGAATGGTTAAAGCTACATTTAGTCACTTCACAAAATTTAGTTAAAAATACCAATATCTTCATTAATATTGGTTTTTCTAATTTAACAAAAAAAGTTCAAAACAGTGAAACATTATCACTCTTTTCGCAGAAGATTTCCCACCATTTTTCAAACATTCTCAATATGATATCTTCATGAAAAAGTTTAGGTACTGATGTTGGATTAGTTGTTTGAAAAATAAGCTGGTTTGTACAACCTTTCATCTTCTGCGCTATTCTTAGTTTGTACTAATGATCTGTAGGGGTTGGAGCCATTGCACCATATTTTCCTAAAAGATGGAGATTGTTCACCAAAAAGGAAATTAATCAACATGTTACAACGCTGTTAAAAAATGCGAGACATATGAGGGTAGTGAATTATGCTAATAAGCAATTTAGATTAGGAGAGACGTAATTAAATTTTATTATTTAATTGAAGATTTCCAATTAAAATAATAATAAATCTACATTTATATATTCATATATTGATTGGAAGGCTTCTCAGGTCACTTCTTTCAATTAGATCCCCTTTAAGCATTTGGAATACCTAATATTTTCTTATATAATATGGTTGGGGATTGCTACTTGTTGGCTTGTTGGGGTAAACAAACTTGATGTGTTTTTTTTTTATCTCGCAGTTGGAGTCTATGGAATAAGAAAGAAATTTGATCACTTGAAAAAATTTGTAGCTTGACAAAAGTTGTATAGAAAAGATTAATCTCTCCTACCTTGACAAAACTCGTGGTCAATATCAACACCTATGAGAACTTTGTTGTGGAATATTATCAAAACTAATAGAAGGATATGAAAGAGTGTATTGTAAGAACCTTGACAAACATGGCCACTGAAACTTGAAACATCATTTGTAGGAAGAGAAAATTATGTTTCCTTTTTCCAAACATGTATGTTAGTATATTATAGTTTAATGAATATGTTTCCTTATTATCATATATGGTTTCATACTTTAACAAAACACTCTCCAAGACTTCACAATGTTTTATTATTTAGTAAAAGATTTGCCAAGATCTTACAAGATTTTATAATTCAGTGAAAGATTCTCCATCATTGTACAAGATAATATAATATGGTGAGATATTCGCCAAAAAAATTATATATACATATTATATTATTGATAGAATCGCCTCCCATTTTTCCTATGTATCATGGGGATTAGCCCATTTATTATACATATAAATTTAGGGTGGTTCTTAAAATTTTGCCTCCATAAAATCTAGGAACACTACTCGGGCTCTTCTGTCTAGCTCGTCTGAAAGCATGTGCATCATTGTCTTCAGTGCGGCCAGACCAGCAACATACTTATGCATGATGTTTGCACTAACGGGAAAGTCTAGGCTGGTGGTAATTTGCATCAACTCATCAAAGTATGAGCTAATCTCTAGTTGGACTTGCACCTTTGTCTTCGCTTGGGTGAGAGGACTAATAGATGGGATTGCATGTGTTCTCACCACAACATCCATACTCTTGAATACTCATGCATAGAAAGCCTGTATGCAAGTGATGAGCTGCGAGAGCTCTTCATAGTGCTCAATCTAACTCTGGATACATGCCTTCAGCTCGACTGCATTGGCGCTCATCATCTTAGGCAAGTGAAGTAGCGCTCCCTTGTATTTCATCATCCACATTTTCATGTCATCAACAACAACATAAAAGTTCGTCAAGATACGTGCTCTTCTAGCACATCGCTACTGCCATCCATTGAGATGGACGACTGCCTTATGCACGGTACCAAACTTGGAGTACAACACTCACATAACCGTGTCAAGGGAAAATACTTCATCTAGTATTGCATTCTTCAGTTCAGCTCGGGTGGACGTTGTCACCAACTTTCCTCCTTGCTTGGCCGTTTTTAGTTCCTTTGCCATTCGCTCATTCCCAGCTATCAGAAAGCGAACACTTGAGCTAGTGGCTTTGGCATACACTTTAGTTGGATCAACCAAGGTTTTTGGATGTTTACGCACATCAGTCATGATCACACGTTATTCAACTTGTGTAGGAGATGTATGATCCTCCAAAGTTGATACTCTATGAGACTACACAACTCTATGTTGATATTTGTCGAATGAGATGTTGTGCGTCTCTCCTTCCGGATAATCACCAAGGATCTTAGTGCCTCCTTGGTCACTTGAGACTTTCTCATCATCTGGATGTGTTGAAGCAAGTAAGTCAACCTCTTGGTGATGCGGCATGAGGTTGGTGTCCTGTTCCAACTCCTGTCGCTCCATGTCTACATCCAACTGTTGAAGTTCTTGTTCTATCTCATGAGTGAAGTCTTGCTCCTGCAATGGTTCACCCTGTTTCCCTTATGTCAGTTGTTCTGATGAATCAAATACTTGTACGGGTGCTATTTAATTTGTTTTCACATGTTGCACCCCCTACTATACCTACTACTACTGCGCTTCCCTCTCTTGTTTGCACAACTCTTGTTCCTTCTAGAGTTTCTCTTTCAACTCATGAAACTCCTTCTCTATTTCCTCCATTCTTCTCTTATCCCTCTAACTTTGCACGATTTGCATGTCGCGCTAGTGCCTCTTTGCCTCTATAGCTATAGCTTCTTTCTCTACTAATGGATCTTCTCGGAACTTGTAGCTTTGCTACTACTACATGCGATCGACAATTTTCCTCTTGCCCTTGTCGTGCACTAATATTATTGCCTTTGCTATTACTGCTGGTGGTGCTCTCCGTGATGCTACTTCATGTTGCTTCACTAACCACTCCACAATGAATTCAAGCTATTCATTCGGTCTGGAGAAACTGTAGCAATATCTCCATGGGTCCTCCTCGGCCTGATGAAATGCCCCGTGGATCCAGTTGAACTGTACTCTTGTGTATTGATCCTTCACAATGCAATGTGGGCCATATGGATTGTAACTTCGGAGGTCGAATGGATACTTCTTCATTTGTTCTACTTCGACATCTGCTTGCTTGATGCTCCAGATCTCATATAACCGAATCCACAATGGAAGAGTAGACCAAGGTGCCTTCCTCTTCCAGTGCGGTCTAGCTGTCAATCCTGCCAAGATGTGATATTCTACTTACTGCATGATGAGTATGTCTAAGGAAAACTTTGGTAGAACGTGCGGAGGCTTCTATGCACTGAAAATTCAGATGAAGGTGTTGGATGGTGATGCATACCAATCAACAATGTCTATCAGTGCCTCCATTTCTTCCTTTGACATGCATGGTGGATCTTGTTCGAATACCATCTAGTAAACTAGGGTGAAAAAATGATTGAACAATTGTGTGATTACTCCTTTGAAGCTGCATTTGAACAACAACTTGAAATATGTATTCACAATAGTATCCATCAGTGACCATGCCCACTCCAAGCCCGGGAACTCCTGTCAGGCACATATTGCATCTTAGATGTAGGCGGACATGTAAATATTTGCATGCATACCTCTGGGTGACTGTCGAGCTTTCATTACTTGTTCCTTCAGCTGGTGAGCCAGCATGTCAGACAAATTACATGGTTTTCCTTCTCCGACCAGTTGGTCTAGTGTGACCACCCAATTATTTGGGAAGGTTTCCATGTCTTCTTGGCCTTAAAGTTGACATGAAAATATGACCAAGTATTGATATGCCTTCTGCAGTATATTTGTCTTATAGATATGGTTAGGTGTCAAACTGAATCGAGCCTACTCCTTTACCCAGTTCTTCAGAATGTCTCTGGAGTTAGCACTGTTGTTGGGTAAGCTGAAGGGAGTCTTCATGATAGTCGCAGGATTTGACATCTAATACATCTCATCATAATATTGTGCCTAGAAGGTTTCAAGCTTCGTCCCATTGACACTGCTCAAGGCCATCGTCTCAGGATCAGTCTGAGAGTCAATCCAGTATCATGTCCACGCATGGGAATGCGGGGTATCTGCATGAAATCCTGTACAAGCTGAACTTGTGAATGTTCACATACACTTGACGGTCTTCGAGGACTTCCTCAAAAGTGCCTATAAATGCTTCATTGACCTCTTGCCACTTTAGTTTGATGTCCTTGTCTAGAAACAATTTGGTATCTTCATAGATCAGTAGACTAGAGGACACTCGCTCAACTGCTGCTCCAGCTGCATTTCCGTTAGTGTCCTATGATCTTGCTCTCTTGGAGGCCATTGATCCTGTACTACTAAGAGGTGGATGAACACCTGAAAGATTTGGAGACAAAGAAACATGCATGGCAGGAAATTTATCAGTGAAAACCAAGAAAATTCGGGGACTACAATAGCACATACTTGGGGAACTAATAGGAAAGATTGCACAATTTCTTCTGGGAGGCTGGGTGAATAGCTGCTAGAACTGTGCAAAAGGAATTTTGGGCTCTTTGGGAGGAAAGAATAGCTACTGGATTTGCACAATGCGCAATCCAGACTAGCTGCTGACTATTAGGATTGTGTAATGCACAACTCGAGCTGGGAGTGATTGCAGGATCAAGGACTGCATTGCGTAATCTTTTGGGCCAGCAGTCACTGTCCCTTAGAAATGGGAAAAACAATCGTGGAGGATAGTGCCCGGGTAGAAATGCGCATTTCTAGAGATGAAGGCAGAGCCTCCCTTCCCCAAATTGTGCAATGTTGTCTCGGTGAAGGCAAATTCCGGGCCAAGGTTGGTCAAACTCGCCGAGGGGCAACTGAAAGAAAATATGAAAGTGAACGCATGGTGACACTAAGTGAAAGTAGAATTAATTGACAATGCATGCAAACATGAATGAAAGATTCAATAAACAGATCAACATGCATGTGGGTGAAGCGAGTCGCCGAATCGACGACCGTTCATGCAAAACAATTTCATGCATGCGACAGTAGTGAGATAGCAACGAAAACTAGAATAATGCTAGTACAAGCTAGTATCCATGTAAATGATAGAAAACATTCAAAGAAATCAAGCAAACAACACTCACAAAAGAGAAAACACAAAAAGAAACAGAAATGTTGAAAAAGACAAGTTGAGGCCACTTACCCGTGAATAGGTGAGCCAGATGTGTCGAAGAGTCCTGGATGTGTTGTGAGATGTCATAGCTCCAACATCAATGTTAAAGAATGAGATCTGATGCGTCGAATAAATAAGTTTTGAGCTCATGACGCACATGCCGCAAATCTAGGAAAAATGACACTTGGAGGAATGTTTCTAAAACAACTTTGCATGTAACCTCCAGCTGTTAAAAATAGCTCCCTAAATCATGGGATGCCTTTTGCATGTTTCCTTTTGCTATTCTAGGAAAAAAATGAGACATGCATGCAAGTCAAGTTTCCTTGGTCCCGGGTGGAACTGGTCAACCAAACTGCTCATGCATGAAGTAACTCAACTGCTGGAAGGAAATGTGCATTTCTGGCTAGGAGATGGGCTAGCTGCCCAAGAGATTTGTGCAATTTCTAGGCAGAGCAGCTGACTTATACCCAAGATTGCACAATTCCTAGGCTTAGCAACCCTACTGGGGAAAACTGTGTAATTTTCACTGTGAGGGTTGACTGGTAGAATTGCACAATTCTGGAGCCCAACAGGCTGCTAGATAGGATTGCGCAATTTCTAGAGGGAAGCCTAGTTTCCCTCCAGAATTGCGCAATTTTTTGGGGGAGCTACTTAGCCTGCAGCTGGACCAAGTCTGGATGAACATCTTGTGAGGGGAATGCATCAAACTATGATCAAAAAGCTGTCTTTGTGCAGGAAAAACACTGAAGCTTGTGTTCTTGATGAAGCAAGACAAGGTGTTGTGAAAGGTTGGTAGGGGGGCTCCAAAACGAAGCTAAAGAAAAATATTTTAGGGTGGTTATAGCCGCTACAACACCTTGGTACATGATGGATGTTTGTGGATGAGTGCATCGATCCTAATCATAGACATATTGATCCATTGGATCATGCTCCTGCCACATTCAAGCTTGAATCCAGCCAAGGATTTTGGTGGAAAAGCTAGTGTGCACGACCTGGCAGAAAAGATGAAGAAGAAGTTCGATCTAGTTAAGAAGCCACACAAGTACTCCATCACATCTATCACTGACCCGGTGGTGAAAATTTCCACGCAGATCCTTGCTGGTAAGGTCATGAGGATATGTCACATAGATGAGGTTCTGGCACCAGTAATCTCGTTAGTTTCACAGTGCGTGGAAGGCGTGTAGTTTAACTGGTTACGCTATTGGGTGTGGACACTGATTATCTTCTGTATTCAAAGGTATCACTATATTGGACCCCAGTTCGAAATGGGGCGGCAATGTCGCCCGCAAAATATTCGTTGCAGGGGGGGTCTAGGGTGGGGCAGCTACGACCTTTGGGGAGCCCCCCCCCCCGCCAGGGCAGTGCCCCCGAAGCTAAAAACAGATGTAAAATTGCCTTGTAAAAGTATAGTAATTTCTAGTTAATATGGGCCGTTCATTAGGCAGAAGATCTGATGGTAGAACTTATGTTTAGTTTAGGGTTTTTTTTTCCCTAGAAGGCAACCCCTCTCTTTCTATGAGGGCATTGTATTGAGTCTGTGTAATATATATGTGTATTCTCCGAGTGAGAAGCAGAGAGGTGAGATTGTGAAAGAAAAAAGAGGATATTACAGTGGATCTGATGTAGGTTGTTTCTCTTCATTTTGTTGGATAATGGAAAGGAAGGACTGGCTATTCGGGGTGGACGTAGCCCAAACTGGGTGAACCACGTATATCTGTGTCTCTCTTGTTTTATGCGTTTTCTGCGTTTATATTTCTACAATATTTTATGTGTTCCATTGCTCCATAATATATAATTTTCTAACAATTGGTATCGGAGCCGAAGATCTATTTGGTTGATAAACTCGCAGGAAAGAAGGGTTCCTCGTTCGAGTGGGAGCAATGGCGGAAGATTGTAAGTTTAGGGTCAAGAAATTTAACGGCCAAAACTTCTCGCTATGGAAGATGTAGATGGAATATTATTTGTATCAGAAAGATATGTACCTACCATTGGGCGGAAAAACAAAGATGCCGACGGGAATGACAGATGAAGAATGGAACCTTCTCGATAGAAAGGCACTCAGAACAGTATAGTTGTGCCCTGCAGTGTCGGTCGCCTTCAACATTTCGAAGGAAATAATGACAGAGGTCTTGATTAAAGCATTGGAGAAACTATATGAAAAACCCTTGCCCTCAAACAAGGTATTTCTTAAGACATGGCTATTTAATATGAATATGTCGGAAGGTGGATCTGTTGCAGACCATTTAAATGATTTTAATATTGTTACAAGTCAGTTATTTTCTGTAGGGGTAAAATTTGATGATGAAGTTAGAGCTCTGTTATTCTTGTACTCATTACCAGAAAGTTGTAATGGTTTAGTAATGGCCATTAGTAACTCTGTTTCTGGATCTAGTACTTTAAAGTTTGATGATGTTGTCGGTGCTATCCTTAGCGAGGAAATGCAACGGAAAAGCTCCGGTGAGACATCGGGTAATGCTTTGAGTGCAAAGTCTAGGGGAAGAAAAATGGAAAGAGGAAAGAACTCAGGATATCGCAGTAAATCAAGGAAAGGCAGATCCAAGTCTAGATCGGGGATAGTGTGGTGGAAATGCGGAAAGAAAGGACACTTAAAGAAAGACTGTAGATCTCAGAAGGGAAAAGAAGGAGATGCACAACAAGAAAACAATCATGAAGCAAATGTGACAGGTGAGGTGTTACAAGATGCTTTGATTCTTTCTTTCGAAAATATTACTGATTCCTGGGTGGTAGATTCAGGGGCCTCATTCCATGCCACACCTGATAAGAAATACTTTCATGACTATGTTTAAGGAGATTTTGGACAAGTTCGTTTGGGTGATGATAAACCCTGTAAAATTGTTGGAATGGGTAAGGTTCTTGTAAAACAGCAGAATGGAAACCAATGGCTACTAAAGGAGGTAAGGCATGTTCCAGATCTAAAGAAAAATCTTATTTCAATAGGGCAATTAGGCGGTGAAGGTTGTGTGACAACTTTCACAGATAAAGCTTGGAAGGTTACCAAAGGAGCCCTGGTAATAGAAAAAGGCGAAAAGGTTAGTACATTGTATTTATGCAATGGTATTTCTAACTTTGTTAATGCTTTAACTTCCAAAGGAGCAAATGCAACATTATAGCATCAGAGGCTCGGACACATGAGTGAAAAGGAGATGAAGATTCTTCACTCAAGGAATTTGTTGCCGGGTTTGAAGAATGTTGATTTAGACTTCTGTGAGAATTGCATTTATGGGAAACAGAAGAAAGTCAGATTTCTTAGAGTTGGGAAAGAAAAGAAGAGTGAAAAATTAGAGCTTGTGCATACAGATGTATGGGGGCCTGCTCAGGTATCATCTCTCGGTGGCTCTCATTGTTATGTTACTTTTATTGATGATGCAACTAGAAAAACTTCGAATTATTGTATGAAGAATAAATCTGATGTATTTGATACTTTCAAGAAATGGAAAGCTTTTGTTGATATTGAGACAGGAAAGAAATAAAAGGCTCTCAGATTAGACAATGGAGGTGAATATTGTAGCAAAGAGTTTGATAGGTACTGTTCAGAGCATGAAATTCGCAGAGAGAAGATAGTTCCAAGAACATCACAAGAAAATGGTGTGTCAGAAAGAATGAACAGAACAATCATGGAGTGTGCAAAGTGCATGAGATTGCATGCAGGATTGCCTTTACAATTTTGGGCAGATGTTGTAGATACTGTTGTTTATCTAATAAACAGAGGGCCTTCAAGTTCCTTGGATGGTGGTGTTCTAGAGGAAGCATGGACAGGTAAAAATGTAAACTACTCTTTTTTAAAGCCATTTGGTTGTGAGGCCTTTGTCCATATTGATAAAGAAAATAGAACAAAGCTTGAGGTAAAGTCAAAGAAATGTACTTTTATTGGATATGGTGTTAATGATTTTTCTTATCACTTATATGATTACTAAAATCACAAAATCATTAGGAGCAGAGATGTAATATTCAATGAAAAGGTCTTGTATAAGAATCAGTTGCAGGAAAAGAAACAAGAAAAAGAAAACAAGGAATACGCAATTCTTGATGAAATCACTGAAAAAGTAAAGGTGCCTGAAAATAATAATAATCAACAACCACAACAGCAGCGACCACCACAATAGAAACATGCACCCCAAACACCTGAAAATGATGTTAGAATATTTACCAGGATAAGTAGATCCCCTGAACGATACTCTCCTTCATTATATTTTTTATTGTTGACTGTTTCTGGTGAACCCGAATGTTATGAAGAAGAAATGCAGGTTGAAAGCATGAAGAAGTGGGAAGTAGCCATGGAAGAAGAGATGGACTCCTTAATGCATAACCAGACTTGGGACTTAGTCAGGTTGCCTGCAAGAAAACTAAATTGAAGAATAAATGGGTTTACAAGCTAAAGGAAGAAGATGGAGGAAAACAAAGGTACAAAGCTAGACTTGTGGTGAAGGGGTTTGCAAGGAAGAAAGGTATTGATTTTGATGAAATATTTTCTCCTATTGTTAAAATGGCTTCAATCAGAACTATTATAAGTCTAGTAGCAGTTGAAGATTTGCATCTTGAGCAGTTAGATGTAAAGACAACCTTTCTCCATGGGGATTTGGAGGAAGAGATATATATGTAGCAGCCACAAGGATATGAAGTGAAAGGGAAGGAGAAACTAGTGTGCAGGTTGAAGAAGAGCTTGTATGGCTTAAAACAGGCTCCAAGGCAGTGGTATCTACAATTTGACAAGTTTATGTCTGAACAAGGTTATACTAGATGTCACTCTGATCATTGTGTTTATCTGAAAAAGCAAAATGATGGCAGCTATATTATATTGTTATTGTATGTAGATGACATGCTTGTTGCAGGGTCTAACATGCAGGAAATAAATGTGCTCAAAAGAAAATTGGCAAATTCATTTGCAATGAAGGATTTGGGAGCTGCAAAACAAATCCTTGGTATAAGAATAACTAGAGATAGGAAAATCGTAAATTAACATTGTCTCAGAATGAGTACATACAAAAGGTGTTGAAAAGATTTAATATGCACAATGCAAAACCAATTAGTACACCTTTTGCTAGCCATTTCAAAATTAGTAAGGAAATGTGCCCAAACAAGACATGGATTATTTGCCTATAGTTCCATATGCATCAGCAGTTGGAAGCTTAATGTATGCAATGGTCTGCACAAGGCCTGATATTGCACATGCAGTGGGAGTTGTAAGCAGGTACATGAACAATACAGGAAAGGAACATTGGATGGCAGTGAAATGGGTTCTTAGATATTTGAAAGGTACCACAAATCAAGCATTATGCTTTGGTGGTTCAAACATTTCTCTACAGGGATATGTTGATGCAGATATGGCAGGTGACAGAGATAATAGGAGGGGCACTACAGGATATGTATTTACTGTTGGTGGAACAGCTGTCAGTTGGGTTTCAAAAATCCAAAGTGTTGTTGCACTTTCAACAACAGAAGCAGAGTATGTTGCTGCTACAAAGGCTAGTAAAGAAATGATTTGGTTACAAAGGTTTATGGGTGAATTGGGTAAGGAGCATGATATGGGCACGTTATACAGTGATAGCCAAAGTGCCATTCATCTTGCAAAGAACTTAGCATTTCAGTCAAAGACTAAACACATACAGCTTAAGTACCATTTCATACGATTAGTGTTGGAAGATGGAGAGTTGAAGCTGGAAAAGATACACACTAGCCAGAATCCTGTAGATATGCTAACAAAAGTTGTAACCAGGGAGAAACTGAGAATATGCTCAGTTTCAATTAGTCTTCAAGGATGATGATGAAGATGAGAAACAACCAGGTCCAAAGAGGAGTCATTGTCCAGCAAATGAAGCAGCGGTGGAGTTGCTATAATCAGTCTCCAAGTGCGAGATTGTTCGGTGTGGAGCTTGATTATCTTCTGTATTCAAAGGTATCGCCACATTGGACCCCAATTCGAAATGGGGCGGCAATGCCGCCCATTAAATATTCGCTGCAGGGGGGGTCTAGGGTGGGGCAGCTACAACCTTTGGGGAGCCTCCCCTTGGCAGGGGGTTTCAGGGGCAGTGCCCCCGAAGCTAAAAACAGATGTAAAATTGCCTTGTAAAAGTATAGTAATTTCTAGTCAATCTGGGCTGTTCATTAGGAAAAAGATCTGATAGTAGAACTTATGTTTAGTTTAGGGCTTTTTGCCCTAGAAGGCAACCCCTCTCTTTGTATGAGGGCATTGTATTGAGTCTGTGTAATATATATGTGTAGTCTCTGAGCGAGAAGCAGAGAGGTGAGACTGTGAGAGAAAACAGAGGATATTACAGCAGATCTGCTGTAGGTTGTGTCTCTTCATTTTGCTGGATAACAAAAGGAAGGACTGGCTGTTCGGGGTGGACATAGCCCAAACTGGGTGAACCACATATATCTATGTCTCTCTTGTTTTATGCATTTTCTGTGTTTATATTTCTGCAATATTTTATGTGTTCCATTGTTACGTAATATATAATTTTCTAACATGCGCTACCTCTACAACAAGTTCCTTGCGAATTGTTGCGAGGCTCAAGATGAGAAAAAAACCTTCCACTATGTGTGTTTGTTGCTCTCCATCATGCTAGTAGCTCGGGAGATGTTGGAGGATAGCCAGTTTCCTCCCTTGGAGAAAGGATTTCCAGAGGATGCACAGTTTTCTTCCCTTTGGGCCACAAAGGACTCTGCGTGGGTTATGGAGATAAACGTTTTCTGGGTATTGATGGAGGTGAGCCTTCGCATGACCATCAATCAAAAGCCATGGTTGTTCTTGAATGGTCTTTGAATGCAGAATCGGTTGATGACAAGTTCATCATGAGTACTCTGTAGAACATCAGCCTCAACCTCACATCACTCCCTAACGAATATATTCACAAGCTGCAGGCAAGTGTGACAGTGGAGTTACGAGCATGGGAGTAGCGCGCTCTTAGCCTAATCAGTGAATAGCAAGTGAACAATGAGCAAATGTTCACTGAAAAGATGGAGGCCCTGAAGGCAAAAGAGACAATCCAGGAACATAACACCTAGTTGGCAGTCGTGGTTGCAGAGGCATGCAGGACAGTGGCAGAGTTGCACATACTTGAGGAGGCACCACTTGAGGCCAAGATAAAGAAGCTTCTAGGGGTGTCCATGATGCCAAGGCAGAGGTGGAAAGAGTTTAGTTTGAGCTGAACATGAAAATCATAGAACTAGAGCTCAAGTCATAGCTTTCGACCCTGCTAGAAGTTAGGGAATAGTGCAAATCTACCGTTAAGGATGCAATAACCACTATCGATGATGCAGTTGTGGACTGCACAACATTTTTTGAGCAAGCCATGGAAATAGTAATGACCCTGTAGGAAGATCCCAACCTACAGAGATTAAAAACGAAGGCCCGCGAGCTTCAAAAGCAGTCTGACGAAGTGCGGGCGACAGCATGCTAAGTGTCTACAGCACAACACCTCACCAAGTTGCAGGAGGGGAATCAACTCTTTATACAAATGGAAGCAGTGCAAAAAAAGGAGGCAGCCCTTAAGGTGCGGTTGGATCCTTGGTTGGAAGAAGCCTACCAAGTCTCCACCAACATATAGGAAAATTTGGTGAACATGCAGCTTACCCGGTTGAAGATCAAGCAAGACAGCATAGAACCAACCACATAACAACTAGTTGAGTAGGTGAAGCAGGTAGCCACAGAAAGTGTGGCTGAAGTAGTAGTGGTACAGGTGGAGCTGGGGGATATTTGTAGCAAGATCTTCGTGCCAGCCAAGTGACTCGAGGGCGAGTCACAATCTTTGTGTTGGGGGCCTGTTGGGATGGGGTCCCCAGGGTCAATTTTGCAGAAAAGCCCAAGTTTTGATGTAAGAAGATGTAAAGTCTCCACAAAATATGGTCACGGAGTGCGTAGCTAGTTAAGAATCAAAAAGGGTTTTACCCTTCTTTTATGTAACTAGAGTCGGCTTTTGAATATCTACCCATGGTCCATGGACCATGGGATTGTATAAATAGATGTGTCTTAGAGAGTCTAAGGCAAGTAGTTGAAGTTGTCTATGGGTACAATGGAAAGAGTCTAGAGAGTTAGTATAGGAGAGTAATAAGGAAGGCTCTATAACTGAGTGCACAGAGGCCTAGAGTAGTGTTCGCAACTGAGTGCATGGACCCTTGCAGTTGAGTGCACAGGAAAGTCTTGAGTTTGTAAGCTTAACTGAATATCAATAAAGAAGATTGTTGCAGAAATTCCTATGTTTTATCTATTAACTTTTGTTATGTATGAATGTGCTTTATGTTGTGATGAATAATGGGTTTATGAAATAATGATGTATTGATGCACGACTTTACTTGATCTACATTGTTATCTAAACGCAATTAATGTTAAGTGATTACATGAAGATTATAATGCTTTCTATTAAAGTTATTGAACACTTAAGTAGATCTGAGAAAATAATGGTCTAAGAGTAATCTATGGTGCGTGTAAGTAGCTAATTCACCTGTTCAGGGTCTGCAAAATCTAGTCGTAAAACTTCACGGAGGTCTAGAGGATGATTAAAGGAAGTTCATCGATAACCCATAAGGGCTCATTGATCTGCACAAAGGCAGAATTAGGTCACAAAAGGACATCACATTGATCTCTGGGTACGAAAACTTGGTTCCAACATCCCCCCATATTTCTTCGGGTGAGACTTTAGTCCACACACCCCGGATTGATGCCGAAAGGGCCAGTAGCGTAGGGATTTATTTGGCAAAACTAACTCTGAACCTAGGTTAGGACCCCCTAAGACAACAAATGGTTCCGTTTTCGGGACCGAGATTTGCATAAAGAGATGTGTGATGTCAGATCACTGGAATTCAACCAAGAAGGAAATTGAGAAATGGTTGGATAGAAAGATCCACGAATTCACGATGCAAGAAAGCAGGAATCTGCACCTGACAAAAGAATAGTGGCTGGACAGATATTTGTACACAGAAATACATGAAATCTTCCTCTGTACCTTCCCGATCGAACCATACCAGTGGATCACTAAATTGGCAGACGACCAAGGAAGGTGGAGGCTTGACGATCCAATAGTGTGGACCCCAAAGCTTGTGTGGAGGTTGGAAGCTTATGAAGATAAGATCGCACACGTAGTTGATCACTGGCTTTATCAAGTCATTGGATGGTTTGTTACAGATTTCCTAGTTGATACCTCAGTCAGTTACAACGAATCAGAGCAACGCTTCTTCAAGGGACAACGAGGTAAGTATTTGCGATCTTTGAAAAACCTGGATTAAGATGCTCTTGTGTGAAAAGCAGGTTATGCCATTGCCTTGATGTTTGGATCTGTGTGAAGTGGACGAAGCTTTAGAAATCAAGGAAAATCGAGTCTTGAATATAGTCCATTGATTGGAATGCCTTCAAGTGATGATCATGGAAAATTTTAGGGGCGAATTTTCGCCCTTATGCGAAATTAAGGGGTTTTAAATTTTTAGTGGGCGAATATTTTGTATCATAGTACATTTTTACAAATCGCCTCAAATTTATTTTATAAAAAATTTAGGTATGGAGGTTAGCCCACCTTATTTTAAGGGAGAGGGTAAAAAATGTAAATTTAGCCCTTGAAATTAGGAGTTACAACCTTCCATTCGCCCTAATTTTCAAGAATAGGTTTTATTTAAGTGAATCCTATGGGCCAAATACCATATTTATAAAAGAGGTATGGTAAATTAATAAAAATATAAATAAATGAGAGGTATGGTAAATAAATAAAACATTTTTTATTTTTACTCCATAAATCACCTTATATACATGCAAGGGTGTAAACAAATAAAAATATGAATAAAGTGGAGGTACGGTAAATAAATAAAACCTCTTTTTATACTTAGTAAAAAGGTATGGTAAATAAATAAAAATATGAATAAACTAGAGGTAAAACCTCTTTTATATTTAGTCCATAACCCTCTTTCTATTTATGAAGGCTCAAAAAAGAGGTTTTATTTAAGTGAATCTTATGGGCCAAATACCATATTTGTAAAAGAGGTATGGTAAATTAATAAAAATATAAATAAATGAGAGGTATGGTAAATAAATAAAATGTTTTTTTATATTTACTCCATAAGTCACCTTATATTTAGGAACACTAAAAAAATGCGTTATATTTAGGTGAAACCTATGGGAAAAATACTATGGGCCAAATACCATGAGCTAAATTATTATTGATACCATGCAAAAAAACATTATTAACCCTAATATTAGTAATAATAAAAATAAAAATGGCACATGGTATTGACCCATGATATTAACGTGGAATGTAGCCTTTTTAAAGGGGGGAATTAAACCAACATAGATCCATCTTTACTATGGATCTACTAAGCCCCGAGAGGGATCAAATATCGTGATATGCAAACTAGCATAGAGTGAAAATGGCACATGGTATTGACCCATGATATTAACGTGGAATGTAGCCTTTTTAAAGGGGGGAATTAAACCAACATAGATCCATCTTTACTATGGATCTACTAAGCCCCGCGAGGGATCAAATATCGTGATATGCAAACTAGCATAGAGTGAAAATGGCACATGGTATTGACCCTGATCGTGGAATGTAGGCTTGAATTAAACCAACATAGATCCATCTTTACTATGGATCTACTAAGCCCCGAGAGGGATCAAATATCGTGATATGCAAACTAGCATAGAGTGAAAAAATATTTGATCCCTCTCGGTTGGTTGATCAAGAGTAAAAATGGATGTTGTAATTTAATGTATGTTAAACATTTTAACTTGGTTAAAATAAAAAACAATTATTAATTTTATTAATTTTTATAAATTACTAATAGTAATTTTTAAGCTCCAGGTATATGATAACCCATGGTATTGACCCATGGTAATACCATGGTATTCATGTGAGCATAGACTATTTAAAGGGGAAATTCTATCATCTTAGATCCATCTTAATTCTGGCCGTACCAGTCTCAGAGGGATAAATAGATTTCATCCCTCTAAGAGTGGTAGATGTGGAGTTAAGATGGATATAGGTTAGTTTTTATGATAATGAAGATATTAAATAGACTTAGGAAATTATATTGTAAAAACATCTTAAGGTGAATGGCTAAAGCTACATTTACTCACTTCACAAAATTTAGTTAAAAATATCAATATCTTCATTAATATTGGTTTTTCTGATTTAACAAAAAAAGTTCAAAACAGTGAAACCTTATCACTCTTTTCACAGAAGATTTCCCACCATTTTTCAAACATTCTCAATATGATATCTTCATGAAAAAGTTTAGGTACTGATGTTGGATTAGTTGTTTGAAAAATAAGCTGGTTTGTACAACCTTTCATCTTCTGTGCTATTCTTAGTTTGTACTAATGATCTGTAGGGGTTGGAGCCATTGCACCATATTTTCCTAAAAGATGGAGATTGTTCACCAAAAAGGAAATTAATCAACATGTTACAACGCTGTTAAAAATGCGAGATGTATGAGGGTAGTGAATTATGCTAATAAGCAATTTAGATTGGGAGAGACGTAATTAAATTTTATTATTTAATTGAAGATTTCCAATTAAAATAATAATAAATCTACATTTATATATTCATATATTGATTGGAAGGCTTCTCACAATGGTCACTTCTTTCAATTAGATCCCCTTCAAGCATTTGGAATACCTAATATTTTCTTATATAATATGGTTGGGGATTGCTACTTGTTGGCTTGTTGGGGTAAACAAACTTGATGTGTTTTTCTTTATCTCGCAGTTGGAGTCTATGGAATAAGAAAGAAATTTGATCACTTGAAAAAAGTTGTAGCTTGACAAAAGTTGTATAGAAAAGATTAATCTCTCCTACCTCGACAAAACTCGTGGTCAATATCAACACCTACGAGAACTTTGTTGTGGAATATTATCAAAACTAATAGAAGGATATGAAAGTGTGTATTGTAAGAACCTTGACAAACAAGGCCACTGAAACTTGAAACATCATTTGTAGGAAGAGAAAATTATGTTTCTTTTTTCCAAACATGTATGTTAGTATATTATAGTTTAATGAATATGTTTCCTTATTATCATATATGGTTTCATACTTTAACAAAACACTCGCCAAGACTTCACAATGTTTTATTATTCAGTAAAAGATTTTCCAAGATCTTACAAGATTTTATAATTCAGTGAAAGATTCTCCATCATTGTACAAGATAATATAATATGGTGAGATATTCGCCAAAAAAATTATATATACATATTATATTATTGATAAAATCGCCTCCCATTTTTCCTATGTATCATGGGGATTAGCCCATTTATTATACATATAAATTTAGGGTGGTTCTTAAAATTTTCCCTAGTGATGATGAGGGAGCAACACAGCTTTCACCACAGAGCGTTTTCCAGTTTATAGGTAGGTATTTCCGCGGATATCTCATCCATCCACACCAGCTCCACCTTCACCTCCACAACATACACCTTCACTCACACTACCACCACCACCGCCGCCGGTCAACATGTCGAATACAATGAAGTTGCCAGTTTTCAAAGGCTTAGGAAGTGAAGATCCGGATCAGTTTTGGTTTATTGTGAAGGTTGTGTGGACAACACAACAAATTACAGATGATAATATAAAGAAGGTGCAGTTAGTCACCACTCTGTAGGACCATGCGCTAACATGTTATCTTAAGTATTGCACTAACAATCCGTTGGTGTCATTGGTAGATACTCACACCACTTTAAACAAGGAATTTGGTAAGCCTAAATCTGCCTCGCATTCGGTAATTGGATTTAAGGAAATTAGGATGAGGCCCGTGAAACGCCATGGGAGCTAGATCAAAGACCGAAGTGTGGTATCTGCAAAGCTAATATGAATCTCATAGATATCTATCACTGCGATTGGTTTATAGCAGCGCTCTTGCCCCACTTAAGGATTTCTTTATCACAACCAAAGATAGGAACTCAGGCGGAAGTCCTAGAAATCACGATGAGATTTCATGAGACACCTATCTAGGATGCTTCTTTGGGAGTTCAATAGGTTCATGCAAAGTTGCAGAACCTTTGCTTGGAGTTGCAAAACTTGAAAAAGGAAAAAGCAGCTCGACTGGAGGTGCGCGAGGAAGTTTGGTGTCTCAAGTGTAATAACCAAGGGCATGATAAAGATCACTGCCCTATCTTCGTGAATTACAACACAGGAGGGGGGCCTATGCCCCTATGGTAGGAAGCCCCAAAAAGACCAAGTACAGGGCCCATGCTATGGTGTGCTATTTGTCAAGTAGTCAGAAAACATGTAACAGACAATTGTCATTTGCTGCAAAATTTTGTACAAACCCCACAAAAATTGTTTTGCGATTTCTACAAATCAGTGGGCCACGATGAGCGCCACTATCGAAGTTATGAATTAATGATGGAGACGTTTCCTACGTATCAAATGCAAGAAGAAACTCGACCTCTGGATCAGGGCACTGGGTGAATGCGTAGAGGATATTAGGGGCGCAAATGAGGCCGAGGTGCAGGATGACCTGGTAGGGTTGGGGACAGGTCATTTGTTACAATTGCGGAACACCAGGACAATATGTGTGGGAGTGTACAAATTAGACACACCCGTCATGTCAATACTACACTCAGTTTGACCACACAATTGAAGAGTGTCCTGTGTTGATGGCCAAGATGTAGGAGAAGTAGGCACGACCTCAACATCCTACCTAGAACTTACAAATGATGAGGGCTGAGCCCCGCAAAGAGGTCTTGAATATGAATATTGTACTACGAAGAAAGATCGCAACTAGTGAAGATAAGGGAAAGCATCCTAAAGAAGGTGGATGGGTCTGCAAGGCCCCTAGAAAATGAGGTTGGGTTTAATCTAGAGCGTATGAAGGAAACATGCATGGAAGAAAATAAAAGCTTCACTGAGGCCTCTACCTCAAGAAGTCAGGACAAATTTCTTGCAGAGGTTGACCCTCTATGCTTACCACCTTCTTGGAGACTTGTATGAAACTACTGTGTGATAGCAAGGATGTAAAATGGCTACAGCAGTTGATAAAAAAAGGTTCCACTAAGGATAATACTTCTGATGGACCCCACGTAGTTAGAAAGATCAGTAAGCATAAGGAAAGAACAGGGCCCGAGATTAGGCTTACCACACAAATAGGAGACTATGAGATGGACCAGGTTATTTTGGATTTGGGGTCTGACTCTAACATATTCCCTAAACAGACCTGGGAGAGAATGGGGAGACTTGCATTGTAGTAGTCTCCGATTAAACTGAGGATGGTGAACTAGTAAAGGATTATCCCTATGGGATGATTGCAGGGACTTACAGTAGATATAGAAGGTGTGAGCGTGCTGTCTGATTTTGAAGTAATAGAGATTATTGATGATAGAAATCTTTTCCCTGAGCTTGTGGGAATTGACTGGGCTACTGACATGAATGGGGTCATCAATTTGAAGAAGCGGACAATGTCTTTTGAAAGGAAATCGTTTTGCATTATAGTACCATTGGACCCTGTAGAGGGACCATGCTATACTAAACCGGTCCATGACTATGAGGAAAGTGATGATGATTTGGATCAGATCTATAAAATAACAGTGTGAGACCAAGACTGGGTTAATTCGATAGCTGATGGATGAATTCCATTAGACCGCAAAAGTTCCTATACCTTGGATTCAGACGAAGAGTTAGAACATTAGTAAAATAAGCTACATGAAGTATCCACACTATGCTGCAACACAATGACCAATTCATTGCGCTTTGTGTCGTTGGAGGTAAGAAATTTTTCCTATTATGATGGTTTAACCAACGTAGATAAATTTTTGGATGCTTTTGAAAGAGAAGTTCCAGAGGATTACCACTTTTAGGTGTTCGACTGGGAACTACACGCTACGCCTGCTCGGCGGTGGGGTATGCACAAAGACAACTTTGATGAGTGGAGCGATTACAAAAAGGATGATGAGAATGTGATTTGGTCATCCTAAAGTACGGGTAACTAAGAAGTATGATAGGAGGAATGATTCACACGATCATTTGGCCAAATGGACTAAGGTATATGGAACAGAGCCACAGCCAAAATGGGTGCATTTATTCTGTCACACTTTGGACATAATCCCTATGAATTGGTATTTGGAAACAGAGCTATGCCACGACACCGCAGGGTGGGATGTATTAAGAGAAGGGTTCTTGAGGACATTTATCTTCAAAGACGGGTTCGAAAGCATTGATGAGGCGTTGTAGGAGGTTATGGTAATGATCTTCTGAATCCCACATGATCCTTTGGACTTGATTCAACCAGATTGGAGATAGTGAAGCCCTGGGTCTCAGTACAGTGCAAATTTCTGGCAGTCCATAGGGAGGCTTGATCACTGATCTTGCGGGAAGCGCAACTTGGATCAAGCTTGGAGGAAACTTCTGTGTAGTTCTAGGAGATAGACAAGTTGCTCACTTCCAGGATTGTGCAGTGCATTTGAACCAGAGCAAAACCTCAAGCACTGCATAGTTGTGTGGAGCAGAGCAGGGTCACTAAGGTCTAAGATTGTGCAGTGCATCTGAGTCGAGTTCCGGTTGAAGGAGGTTGCCTGGTCGAGAAGTTTTTTAGGAAAATGGCTAAGTGTCAAAAGCAAGTGACTTTGTGTAGACTGACAATGTGATCATACACTTAGCATATTTTTATGACAAGACAACAAGACCAATAAGACAACACTTGCGTGACTATGAGATTGTCTTAAAGCTAAGAGTGACAAGTGTGACACTTGAGATACACCTTCAGATGACCATGACAACACTTGTGCGACTGTGCTTGCAACTTTGTGTGTGAGTGCGAACGATGTTCATAGAGAGAAGAAAACTCAAGAACACAAAGACAAACCTTCGAAATCACCAGACAAGATCACAAGCATGATAAAGCAATTAGAATGCCAAATGATGGCAACTGGTCAAACAAGCGAAAGGGAGAAAGACATGTAAAGGAGACGCACGACATGAATTTCAGTGTTTGCAACCATGCATGTCATTAAATACAAAACCATATAGTGGTAATCAATAGTACTTCAAGCTACACTAAGATGTGTAATTCGAAATATGTGCTTGCATACCATACTTACCCTCATCTCCTTGAGAGTCATCTAGCATGTCATCTTTCCTTGTGATCATTGAGAGATAGATCTACATAGTTTCAGAAGGTAGTGACTACTGCAGGGATGAGGCCCTAGAAGGCTCATCTCCATATTTTCTAAACACAAGGAAGATCAAATCGCTAGGATAGAACTGTGTAGTTTTGAGATGCAAGATATTGTTGCAAGATGGGGTCCTGGGAGGACACCTCTGCACAGTTTTTGAATGTAAGATAGACTGGGTAGCTAAGGGACATTACTACGTGGTTTTTGAATTCAAGGCACCATTGAGGGATGGGGTCCTAGGAGGACACCTCTGTGCAGTTTTTGGATGCAAGGCAGACTAGGCAGTCGAGGGACAATACTATGTAGTTTCTAGAGACAGTGGGTTCTGGTTGAGGGAAGGACACTGGAGGAAACAACTTCGTAGTTTTGGATGCTAAGGGAGGTTGGGGTCTCTACGCATTGTGCAATTATAGTAGGTAAGGGAAATAGCTTGAGGGTTGCAGAATTTACGTGTGCAGTTCCAGAAAGATGGACGAGGATAGGTTGTTCAAGAAACTCCAGAATATGGCTAAGTGTGGGATCAGTGGAATTGATGTGAATAGTGATAGAACTTTAACTGTGATCACACACTTGAACATTTAGTTATACAAGATGGACCATCTAGAACATATAAAACATACTATGCTTGATACAACAACCATCATGGTAAGAGTGTGTGAAGTGAGTGTGAAATATGTCTATGTAATGAGAAAAACTCATACACACAAACATGTCCCCTTGAAGTAGAACAAACTTCCCTTTTCATGACAAATAGTGCCCAAAGATGACACATGTTGCATAAATATGAGAACGTGAACAACACTTAAGATCAAGGAGGGGGATTGAGATCATCATTTTACCAATAAGTGACCAAGAAACGATTGATCACAAGATCCATGGTAGGCTTCGAAATTTGCATGCGAGCCAAAATTTTGGAGGATGGTTGTAGTGCTACAACATCTCCCTAACTTTGTATTGCTCCCCATAACTTCTTGTTACTTCCCCTTTGACAGAAATAGTAAAGGGATGCTTTGCTGAGTTAAAAGACAGATGATACCCATATTTTGACAAATATATTCAAATTATTCTCGAGGCAAAGGTTTAGTGAATATGTCTGCAATATGTTCCTTAGTGCTACCATATTCCATTTTTATGTTCTGATCAACAACCTGTTCTCGAAGAAAGTGGTATTTGATTGGAATTTGTTTTATTTTTTAGTGCATGATTGGATTCTTTGAAATATTTATTGCACTATTATTTTCATAGAAGATAGCAATAGGATGATTTAGTTCTATTTTGACATCCTTCATTGAGCTTCCTTCATCCAAAGTATTTGTGTACAACAGTCTACTACTGCAATATATTTGGCTTCACTTGTGGAAAGAGATATGGATGATTGTTTCTTTCTCAACCAAGATACAAGAGAATATCCTAAGAAAAACACATTTCCATTGGTTGTCTCTCGATCATCATTGCATCTTTCCTAGTCTACATTGGTGTATGGTTTTTAAGGTAAGATTTGTGCTCTTAAGATACCATAGCCCAAAATTAGGGGTGCCCTTTAGATATTTGAATATCCTTTTTATGGCTTGCATGTGAGATCCCTTAGGGGCTTACTAGAACCTTGTCACCATACCTATTCTACATGATGTCTAGTGATGAATTTATCAAATATAAAATACCTCCAATCATTGATATGTAGAGAATTTCATATATTATCAGATATTCATTGTCCTTACCAAGCATGTAACCTACAATCATAGGTTTGCTTACGACAGCACATTTTTCCATCCCAAATCACTTAAGAATTTCCTTAAGGTACTTTATTTGTATTGTGAACATTCCAACATTGGTATAGGTTACTTGAATTCCAAGAAATAAGGGCAACTATTTAATAAATGACATTTCTTAGGAAAATTTGTGACTCATTTCATCATTGTTGCTACCAAAAATCAGATCATCCACATATAACAGTGTGATTATCATATTACCTTCATCCATATTCATGTATAGGTTGATTTATGCAACTCCTCTCTTGAACCCTTGTTGTTGAAGATAATGATCAATTCTAGCATACCAAGCCCTTAGAGCTTGTTTCAATCCATACAGGGCCTTCTTTAATTTGGATACAATGTGTTTATTTTCTGACAATTCAAAGCCTTCTATTTGCTCTATGTATACTTCTTCTTTTAAATTTCCTTTTATAAAGGTTGAATTTACATCCATCTGATAGACTTTCAAGCCTTTTGAACATGAAAATGCTAAAACAATCATTATGCACTCTAGTCTGGCAACTGGAGAAAAGGTCTCTTCATATTCAATTCCTTTAATTTGAGTATACCCATTTCACACCAATCTTGCCTAATTTCTAATGACTTATCCATCTTCTTTCATTTTTTATTTTCACACCCACTTGGTTCCTATGACATTCTTATTCTTTGGATGAGGTACAAGTTCCCATGTTCCATTCTTTTAAATTTAGTTCATCTCCTCTTCCATTATTTTTATCCAGTGTGGATACTTGCTTGAGCGAAATCTTTTGGTTCTATTTGGGACATCAAGGAAATATCACTCATTTTTGGTGTGTTTTTCATCCTTCTTCTTATTTTTATTCCTATGTCCATATCTCCTATAATATGGTCATTAGGATGATTATTTTATACAAAGTTGAAGGTTGTATTTGATTGTGTTTGAGTTTGTTCCTCCTTTTCATCTTCCAGCTCTTGCTCTTCTTTTTCTCCACCTGTTTCCTGATCTTTAAGCCTAAGGTCTTTGTCATTTGTTAGATCTTCTTCTTTTTCAGGAAGAGTCTCATCTATATTTACAGCAATGCTTTCTACCACCTTCTGTAGGTAGTTGTTGTAGCATTTGTAGGCCTTTCTTCTTAATGAATATCCAAAAAAAATTCCATCATCACCACGAAAATCAAACTTGCCTAGTGAATTTTCATTTATCTTCATAAATCATTTACTTCCAAATATTTTGAAATGTTTTACAAAAGTTGGTATGCCTTTCCATAACCTGTATGGAGTTTTATCACTGTTTACCTAGAATTGTGCCCAGTTTATGATATATATTGTTGCCCCAACTCCACCTTGAATTTAATAGGTAAGTAAGCTTCCAATAACATTGTTCTTGCAATATCGTGTATAGATATGATCTTTCCTTCTACCACTCCATTTTTTTGTGGGGTCCTAGAAATAGAAAGTTTCCTCTGATTCCATGTTTTTCATAAAACTCATTGAATTCTCCTAAGGTAAATTTTCCACCTCTATCTGGTCTTAAGAATTTAAACTTCAACTCGCTTTCATTCTCAACCAGCGTTTTGAAATTTTTAAAAAATCTAGTGCTTCTGGATTATATTTAAGGAATTATACTCAGATAGTTCTAATATAATCATATATGAATAACATAATGTACATTTTTCCTTATAGTGTTGGAGTTTTGGTTGTACCACATAAATATGTATGTACAATTTCCAAAGGCATTGATGTTGAATATTCCTTTGACTTGAAACTAGTCCTAGTTTATTTTCCATGTTAATATGGTACACAAACAACATTTGTTGGTTTTTAGATTATGAGGATATCTCTTACTGCTTGAATTTTTCTTATCTTCACCAAGTTATCAAAGCTTAGATGTCCCAGACGTTTGTGACATAGAAATATTTCATTTTATTGACTCATGTAACATATTTCTTCTTGAATTTCACTTACAATGTATTCATTATTTGTTGTTTTTACTGCTTTTCCTACTAGTTTTCCTGAATATGATCTCCTTATTTCACAATATTTGGCATGAAAAATTACATCATGTCCTTGATTTCACATTTGGATGACACTCAAAACATCATGTTCGAGACATTCAACATTAAGGACATTTTTCGCTTTGGCCATGCCATTGTTGAGACTTATTGTGCCTATTCCAACAATTTTATTAGATTCGTTATCTCCAAAGGTCACATTTTCATCCTTTTCTTTGCTTAATGAGATGAACTTTTTCTAGCTACCCACAATGTGCCTAGAACATCCACTATCTACAAACAACTTACCTCCTTGTTATGTGCATACATAACCAAACCACATTTATCAGGGGTAGATTCTTCAATCACCTTTCTCCATACTCTCTCTTTCTTGGCTTCAGTGGATAATTTTGTGCTTCATGGCCTAGATTGTTAGATTTGTAGCATTCTAAACGATACTTATTTTAGTGATTAGCCTTTAACACCTTAAAGTGTTTTTCTTGATGACCAAACTTATTGCAAAATAAGTAATGACGAAGAAAAAATAGTTTGATACCTTTAGAATAAGCTTGCCTTGATGAAAATTCCTTTTGGGGAGGGACTGCTTCTCATTCCTTGGATGAAATTTGTTTCCTACATAACTATTTTGATGAGATCCTTTAATGACATCAACAAAACTTCTAGGTGTTTCTTCATGATAAACATTGGTATCTTCCATTGAAGTTAAATATTTACATGTATATCCAAGTCCATATTTTTATGTGGTGGTCCTTCAGAGTTGGGAATAACATCCAAGGTTTGAGAACTCCTCAAATTCTTGTTAGCTTTGTCCAAATCCTCTTTTTAAAGATACTGCTTCAACTTCCAATTTTTCAAAAAATTATTCCTGTTGCTTTAGTTTATTATTCAAGGCTTCTTCTATTCTTTTAGATTCTTGTTTCTTAGTTTTGATAGAAATTATTTCGTGAGATATTTTCCATTCTTTTTCCTAAGTCTATCATTTTCCTCTAAGGCATTGATCAATAGTTCATCCATATTTCCTTCTTATTCTTCTTATGGATTATCTATTTCATTTTCTAAGGCCATGAATAATATTTCTCTACTTCTATCATATTCTTCTTCATCAAAGTCATCATTGTCTTTCTTGGAGAAGAATTATTTTTTTCTCTATCCTCACTTATTGAATGTCCTTTTCTTGGGTTCGTCTTCATTATCATTGTCATCTTTGAAAGGATACTTGGTTGCATAATGTCCTATTTTACCACTTATAAAACAAATAAGAGGTAAATTACCTTTGGGTTTGGATCTTTTCTTTAGCCTTCTGAGAAATTATGCCATTTCAATATCAAAACTATCTTTGGTCCAATTACATTTCTTCCCCTTTATTGATGTCTTTGATTCCTTGAATTAAACTTCCTTATGAGTTGGATTTCCTGAGCTCATATCATATGCTATGATAATTTCATCATTCTCATCCATTCTTCAATTACCCAAATCTTGTATTTCTTCTATGGCACAAAATTTGACATCAAAACGGTATGTAAGAGATCTTAAAACTTTTAGGACAATCATCTTTTCTTTGGCCTCTTCACATATCCTTGTAAGAGATTTGACTACCTCATCTACTCATAGGAAGTAAGCAACAATATCTTCTTCATCATTCATCTTGAGACTTTCAAACTGCCTTCTAAAATTTTGAAGCATTTCCTTTTTGACCTTGACATCTCCTTCATTGATACTGATAATCTTGTCCCACATTTCTTTTGCTAATTCACAATTCAAAGCCTTGGTGAATTCTAAGTTCGTAAAACCCCTTGTTAGAGAATTCAAAGCCTTAGTATTTGCTACATACACCTTCTTTCCATCCTGGTCTATTGGTAGAGGAGATGGAATTTTATATCCATCTATAACTAACTGCCACACTTCAGCACCACGAGACATCAGATAGTACTTCATCCTAATTTTGTAAAATGAAAAATTTGTACCATCAAAGTGGGGAGCCTTAGGTGCTTCCTTATTGGCTAGTATAGTTAAAAAAAAATCCTTCTTCTAGTTGTTAAGTTGATATTGAAGAAATGGGCTATGATCCCAATTGTTGGAAATACTAAAGGGGGTTGAACCAGTATTTCTTTACAATTGTTATGTTATGCCAATTAAAAATCACAAGTTATGCCATAACACAGGAAATAAACTTAAAATATATTATATAATGATTTTTCAAATAAAAATGACGAGGACACCAATCCTCTTAAGGAAATCTAGGCATCAACCTTGTTTATATGAGGACATCAATCCTCTTAGGTTCCAACCTTTATAAATTCTTCAAATATACTTCAAAATGTTACCAAATAGTCCCAAAAGACTTCCTTCAAAGTGTCTCCAAAGGTGGCTCCAAAGGTGGATTCCAAAAATGGCTTCAATATTTCTTTAATTCACTTCAAAGGGTTGATTAAATATTCTCCAAGGTCTTCTCCAAAAATATTCAAATATTTCTTCAAGGACTCTTCAAAAAATCACTTCAAATTCTAGTCCAAAGTCAGCTCCAAAATTATTAGATCAAGCTTCAAACATTGTCATGCACAAGGCTGAATTTTGTCTCAATAGAAGGATAAAATTAATGATCAAAGAGGGTGGAAGTATATATTGTAAGTTTGAGTTTTGTTCTCAAAACAAGCCCTATATATGCCCTTAGGGGGCATCCTGCACCTTACTATAGGGGTTGAATTTTGTCACAGGGGGGAAATTTTAGAACGTTATTATAGGTCTAAATTTTTTCATAGGAGGGACCAACTTTTATACTTCACCACAATCCTGAAATGTTTCAAAAGGGGTTGAGTGCTTCATCTTCAGATAGGTCGAATTATGTGCCTTATATTGGCAAAAAATGGTGGTTAGGTTTAAATCGTGGGTTCGTGCATAGGGGCCAACAAAGGGTCCATTATAGTCTAGCATAGCGTTGACATTTCACCTTACTCAAGAAGAATAAGGCTTCTAACCTGAAGTGTGTCATGACCTTGCTTAAGGGATTGGAACCAGGCATCAAGAGAAATCGCACAAGGATACCAATATTTTTAAACTCAGACCCAAGGCATCAGACAATATATAGTTGCAGAAGACAACAACTAAATCATACAAAAGAACATAGAATACACACATGCATTCATAATAAAATTTTAAAAGGGGACACATAAAACCAACATAAGTAGGACATCATACATCCCTGCAGATTCCTCTTTTATTAGGTTTAGCCAGCATTACATCATTACATTTAGGCTCAGAGGCCTTCTCTACAAGAAAATAGGTTACGAAATCATGTGGGCTCAATAGGCTCCACAATAACATTTCAATACACTTTCTTCTCTCCCCTTCTAGCTTTTCCTTCGACATTTTTAAGCACTCTGGTTGCCTATACATTTGTTTTACCTCCTCATATGCTCCACCCTTTCCTTTTCGGCTACCCATGTTGCTCAGCTGCAAATTGTTCCTCTACTATTTAACAAAACTTTTGGCGCAACTGTGACTGTGTGTGCCCTAATTTCCCTACCCGATATTCTGCAACTACCAAATTTTAGTGGATTCCTTATCCATCCTTGGTTTCCTTCTCCATGAATTTCTATCAGTCACATTTGGTCAAAACACCAAAACCTAACAAAACTTTGTCCTCAAAATGAAGGACCCAACAGGTCCCAACCACATTTCTTTGACTCATCCCTGATTCAATCATTTGTTGTTACTACTGGTGCTTCTGTTTTTGCAGTGCTCCTATAGGTGTTGCTCCTCCTTGGCCTATTCCTTCAAATGAAGGATCCAGCTCTGGGAAAGACTAGATGAAATGAGGGGAATGGACTTATCAATTCTCTGAGATCCTCAAGAGTATTATGAAATAATTTCTTCTTTGTCTTGAGCTTCTTTACGACTAGATTAAGTGTTTCCTCTGCCACTCGCTTCTGGGAGGCGAAAGGTGTTTCGCCAGGCAATGGCTTGGGAGACATCCCTTCGAATGAATATCTCATCTCGCCTTCCCTAATTTCTACAATAACCCCCGGCTAGGACATGACTTCGATATGGAATGCCCCCTCTAAGAGAGAGAAGGGAAAAACGTGCATCTGGAACATGTCTGGGTTGATGCACTTAGGCCAAATCTAGGTGTTTCCATTGCTTATACCAAACCATATTTCATGTGAATATTCATCTAAAAGAAACAGTGGGATCCTCTTCCTGGCTTTGGTGACAACTATCATCTTTTGATACCATCCAGCAAAAGAAGCTTCATTAATTTCCTTGTTGTTGGGGTCCCCGAAATTCTGCCATGGTAAGTATCTGAGTGAAGGAGATTGATCCTCAACAACTGCTACTATTTCTCTACCTTTTGATGGGAACCACTTCATCATAGCTAAGGAAACAACAAGATATCCATATATGAAATACATTTCCCTCTTATACGCATCCTCACAAGCTTCAAGAGCTCATTCAACATAAAACTGCACCAATTTAATTGGGTGCCTTGCACACAAGCTTCTGCTTTTGAAATGGTGTCCAAGGTGCACTTGGCCCTTGAGTAATGGAACATCATCTTTCCAGTAATTGTATAGAAGGAGAATTTGATAGTAGGCTTGTTAACTGTTTTAATAAGGGTTCCCTTACCACCACATTGAGTCTCATACTTGTTGTAGTAGTTGTTGTCACCTGTCTTCTTTCCCCTCTTGTAAGTATTCTAGAACACATATGACATGATGGCTCCTCAAGTAGATAATCTTGTAAGTCTATGAATGTTGCTAGCGTGTATGGGGTATTCCTTTTCAAGCCAGAGAGAACCTCTATCCATTCGGTTGATGAGGAATTTAGTACATTACATTGTTGCTCCCATAGTTTTGAACACTGGAAAACTGTGCAAATTTAGTAGCATCAACCTTTGTAGGCCTCTGAAATCCTCGTTGATTCTAGATGACTAGCTTCCATCTGATTTGGATACAGCTTCTGTAAAATAATTGTTCTTGAAAATTTGGAAATAGAAAGAGCATGAGAGGTCATTGTCCATAGGTGCATCCTTGTCATATATTCCATCGAGAGGCTCAGTTTTAGTAACACTAGAGTCAAATTCAGTGGAAGGAATAGAGATTATGGTAGCCTTAGTCATGTTTCTAATTCTGCGACTATATACAACAGACATAGGGGGATTGAATTTGGTCTGAGGTCCGGGGAAATTCGACACAAAATTTAGACTAGGAAATTCGACCACCTAAGCTTTGAAAATGAAGAACTTATCATTTACATGCAAACTAATAAAAATATTTGACACGACATTTTTTATTAGACCATTTAACTAATTAATAGTAAACTTTTTGTACTTGTTTCAAGTCATGGAAGTGATGATGACTATGACCTGGACCTGACTTAGGTGACACAAAAATTGAAAAGAAGGGTGGCAATGATGGTTAATTATGGTGATATGATATCAAGTTCCTAGAAGTTGATGATCATATCATGTCAGAGATATTACATGAGATATCAAGCCCATATTCAAAATGACGTAGGGAATTATTACAAATTATTACAGATAAGACGATTATCACATGTGACTCCTAGACCACAAGCAGTTGCAGAGGGAGGAACTCGACTGAGACAACTAAAGTAACTAATGGAAATTTATTCGCAATTGATGCAATTGAAATAACTTATGAAACTAAAATAATTGACCCAACTAAAGAGAATGACACACTAAGATAACTGACTGACTCTACCTAGACCTAGCTAAGTGGGCTTGAAAAAACTCCACAGTTAAGCTTGAGCCAGAGGAGTTCTGAGATGGGTGACCTCCTGGGAAGTCCTGGTTAAAGTCTGATGATTGATGATTCGTTCTCCACATTTCACTAGGTGAGCATCACATGCAATGAGTGCTAAGTGAACTATTCAAAAATCATGAGAAATTAGTCAGTTACGACTACCTCTCATGGAAATGGTCATACGTTTGAATGACTTACTTAACGCAGTTGAATCCCAAAAATGATATCCACTTCACTTAGAAGTCAAACTAGTTTGATGTGGAACCAGATGCTCCATGCAAGGGCTTCAGTTGTGAACCATTCACCTAACTAGGCAATAAGACTCCATCTAGTTCTGTGATTTTGACAACTCCCGATTCTTTTACTTTTGCAACAATGAATGGTCCTAACCAATGGATTCTCAACTTTCTATGATGTTTTAGGATCATATTGTCGTATAGTAGTACCTGATCTCCAAGTGCAAAGGACTTCCTCTTTATGTGTTAGTCGTGCCATGCCTTTTTCCTCTCCTTCTCGAAAGCTTGGTGGAAATCCACCAAGAATCTAGCTTCGTCCAACTCCCAGAGCTTGTCCAACCATTTTGTAATGGATTCATCTTTTTTCATGTGAGTGGCTTATGCAATGAAAAGGTTTGGGATAATGAACTCAACAGGTACTATGACTTCTCATCTATAAACAAGCAGGAAGGGTGTATACTTATGTAGGCACTTGACGGCTATACAATAAACCCATAATGTGGCTAGCACCCATTTGTCCCAGTCATCACGGTTAGTAGTGCATATCTTGGTGAGGCCTCTCTCTAGGATCTTTTTAAAATATTCCATTGTGCCAATTTCCTGGGGGTGCTATGGGCTGCTCTTATGGTGTTGGATCATAAAGTTCTGCAACAATGAGGTGGCTATCTCATTAATAAAGTGATTCCCCTAGTTACTAGTGAGGCTTCTGGGGAACCTAAACCGAGTGATAATATTTTCAAAAATGAACTTGGTGACAGTATCTGTAGTGCAATCTTTAATTGGTGCAGCTTTAGCCCATCTAGTACGGTAATATGTGGCAGTGATAATGTACCTGGCATGGGAGTGACACACTAGTGGATTAATGGGCCCCACAAATTCGACCACCCATTTCTCAAATGCTTGAAGTGCTCATACCAGCTACAAGGGGAGTTCATCTAGGTGCGATGGCTTTCCCACACATTGACAAACATCGCATTTATGAGTGTAGTCATTTTCATCTAGAAAAAGTGTGGGCCACTAGAATCTTGCTTGCAACACTTTTCTCGTGATGGCCTTCCCACCCATATGTACACTTGCAACTGCTGAATGGAATTCCCATAGTACATCTTGCTTCTCACGATCAAGAACACACTATCACAATAACTAGTCAAGGCCCATCTTTTATAATTGTCCTACAATAAATTGGTAGTCTGCAACTCGAACCACCATGTGCCTTCAATGTGTTGTCGTGTACTCCTCTATACATTTTCTTGTGGCTAGGAATAATGCAATGTCCTCCAAATAGTCTGGTATAGACTCAACTTGGAATAGGTCAGCATATGGAAGTTGATCATCTACTGACCCCTGAGCTTCATCGACTCTAGTAGGGAAGGATGATTAGGACCCACATTCAACCTTCCATCCTTGACAATTACCTCAAACGTGAACTCTTGGAACAAAATAATCCATCTACAAATCCTTCCTTCGAGTACATGCTTGTTCACTAGATACTTTAGGGTAGTGTGATTAGTAAAGAACTTGAACAAGGCCACTAGAAGATAGTGTCAGAACGTTTGTAGCGAGTACACCATTGCAATAAATTCCAACTCAATTGTGGTATAGTTCCTTTATTCCATGGATAATTTTCTCCTAGAAAAGTAGATCAAGTGATCAAGGTTGCCATCTCATGGCTGAGCTAAAAAAACTCCCAAAGTGATTCTAAATGCATCAATATGGACATGAAATTTCTTGTTCTAATCTATATAAACCAAGATTGCTGCACTTGACAACTTTTCCTTTAACACATTAAAAGAAGCTTTACATTCATTAGACCTGCAACCCTTTCATATTTCTTCAAAAACATTTCCAAGGGTGCAGTGATCAAGGCCTTGTTGTGGATGAACTGTTGAAATATCCTATGTGGACGAGGGTGGACCTCAGCTGCATAATAGTTGTTAGTGCGGGCATATTCAAGATTAGTGCCACCATAGCAGGATCAACTCATACTCCCTCTCTACAGAATATATGCCCCAGAAGTGTTCCAAAAGGGATGGAAACAATGCACATTTTCAAGTTTAAGAAGATTTGTAGCTCTCTAAAATGGTCAAATATCACTCGGAGAAAACTAGAGTGTCTTTTTAATAGACTATAGACTATCCAATCATCCATATAAAGCTCCAAAAATATGTGAATATAGTCCCAAAAGGTAGCGATTACAATCCTCAAGAACATTGTCGACACATTCTTGAGTCCAAAAGGCATGACATAGTCAGCATAGGACCCTCATTTGGTTATGGATGTGGTTTTCTTCTTATCCTCCTCTGCAATACAGACTTGGTGGTAACCATAGAATCCATCTATAAAATAGTAGGCTTCATTATCTCCGACATTGCCTAGGACTTCATTGCTTAAAGGGGTAGGGAAAGGGTAATGAACATAGGCATTATTCAGACTCTTTTAATCCACACAAACCCAGATTTATTTGGAGTATTTTTTGTTCTGTATGAAAATTGGGCTGAAGCACTTAACCTTGTCAACTAGGAAGATAAGCCTTTCTACCAAAAAAAATTCTATTTCCCTCTTCACCTTCTTTATAACCCTTAGGTTCAATCTATATGGTCGGTGTTTCACTAGCTTTGCATCTGGTTTAAACACAATATTCATTTCACCTAGTTCCCCTTTAATTTGCTTAATAACCACAATAGATGAAGGGAACAGGTCTTCATATTCCCTTAGGAGATCAAATATTTCCTTAGTAATCTACTCATCCCAATAATCCCCAATCGAAGCTAATTTTTGATTCTCCGTAACCACCCTCCTCCCACATTTACCCAAGTTAACTGGTCTGTTGTGGTAAACATGTGATGAGATGCTACTATGATGTGATTCAAGCCCCCATGTACAGTTAAGGAAGTGGAACCGACCAAACCAAACCATTATGACCTTCCACATATGCTACAGAACCTCCAGGAGTGAACCAACCTTTCTAGGTGATCAACCCCTAAGACAATTTGACATTTCATTGGCCTGGACCCCTAGTCGCTTCCATGACAAGGCACGCATGTGACTGAGGCCTTCCAGTTGATCCCATAGTAAGGGCATGCTAGCGATTGTGGACTTTTCCAACTAGTTCTGAGCCAGCAACCCCAGATTATGTGCCACATTTTAAGGGCCAGCACTCAGGCCACTACCTAGAACTTCATGAAACTTTTAGAACTGATAAATAAAATCCAAAACAAGGCACTAATGCAAACACTTGATTAATGACTTGACTGGACCCCTATTATCCATGCAGGAATTTCGTGAAACATGTCACAAATATGCAATATATAGGTCATAACAACATATCTGAGCATAGGGGTCTCTTACTTATCTTAGATTCGTAAGGAAGCATTGATGCCTTATCGCAATAGCTGCATTATCATCTATTAGGTAATATATTCATTGTTCATTTACTTGCAAATCAAAACATGATGAGATCCATACATCAAGTCTAACATAAACCATACTATACACCAACATATAACCAATAGAAATTATAGGATATAAAAGTTTTAAGAATCACATATGAATAAGTATGTTTACCCATCAAATCCAAAAGGAAAGAATCTCTTATTAACATATGAAAAATGAATCCAGGTTTGGGACTTCCACGTACCACTCGATGTTGCGTAGGGGTTCCCTAGGTCTAAGTTTTGTCCAAGTCATGTAAAGACTCTGCATTTTGAGGAGAAAAGCGCAATTAGCACAGGCTTATAAGAGCCAAAGGGGATTTAGGGTGGGTAAAATCCCCTTCCTTTGGAAAGGGATGGGATTATCTAGAGTATTTTGAGCTCCGCCCATGGTTTTTGGACCATGGTATTGTAAGGGTAAAAGAATATATAAAGGGATTTTTTAGAAAGTCTAAGAGCTAAGCTAAGTTGAATGTAATGTTTTGAGTCTGTAATTAGAAGATCTTTTGGTATTCAGGCAAAGGGGAAGGCTCCTGCAGTTGTGTGCATGGAGACCTTGGTAAGTCTGCAGCTGTGTGCGTAGGCCCCTGCAGTTATGTGTGTAGGGTGAGAAAGAGTGTATCTGTGAAGAATTGAACTAATAATGAAGAATTTGAGACAAATCTTTGTATTTCATATGTTCATGTAGTTTATGTGTTTTAGCTTGTTTATGGTTCATTTTTACATTTCTTCTGTAATTGCATCGTGGGGGTTAAAATATTGTTTTATAAAATGAATAACACATGTTCAACAAGGTTATGCACAACTCATAAGTCTATTAAGTAGGAAAACATTTTACAACTGTAACAATAAGGTTAACGGTTCATGAAGGTTGGATTAAGCCCTAAACTGATAGAAACCTTACAGCCACACTACATAGTCCCTCTCGATGTAGAAACCTGGTTCTAGCATCCCCCAATATCGCCTCAGGTCAGACTGTGGTATACGCAAGTAGGTCATTTCCGAAAGGGCTGGTGGTATAGGGTTTTGTTGGTTAGCGCAAATAACTCTAAACCAGGGTCTAAGCCCCTGAAGCCAACAAATGGTTCTATTTCTTAGACCAGGATTTTTTTGAGGGATGTGTGATGTGGTGACTGGCTAGAAAAGAGATCCAAAATTGTGTAGATGGAAAGGTCCAAGAATTTGCAGCACAGGAAAGAAGAAATACACACTAGTCGAAAGAAAGGTGGTTACAAAGGTATATCTATACAGAACAACATGAGATATTTTTCGCATCGTTTGCTAATGAGTTGCACGAGTAGCTTTCAAAGATCACTGCAAATGAGCCCTGTTAGAAACACGATGATCCTATTGTGTGGACCCTAGAGATGATTAAGCAACTTAGGGAGTCTAAAAATAAGGTTGCAAGAACAGTAGATTACTGGATTGATAGTATCCTCGGAGGCTTCATTACTAAATTCGTAACTGACACAACAATATCCTACAGTGAAGTTGAGCACAATTTTTTCAAAGGTCCATGAGGTATGTATCTGAATTCCTTAAAGATGTGGATTAAGATGTTGTTATGTGAAAAGGGTGTTATGCCTATAGATTGATGTTTAAAAGAAGCTATACTGGATCTACATTAAGTGGAAAATGATTTAGAACAGATCATGAAAATTTTATTGAGGATGAGTATTGTCCATCATTGGGTGACACAGAAAGTGAAGAAGAAAGGAGAAACCCCAGTACACCTAGAGGTGCGGTGCAGTCAGAAACTCAAGGCACTTCTAGGATTCCTCATCTATCCACTCCACCCCCACCCTCACTTCCACGTTATACACCTCCACCTCCACTTCCACCTCCATCTCCACCTCCACCTCCACCTCCACTATTCAACATGGATAATGCAACGAAGATGCCTATATTTAAGGCTCAAGGATCAGAGGATCCTGAACAATTTTGGTTTGTCTAAAAAGCTGTGTGGAAAGTGCAGCACATCAATGACAATGATATGAAGAAAGCACAGCTTGTCACTACAGTTCAGGATAGAGCATTGTCATGGTATATCAAGTACAATATGGTGAATCCAGCTGCTTCACTAGATGCGAAGAAGAACGCCCTGAATGCAGAGTTTAAGAAGCCCAAGTCGCAGTCACAATGTATTACAGAAATAAAAGAAATTAAGCAATTCATTAATGAAACTTCCTAGAATGTAGATCAGAGGTTAAAATGTTTGATAGGACAAGCCAACTTCCATATCTCTTACAAGCTACACAAAGAGTGGTATATAGATGCACTATTGCCACACCTCATATTACCACTATCATAGAAAAATATTGGGATGTAGGAAGAAGAATTAGAAATCGCGATGAAGTTAGAAGCTTTGTTGGTACAAGATACTCACATAGGGGTTCAACAGATACAGTCCCAGTTGGCAAGCTTGCATATGGAGCTGTACAATTTGAAGAAAGGAAAGGATGTTTGGTCTGAGATGCACTCAGAAGTATGGTACCTAAAGTGTAAAAAGGAAGGTCACTATAAGGACCAATGTCGTATCTATCCTGATTATTTGGTTGGTGGAGGTCGCAATCCTTTAAAGCTAGAGCCTAGTGCTAGACCAAGTACTCGACCGAGTGTATGGTGTATTATTTGCTGAGTTGCAGGCTAGCACCTGATTGATCACTATTATTTTCTATATAAATATGTGTAGTCACCACAACAATTATTTTGTAAGTTTTGTCGATCAATAGGACATGATGAGAGCCATTATCGCAGCTATGACTTGATCGTAGATCAAACTCTAATATATAGGATGCAAGTTGAAGGTCGTGCGCACGAAGATAATGGTTCACCTGTGGTTCTCAAGGATTCCAAGTTCGAGGACATGGTTGAGGAGGAAGTATTGGAAGAGGACACGGTCAGTTCATATTCTATAATTGTGAAAAACCTGGACATTATGTGCGAGAATGTCAAAATCCCACTCACTCTTCAAGTAACTATTGTAGATAGTTTGACCATGTGATAGAATATTGCCATGTTTTAATGGCTAAAATGCAGGAAAAGAAGAATCATCAGCCTACACAAAATATACAAATGATGTGATCCAAACGGCGCAAGGATGATCCAAGCATTAATATAGTGGTAGGAAGTGGTGCAGCTACTAGCAAAGATAGAGAATAAGGTAAAAAGCTTGTGGTAGATACATTGGTTAGGAAGGCAGGAGAGAAGAATATCAGGTTCGATCTGCATAAGGAAAAGGAAACTTTCTTGGAGGCGAAGAAGAGTTTCATCGACTGAGGAGCTTCGACATCAAGGACACAAACACAACGAGATCCCCAAAAGAACACTCTTGTAGTAGGTACTGCGATTGAGAACCCTGATTCGACTATTCTAAAGTCCATTCTGCAGATGTTATGAAACCATCTCACAAAAAGATAGAAAATATAGATCAACGCCTTAGAAATCAACCTCTTCGAGGGGACAACCTTCTTTACATTACACAAATGAACAATTCTTGGACTATGACAATACCTCCTTTCTATATATAGGAGTCTAAGGGGTCATAATATAATCAGAGCTGACATAACAATAATAATGTTAGGGCACAAAAATAACAATAGTGGGCTTCTATGGGGCACAATAGTAACAATATGGGGACTACATGGGCACAACAATATAATAAGGGGGTTGCACTAATAACAATAAGGGGTTACACTAGTAGTATAGGGACCTAACAACAAATGTTTATGAAGTTGCTAAGGGACCAAAAAGCAGTGGAAGGGTTGCAAGAAAGAATTGACAATTGTGCTAGTAAAGAGAAGCCATATCTTGAACAATGCATAGTAAATAAGGTCAACAAAAATAAGTAAAGAATTGGCCAGGAAATACGATTAACTGCATAGATTGGAGAATTTGAAATGGATCAAGTAATTCTGGACTTAGGATCGGATGGAAATGTGTTTCCGAAATAGACTTGGGAGTGGATGGGGCAACCAAAGCTGCAAGGGTCACCGATTTAGTTGTGCATGGCTAATCAACAGAGGATTAACTCGATGGGTCGATTGCAGGGCATTATGGTGGATATTGAAGGGGAAAGTGTGAAGGCATATTTTGAAGTTATTGAGATTGTGGACGATATTAATCCATATGTAGCTTTTCTCAAAATCAATTGGGATTTTGATATCGATGCCATAATCAATCTAAAAAGGAGGATTATGGTTTTTGAAAAGAATGGTACCAGGGTCGTTGTTCCTTTAGATCCCTCTGAAGGAGCGCACTATATAGAACCTATCCAGGAAGAATTGTTGGGTCTGGAGCTTGATTATCTTCTTTACTCAAAGATATCACTGCATTGGACCCTAGTTTGTAATCGGATGGCAATGCTGCTTGTTTTTCTGTGGTGCTAGGGGGGTCCAAGGGGGGGGTGACAATGATTCTTTAGAAACCCCCCTAGCGGGGGGATTGGGGGTAGTGCCCCCAAAGCTAAAAATAGGTGTAACATTGATGAGCCCCATAAATGGGTAGTTATATGTGGTTATTTTGCCTCCTAACATAGTTTAATCAACCATTCTCTTAGCTTATTGCATGTTTTTTTATTATATTTATGCTTATGGAGTGAGTTGGGTTGGTCATTATGCCATGGAGTCTAATATGTGTTTAATGCAGATTTTTGTTCAATTTTCGAGATAAAGTCAAAGATTCAATGGAAAATTGGCAGCAATAATTAGAAGTAGATAAGGGAGAGGATTTATAGGAGGGTATCCCCCTCATTTATGACTCCCCACCTTGAATTCTCCATCATGCAGCTCGAAGCACAGATAGCCACATCAATGCACTAGGAGGCAGCGGATCAAGTGTAGGATAACTTCTGTTTATCTCAAGTTTTGGGAGCCAAGACTCCCTGATTTTAAGGAAGCTCTTGGGAGCTTAAGTTGTATAAGTAGAGAGGCCTAGGGCCTCATTAGGAAGTTAGTCAAATTTTCAAATTTTTGTTGTAGCTTTGCTCTGCTCAACTTTGAGCTTACTTTTGTTGACAGTTTCATGTAATCCTATTACTACTTTGATAATAAAGATGAGATCCTTTTTGAGCTAGTACTGAGTTATCTCAGAGGGCTGAAGCTCTTGGGTTAGGGCCCAATCCAAGCAACCAAGCTCCTCTTGTTTCTATTTATATGCTTTGTTTCAGTTTATGAATTAGTTTCAGTTAGATGAATTTCTTTCTTGGTTAAGAATAGGTTGCTTTTGGTGATTTAGAAGGTTGTTTCCATTTGAGTTTTCTACAGCAGGTTGAACAGTGATAGAAAGAAGATACAAAAAGGCCATCAATAGAGCCTTGGCCTCCTTTCCTCCCTTTGGGACCATGAATTGAGGCCAAGACCCTCATGCTGACACAAAAAACACATATTTGCCTTCTTCATAGGATTTCTAGTGTTGCAGTTTGTTAGAAGGTTAATGCTTTGCTTTATATATATTTCACCATGCTCATTTTTGTTAATAAGTTTCTTTCCATTCTTTCTCATTATAGCATTTTTTAACATTTCTTTCCATAGCTCATAATCTAGATTAGCTTGATGCAAAATTTTGTTTTGTTTTTTTTTTTTTTATGTACGTAGTTTCCTTACTTGCTTAATCTCATTGTTTGATTTTCAGTTCTCTGGTAGAAAATATTTTCTCACAGCAAGTTAGCCAATCAGCCATCACAATCTCTCTTTGATCTATGCCCCACAGGTCGCCTAGAGTTCATTTTAAATCTGCCTTCGTTTTCTGCACTTTTCCATAGACTTTCATATCTTTCCTTGAACAAATCCGACCATCTTTCTCTCTCCTAATCATTCCTGATGGACCCTAGACACCTTAACACATTCTCCTAGCCTTCAGTTACCCTGTCCATCCACTTTCCTACCTTCAAAACCTCCAAAACTGCTCTCAGCATCCTCTTGTAGACCTCCTGTAGATCCCCTGTAGCCTCCTATAGATTTTCCTGTAGGCTTCTTTTTGAAGTCCGATTGTGAGAAAAGCCTCTAGAAGGCCACCTGAGATTTCCTAGGATCTATCCACACCATCCTACACCTTTTCAAATCCCAAAGTTTCCCTCCATCACCACCTAATCGCTGCCATATTCATAATCAAATAAATTACATGCATGACAATTTCACATAAAAATACATAAAAATCCAAAAAGATGTTTTTTGCTCACTTACTTCTAGAAATAGCTTGAGTAGATGTTGTTTACTTCCTGAGTAGGTAATGGCATTCATTTCATGGTTTTTCATCACTTTTTCTGTAAAAGTAAGATTAGTTGGTTAAGTAGGGTTTGCTAGGTTTACTTTACATTCCAGTCTTCTTTTCCTTTCTGCAAGTAGAGTAGCCTATGTAGAGTAAGATTTCCTTTCTTTCATCACATATAGAGCTTCTTCTAGAACCCATAGAAGTTGGCTTGAGATCTTAGTGATCTTTCACCAACTGACCAAGTGATAGCCTGTAGTAAGAACTAGTACTTGTGCATACAACACCATTGCTTCCAAGTTTGTTACGAACTACTGGGTTGATAAAAGTAAAGTAGGAAGCCCAGGAGTTGCAACATTATTGCTGCAATACTGGTGCTCATCACCTTTTTGGCATTGTTTCCTGGGAAGTGTCAGATTATTTTGTGATTATTTCTTTCTTCTATTTTCTATCACAACCTTCTGCTAAGTAGTTTATTTCAACAAAAGTAGAGTAGTTGTTTCTTTCAGTTTCCGCATTTCCCTGCTTTGATTTTCAATTCCGCAATTTCCATTTCAACAAAAGTAGATTAGTCATTTCCTTTCTTTCAGTTCTGCATTTCATTTGCTTTCATTTCCAATTCTTCAAATTTCATTTCAGAAACTTCATTTCAGCAAAAGTAAATTAGTCATTTCCTTGCTTTTAGTTTTGCATTTCATTTGCTTTCCTTTTCATCTCTGCAATTTCATTTCAGCAAGTTCATTTCAATTAGTTTCAATTTGTTTTTTCAACCAATTTCAGTTTTGCAGGTACAAGTAGTGAAAAAAAACAAAAACCAACCAAAAAGATTTCCTTTCATGCCTCATAGGAATAGAGATAATTTAGGAAAATTCTTGCCCAACACCCCCACTGCATCACATAGCCACTCTTCTCTCTTCTTCGGTGGCAGTGATCAAGAAGAACCTTTAGGTGAACAACCAGAGATATTTGAAGAACCTATAGGGGAAGAAGAAGAAGAAGAAGAAGACATCCCTCCTGAGACAATGGCTAAAAACAGAAATGCTAGGGGGAATGGAGAAAGAGTAGAGGGTACCTTTCCCATCCAAACAACCAATGGGGACACCAAAATATAAAATATAAGCGCCTCAGCCCTACCTCACTTCCATGGTTTGACTACAGAATATCCTAGCACCTTTTTGTTTGAGTTTGTTGTTATCTGTCGAACCTCTGACTATGCAGAAGATGAGCAAAAGTTGAAACTATTTCCTTCTACTCTCAAGGATGCAGCATTGCACTGGTTCATGGGGTTACCTGGCAATAACATCACAACTTGGGCTCAGATGTAGCAGGCCTTTAATAACAAATACTGAGACTACTATAGGTCAAAAGATTCCAAGGAATAAATCATTTGGATGACCATGGAGTGTGATCAATCCTTTGAAGATTATGAAGAGAGGTTCCATCTCAGTTATAAAAGGGCCAAGTGTACACTTGACCTTGAATCTCTAAAGTTGGTCCTACTTAGGGGAATTCTGGAAGACCTTTTAGAAACCCTCCATTTACTAGCTAGGGGAGACATCTACCAACTACCTTATGAGGACATAAAGACTATCTTTAGAAATCATTCTAGAGCAACAAGAAAGAGAGGTAGGGGGAGTCAACCATAGCCAGTACCTCCTCATCCAATTCATCCATCAAAGGTGAACTTGGAAACACGCTGGAAGACTTTAAGAGTGAGATGTTGTAGACTCTTGCCATGGATATCTTGCATATCAAAAAGAAACAAGAGGAAGCAGAGAGGGATTTGGCCATTTTTTGTCCTAGGAACGAATTCCCATTGAACTCTATAGAGGTTTGTTCAGTTTGTCAAGAAGATCATTCTACAGATAAGTGCCCCTCCTTGCCCGAACTTGAAGTTGTGTACTTGGGGGCTGAAGGAGCCACTGAACCACTCTATTTCATGAACTAGAGGAGACCGCATGGACCTAGACCATACTAATAGGGGATGCAAGGGACATCCCAAGCATACTAAAACCCCAACCAAGTCACTTCCATACCATCTTCGAGGCCTCCTACTCATCCTTGTTGGCCCACGCCTCCTCCTTGGTCCTATCCATCTCAGTATCATGCCCAACCAGCCACTCATTCATTTTAATCCTATGCTCAACCACAACCTCAGTGGAATGCAACTCATCAGGGGTGGAGGCCCCACTACAACTCTCCTCCCGCTCTTTTTCCTCCACCACCTACTCAACCATAGCCATTGCCTCCTGCTCCACTAAGGCAACCCCAAATGCCTACCCAGCCGAACCCGAACCCGAATAACAGACAGGATCAGCAAGTATATAGTGGGGAACCATCATGCCCAACTTATGCTGTGGAGATTCAGGAGATTAACATGCGATCTGGGAAGGTTCTCCTAGATATCTAGCCTCCCCCTAAGGAGGTTGAGGAAGATAAAGAGAAAAGTGAACCTAAAGCAATTCCACCCTTTCCTGAGAGACTATCCAAGACAACACAGCTCGCCCTAGAAGAAACTGAACTTTTGGGAGAATTGAAATAGTTATGTGTAAATATACCACTTCTCCAAGCCATAAAAGATGTGCCTATATACAATTAGTTGATCAAAGAGAAGTGCTTTAGGCATCCAGGCAGACACAAGAGAGATGCCCTAACCATCAATGTCATAGGACAATTGTCCAACTTGATGTTGCGGTAGGTAATCTGTCTGAAATATTTGGACGATCGAAGCCTAGTAGTTGATGTCCACATCAATGGCACCATGATCCCACACACCTTGATTGATCTAGGAGCTTCCATTAATGTCATGACAAAGGACACTATGCTCAAACTTAACCTCCAAGGTTCCTTGAGGAAGACCACGATAGTACTGCAGCTAGCAAACCGCTCCACCGTGACCCCTGAAGGGATTGTGGAAGATGTGATGGTCTCCATTGATTCTTGGGAGTACGCTCCTGATTTCCGAGTTCTCTAGCTAAAGGCAAAGCTCACTGGGTATCCCCTCATCCTGGAAAGACCCTGGTTGGCTACTGTCAATGCCTATATTAGCTGTTGGGCTGGGAACATGACCATCAAGAACAGGCATATGTATAAACAGTTAGTCCTATACCCTCTTGCCCACCTCTTGCTAGAACATGATCTACCTCTCTGGTTGGAGGAGGAGGATGAGGATGAAGTCTATTCTGCACCACTTTGTGCATTAGAAACTACCATGGGGGGGAACCGCAAGATGAGGATGATATCATTGAAAATTTAATTCAGAATCCACCCCCCAGTACCTTGCCATTAGAGGACATAGTGAAAGAAACCCAAAACAATCCCTTAACTGATCTTTGTGTGGCCGACCCAACCTCTCTCCGTGTTAAGAATATAGAGTTCGGCCCAGAAAGAACCTTGAAAATCAATTCATCCCTATCCACTTCCTAGGAGAAGGAGTTGTGCAACTTATTGAGAAAACATTTAGATGCCTTCGTCTCGAGTTAGAAGGAGATGAAGGGAGTGCACCCCTCAGTATGTACTCATCATATATACATTAAGGAAGATTGCAAACCAGTCAAGCAGCCTCAAAGGAGGATGAATGCAGCCCTTAAAGACATTGTTAAGGAAGAATTGAAAAACATTACTTGATGCAGAATTCATCTACCCCATGTCTGACAGCGAATGGGTCTCTCCCTTGGTGCTAGTGCCAAAGAAAAATGGTAAGTGGAGAATTTGTGTCAATTATCGAGAATTGAAAAAAGCCACTAAAAAGGACCATTTTCCTTTTCCTTTCATAGATCAAGTGTTAGATGGTCTGGCAAGGAAAAAAAATTTCTCCTTCCTAGATGGGTTTAGCGGGTACAATCAAATTCAAATCAGCTGGAGGACCAAGATAAGACCAATTTCACTTGTCCTTGGTGTACCTTTTCATATCGAGTCCTTCCTTTTGGTTTGTGCAATGCTCCAGCCACTTTCCAGAGAGCAGTATTGAGTATATTTTCTAAACTGGTTCATGATGTAGTGGAAATATGTATGGATGATTTCACTCCTTATGAATCTAACTTTCAGGAAGCTTTATCTAACCTAGGAAAAGTCTTGGACAAGTGTATAGAAATGAACATGTCCCTCAGTCTGGAAAAATGTGAATTTTCTATGACTGGAGGGACCGTGCTAGGCCATGCAATTTCTCAACAAGGATCGTAGGTGGACCCAAACAAAGTTGCCATCATCCAAATGGTCCCACCTCCTCAAAAGGTGATAGATGTCAGAAGTTTCCTAGGCTTAGCTAGATAATATAGAAGATTCATTAAATATTTCAGCAAGTTAGCCTCTCCTTTGTTTGGTCTTTTAGGAAAAGATGTCGAATTTATATGGACCGAACGCTGTCAAGAAGCCCTAGATACCTTGAAAAGAAAACTTGTGACTGCCCCAATTTTGAGAGGCCCAAACTGGGCCCTACCTTTCCTCATTCACACAAATGCCTCGAACAAAGTAATAGGAGCAGCCTTAGGTCAAATTGATGAAAAATTACCTTATGCCATATACTTTATAAGTAAAAATTTGTCAAAGGCAGAGTTAAACCACACGGTAACCGAGAAGAACTCCTAGCTATGGTGCATTACTTAAACAAATTCAGACATTATATCACAGGCTATCAAACCTTTGTGCACATTGATCATGCTGCAATCAAATATTTAATGAACAAACCGGATGTAAATGCTCCCATTATTAGATGGTTGCTTTTACTGCAGCAGTTTGATTTGACCATTCTTGATAAGCCTGGTAAAGAAAATGTTGTTGCTAACTTTTTGTCTAGAGTAAATTTGCCTGCAGATGAAGAAGGAATGGTGGATGATGGTTTGCTGATATAGAAAACTACTTGGTTTCAGCACAGTTTCCACCACACCTGTCCTCAAAGGAGAAGAGCAAGAGCATGAGGAAAAGTGCCCCTTTCACTTGGATTGGGGGCAATCTTTTCAAACTTTTCCCAGATCAAATCTTGAGAAGATGTGTCAGGGAGGAGGAAGTCTTTGACATTCTCTTGACCTGTCATGATGGGCCTTGTGGAGGCCATTTTGCAGCAAAGAGGACTACCTTTAAAATATTGCAAGCAGGCTACTATTGGCCCACTCTTCATCAAGATGTGAGAAGGTATACTAGCCAATGTGATCGGTGTCAAAGGATGGGGAAACCTACTCCAAAGGATGAGATGCCCATTCAACCTCAAGTGACCTTTGAGCCATTTGAGAAGTAGGGCCTGGACTTTGTGGGTCCTATAAATCCTCCTTCAAAACAGAAGCAATACATCATTGTGTGCACTGACTATCTGACAAAATGAGCAAAAACAAAAGCAATCAAAGCAACAATAGAGGAAAAAGTAGCTGAGTTTTTGAGAGAAAACATATTCTATAATTTCGGGTATCCAAGAGAAATGGTCACAGACCGAGGCAGTTAGTTCACTTCCAAATTGATTGAAGGCCTACTCACACATCATAAAATCAAGCACAGGACTTCCACCCCTTACCATCCACAAGCCAATGGGCAGGTGGAAGTCACTAACAAAGCTTTGGAAGGAATTCTGACCAAGGTAGTGAGCAGCAACAAAAGAGACTGGGCCGATAGACTAGCTGAGGCCACATGGGCCTACAACACAACATGGAAGACCACCACAGGGTTCACACCCTATGAACTCTCTATGGGAAGAAGGCTTTGTTGTCAATAGAATTTGAATAGAATACACTAAGAATGGAAACTCAGCTAGACCTAGACCTCAGCCATGCACAGAGGGAAAGACTACTCCAGCTCAATGGATTGGATGAACAAAGACTGCATGCCCTTCTCCACACAGAGGTAGTTCAGCTTCATAGGAAGACATGGCATGAAAAAAATATCAAGGAGAAGCAATTCCAAGAGGGAGATTGGGAACTGCTTTATGACTCAAGGTTTAAATACTTCAAAGGAAAACTGAGGACAAGATGGATGGGACCCTACAATGTGGAAAAATGCAATGACAATGGTTCAGTTCTGATCAGAACCATTGATGAAGAAGCCATCACCATGCTTGTCAATGGACATAGGTTGAAAATTTACGAGAAGCCCCTCTCCAAGCGAGAGTTAATTGAAGATCTGAATAAGGCAGTGATGGTAGTGGAGCAGGTCTTAGCCCCCACTTCACCCACTCACTGAAGAAGCAAATAATAATAATAATAATAATAATAATAATAATAATAAGGACTCAAGTGAAAACCTTCATGAGGCGCTTGAGTACCATCATTGGGTTGAAATCCTCTGTTGAGGCGGCCCAATGATGAAAAAAACAAAAAAAGAGAGATAATAATATCCCTGGGTGAAAACCTCCCTTGGAGGTTCCCAGGACAGGTAATTAGGGTGAAAACCTCCTTGAGGCGCCCTAGTTGTCTTTCAAAAAAAAAAAAAAAAAAAACAGAGAAAAGAAGGAAAAGAAAATTGACTTTTAATGTGCATTGCAGGTTACAAGTGGACCACAGGCAACAAGAGAAGATGCCACAGATCCTATTTCATCTCCCCCACACTCTTCTCAATCATTTCTGACCTTTATTGCAACCCACTGTGTTTTTTCTGGAAACTATGTGTTCTACAGGAGGCCCTGTGTGTTCTACAGGGGGCTCCTGTAGAAATCACAGAGAGCCAGAAATGGTTCCAAAAAGAAGTTTGAGGGGCTAGGAGGTTTCATGAAAAGCATGTAGAACCTCCTACATCTTTCCACCCTCCTTTCCATCCATCCAACACCCGCACCACCTCATCATCATCATTTTTTCCCTTCTTTCCGAAAAAACACAAAAACCAGTTTTTAGAAAAAAAAACAAAAAGTAAAGGGAGCAGCACCTCAAATCTCACCTGAAGCTTACCAAGTATCTCTCCATCTTCATCAGCATCTCTAGCATCATTCTCACAGCTCCCAACACAAAAATCAACTAAATTTTTTAAAGGGAGAAGCAGCTACAGGAGCTCCTATAGGAATTCCTGTAGCAGTTGATCCCATTAAAATCAAGCCACATCAGCAAAAGAAGTGCAACCATGGGATTGAAGGGGACATATGAATCTTGATCCAGCCAAAGGATACCTACACAAAGCAAACCAGCCACACATCAGGTAGCAGAGAGCATGTAGTAGAGGAGATAAAGGCATGCAACAACTGAAATACAAGCATGTAGCAGCAAAAGGAACCAAAATGCCTCACAGCACGTACATTCGACTCACAGGTAAGTGACTAACCCTCTCATCTGTTGCATTTATTTAATTGGAAAATATGCATAAGAGAATGAGATGGTTAGGGTTTAACAAGAAAAGGTGGCCAGTTAACTGGCCACCCTCATCCAGTTGACTGCGCTCATCCCGAGATGCCACCCTCATCTAGTTGACTGCGCCCATCTAGAGATGCCACCACAGGTGTGCCTAGTCAGCTCAGAGAAAAATCTAAAGGACATTTAGTGGAGGATATGCAAACTCCAATGCAATGATGGGAAGTGATTGCGAGAAAGAGCCATGATAAAAAGGTAGTGGGGACCAATGGTCCAAATATGGCAACGTACATTTTTTCCAGCTCACCCCATCACTGGAAATATCCCAAAGAAGAAATAAGTACTCCTCCTCGAAACTCCTTCACCACCTTTTCTTCCACTTCATCCTTGTCCATTTAGCTTCAGCGAGCTCTTTGTCACCACCATAGCCTTGAAACCATCGTTCTCCATTGCTTTCATCCATCCTCCTGCTATCAGCGTTCTATAGGAGCACTTACAGGTTCTCCAGGAGCACCTACAAGCAGTTCTACAAGAGGGGCAGTAAGTTGTTTTTAAGGAGAAAACACAAGGTTTTTGCTCAATTTCTAGCTTAAGGAGGTAGGTTCTATGCTCATCCACCTTGATTATCAATATTTGCAAGGAATGATATAATTTTAAGGAGAAATTGAGTCCATAGAGGAAGAGGAATTACATAAAATTTTCTGCCTATTTTCTTAAAAAAACACTGTTTTCATCTGTTTTCCTGTTTCTTCAAAATTCTTGTCTCCATCTCTACCTTGGTTGTTCAAAAGGGGTATACGCAAAATTACAGGGCGATTCATGAGGAAGGAGCCCACAAATTCAGCCAAGCTCCATGAACATCCATAAGTAGTAGCCATTTTCACTAGAGCAAATTGGATGCCATTTTTTGAGAAATTCTGAGGGTTTGATGAAGAAGTGACTCAGGAGTTTGCCCTTTCTTTAGTGCCTCACTCAAGGACCCATGCCACTATTACTTTTATAGGTCTCTCCATGAAAATCACCCCAGAATTTATCAGTAGGGTTACCAACCTTCCTCTTGGATTACCTTGGAGCAAAGATGAAAAGCCAATTAGACAGTCTGCCAAGAAAAAGTTCTTCCAAAATAATGAACATCCTGTAGAAGACAAGAATGGCATTAGAAGGACAAGCATACCTTACCCTTTGGATGAGGTCAGTTACCAGATTATCAAATATATTTCCTGTGAAAGGAGGTATAGCATAGTTTATGGCTACCATTTCAAACTTCTCCATGAGCTGAGATATGGCATGGACACTCCAACACCCCAGAAACTTAGCATCCCCTATTTTCTCTTGCAGTCCCTCATAGACTCCAGCATTAAGTTGAAGGTAGGAGGTCCAAATTAGTTGGCTCACCATGGGTTAATTAAACTGTTAGTGGAATAATCCATCCATACCTTCACAATCCCCATAGCATGGGAAATCTTCCGAAACATGACAGCAGAAGATGATATAAAGGCCCTCACATATGATCTCAGTCCTTCTGATAGTGAGGGGGAAGAGAAGCAAGGGGGAGAAGGGGAGGAAACTGAGGAACAAATAGAGAGGGAGGAAACCAAAACAGAGGAGGAAGAAACCAAAACAAAACAAAAGGAAACAAAACCAGTAGAGACAGAGAAAAAGATAGAAGGAGAGGAAAAAGGGGCAGAAAAGATAGAAGTGTCTCCTGAGACCCTAGAAAGGGAGGCAGCAGCTGCTCTCGCTACCCTCAGCACCCTAATTAAACCCAAAAAAAAAGAGAAAGAGGTAGACCTCAATGTATTTCAGGGCTCGGAAGAGCACAAGGATCAAACAAGGGAAGCCCTAGCCTTCTTCTAAAGTGCCCATTGTAATTGAAGATTCACCCACTGTCAAAGGGGAAGAATATCCCTCTAAAAACCATATCACATATGAAAGAGGGACTCCCAGATCTTCCACCTGGAAGGAAAGAGTGCAACTACAGGACTCAAAAACAGTTCTATAGGAGGCACAAATTGTTCTACAGGAGACCTTGTCAAGACTACAGGAGACCGAAAAACTTGAAAAAAGACTAGAAGGATAGTAATAGGGGAAGGAGGAAGCAACATAGACTCAAGAACCTGGTCCCTAGCCTATTTTGGGCTCTTACTACAATCTTCTTGATGGGGGAAGAATCATTCCACAGAAATTTACAATCCCACTTTTCTTTGAGTTGGAGAAAGAAAGAATAAGGAGCCAAAGGTGGACGCAAATTGCCAAATCCAAGGGAGTAGAGGATATTGGCCACATGGAGAACAAGCTTAGAGAAATGGGCAGGGAGTTAAGTGTTGTAAGGCATAGAGAGGCAATCCCTATAACACACTTGGAAATTGAAATGCATTACTTAGAAGATAGTTGCAAGAGAGGGAGACACAACTAGCATGCATGGCTAGCTCGTCTCTAGAGGCACTGCTATGCAGAACACCAGCAAAATCATATGGATTATACTCAAGGACCAATGGCTACAGTTTCAGATAAAGACTTTGGCATAGAGAGGCACAATGCATTTCCAAGATTATAGACATTTTATGGACCTATGTGACCAAAGTTCATCAGAAGACAAGGAAAAAATAGCAGAGTTCTATTTGCATAACATGGCCCTCATCGATATGAACGTGTGGGATCCCAATGCTAGGCTAGGGGACCTGCAACTAATGGCCATGGCATCATGGATGAATCATGAGGAATTAATGGCAACAGAGATAAGGAAGTTGATGATAAAGGAGAAAAATGATCCCTTAATGATCAAAGCTGAGCCATCAAACCCCATGGCTCCCATCAGCACACACCAACTGCTAGCAAATAATCCCCAAATTTCCCCTAAGTATATCAATGATCAGGATCAAGCCATTGCACATTTTGAGGGCATGGAAAAGTTACTTGGGGATGATTGTATTCATGCTTGTATGAGGAGGTGGAATACCCTACCACACAGTCTGCAGATCAGGGAGTATCACTCCCCAACAAGGATGAAAGAAGCATTAAGGAGACTACCACTGTACAAGCGCTCTATGCAAAATTTGAAGGTCAATTGAATTGGCCTCAAATTGAGCCCCCCACTGCTGCTAGGCATGTTAGAAGGCATAAAAGAGGAAGAAGAACAAAAACAGTGGGAAGATGTGGACAGAAAGGTAGGATTCCATGACAAAGAAGAGGACCTCACAACAGAAGCGTGGGATGTCAGGGAGGCCATCAGGGCCATCAAATATGAGGAGATGATTAAGTTGCTCAGAGGATGAGCAACAACTTCAGTAGGGGGGTGATGATGATCCCCATAAATGGGTAATTATATGGGCTCATTTTACCTCCTAACATAGTTTAATCAACCCTTCTCTTAGCTTATTGCATGTTTTTTTATTATATTTATGCTTATGGAGTGAGTTGGGTTGGTCATTATGCCATGGAGTCTAATATGCGTTTAATGCAGATTTTTGTTCAATTTTGGAGATAAAGTCAAAGATTTAATGGACAATTGGCAACAATAATTCGAATTAGACAAGAGAGAAGATTTATAGGAGGGTATCCCCCTCATTTATAAGTCCCCACTTCGAATTCTCCATCATGCAGCTCGGAGCACAAACAGCCACATCAATGCACTAGGAGGCAGCCAAGCAAGTGGAGGATAACTTTTGTTTATCTCAAGTTTTGGAAGCCAAGCCTTCCTAATTTTAAGGAAGCTGTTGGGAGCTTCAGTTTTATAAGTAGGGAGGCCTAGGGCCTCATTAGGAGGTTAGTCAAATTTTTTAATTTTTGTTGTAGTTTTGCTCTGCTCAACTTCGAGCTTACTTTTGTTGACAGTTTCATGTAATCCTATTATTACTTTGATAATAAAGATGAGATCCTTTTTGAGCTAGCATTGAGTTACCTTAGAGGGTTGAAGCTCTTGGGTTAGGGCCCAATCCAAGCAGCCAAGCTCCTCTTGTTTTTATTTATATGATTTGTTTCAGTTTATGAATTAGTTTCAGTTAGATGAATTTCTTTCTTGGTTAAGAATAGGTTTCTTTTGGTGATTTAGAAGGTTGTTTCCATTTGAGTTTTCTACAGTAGGTTGAACAATGATAGAAAGAAGATACAAAAAGGCCATCAAAAAAGCCTTGGCCTCCTTTCCTCCCTTTGGGACCATGAATTGAGGCCAAGACCCTCTTGCTGCCACAAAAAACACAGATTTGCCTTCTCCATAGGATTTCTAGTGTTGCAGTTTGTTAAAAGGATAATGCTTTGCTTTAGATCTATTTCACCATGCTCATTTTTGTCTTGCAATAAGTTTCCTTCCATGCTTTCTCTCATTATATAATTTTTTAACATTTCTTTCCATAGCTCATAATCTAGATTAGCTTGATGCAAAATTCTGTTTTTCTTTTTTTTTTTATGTACTTAGTTTCCTTGCTTGCTTAATCTCTTTTCGTAGCAAGTTAGCCAATCAGCCATCACAATCTCTCTTTGATCTATGCCCCACAGGTCGCCCAAAGTTCATTTCAAAGCTGCCTTAGTTTTTTGCACATTTCCATAGACTTTCCTCTCTTTCCTTGAACAAATCTAACCATCTTTCTCTCTCCTAATCATTCTTGATGGACCCTAGACACCTTAACACATCCTCCTAGCCTTCAGCTACCCTTTCCACCTGCATTCCTACCTTCAAAACCTCCAAAACTGCTCTCGACATCCTCTTGTAGACCTCCTGTAGATTTTCCTGTAGGCCTCGTTTTGAAGTCCGATTGCAGGAAAAGCCTCCAGAAGGCCGCCTGAGACCTCCTAAGACCCATCCACACCATCCTACACCTCTGCAAAGCCCAAAGTCACCCTCCATCACCACCTAATCGCTGCCACATTCATAATCAAATAAATTACATGCATGACAATTTCACATAAAAATACATAAAAATCCAAAAAGATGTTTTTTGCTCACTTACTTCTAGAAATAGCTTGAGTATATGTTGTTTACTTCCGTAGTAGGTAATGGTATTCATTTCATGGTTTTTCATCTCCCTTTCTACAAAAGTAGGATTAGTTGGTTAAGTAGGGTTTTCTAGGTTTACTTTACATTCCAGTCTTCTTTTCCTTTCTACAAGTAGAGTAGCCTCTATAGAGTAAGCTTTCCTTTCTACATCACATATAGAGCTTCTTCTGAAATCCATAGGAGTTGGCTTGAGCTCCTAGTGATCTTGCGCCAGCTAACCAAGTGACAGCCTACAGTAAGAACTAGTACTTGTGCATACAGCACCGTCGCTTCCATGTTTGTTATGAACTACAGGGTTAATAAAAGTAAAGTAGGAAGCCCAAGAGTTGCAGCATTATTTCTGCAATACTGGTGCTCACAAAACATTTCCTTGTAAAATGTTGTAATTTCATAATCAATCATAGGCATAAATCTGATGGTAGAAGTTATGTTTAATTTAGGGGTTTTTTTCCCTAGAAGGAAACCCATTACTATATATGAGGGAATTGTATTACAACTATGTATAAGTGTATTTTGAGCGAGAAAGAGAGAGGATATTGTGTGAGGGAAAAGAGGGAATTACAATGGATCTGTTGTAGGTTGTATCTCTTCATTTTGTTAGATAATATAAAAGGAAGGACTGGATGTTTCTCCATGGACGTAGCCCAAATTGGGTGAACCATGTATATCTGTGTCTCTCTTGTTTTTATGTGTTTTCTGTTTATATTTCTACAATATTCTATGTGTTCCATTTCTCTATAACATATAATTTTCTAACAATAATATGGTGATGAAGATATTGACCACATCTACAAGTTAACTCTGCATGACGAGGATTGAATCAACCCCACCACAGATGGATGGATAAGCTGGGAAAAGGATAGTTCATGTCATTCAGACTTGGATGAAGAATTAGAGAAATAGAAAAACTGGTTGCACAAAGTTTCTACTTTGTGCTATAATAGAATGAAAAAATCTCTTCGTTGCATATCAACCAAGGTATGTAATTTACCATATTATGATGGAATAGGTGATGTCAATTTATTTCTAGATGAATTTGAAAGGAATGTACCAAAAGAACAACAATTCTAGGCCTTGGATATAGCCTTTAGGGCTATGCCTACATGATGGTGGGGCACATATAAGGATAACATAGGAGATTGGTGAGAGTACCAAAGGTTGATGAGGCTCAATTTTGGTTATGAAAATCCAAGGATCACAAAGAAGTACACTGGAAAGGATAATACTCGAGATCATTTGTCTCGTTGGACTAAGGCATGGGGTGAAGAACCTCGACCGGAATGGGTACATATATTTGTTCACACTTTGGATGTGATATCAATGAATTGGTATCTTGATATGGATTTTCACCATGGTAACGTCGATTTGAATGATATCAAGTATAGTCTTATATTGACCTTTAGATTTGAAAATGGTTTTCAATGTATATATGATGCCCTTCAAGAAATTAGAGCAGCATTTTTCTAGACACCTAATGAGCCAATGACATGGGTACAACCCAACTGGAATGTACAATTGCATCACGCACTCGAATGTTATAATATGACCACTAACCAGGATGAGGAATATCTGCGCAATATTAATATTCCTGAGCCAGAACAACAACACGCAGTGGTAGGACCATATGTTGAAATACTCGATGTAACACACCCTATTAAGATGAGGCAAGTCAACATAGGCTTAGAGGCGAAGCCCAAGTTAGCGTGTATAGTAGATTACTGGGATGAAGATACAATAGGAAAGGTCATCGAGTTAGTGCATTAGTACCAGGATTTGTTTGCAACAAATTTCACAGAGTTAAAAGGCATTGTGGAAGACCTGGGTGTCATGAAAATCACTTTAGAGCTAAATGCGAAGCCTATAAAACAACGATCGTATAGGCTCAACCCAAAATACAAGGAAAAGATGAAGGAGGAACTTGAGAATATGGTTGCAGCTGGCATAATCGAACCTGTGGAAGAATCTGACTGGGTGAGTCCAATGATAGTACAGGAGAAAAAGACTAAGGGAAAAATAAGGATTTGTGTCGATTTAAGGAAGTTGAATGATGCATGCGTACATGAACCATTCCAAACACCATTCACGAATGAATTTTTGGAAAATGTAGGAGGATAGGAGGCCTACTCCTTTATAGATGGGTTTTCTGGGTACCATCAGATTATGATAGCACGGAATATAGGAGTAAGACCATCTTCGCTACTGAATGGGCTTCCTTTCAATATACGGTCATGCCGTTTGGGTTGAAGAATGCACCAGTGATATTTTACAGAGTTTTCATTGGAGCATTTAAAAAATTTGTTCACAAGGTTTTGGAGTTTTATTTTGATGACTGGACAATATTTGGACTATTAAAGAAGGATGTCTCAAGTCTGCGCTTGATGTTGGATATCTACAGGAAGTATCAAATTTCATTAAACCTGAAGAAGTGTATTTTTTGTGTGCCTTATGGAATTTTACTGGGACATGTTGTCTATAAGCAAGGCTGATGCTAGATCTTTCAAAAATTGTTGTTATTATTAATTTGAATCCACCGAAGAATGTGAAACAACTATGTGCAACTCTGGGACACACTCGATATTATTGAAAATTCATTAAGGCGTACGTGCAAATCACTATGCTGATGGAGAAACTACTAAAGAAACATCCCACCTTTTGTTTGGATGAGGAGTGTCAGAAGAGCCTTGATGTCTTAAAAGAGAAAATGGTCGTTGTGCCGATCTTGGTGTTTCAAGATTGGAAGAAGGAGTTCCATGTTCCATGGATGAAGGAGTTCCATTGCATTTGCGAGTCGCAAATTGTCTAAGGTGGAGAGGAATTATTCCATGACGGAGCGAGAAGGCTTAGATATGGTGTAAACACTACAGAAGTTTAGGCACTGCTTGTTGGGTGCGAACTTCAAGATGTTCACAAACCATTCTGCACTGAAATACTTGTTGAACAAGCCTACGTCGGGGGGAGAGATTTGCAAATGGCTCTTGTTGCTCCAAGAATATGATTTTGAAGTAATATTCAAGTCAGGATGATTGAACGTTGGGTCAGATCATTTGTCTAGGATTGAGACGGATGAAGAACCGACCAACATTGAAGAAGGAATTCTTGATGCACAGATCTTCACAGTAAGGGTTGTTGATGAAAATTTTGAGGATATTATTTACATTTTGACCATCGAAGTAGCCCCTACAGAGTATACAATGCAACAGAAGAAATAACTAGTAGCCAAAGCTGTAGATTTTTCTCTGGTTGCTGGGCATTTGTATAAAATGGGCCTGATGAACTATTGCACAGATATGTCCCTGAGC